>JAZFAV010000001.1:1297500-2773333 GCA_037954035.1 Rosalia funebris
TATTTCCCGAATAATACGCTAAATTTCTCTGTTGAGGTCATTGACTGTTGCTGGCTGGGTAGTGTACTTTGACATAATCCCCAAATAAAATAGTCCAGTAGTGTTAAATCACATGATCTTGCAGGCTAATTGATGTCAGTATTCCACGAGACAACATGATCAGAAAATTTGGTATGCAACAGTTATGGTTACACCTGCTGTATGACACGTTGCTCTGTCTTGCTGAAACCACATGTTGTTCAAATCCAAATGATCAGTTTGGTGGAAAAACCAATTATCACGATAGCGTTTCCTATTTCAAAGATATATGGTCTAACTACTCGACCACTCAAAGATGTGCACCAAATCGTGAATATCTGTGGATGCATTTCCTTTTTGTGAATTGAATTTTTAGTACTCTAAATTCGACGATTTTAGTTGCTGACGTATCCATTAAGATGAAAATGTTATTAACATCTGAACAACATTTTGAGGCTAAAATTAGCATTACTTCTTTATTTTATTACACCCAATTAACAAATGTACAACATTGTAGATGGTCTATAACTTTACTTGTGCCAACTCAATTGTGTATGCTAACAGATACATATATTTCTATAAAATCTGATGAGTGGTGGTTCGTGACAATTTCAATTGTTGTGCACGACGTCGAATTGATGTTTTTGGATATTTCCGTACACTTTCTCTCACTGCAGCAATATTTTCATCTCACTGACTACGACGAGGACATATTAGTATTGCCTTAACAATAACAGAACCCGTCTCTTCAAATTTCTTTATTATGTTACGAACTATTTACTCTGTAGGCGCTTCATTTTGTCCTAATTTTATGCCAATTTTTCTCAATTCAACTGTAAAGGATTGCTCACTGTCATAAAACAGTTGCACACAAACTATTCGTTGTTGAACTGTTAATCGCAGCATGTTGATGTCGTATGGTTTGTAAATGACAGTCATTAAATATTGACATCCTATCTTTGACAAAATACAAATGGCGCGCAATTCAAATCTTGTAATTCTAACTGAGATACCCTATATAGCCACATACTTTTATAAAAAATAGTCACAAACTAACTAGTTTAAGAGTATAATATACATAGAGTATAATGTGCCATTTTTTGTAAGTCTGAAAGCAAGCTAATCTTATAAACCTAAAGATACATTTGCCATATTTTGATGCTGTTTGAGAATTCTCGTATTTTTATGTTTAAAAACTCCTTTAAAACCCATTTGCGCCAATTTCCTCTTTTTTTGACAATCTCGTCAAGGCAGCTTTATCGCTTGGATAGCATTTGTTTTGAAAGATGACAGGCTCTGTACTCAACTCCGCGTCAGGCTTTATGCCGCAACTTTTCCAATTCATTTAACTTGGAAAACATCTTTCTCGCCCTAAATAAAATGACATCTGGAAATAAAGGTATGACGATTTATTTTTTGTAACACACTCGTTCGGAAGATCAAATAAAAACTTCTGAATTGGAATATTAATCAAGTGCATTTGGAGAAAAGTAATTTGTTAAAAATAATTATAATTTATTCACCACATAAATTCATTTAACGAGTAATTGATTGTAGATATTGTAATCTCCTAATTGAGGTATCTAACATTAATAGATAGATATTGTGCGTGTGGTACTCTTAAAGAATAATAGTTTTGAAATAAAGCTGTTCAGTAAATTTAAGTTTTAAATAGATACAGGGTCCACCAGGGAGGTATGGTGTTTCTAAGACGACTTTTATGCGCACCTGCGTGGAGGGAATGTTTTCAGGATGGTTGACATCTACTCGCTACGGGATGCCATTCCAATAGCCATGGAGCCGTGGCCTATGACACATAATTAGTTTATTTACAACACTTTCATTGAAACTGGTCATTCTGTGCTGCTCTCTGAAACATTTCTCAGAGCTCCTGACTTCGTTGTGTGGGATGTGAATGGCCTCTTCGGTCGCCAGACCTTGTGACTACTTTTTATGGCACTACTTAAAAGTCAAAGTTTACATAGACAAACTGCGAACTCTTGAACTTCTTTCCGAAACCATAACGCGCGAATTTGAAAGGATTCATCGTGCCATGCTCGGAAGGATTATGGGACTGACTTATGTTATGTTTTCTTCAATAGAAATAACACGGCTAATGTACAAAAATGATAAATTTTAAAATTCGTTCAAAAATAAGCTTGCCATTTTTTTCAAAAACACCACACCTCCCTGACGGACCCTGTATAATCCCAAAACTATTTTCACCTAAAGTAATATCATATCCAGAGTGCTTTCATAAAGTATTGAATAAATTCGTTAGAAATTCAAAGAGTAACTTTTGGGAAAACCTCTTTATTTTATGTGGAATTTTATTTTTGTTGGCGCATTTTTAAAATATAACTAACTTGCAATGATTATTTAAAAAAATAACTAAATTGAATGTTCAAATTATGCACCGTTAGCTGCCTGACTGTAATCAAATGATTAATAAATTACTTTTGAACATTGACAATAACTTAAGAAAGTATACGTTGTATTTCGTGGAGACGTCTTCCTTTCAATTCTTCTAAATCATTCAGCCTACTAATACATATACATTTTGTCCTTTACGTATCTCGATAAAAAGTGTTCTATGGGTATCAAATCTCGCGATCTGGCTGGCCACTTAATTGCCCTCTTTCTATCCAACGAGTCGACAACATCTCAATCTAATTCATCGGGTGCATCGACAGTTCTTGTTGAAGGAAAAAGTCATTTCTCTGAAGATCAAGCTCCTCTACATCTGAATATAAATTTAGTAATGCATCAATAAGATCATCTCCAGGGAAATATAAGTATCCTGCACCAGTTAGGTTCACGTCAAAGAAATAGGGACTCAGGATTCTTCCCTGAACGATGCCACGCTACACATTCACTTTCTGGGGATTTTGAGTGTAATAATCCATCGTCTATCGGGGATTCTCGGTACGATTTCAAGTTTTTATCTGACAGCAATAAAAAACATTTATCGGTTGCTAAGATTATCGTCAGACAGTCAGTGGAGCACAATTTGAACATTTGGTTTAGCTAATTTTTTAAATAATCATTGTCATTAAATGTAGTATTTCGAAGTTGCAGATTCATTTTTCTTAATTTTTACTTTTCCGCACTCTACTATAAGTAGAAAAGTAATCGTGTAAAGGAAAAGTGAAAAAACAAAAATTTTCTTTTTGTTTATTTTTCGTCGGCCTAAAAGCAAAAAAGAAATGGTTTTTAAATTTTTTTTGCTGTCTGTGTGTCGTCGTTGTCGTCGGCATTTCTTGCTAGCACGATGACTCAACTAAATCGTGTGGGATCGATCGGGCTTTGACTGATTCTGATCGGGGAAGTCTCCCAGACGACACCTATTGATTTTGAGGTGGATAGGACACACCCCACCCTGTCTATGGGTCATGAAAAAGCACGACGGTGAACTATTTGAGAAATTTGTTTTATTAATACGATAACTCAACTAGATCGTGTTGGATCGATCGGGTTTTGACTGATTCTGATCGGGAACGTCTCCCAGACGACATCTATTGATTTTGAGATGGAAGGACACACCCCACCCTGTCCATAGGTCATGAGAAAGCACGACGGTGGACTATTTGAGAAATTTTTGTTGTTAACACCATAACTCAACTAAGTCATGTCGGATCGATCGGGCTTTGACTGACTCGGATCGGGAACGTCTCCCAGACTACAGCTATTGATTTTGAAGTGGATAGAACATACTCTACCATGTTCATGGATCATGAGAAAGCACAATGGTGGACTATTTCAGTTTGTTTGTTAGCACAATCACTCAATTAAATCGTGTCTAATCGATCGGGTTTCTACTGATTCTGATTAGGGACATCTACTAGATGACATCTATTGATTTTGAGATGGATATGACACACCCCACCCTGTTCATGGGTCATGAGAAAGCAGAAGGGTGAAAGTTTTAAGGTTTAAAAACTGTTTATTTTATATATAAGCTATACTCAATGCAAATATAATTACCATAATAAAATAGGGGGTTGCCATTAAAAAAATATAGATGACGTCATACCTACTGGACGAACCACCTTGTATATATTAATTATATTTAAAAAAATATGCAACTAGAAATAAAATTTATTAAGCCCAAGAGTTTTTCCCAAAAGATATTCCTTGAACTTTGTACGGATTTATTCATACACTTTATGTAAACACTGTATAAAAAATTATTTAAACGAATAAGAAATTATATTTAAAAAGCAAAATTCAGTATAATTAATAAAATACGATAAATACAATTAAAGAAAAATCTTGAATTACAATATATTCTTTTAACAGTGTAAAAAATGTTCCATAAAACAAATACTTGGTGATACAAGCGAACTTATTGATAATGATGAGAAAATATTTTCGCTGATGTTTGATCGCATCTTTGCCAGCAAATTACAAAACCTCCTACGTTGCTTTCTCCTGCTGGAAAGCTTAACCCTGATTAAATTTTCTATCAACTTACAAATAAGAAAGAAATAATGGCTAACATAGAATCGCTTAAAATGAACAACGTACCTGACTTTGGTGGTATAACGGTTTAACTATTCACATATATATCAGAAAAAGGCATATCGCAACTTTTAACTCATCTTAAAAATCTAATAATTGAAAAATATCAAGCCTATCTATATTTTAAAACTCGATCATGATATATTTATATATAAATGATAATAAATCTATTGTTCCGAATTATCGACCGTGATAATTAATTTTGGATTTTTTTAAAGTAATAAAATCTCGATTAGAAAATAGAGAAGAACATATATATGAGTAAATATAATATATAGTTAAATTAATAATTGAATTTTGAGCTAAGAAATCCACTCAACCCTTGTCACTCAGATAGTGACAAGGTTTCATTGTGGATCTTTCTCGACCTTGCAAAGGCTTTTGATACTTTTGAGTTCCTCAGGGGACATTTTTAGGTCCAATTCAATTTACTGTATACATAAATAGTTTACTTACGCAAACTGGTTGTGTTTCAATTTTAAGCTTTGCTGACGACACCGTCTTATTCTATAAAGACACATCTTGGAAGGATCTAAAACAAATAGTAGAAAACGATTTCAATAAAATTATGGACTGGTTTAATCATAAACTGCCCACCATTAATTTTAAATGTATTCTTTATGCATCTTAATTGTGATATACGAAAACTACTAATATTTAACAAGTTAATGATTAATACACAGGCCAGCAAAGATTTTTTGATCGAACTTTTCTTGACTTTTTAGCTTAGTTATATACTATTAACAACAGAAACACTGTTTTTTTTTTGTTTTCATCATGCATCAGTATTTACAAATGTACACTGTACACTAATTTGTAGTTTTTAAAACCGATGTTCTGCAAAATAAAATTTTGACTCAATCCTTGCGGCTGTGTTTGATCGATTTGAAACGTACACACAAGTGTGGGGACTTACCGAAATAGAGTTGGCCGGTGGGGATATTCCGATTTTATATTATTCGGATAATTATATAGTCGCTGTAGTACGTTTTTAACCCTTAACTAGTATGCACCGTATTTAGCTCATTTCGTACTATGGAGGGGTCCAAGGGACCCAATAAACAGCCACCAATATACCAAAAATTAATAAAAATAAAAACGTTATTCTTACAGAAAGAATACAACAATATGTTGAAAGAACATGTAATGACTATTTATTACTCAAAACAATCTGGGCATACTTGTTTTGCACACGTCATGCAAAGTGGTCTTCTTAGGAGGACAAAAACCGCATCACTTTCTCTTGGATCTAGAAGTAGGTTCTTCAGAGACTATTTCAACTGGTAGTGAGATGCCAAGTTTTTTGGCTATCAACTGGCGAAGTTGACGTGGAATGCGTGAATTGTTCATACGGTTCTCCATATGTGGTCTGCACAGAGCTAGTCCGAGCTGTTTCAGAAAATCGTACCGCTTAATCTCAGTGCCGTTTGGAGAGAATTGGTAAAGAACCCTGCTGTTAACTCCAACTACATTTAAAATACAATGAAAAATTGCCATTGGCCATCGACGGGTCCTTCGGGAGGTTGAATACGCCGCACATTTCTGATCCAGTGCATCTACCCCAGATTTAGTTTCATTATAAAACTCTATTATTCCTGGTTTTTTTAAACTGGTTTTATATTAGAGTCGTGATGCATGCTTGATAACAAAACAACGGCTTTACCTTTCTTAGGAACGTGGCTTACCAAAGTAACTTTTCCTTGGAAACCAAAAATGGAAGAACTTCTGGACAACTTCTGTGCGGTTGAAATTCTGGTGGAATTTGGCGTTTATTTTTTTAAGTGTTCCAACGTAAGTAATATTCCGTTGTTGTAACTCTTTTACTGTCTCGATTGATGAGTACCAATTATCAGCTGTGATGTTTCGGTTAGTTTTCAAAGGAAGATGGCTAACCAAACGAGTAACAACTTGTGTGGGGTGTAGCAATGAGCTCTTTGGTTCATTTGAATTGCTTTTTCCCAAATATACCTCGGCTTTACACATGTAATGTGTTTTTGTATCAGCTAATATTTGAATTTTAATCCCGTATTTAGCGGGTTTATTGGGAATATACATCCTGAAACCACATCTACCCCGAAACGGTACTAACATTTCATCAATTGTCAAATAGGAACCAGGAGTGTAACTGTTAGTCGATCGAGACACAAACTCCTCAAAAGGTTCCTCAATTGGTGCGAGTTTGTTTATCGCTCTTCTTTCTGATCTTGTGGCTGGATCGTCAAAACGTAGATAACTTAGCAAAAAATAAAATCGTGCTAAAGTCATAGTACAGTTGAATATTTCCCTGCCTGTTCCATCTGTGCTCCACATAGACCGTAAATCTTCATGATTTGACTTGAAAGTTCCTTGCAAATATAATAAACTCAAAAATGCTTTAATTTCTGAGAGGCTTGTTTGGGAAATAAATGAAGGACGAAGTTTTTTTGATGTAGTATAAGTAATACTCAATTCTGCTATTTTTTTATTTGTCCACTGTACTATTTTTTGTAACATTTCGTCGCTGATTAACAGGCTCCATGCTTATAGAGGGTATCATGGAGGATTTTGCTTCGCATAACCAGCTAGACCAGGCAAGAAACATATAAGATTGTCAGCAATTGTCTTGCGTTTTGCAGGACATTGTTTTGACCAAATAGTGCGATCTTTACCATGCCAAAATCCTTTTTGAATTTTTATTTTGAACTTTGGATTCGTTATTCTTCGCGTTATGATCTTCGCTAATTTTTTCTTGATCACTACCCGTCATTTCAAATTCTTCATCAGATTCGTCACTCTGCTCCGTATTTTTATTTTCAGGTTCCCATGAGTTATCTGAATCAGAAAAGTCGCTCTGGCTATCATGACTGCTATTATATTCGTAATCTGATTCGTCCTCATCACTTCTATCGGCTTCGCTAGTTACATTTCCGAACACGGGTAATGGCGGATCTGTGTTTTGAATTTCAGTGTCATCATTCCAAAAATTTTCGTCGCTAAAGAGCGCTCCTATATCATCTTCGGTTAAATATTGTTTAGACGCCATTACTAACTAAAATTGATTGAAAATCTCAGTATTCTGTAATAAAATTATCAGAAAATTAACAACTTACATTTTTTCATTTACTACGTTCCTTCTATGCAAGGGTCCACGAGACCCAAATATCGTAACAGAGAAAAAACAACACTGCAGCGTACAGTTCCTCATATACTACTGAATTCCTACTGGCGGACGAGAAAATACATGGCCACACAGCGCCACCATTCAAACATCAGTTAAGTTATGAAGGAATCCAAATGGTCTCGGGTCCTTAGGACCCTCGCATAGTAGTTACGAGTTAATGTGCATACGTTTACTCGTAACATCGGGTCGTGTGTTTTTATTTTGCTTCAAAAATGCCTAGAAGTTATAGAAATACACCAAATATATTTTGTTATAAACTTAACACCTGATTTAAAAAAACGTTACTTATGTTAATTTGGTTGATCCGCAAAATATTCTTTTGTCGTCACTTCATATTGAATTGGTACTAATGAAGCAATATGTAAAAGCTATAGATAAAAATGAGAATTGTTTTAAGTACTTACGTGGCAAATTTCCAGCTCTTTCCAGCAATTTGAAGAAATAATGATAGAAATTGAAAGAGAATTTTGGATGTGCTTTAAATATATAACAAATATTTTTTTAGAAAATTATAAACATCCGCAGTATGAGGAAATTGTCAGCAAAATGCTGGATAAATTTAAGCAACTTGGTTGTAATATGAGCATAAAAATTCATTTTCGGCATGCTCATCTGGACTACTTTCCACAAAATCTTGGCTTTGTTAGTGAGGAGCAACGTGAAAGATTCCATCAAGACATAAAGGAGGTACCAGGGTCGATGTGACGTGGCGATGATCGCAGATTACTGCTGGATGATGAAAAGAGAACATCCAACGAATGATTACATAAAAGAAACTACAAAACGAAGTTTTTTTATTAATAAGGGAGACTAGAGACTCAAACCTATTTTTATTGTCAAAGGAAAAAATAAATTAGAGATTCAATCATCAATCATGATCAATATTTGTGCTATTGCTTTTTACTGTGTTTTGTAATGTTTATTAAATATAATGTTTATTAAAATGTAATTTCTCCTTTAGATTTTAATTTATTCTGATTATTCAATTGATCAAAAACCTTACAAGAGGGACAAAAGCGGGAGGTAGATATGAAATCAGCGTAAATAACTCACTTATAATCACTTATCAAACCCAAATCAACTTTAAAAATATCAAAACTTGTAGGCCAGTGTAATCATCATAATATAATAGAAATTATATTGACAGTAACACATTTAGGAACTTAAGATGGAACAACTAATACGGATATCATTAATATTACTAATAAATGCCTTAATTTTTACCTCAATACCATTTTAGTGGAATCTAGACTAACATATGACATTCAAAGTTGGGATTGTCCAGCTGCGAGTTATTAAAAATACTTAAAAGACATTTTTAAAGATTATGTATATAAAAAATCAAACCTACTCTACTTAGTTACTTTACATTAAAATCGGTAAATATCCAACAAATACAGTACGCGTCTAAAGTTTCCTCCTCCCCAACTCCCTTTCCTTTAACTAGAGTGAGAGACCTAAAAAAATTAAAATTAGCACATACATTAAGCTGTAAAAATAATGTTACAGTTAATATATAGTGATATAGTCATCATTGATGGCGTTTCGGCACCATTTTGAAAATCACTTTTAAATGATAATAGTGTGAGAGTAATCCCTCATTTGGAAGCTACTTTGAAACTTTTGACGCAGTACCTCACGTAGAGTCATCGATAAATCTAATTGTTTTTAGATACCCACGTTCGGGAGTTGTTTCTTTTGATTTAATTTCACAAAATTGAAGGTGAATGGGATCATCTTCTGGGTGCTGGTGAACTATCTACAATTTGTAGGGGAGATTTTTATTTAATTCATAGTTGCATAGCTTCTTCAAATACTCCACAAATAACTGTAGTTTAAGACGAACATTTTGTGTGATTCATGACTATGTCACCGACAATTTTTATGTTTTGATTTGCTGCAATTTCTGGCAGTCCAATTGTCTATTCACCCTAAATAATATATGTTCTCTAAAACATCTGCAGTACCTGTTGTAAGCATGTTCCAGACATAAGGCGATCGGGATATTCTTATTGAAAATTATTTCAGCTGAATGTAGATTTATTTCAGTCGCACCAATAATGAGAAACATATAAGTGACTTTTTGCGCAATTTGAAACCTCATTCTTAGCTTTTACAGGAAGAGACTATCTAAAAAGTTTGGTAGTATGCCAATATTAAACATAATCGATATTTTCAAAAACCAAAAGATGCAATCTAGTAACTCTATGTTCTCTATTGAGTAGTGGTTTAATAGCTTTTTTACAACTGTCCAATCCTCCTTCATTCTCCTGATCGTTCGCTCAGCAATTGTTACATTTCGATCTACTGCTAGGGCTCTGCTTAGTTCTAAGCTGGTAAAATGCCTGTTCCTTAAGGCGACTTACATAAGATATCGCTCATCTGTTGCAGTAACTTCCAAATTCATTGAAATGTTTAACTGTTTGACCAACTGTTGATTGTCTAACTCCTAACAAATTAGCCACATATCGCTGGGTACGTCCCTCGTTAATCAGAGTTACCACTTCCACTGCTTCAGCTCCTCTTAAATTGCGTGGACGACTCATTTCTTCTCTAAAGTGTACTGGACAAAATGTTCCATTCACTTGATGACTAGCGTAACTGAATTTATTGCCTTTTACAAATCACTTTAAACAGCGTTGAATGTATTATTAACAAACAATTACAAAATATAAAAATATAAAAATGCAGACACGAAGAACAAGAAACACAGTCGATGAGTATTAAGACAAAAAACGAACAGAAAAAGAGATCCATAGGACAAAAAAGAGACCATTCTTCGACCAGCAACTCTAGGACATTGAAGACCTAAACAAAGAATATGAAATCAGCAACTTCTATAAAAAAGTCAGTGTCATGAGAAGAGGTTTCAAATCGAGGACAACACAATGTAGAAGTAAAGAAGGAGATCTAATAACATCACAGGAAAGGGTGTTAGATCGCTGGACGCAGCACTTCAGGGCTCTTTTGAATATAGAAGGGGAAACAGTGACCATCGATGAAGAACACAGACAGCCAAATGAACAAAAAGTAGAAGAGGAAGAGAGAACGCCACCTTCATTTCTATATGTCAAACAAATTATCCAAGTACTTGAAAGACCTAAGAAGCATTGCTGTGAGAGGACGGAGGAAAAAAAGCACTGGATAGAAACTAATGGAAAGAGGCCCTGGAGCAGGCCAAGGCCCATCAAGGGCTGTAGCGCCAACATGATGATGATGAATTGCAATATATTGCTTTACATCTGTCATCAGTAATCACAGGATATCCTTGGCCACATAAAATGTTCAAGGATTTATAACTTCGAAGAATTATAATAAATAATGAAAAGTTTTGCTAATGTGTTAATTTTATTTAGGAGTGTATTTGAAGAAGTTTCTCAATGAGGTGTATCTTGTATACTATTGCTATGTAAAACCGTAGATAATCATGTTATGTAATCACTATTTATTAACTAAAACATTATTCTTACAGTTTTATGTATGTATATGTGCCCATTTTCGTTCTTGTATGACTTCCAATGGCAACTTCTATGAGTTCCAAAGTTAAACTGGGGAAGGAACTTTATACGAGTATTATATATTTCCTAAATGTATTTATGTTAATTTAAAAATAAAAATATAGACAAGTGGTCACAGTTGTCCTATAAGATATAAGAGCAATGAGCATTTAAAGACATTGCCATCCCAAAATATATTAGCCAACGAGCTCGTAAATATCTTTCCACGAGATTATATAATAAATTATTAGATAAGCTAAAAATTATGTATTTTGAAGAAAGAATGCAGATAAAAAAGTACGTTTTCGATCGTCGGATAAAGAGAGTTCATAAATGTATCAAAATGAAATATATTTGATTAAAGATAATAATAAACAAATAAAATATAACTTACCCGCCTGTAAAAATAGCTTTCAGTAGATGTTATTATGCATTTGATAGATACTTTAATTTTCGTTAGTTTCTTTTTATTATAGATATCTATTTTCATGTTTTATTTTTAACTATTATTAATTCATGTCTGTAGTGTTATATAATTAATTCATCCTCATTTGTTTATATATTGTTCAGTACTAATTTTTACTAATCTATATTCTTTGCCATATGGTATTTTTGTTAATTTTATCGATGTGTATATTTTACTATGTGTGACAATTTTACCCACTTATAGGATCTCCTTTGTGGATTTTTTTTTATTATTTACAAGTAAATTGTCCCTACTTAGTCTGTAAATTATTCATTATTACACTTATACCTAATATAAATAAACTTATAAAACTAAATGTGAATATTATATGTTCAATTTCTTATTATTATAATAGTTTGAATTATACTGATAAATTCAAACCGTGAAACTGTGTGTGTATTATATAGTTGTATAAAAATACTTATGAAGAAGCCTATCTTCATACTTATCTAAATTATCGTCACCTCATGTAATTTCCCTGCGATTTAATGTCAGTGTGTAATATCGATTAAGATCTTATAATATAAATAGACCATTCTCACTGCAATGCAAGAGCATGCACCATGCAACCGCAATCGCATAATGAAACATTCTAGTCACGTTTAATAGTCATTAAACTTCTTATTAGTATTACTATATATAGATTAAAGATAAGTTTTTTGCAAAATTCTGTAAAGTTAATATTAAGCGATTACCAATATAGATATGAGGAAATAGAGCTATACCATGAATAATCTGTAATTATACTATCAGTATGAGGAATAATAGCTTTATGTGAATGGGCACTTTTGTACAATGTTGCAAAAAAAAATCTTAAAGGTGTTAGAATTTTCTCCACTGTTTTAATCTGTTGTGACTCGATACTTGTCTCGATAACTTATAAGTTAAAGTGAAAACCGACTTAAAAAAAGTAACTTAACTAAAAAGCAAGAAATAAATATTTTCTACGCCAATTTAATTCTTATTTGTTGTTCCGTTTAATGTAATTAAAAAATTATTGTTTATTATGTAATTATTATTAATTGTTTTATATGATTTTAAAGTCGGTGCCAAGTAAAGCAAAAAAATATATACCTTGCTACTATAACAGCGAGTTTACATTTAAAATTACCCAGGGCCGGCATTCGCATACTGATCTTGTATGGCACCAACTTCAAAATTATATAAAACAATTTAAAAATTATATAAAAAAATAATAATTACATAATAAACAATACCTTCTTAATTACATTAAACGGAACAACAAATAAGGATTAAACATTAATTACAGTAAACGGAACAACAAATAAGTATTAAATTGTTGTAGAAAACATTTATTTCTTGCTTTTTAGTTAAGTTACTTTTTCTGTTTTGAAGTCGTTTTTTTAACTCATTTTACAATTTTAAGTGACGGGTAGACCTGCTAAGGTCTACCCATGAATTTGCGAATGAGGAAAAGACGGCTACTTGGATAAGAAGTACTGCTGTGTATCTTCGAAGTTCTAAACCCAATTCCAATGAAATTAAGATGGGACCACCTTAGAGCTATACTGAACCCAACTCAAAAAGAATAATTAAAATCGGTTCATAAACACAATAGTTCTACCTGAACATACATAAAAAGAAAAATATATATACAGACAAACTGAGAACCTCCACCTTTTTTTGAAGTTGGAAAAAGAGTCATTTGATTTCTAAACTGCAAATTTAGATAAAGTAATTATTTTATTATTATTAGTAAATAATACTATTACTAGTATTATTTTATGGAATTATTATATCTCAACACACCACTTATTTAGTAATAAGTAAATTGCTGTACATTAAATAGGAAATCAGATACAAAGTTCTATTTTTTAGGTCACATGTTTAATCATCAGAATAGAATCATTAGATTAGAATAGAATAGAATCAAAAAGAAACAAAAGTGCAAAAAAACTGATAATATTTTTTGAAATACATTTTTCCTTGAACGTGCAATATGAATCGACTAATTATACTATCTTATTACATATTTGAAAAAAGTAGTTCAATACTATCCCAGTAGTCTTATAATCAAACTAATAATCAAACAAACATTATTTTTCGTTTTTGAATTATTACGAAAAAAAAGTAAATTTTTGAAGTTACAGCTCGTCAGGAATAGGAAAAAGTGTGAGATTTTCTGTGTTGCGTAGAAAAAACGCTTACATAGAAAATTAGGCGCAGTCAAATCGAACTCTGTGTAAATTCATACATACTCGATATTCACTCTGCAAATGTCTTAATGCGACTGAGTAAAGACCAGGCTATTTACTGCGCATCCCGTGGGCGGTCTGATATCGCAGTTTTGAAACTTGTTCCTATTTTTGACAAGCTGTACAAGAATTTTTGTAATGTGAAACGTTTTATTATTACCTGAAAGCCTGCGTTAGATGAAATAGTCTGCGTTAGAAATGAGCACCATAGCTTCTCGTTCGTAACACTTTGTCATGTAACATCATGTAATGTTTAGATGGCGCTTGCCAATTTCCACATGTAAGCTTATGCCGGCTTGGTACAAGGACCGTCTAATATTCTCAGAGTCCAGTGTACTTCCACTGATGATTCCCAATAAGGATGAAGTCGTGACATGAAGTTCAGAGATGGCCTGGTATTCTCAACTGAGTATCAACTACTAACTGGCATTAATTCCTTTCAAAAGGAAATCTTTGAAAACGTATTTAATGAAAATCTAAATATTTAAACGTATAGTGGACTGTATAATCAAAGATATATTATTTAATACACAAATCAACTGGTGTATTGAGCTAAGAACACTTAAAGATAATTATAGTTTAGAAAAATAACATATCTTCACAAAGCGACATAAATTTATTGCCATAAGTTAGAATTGTCGTTTGTACTTACTTATATGTAAATGTTGTAGTTATTATATATTTTCATATAAATTTATAAATCATAAAAAATATTTCGGTAACAAGAAGTATATTATAATCAGCAGGAAACTGGTTTTGTTCACTTTTTAAATCTTCACGTGTCCTTGTACACACATTTAAATATGTAACATAAAATATCGTACCTATATGAACAAAATCAGTTGAATTAATATTCCTAGTTACTTTAAATTTAGTCTATTGCATTACAAAATATATTTTAAAAACGACAAAAACAAAATATAACTTGACATTGTTGGCAATAAAACTATCCACTAAATTTTGAACATCAGACTATTTTTTATTCACGTTTCTTCTTCACATTTTCATCTTGTATACCTAGGAATTATACTATTTCGCTATATGCAATATTTTTTTATAATATTGTTATAAATCGTTATCATTAACGTAATGAAATATAAGTACGTGAAATGTTATATAACCAATAACCCGGAAACTGCGATTATATATTATGTAAAATTTCTTAAAGCTGCCTCTGAATGAACAATGGTACGAATTTCTTATTAAAAATGTATGCTGAGGACGTATCTTGCTTAGCGAGATTTCAAAAGCTGCAGCGCCAGCGTCTCAAGAGACCGAGTGGAAATCGTGCACTCCTGTACTGTATATTCAGTAGGTACATAAAAATGAAACAAGTGAATTATATATTGAATAGTTAATGGGCGCTAATAGTGTTGCTTGGGGTTAAGTTAATAAATATAGTTTAAGGGAAGTCACTCAGTAGGAAGTTGGCCAATGATACATAATATTTTTTTGTAATATCTAAACTGTAACTTCCGAATCATTTCAAAGTTTCCATGGCTATAGAATTTACCTATAGTGCACAGTGTATTTGTTAAGTGAACATTACATACCAACGTCTCTATCTACCAAGAATAACCATTCATTTTATATTCAGAATTTTATAAAATGGGGCTATTTCTTTAAATTTATAACTATTCATAAGCCTACAAATTTTGATATTTTGAAAGTTGATTTGGGTTTAATAAGTGGTAATAGGTGAGTTATTTACGCTGATTTCATAACCACCTTCCGTTTTTGCCTCTCACTCAGGTTATTGATCAACTGAGTAATCAGAATATATTAAAAACTGAAGGAAAATTATTTTTTAGCAAACATTATATTTAATAAACATTAAAAAACATTAAAAAGCAACAACACAAATAGTTTTGAGTCTCTTTAATTTCTTTTTTTCTTTGAGAATATCTCGCTTTTTAACAAAAAACTTCAATTTGTAGTTTTTCTTGTGTAATCACTCGTCGGATGTGCTCTTCTCAGCATCTTAATCGACCCTAGTACCTCATTTCTATCTCCTTTATGCCTTCATGGAACCTTTCACCTTACTTCTCACCTTCTTCTAATAAATTATTATGCTCATACTATACCCAAAGTTGCTTAAAGTTATCCAGCATTTTGTTGATAATTTCCTCATACTGCGGATGTCTATAGTTTCCTAAAAAAATTGTGTTACATTTCCAAAGTATATCCAGATTCTTTTTCAATTTCTGTCATTGTTTCCTCAAACTGCTGGTCCTGCAATTAATTTTCTTATTTGTGGTCCTACGAAAAAGTCTTCCTTTAGTTTTGCTTCAGGAAAAGCTGGAAATTTGCCACATAAGTACTAAAACAATTCCCATTGTTATATTTAGCTTTTACATATTACTTCATTAATTATAATTTAATATGAGGTGGCGGCAAAAGATTTTTTGCGGATCTACCAAATTTACATAAGTAACGGTTTTGGAACCAGATGTTAAGTTTATAACAAAATATATTTGGTGTATTTTTACAACTTCTAGGCAGTTTAAAACAAAATAGTCATAGAAAATAGAAAACACTCGATGTCATAAGTAAACGTACACACATTAAAAAGGTACTACAGCAATTATGTAAATACCCGAATAGTATAAAACTCGAATATCCCCACCACCCAACTCTGTTTCGATAAATCCCCTACACTTGTGTGTATGTTTCAAACCGATTAAACACACGGGCGCCGCAAAGATTGAAGTAAAATTTAATTTTGTAGAACCTCAGTTTTGAAAATTGCAAATTATGGTACAATGGACATTTACAAATACTGGTACCTGATGAAAACGAAATAAAACAGTGTTCCTGTAGTTAATCGTATGTAACTAAGCCAAAAATTTAATAAAGGCCTATCACAAAATCCGTGTTGGCCTGTGTTATCTTGCAATAGTTTAAGTATCTTCGTTTTTTATTAAAATATGAAACTGATAATTATTCATGTAAAAATTGACAATTACTGATAGTAAAAATGAATGTTATATTTTCATTTATTTAATTTATAGCCATCAATCTACTATATTATTTGAAATAATCATATTTTAAATATGCTTGCTATGATAGGCCAGCTTGATGACTAGTGATGTGGAATATCTTGTTAACCACTTCATTTTTGTTAACCAAATATCCTACCACATAACTTTCAGCGACTATCTCTAACTTCCACACGCCATGTCTTTGTCTATTTGTCGTCGAGGTTCTGCAAAATGAATGTTCAGTATGACTTCTTGATTTTTAAAATTTTAACTTTTACAGTATCACATAGCGAAAAATTTTCTCCCCACGAGCTTTTAATATGTGTGCCAATTTGAAATTTTAGAAAGAACTTTTGTTTTCTGAAGTTTTTGGTCGAAGTGGTTCAACAATGATGAAATTTCATGGTTGAAAACATTGATGATGATGATGAAACTTCAAGGTCGAAAAATATGTTTGGAGAGGTGCTTCTTTCAAAATCGTAACGTCTCTTATTACAAGTATTTCACTTTTTTAGAGCGATATACAATATTCTTGTTTTTCAAAAATGCCTTTAATTTCATATATGTCAGCATTAGCATTTCAAGAAATATCTTTAATTACTGCACTAAATATTAATGCCATAAAGTCATAGCGGAGTTGTGTTTTTTAAATTTTTCCAGAAAAATGTAATACAGTACTAACAAAAGCATTATAAATAAATTAGATTATTATCGTAAATAACAAGAAACACCATGCTAATACTACGCTAGAAGAACATGGTTCTCAGTCGAGAACCTATAAACAAGATTAAACAAAAACAATTACAAAAGAATATTATTTTCAACTAAATCAATATTTATAGCTATCGAAATTGAAGAAAGGAGATAAATATTTTGGCATAAAGCCTATTTTTCTAGAGATCCGTTGTTTGCATAGCAGAAACCGGTTTTGCCCCAATCACGTCGACAGGAGCGCGATCTATTCAGTTGACGTACCTGTAGTGTCTGAGTGTGTTGAAGTGAATAATAAAAACCGAAGAAGAAGGAAAATGATCCAAATGCTTATTCTGATACATATTGTGGATGATAAATTATATGCTTCGGAAATATGTGAAATTTGCGACCACTGGTTCAGTAGTTCCATTTCTGTAATTATTTGAAAATTTTTCGTCCGAGTGGCGAGGTTAGGTCGAAATTTTTTCACAGCGGCCGCCACGGTTTTAAAATATATGTCATTTTCATTGTCGTTTTCTTGGGGTACGGGTCCCACAAGTTCCTCGAGGCACCTTTTAAAATGTTCCCTGTCTTGTTTCTTTTTCTTTCAAATATTTATTAATTTGCAACATTTGATTCTCTCCTTTTGGATTTTGAGGGTTGAAGTACAGCACCGTCAGACCCTTGACTTCCCGGGAATGATGGAGTTTATTCGGTAAGTTTTTACAGACATGATTCATGACGAGATGGTTGCTCAAATGCTTGCTCGGCTGGCGCACCTTCCTCATCTACTTCTAAGGCAGCAAAGTCAATTTCTTCAGTCGATGTTGATGGTTCATTGTTAGTTGTAGTAGGAACATTCGTAAAACTGTCCCCTTCATCTCTCACTACCTCTAAAGATTGCAACCGATCCCACCAACGAGATACTATCACGCAGCGTGCAACGTAATAGACTTCCATCGAAGCAGTTGGTCAAACGCGTAAAGCCTATCACATCAGAGTCGAGAGTGTTGCGCTTTGTAGGATAATAGACCTACTAAATTCATGGGAAGGAGTGGGCAGTGAGTATAGAATATAACTCTATACTCACTAGGAGTGGGCGACGTAACACGCTGAGCGTATCACGTCGTACATAGTGCAAAAAGTGCGTCTCTAGAAAAACAGGTCTTTAGGAAATAACTATAAACTAATACCATAGTACCATAAAGTTAAAAAAATAAAACAAGAAAAATTTTGTAGATGTAGTAAACATAATCGTATTTACATAAAAATAACTATAACTTAGGTTAAATGTTCAAAGTGGCGTGCGCCCTTTCTCATTTCCCCATCAATGGATTGTTTTAACGAATTCCCTGTTGTGAAATTCCTATCTTTCAAAACCCTAAATATGAAACTCTCATCTGAATAGTTGATATTATTTATAGGAGAATTATGAGATGAATTAGATGGCCATTCGGGTATAGGTGGAGCCCCGTCCTACTGGAAAAAAAACAGTCGATTTTGTCTTTTAGTAATTGATTTATATTTCCAAAAATTCCAGACTTCCCTCAGTAGCCAACCGATCATTTCCAATCATCCCCAATCATACATACAAACGCTAGTATAAGCTAGCACATTCACTGCAATCTCTTTGTTTATAAACAAAGAAGTTGCATCACAAACATCAAAGAGTTGGATTATAATACAACCTTTTGATTTTCACCATTTACTGCATTAATTTTTGTGTGATGAACTTAGCTTTATGAAATAATTTAGTGGCGGTGGTTTTCTATTAGGAAAACACTCAGCTTTGCAACAGCGCAGATTTCTTCATACCGACTTTATTATTTTGAGTATATATTTTTAATAAATATTGTATAGAATTGCTTAGCAAACTTCAAAGAGAATTGGAATATCTTAACATATACAGGGTGTTTACATTTAAGATACATGTGTGTCAAAATAAACTTATTTGTTTTAAATACATGAGTATTAAATTTTATTTCAATAAAAAAATTGATGTCGTCGCCACCTGGTATATACATCTCATTTATCAATATAACTGTACATTTATAGCGACTTTCATGATAGAAGTATCCTGGTGAGGCCTGATGTTTTAAAATGATAGACTGCGGTTTTATATGTACATTATATGTTGTCATAAAATAGATTGCGATAATGTGTAACTAGTTACAATCATGAAGCAACGATTAAATTTAATGGATTATGCGTTAGATTGCCACAAAAAAATCTAGTAGGATATATTACCATGATAAAATTACATCTTAATATATTTATTTTTACTGTATTCAAACTCAACAGTTGCTTCATATATCAAACTAGCTTAATTATATCATATATATTATATATGATATATTCATGTTCACCATGCTCAGAGTATGGGGACTACATATCTAACAACGTAAAGAGAATAAACCGTGCAATACACCACGTAATTTAATAATGGCGTGTATAATTTCTCATTTAAATTATCTACCTTTTATTATTACTCCACAGTATCTCAATTTTTCTACGCATTTACATATGATTTTGATTTGAATAATAACTGAATACTTTATATACTGCTTAAGATATAAAATTTATATACTCTAAATCATGGTACTCTATGTTTGTTATATTTTCCTTCTTTAAGGCAAGATGGATTATCTTTTTTCAGGAGGAAGCAGTTTTTATCATTGTTGATGTAATTTTGTAATTCGTTTTATTTACAACATCTTTTTATAGTCTAATAAGTGTAGATCCCTTATTTAAAAAGGGCACCAATGGGAGTGTCCTGAAGAATATTAACCATAATATAGTTTGCCATCAATATTCTTCAGTGCACTCTGATTTTTAAAGTTCCGACTGTGAATATTGCTTACTTAAATTTCGAATTTAATAATTTGCAGTTTTCATCGAATGAGCATATATGAGTTTACCAAATAAGGGTTATTTATTTTCATTAATGCAAGATACCTTACATCCGCATAAATATTGTTCTATGCGTACGGCTCAGAAAAGATTAGATTAAAATACTGATTATGCTTTTGAAAGATGCTAAAGGGTTGAACAACTTCGGCACAAAAATACTTTTTCTGGGTCTTTATCCATTGGCATCAGTTACTTAGAATAACATTTCATAAGCAATTTATATTTTGCAAGTTATATTTAATTGTATAATAATTGCCTAGTAATATTTTAAAAATCCGTAAGGAAACTGACCCAATGTAAAAATTCACTTATTTGGAGTGTTCCACATACTTCGCCGGTTTAATAGGCTATCAACAAAAGAAATCGATAACGTTATTACTTATTACCATATCGCAGTATGTAATAATTCTAACGTAATTGATATTACCGAAATTAAAAATTCCGACAGAAGATTAAGAACGACGGTATATGAACTATTACAAACGCTAGACTGTTGTAGGTTGTCTGAAGATATTTTGTAGTAATTTGTACAACATATTTTACATCTAAATAATTTTCTAAATAGCTGTTAAGCGTTCAGAAGTATCAAAGTATATGACTACGGAAAGACGAGGAAATGAGTAGAGCCGGTTAAAACAAAATTAAAAATAAACATTTATGTAAAACAAGCATACGTTATGATGAATATTTTTACATGATATATTTTTAATTTTTTATAACATTAATATTGAAATAAAATGTTATTACTTTTCCGTACTCCACTATACTAGCGGAAAAGTAATGTAATCGTGTAAAGAAATAGTGAAAAAACAAAATTTTTTTTCGGGTTTATTTTTCGTTTCTCGGCCTAAAAACCAAAGAAAAATGGTTTTTAAAAAATTTTTGCTGTGTGTGTGTGTGTGTGTCGTCGTTGTCGTCGGCATTAAAATTTCTTGTTAGCACGATAACTCAACTAGATCGTGTCGGATCGATCGGGTTTTGACTGATCCTGATCGGGGACGTCTCCCAGATGATACCTATTGAATTTGAGGTGGATAGCATACACCACCCTCCCCCTTGGGTCTATTTGAGAAATTTCTTTTTATTAGCTCGATAACTCAACTAAGTCGTGTCGAATCGATCGGGTTTTAACTAATTCTGATCGGGGATGTCTCCCAGATGACACCTATTGATTTGGAGGTGGATAGGACATACCTCACCCCGTCCATGAGTCATGAGAGGGGACGTCTTCCAGACGACACATATTGATTTTAAGGTGGATAGAACACAATCTACCATGTGCATGGGTCATGAGAAAGCACAATGGTGGACTCTTTGAGAATTTTTCACGATCTTTCAATTAAATCGTGTCGGATCGATCGCGTTTCAACTGATCCCGATTAGGGACGTCTACCAGACGACATCTATTGATTTTGAGGTGGATAGGACACACTGAACCACTGAACAGGGTGGGCCTGTTCAGTGGTCATGAGAAAGCACGAGGGTGGACTATTTGAAAAATGTAAAACTGTCGCATAAAACAGATATTCTGCATTCATGTGTTGGTTTATTTTTTCTCGGTCACTCAATTTCGAGATAGAGATGTTCTACGTGCGGAAAAGTCCGTTTTAAGGTTTTAAAACTGTTTACTACTTTTCCGCACTCCACTATACTAGCGGAAAAGTAATGTAATCGTGTAAAGAAAAAGTGAAAAAACAAATTTCTTTTTGGATTTATTTTTCATTTTTCGGCCTAAAAACCAAAAAAAAAAACGGTTTTTAAAAAATTTTTGCTGTGTGTGTGTCGTCGGCATTAAAAGTTCTTGTTAGTACGATAACTCAACTAAATCGTGTCGGATCGATCGGGGTTTGACTGAGTCTGATCGAGAACATCTCCTAGACGACACCTGTTAATTTTGAGGTGGATAAGACACACCCCACCCTGTCCATGTGTCACGAGAAAGTACAACAATGGACTATTTGAGAAATTTCTTTGTTAACACGATAACTCAACTACATCATGTCGGATCGATCGGGTTTTGACTGACTCTAATCGGAGACGTCTCCCAGATGACAACTATTGATTTTGAGGTGGATAGAATACACTCTACCATGTTCATGGGTCCTGAGAAAGCACAATGGTGGACAATTTGAGAATTTTTTTTTGTTAACACGATCACTCAATTAAATCATGTCGGATCGATCGATTTTCAACTGATTCTAATTATGGAGGTCTACCAGACGACATCTATTGATTTTGAAGTGGATAGGATACACTCCACCCTGTTCAGTCGTCATGAGAAAGCGCGAGGGTGGACTATTATTTGAAAAAAGTAAAACTGTCGCGTAAAACAGATATTCTGCATTTGTGTGTTGGTTTATTTTTTCTCGGTCACTCAATTTCGAGATAAAGATGTTCTACGTGCGGAGAAGTCCGTTTTAAGGTTTTAAAACTATTTCTTTATGAACTTATTTTTCACGTGATGATGGAAGATGGCTTAGGATAAGCTGATATACATTAGTTAAGAAAGTAAAGATAAAAATAACTATGATGCCCAGGGATAATACCACATACTCTATGCATTATTTGTTGTATACTTTGGTACGCCTCAGAGCATTATAAATTTGGTCATGCGCCAATTTAATATTATAGATTAACCAGCGGTATTCCTATAACATATTTACCTAATATAATTCAAGAATATATGAATGGGAAATGAAACTGTACATATTATCTCCATTGCATATTATTGGGAAATCTCAACTAAACCTAACAATTTAGGTAAAGGAAACATCGGCCATACAAGTGGATTATTAAACATAAAGGAATTCCATATAAATTTGACTACGACAATTCTATTGTATCAGGTTACTTTATGACTCAGAAACTGCTACAGCACAATTAAAACCGTTTAACTACCATTTTCTAAAAATCTCATGACACAACAGGTCAAACGGTTTATGTATATTTTGATTTAAAGTTACCTATCGCGGAATGTTCATCAATTTTCTAATGAACATGCTATTGTAATAATATTATATGTTATAAGCATTGTTATTTTATTCTGCTTGCTTTTGAACCACGAAAATATGTAAATGAGTTAATCCAACATTAAGAAATATTATAACAGAAAGAGATTATATGGGCGACTCTACGAGCAAAAGGTCCTATTGTATCCACGTGTAAACGAATAAGAAATAACAAAATGCACATAAAGCCGTATTCACGTTCCAATGTTATCGTCGCAGTTGTAGCGAACCTTATTAAATACTGAAGTATTTAATATTAAAGTGGTATTCTTTCGGGCTATTGCTATTAACTTGATTATATATGTGATAATTCTGTATAGTAATATTTATTTTTTTTGTTATCCCAGTTTATTACAGTCTATCCTAGTACATTTAGTAATTTATATGATAATATTAGTTGACATGCAAAAGGGGCCCCATTGGTTTTCTCCTTTGAATTTAATCATATGATTTATGCTTAACTACTGGGTTTTTGTTTATAAAACAATTTAAAATCTAGTTGGTAAATCTTCTGGATTATAACACATAAGTGTACGGTTGCCAATAAGTCTTTTACCAAGTTATACCACTAAACTATTTGTATGGGCACTTAGTCTTTGTAAGTATCTCTTACCATAATTCTTTATTTCTTGTTTTACACTTACTACACTTAGGTCGCGCCTGATCACTTGGGCATCTACCATTATTCGCAGCACTTTGGACTAAAATCTTTTAAGTATTTCAATATAGGCGTTAGTGGCTCAGTCCCACATTTGAATTCTATACAGGGTGTCCCAGATTTAGACGGACATACTCTAGTGGAAGGTAGAGCACACTCAGCTGAGTTTAAAACACTTCTATACTTACCGTTGAATGTGAATTCGTTTATGAGATACGGGGTGTTTTATGGTTTTTGACCAGAATTTTATTCCGCCCTATTTTTGAAATGACTGCACATATTTTGAAGTCAGCTGAGTGTGCTCTACCTTCCATTAGAGTACGTCCGTTTAAATCTGGGAAACCCGGTATATCCAGATGGATTTTAAAATACTTTTGTAAATTAGGAGTTTATTGTTCAGCGTAAGTTGCGATTTCTTTTTCCAATAAACCAATAAAGCTTGTTAAATTTTATTCCCAATTGCTTTCTCTTCATGAATATATGCTTTTGCCAAGTGAGTCTGCAATCTAGGTGTAGTGCTAAATAATTGGCTTCTTCTTTTTGTATTAGCGGTTGCTCGTTCAGCATGACTGGAGGGCTTTATTAAGCATAAAAGTCAAATGTACCAATTTCATGTTATTAGCTTTCATTCGTCCCTTTTGTAGCCATGTTTGGATTCTGTTTAGGTGACTTTATAACATACTTGTGTGGTTATTCTTGGCATTTCATGTGTCATTAGTATTGCTGTGTCGTCCGTGAATGTGGCTATAGTGATATTAGTATTAGCGGGAAGATCAGTTTTTATAAGTGAAGTACAGAACACGTCTTAATACACTACCTTGTTGGACACCATATTTTTTCGGTAAAAGTGTGGTTTGTTCAACTTGAATTTTTACTAGGAAATACTTGTTTTCCAAGTATGACTTTAATATGCTATATAGAGTATCAGGGAACATTTTCCTGAGTTTATACATTAGTCCTTTCGATCTAAACTTTGTTGAAGGTTTCTCCTATGTCAAGAAACACTGCTATAGCTTTTGTATTCAAGTATTTGTCTGATTTTATATGTTATTCTGTGCACTTGCTCTGTGGTTGAGTGTTTCTGCCTGAATTCGAACTGATGATCTGCCTGAATTCGAACTGATATTGTACCTGGCCTTTATAATTAGACTTTCTCTAGAAGTAACTCTTCATAGAATTTTGACAATATTGAGAGAAGACTTATAGGTCTGTACGGTGTTACCTCTTTTGTATGTTTTCTTTGTTTTGGGATCATTATTATTTGCGATACCTTCCACTGATTTGGAAAATGTTCTATTCTATTAATAGCATTAAAAATTTGAGTGATGAACTTTATACCAAGAAATTCTTTTAATAGGTATCCTTCTTGATATGAAGTCGTAACCTGGTGCTTCTCTGGATCTAGCCTCTTGTTTATTATTAGCTTAACTTCAGTACTTGTGTAGGGTTTGATTGGGAGTTCTAACTGTCCTAGAGCGTCTAGGAGTTGTAGTATTTCGGCTTCTTTATCTGCCAAGATTTCGAATTCATATGGCTGGAATACTTTATTTAAGCGTGTCGCGAACAACTCGTCTCTCTGTTTGTTACTTTTTGCCCATGATTCATCCATTCTTCTTAGTGGTGATTAAGGGTTTTATGGTTGCTTTAGTTTTCTCGTTGCTTTCCACGCCGAATAGTTGGTAGCATCTGTAGCTGCTAGGTTTTCCAAGTATATATTGAGGTATTCTTATTCATTCAGTAAACGTTTTAATCCTTTTACCATTTTATTGAGTTAGACTTGTCATGAGGAGATATTTTAACTTGTCACTGTTTTCTTAGTTAACGCTTTTCATATACTTTTTATTTTATGTCTTTTGCTTCTGCTCCTCTATTCCAGTGTTGGTCTTTTGCCGTTTTTAATGGTATTTTTAGATTAATATTATCATTTATTGCAGTTCTAAATGTTCCCCAATCTGTTTTCTCTAAGCAGAGAATAGGAGCATTGTTTTTGGTTATGACATTTGTGCACATAGTGATAATCACGGAATTCATTGATAGTGGTCTAAGAACAGCTCAAAAGATTTAGCTTGGAAATAATTCTTGGATACCTCTTTGATTATGCCGAGGTCAATTAGATCGAGTGTCTTTTTGCGATCTGTATGTCAGTAAATGGGTTGCCCTCTTGATAGGTACTGAAAGTTACCAATTTGTAATACTTTAAGCAATTCTCTTCCCTTTGGTGTTACAAATCTTGAGCCCTAGTATGTATGCCTAGCATTGTAGTCTACTCCTGCTATATAATCGATGACACGGCGCGCGACGTATTAAAGAAGCGGACCAACAGATTTTTCTTAATAGCGTGTTTTGGAGGGTAGAATACCGCTGCTATTGTGATAGGGTACAGTCAATACAGTCTTGTACTAGTGGCCTGTATGTGTATAGTAATATACTACTTGTAATTTTAATGTAAACATTTTCTCTGAATTTTTGATAGGTATAAAATAATTCAAGTAATAAACAAACTTAGTCAAATTACTTGATCCATTATGAACAGCAGATGAAGAATGCAGAATGGGAACCTATTAAGGAGGAAAGACTAAGATGGCTAGGACATAGGCCGAGAGCGAACCGAAAAGATGTGATAACTGTAATAATGGAATGAGAACCAGCAATCAAGAGATGTAGAGGTAGACCAAGATAAAACTGGAGACAAGAAGTAAAAGACGACCTAAACAAGATCGGAGTAAAAAACTCAAAGGACGAAGCCAAAGATCGATCATCCCCAAGAAACTAGATCTAGAAAGCTTTTATAAGCGGCACTACCCCACTTTTACGCCAATTTAGTTTTAAAATACGCAGCACTAGCGTTGGCGAAGTTATCACTGCCCGTAGGTCCATTAGGAGCAAAATAACTTAACCCTTCCTGGTTCTTCATGTGTCTGTTTCTTTTTCATAGCCCTTCTTCTTCATGTAAGATTTCCAAGTTACTTCATTTAGGTTTCCAGCTTTATAAACACGGTAAAAATCACACATATCTCTTTTGGGAGAATAAATAGACAGGTTATCTTCATGAAAAGTCTTTTTAAAGAGTATTCGTCCTAAGATATTCTCTCTCCAATTTTACGAGTAGTACTTTCATCCACCAAAATTTGGTAAAGCTGAGTCAACGACCATATGTTGTCTTGTAGAAAAATTAGGAATTAGCTTAGGAATTTTATGGAAAAAGTCATCCAAACCTTGGCAGCAAAATGTTATCTCCTTACATTATAGTTCAGTATTTTTCTATCTGCGTTTACAAATATTTTTTCAGGATACGTTTTATATTTTGAATATAATGTTCAAGTAGAGATAGGAGGTTATGGAAGAACGCACGTGGCCCACTTCTGATAGAAGATATTTTCCCAGTAAGATGTGAACTTGAAACAATTTTTGTAATACTTATATGGTCTTTCCATTCAATCCGCGATTAAAAAATCTTTGAGAATGATATCTTAGTTAAATTTTGACCAAAGTCAGATAGGAGGTTTGTCAGATTACCGTCAATATGATATTAATATCTAATTGATTTCAAAATTTAATTTAACGGCCATAATTCATTCAACGAGTAATCTTATTGTCTGAAGTTTGGCAACTGGAGCAAATACGTTGTTATAATCGATACCATAATATTGACCATGTCCGTTTGCTACAATTTTAGTTTTTTCTCCTCAGTTTTATCTATGTTATACTTTGTTTTTAATATATACCAGCATTTAACTACATTACAATTATTTGGTTTCTGAACAATAATAATTTACAACAATATGAAGTCGTATTTTTAAACATACAGAATACATAACATTTACCCTACATATTTTTGAAAGAACTGAAATCAAAAATCGAACATAATTCTGAATGTCGATTCTAGTAAAGCACTTCACACAGATATTACTAAAGGTAAGGGTATTAAATGAATTATCTTTCATTAAATAAAATAAATAAAAAACAGTTTTTTAAAGACGCAAGCTATGGAGTAAATTATAATAAATTGATATTGAAAATTCTAAATTCTTTTGAATATAAACGAATAATTATATATAATATTCTTATATTTTTGTAGAATATAAGAAGTTTCAGGTGACAGTTCAGGTATTCTTTATCTAACCTTCAGAAAATTATTTCTGACATAACAGTAAAACTTTTTGGTTGAAACTATAAAATTTTAATTCAATGTGGTTTGCACTTTTGAAGCGCAATGGAGGAATTTCAGAATTAATTTTATATGTTTCACTAAGCTTTATTATTTGTGTTTCGAGTTTATCCGCGAAACATTAACATTTAGGGCGCTATAAAAGGAATAATTGAATCAGAAAACATCATAAAACAAATGTTGGTTTAATTTGCAGTTAAAAGGAAATGTTTCTTTTTATGTTTATATATTCGTTTGTGGTATACGTGACTGCGTTTATTGTTCACCAGGTCAATGGACATTTTTATTTAAGTTCAAAGAAAATGCGTTCCTTTTATTGCTATTGTTGATTATAAAAAAAATACCTGCCATGTATTGTATACGGTATATGTGAACAATAAGTTTCTCAAAATATTATATCTGCATAAGATGTTATTAATAAACTTAACGAAAAAACTTAATAGTGGTGAAAAAAATAAAATATTGGATAAACCACAATATTGTCGTTTACCCAATTAAAAGGCTTTACCCAATTTTTCTTTTAAAAGAGTTTTACCCATTTAAAAGAGTTTAAAAGAGTTTACCAATTAAGAAATTGCTGTATTTACAGTAATTCTTAAATTTAAAATGCATAATTGCCATCTCGATTAAGAACGATAATAGAATTAGAAGATTTAACGTTAGAACATAACGTTATGTTCTAACTTTTAAGATCTTAACAAGTATATTTTTAAACTATTACTTTTCCGCACTCCACTATACTCAGAAAAGTAATGTAATTGTGTAAAGAAAAATTGAAAAAAAAATTTTTTGGGTTTATTTTACTTCCTAAAATCAAAGAAAAAATGGTTTTAAAAAATTTTTGCTGTGTGTGTGTCGTTGTCATTGGCGTTGTCGTTGTCGTTGTCGTTGTCGTTGTCGTTGTCGTTGTCGTTGTCGTTGTCGTTGTCGTTGTCGTTGTCGTTGTCGTTGTCGTTGTCGTTGTCGTTGTCGTTGTCGTTGTCGTTGTCGTTCTCGTTGTCGTCGACATTTATTCCTTTTAGCAGGATAACTCAACTAAATAGTGTCGGGTTTTGACTGATTCTGATTGGGGACGTCCCTCAGACGACACCTATTGATTTTGAGGTGGATAGAACACACTCTACCATGTACATGAGTCATGAGAAAGTACAGTGGTGGACTATTTGAGAAATTGTTTTGTTAACACGATCACTCAATTAAATCGTGTCGGATCGATCGGGCTTCGATTGATTCTGGTTAGGGACGTCTGCCAGACGACATCTATTAATTTTGAGGTGGATAGGACACACCCCACCCTGTCCATGGGTCATGAGAAAGCACGGTGGTGGACTATTTGAAAAAAAGAAAATTGTCGCATAAAACACATATTCTGCATTTATGTGTTGGTTTATTTTTTCTCAGCCACTCAATTTCGAGATAGAGATGTTCTACGTGCGGAAAAGTCTGTTTTAAGGTTAAAACTGTTTATTTTTACAATGCATTTATTTATTATTCAAACGAAGGGACAAGGACAAATATGGACAAATAATAAAACTTCCAGAAATGGTTCAGTCACCCATTCTATGAACGAGGAATTTTATGGAGGTGCTGCACTTTTGTTTGGCTCTGCATTGAATAATTGACCTGAATGCCCACCATATTCTATATATTTATACATATATTTATGAAATATTGTTCTAAATTAAAAAAAATATTTATATATCTTTTTTGGGTACCCAATAGGTAATATTTTTATGTAACACCATAAATAAAATTTCCAAGTTCTGAAGTTAGAAATCATGTTGAGCCGTAGAACATTGGCATTATTTATAATGACACTTTAATTGCAAATAGTTTTCAACGTTCTCTTTAATTTGTGATATTTCAAACCAGAAGCCTGGAAACAAAAGCTAAATTTAAAACTATTCAAAAGTTTGTGAAAGTCAAATGGATTTGTCAAGAATAACAAAATCCAGAGCCCATTAAGATTCAAGACCCATTTCAAATTATTTTAGATATATGATTTTCTACTTATTTTATTTACTGTATAAAAAATACTTATCTCTTATCATTGCATCTATTGAATTAAGTAAAGCTACGAATTATATCATTCATAAATTTTAATACAGAACTTATGGAAGAAGAAACTATTAGAAATATAGGAGGCCATGGATAAATAAAAGACTTGATGCACTGCTTATTAATTTCTTCTTTGTTATTATTTTTTATATTATTCGAAGTGGTTCTATCTATATATCTTGAAAAGGCGTCTGATACTATTCTAGATTAATCTTTGTGTATACATATGTATGTATATAATCACTGAAACAAAGAAACTTCATACGTCAGCAGTTCAGTAATTAGGACGTTCATAGTTCGTGTGCTTACATGAATACAAATATTACTTAATTCTATACTTAACAAAATAGAATATATAATTTTCTAAATTCACTTATTTTTGTAACATCAATATAAGTACAGGTTATTCAACAGAAACATAATTTTTTAGTATTAAATTATATGTTTTCGATTCGATATATATGGAATACTAGGACGTATATAGGAAAATCTAATACAACATTAACATGGAATCATGTGTTTATCATGATATCAACAAGGAAATGCAAGAACCAGTAAGGTTTTTTACATGACTACTTAACTTTCGGTTCGAATTCGAATTGACATGTTTATAAGTATGACCAGATCTTCTGAGGATAAGTTATTCCATAACTACCTCATGGAAAGCCTCCAAGTTCCCTGGATTGATCCAAGATACCGATGGATCCGATATATCGCTTTGAGTAGGCCTAAATTTCCGGTCCGGAGTAATTCGAATGTGGGTTCGATTCCCACATCAATCGACTGGGTATGTTTGCGCATATTCATGTGAATGTCCAGACGTTACATAAAACATAAACATAAAAAATAAAGACGCATAAATAAAAAATATTAAAATAAAAATTAAGTACAGGTAAAGATAATATGTGATAAAATAAATACGATTATGCACCCCTATGTCAGAAAACTTGTAAGCATGTGTGGCACTACGACAAATATAGTTTCTAAAACATTAAAGTACAGTATTATCTTCGACGTTCATTCTGTCATTCAAGTCCAAATCATAGCAGATGAATAAAACAAATTCTATTTAAATTTGTACTAAAGTAATTTATGTTAGCAAATTACTAAATTTATTTTATTTTGTAAAAATGTTATATGGTAAATATCCCTAATAATATGGATATCATATTTTATGGATATCATATTTTACGAAGAATACGGTGGACATTCATGTTAGTTACCGCGCCCTATAATGTCACTCATTTTGCAGAGTGATGGACTGTGAGAAATATTGGAAGTGTTATTGTATGCTTGAGTTTGAGTCCCAATGGAGTAATTGGCATTTATCCTTGTGAATGGGTTGTATATTTGTCCTTATCTCCATGTGTAACCTTCCCCTTTGAAACTTGGTGCTTTAGGAGAAGGAAGATCGGTTTCTGTATATCTAAACTACATATTATTGTAATTGTATTTGATATGCGATAACAATTTTTAATGGATCTATTATTTAGAAAATAGATCATTTCATTTGATGTATACTCTCAATATTGTTACAGTATACGCATCTAGTCTATTAACGGTAATTATATCTTACACAGTTACATATTTTAAATCTATGTTTTGTAATATTGTCATACAGAACTCTACTTTATTATTGCTTAGAATCTACAAATATATCGTTTCGTATATTTATAATTCTGAAAATTATATCAGGTTAGTCCTATATTATTGATATTAAGGGTCAGTAGAAGATCTAATTTAAGAATCACAGCCACATAATAATTATATGCCTAAATATAATACAGGTTTAGTCAACCATTTGAGATACAACGACGGCATACATATATCGTTAATTATAATCAAATTATAATTATTCCAATGTTATCTCACTAAAAATTTAGCAGGTGAGCAGGTAGCACAATTATTTTGGTTGCCCCAAGCAAACAACTAAATAAGAGCCAACTAATGTGTGTGTGTGTGTTGTGAAATCTGATCTGAACATACTTATCTGATTCATTGTTTGAACAAAGATAGCGAATATTGTACTTTTCGGGTAGAAAATTGTATAATTGTGTTTTAAAAAAATGGAAAAATTGAAAAGGGATATAACATATGTATGAAGGTAGGTAATAATTCCTTGAAAATGTGGATTTGTGTTTATTACTCCAACTCGTTTTCAGGTAACATTTACATAGAAGGTATTTAGGTTGAAATAAAATATTTTTAAAAATACTGAATTCGGTGTATCACCACAAAAATATTTTTTCAATCATTGAAATATTTCACAATGCCAAAAGAAAAAATGTAAAAATTTGTATTGGTTTTAATTTACGTACAGGTGTGGTAACCTCGGGCAAAACATTATAAAATGTGAGGGGCTCACAAAAACAAATATAATATAAAACACAGCAGACAAAAGAGATTTTTTGGCGTTTGCGGAAACCATCCCGCAGCACGTATAAAAACCAGAATTAAAATCATTGAACCGAACCACATTAATAAACGCAGTAATATTTCATTTGACGTAACTGAAGATAAATACTGATTTGAAGGGGGACTGTTTATTGATTTTTAAAACCAAAATAAAGGAACCAATGAAATAAATAACATCTTTCAGTAATTTGCCGAAATAATCAAATAAAACGATCCCACTCATTCGCATTTAGATAACATCTTAGGCACAGACAGTTTGTGACGGTATTATGGAGCTTATTTTCAAACCTTTTTCGTGCCTTCCCTTCTTTCTTATCTTCTATACATAAATTGTTGTTTCCCTAACACGTACGTATACTATTTGAAATAATTGAAAAAATTTACCGACGACCGCTGTTTTCAGGGTTGTATATAGACCGGCCAGCAACCCTGAGAATGCAATTAAGAAAGGTCTCTTTTTAGGACTTTCGTGCTGTGACCAAAAGAATGAGTGCAATAAATGTGGACATACTTGTAGTATATGGATACTCCAATTTATTTAGTATGATATACCATTCCTATCATTCAAAAGACTTGAAAATGTAACTAAGTGCGATGACATCAAGTATGATGGTGTAAATACACATACCTACAAAATTTTACATTAATTGTCTTATACTTAAAATGTACTGAAACAAAACAATCATTAAATGCCTCAGGTAGATTTGGCATCTCCTTTGTTAAGCTATTGTGTTGCTTTTAAATCATAAAATGTATATATTTTTTATCATGGTTTCATATATTTTCACTTCTTGATAATCAACGAATTGAAGGCAGAATGCTGTATATAGTGTACCTTGTATCTATACCGTTTTTCCAATTTTTTAATAAATGATTATAGAGAATGTATAATAGCCCAAATAACTGAATATGGTATTATATTATCATCCTTTAAAATATTGGACAACAAGAAAGGAGCAGCTAAAGTTTTTCAGTAAATACATTTTAATAGTCAATTCCTAACTACTACCGAAGGTATCTTAAATGCCTTTGAAAAGTTCTTTGGTATATCTTAAATTTTCATTACATCATAATTGCCAGATGTAAGGCAATTATGATGTAATGGAAACTACTATTCGTGAGACTGAAAATTCAAATATACACATTCGAGGATTTTATGAAGCAAAAATACTTCAGGGATTAATAAACCAAACCCAAATTATATTTGAACCACGTAGGTATTCTGCTGTAACCACGTAGCTATAACAATAAATGCTGCCGCGTAGGCAGCATTTCTTGTTATGGATTGTGCTCAAATATTTTGTTATCCATTTACCCCGGTCAAAATAGACATTGACCCTTGCATTAATTTACAACAAGCTGAAAATTTACAGACACGTAAGGGATACCACTCTAATGAAATCCTGAAAAGTCCCCATTGATCCTGTGTGTGCAAAAAATTTTATTCAAGGTCAAAGGTCGCAAAATGGGTTTTTTTGGCCAAACGGTTAGTTTTACGATAAAAATAGTTCAGACTAAAATTGTAGATTAGATAATTATCTACTAAAATTGTTCTTATACTTTTTTCTCTAAGATTTACCATTTCTGAGAAAAAGCCACTCGAAAGTTAGCTGGAGCTGTATTCTCCATAAAATGCATAACTACGCTGTCTCTGAACATTATTGGACGCGTAATATAAGTAAAATTTTAAGTTTGCGTGATTAATACATTTACAATGAGTAATTCTGAGAATTTGAGTACTACTACTATATATACTATTATATATACTATCGATGGCGTATATTTATTGCACCGTGTGGTCTGGGATCGAGAAGATACCTTTAGCAACATTTTGGACAAATATGTTCAATACGTACGGAGACATTTTGGTCAAAAAGTAACCATAGTATTCAATGGTTATAACGATTCAACAAAAAATATTAAAGCTTCCGAACAACGTCGCCGTGTGACAAAATCAGCAACTTGCTCTGATATTCTCTTTGACCAACATATGACAGTCCCAACTAGCCAACAACAATTTTTATTGAATGTTCATAATAAGTCTCGGCTCATTATAATGCTAAAAGATAAATTTACTACTGAGAATATTTTAGTTAAGCAAGCTGACAATGACGCTGATGTACTTATTGATTGAATTGATATGTTGAAACTGCAATTAATCAATTTAATCCAGCAAATATAAATGTTGTTGTTGGTGAAGACATTGATCTGTTGATATTAATTACTGCTCGAACTTCAAGTGACAAAATTATTTATTTTTTGAAACCTGGCAAGGCTCAACAATCTTCAGAAATTTTTTCAAATGAGAGTTTATCGGCTTTGCCTAAATGTAAACACCATCTTTTATTTTCACATGCTTTCACTGGCTGTGATACTACATCAGCATTATTCAGGAGGGGGATAATTTCAAAAACATCAATTTTGAAGTTATTCGAAAAACAGGATTTAGTTAGATGTGCCCAAGTGTTCGAAGATTTAAATTCTACGCCAGGAACTCTAATCGTTCACGGAATTCGCTTTCTTCTTTCAATGTATGGAGCTCCAGCAAAAATCACCTGCATTGATAAGTATCGTTACTTATCCTTTGCTAAACAATCACGTAATAAAAAACGTGTGCAATTAGCTTATCTTCCTCCAACCTCAGCTTCTGCACAGCAACATTTCTATCGAGTGTATTACCAGGTTCAAGTGTGGCTTGACAATGCACTGGATCCAGAAAAATGGGGTTGGAAGCTCATTGACAATGTACTGGAGCCAATCCATACTCTACTTCCGCCTGCACCAAAGAAGCTCCTTAACACCATTTTTTGCAATTGCAAGAAGGGGTGTAGTTAAAAATGCAGCTGAAAGAAAGTGGGATTATTTTGTTCAACAACATGCATCAGTTGTCAAGGCCAGTCGTGTTCAAACGTTGAACTTTCAACAGAAGAAGATACCAACATCAATGACGAAACAGATGATGTATCGCTGCTACAACAATTTACATCGACTCAGGAGGATGGAGAGGCAAAAGAAGAAGAGGAAGAAGATAATTATGGAAGAAGAAATGAAGAAGAAGAGGCTCAATAAGACCTGATTTACCACTGAAACAGACCATGGAATATACCTACCGGGGAAACCACGTTAAGAAAAACGCGCCTCGTACATTACCTCATAGATGGCGTGGAAACGTGCATTTTATGGAGAATACAGCTCCAGCTAATTTTCGAATGGCTTTTTCTCACAAATGGTAAATCTTAGAGAAAAAATATAAAGTCAATTTTAGTGGATAATCACCTGATCTACAATTTTAGTCTGAACTATTTTTATCGTAAAACTAACCATTTGGCCAAAAAATCCAAAAAACCAATTTTGCAACCTTTGACTTTGAATAAAATTTTTTGCACACACGGGATCAATGGGGACTTTTCAGGATTTCATTAGAGTGGTATCCCTTACGTGCCTGTAAATTTTCAGCTTGTTGTGAATTAATGCAAGGGTACCCCTATTTTTTGTGCTAATTTGACCGGGCTAATTAATGATTTTATTTAATCCATGCATTAGCATCTGTACTTCTCCGATTTCTGGAATCATCTAACCATGTCCAATTTACAGAAGAGGATAAGTTGTAAGTGATAATATAAGTGAAATATTTTATCTAATTTTAGCCCAATCATATCATACCCAATTCTTAGTCAAAATTGGTAATTCTATTACATGATATAAGTAGTTTATACAGGTGTCGGTAACAAAATCACATAATATCAGTATGAGTTCATGGAGGGTCGTTTAATAACTACTAACTTGGTATCAATTTCATATACAATGTATTGCAGAATATCTAAATGTACAATCCCAAATATACTATCCTAAACAGCACTGATATAATATATATGTCACTGTGAAATACCGAAATCCGGTGAATGTCGAGATACACCAGTGAATGTCAACATTCTCTAAGTTGCTTGGCGTATGTCCGAAATATCGGTCAAATATCATTATTTCTAACTTACACCGGTGAATGTCGACATTCTGCATGTACTCATGGTGTATGTTGAAAAGAAACATTTTTTTAATAAAGGAAAACAAAAATAAAGGTATAGGTAATATTTATTTATTAAAACGACATGGGAAAAGTTTTCCAATAAACTTAAGGAAATTGTTGAACTTAAAACAAACAGTAGAACATTGCAAATCACGAAACACAACTAAAATAATGTCAATATAATAAACATACACATACATTTTAATTTTTAAACTCAAATATAAGAAACCAAGAAAATGTATGACATTCTTATTTATTACAACAACTTAAACTACCATGACACTTCGAATTGCACAAAAGGCCTTTGCTTTTACAGCTGCATTTAGACGTCATACACTTCCTTTTGCAATTGCAACGTGTATAGCCTTGCCCTCCACTTTTTGAATTAGCACAAGCTGCTTCTCTTAGCGACATTTCTTGAATCGAAACCTCATCTATGGAAAGTAACTTTTCTTTACAAATGACGAACTGATTACGGGTGAAAAGTTGTTTCAAGGTACCATTTTTGTTTGCTAATTTATAAAAGCCTGAATCCTCTATTCCAACAACAACCGCTAATACATTTCGAGGGTCTATACGACCACGGTCAACATCAGAGGCTTGAATTCTTACGGTATCACCAATTTGGGCCGGAGGAAACTTTTTTTTTGACGTTCGTAACATTTTTGTTGCTTGAAGTAGAAGATTCTCTTTTGCGGCTACTCTCTTTGAAGAAATTAGCTCTTGTTGTTCAGCCAGTACATGAGATGAAGACGTGCTAGGTTGCGGATCAGTCAATGCTTGAGATGAAGATGTGCTAGGTTCCAGATTAACTCCAATGGTATTTTGGTTATCCACGTCGCTTCCATCTGAAATATGGTCATCAATATGGTCACTACCCAAATTTTCTTCAAAAGTGTTAACATAGGCTTCTAACTGTTCTTCGGTTTCAATGTTTGCAATTTGCCCACGAGGGAGAGATGTTTTTGGCGAATTATACAAACGGCAAACCTTCTGACCATTTATTTGAGTCATTATCTTGCATCCATGCAGTTAGCATATTCTGTATGTCCTGATTGGCTCTTTCGACTGAGCCTTGTGTTTGACTGTGACGAGGCTTTCCGTGTACTATTTTAACATCTTTCCACATAGCGCATAGTTCAGATATAACTCGATTACTGAATTCTCTACCATTATCCGAATGCAATATAGCGGGAGCACACAAATGTTAAAAAAAAATATGAAGAAGGTAATATGCTACTTTATACCTTATATACCATTACTACTTATACTTTATATACCATTATAAACTTGTAATCGCTATCCCTGTGTGATTGCAAGTCTATCAAGTCGACTTGACATCTAGAGTTCAATTTGGAACTGACCATTGGTTTCACAACAATACCTTTTTTAGGCGCACTGTGTTTCACTTGACATTGTTTACACAAATTTAAATATAACATTACAACTTTATAAGTAATATTTTTGTATCTAACTTTTGCAATTTTAAAAATGCAATTTTTTAAGCATTCGTGTTCTTCCTCCATGGCCTATTCTTATGTGAGTTTTGGAAAGTATATTAAACAGCTCATCATTTGTAATATAATACTGGATATTCGTTTCTCCTGGTTTTAGTGGCACAATTAACTTTTCTTCATCGCTAACTTTTAAAACGTCAAAACGTTTTAAACGTCTGTAGTCCAAAGGTGTACTACACTTACTTTTAGTAGAAATCACTTCAGTCAGAGACGATTTTAGAGTACCTTTCTTGAGAAAAATAAAAACAATTGTCTTCTCGTTTACTTCCAATTAAGGCGTGTAACTTTTCTAAAAACTGATCAGGATTCACTGCAGTAGCCATTGAACACAAATTATAATATCTAATAAAACGAATTAAATTAGCAAGCTTGCACACACACTATCAGATCTTGCGTAAGACTGACGAAGCCAAAGCCAGCAAACAGGATGCAGGAACCGCCCAAGAGCAAGTTACGACCTGTCGTAATTCACCGACATTCACCGGAGTCCATTTGTGTTTGTCGACATACACCGGTGAAAGTTCGAATGTATAATAAAATTAATAAACGTTCGGTTGTAATATGATACCCATGCTTATACCATTCCTTTTATTTTCGATAACATATCTCTTGGCAATATTACGCTTAACGTAATATAATTATTTGAATCATTTATCTCAACAGAAGCTGACACAGCCCTTAGATAAGAAACTTTATAAATACTCATTTCTGTCCTTCATTACTAACAGTGAATCTTGTAAGTTTGAAATAAACGTTTTGTTGTGTCAACCCCGTGTCTCACTTGTATTACTGGCGCAGTCGGTAGTGTATAGTCGTTCAACGTTTCTGCTGTGTATCGAGCACTCTTCAATTTCCCGAAGAATCAGAAGTCGCTGATCGTCCGTCTCAACGGTTCAACTATCCAGAATCTTCAAAACGTAATCCCAGAGCACAACGACACCAAACGTAAGTAAACTTGCATTATTCCTGTTCACCCGTCCCTATTTTTGCACTGACAATTTTCAAGCTACTTTTGGAAAGTGTGTAATTTTAGTGACAACCTCTTGGAGTCCCGCATCGTGCGATATTCTAAGGGAAGCTTTTTATTTTTGTATCGTACAAATTAAAAAGATTAGGTTAAGAATTCAAAAAACAAGAAATTAAATTTATTAAAACATTTTAATAATTTTAAAGATAACTTCAGTAGAGATTAAATAATTACCGTTTATTTTACTGTTTAAAGAATTTTTATTTTTCCTTACTTTTATTTTATTTTTATTTTTTATTTACATTGCTAAGAAATTAACAATTGATTTTTTATTTTCTTTTTATTTTTGCTAAGAAACTACCAGTTGAATTTTTATTTTTCTTTCTATTTTTATTTACATTGCTAAGAAATCACCAGTTGAATTTTATGACAAGTTTATACTCTCCAGAAGACGAAGATTATTCTCACACTTTAAGTAAAGACGAGATTTCGGATATTTCTGATCTTTTGAATAACACTCTTTCATTTAACACGATGTCTGAATTAGATTTGCATAAACTTAAGAACATTTCTGAATTTGTTCCGATTTTTTCTGGCGAAGAAACGGAAATAAGTAATTTCTTTGATGCTGTTGAAAATCTAATGGAAGTGTGCAATTCAAATGTTCCCCTACATATTAGAATTGTAGTAAGCTGCATAAAAACTAAAATTAAGGGCAAAGCTCTTCAACTTTTGAACAGTAGACCTGATATTCAAACATGGCCTGAAATAAGAAATCTTTTCTCCACTAACTTTTCAGATCATAAAAGTTTAGAAACATTACAGCTAGAGTTACAAAATTGTAGATTAAAACCAAACGAACCTTTGATTAATTTTGGCAATCGTTTAATTGAACTTAAATCTAAAATAATTTCAAAAATTCAGTTATCAAACATACCAATAAATGAAAAGGCTGGGTCTATAGCGTTTTATAAGAACCAAGTTTTTAATATTTACAAAATGAATATGCCCCTTAATTATGAAAACATGCTTAGGTATAATACCGCCATTACTGAATTAGAACACGCCATTACTTTTATCGACGAGCAGGTTAAATACGATGAGTTCAAACGCTTTGCGTTCGGACGACAGAATACAACACCTCGATATCCCATGTTACCAATGCCTAAACCACGCCAACAAACGAATCAACCGGTGCGATTACCAATATTTCAATCTCAACCCAATAATTATGCAAACAATTTTAATAACCCTGGTAATTTTAAAAACCATAATATACAACAACAACGCCCCTTTGGCACCCAAATACAACAAAACCAAAATAATAGATCCAACGTAAATGTGTGGAGACCAAACCCGAACCAAAAATTCGCTAGACCTACCCCAATGTCTGGAATCAGTGGAACGAATACAACTAGACAACAGCCTAGTACATCAAGAATTCAGAACGCCCCAAACCACAACTGGCAACCAAGATACAACCAGCCGAAGTACATGGTAGAAGAACTTTTTAATCAAGAAACGGATCCTACATCGCAGAATCCCTGCTGGATGGACAATACCCCACTGACACCTTACGACGAACCCTCAACAAGTCAAATGGACCTCCCAGAAAATCCACAAGGAGAAGAATGGGTATACTTAAACGACGGAAATGGAAACGAAGAGAATATACCGAATGATTATGAAGAAAGTCAAGAACAAAATTTTCCTGCAGCCCCGAATATAAACAACCGGACATAGTAGAACTAAACTCTGCTAATACACCGTGTTCGCTTCCATATATTAATATTCGAGAACCCCCTTTAAAATTATTGATCGATACCGGATCATCAAAGACCATAATTCGTCCCGAAATAATTCAAAAATATTACCCCAACCATATTTTCTCTCATGAAACACTTATCAAAACTTCAACCGGCAAATCGACTTGTCAATTCCAAGCAAACATCCCTTTATTTAAAGAATTTAATATAGACTTCGATTTAAACGTACTTCTGTATGATTTCCATGATTTCTATGATGGAATTTTCGGTTTCGAAGACCTACAAACGTTAGGTATCCAAATAGATTTCCAAAATCATCTTATCTATAATGACTACTTCCAGATTCCAATTTCTATTCGACAACCCGAAGAAATTTCACGTACTTATTCTTTAAACCCCGTCGAATGTATTGTTCGAGAAATCCCTGTCTCTATTGACAACGGCGAAATTGTCATCCCATTTCAAAAAACCGACAATTATCTTATTCCTTCTGGTATAAGCAAAGCCAAGAATGGCCTAGCTCAAGTCGAAATATTTAACACCAACACTTACCCTATCACGGCTCAATTCGATACACCAATTGATGTCCAACTCTATTCCGAGTATACTGGTTTTGAACCCCAAATTTCAAAAAACGATAAGCCAACTCATAATTCTCTCAATTTCACCAATCAACACATACAAAATCTTCTACGCACTGACCATCTCAATGAAGAGGAACGTTTTAACCTTCTTGAACTCTGTAAAAATTACTCACACGTATTTCACTTCCCTAGTGACAAATTAACTTTCACAAACGAAGTCAAACACCAGATAAAAACTACCGATGACACCCCCGTTCACGCAAAATCATATAGGTATCCTTATGTCCACCAAAAAGAAGTACAATTGCAAATTGATAAAATGTTACAAGATGGAATCATTCGACCTAGCTCCAGCGCTTATAGCTCCCCCATTTGGATCGTGCCGAAAAAACTCGATGCGAGCGGCAAACAAAAATGGAGGCTTGTGGTCGACTACAGGAAATTAAATGACAAAACGAAGACTGATAGATACCCGTTACCTAACATAGCGGATATACTGGACAAACTGGGCAGATGTCAATATTTCACGACTCTCGACCTCGCTTCAGGGTTCCACCAGATTGAGATGCACCCTGACAGCATAGAAAAAACTGCTTTCAACATAGAGAATGGCCACTTCGAATACGTACGGATGCCATTTGGCCTCAAGAATGCGCCTGCAACGTTCCAGAGGGTGATGGATAATATATTAAAAGATCTGCAGAATAAAATATGCTTCGTATACATGGACGACATCATAATTTTCAGCACGTCGTTACAAGAACACCTACAAAACCTGGAACTGGTATTTAAAACCCTCGAAAAAGCCAACCTGAAGATTCAATTGGACAAATCGGAATTCCTCTGTAAACACGTGGAATTTCTTGGCCACATTATAACCCAAGATGGTATCAAGCCAAACCCGAAGAAGATAAAAGCCATTAAAGAATTTCCAATCCCAAAAACGGCGAAGCAAATCAAGAGTTTCTTAGGATTGTTCGGATTTTACCGCAAATTTGTCCCCAACTTCGCTCGTGTAACTAAACCCCTTACCAATTGCCTCAAAAAAGACCAAAAAATCGAGTTAACCCAAGACTACCGCAATTGCTTTGAAACTTGCAAGGATTTACTCTGCAATGAGCCTATCCTAGCCTACCCCGACTTTAATAAAACATTTACTCTCACTTGCGACGCATCCGCGTATGCAATAGGAAGCGTACTTTCACAAGATGGACACCCCATCAGTTATTATTCCAGGACATTGAACCCTGCTGAATGTAATTATAGCACAATTGAGAAGGAGTTACTAGCCATCGTAAATTCCGTTAAATACTTCCGACCTTACTTGTTTGGCGTTAAATTTATAATTGAAACCGACCATCAGCCTTTGCAGTGGCTGTTCAACCTAAAGGACCCTAACTCGCGACTAGTAAGATGGCGTCTAAAATTGGAAGAATACCAATACGAAATAAAGTACAAAAAAGGAAAAACAAACCAAGCTGACCCGCTCTCGCGTATCAAAATTGATGAACTTAACGCAATAGAAGAAGACAATATGTCAATGATAAATAACGTCCCCGATGTAAGTACTTTACTCGATAATCTACCAGAACCAGACCCAGAAAAGTTCCAAGAAGTTTTAGACGACTTAAATTCAATAGACGACCCGAATCGCGCACCGCCCTCAAGAACTAACCAGACTATTCACTCTAGTCACGAAAACCCCATTCTAGAAGTCAAATACTCCGAAACACCCTTAAATAGGTATAACAACCGATGGATCCTCCTGGAAAAGGATAGTAATAAAGTTAATTCGCATTATGCAATACAGCCTTTCCCCAAAGTTAAAGAACATCACTTCCACCTAAAATCACGCTCATCCGACGAAGAAATTTTTAAATTTTTATCTCCATTCGTTCAAAGTAACACCACCATACATGCTCTATACTTCGAGCAACCAGAGTTAGAAAATAAGATCATCAGAATCCTTCAAAACCACTTAACTCATTGGCTCAAGTTTTTAATTTGCAAGAAGAAAGTAGAAGACGTAACATCAGAACAAGAACAACAACTGAAGATACGTTATAACCACGAAGGCAAAGTTACACACAAAGGAGTAACGGCTACCCACCAAGCTTTAATTAAGAAATATTTCTGGCCTAACATGTTTGATCACGTACGGGACTTTATCGCCAAATGCGAAACATGCAAAACGTGTAAAACTGACCGGCACCCGGTGAAACCAATCTTTCAATATACTGAAACGCCTACGAAACCCTTTGAAACCATAAACATTGATACTCTAGATATCCAAGGACAAAAATTTATAACGATCATTGACACCTTTTCGAAAATAGCTCAAGCCTACCCCGTCGAAACTAAGACAGGCATGTCAATACAACGTGCGCTACTCAAATTTATCGAACATCATGGACTACCCTATGGAATCCTGGTGGATACTGGCCTAGAGTTTAACAACGCGATGATGAAAGATTTCTGCAATCTGCACAAAATTAAACTAACCTTTACTTCAATACAAGGACATAGTAGCAACGGCAACATCGAACGATTCCACTCTACTTTATTAGACAGCGTCCGATGTCTTAAACATGAAAATCCAAATGCACCCTTAGACTATCTAGTACAAATCGCAGTTATAAGTTACAATCATACAATTCATTCAAGCACCAAAATGTGTCCTATCGATATAATTCGTGGAGACGAACGCCCTGACCCTTTCGATATTAATGAAGAACGGATACTCTCAGAGTACATTAACACCCATAAGAATGTTCTAAAAAACCTTTACAATCAAATAAAAACCAAGTTAGACAAATCTAAAATGCGAGTCATAGAAAAAGCCAATGAAACACGCGAACTACCGGAAACTTTTGAACCCAACGAAGACGTATATATTGCAAATCCAGCACGCGGGAAACTAAATGAAAAATTCATTCAAACTAAAGTAGTAGAAGACTTAGGTCCCACTCTAAAACTGTTTCAACGTAAGGCACATGCTGAAGGCAAATATCATAAAGCCTATATCAAACGAAAACCCAGGCTTAAGAAAAAGAAGAGCGAACAAAAGGTTAATACTGAACCTTCTTTACAGGAAAAACCCCCAGAGGAAATTCAACCTATTGAACTAAGCAGCAAGACAGATGAAGGTGTTGACTTTGAGGATAAAATCCCTCCAATTACAATTAAGTACCAACCTGGTCCTTCTCATTCTTATTCACTACGCCTCCGCGATCCGAATAGAGACTATACGAAACTCCATTCACATAAATCGCCTAACATGTGAAACTAAAATAATACAATCGCAACATGACTTTATTCACATTATCGATTTAAAGGACGTAACAAACAATTTATACAAATTAAAATCCGACTTAAGCTTTTTCCAAAATAAACATAAATATTCTAATAGTACTATTAATCAGCAGTTAAAATACCTCGTAAACTTGACCGAATATAAATTAAATAATTTTAGGAATCCTGAAGTCAGACTTAAACGTGGACTTATAAACGCTATAGGTTCCGTTCAAAAAATATTATTTGGTACTGCCGATGACAATGATGTGCAAGAACTCCATTCTAAAATGGATACATTAATGTCCAATCAGGAAACTCTAACGCACGAAATTAATTTAAGAACTTCTCTATTTAAAGCTCTTAGCGACAAAGTTAATCAAAGCCTAACCCAGATAAACGCGAATATAGAACTACTCTTCAAAACGTTCAAAGAAGTTCAACAAGACTGGTCATACTTTGAAACTGGTGTCACTATAAAAAACGAATTTAATATATTTTTAGAATTATTAGACACTTTAGAGAATGCAGTCGCCATGGCTCAGCATAATATCATTCACACCTATTTTTTGCCAGTCCCAAATATACAAATTATTTTAACTAAACTCTCGAGTCTATATAAACGAGATCAACTGATACATCTTAGTAATATGCATAGTTACCTTAATCTTTTTCATATCTCAGCAACGGTTAAAGATCTTAAAATCTACATAAAATTGTCAGTGCCAATAGCCACCCAAGCACCTTACTATACTTACCATTTGATTCCCACGCCTTACCAATCCAAAGTTCTTATACCAACCAAACCCTATCTCATTGCAAGTTTACGAACCAAACTCACCTTTTGGAAAGAGGACTCCTGTCCACGGCTAGAAAATGTATGCCTGTGTAGAAAGGATAGCCCATACAACCACGACGAGCGCTATCTTCCTATTCTACAAGGAGAAAATCCACAATGTAATCTAACCAGCGTACGACTCGGAGCTACCATAGTTGAACAAATTGCAGAGACACAACTCATAGTCGTCCCAATACAAAGGACCAGAATCGAAGAAAATTGTAACACCTCCATGGACCACTTTATCGAGCAGCCCTCAATTGTTACTTTAGAGAGCTGCCCCGTAATTATCAACGACGACATCTTCAACGCCAATCACGAGCTTCCCGACGAAACGTCCCTGGCGTTACCTACCTTCAAATTGAACTCAACCCCGACCGCGGAACTCCACCTTCAGGACATCAAACTACAGGACCTAGCAGACCTTTCCACCCAACTTGGCAGCCTACACCCTGTGCGGATTAAAGACTTTGAAAAAAACAATTCTCAGAATACTATGTTTTATATTTTATTATCTATACTGTTCATGGGCTTGCTTATTTATATATACCTCAAATTTTGCCATCAAAAGGTAAAAATATTACTTCTTAAGAAGCCTACAGGTCCTTCAGAACCTGATAGCCTTCCACCTAGGGAAGGAGGTGTAATATGATACCCATGCTTATACCATTCCTTTTATTTTCGATAACATATCTCTTGGCAATATTACGCTTAACGTAATATAATTATTTGAATCATTTATCTCAACAGAAGCTGACACAGCCCTTAGATAAGAAACTTTATAAATACTCATTTCTGTCCTTCATTACTAACAGTGAATCTTGTAAGTTTGAAATAAACGTTTTGTTGTGTCAACCCCGTGTCTCACTTGTATTACTCGGTCTTTCACCAAGGCATTTGGTATTTGTCGACATTCACCGGTGAATGTTGACATTCACTAATTTCGGACTTTCACAGTAACATATACATATTTTCCGCACTCCACTATACGCGGAAAAGTAATGTAATCGTGTAAAGAAAAATTGAAAAAAAGAAATTTTTTTTGGGTTTTTTTTTCGTTTTTCGGCCTAAAAACAAAAAAAATGGGTTTTAAAAATTTTTCGTTTCTCGGCCTAAAAACCATTTTGTGTGTGTGCGTGTCGTTGTCGTTGTCGTCGGCATTTATTCTTGTTAGCACGATAACTCAACTAAATCGTGTCGGATCGATCGGGTTCTGACTGACACTGATTTGGGATGTCTCTCAGACGACACCCAATGATTTTGAGGTGGATAGAACAGACTCTACCATGTACATGGGTCATGAGAAAGTACAATGGTGGACTATTTGAGAATTTTTTTTTGTTAGCTCGATCACTCAATTAAATCGTGTCGGATCGATCGGGTTTCGACTGATTCTGATTAGGGACGTCTACCAGATGACATCTATTGATTTTGAGGTGAATAGGACACACCCCACCCTGTCAATGGGTCATGAGAAAGCACGATGATGGACTATTTGAAAAAAGTAAAACTGTCGCATAAAACATATTCTCTATTTAAGTGTTGGTTTATTTTTTCTCGGCCGCTCAATTTCGAGATAGTGATGTTCTACGTGCAGAAAAATCCATTTTAAGGTTTTAAAACTGTTTATTTTTCTAAAGCATTCGCTTAATCATACACAACTTTTGCAAACACTGAGTGAAACTAGTGTTTTATATTAACAAAATGGTATTCACATCTTACTTACCAGATCTATGGAGTATACCGTTCTTTCATTTTTTTACTAGACAGCAAGTCAATCGGTTGATTTCGTATAATGTGAAGGGAGGGGACGCGGACGGTTAGCGGCGCTACGACAGTTACGTTCTTACACGTGAGGGAGTGTACATCGTATTTGTAACGAGGAAAAACTTTTACGTGGGAAGTGATCTTGATGGGTTTACTGTTAAAAGATGATCAAGGTATTTAAAGAAAAAATATCTTGGCCATATTTAACAGCAAACTATGATCTTTTTTGCATTATTTTTATAATTGGTTTTGCATTAAAAAAGTGCCTTCTAATAAAACGTTAAAAGAATAAATAGATCCTCTTAAAATAATTAAAAATAAAATACAAACTCTTAAAACTTAAAAAATATCCCCTTGAATAAGAAAAAAAAAACTAAAGAAAATTTTCGAAGATGCCTCCGTCTTGCGCCAAACAATAACCCAACCTGTCGTAAAATTCTGAACGAATAGCCCAATACCGTAGAATTGATGGATTGTGCCTACCATGTAACGGAAACGTGGATTCATCGGTAAACACGATGTTATAAATAAAATTGTCATCCGTATTTGCACGTTCCATTACCGTGTTACAAAATTCCATTCTACGGTACTGGTCTTCATCGAAAATTTCTTGATGAGCTTTGTATTTATAGGAATGATATTTGTTTTTCTTTAAAATTTTGTGAATTTTACCCACACTAAAACCAGTCTCCTCGGAAATTTTTGGGATAGAAATATTTGAATCTTCTTCTACCATTGCACATACCATTAATTCCTGCATTTCAGCATCCTCGTTAATTCTAGGTGTCTTGTAGCATTTACAACCTAAAATGCATCCCGTTGACTTAAACTTTTCGACTACTGTCGATATTGTGTTCAAGGCAGGGATCGGACGATTTACATATTTGACTGAGAAAAGATCCCTTATTGCACGTAATGAATGTCCTTGAAGAGACCATGATATCAAATCAATTTTTCCTCAAGTGAGTACGTCATAATTACTAAGTTTTGAATTAAAAGAATATATTTAAAATTACACGTATTCCTACGAAGTTCACTCGTCTAAATGCCAAATACGTATGCGACGGTAAATGTGAAATCTAAGTCGTCGATCATCACGGCGCTGGCCTACGGCCGGACTCCCCACCTGAGCGGTGGCTAATTTTCCGAGAAGGACCGAACGGTGGATCCTATGTACAGTTTTAAAATGAAAGCACGGTATAGTGGTATTAAGTCCGAGGAATTTTGTACTTCCTCTGGAGTTCATTAGGATTCTTTTTTAGGCTCTTTTGTTATTTAATATATTGATTAGTGATATAAAAGGTACCTTAAACATCTGCTATTTGTTATATGCACATAAACTGAAAACTTTACAAAGATTAAAATACTCATTGCTATTGCTACAATACAATATAGTCTATACAGACTATCTACCTTGTGTATTTAATTATCGTACCGAAAACGATTTCTTAACTAGACCTAAAGCTTCTTGGTACACGAATTATTTGATCCTAATCTAGCGTGTTTAACACTCACATTAAAAACGTTGTTAGTGAAGTCTTTAAAAAATTTTGCACACCTTGTATTGCTATCTTGTAAGATTTAAGTTAGCGGATGACTCACATTTGACATCTTAATTACGATATAATCATATACTCTAGAAACAATTCATCACAACTGAATTGAGTATGAACAACTACTAAGTTTTATACCACTATATTTACACAGAAGCGTGACTGCAGTTTCGACAATTTTATGTTATTTTCAAAACGACGTTCTGAAGTAGTTGTTTTTCCGTTGTGAACTATGAACTCACAACTCAATTCCGTTGTGAATTATGAACTACCATAGAGTAACGGCTTCCTCGATCAATTTCTTAAGAAAATCTTTATAAAAATGTTACTGAATTTAGCCCTAAAAGAATAACATCTCCTTGGATGTCAGTCATAATAATGTTCAGTATTAAGGTTTTTTTTATAATAATGTCGGTTTAATTACAAAAGTCTTACGTTAATCATTATTGAGAAGCGGCTATTCCATTCTATAGGGTGTTTCAATAGTCCCTATTGAAACACCTCGAAAAATGTTAGGTCATAGCGGTCATGTTATTAAAGCGACTTCTGTCAAATTTATTGTGAATTGTTAAATAGTATATGGCAAATCATCGTGGAAGGTTATAGCGTTCAACAACGTGTATAAATTAACAAATTTTGTTTTCAAAATCAGTGCTCCGTTCGAGGAACGTTCCACACATTACGTGATTTTTATCCTCGCCACAACCGTTGCGCCGAGTCGACTATTCGACGTTTGGTGGCCAAATTCGTATCAACCGGTTTGATAAATAATCAGCCAACACCCATACGTTACCGAAACACAGAGTCTGCTTAAACCATTGCTACTGTGCGTAAGAGAGTACCGGAAAATCCGAGGCAATCAATTTCTCGTCGTTCACAAGAACTTGGCTTTTCTGTGACTTGGCGAATTTTGCATCGGGACTTGGGTTTTTACCCGTATAAAATCCAACTGACCCAGGAAAAAGGTAAACGACCATAGACAACGCCGTGTGTTCGCTGATTGGGCTCTAGGGCAGTTAGAAATTGACCCAAATTTCGCCAAAAAAATTATCTTTAGCGACAAGGCCCATTTTTAGATGAATGACTATGTGAGAAAGCAAGATTGTTAGATTTGGGACGATGTTAATCCACACGAGATACACCAGCACCGAATGCATCCCGAGAAAGTTACTGTTTGGTGCGGATTTTGGTCTGGCGGAATTATCGGTCAGTACTTCTTCCTGAACGAAATTGGCATTGCCATAATTGTCAGCGGCGAGCGCTACAGATCGATAATAAGCAACTTCTGGCCTAAACTGGATGATATGTGGTTACAACAGGACGGCACTACGTGTCACACAGCGCATGCCACAATGGACATTCGGTACGAGCATTTTGAGGGCATGGTTATCTCGCGCAGCACCGACGTGAACTGGCCACCAATATCATGTGATTTAACGCCTTTAAACTTCTTCCTTTGTGGCTATCTTAAATCGCAGGTCTATGCGAATAAACTGTACGCTACTAATGTCCTCAAGAAAAATTGAATCCCCCAAACACGTGCCATCAAGCAAAGCCGCGACAGACATTTGAACGACATTATATTCCATACTTGATGCTATAAAGTATTTTTTCAAATAAAAAAAAAAATGAGTGGATTTCTCACACACAACTTGTTTTAGTTACGTTTAAAAATCGAGCTTCCTTATTGAAAGACCCTATATAAAGGTACTTACATTTAAGTTGCTTATTTCCTCCAGTTGATAGTTGGATTTTTAAACTTTGGATCCAACATAGTATGGTACGGAGCGTGATCTATTATAATTCCTTATTAGTCCGGTGGTCCAGATAATATGAAACCTAACTGTTCTTCGAAGTGTCCGCAGAATAGTTCGTCATTGTGGTAATTTGCAGAGACAGCACTTTTTTCTGTAATAGAACACCTTAAACAACTTTCCAGATAATTATTTTAATTCCCATTGTGTAGAATTATTACTCCTTGTCCTGATACAGGTGAAGGCTTCATTCCACCTCTATATCCATTTATTTCTTACACTCCTCTGTATTTAGAAATTTTGCCTCGAATTTGGGGTTGGACATGTATGAGTTAGCCAACTTTTATAGTGACTGCCCTACATCAGGATTCATCAGTATAATAAATATTCCAGCCATCCTCCCTATACATATATCTTGATGTTATGTAAAAATTTTGCTCCTCTTGTCATCACGAAATAATCCCGTATTAGAATAGGTTTACTAGTAATTTTTTATATGAAAAGTTTAGTTCGTGAAGCCGTCTATACATATAGAATTCACAATTAAGACAAATATTTAATATCAGTTCTAAACTTGTGATATATCTCTTTTATATTTGGAAGTTGCTTCTCTAAATAAAAAATTATGATAATCCTTCTTCAGACTCCTTGTAGATATTTATTGAGACCCATCTTCTTTGAGTGGGCCACATTTTGATTTCGCTCCCGAAACAGTTCCAGAAGATTGCTGCTCGGCAATTACTCTTTTTACTATTCTGATATTAATGCCGAACATTCAGCAGTTCTTCGTTGCATTTTGTTAAAATTAATACTCTCCAGCTCATTTATTTCGTCGTGTTCGAAGTAGGTTCTTGCTACTGTTTTTAATAAAATAAAAATATAAAATAATAGGATATTTTTGTATTGGATTATCAGCATAGTTGTTGGACGTTACTGTAAAATGATGTTGTTTATAATACCAACTATACTTTGTGGCTACTGAAGTCAGTTCGTTTAATTAAACTTTTTATACTAATTTGAATCCCTATTATAACACGAGGAATATGTTACCGACCATCTACCAAGTCCAAAGTCAGATCTATTCTGAATCATTTAAAATAAAAAAATCCCAGTTTATGTGTGTGTGATAACTTTGCTTCTAAAACATTGTTCTTCGTCATTTATATTTATTTATATATCTTCATTTAATACATACAAATGGAATGTAATAACAAATATGAATTTGAATAAAAAATATATATTTTCTCAAATATATAATGTTAATGCTGCGTATTTATGATAATATTTATGCATGTGTCATATTGTTACAAAATTATACTCTCTCCAAGTGAAATATTGTATGCACGTATCTGAAAACAATTTTAAATCTGATTTAATTCGTTGGTTAGATTTTAATAAGGCTAACAAGTTTAGGCTTAACTTTGCCATATAATTAAATTTAATTAATTTGAACAACACACCAAAGTGCTGGGTATTAGGTACTTCGAATGGAGAGAGTTTAATGTTGCAAACTTTCTCATTTCACGCTGGCGGAGACACAAGTGCATTTTTATAGAGTCGTTTATGTGTAATTAAAGTTTTTTGCCGGAAGCCTCGTTAAAATATAATTTTAATAAAACTTGCCCTTGCATTTCAGTTCTCTTTAAAATGTTTCGAAAAACTTCTCGGTTTCTACGTCCTAAATTAATTAAAGTGTGGAAGTTATCAGTCCAGACTTAAATTACCTAACTTGTTGAAAAATGGACTTTGGATATATATATATATATATATATATATATATATATATATATATATATATATATATATATATATATATATATATATATATATATATATATATATATATATATTTATTATTATTATTATATTATATAGGTTTGGGCCTCATCAGCCACTGATCGCATGGGTAGTCCCTTCGTGATACCCTCTTATCCGGGTCATTATCCAAAAATGCTATCCCATAAAAGGAGCAATTTAGGCACGTCCCCCGCCTTAAGCCTCGCCTTCTCTAGGATAACAGGGGTCCCTAATATAAGATACCTCTTCTCCTCCAGTGCGGGGCAGGTATAAAGAAGATGAATCGAGGTTTCCTCGTCTTCTTTACAGTATCTGCAGGCCGGGCTATCAGTCAGCCTCAGTTTGTGTTTATATGCATTCAGGCTACTATGGTGGCCGGTTATGATTCCCACCAGAGTTCTGGCTTTGTGCCTGTTCAATTTAATGAATTCTTGGGCCCATTTCCCAATCTCTGAGTATTCGATGAAGAGTTTGGTTATTCGACAACCCGTTACTCCTCTCCATCTTTTATTGTGCTGGTCTATATATATATATATATATATATATATATATATATATATATATATATATATATATATATATATATATATATATATATATATATATATATTAGTTTAATTCGTTTGTTAATTAAATGTGTCGTTTTAATCTTACAGTTTAAAAATTGTTCACCCATAAAAATACACAAAAAACGAAAAGTACTAGTTTGTTCTTTTAATTACCAACCTTTATAATAATTCTGACTCAAAAATAATGAATTATATATATATATATATATATATATATATATATATATATATATATATATATATATATATATAGCTCATAAAGTGGTGTTAATTCATAGATTTTTAGTTTATTTAGGGTACGAGGGAGTAATTAATAAAAATAACAATACTAATTGGCCATATATCTATTTCACTACCTACGTATCTTCATTTCTGTTAGGTGTTCACAAATAACTCATCAAATACAATTATATTGTACATATAGGCTAAAAATCAAAATCCTGAAAGGAATGTTGCGATATCAACAAGAAACATCTTCATTCCCAATTATTTCCATTAGCTTCCTTAATTCGCGATTTGCGCGACATCAGCGCCGCGCAGCGTTTACAACTTTGTAGGCTATCATGTATCTATCAGAGATTAAATTGGTAATTAATAAAATGATAATTGAATTAAAATTGCACGTAAAACCACATTAATTAATTGCACTGCATCAATTTTTGTGCAAAGGGATGAAGATTTCACAAAGCATGCAATATTATGTAGTGAAATCTTGTACTGTGAACATTATTGACAACCGGTATATTTGGAAAATACTGCTACGGGTAGCAGTAATGTGACACATGAAAAACAAAGTTTCACTGGAAAGATGTAGGAAATTTAATATAGATTTTACGTAACCCCAATTAAATAAGAGTAATACAAGTGAGACACGGGGTTGACACAACAAAACGTTTATTTCAAACTTACAAGATTCACTGTTAGTAATGAAGGACAGAAATGAGTATTTATAAAGTTTCTTATCTAAGGGCTGTGTCAGTATTCTGTTGAGATAAATGATTCAAATAATTATATTACTTAAGCGTAATATTGCCAAGAGATATGTTATCGAAAATAAAAGGAATGGTATAAGCATGGGTATCATATTACACCTCCTTCCCTAGGTGGAAGGCTATCAGGTTCTGAAGGACCTGTAGGCTTCTTAAGAAGTAATATTTTTACCTTTTGGTGGCAAAACTTAAGGTATATATAAATAAGCAAGCCCATGAACAGTATAGATAATAAAATATAAAACATAGTATTCCGAGAATTGTTTTTTCAAAGTCTTTAATCCGCACAGGGTGTAGGCTGCCAAGTTGGGTGGAAAGGTCTGCTAGGTCCTGTAGTTTGATGTCCTGAAGGTGGAGTTCCGCGGTTGGGGTTGAGTTCAATTTGAAGGTAGGTAACGCCAGGGACGTTTCGTCGGGAAGCTCGTGATTGGCGTTGAAGATGTCGTCGTTGATAATTACGGGGCAGCTCTCTAAAGTAACAATTGAGGGCTGCTCGATAAAGTGGTGCATGGGGGTGTTACAATTTTCTTCGATTCTGGTCCTTTGTATTGGGACGACTATGAGTTGTGTCTCTGCAATTTGTTCAACTATGGTAGCTCCGAGTCGTACGCTGGTTAGATTACATCGTGGATTTTCTCCTTGTAGAATAGGAAGGTAGCACTCGTCGTGGTTGTATGGGCTATCCTTTCTACACAGGCATACATTTTCTAGCCGTGGACAGGAGTCCTCTTTCCAAAAGGTGAGTTTGGTTCGTAAACTTGCAATGAGATAGGGTTTGGTTGGTATAAGAACTTTGGATTGGTAAGGCGTGGGAATCAAATGGTAAGTATAGTAAGGTGCTTGGGTGGCTATTGGCACTGACAATTTTATGTAGATTTTAAGATCTTTAACCGTTGCTGAGATATGAAAAAGATTAAGGTAACTATGCATATTACTAAGATGTATCAGTTGATCTCGTTTATATAGGCTCGAGAGTTTAGTTAAAATAATTTGTATATTTGGGACTGGCAAAAAATAGGTGTGAATGATATTATGCTGAGCCATGGCGACTGCATTCTCTAAAGTGTCTAATAATTCTAAAAATATATTAAATTCGTTTTTTATAGTGACACCAGTTTCAAAGTATGACCAGTCTTGTTGAACTTCTTTGAACGTTTTGAAGAGTAGTTCTATATTCGCGTTTATTTGGGTTAGACTTTGATTAACTTTGTCGCTAAGAGCTTTAAATAGAGAAGTTCTTAAATTAATTTCGTGCGTTAGAGTTTCCTGATTGGACATTAATGTATCCATTTTAGAATGGAGTTCTTGCACATCATTGTCATCGGCAGTACCAAATAATATTTTTTGAACGGAACCTATAGCGTTTATAAGTCCACGTTTAAGTCTGACTTCAGGATTCCTAAAATTATTTAATTTATATTCGGTCAAGTTTACGAGGTATTTTAACTGTTGATTAATAGTACTATTAGAATATTTATGTTTATTTTGGAAAAAGCTTAGGTCGGATTTTAATTTGTATAAATTGTTCGTTACGTCCTTTAAATCGATAATGTGAATAAAGTCATGTTGCGATTGTATTATTTTAGTTTCACATGTTAGGCGATTTATGTGAATGGAGTTTCGTATAGTCTCTATTCGGATCGCGGAGGCGTAGTGAATAAGAGTGAGAAGGACCAGGTTGGTACTTAATTGTAATTGGAGGGATTTTATCCTCAAAGTCAACACCTTCATCTGTCTCGCTGCTTAGTTCAATAGGTTGAATTTTCTCTGGGGGTTTTTCCTGTAAAGACGGTTCAGTATTAACCTTTTGTTCGCTTTTCTTTTTCTTAAGCCTGGGTTTTCGTTTGATATAGGCTTTATGATATTTGCCTTCAGCATGTGCCTTACGTTGAAACAGTTTTAGAGTGGGACCTAAGTCTTCTACTACTTTAGTTTGAATGAACTTTTCGTTTAGTTTCCCGCGTGCTGGATTTGCAATATATACGTCTTCGTTGGGTTCAAAAGTTTCCGGTAGTTCGCATGTTTCATTGGCTTTTTCTATGACTCGCATTTTAGATTTGTCTAACTTGGTTTTTATTTGATTGTAAAGGGTTTTTAGAACATTTTTATGGGTGTTAATGTACTCTGAGAGTATCCGTTCTTCATTAATATCGAAAGGGTCAGGGCGTTCGTCTCCACGAATTATATCGATAGGACACATTTTGGTGCTTGAATGAATTGTATGATTGTAACTTATAACTGCGATTTGTACTAGATAGTCTAAGGGTGCATTTGGGTACGCTACTAATGTCCTCAAGAAAAATTGAATCCCCCAAACACGTGCCATCAAGCAAAGCCGCGACAGACATTTGAACGACATTATATTCCATACTTGATGCTATAAAGTATTTTTTCAAATAAAAAAAAAAATGAGTGGATTTCTCACACACAACTTGTTTTAGTTACGTTTAAAAATCGAGCTTCCTTATTGAAAGACCCTATATAAAGGTACTTACATTTAAGTTGCTTATTTCCTCCAGTTGATAGTTGGATTTTTAAACTTTGGATCCAACATAGTATGGTACGGAGCGTGATCTATTATAATTCCTTATTAGTCCGGTGGTCCAGATAATATGAAACCTAACTGTTCTTCGAAGTGTCCGCAGAATAGTTCGTCATTGTGGTAATTTGCAGAGACAGCACTTTTTTCTGTAATAGAACACCTTAAACAACTTTCCAGATAATTATTTTAATTCCCATTGTGTAGAATTATTACTCCTTGTCCTGATACAGGTGAAGGCTTCATTCCACCTCTATATCCATTTATTTCTTACACTCCTCTGTATTTAGAAATTTTGCCTCGAATTTGGGGTTGGACATGTATGAGTTAGCCAACTTTTATAGTGACTGCCCTACATCAGGATTCATCAGTATAATAAATATTCCAGCCATCCTCCCTATACATATATCTTGATGTTATGTAAAAATTTTGCTCCTCTTGTCATCACGAAATAATCCCGTATTAGAATAGGTTTACTAGTAATTTTTTATATGAAAAGTTTAGTTCGTGAAGCCGTCTATACATATAGAATTCACAATTAAGACAAATATTTAATATCAGTTCTAAACTTGTGATATATCTCTTTTATATTTGGAAGTTGCTTCTCTAAATAAAAAATTATGATAATCCTTCTTCAGACTCCTTGTAGATATTTATTGAGACCCATCTTCTTTGAGTGGGCCACATTTTGATTTCGCTCCCGAAACAGTTCCAGAAGATTGCTGCTCGGCAATTACTCTTTTTACTATTCTGATATTAATGCCGAACATTCAGCAGTTCTTCGTTGCATTTTGTTAAAATTAATACTCTCCAGCTCATTTATTTCGTCGTGTTCGAAGTAGGTTCTTGCTACTGTTTTTAATAAAATAAAAATATAAAATAATAGGATATTTTTGTATTGGATTATCAGCATAGTTGTTGGACGTTACTGTAAAATGATGTTGTTTATAATACCAACTATACTTTGTGGCTACTGAAGTCAGTTCGTTTAATTAAACTTTTTATACTAATTTGAATCCCTATTATAACACGAGGAATATGTTACCGACCATCTACCAAGTCCAAAGTCAGATCTATTCTGAATCATTTAAAATAAAAAAATCCCAGTTTATGTGTGTGTGATAACTTTGCTTCTAAAACATTGTTCTTCGTCATTTATATTTATTTATATATCTTCATTTAATACATACAAATGGAATGTAATAACAAATATGAATTTGAATAAAAAATATATATTTTCTCAAATATATAATGTTAATGCTGCGTATTTATGATAATATTTATGCATGTGTCATATTGTTACAAAATTATACTCTCTCCAAGTGAAATATTGTATGCACGTATCTGAAAACAATTTTAAATCTGATTTAATTCGTTGGTTAGATTTTAATAAGGCTAACAAGTTTAGGCTTAACTTTGCCATATAATTAAATTTAATTAATTTGAACAACACACCAAAGTGCTGGGTATTAGGTACTTCGAATGGAGAGAGTTTAATGTTGCAAACTTTCTCATTTCACGCTGGCGGAGACACAAGTGCATTTTTATAGAGTCGTTTATGTGTAATTAAAGTTTTTTGCCGGAAGCCTCGTTAAAATATAATTTTAATAAAACTTGCCCTTGCATTTCAGTTCTCTTTAAAATGTTTCGAAAAACTTCTCGGTTTCTACGTCCTAAATTAATTAAAGTGTGGAAGTTATCAGTCCAGACTTAAATTACCTAACTTGTTGAAAAATGGACTTTGGATATATATATATATATATATATATATATATATATATATATATATATATATATATATATATATATATATATATATATATATATATATATATATATATATTATTATTATTATTATATTATATAGGTTTGGGCCTCATCAGCCACTGATCGCATGGGTAGTCCCTTCGTGATACCCTCTTATCCGGGTCATTATCCAAAAATGCTATCCCATAAAAGGAGCAATTTAGGCACGTCCCCCGCCTTAAGCCTCGCCTTCTCTAGGATAACAGGGGTCCCTAATATAAGATACCTCTTCTCCTCCAGTGCGGGGCAGGTATAAAGAAGATGAATCGAGGTTTCCTCGTCTTCTTTACAGTATCTGCAGGCCGGGCTATCAGTCAGCCTCAGTTTGTGTTTATATGCATTCAGGCTACTATGGTGGCCGGTTATGATTCCCACCAGAGTTCTGGCTTTGTGCCTGTTCAATTTAATGAATTCTTGGGCCCATTTCCCAATCTCTGAGTATTCGATGAAGAGTTTGGTTATTCGACAACCCGTTACTCCTCTCCATCTTTTATTGTGCTGGTCTATATATATATATATATATATATATATATATATATATATATATATATATATATATATATATATATATATATATATATATATTAGTTTAATTCGTTTGTTAATTAAATGTGTCGTTTTAATCTTACAGTTTAAAAATTGTTCACCCATAAAAATACACAAAAAACGAAAAGTACTAGTTTGTTCTTTTAATTACCAACCTTTATAATAATTCTGACTCAAAAATAATGAATTATATATATATATATATATATATATATATATATATATATATATATATATATATATATATATATATATATATATAGCTCATAAAGTGGTGTTAATTCATAGATTTTTAGTTTATTTAGGGTACGAGGGAGTAATTAATAAAAATAACAATACTAATTGGCCATATATCTATTTCACTACCTACGTATCTTCATTTCTGTTAGGTGTTCACAAATAACTCATCAAATACAATTATATTGTACATATAGGCTAAAAATCAAAATCCTGAAAGGAATGTTGCGATATCAACAAGAAACATCTTCATTCCCAATTATTTCCATTAGCTTCCTTAATTCGCGATTTGCGCGACATCAGCGCCGCGCAGCGTTTACAACTTTGTAGGCTATCATGTATCTATCAGAGATTAAATTGGTAATTAATAAAATGATAATTGAATTAAAATTGCACGTAAAACCACATTAATTAATTGCACTGCATCAATTTTTGTGCAAAGGGATGAAGATTTCACAAAGCATGCAATATTATGTAGTGAAATCTTGTACTGTGAACATTATTGACAACCGGTATATTTGGAAAATACTGCTACGGGTAGCAGTAATGTGACACATGAAAAACAAAGTTTCACTGGAAAGATGTAGGAAATTTAATATAGATTTTACGTAACCCCAATTAAATAAGAGTAATACAAGTGAGACACGGGGTTGACACAACAAAACGTTTATTTCAAACTTACAAGATTCACTGTTAGTAATGAAGGACAGAAATGAGTATTTATAAAGTTTCTTATCTAAGGGCTGTGTCAGTATTCTGTTGAGATAAATGATTCAAATAATTATATTACTTAAGCGTAATATTGCCAAGAGATATGTTATCGAAAATAAAAGGAATGGTATAAGCATGGGTATCATATTACACCTCCTTCCCTAGGTGGAAGGCTATCAGGTTCTGAAGGACCTGTAGGCTTCTTAAGAAGTAATATTTTTACCTTTTGGTGGCAAAACTTAAGGTATATATAAATAAGCAAGCCCATGAACAGTATAGATAATAAAATATAAAACATAGTATTCCGAGAATTGTTTTTTCAAAGTCTTTAATCCGCACAGGGTGTAGGCTGCCAAGTTGGGTGGAAAGGTCTGCTAGGTCCTGTAGTTTGATGTCCTGAAGGTGGAGTTCCGCGGTTGGGGTTGAGTTCAATTTGAAGGTAGGTAACGCCAGGGACGTTTCGTCGGGAAGCTCGTGATTGGCGTTGAAGATGTCGTCGTTGATAATTACGGGGCAGCTCTCTAAAGTAACAATTGAGGGCTGCTCGATAAAGTGGTGCATGGGGGTGTTACAATTTTCTTCGATTCTGGTCCTTTGTATTGGGACGACTATGAGTTGTGTCTCTGCAATTTGTTCAACTATGGTAGCTCCGAGTCGTACGCTGGTTAGATTACATCGTGGATTTTCTCCTTGTAGAATAGGAAGGTAGCACTCGTCGTGGTTGTATGGGCTATCCTTTCTACACAGGCATACATTTTCTAGCCGTGGACAGGAGTCCTCTTTCCAAAAGGTGAGTTTGGTTCGTAAACTTGCAATGAGATAGGGTTTGGTTGGTATAAGAACTTTGGATTGGTAAGGCGTGGGAATCAAATGGTAAGTATAGTAAGGTGCTTGGGTGGCTATTGGCACTGACAATTTTATGTAGATTTTAAGATCTTTAACCGTTGCTGAGATATGAAAAAGATTAAGGTAACTATGCATATTACTAAGATGTATCAGTTGATCTCGTTTATATAGGCTCGAGAGTTTAGTTAAAATAATTTGTATATTTGGGACTGGCAAAAAATAGGTGTGAATGATATTATGCTGAGCCATGGCGACTGCATTCTCTAAAGTGTCTAATAATTCTAAAAATATATTAAATTCGTTTTTTATAGTGACACCAGTTTCAAAGTATGACCAGTCTTGTTGAACTTCTTTGAACGTTTTGAAGAGTAGTTCTATATTCGCGTTTATTTGGGTTAGACTTTGATTAACTTTGTCGCTAAGAGCTTTAAATAGAGAAGTTCTTAAATTAATTTCGTGCGTTAGAGTTTCCTGATTGGACATTAATGTATCCATTTTAGAATGGAGTTCTTGCACATCATTGTCATCGGCAGTACCAAATAATATTTTTTGAACGGAACCTATAGCGTTTATAAGTCCACGTTTAAGTCTGACTTCAGGATTCCTAAAATTATTTAATTTATATTCGGTCAAGTTTACGAGGTATTTTAACTGTTGATTAATAGTACTATTAGAATATTTATGTTTATTTTGGAAAAAGCTTAGGTCGGATTTTAATTTGTATAAATTGTTCGTTACGTCCTTTAAATCGATAATGTGAATAAAGTCATGTTGCGATTGTATTATTTTAGTTTCACATGTTAGGCGATTTATGTGAATGGAGTTTCGTATAGTCTCTATTCGGATCGCGGAGGCGTAGTGAATAAGAGTGAGAAGGACCAGGTTGGTACTTAATTGTAATTGGAGGGATTTTATCCTCAAAGTCAACACCTTCATCTGTCTCGCTGCTTAGTTCAATAGGTTGAATTTTCTCTGGGGGTTTTTCCTGTAAAGACGGTTCAGTATTAACCTTTTGTTCGCTTTTCTTTTTCTTAAGCCTGGGTTTTCGTTTGATATAGGCTTTATGATATTTGCCTTCAGCATGTGCCTTACGTTGAAACAGTTTTAGAGTGGGACCTAAGTCTTCTACTACTTTAGTTTGAATGAACTTTTCGTTTAGTTTCCCGCGTGCTGGATTTGCAATATATACGTCTTCGTTGGGTTCAAAAGTTTCCGGTAGTTCGCATGTTTCATTGGCTTTTTCTATGACTCGCATTTTAGATTTGTCTAACTTGGTTTTTATTTGATTGTAAAGGGTTTTTAGAACATTTTTATGGGTGTTAATGTACTCTGAGAGTATCCGTTCTTCATTAATATCGAAAGGGTCAGGGCGTTCGTCTCCACGAATTATATCGATAGGACACATTTTGGTGCTTGAATGAATTGTATGATTGTAACTTATAACTGCGATTTGTACTAGATAGTCTAAGGGTGCATTTGAGTTTTCATGTTTAAGACATCGGCCGCTGTCTAATAAAGTAGAGTGGAATCGTTCGATGTTGCCGTTGCTACTATGTCCTTGTATTAAAGTAAAAGTTAGTTTTATTTTGTGCAGATTGCAGAAATCTTTCACCATCGCGTTGTTAAACTCTAGGCCAGTATCCACCAGGATTCCATAGGGTAGTCCATGATGTTCGATAAATTTCAGTAGCGCACGTTGTATTGACATGCCTGTCTTAGTTTCGACGGGGTAGGCTTGAGCTATTTTAAAAAGGTGTCAATGATCGTTATAAATTTTTGTCCTTGGATATCTAGAGTATCAATGTTTATGGTTTCAAAGGGTTTCGTAGGCGTTTCAGTATATTGAAAGATTGGTTTCACCGGGTGTCGGTCAGTTTTACACGTTTTGCATGTTTCGCATTTGGCGATAAAGTCCCGTACGTGATCAAACATGTTAGGCCAGAAATATTTCTTAATTAAAGCTTGGTGGGTAGCCGTTACTCCTTTGTGTGTAACTTTGCCTTCGTGGTTATAACGTATCTTCAGCTGTTGTTCTTGTTCTGATGTTACGTCTTCTACTTTCTTCTTGCAAATTAAAAACTTGAGCCAATGAGATAAGTGGTTTTGAAGGATTCTGATGATCTTATTTTCTAACTCTGGTTGCTCGAAGTATAGAGCATGTATGGTGGTGTTACTTTGAACGAATGGAGATAAAAATTTAAAAATTTCTTCGTCGGATGAGCGTGATTTTAGGTGGAAGTGATGTTCTTTAACTTTGGGGAAAGGCTGTATTGCATAATGCGAATTAACTTTATTACTATCCTTTTCCAGGAGGATCCATCGGTTGTTATACCTATTTAAGGGTGTTTCGGAGTATTTGACTTCTAGAATGGGGTTTTCGTGACTAGAGTGAATAGTCTGGTTAGTTCTTGAGGGCGGCGCGCGATTCGGGTCGTCTATTGAATTTAAGTCGTCTAAAACTTCTTGGAACTTTTCTGGGTCTGGTTCTGGTAGATTATCGAGTAAAGTACTTACATCGGGGGCGTTATTTATCATTGACATATTGTCTTCTTCTATTGCGTTAAGTTCATCAATTTTGATACGCGAGAGCGGGTCAGCTTGGTTTGTTTTTCCTTTTTTGTACTTTATTTCGTATTGGTATTCTTCCAATTTTAGACGCCATCTTACTAGTCGCGAGTTAGGGTCCTTTAGGTTGAACAGCCACTGCAAAGGCTGATGGTCGGTTTCAATTATAAATTTAACGCCAAACAAGTAAGGTCGGAAGTATTTAACGGAATTTACGATGGCTAGCAACTCCTTCTCAATTGTGCTATAATTACATTCAGCAGGGTTCAATGTCCTGGAATAATAACTGATGGGGTGTCCATCTTGTGAAAGTACGCTTCCTATTGCATACGCGGATGCGTCGCAAGTGAGAGTAAATGTTTTATTAAAGTCGGGGTAAGCTAGGATAGGCTCATTGCAGAGTAAATCCTTGCAAGTTTCAAAGCAATTGCGGTAGTCTTGGGTTAACTCGATTTTTTGGTCTTTTTTGAGGCAATTGGTAAGGGGTTTAGTTACACGAGCGAAGTTGGGGACAAATTTGCGGTAAAATCCGAGCAATCCTAAGAAACTCTTGATTTGCTTCGCCGTTTTTGGGATTGGAAATTCTTTAATGGCTTTTATCTTCTTCGGGTTTGGCTTGATACCATCTTGGGTTATAATGTGGCCAAGAAATTCCACGTGTTTACAGAGGAATTCCGATTTGTCCAATTGAATCTTCAGGTTGGATTTTTCGAGGGTTTTAAATACCAGTTCCAGGTTTTGTAGGTGTTCTTGTAACGACGTGCTGAAAATTATGATGTCGTCCATGTATACGAAGCATATTTTATTCTGCAGATCTTTTAATATATTATCCATCACCCTCTGGAACGTTGCAGGCGCATTCTTGAGGCCAAATGGCATCCATACGTATTCGAAGTGGCCATTCTCTATGTTGAAAGCAGTTTTTTCTATGCTGTCAGGGTGCATCTCAATCTGGTGGAACCCTGAAGCGAGGTCGAGAGTCGTGAAATATTGGCATCTGCCCAGTTTGTCCAGTATATCCGCTATGTTAGGTAACGGGTATCTATCAGTCTTAGTTTTGTCATTTAACTTCCTGTAGTCGACCATAAGCCTCCATTTTTGTTTGCCGCTCGCATCGAGTTTTTTCGGCACGATCCAAATGGGGGAGCTATAAGCGCTGGAGCTAGGTCGAATGATTCCATCTTGTAACATTTTATCAATTTGCAATTGTACTTCTTTTTGGTGGACATAAGGATACCTATATGATTTTGCGTGAACGGGGGTGTCATCGGTAGTTTTTATCTGGTGTTTGACTTCGTTTGTGAAAGTTAATTTGTCACTAGGGAAGTGAAATACGTGTGAGTAATTTTTACAGAGTTCAAGAAGGTTAAAACGTTCCTCTTCATTGAGATGGTCAGTGCGTAGAAGATTTTGTATGTGTTGATTGGTGAAATTGAGAGAATTATGAGTTGGCTTATCGTTTTTTGAAATTTGGGGTTCAAAACCAGTATACTCGGAATAGAGTTGGACATCAATTGGTGTATCGAATTGAGCCGTGATAGGGTAAGTGTTGGTGTTAAATATTTCGACTTGAGTTAGGCCATTCTTGGCTTTGCTTATACCAGAAGGAATAAGATAATTGTCGGTTTTTTGAAATGGGATGACAATTTCGCCGTTGTCAATAGAGACAGGGATTTCTCGAACAATACATTCGACGGGGTTTAAAGAATAAGTACGTGAAATTTCTTCGGGTTGTCGAATAGAAATTGGAATCTGGAAGTAGTCATTATAGATAAGATGATTTTGGAAATCTATTTGGATACCTAACGTTTGTAGGTCTTCGAAACCGAAAATACCATCATAGAAATCATGGAAATCATACAGAAGTACGTTTAAATCGAAGTCTATATTAAATTCTTTAAATAAAGGGATGTTTGCTTGGAATTGACAAGTCGATTTGCCGGTTGAAGTTTTGATAAGTGTTTCATGAGAGAAAATATGGTTGGGGTAATATTTTTGAATTATTTCGGGACGAATTATGGTCTTTGATGATCCGGTATCGATCAATAATTTTAAAGGGGGTTCTCGAATATTAATATATGGAAGCGAACACGGTGTATTAGCAGAGTTTAGTTCTACTATGTCCGGTTGTTTATATTCGGGGCTGCAGGAAAATTTTGTTCTTGACTTTCTTCATAATCATTCGGTATATTCTCTTCGTTTCCATTTCCGTCGTTTAAGTATACCCATTCTTCTCCTTGTGGATTTTCTTCTGGGAGGTCCATTTGACTTGTTGAGGGTTCGTCGTAAGGTGTCAGTGGGGTATTGTCCATCCAGCAGGGATTCTGCGATGTAGGATCCGTTTCTTGATTAAAAAGTTCTTCTACCATGTACTTCGGCTGGTTGTATCTTGGTTGCCAGTTGTGGTTTGGGGCGTTCTGAATTCTTGATGTACTAGGCTGTTGTCTAGTTGCATTCGTTCCACTGATTCCAGACATTGGGGTAGGTCTAGCGAATTTTTGGTTCGGGTTTGGTCTCCACACATTTACGTTGGATCTATTATTTTGGTTTTGTTGTATTTGGGTGCCAAAGGGGCGTTGTTGTTGTATATTATGGTTTTTAAAATTACCAGGGTTATTAAAATTGTTTGCATAATTATTGGGTTGAGATTGAAATATTGGTAATCGCACCGGTTGATTCGTTTGTTGGCGTGGTTTAGGCATTGGTAACATGGGATATCGAGGTGTTGTATTCTGTCGTCCGAACGCAAAGCGTTTGAACTCATCGTATTTAACCTGCTCGTCGATAAAAGTAATGGCGTGTTCTAATTCAGTAATGGCGGTATTATACCTAAGCATGTTTTCATAATTAAGGGGCATATTCATTTTGTAAATATTAAAAACTTGGTTCTTATAAAACGCTATAGACCCAGCCTTTTCATTTATTGGTATGTTTGATAACTGAATTTTTGAAATTATTTTAGATTTAAGTTCAATTAAACGATTGCCAAAATTAATCAAAGGTTCGTTTGGTTTTAATCTACAATTTTGTAACTCTAGCTGTAATGTTTCTAAACTTTTATGATCTGAAAAGTTAGTGGAGAAAAGATTTCTTATTTCAGGCCATGTTTGAATATCAGGTCTACTGTTCAAAAGTTGAAGAGCTTTGCCCTTAATTTTAGTTTTTATGCAGCTTACTACAATTCTAATATGTAGGGGAACATTTGAACTGCACACTTCCATTAGATTTTCAACAGCATCAAAGAAATTACTTATTTCTTTGATGCTGTTTCCGAAAAAATCGGAACAAATTCAGAAATGTTCTTAAGTTTATGCAAATCTAATTCAGACATCGTGTTAAATGAAAGAGTGTTATTCAAAAGATCAGAAATATCCGAAATCTCGTCTTTACTTAAAGTGTGAGAATAATCTTCGTCTTCTGAAGAGTATAAGCTTGTCATAAAATTCAACTGGTGATTTCCTAGCAATGTAAATAAAAATAGAATAACAAATAAAAATTCAACTGGTAATTTATTAGCAATGTAAATAAAAATAAAAAGAAAAATAAAAATTCAACTGGTAGTTTCTTAGCAAAAATAAAAAGAAAATAAAAAATCAATTGTTAATTTCTTAGCAATGTAAATAAAAAAAAATAAAAATAAAATAAAAGTAAGGAAAAATTAAAAATTAAAATTCTTTAAACAGTAAAATAAATGGTAATTATTTAATCTCTACTGAAGTTATCTTTAAAATTATTAAAATGTTTTAATAAATTTAATTTCTTGTTTTTTGAATTCTTAACTTAATCTTTTTAATTTGTACGATACAAAAAAAATAAAAAGCTTCCCTTAGAATATCGCACGATGCGGGACTCCAAGAGGTTGTCACTAAAATTACACACTTTCCAAAAGTAGCTTGAAAATTGTCAGTGCAAAAATAGGGACGGGTGAACAGGAATAATGCAAGTTTACTTACGTTTGGTGTCGTTGTGCTCTGGGATTACGTTTTGAAGATTCTGGATAGTTGAACCGTTGAGACGGACGATCAGCGACTTCTGATTCTTCGGGAAATTGAAGAGTGCTCGATACACAGCAGAAACGTTGAACGACTATCCACTACCGACTGCGCCAGTAATACAAGTGAGACACGGGGTTGACACAACAAAACGTTTATTTCAAACTTACAAGATTCACTGTTAGTAATGAAGGACAGAAATGAGTATTTATAAAGTTTCTTATCTAAGGGCTGTGTCAGCTTCTGTTGAGATAAATGATTCAAATAATTATATTACGTTAAGCGTAATATTGCCAAGAGATATGTTATCGAAAATAAAAGGAATGGTATAAGCATGGGTATCATATTACATAAGAATAAATAAGAAGAAATGTTTATAAAGTATTATAAGAATTAATGTTGAATATTCAGAGTAAATATCTATTTTTTATTCTTTCTTTAATTATTGGGGATTGTAAATTACCAATACACAACAAATATGTACAACATTTTGCATCAACATTTGGCATCAGCATTTGCATTTGTTGATTTGATATTAACATGGTTAAATGGAGTCGGAATTTTATTTAAGATGTGATAAGTTCATAGTCTTTGCATTATTCTCTGAACATTAATTCTAACACGGGCAATATTGTAAGTTTCTTGAGTTTCCTCTCTGGCAAATTCACTTTTGTCCTGTAGAAAAATTGGCATAACTATCTTCAGTTGCTTCCAGCTTCATCCAAAACTCGTCTTAGTTCTGGAAACCCTTTGTCTGTCAAAATAATGTCATATTTATTAATCAAGATTCTACAGTCATTTGTGAATCACTTTTTTTCCACCAGCCACTTTAGACTTAAATGAATCCAATGAGAGTATCACGGTACCGAGAATCATTGAATAAAAGTGGAGAAACACCCATGTCACATGTCACCTGATGCTGCTTTGTCAATGATCATCGAAAATAAACTGTCGAAAAGTATGTACTGCAACATTAGATCTGCTAGCATAGAACGCAATTCTAAATTGTTTTCTTACGATAAAGTTTTAGAAACCAAAAAAATGTTACTCTTCTTCAAATAAATATATATATAAATACGATACTTCTATTCACTATTTCATCCTATGTCCAATCCTATACCTTCATAACACTCTTTTATATTTTTAAATACGGAAAAAATATATTAAAACTAAAAACCGGCGTTTTTTATAGAAAAAGTTGGCCATTTTGAGGCTACCATTTTGTATTTTGTAAAACAATTTTCTGATTCGTTCTCAGCGGCCTCGAGAGCCACTATGTGAACATTTTTCAACACATAACCTGTTTTCTATAGAAAAAGTCGGCCATTTTGAGTCCACTATTTTGTTTTTCAAAAATCAAAAATAAGGGATTCGTCCTCGGCGACCTCAGAAACTTCGATATTAATATTTTTCAATGTAAAAATAGTGTTTTTTTTTAATAGAAAAATTCGGCCATTTTGAGGCCGTCATTTTTTTTCTTTGAAAAATAATTTCCGGATTCATTCTCAGCGACCTCGAAGACCTCTATATAACCAGTTTTAAACTTAAAAACATTGTTTTTTATACAAACAGTCGGCTATATTGAGGCTGCCAGTTTGTTTCTTGAAAAACAAATACCGCATTCGTGAAAAACTCTAAAACCCCTATATACTAATTTTCAATAAATTATACAAAATATTTGAATTTTGGCCCCGATATCGGGCAATCCGTAGTGTGCCATAGGAAATTGATAAAATTTGCATTTATTATTTCTTCTGGTATTATTACAATTTACAACACAGCAACTATAATAACCCATTTTTAGATTCGTTTACTAATTAACTTTTGTAAACACACATATGACCTGGCAGCCTACTACTGACAGCCTATTTTAATGCAATTTGTGTTCACTGCAAGCGCTGCCATCAACTTCTTTACCCCTACCCCATACTCTGCCTACCACATACTGTCGCCTATCTACTCGCTGTATGCATACCCATGCATACAGCGAGTAGATAGGCGACATATCATTTATCACTAGTGTATACCTACGTCACACTGGTGATTAGTAAATATAAGATGGTGATACTTGCAGGATTTGCCTGATTTTCCCATTGGGAATAATTTAGGCAGAATAATTCGCTTTCAACGTCATCTATTACGAAAAATAATGCTTCTTCATTGAGCCACCATGTAAATAAAATTTTCTGAATAGAATGTTTAAAGAAAAAATTATATATTCTGGTATCCTGCTCAGGCCCTCTTACAAGTTTAATTAACGACAAATTTTTACCTATATGTGATATTAGTTTTCTTGCTTTATAATTTGCATCAAACTTATGCTTAACAAAAATAAGCGAGCTCTAGGTATTCTTTGAGTATTTTAAAAAATTAAGAACCTTGTTGCGTATGTGACAAGTAGTTTGGAGTACTTACAAGAAAAATAATGATGACACCTCAATTAGTAATGAGATGACGCGCGATGCTGCTCGAGTTATTGCACTATTGTAATTCTTACCGTGACAGCTCAAGCACAAGAGGTTGCAATTTGCCTCTCACTAACTACATATGTACGTGGACTGTTGTAAAATGTTGTACTCAGAATAAAAACTAGCTATGAGTTATGACACGGCGGACGATGTATGTACGATGACTAATGATAATGAATGTGTATTCTCGACGTTTTAATAAACATTGTGTCAAGCGATGGATTAACTTCATGAAAAAGGAATTTATCAGTAACAGTAGTTGTTTATCAGTAACAGGTTATCTCAGTAGGCTGAGGTTGGTCCTGAAACCTACTGTGGTGTCAAGGGCCCCAGATACTTTATCAAAAATACTAAAATTGTGACCAAATATTCAGGATCTTACTCACGCAAACGTAACCAGTTGTGCTTCCCCCCGGTAAAATTGGCTTATGGGGTAAAGCAGCTAGATCCTCAGTTACTGCCTTTAGGTTGACGTAGTTCCTATGTAGCTTGACGCTGAGAAATGTTTCCAAGGATGGTTGCGATAGGCTTAAGGTCCGGTTCACAGTACCAGCTGCTGGCATGACAGTAGACAGCCACTGCTACTGTGTACTCGCATGACAGTAGCTCGACTCGCCTCGACCGGTCATGCGATGAGAGTAGCTGTTATGACTTATGACACAGGTAAGTAGCTACTGCCCGAGAGACTGCAGTCAAGTGTGAATTTCGTTGTGTGCAAATATACCGAGCATACAAGCTACTGATGTTTCGCGAAATCGTGCGTGTTGGCGTCTGAGTCGCATGCGAACTACTGCCTTGTGGCGTGGTGGGGAAAGGCGATGGGCGAGTAAAACAAAAAATGTTATAGTAAATTGAATGCAAGCTACTGACCAACTCGTACATGATAGTAACTCGTATGAAGCGGTCACATGGTACGAGTAACTGTACTGCAGTAACTGACTAAGCCAGCTCGCACTGTATAACAAGACTTTTAGTGCCAGTTGACAGAGTACACTCTTTTATCTGGAGTCTTTTGACTCAACTCGCGTTACGTTTTGCAAATAAACGAGAGACTTTTTAAAAACTTTTATTGACCGCACTGGAAGATTAATACAGCAAGACTAACTAGATTATTACTAAAACCTATAGTTACAATGCTAGCTTATCTACTACAGTGGTTGGGGATAAATGCTGACTTAGGTATTCTCTTATGTAAAGGTGGAACATAACTCCTCCAACCCTAGATGGAATCATCCCCGATGATTCTGTTATATAATAATTTTTGGACTTTCTGGATTCCTTTTTGTCTTCTTCGCTAAATACTTATTTCTAATAATTTTATAACTAAAGTACACTATTACACAAATAACAATAATATATAAAATTATGGTCCAAAAGCTAATATTGGTTATAATAATTGACGTGTCTAACTTATTTAATTTATTTTGTTGGTTGTTTAATTCTTTTTGGTTTTGTAATAATTTGTGCATGTTTACTGCATTTAAACTCAATGGCCCTGGGTTATAGTTAATTTGGTAACTTTTTGACAATGTTAAATTCAATCTAGGTAAATCGAATTTTCGTACTAGTGATTTGGTATTATGGGTTTTAAGAATGTGATTATCTATTGATAATTCACAATATTTTTCAAGGTTTATAATATATGTCCCTATCAATTGAAATTTCCTAATTAGTTTATTACAGGTTTCAGTTATTATATTTTCAGAAGGGATTACTAATATCCATTTATTTGATGTGATTTTTTGAATTTGAATTTCTTTAATATCAATAGTGATAGGAAAACAGTCGTCATGATTTTTCTTAAATGATATAAGGCTTATTTCGCATGGTAGATTTTGATGCATGTGTACCGTATTAACGTGATTACATAAGTATTCGTTTTCAGTAACTAGTATACAGGGTTCATCCATTAATATATACCTTTCATGGTTTATTACTCTGAATTTTGATTTGGAAAAATAATTTGAAATTTATTATCTATTTTCATTGGTAGCGAATATAATTGGAAATATTGATACATTTGTGGTTCTACCAGAGGAATTTCTAATAGGAAGACAATTTTAAAATCCGTCGAATATCCTTTTATGTTTACAATATTTTCAAATTTTAAAATATTCTTAATTTCAGGTTCAAATGGTAATTTAGTTTCTGTCAGGTAATTTTCAGTACTTTTTATTTCCTGCAGTAATTGAATTGGGTCGACAATAGCATTATGTAGAGTATTTAATTTAGCGAATGTGATAGCTATTCCTATCTTTTCCAAGACATTATAAATCGTTTGATACGTCAATGTTATTTGATTCAAAATTGTGTGGATTAAGAAATATTGATAGATATAGTTTTCGGCAAGGGTAATATTTCGTATTATTGTTTCTATTTGTATTATTCTAGAATCAAGTATTAATTGATTATGACTTATATTTTTTGCGATTTCGTTGAAATTATTAATTGATGAGTTTAGCAAGGTGATTTGATCTTTTAATATTGATTTGAATTTATATTGATTTTCTTGTAAATGATTGATTTGTTTGTTAATGTTTTCCGCATCTTCACTATCTAAATTTCCTGTGATCACTTTAATAATGGACCCTAAGGCATTTATTAGTCCTCTCTTACGTCTAGGTTGATTCTTGTATGTTGGGTTAATTTGCGTTATTTGTTCGATTATTTTATTTTCCCAATTAGTTATTAGGTTATATGAATTGTAATATTCTTTTTTATAATAATCTTTAGATTCTAATGAGTTTCGTAAATTGTTATATTTTGATTTAATTTTGGCAAATTCATGTATAATAGGTTCTACGTTAAAAATTTGTGCATAAGTCCAGTAGTCATTGCTAATTTGGGTCTGTCCATGTTGTAAGGGTAGTAGTCCAGGGTTGTTATCAATTTTAATGATTTCTGTTGTCATAAGTGTTATTCCGGATGCCCATCTGAAATATGAGGTTTCTTTAGTTCTTTTACGTGTACTGTTTCGGTTTTATTATTTTGAGAATTTTTTATTTTTACTTTATTATTTTCTAACATTTCTGTAATCACATAAGGGCCTAAAAATTTATTTTTACTTTTGGCGGACCTTTCTGGTGCTTTTTTATATACTTGTTGATTTACGTGAAATTCATTTTGTTCCGGGCCTTGTTTATTACGTTTGTCTATAATTTTTTGCTTTTTGTCTTTATTTTTTATTTCGATTTCCCGGTATAGGGCTTTTACTTTATCTTGGTGTGCTGAAATATAATCTGAGTAAAATGTTGCGCTTACTAGATCTAATGGGTCTCGGGATTTGGTATGACCGAAGGTCAATTCGTGAGGCGTAAAGTGAGTAGATGAATGAATGCTACTATTATACGCTAAGATCGCATATGGCATCAGGTTTATTACTGACATTGCAGGGTCTATATTCTTTAGAATTCTCAAATGTTCTATAAGTGTCGAATGAAATCTTTCTACAGGGGAATTTGATTCGTGATGCCTAGGCGTGGTAAAATGGACTTGAATCTTTTGAGATTTTAAAAGTTCATTTAAAACATGATTCTTAAATTCGGCTCCGTTATCAGCGATAATAGTTTCGGGTACGCCATAAAATGAAAAGTAATTTATTAGTTTTTCTTGTATAGTGATTGCATTTCTTGGACAAGGGTACGCTTGACCCAATTTTGAGAATTTATCAATGATCGTTAGAAAGCTCTGGTTTTCAAACATAAACATGTCGATATGCAAAATTTGGAATGGTTTTGAGGGTGTTTCGGTTAAGACTAGTGGTACATATGGGACGATTCTTGAATATTTGGCTTTTTGACAAATTGCACAATTATTGATAAAATTGGTTACATCAATTTTCATTGATTTCCAATAATAGTTATCTTTTAGTTTGTCTAGTGTTTCTGTAATTCCCCGATGATTGGTTTTACTCTCATGTTGATGTTTGATCATCAATATTCGATCTTCCTTACTAATAACATTATTAACTATTTTGGTGCACATTATAATTTTTAAGTTTTCGAAGTTTTGAGTGTATGTATGAACGAATATAGGTATGAGTTCTTTGTCTTTAAAAAATACGAAAATTGTTTTGCTAGGATTCGTGTGATCTCTTAGAAGTTCTATTATGGAGTTTGGGTTATGTTTTGAAATTTTTACATTTTTGATAATATTTCCGTCTATCGTTATTTGTGATATATCTAAAGTGGGGTGTACATTCTTTTCGATTATTAATTGGAATGATTTATTATTGATAATTTCGTCTAGAATTGGTATGCCTATGTTTTCGGTGTTTTCTGTTGTATGTGCTGTTTCTACAAGCTGGTCTGGTCTATTTTCATTAATATCAAGTCTTACGCCTTGTATTACGTTTATACGAGGTGGATCATTTGATATATTAGGCGGGTCATTTATACAAGGTTGTTCGTTATTTTGTATCTTATTTGATTGATCATTTGATTCCGAATTCTGTATGGGGTTTTCTGCCATGTTACGCAGGTAGTCTAAAATTTCTTGGTTTATTTCACCGGGTTCATTCACGATTGATTGTGTTTCATTAGCATTTAAGCGGATACGACTTAAAGCGTCAGCATTAGTATTTTGTTTACCATTTTTATATATAATTTCATAGTTATATTCTTCTAGTTTGAGTCTCCATCTTATTAATTTAGAATTTGGTTCTTTTATGTTAAATAGCCAAACAAGGGGTCGGTGGTCTGTATAGATTAAGAACTTTCTTCCGAATAAATATGGTCTAAACATTTTACATGCCCAAACAATAGAAAGTAATTCCTTTTCTATCGTTGAGTAATTTTGTTCATGTGTATTTAAAGTTCGTGATATATAAGAAAGTGGTTTGTCGTTAGGGGGTGTTCCTTGTGAAAGAACAGCTCCAAGGGCGTAATTCGAAGCATCTGTGGTAAGGACAAAGGGTTTCGAAAAATCAGGGTATTGTAGTACGGGTGCATTGATTAAACAATTTTTTAAATGGTTAAAGGACTCAATAAATTCTTTTGAATGGATTACGGTAATTCCCTTTTTTAAACATACGGTTAACGGTTTTGCTATTTTGGCAAAATCTTTAATAAATTTTCTATAGTATCCAGCTAAACCTAAAAATGATTTTATTTCTTTCTGGTTTCTGGGAATTGGAAAGTTTTTGACAGCTGAAATTTTATCCGGGTTTGGTTTAATACCATTCGGGGTTATTACATGACCTAAATAGTTTATATTCTGTTTTAGAAATTCAGACTTGTCTAATTGTACCTTCATGTTACTATCACGTAGTCTTTGGAAAACTTTTTCTAAATTGGATATATGTTCTTCTAGGCTTGTCGAAAATATAATTATATCATCAAGATACACCGCGCAAATTTCATTTTGTAGTCCGCGTAAAATATTATTCATTAACCGTTGAAAAGTACTGGGGGCATTTTTGAGCCCAAAAGGCATTCGTTTAAATTCGTAATGTCCTGTGTCTGTTGAGAAGGCTGTCTTTTGTATATCTTCTGTACGCATTTCTATTTGGTGATAACCACTAGCTAAGTCCAAGGTAGAGAAATAGTTACATTTACCTAGTTTGTCTAAAATGTCATTGATGTTAGGTATCGGAAATCGATCGTCGATCGTCTGTTCATTCAACTTTCGATAATCTATCACTAATCTATACTTCGCCTTTCCCGAGGCATCTAGCTTCTTTGGAACAATCCAAATTGGGCTATTGTATGGGGAATTTGAATTTTGAATAATATTTGATTTTAACATTTGATTAATTTGGGAATTTACTTCTTGTTTATGAATTTGGGGATATCTATATGATTTGACAAAGATTGGTCTATCGTTTGTTAAGTTTATTTCATGTTTGACTTGATTTGTGAAGCTCAAAGGGACATTTTCTGAATGAAATATATCTCGATATTTGTAGCAAAGCTTTCTAATTAAATTATACTCTTCTTGGTTACAATGTTTTAGTCTTAAGTTTTTTAAATTTTCTTTATAAATGTTATCTATACTTTTATTAATTCTAGGAGATTTTTCATTTTCGATTTCCATTAAATTTAGTTCGTCAGTGTCTACTGTTTCAGTATCCAAAGGCTCTAATAAAGTGAAAGTAATTTCTCTGTCAGTTTCATTTGTTAGAGTTGTTAAAAAGAAATTATCAATTACATTTACTAATGCTTCAGGCATTTCTAACTCGTTAAATTTCGTATAAGGAACAATAGCGTGTCCTGACTGTTGATAAGTAGGTAAAGCTACTATTTGTTCAGTTTTAGGTGGTATTGTTACTGAATATGGTTGTTCTGACGTGACATTGATGTTAACATTTTTGGGAGAAATTTCTATAGTATTTTCTAAGTGAATTGGAATTTTAACCGTAGGTAGTACTAAGTGTTTTGTTTTAAGGTTGATAATTGCTTCAAATTCCTGTATAAAATCTAGACCAATAAGTCCATCAAAATGTTCTGAAAGATTAAATAAGTAAAAGGTGTGACATTGCTCTATTTTAAAATCGATTAGTAATAAAATTCTTAAAATTTCATCGTGAATCGATGAACCGTGAGCTGTCTTAACTTCAAAAGTTTTTGTTTCGATTAAATCTGAAAAATAATGATATGCTAATTTTGGATTAATGAAACTTCTGGTACTACCTGTATCTATAAGAAATTTTGCGTTTAAGGACGGTATGATAATGTATGGTAATAAATGGTTATAGTTGTGTAATTGTGCTACGTCGGTGGTTGCTGGAATGAGATTTCCTGAAAATTTCCATGTGATAAACATTGGGTAAAATTGTTGTTTCGCGCGCTTGCATTATGTTCGTCTGCATTGGAACACGTGTGGATTAAATGAACGGTCGTGTCATCGTACCCATATGAAGTGCTATCTGGATGTATATATTTAGTTCCATCATAATCTATGTCTATGTTATTATATATTTCATTATAAGATACCTCATTATATCCGTTATCATTATAATTTATATCTGGCTGTGAGATTTCGTTCGTAGAATCTCGGACGTTTGAATAATTCTCGTTTAACTGTTGATTATGCAGTTTAGAGATATTTTTTGAGAATATATGCGTATTACCTGATGTGGTATCCATTGGCGTGGGTTTTGTCATAAATTTATTTGTATGGGATTGTGGTTTAAATACATTCGTCGGTTGTTTTTGGAATGCCGAATTATGGGCATTATTATTTTGAAAAGTACTCGGATTCTGCCTGTATTGGTTTTGTGAAAAATTATTGTTATTTTGATATTGTAAGGGTCTAAATTGGGATTCGTAATTGAAATTTTGTGGGGGTCTTTGCATTGGATTATTCCGTTGGTATTGAGATTGGTAATTTGAGAAGTTATTATTATTGAATGGTCTTTGAGGGAAATTGCTTGTCGGGGTCAGTCTAGTTGGTGTCGGCCTATTATTATTTATGGTTGGATTGGTATTTTGGTTTCTATTTTTAAATTGGATAAAATTTTGTTCTTCCACGATATAGCTTATTGCTTGTTCTAAGTTTGTTGGATTTCTTAGTCTTACAACTAATTGCATGTGATATGGTAAATTACTTATGTACGTTTTTAAGGCAAGCGAATTATAATTTTCAATTTTTATTAACCTTACTTCTTGTGGTTCATCCACTTGATTTAATTTTGCAAATAATAAACTCCTAACATCTTGCATTCTACTGCCATAATCAATTAGTGATTCGTTTTTACTTGGCTTTAAAGTTAATAGATCCTGAACTAGACAATCAATATTTCTTTGATCGGCAAATGTACTAACTAGTGTACTTTTTACTAACTCCCAAGAATTAAGTTCTTGTCTGGGGCAGATTAGATCAGCTGCTCTACCGCTTAATTTAGAAAATATTGTATCAATTAAACAAATGTTTATTGGTGCGTTTGCATTAGTACTATCCTGAAATGCTCTGATTAAGTTTTCTGATGCAGTAATAAATCTTTGCAATAATTTTGGGTTTCCATCAAACTTTGGAATATTGTCAGCTTGGTAACGTAAAAGTGAATAATTTGTTTCTGGCATAGTGTTCAGATTTAAATTTGAATTTGTTGGAGAAAATAAATTTTCTGTGTCTGAATTTGAATCTATGTTCAGATTTGAAAGTGTACTGAGAATTTCCTCCAGCTTCCAATAAATTTCTTAATATTAGTGTTTTAAATAGTTCTGTAACTTAGTTTTAAATAGTAAATTTTAAATGAATTTATTTTTATAACATTTACATATGTTTGTAAATAGTTAAGAGAAATTATGAAATTAATATTTGTTACAGTAATATTTAGTTAAAATACGAGTAAATACAATCTTAATTCTAACACATATGAGTATATAATTGTAAAATTCAAATAACGAGAAATAGCAAATTCTTTTGAATTAAAACGACTTACATTAGTAGAAAAATCAAGTTCATCCCTCTGTTCTGTTGCGGACTTCGTCGCTTTGTTTCTTATAACCTATGCCTATAACCAGGAGGCTGCTGGGAGTCTCGTGTCTTGCTTTTCCGTCGGCCAATGAAGAATCGCAGGCTAAATCTGCTCCGATCCTCGATGGACAATTCTTCGGTTCTCCGGAATCCTCGCTGAAAACTGCAGGGTAAATCTGCTCCAAACCACGATGGCCAGAATCCAACGATGTCTTCCGCAAGCTACTCAATTCACCTGCAATCGTGTGTTTTGTAGGCTACTCAATTCACCCACCGTGTTCGTTTTTCCGATTAAGGATTAAAATCACAAGTATAAATCTCAAAATGAAAACTTTACACTTCGGAAAATCCTACCGACTGCGCCAGTTACGTTTTGCAAATAAACGAGAGACTTTTTAAAAACTTTTATTGACCGCACTGGAAGATTAATACAGCAAGACTAACTAGATTATTACTAAAACCTATAGTTACAATGCTAGCTTATCTACTACAGTGGTTGGGGATAAATGCTGACTTAGGTATTCTCTTATGTAAAGGTGGAACATAACTCTCGTTTGAAGCTTTTACGGGTGCCTGATGTAAATATATTCCTGAGGCTTCTAAAGAGACTCGAAGATATTAATAACAATCTTTGTTTGAGAGATAAATAATTATAGGTACAAATAGAATTATGAAATTAATGAAATTTTAACTTGCCTTTATTAGTGAAATATAATGCATATGAAATTACAATTCAACGAGATTAAGCGATATTCAGAATAACAAAGTTTCAATATTAAATATTTAGTCTACTAGCAAAATTATAACTGAAATTCTATAGTTGGATAACAGTCACACTTGGTTACGATCAGACATCTTTTGGAGTAGAATGAGAAATTTACTGAATATTAATTTTCAGGTAAATTACAGGAAACTCTTAGAATATTGAAAATTTCACTTCCCAAGTGCATATGAGGACCGGAAAATTCTCAACAAACCTCTCTCAGAACGCAATATTAGGACAAATAAGGACTAACTTGGTACTAATACCACGAAATAATCATCGCCCCAAATCCTGCACCCTATATAAAGTCCAATTTTTTTCAAAATATGCTCCTTATATTTTCTATTTCCAACTATTTTCTATTTCAAACAAATTTTCCTAAAAGTCCACAAAAAAAAAGAAGAGTATTTCTCTCCAAAATTAATTCATCAATCGAAAAAAGATATACTACTGTGTATAATATTTTACTTAATATGATAATTACGAAATAAACTAAGAATTAGTTTATTTCACAAAGACAGCAAGAAAATAAGGGTGCATACAAACCTGGCGGCCTACTAAACCTTACTAAATATCCACAAAGATACAAGTGGAAAACTAAATATTGTATATTAAATTAAAAATAAAACGCTGAAACATGAAGATATACTACAATAGCTTAAATATATTTAAATAAAGTTATATTGCTTTACATACGTTGTTACAAAAGACTATTAGCATATATAGGCCAATCAAATTATCGAAAATACCTCATTTTTTTTACTAAAAAATAGTTCAGAAATTGAAAATATGTAAAAATTAGGAAAAGTTCCGTAGAATTCAGTGAACTACTTTACCCTAACTGAAAATTTAGGCTTCATTTTTGAAATGGCGTCCAAAGTTCACAAGAAACAGTTTTCTTCATTTATAGAAAAAAATGTGTCAATTAAAAGTTGTGGTAATTTTAAAAAAGGATCGAATAAGCTCAAACCGGTCTTGATCAATAAATAAATTAATTAGTTATTGCAGAAAACCGCTAAAAATCACAATTTTTTAAAATATCTGTATCTCTTTCAAAAATAAATATTTTCTTATGAAACTTGCTGAAAGGATAGCTGCTGGTGAGCAACATAAAATGACTTTTTAAAATTCAAAAATATTTCACAGTTTTTACAAAAATAGAGTTTTTCCAGAAAAAAAGCGTTTTTGTAAAATCTCCATAATTCATAGGCCGTCACATCTTTAGGAACGGGGTTGGACTTTTGAGTTTTCTTGAATAATTACACTATTATGTGCAAATATTGTCCCAGCCTCAAATCGATTTAATATCGCAAGAAACGATCGAGAAATCGGTAATTTTTTCGGGGCCATAAAACTTTGATTAACTTTTTGATTTCAATTCGTATCAAAATGTCGATATTGCCATTCGAAAGTTGACATTTTTTCACGCATTTAAAAAAAGTCGTGTCTTATGACGAACAGGGGCCGAGAATTTTTTTCTTTTCGAAAAGTTGCCACGACCTCATTTATTAATATTAAGGGCTGAGATTTACACATGTTATAGTTGAGTACTTCAATATAAATAATAGTTCGCAAAGATTGGTCCCATTTTCTTTCATTAAAATTTATTTTTATGGGCCCCGTATAGGTATTGCTTGCTCGGCTCGACACATTGATGCGCGCGGTGGGGGGAGAAGACTGTAATACTACTATTATATATGTCGATCCTACGTAACGAACTACGTGTATTTTTTCTTTTCATGTACATTTATAAAGCTTTTTTATCAGTACTGGATATGTATTTACATAATGGTACGTATCGTATTGAGATAATAAAATAATAAAAGTAATGTCGGTTAGTTGAAGAAATAAAAAGGTGAAAATAGAAAAACGCTTCATTAATGAAACATGTAAATAAATGTATAAAAACTAGTATGCAATCAGTTATTTTTTGATTGTATGAAAATTACATTAATTTATTTTTGAACGTTTCTTAGGCTTCCATTCTTCTTCGCTACTACTGTTTAACACGATTTCTTGTTCATCACCATCGTCATCGTCAAAGTTTTCTTCATCTGATTCGATTTCATTTTTTGATAAACATGGTTCGTCCATATCTTCCTCGATATCTTCAATAACTATAGTTTTTTCTTCGATATTAGAGCAATTGTAATCTTCGCACTTCAAACAAAAATTAGAACATTTTAATTTAATTCGGGAATAATCTGATCAGGAGTATATACAGGCAGCAAACGGTATGACTATACAAAAGCAATAATAACTTTAAAGTTGTGGGAAGCCTTAATTTTACAATGAAATTTTCTTTATCGCAAATACTCATATATTTATGATAAAGAAAATTTGTCTAAATAAAGAACATATAGCTGACTAAGTTTACGACGATCGTGAGGTAAAATCAACTACAATTTAGCATATTTACCTTGGAAACATTAAAGTCAATTAAACAATTAATTAAACAGTCAATTTTCTTATTATAAATAGACAATTATTTCGATGTATGTATAGCATATATTGTAACTATATTATAAGACACATATTTTATTTAAAAAAAAATAAAAAACTTATTTTACTTGAATATACAGTACATTACTGCTTTAAACAATAATTATTAAATTTTGAATTAATATCTTCATATCATTTGGTGGTGAATATTGGAAAATTAGAAGCTACTTTCATAGTTTTCATTAAAAGATCAGAGTCTGACATCACCAATCTTTTAGTCCTATTATTAGCACGTTCAAGCAGTTAGATCCTTTAATTTAACTGACAGAAACTCAACATCAAGTTAGGTATAATTTATTCTTCTAAAATATCCACTTTAAAATATAAGTTTCAGCAATTAGTGCGTTTCTTATTTTGATATGCCGAAATTAACCCTTCCGGATGTGGAACGGTATCTTAGCAGAAACATTTAATAATTCTATCCTTTTCCAACTGAAATGGCACGTACATCATGAGAGAGTGACACGAAGACGGCGACGTGTCGGAAGTATGCCGGAAACTGGGATTAAGTAGGGCTAAATTATACAGCTCTACATCATTCATCTCCCACAGTGGGTATGACCAGGGAGACTTTTAAAGCGTCCTCAGAGATACCCTAAGAGGCATTTCTTTAAGTCCAGGTACGCTATTAAGGCGCTTTTAAAGCTGACATTAGCATACCAGTTTGCTAAAGACGGTGCTTCATTCGTATTTAATTCTAACTATTGCAATTATTAAGGTGTATCGAATTATTATATACGGTAGTTCTCTGTTTATTGTGAAGTTGATATTGCATAGCTCCAAGAATTAATATTATGAGGGTTAATTTTTAATTAAGGTTTTAATTTCATAATTAATAAAATTAATATGTAAATATGGTGGAAAAATATTGACATAATTTATTTCAATTAATTGATCTTCTTGCGCCCTCCGCCAGACGCAACCGATCTTTGAGATCCGGCAGTCACTTTTTTCTTTAATCTTTCGTGTGTATTCCGAATATTAACTCGAACTCCCTGATAACTTCCAAGCGCCAAAGCGGTCCTCTCGATGTGATGTCGATTTTTTTTAGTGCATTCAATGATCTTGTATGGGTCACCCGGATCTATTAGATGCATTGCGCCTGATTACGTCTATATTTTCACTTTTATATTTTGTTATATTTCTTTTATTATTTAAATTAATAATATTTTTGGGATCTCTACACTTACTTATTTTAGCGTATTATGGTATTATTATCCAAAATAAACACATTTGGGTGTAAGATTATTGGTTTATACTAAATATTGTTAGCAACAATGTGACATTTATTTTGCTTGGAACATGGTAAAATGATGAAGAGGATTTATACTTATTTACATTTAAAATAGGCAGTTACTTATTACTTTTCTTTGTAATTCACGTCCAATATATTTTTATATATAACTTTATGACTTACATGAAGAAATAGGTGGTTTGTTTTCAGTATTCAAAATATTGTTCAATACTAATTTGTGTTTGTGTTTTGTCCTTAAAATAGAAAAAAACTTGTTAATAGCTGGTTCTCCTATAAAGATTTTCCAAATTTATTGTTTTACAACATTAAATGAATTCCTTTATGTAAATTTAGTTATTGCGAAAAACTAGTGTGAAACATTTATTATTGTATTATATTAATTAAAATAAGCGCTTAATTAAGTCTCCGCCTCATTAAAATCTAAATTGTGTAAGATTTGGTTATGAGATCTCTCAGATGTATTGCGCCCGAATATGGATTCATACTGCGCTCCACGGAAGGTTAATCATGATTCTGTATGTAATTGGATCTTCTTCCAACAATACAATTACTAAATACAATTCATCAATCTAATTTAAGTACCTTATCATGGACATTAATTAAATTATATTACATTAAACCATATTTTCATATGGTTATTTATACAATATGGTTATTTACATGCCTTTATTTGCATCAGTGGGGTTTATTGTTTTTTTACTAAGAGTGGGATGTTTATATTTTTAGCATTGGAAGACGTAACGCTGAGTACTTTTGTTACAATGATACTAGCCAATGTATCCCACGCTTAATGTTCATTAATTTCCAATATCTATATCGTGTGTTTTGCATATCTTACTCTACATTAGAAAAAAATATTTCAATCCATCTTGTGAGTGATGGTTCCTGCGCAGTATCACATCAGCGTCATTATTTTTGATGCACAATTTTAAGTAATTAACTGATTACTGAAATAGTCACGTAATTCTGTGTGGACGAATTTTGTGTGCCGCTGTGTGGGCCTAATAGGCATAACAATTAGCAACTTGACGGGTTACATAGAAATCTCCGTATGGCTTCATTCTTTTCACTCTAGGACACACTCCATCCTGTCCATGGGTCATGAGAAAGAACGATGGTGGACTATTTGAAAAAATTAATACTGTCGCATAAAACACATATTCTGCATTTATGTGTTGGTTTATTTTTTCTCGGCCATTCAATTTCGAGATAGAGATGTTCTACGTGCGGAAAAGTCCATTTTAAGGTTTTAAAACTGTTTATTTTTTTTATTTAAATTACCTATTCGTAATTAAAATTGAACTTAAAATTCGTAATTAACATTTTAATAAAGCTAATGTGTTTTTGTTAGGGGTACGCATAGTTAATGATACACAAATAGGGGTATGTGGGATGAAAAAGTTTGAGAACCCCTGGTCTAATGTACAGAATATGTGTTTTACACATTAGATTACATGATCAGTGTCGTTCAGTGAAGGATGGTTAAAGGTACATATTTATCGCAAAGAGTGTTATAGTTGTTCTGCTTAAATAAAATGGAATCAGCTGCAGATTGTAATGATTCGACGAATGAGAATTATAATCGTAGCGACATCAGTTGTAATGATGTATGTGTAAGTGATGTTGTTGAAATATGTAGCTTATTAACAGAAGTCTTTATCAGTAGTGTATATTATGCAATTCCATATGACTTGCAATACAGAATAAAATTGAAGTAACCATTGCAGAATATGAAATGTTATCTACATCAGGTAAGTATTAAGGTTCACATGCAGACCATTCGATAAATTAACTTGCATTATTTAAAACGATATCGAAAAAATCTCCTTTTAGAAGAAAGGGAGATTATGTTGTGGCACAAAAGTGATTTAGAAAAGCTAAGAGAGTTTCGTAATTTTGATAAGAAAATATATTATCTTGATGAAACATGAAAGCACGAACGTCATTCTGCGAGGAAAGTGGTGCAAACTTACAATATCTACAGTGGGCAATACATACTTTTATAAATATTTTTCACATAGATTAAAGGACATTTAAATGGAAAATAATTGAGACAGTAGTATAGTTTCAGGGCCCAACATTAAACAATTACTAAACATTATACAACGGGAAGAACATTAAATATGTACAGGACGAAACGCTAAAGCTCGACGTAACAATACCATGTTTACCAATAGATCATGGTAAACTGAATTCCACATACTAATCTGGGGCAGTTAAAAAAGTATATGACCCGAAATATTCACGTATATAAAAAAAAATACATCACCTTCAAATTGGTAGACGTTAAATTACTGTAAAGCCAGACATTAATTGTGTTACTGCAGAAACAAAAGCCATTTTGCTTATACATAAGTGGGAAAAATCCATGTAGGATCTCCATATAAAAGCTGAAATTTGATAAATACAGTTATTATAAATTCAGTTGAGAGTAGTCCCAAGGACAGTGATAGTAACTGTTCAGATATATTATTATCTGATAGTGACAGTGATTGATGATAAAGTAAGTTTTTAATATCTAACTTAGTGTTAGATGTTAAACACCAAAACTATAGAATTATTATAAAATAGTTAAGAAATATCTTGAAAAATTTTTTATTACTTGCTTTGTTAATTATTAATATTTGTGGCCCTCTGATATAATACGCTTATAGTATAGCATCGCCCACATATTTCTTTCTTCTAATCCATCTACATATTGCCTATGAATAATTTTACATTATTTTAGTACAGCAGTATAGTTATTTTTTACTACATTTTTAAATTTTATAAAAATGTGTATGCAAAAGTTGATATATGATATTGAAGAGGTATTGTAAGGACTGTAAGTCAAGTAAGTGTAAACGCTTTTATCAAATATGGAGATTAAACTGTTCTGTAATATATCTGAGATTAATTGATATGCACCAAGTATGTTTTGCATATTCTATTATAAGTTCAACACTTCGCTTCAACTATTCGCTGAAACAATATTCCTACGATGTGAAAATATTGCTTTGGTCTATTTATTTAACTGATATATATGACTTTTAATGGATGTGTAATGTATTTCTTCGTTCGGTTCGAGTATATGACATTTTTTAACTCCCAGTCTACTTGTAATCTGTACGAAGGCAATAGGTGAATGTTTTAAATGTTTAAGTGTCAAATTACAAGTTGTCCATCAGTATTGGTTAACGTACTTAACCATTGTAGTGACTCATTAAACTGGCGCATTAAGAAGGATAATGAGTGTGCCTCGATAGCTCAGCGTTCAGAGCAACCAACCGGAAATTGGGAGAGCCGGGTTCGATTCCCGGTCGAGGCAAAATGCACTTTTATCCTTGCTATTGCCAAAGTGGTGACCCCGACGTGATGTGATTCATTCCAGTATATGCAACCTCCCTTACATCTGAAATTCGCGGATTCGCGTCGCTACACCATTAAAAGTCTAAAACTTATATAAACCGAGGGTTCCTAAATTTAGGGTATTATTTTACAAAATTAGTCTTATTTTCCATCTCTTATCTTTAAGGGGTAGCAGCCCTTCAAGTGGTACGTCTTTTGACTGTTATTAAAAAGGCTGATAGTGGGGGAATTTGAATGTACTACTTCAGTACGCGATAGGTATTCCGCACTCGCTCATTTTCCTTCTTCTATAGGGTCTTTCAATAGGGGCGCTCGAAATTTGTTAGGTTGTGGCGGCCATCTTCTTAAAACAACGTATCAAATGTATTGTGAATTGTTCAGTAGTATATGGAAAATTACCATAGAAGGTTATAGCAATAGAAGACCATAGAAGGTTCAACAATGTGTGAAAATCATCAAATTTTATTTTGAAAATCAGTACTCTGTTCGAGAAATGTTTCGCACATGATTTTTATCCTATTATTCTAACGTGTTTTTATTCTTGCGAACCGTATCGCCGAGTCGACTATTCGACGTTTAGTGCCCAAACTCGAGTCAACCAATTTGATAAATAATCAGCCAACTCCCTGTACGTCACCGAAACGCAAGGTTTGCTAAAAACATCGCTGCTGTGCGTTAGAGTGTACGGGAAAACCCGAGGCAGTCAATTTTTCATCGTTTACAAGAATTTGGCATTTCTGCGACTTCAACCTGGCGAATTTTGCGTCGGAACTTGGGTCTGCACCCGTATGAAATCCAACTAATCCAGGAACTTAAGGTAAACGATCATATACAACGCCGTGTGTTGAGCCGATTGAGCTCTGGATCTGTTGAAAGTTGACCTAAATTTCGCCAAAGGACTCATCTTTAGCGACGAGGTCCATTTTTCGATGAATGGATATATGAACAAGCAAAATTGTCGGATTTGGGACGATGCCAATCCACACGAGATGCACCAGCAGCCAAATACATCCCGAGAAAGTCACTTTTTGGCGCGGACTTTGGTCTGGCGGAATCATCAGTCCGTCGGAAGTTGATGTCCATTAAGACTAACACTCGGACAGGACTCTCTTGTGAAGTTGAACGTTATGTGCTGTGATTTAGATTAGTTCATTAGATTATTACGTATAATAAATTCAATCATTTCGATTAATAAATAAAATGAAGCAATTATGAGCAAATTATATAGAACAAAGTATAAGAAAAAAAAATATATTAATATAATAATCAGTAATTACGAAATAAAAACTAATCGCTGTGACACTTACTGTAAATAAATAATTTGATCTGTTTTATGAATGAAAGTATTTGAGCATTTTATTTCATTGGAAATTAAGTTAAAGAATTTGGTGGCAGTGTAATTAAATGAACGTTGAAAAGGGGCAGAATCGTTTGTAAAGAGACAGTAAATTTATTACAGAGGCGTGTACTGACATTCATCTCTAATGAATGTCAGTACCCCTCTTAAGTCGCCTACTTATGTCGCCTACTTATGTATTTAGAAAATACATAAGTAGGCGACTAGTACTTAACAGTTTTGAAAACCAAGAAAGCTAGATGACTCTCATATCGTTCAGATAGGTGTAACCGTTTACTTTTATTTAAATATTCAGTAATATGATCGAACTTTTGGACGGTATAAAAGAATTTTAAACAAGCATTCTGAATCCAAGGAAAGCATTTTTCCTAAGTCCTGAGAACATCCTTGTTCATATATAATAATCTCTAAAGTTTAAAATTTGGTTATTGTATTAAATTACCATGTTTTGAATCTTTATGTGTAATGTGACACATCCCAATGTGTCTACCTAATCACCAAGATTTTTACAATATCCGATGAGTCTTAGATTTTAAGAACTAAATTTAAGTCAGTCATATAAATCAGAAAATAATATAATATAGTATAAACAGAAAATAATAGGTATTCTGAAACACTACCTTGTGGCACACATTCCGGAGTGTATGTAATGGTGGAATGAATATATAATATTAATTGTATATGATATAGGTGTGTCCTTTTTTAATAATCACATAATTATAAATAAAAGAAATAGTTATTTCATTACTTCCGTAATTTTTAATTTGGCACACAGAATTTCATTGTTTAATGTATCAACGCTTTATTAAAATCAAGTAAAATTAGACAACAGTTCATATCATTATCATAGGCCTTATGTAAGTCATCACATAGGTGTAGATCAGTAGATATGCTACAATGAAATACAGATTATGTGCCAAGCACAAGAATTTTGCAACGATTTAGATAAGCATTTAACTACTGATATTTTTTCGAACCATAAACAATATTTATAATATACTATGGTTGAAATTGAGTAACTTTTCGAAATTAGGTTCACTTTATCTTCTTTCCACGCAGCAGAAATAGTATTGGTAGAGAGCTACTTATTAATAATAAAACTTAAATAATCACTCAGATAGGGAATTGAATATGGTATCATCCTAACATTAAAACATAAGAGTCCGTGGCATTAAATTTTATGCTATATAAAGTTATTTCCAGTGTAAAGAAAATTTGGAGCAGTCATAATTAACTGAATGTTCAAGATTAACTAAACTATCTTGCGCATAAATATTACAAAAAGAGTTATTGAATTTATTTATACTAGTGACAGTAAGAGTCTATATGTACGGCTTTAGTCAGAATGTATAAGTAGTTGTTTAAGAGAAACTTGTATTTGTTTTGCCATATCTAAAATCAGAATTTATTTCTCGTAGACGTAACTCATTGACAATAAGTAAATTGTTCTCGATATATACAATCCCTATTACTGACGCTAGGATCAATACCTCCTGAGATATTTTATTATTTTCTTTTATATTTATGTATTTTATTATAAATCTTCTACATCGATATTTAGTAGCTATACAATTTTAGTTGCTACTATAAAGAAATTTCAGAGATAAATCTTCACCAATCTCTTATAAAGTCTATGTTAAATCCTTAGAAATTCTTAACGTTAGAAAACCTACAATTCTATTGAATAATTGAATTTTTCTACCAAACGATAAGGAAGTGTCTCACCATGTTATTAGAATCAATTTGTTTAATTCTTCTAGATTAAAATTAAGTATATGGAGGTTAATACAGTATAACGTGATTACAGGATGAAACAAATTATACAAATAAATTCAATGGACGTAACAAGCAAATGAATCCATAATTATCCTAATGAGATGGAGATTTCTATAGTAATGATGAGCAAGAAAATTGAATAACACGCTCAGCACATTATTTCTACGTTACGTGGTAATATGAATAGGAGAAAATATGAGTACATAACTTATTACTGCCACTTTGTATTAACTAACTAAGAAATCTCAATTAAATTTCAAGTCGAGCAGAAAATGGTGTGTGTGGATATGTAGGATACACTACATTATATTGATATATAGCGAACCTATTGTGTTAGCAGCCCAAAACCAATTTAAGTAGGCGAGAACATCGTGTATGTTCACATAATATTTGCCTCCTTTATATGTCTATAAATCCTGTAAAAATTATATGCACTATTTTATAAACAATTGTATTTGTAACTACAGTCACAAAGTAACATGTGATATGGCAAATTTCTGTTTAGTTATACTCGTATAAGACATATTGAATTGACTCCAAAAAATACTATCATCGACTATATTTTTGCAAAACCAGTTCAACCACTTAGACAGTTTTGAGATCATTAACAACATTTTTAGCTTTAAATATGTTACATTCAGCTCATTCTTTGTTTTACTCCTAGAAGATATCATAAAAATATATTGTATTCTCACCTTTTTAATATTCTTTCGTCACCGTGCTAATACTTCATGTTTTCACTACTTACATTTCAATTACTTAGTTCTACTATAATTTATATTCAAACTAGTCGTAGCATATAGTAAAAAAACGGAAGTAGATGTCAAGGCATACAGCTAGTCAAGAATAGGAAAAAGTGTATGATTCTCTATGTATGCGTAGAAAGACGAGTGAGTAAGCATTCGGAGGGAAAAGGATGCACGTGCGGCCAGATCGAACTCTGTGTACATATTCACATTACTCGATATTCACTCTGCAAAGGTCTCAATGTGGCTGAATAAAGATCAGACGATTTACTACGCCCATCCTGGGTAGTCCGATAACGCAGCTTCGAGACTTGTCCCTTGTTTCTTGACAAGCTATATATATATATATATATATATATATATATATATATATATATATATATATATATATTTTTTTTTTTTTTGCTTGGTGGTATGTATTCGGGAGGTTCTACTTTGAAGATGACTTTGTCACATAAATCTGGTTGCTGAATTTGCTGGATTGTATTCGTTATGTTAACTTTGAGAGCTTCAATTGTTTGCGGTTCATTCACATTGATTTTCGATTTAAGATAGTTCCAGAGGAAGAACTCTAAAGACGTTAAATCGTACGATCTCAGTGGCCAGTTCACTTCACCGTTGCGCAAAATAACCATGCTCTCCAATCGCTCGTGCAGAATGCCCATCGTGGCATGCGCTGTGTGGCACATAGAACCGTCTAATTGGAACAACATGTTGTCGGTTTTCATATCATCTAGTTTAGGCCACATGAAGTTGCTCATCATCAATCTGTAGTGCTCGCCGTTAACGGTTATGGCGATGCCAGTTTCGTTTTGGAAGAAGTACAGACCGATGATCCCGCCAGACCAAAATCCGCACCAAACAGTGACTTTCTCGGGATGCATTTGGTTGCTGGTGTATCTCGTGTGGATTGGCGTCATCCCAAATCCGACAATTTTGCTTGTTCTTATATCCATTCATCGAAAAATGGACCTCATCGCTAAAGATGATTTTTTGGCGAAATTTAGGTCACCTTCCAACTGATCCAGAGCTCAATCAGCGAACACACGGCGTTGTCTATGGTCGTTTACCTTAAGTTCTTGGGTTAGTTGGATTTTATATGGGTGCAGACCCAAGTTCCGACGCAAAATTCGCCAATCTAAAGTAGCAGAAATGCCAAATTCTTGTAAACGATGAGAAAGTGACTGCCTCAAGCTTTTTCATACACTCTAACGCACAGCAGTGATATTTTCAGCAGACATTATGTTTCGGTGACGTACGAATGTTGGCTGATTATTATTTATCAAATTGGTTGACTCGAATTTGGCTACTAAACGTCTAATAGTCGACTCGGCGGGACGGTTGTGGCGGTGAAAAGTCACGTCAGAATAATAGGATAAAAATCATGCGCTGATCTTTTCTCAAACGGAGTACTGATTTTGAAAATAAAATTTGATGATCTTCACACATTGTTGAACACTATAACCATGGTTATTTGCCATATACTACTGAACAATTCACAATAAATTTACAATAGATTTACTACGCCCATCCTGGGTAGTCCGATAACGCAGCTTTGAGACTTGTTCCTTGTTTCTTGACAAGCTATATATATATATATATATATATATATATATATATATATATATATATATATACATATATACATATATATATATATATATATATATATATATATATATGTATATATATATATATATATATATATATTATATATATATATATATATATATATATATATATATATATATATATCACAGATGGTTATTGCTTCATCACAAACATCAAGGATACACTTTCTCCACTAAGTCATTGACGCGTATGTGGAGTAGAAAGCGCCATATTGCCCGAATGTGGCAGTGTTCAGAAATTTTTGATGGGATTAACGCCTGGATTTTCAGACGGTCAGTGCATTATTGATGTTTGGGATCATTATCCTATTGCTACATTTATATCGCCAGATCATGTACAGCTGTACCACTATTCTGCGGTAAACCACCCTACTGTAGATTCTCAGAAACTATACACAGACGGCTAAAACTATACCTAAAAATTCATACAGACCAGAAATACCTGTAGAGATTCAATGCTATGAAAGTGGACTAGTGTCCCAATTCTTATTTGCATGAGCCTAGACGTTAACAATGGGTTTGGCTGCGTCTGGTGGCATTATATTTCTGTTTTTATAATTATTAGTATAATAAATTCACAAATACTCGTATTTCACACTATACTAGCCAAACTTGAACGTACTGCATACTAGACTTGATTTTAAGTGAAATTTTTTTTAATGACCCGATCACGGCGCCTCAGTAGTTGTATCACTCTCTGGCCATCGCTTCAACAATTTTTTAACAAATGCAATTAACTTTTGCCTACAAGGAGATGTGATATGATAATTTAAGTTTACGAGGGCATAGCCATAGAAATATTATTTAATTTTAGATCACTTGAATAACCCTAATGATAAATATAAACTTTCATTCGAGGCCTTTAAAATATTTATACAATTTTGTTTATATTGCATATTAACCGAAGCCTTGTGTTCTCTAACCTGGCTACGCTTATTTATATATTTAATAAATAATGATCGATACTGTATACAGTGTATATACACAAGTCAGCAAGTCAGACTAGACAAATATATGCCTTATGAAGTTGCTTTTAGAAAAGTTTTATAAAATTAATTAACATATATACAAAGTATGACAATAGAATTCCCGGGAGAGCATTAGCGTTCGAGCATTACGTCGAAATATTGCCCTCACCATGGTCTTACATGTCTCTACATGGTTTCTCATTAGTATATACAAAATCAAATTATTGGTTGTCAAATTATAACCTCAATTGCATACCCCCGTTTTTCTGTCAGCCGGAAAAATGTTAGAACAACGCGTTAATGTCAAAGTTTGTGTTAAATTAGACAAAACTTCAAGTAAAACTTTAGAAGGGCTAAGAGCAACGTATGGTGAGGCTGCTAGGGAAGCCTGTGTATCTGAATGGCATACAAGGTTCAAAGAAGGACAGAAAGACTGGACATATCATGGAAGGTCTGGGAACGTGTGAACTTGTGGAAAACGACAACTAGTGAGATTTGATAACTGAGCTGAGTGCAACTAAGTGAGGCTGTGTATAAGAGTTATGGAAGAAAAGTGGAATTTAGACAGGGAGTAGTAGTAATAAAAATCTTAACCGAAGATTTAGGGATGAGAGAAATTTCTGCGAAGACGGTTCTTGACTGATACATAAGCAGCGGCAGCTTCATATTTCATATGATATTTCATCCCATTTAGATATTTTTGACGCAGTAATTACTGGAAATGAAAGTTCGTGCTTTAACTGTATATAGAGATAGATATAAAACGTCAGAGTATGCAATAGAATAAAAAAGGTTTACCAAGACAAAAAGAAGTGCGAATGTCACGACCATATTTCAAAACGTGCTAACAAGGCTACGTGATGCTTTTCGAAAGAAGCGGCCTGAACTTTAGCCGAACAATTAATTCCTTCTCCACGATAATAATCCATTTGCCTTTTTTGTTAAAGAACGCGTTCAATTATATCTAGGATCATTTGCCGTATTCGCCATATTTGACAACATGTAATTTTTTGATTTTCCCAAAAATTAAAACTGCATTAAAATAATGTCGATTTTCTTATGTTTCTGAGGTACAAAGCCAGAGCCCTGGTGGGAATCATAACGGGCTACCATAGTACTCTGAATGCATATAAGCTCAAGCTGAGGCTGACTGACAGCCCAGCCTGCAGATACTGTAAAGAAGACGAGGAAACCTCGATTCATCTTCTTTACACTTGATCCGCACTGGAGGAGGAGAAGAGGTACCTTATATTAGGGACCCCTGTTATCCTAGAGGAGGCTAGGCTTAAGGCGGGGGACGTGCCTAAATTGCTCCTTTTATGGGATAGCATTTTTGGATAATGACCCGGATAAGAGGGGATCGCCAAGGGACTACCCATGCATCAGTGGCTGATGAGGCCCAAACCCATATACCATAGTATAATGTATGTTTCTGATATTCAAAACACGTAACTCGTGACTGTAATACTGAAGAGTACTCCCGAATACGAGTTCTAGAAATGTTTTGAATAGTGGCAGCATCATCTAACAAGATGTATCGCAGTTCAAGGAAAGTACTTTGAACGGGATACTAGTTATCAATATACAAATGTATAAATAAATATTTTAAAAGTTCCTTCTGAACATTTTATTGTCAAACCTGATACAGTGCTTGTATAAACACACATAACTTAAGAATGAATAATTACTGCTGAAATTATAATAAATCCTTTTATCTTATATTAATTGAACATAAAATTCTTAATATACTTTATTCTTCTGAAGAGCGTTCTCGTTCGCCTAAATTATTCTAGAACTCAGAAAAGATTTTGCATTGAGAAGTTGTTCAACATTTGACAGGAACGAAGTTCCTCCGAAAAGTATTCCTCGAACAAATATCTAATTTCGGTTTAAAATATCTCGGCAATCATTTTATTTTTGCATTAATTTCTGAACTATAGTAATTAGTTGATAAAGATCTAAATTTGGACAGTAAGTTTCACAGCTGTGTATGTAACGTATTCATCGAAGAAGAATTAATACATATTTTGCTATCCGTGAACCCTGATTTTTTGCTAGGCTGTGTTTTTTTTTTAATTGAAAAATAAATCAAAGTTGACTTTTTTATTACGTTCTTAGTTGAAACTGTTTGATCATTCACGCTTTTTATTATTTTTTACGACCTAAATCTTCACAAACGAATTACCATCAACGTGAAAGAGTTTAATTAAAACACACGCCGCCCTTTATTTCTCTTGCATTAAATCGTAAAGGTGTTTTGGTTTTAATCACAGTTTTATGACGTACAAAATTACAACGGACATATTTAATTACATCTTCAGCGAGAAGTTTCCTAGGGCTGATATATATTTGTTAGAAACGTAAGAACCTAAACTTCCCCCAATGAAATTGATCGTGTACCATCACATGTTATAGAAGTTAATAATGGAGCATAAACTCATCTATAGAGTTCCATTGTATTTGTTTTGAGAAATCAAAATAACAATTCAACTACATGTTTTCTACAATCGCAGTAGCATTGGTGTATATATCTACCTCATTATTTAGTATCATTGGCTTCAAGGTTCATTTTATTTAATATCTTCGATTTCACAAAGTAGTTCAATTCCTTAGTAATATTTAAATTCACATACTAGACGTCAAGGAAAAACATCATAAAATTCTTTGTGCTGTAGATCCCAAACCAAATTTGGACCAAATTACAATATATAAAAGTAGGTACTGTAAAGATTCTTAAAACCAACATATTTTGTATGGCGTTTCTAGTGCTGTTGTAGTACATACCAATAGTGATTTGAATCTAAAACCACATTGATACAAACATTTTTTGTCCTAAAATAAAACTAAGACAACTACAAGCAATCAATGGAAGTCAGTAAATATATATATATATCTACAGAGATACGAGGGTGAATCAAATATAAGCGAACCTTTTTTTATGTTTTTTTTATTTGAACCTGAAAAAAAAAAGAATATCAGCTCATTTCTCTACATAATCTCCTGATTTGGAAACACATTTTTCCCAGCGTGTAGGTAATTTTGTAATGCCCTGCTCGTAGAATGAAGTTGGTTGTGTCTCTAGTCAATTGCGCACGTAGGCCTCAAACTCCTCATCGTTGTTGAATCTTTGCCTTCCCATGGTTTCCTTGAGAGGATCAAAGAGGCGAAAGTCGCAGGGCGATAGGTCGGGGCTATAGGGAGAGTGTTCAAGTATCTCCCAGCCCAATTCCTCCAATTTTTCACTGGTCAGGGCTGCTGTATTGGGACGAACATTGTCATGGAGAAGTTTCACTTCTTTCTTCGGTAGGTCACGTTGTTTGCGGCCATATGCAAGTCTAACCTTGCTTAAAATGTCGCAGTAGTACGCCGCATTAATTGTCCTGCGTCCGTGCAAAAAATCGAGGTATAACAAGCCACGCTGGTAAATAAAAACTGTAGCCAAAACCTTGCCTGCTGACAGCCTTGACTTGGCTTTCACTGGCCCAGCCTCCCCTTGACGTCTCCACTCATTGCTCGCTTGTTTCGACTCAGGGGTATAGTGATGCACCCACGTTACATCGCAGGTGATAACGTGAGTGAGAAACGAGTCTCCCTCTTCCCGAAATTTCGGGAATGCTGGTGTGAGGTCGGTGGTCATGGCTCTCATATTGAACTTTCTCACGACCCTCCACAAACTGTTTATGCTATTCAAACACTCTAGCTCGGAACAGTGTCTCTTCCTTGTACTGCGCAGTCAATCTCGTCACAATTTTAGCTCACTTTACACCTTCCGTAGCGAGAAACTTGATGTAAACACGCTGCGCAATTGACGAAGGCACCTCCTGCACAAACATCGTCACGACGGGTACTGAAAGGAACGAGCGAGGTCGTCCACCCGCTTTCCCAACTTCTGACATCCCTACCAAATACTCCACGAAGCGGGAACCCTCACGCGTTACTATTGCTTGCCCAGGACCAAAAGTCTCGTTTATATTTGATTCACCCTCGTAATAACATTTGAGTAAATTATCTCATGAAATATTTTGTTCTTAATAAACAATGTGATATTTAAAGACACTCATTGAGTAGATATTAATTATTATGATCGGTTATGGGGATATGTGGAGAAATTAAGTGAACGTGAAAATTGGACATTTTCAATCAAAAGTGAATATGATAATTTGCCCAATTTTTCACAAGAAGCTGTATCTAGAATTGATGCATAGTTCAGAATACTTTAAAATCTTTAATCGTTAAAATGAACCCACTGCGCAGAAGACGATGTGAATGTAGATTTCATTAAGTGTTCAGATCATTAATATTATATTAATGCCAAATTGTACTAGAAAAGAACTTAAGCCATACAACTATTTTAAAGTTTCTCCATAAAGACATACATCATCTCTATAAAATGACATTTGAACGGGGACTAACAGAAAATGACACGGAACGTTTCTTCGCAGAGGTTATTTCTGCGAAAATGTAATGAACAAACTGGACAGATTTCAGAGGAATCAAAATTAAACGCGGATGTAAACCGGCAGAGCCATAGATATTGTATAGCGAATATCGTTATAATATGCATGAGATGCATATCAATGTAATATTTATAGTATAATAAAAATCTGAATGTTATGAACAATAACCAACGTAGTAAAAGTTATTTGGTGACGCTGAAATTTTACTATTACCATTTTGGCCAATACCGTCTATAAATTAATATCGTAATAAATTGTAATTGCATTTAACAAAATATTTAAATACAGTCATTTATCAGTCATCAATCTTTCTACATTTATGATGCAAAACAAAACCTTCAACTACATTAAAATTTAAATGTATTCATTCATATTGAAATTTAATATATTTTTATGAGTTTAATTGGCCACGCAATGTAGATTAAGAATATTGTAAAATTTAAATTTAGTCGCAAATAATGAAACATATTATCTTATAAAAATAGCTTACATAAAAATACTTGAGTTGTGGCATGTTAACGAGGCAACTCGTTGTATATAATGTTATTTGTTGCTTGTCAATAATAGGAAAATGTGTGAGATTCTCTAGGTATGCGGAGAAGAACGAGTGAGACAGCATTCGGAGGGAAGAAGATGCACTGTACGCGCGGCCAGATCAAACTCTGTGTCCATTCACATTCAATATACAGGGTGTCTCACCAGGAACTGCATCGATCGATATAGGGAAAAGTACCGACCAGAGAATTTTGAAAATTTGGGAAGCTACTAATGGTAGTGTGGCCAATACAAATAAAATAATTACAAGCGTCTGGCACTTCCGGTTATACCGGAAGTCGATACAAACTTGCTTATTTTAAATGGAATACCCTATTTAGGTTTTCGAAAAGAGCATGAAATTCTGAATTAAGAACATGTGGGATACTCTATACCTAAACCCAGCCGTTTTAGAGATATTTGATATCAAAAAAAATTTTTTGATAGGTGTAATGGTTTACAGTAACCTTTATAACATTCTTCGTGTAAATGATACTAATTTGCTCTTTGGCATGTAGAAACAACACAAGGAGGGCTGAACTCATTGGTATACCATTATTGAATTACATTCAATAATGGTATACCAAGTGTTCCATTTTTGACGTTACATTTTGTAAACTTCAAGCCGCGAAAACTTGTTTAGGTCAAATGGAATACCCTATATTTTTTTACATCAAGTTATGTAAAATTAAATTCCTATTGTTCTAATATTATGGGGGTTTAAGTCACAAATTTTTGAAGTATTTGCGATTTTCTTAGAAATTCAAGAATTTTTAGTAAAAATTTTTTAAAGTTAGCCAGGATTAGAAACAGTCAGTAATGTCAGTCATTATGTCAAAAAATGCTATCGCGTTTAAATTACACCCACGAAGACTTTTTGAATTTATTTATTATTTATGGAGAATGTGATAAAGTAATATCAAGAACTTATAGCACATTTGCTACTCGATATCCACAAAAACCGAAAATAACACTAAACACCCTTACATGCCTATTAATTGGATTGAAGATGCTTTGCATAAACTAAAATAGCTAAGATAAAATCAATCAAAAACATGATTCCGTTTTAATTTAATAATTGTTCAAAATTGCGCCCTCGAACCTCCACACATTTTTCGCACCTTCGGATTAGTTCTTCATGGGTAGCTCTTCTAATTGAATCCTGTGATAAATTTTGAAATACGTTGCTTACTCTTTGTAGACAATCTTCAATAGTTTTTAATGGGCTCTCATAAACTTTATCTTTAACAGTTCCCTAAATAAAATAATCTAAAATTGATAAATGGGGCGAGCGAGGAGGCCATAGGAAAAGTCCATTATTGGCGATCCATTGATCGTAAAAAATTTCTTGTAAAAAATTATTTTTCAAATACGCGTCATGTGGGGGAGCACCGTCGTGTTGATAAAAAGTGTTTCTATGTTCGGCGAGAGGTAAATTTTCTAAATAGTTTTTATTAAAATTTTGTAAAATATTTAGATATCTTTCACCTAAAAAAAAAAACAAAAATAAAAAAGTTACTATACGTATTAACAGAAGAAGAAATTGTTATAACTTACTGATTAAATTCTCCTGATAAAATTCTAACGCCACCACTCTATCGTTTCTTATGGCACAGTAAACATTAAACTGCCAACGTTCTTGAAAATTTCGCTCCCTGAACACATGAGGATCCGAGTCACTCCAATAATGCAAATTGTGTCAATTAAAAAGTCCAATTTTCGTAAATTTAGCTTCATCTGACCATATAATATTACCCAAATAAGAATCGTCGCCTACAGACCTTATTGGAATAAATTCACAAAAATGTTCTCTCCTTAGGAAATCCGTTTCTTTTAATCGTTGAACTATTTGGAAGGAAAACGGGTGAAATTTATGTTTAATTAAGATTCTATGAACTGAATCTTTGTATAGTCCCGATTCCAAAGCAGCTTGTCTTAATGACATCATTGGAAATGCACTAAAATATCCCAGAATTGATATTTCAAAGTTTTCGTCATCAACAATAGGCTTCGCTTTTGAATTCATGCCTTGACAGAGCCATAGTTTTTAAAATTATCCAGTATGCGTTTTACAGTTGGTGACGGTTTCCGTTTTTGTGGATATCGAGTAATAAATGTGCTACACGTTCTTGATGTTACTTTATCACATTCTCCATAAATAATAATTAAATTCAAAAAGTCTTCGTGGGTGTAATTTAAACGCGGTGGCATTTTTTGATACAGGAGAATGACTGACATTACTTATAGTTTCTAATCATGGCTAATTTGATAAAATGTTTACTAAAAATTCTTGAATTTCTAAGAAAATCGCCAATATTTCAAAAATGTGTGACTTAAACCCCCACAATGCCTATATTACAAAAAAAGGAATTTAATTTTACATCCCCTGATGTAAAAAAATATAGGGTTTTCCATTTGACCTAAACAAGTTTTCGCGGTTTGAAGTTTACAAAATATAATGTCAAAAATGGAACACTTCGTATACCATTCTTGAATGTAGTTCAACTGTAGAGTGTATCTCTCCTTTTGTTCTTTCTACGTGCCAAGAAGCAAATTAGTATCTTTTACACGAAGAAAGTTATAAAGGTTACTGTAAACCATTACACCTGTCAAATTTTTTTTTAATTTCAAGTATCTCTAAAACGGCTGGGTTTAGGCATAGACTATCCTACACAATTTTATGCTCTTTTCGGAAACTCTAAAATATATAGGATGTTCCATTTAAAATAAGCAAGTTGGTATCGACTTCCGGTATAAACTGAAGTGCCAGATGCTTGTAATCATTTTAGTTAAATTGGCCACATTGCTGTTAGTATCTTCCCAAACTTTCAAAATTCTCTGGTGCGTACTTTTCCCTATATCGATCGATGCAGTTGATATTCACTTTGCAAAGGTCTCAATTCGACTGAGTAAAGACCAGATTATTTACTGCACACCTCATGGGTGGCCCGATATCGCAGTTTTGAAGCTTATTCCTATTCTTGACGAGCTGTAAATAACCATGGCACGCTGACAGTTCAATATTAAAATATTTGACAATTCATTGTTAAATAAATAATTTGGTAATATCGTTAAAATGACCAAAAATTTTCCTGATAAACAAGGAAATGAGATTTTGATTGTAGAAGGTTGTGATGAAATGATATTGATGATCGTTCGATGTAGTTGGTAATATTTTCACTGCTAGATATCCATATCAAGAACCAATTTTATTATAAAATTGACAGTAAGCAAGGTTGTAATAAAAATAAAAATTGGAAATGAAGTAAAATATATGAAAAAAGATGTCCCTTAAAAGGTTTAGTTAGTTCGAGAATTAAACAAGGATGACCTTGACCGCAGGAAAGGATTTTGTGATGAAATTATAATGCTTTGTAACGCCAATCTGCATTTCGTTTATAATACCGTTTTTATGATTCCGAGACTACATTTTGTTTGAATACTGCCGATAATATACACAAGTGTAAGGCACTTCACGCAGTAATACTTATTCAGTGATGTAAGCGCGCAGTCAGTTTCGATCGCCAGGATTGGCAGCACGATTGTGGTTTCTATTTTTGTAGACGGGGATGTGACTTGTTCAGAATATTTAGAAATGTCAGGTAATTGAAGTATTCCAAAATAACTTATAAGTCGGAAATCGAGAAAGGAACCACCAAGCCGCCAAGCTGTTATCAAAGTAGTTCCCGAATAGCAAAGTTATTACATAATCGCTCTAGGAAATAACTACTCCTCGGGCTAAAGCCCCGCCAGGCATTGAATTATACCCAGAAGCGATCCTCGACCCCTTTCTCGTGTTTCTGCACGATCAGATAAGGTTTCAAAAAATAAAACCTTATTATTGGTTTTATTTTTTGAAACCTTATCTGATCGTGCAGAAACACGAGAGAGGGGTCGAGGATCGCTTCTGGGTATAATTCAATGCCTTACGGGGCTTAGCCCGAGGAGTAGTTATCTCCTAGAGCGATTATGTAATAGCTTTGCTATTCGGGAACTACTTTGATAACCGCTTGGCCGCTTGGTGGCCTTTTCTCGATTTCCGAATTATAAGTTACTGACAGAGATCGTATCGATAAAGATGTAGGTATACGCCATAAAGTTCATTCGGCATTTGTCCTGAATCGGCGTACCGTGTGCGGCACTGATGAGAACTAACAAGTTCGAAACAGCTGTATGTCGTTCGGTTCCGATCCGGGACAAATGTCGAATCCTACCTGTGGCGGGTTTTATTTTATGAAATATTCCAAAATAATTAACCGGACATTTCCAAAGAATTTTGTGAAATCAACAAGACCTACTTATTATAATGTAAATCTACGTATTACTCGTCAAGAATAGGAAGTCTCAAAACTGCGATGGCGGACCGCCCACGAGGTGCGCAATAAATAGCCCGGTCCAATACTCAGTCGCACTGAGACTTCTGCAGAGTCATGTATGTGCAATGTGAATGTACATAGAGTTCCATCTAACCGCGCATAAAGTGAATCCCTTTCCCCCCAAATGCTGCCTCACTCTTTCTTCTACGCATCATAGAAAATCTCACACTTTTTCCTATTATTGACGAGCTGAAATTATTTAAATGATATATTTTTTAATCATTGTATATGCAGATTAAAAATATATGCAGACTATATAATAAAGTATATGCAGACTTTACCTCCATCCAGGATAATCTTGTGAAATGATATGACATCTCAGTTATACTTCACTAAATCGAATAATTTGATGACAAATAATAATGCGAGATGAAACTATAGTTACTCATTCAAGTACTCTAGTATTACGGGAATCCCAAGACAAACTTATCTATTATCACGAAACAAAAGATTTTCAATGTCTTATTTTATTGGTTTTTATTGTATTGGTTACTCTATCGCCTTTCAAGAATTTATTAAACATCGTTTATTGAAATTTCTAACATCTCACTTTCCCAACTTTATAATCCAATAATTTTACGATGATAACCCGGCATCTAGCCATTGTTAGAAATCCATTCTCTACTTAAATTTAATTAAGTAACTGGATATTTCCGCTTAAAATAAAGTCATGACGACGTTACAGCGATATCGTAATAATGTCATAATAAAATATAGTACCAAGATAAGAGTATTCAATTTTAAAAGTTGATGTACATATTCGACAGTCTTTGAATAAACTATATAGAGGATATATTACTTTCCTTCTATTTTTTCTCATCCTAAATGTTTACACTATATCTAAATAGTTAATAAACCTCTGATCTATAGACATATACGAAGCAAGAAAAAATCAAAATGCAGCATAGTCTTCTCAAAATTGAAATTCGAAATTTTAAGTTTGGATATTTGAATATTTATCCAATTAACTATAAATTATTACTACCTTCCTCTTCTATGTACACATGTCTTTAACTTAATGCATTTATGTGAACGTATCTTCGTATAATGAAAGATAATTAGTTCCATCATGAAACCTTTCACTAAAGACCCAATAGGCAGAGCAATAAAAGATACTGCTTACTTTTATAGCTCTGCTTATTCTAGTATATGGATGTGTGTCTGAGTAATAGAAGAGACATATCTGGAGTCTAGAGTAACAGACTGAACATAAAATTTGCTAAATAAAATTTCATAACGTCATTAGGGTTTCAAGACTTCCTTGTTGTCCTTTGACATTTTAGAAAAGGTTTTTTCATAGAATAAACATGACAATGCCAACGGGGGGAATATTCGGCGTGAGGATACTCATTTTAATTCTATTTTTTTTTTTTTTTGTATACAAAGTTGCACTTGTCATAAACTATTCCAATAATTGTTTATTAGTTATTTTAGCTATACTGACATGCATTTCATTTTATATTATCCATTATGGTATTCTTCACCCATGGTAGAATAGTTTTGCCCAATGTACTCGAATTTAGCAGTACTGTCCTATCTCATTAGGGTACATATTTCTTCCAATACTATTGGGTAAACATGAGAGTAAATGAAACATTATCTCAAGCACAAAACATTACAAAATAGACTTCTTGATTTAGTTCGAAAGCACTGTATATTATGCTACTTTTCCTTAGTTTTAGGCTGATTAAAATTGAGTTTTATCATCTCCTAAAAATTTCATACACGCGTATAATCATCGTTAGATGAGTATACGCATCGAGCAACGTATAATCTTTTAATTTTAATGGAAAACTGATTATATTTTTTTAGTTCTTCGTAGATTCCAACTGTCTCCCAGAGTAATATTAATTAATAGGATAAAATATTTTACGGAAACGTAATTAAATTTTCAGAAAAGAGGTGAGTTCTATGCGAGCATTCGGTGAGTGTAGTAGTGTTCATTGAAGTTCCGCTATCTGCGACAATTATTTCTTATATCTGTAAGTGCGATAAGTTTTTATTATTGCCTACTGTACTCTATTGTATTTAGATTTTATACCAAAATAAAATAATACCTGCTAAAGGAAAGGTATCTCTAAAATATCTTGAAGATATCATGCACAATGACAACACATCTCGATGGTCAACACTCTAGAAAACGTCTACGTTCCCCAGAACTTAGTGAAACTCAAAAAAATATGTATTAATCGACAGTGAAGCAATATTATCAAAAAATAAATATTATCTACCATCAGAACTTGAACAAATTAATAACAGGTGAAGAAAAAGGTAATATAAATGAACAAAATAAAAAGCAAAAAATCCCACCTATTTACTTACACTATGCGAATAATTACCAAGAAGTTCTAAAAGACATTAAATTAAATATCAGCGGAGAGTTTACAACACAAAATCGCACAGATTCCCTTAAAATAATTGTCTATTCAGAAGATGATTATAGAAAATTAACAGCATTCTACGACACACAACAGGTCCAATACTATACTTATCAAAATCCGGAAAATACAAATATGTCTGTAGTTATTCGTAACATTGCTATTTCGATAACTGAAAAAGAAATTGAGGACGAATTAAAAGTAAAATATAATATCAAGAAAGTTACCAGACTGCTGAACAAGGATAAAAAACCAATTCCAATATGTGCTATCGAAATCACAAAAGACGGAAAGGAATTAGATATTTTTAAATTAGAACGTTTATTTTATTCAATAATCGAGGTACAACCCAGAAGGAAATCACCCAATATTCCACAGTGTACTCGTTGTCAGCGATATGGTCATACAAAGAATTATTGTAAACTTGAACCACGTTGTATAAAATGCTTAGAGCCTCATCATTACTCTGAATGTCCTAAAACTTGTAATGAACAACCTTCGTGTGTTAACTGTGGGGGAAATCACACAGCCAACTACAGAGGCTGCTCTTATTATCTCAAAATAAAGAAATTTAGAATTCAAACACAAGAACATAATATCATTTATACAAATAACCCCGCAAGCCGAACAAATTCAAACCTTATTCAACAAGGAAAATCATATGCAAATGCTGTGCGTAATAGTAATAATAATAGTAAACACGAAACTTCTGCCGCAACAAACATACCTCCGAACTTAAACGATTTAACACCAACATTAAGCCAAATTATCAGTAATATAATCTCACCTTTTATTGAACAAATCAAACAATTCTTTTTATCATTATTTTCCTCATTATTTAGCAATGGCAAATAGAAATCGTATTTTACAAAATTTAACAATCGCCAACTGGAATGCGAATGGTCTAAAAAACAAGAGAGCTACATTTATAGCTTTTCTTGCATCACACAATATAGATATAGCATGTGTCACTGAAACTAACTTTATCATCAATGAAAAATTCACTATACCTGGCTATCAAGTTTACCGGCGAGACAGAAACGCACAAATCCGGAGGAGTAGCAATTATAATTAAAAAAAGCTTAACACATTACGAGAAGTACTTACCAGAACTACAACAAATTGAGGCCACATCTATTGAACTAAAACTTTCTAGTAATAATACAATTACCGTAGCTTCTGCTTACTTACAACCAAACAGACGCCTATGCGATAGGGACATCATTACTCTATTCGACAATAATCAAGGTACATTGGTCCTTGGTGATCTCAACTGTAAAAATACTGCTTGGAATTGTCGCGTAAACAACCCAAATGGAATAAGACTTCATAATATAACAACGAACCATGGAATTCAGGTAACTGCTCCCAATGAACCAACGTACTACCCATATCGCCAAGATCATCAACCAGATGTTCTGGATATTCTGCTTCAAAAAAACTTTCCGAGGCCAATATATACAAATGTCTACGTTGAACTAGACTCTGATCACCTTCCAACCATTTCAACATTCATAGAATCACCTGTGCTTAACACGCCCATACCACGATTAATCAATGGCTATGTGGAGTGGGAAAAATTTCATACTGAATTAGACCGACTGCTAAAAGTACCCAACTTAAACTCTCGCAAAGATATAGAAACAGCTGTTACAGATTTTACAAAAAAACATCGTAAAAGCAATAAACATCTCGACAACTAACCATCGAAACTCTTTTCAACGTAACAGTCACCTACATCCACCTGAAAGAATATTACAATTAATTAGACAAAAACATAAACTCTGAAGAATGTAGCAGAGAACAAGATTTCAGAGGTATACAATTGAACTTAACGCCCTTACGCATCAAGTACGGTGGGAGCTGGATAATCATAGATTTAATTCTTACCAAAAATATCTGGCAGATATAGAACCAGGAGATTCTTCAATATGGAAAGCTACAAGAAGACTATTAAAACAGCCAACGATTATCCCACCACTGCAAACCAACAACGAAAGGATATGTAGTGATAAAGAAAAGTGCCGCGCGTTTGCCTCACACCTAGAAAATACATTTAACTTGAATGATAACGACAACGAATTTACAAAAACAACCATAGAATTTGTAAATAACGCTCTACCAATACATCCAAATCAAAACAACATATTATTTACAAACCCCCAGGAAATACAAAAGTTTATAAAACTCCTTCCTCTGAAAAAATCTCCCGGACATGACCTAATACCCAATATTGTTCTCAAAAAATTCACGACTAAATCACTCGCCATTCTCTCCTCAATATTCAACCGATGTCTAACGATAGGATACTTTCCCAACAAATGGAAACACGCAGAGATAATACTTTTTAACAAACCGGGTAAAGACAAAACTAAACCAGAAAACTATAGACCAATTAGCTTGTTGACAACGTTATCCAAACTCTGTGAGAGGATAATACATTCTAGAATAAATGACTTTCTACAAGAAAGCAATGTATTGCCGGACTGCCAATTTGGATTTAGACCCAATCATTCAACCACACAACAAATTTTACACATCTATAAAATTATCGCCTCAGGATTCGAGAATAAAAATCACACAACAGTAGCATTCTTAGACGTAGCGCAAGCATTTGATAAAGTATGGCTAAATGGCTTGTTATTTAAGTTAATCACCATAAACACGCCGGCATATCTCACAAACATTATCGCTTCATTCTTGGCAAACAGAACATTTTCTGTCAGAATAAATAACTGTCTGTCAGATAAAAAACCAATTAAAGCCGGAATACCCCAAGGCTCAATTTTGGGTCCTGTATTGTTTAATATATTCGTTCATGATATACCACTACCACCGACCTCCACAATAGCAATGTACGCAGATGACACTGCAATAATAACTCAAGATCAAGACATACATATATCTGCAAATAAACTTCAAATTGCACTTAATATATTACAAGACTGGTTCACAAAATGGCAAATAAATTTAAATCCAACGAAATGCGAGGCAAAAATATTTACGCTAAGAAGATCACAAAGCCCCAACAATATTGTTATCAACAATGAACAAATAACGTGGAACCATTCAGATAGTGCAATTAGATATCTGGGCGTATACTTGGACAGACGCCTAACATGGAGTTATCATATTAACAAAAAATTAAACGAAGGTTGCGCTCGATTGGGTATGCTTTATCCCGTCATCAACAAAAAATCCAAATTAAGGATTAAGTGTGCGACGCTAGTATACAAATCAATTCTAAGACCTCTTGTAACGTACGGCTGTGTAATATGGGAAACTGCCAGCAAAACCAACATCAAAAAGGTACAAACATTTCAAAACAAGGTGCTATGGATTGCAGTGAATGCTCAGTGGTTTATAAGAAATAATCAAATTCACCGGGAACTTGACGTACCATACATTGAGGACTTTATAAAATTATGTGCAAGAAACTTTTTTTTAAATATAAACGATTGTGCCAGTGCCAGAAATTTAAACCTAAGTGAAAAGACACATAATAATAGACTAAAAAAATGGTTACCACAAGACGTTTTACTTTCCAGTAGTGATTCTGAATAATGTTTATGAATTATTTCTGTTAAGTTAAACCAATGTTTGTTTCCGTCCTTATGTAAATGTTATGTACGATAATACACACTACCATGTATAATATTAATTTGTTGAGCTGGTATTTTAAAATAAAAAAAGAAAAAAGAAACGAGGTACTCACTCTTGCTCATATAAATAATGCTCTGATTTTGATAACCTGAGGAGAAAACGAGCAGTATTTGTACGAAGGTCTAATCCACATATTCCCAATATATAAGTACAGCGTAATAAGAGATACGTTGATTACATACAGAATGAAAAACACGTCTAATACTAATGTTTACTATTTGTTCTAGCGTAGTCTAATTAATTAATTTTTAATTATCTCCCAGATTTCAAAGACTTATTCTCTTTACTCGACTTTTGGCTAATATTCATATCCTTACTCTAATACATTTATTTTTTTGGGATAGAGTTAAAATAATGAAACAATAAACAGCAGACTATTTTTCCACAAACACTGAAAAATTATTCAACATGCTTCTTGCCAACTAAGTTGGCATCATTAGGATAGGATTAAAACTAAAACTTTCAGCTTTAATTATCTCTGGATAATGCATACTACATTGGCGAAATGCACATCTGCAAATATGTTTTTGTTGCTTATGGAAATATGGTATCCTGTTTATTTTTACTCTAATAACATTTTTTACAAATGTAGGCCTGTAATAGTGGTCAATAAAACAAAAGAATTATAGAATCTGGATGTCCTATTAGAGTGTGCGTTCTCTTACTATGTAAAATCAGAGAATTATTTATTTCATATATTGAACAGGTGATTTGTGTAGGCTCGAAGGCACAATGTAAATAGGGGCGTATATCATAAAACTTGTACAATCATACGACTGCGCTTCTATTGACTTTTACGGAGTCTCGCTTAAAAATTTAATATCTAGCAACGCGTGGACATTCCAAGCGAACAAGTAGAGGTTATGGAATTTTTATTATCCCCCTAGTCGCTATATATGTATTTAACACCTCGCGCAAAATGGAATCCGAATCAGATTTTAATAAAGCTAGAGTAATTTTTTAATTATTCACAAAAATTAGAGGAAATAATTTGATTTATTTTATATTTAATTTGTCAAAGGTATATAATTTGAAAAAAAATATGTGTGTGTATGTATGTTTGTGTATATATGTGTATATGTGTGTGTATGTGTTTGTATGTGTTTTTAAGCTGTCAAGAGTAGCGTGTTACCCGTGAGTGGGCTTGTGACACCGAGATCACCCGTGACTGCCTGGGGGTGGTAATACTTCGGGTGATCTCGTTACTATTCCTCGCAAATTCCTCATCTGTAACGTTACATTCCTACATCTCCCTTCCCCTTCTGGGATTAGGAGTTCGGAACTCGCTTCTGTCTGTTTGTCTTACTGTTTCTTCCTCCTCTTCTTCTTGGAGCTCTAGCACTCCTCGTTGTGGATACTGGCTGTGACGTATTTCCATTCACTGGAAATTATCGTCAGGTTCCTGTACTGATATCCAGTAATTAGCCAAATAGGCTAGTATTTCATGAAGAAAAAATATATATGGAATCTAATTCAAGTAAACTAAATATTTCTTTTCAGAGAAACATACGTTTGTGTTATATTTCTGCAATACTTCTATAGACCTTGTTTAGTATTTTTGCAACCTCTTGTCTCCAATACTCATATCTTATATAAGCATCTTATTTTATATTTCTCTAGAAAAGTGTTGAAACCCTTTGGGAAGGGTTGTAAATCCTGTTGAGAAATGAAATAGGGTACTGAACTATGTTTCCTGATGATTTATTGATTTATTGATCATTTATCTATGATTATTAGGTAAATGTTTATCTGATAGTCTACTTAATTACTACATAATGTTGCTTATATATTAACAGTTGAAAACAAATGGGCCAATTCCAAGTTGGGCCAACTTCATGAATAAAAATAAAGCATGTTGTTCTAAGATTTAGGATCAAAAATGTAATTAAGTAAAATATTCATACATTTGTTTCAGTCTTTTTAAAATATATGATCAAAGCTGCAAGCCTGCGTCGTATATTTACCTTGTTATCATAAAATATGCATTTTCACAGAAATTTAAAAAGAAAAAGAAGCCAGGTATCGGCAGACTATATTAGATCAATATCTGCTATATCAGTATACGCTCTTATAATTGAAATTTATAAGTTGTCTCAAAGGCTCCATAAAGATAGGACTAAATGTGACCCGGACTTTATCTACTTATGTAAAGTTTTTAATACACATCCTACCGGAAGTTGGAAGCTGTAGTTTAAGCTCTCATATGGGTCGCATTAAAATGTTCCTGAGCCATTCAGTTTGCTTCGCGGATGCTTCTTGAAATTATGCGCTGAACCCTAATTGAAGAGACGCAACCTGAAAGTTACTTATATTTACGTATACTCGTATAATGTAAAGTAATATCCAAGATATCTTTAGTCTAGTGATTAATCAAATACATTTAATAAAATTCGGAATAGTGTGCACTACTTCAATTTCAATTAGATAACTTGTTAAATTATTAAATTATATAAATTATATATTAGTTGTTAAAAAATATTTTATTACGTGATTACTTTAAGAAAGATGAGAAGCGTTTAATAATGAATTTCTAAATATCGTGCACTATTTCAATTTCAATAAATTAGAAAATTTAGATGGTTAAATTATTAAATTATACAACTGCCAGTTGTTAAGAAACTGTTAAAGTAAAATTATTCAGATCTATTTTATTTAACAAAGAATAAATTATAATTATAAAATTATCCTCTTGTATGTACAATATTTAATTAAATTATTATCTGATTACCTTGAGAAAGATGAAGAGAGCTTAATAATAAATTTTGAATTGTGTACACTATTTCAATTTCGATAAATTACAAAATTCGTATGGTTAGATTATAGTGAGGAACAAAAAAAATTGTTATGTTACCAGAAATGTAAGATCGGTTTCTGAATACTGGAGGACCCTAATGTCACATTATATTTTCATTTTAGCCAAACTGACTACGTTTGTTAAAATAATAGATACCCCTGAAATTTACCAATTATTCATGGATAGTTCTAAAAAGGGCTTGAAATGTGTATTACTGCATAATGGAAATAAGATTACGTCACGCGTCGACTACAATCGGTCATTCAACAATACCTACAGATCAATATGAAAATATTAAGTTGGTATTAGAAAAAAATACTTATTCTCAACAGCAGTGGTTTGTTTGTGTCGATTTAAAAATTGTCACCATACTTCTTGGACAATAAATTGGATATACTAAATATCCTTGTCACCTCTGTTTACAGGATAGCCGTGCAAAAGAAAAGCACTGGCAGCAAACTGTTTGACCTTTCAGAGACGCTATAATCATTGGAAATGCCAACTTTGTTCACAAGAGAGAAACAATAATGGCAGTACTATTTTTTCTCTCTTTTGTAATGGCTTTTTCACATCAAATTGAGTTTAACGAAATAATTTGTAAAAGCACTGGACAAGTCAGGAGATTGTTTTAAATACATTTGCAAATCATTTCCAGTGCTGATTTTGAAAAATTAAAAACAAGGTTTTGGATGTCCACAAATTCGAAAACTGGTGAAGATCTGAATTTTAAGACACATGATCATTGTAGAATCTGATGGATGGTTTTTAGTTATGTATCTGTAATTAAGAATTTTTTGGACAATCAAGGCGAGTGACTAACAAGAACTAATACATAAGATGTTAAAATGATTTGGAAGCCAATATGAGCATTAAATTACATTTTCTGTATAGTTCTTTAGACAAATTTTCTTCTAGCTTAGGAGATTAAAGTGAGGAACAATCTGAATGGTTTCATCAGGATATCCGAATAATGATGGAAGAAAGGTAGCAAGGGAGGTGGGATGATCATCATCTCAAATCATTATGATTGCCAATCACTGTTGGAGTCTGCAAAGGGACTGTTCACAGTGAAAGTATAATAGAAAATCGTGCAAAATACCTTTTTATAAGTTTTAATATTTTCTGTGTCAATTATTCCATATTTCCTTGTTAGATTTCATACACAAAAGCATTAAAATCAAAAGAAATTTGCTTATTTTATTTTTCTTATGTTGTATTAATATTTATCATGTATATTTATTTCAAAAACTATAGCCAATCAAGAAAAACTAGTCATTTTCAGCATCAGAGGCAGTAATGGACTCAGAATTGACTCTCAAATTCCTGGCAATAAATTGACTGTTCCCCAGTGTTATCAAATTATATAACTATTAGTTGTTAAAAAAATGTTACGTTAAATTATACAGATATATGTATTTTTTATACAAAGGGAAAATAATTTATAATAATAAAGTAACAGAGCTTTATTATTAAACGTGAAACTAATTTGAGAACAGCATGCACTATTTTAATTTCGATAAATTAGGAAATTTTGATAGTTGTCTTTTAAAATTAGACAATTAGTTGTTAAAATAAATAGTTTTAAAACCATAAAATGGACTTTTCCGCACGTAGAACATCTCTACCTCGAAATTGAGTGGCCGAGAAAAAATAAACTAACAGATAAATGCAGAATATGTGTTTCATGCGAGAGTTTTATTTTTTTTCAAATAATCCACCATCGTGCTTTCTCATGACCCATGGACAGGGTGGAGTGTATCCTATCCACTTCAAAATCAATAGATGTCGTCTGGTAGATGTCCCTAATCAGAATCAGTTGAAACTCGACCGATCCGACACGATTTAATTGAGTGATCGTTCTAACAAAAAAAAAATTCTGAAATAGTCCACCATTGTACTTTCTCATGACCCATATACATGGTAGAGTGTGTTCTATCCATCTCAAAGTCAATAAGTGTCGTCTGGGAGACGTCTCTGATCATAATCAGTCAAAATCCGATCGATTCGACACGATTTAGTTGAATAGATTTAGAAGAATAAATGCCAAGGGCAACGAACATACACAGCAAAAACATTTTAAAAGCCTTTTTTTTGTTTTTAGGCCCTTTAACGAAAAATAAACCCAAAAAAATTTTTTTTCACTTTTTCTTTACACGCGTATAGTAGTGTAGTTACGTTACTTTTCCGCGTATTGTGGAGTGCGGAAAAGTAAAATTATTAGTGAAATTATTCAGATAAATTTTATTTAACAAAGAACACATTCTAGTTATAGAATTATCTGCTTGTACATATGTACAATATTCAAATTATTAAGTGCTTACCTTGAGAACGACGAATAGTTTTATAAAAAATTTCAAAATATGACGAACTATTTCAATTTCAATAAATTAGGTAATTTGGATGATTAGATTATTAAATTATATGTACTATGTATATTAACTATTATATTTATACTATATTAATATTAACTATTAGTTGTTAAAAAATTGTTACAATGAAATTCAAATCCACTTTATTTATCAAAGAGCAACTTATAACTACATGGTAATTATCGTTATTTATAATATTTAATTAAAGTATTACGCAATTACCTTGAGGAAGATGAGAAGTGTTTAATAATAAATATCGAAATAGCGTGCATTATTTCAATTTCAATAAATTAGACAATTTGGATGGTTACATTGTCAGACAATATACAAATATTTATTATTAAAAAATTGTTAAACTGAAATATACCTGATCTAAATATCTGAAATGCTTCAGATATGTTTTATTTACTAGGTGGATGTAGGGCTATATCCTCCTAGAAACATGAAAGAATAGTCGATTTTCGAGATGAATTTTCTTGGGAACAATTAATGATAAGCTTTTTTTAATTGTAGATAAATTTATTGTAAACATGGTGAAGTGGACACAATTTAAGGATCTTTAAAACCGGAAGAGATATGCCCGCTGGAAGTGGAACGTCTATTTTGCAACCCGGTTTGCGGTGACCCTTCTCCTGCTAAAGCTAATCATCTCAATTCAAAGATAGTAAGCTATAATGGAGTTAGGTACATGTGAAACACATTTAAGATCGCCGTTTCCGTAAATTGTTTTTATAAAAAAACGGCACACGAAACTGAAGTAAGAAAATTCGGAAAAAAACTTAGTTATTATTGTAATTTGTTTATACAATTTTGGTTATTTTTGAAAGACGGTCACTCTGTTAATAGCGGTTGAAAGCATAACTGCACCAAATTTCGAAGGAATCAGTCAATCGATACTCGAGATATGACGGGCCCCGTTTTGGATTCAAAGGACGTTGCCTTTTTTTCAGGATGATAAATTTTCCTGCTTGTTTCATCTTTCTTAGCGCGAGAAATTTTGTGCAATATAGTAGGAAAAAAATGCATGAAACAATGATTTATTTAAGTTTGTCGCTGATTAGTTAAGTCGATCATTGTTCCGCACCCGACGAGGGCACTCATTGAGGGGCGCGAGTAGCAGCATTAGCCGCCCTCTACCCCGTGACTGAAAGCTTCATATCTCTATAATAAGATATCGACTTGAAACTTTCAGAATATATTCTTAAGCATTCATGCTATGATAATGTACAAAGAAAATGATCGAAGATTTTGAAGATTTTAGGTGGATGTAGCCCCTTAACAAAAAATAAATTTTAGTTAAAGAATCGTCCTTTTTTATACAAAATATTTTCTTAAATTATTATGTGATTACCTTAACAAGAATGAGAAAAATTTATGTTACATTACAAATGACAAATGAATATATATATATATATATATATATATATATATATATATATATATATATATATATATATATATATGTAAACGTATATATATATATATATATATATATATATATATATATATATATATATATATATATATATATATATATATGTTCTTATGTTTTATCGTAACGTATATAATTTAAATATTTCCATTTTGCATGAGTACGAGATACAAATTGAATGAAATTAGAAATTTTTTATCAACTGTAATTATCCTTTAATGGAAATAGGAAATGTGTGAAGCACATGTTGAGCGTTTTTCATAGTCTCAATTAAAATTGTAATTGTTTTCAGAGGTAAAAATTGCTTTTTATAATGTCTATCAAATTAACCTTAAAAAAAATCAAAATTGTATACATTTGAGTACAATTCTAGTTATATAGAGACATATATTGACTTTATTCTTTTGACTATAGAGTATACACCAAGAGAACAGTTTATTTCTAATAATAAAACGAGTTTGTATGACCTTAATTTGTCTAACGTAAATATGCTAAATTGTAGGTAATGTAGTGCATAAAATCATCACTAACGTAGTCAGCAATAGAATCGTTATTTAGGCTTTTTTATCAGAGATATATTTATTTACTGTAAAATTGTGACGTACTATAATTAGTAGAAGCTTCTTGTATAGTCGTGCCATTTGTTCTTGTGAAGAGTTTGTTATTAAACTCTAAACTAATTTGGAAATAGGGCGCGCTATTTCGATTTCGATAAAGTAGACAATTTTCACGGCTACATTGTTAAATCATAAAATTATTAGTTGTGAAAGAATGGTTATAGTGAAATTATTCGGATATATTTTATTTAACAAAGGAAAAATTCTAGCTATATAATTATCCTCCTGTATGTACAATATTTAATTAAATTATTACGTGATTACAATGAGAAAGATGAGAAGAGTTTTATAATAAATTTCGAAATAGCGCTCACTATTTCAGATTCAATAAATTGGACAATTTGTGTAGTTCAATTATCAGATCACACAATAATAGTTGTTAAGAAATTGTTTAAAGTTATATCACTCAGATATAATTTATTTGACAAGAGACATAATTTTACTTACCGAATTATCCTCTACGTGCAATATTTAATTAAATCATTACTTGACTACCTTGAGAACGATGAGGGATATTTAATAACAAATTTGGAAATAGCATCTACTATTTCAATTTCGATAAACTAGAAAATTTGAATGGTTACATTATCAAAGTATATACATAACTATTAGTTTTTAAAACGTTGTTAAATTGAAATTATTTAGATATATTTTATTTAACTAGGAACAAATTATAGCTATAAGTTTATTCTCTTGTATGGTATGTGAAATCTTGTATATGCAATTTAATTAGTTAATACGTGATCACCTTAAAAAAGACGAGAAGAATTTATGTTATATTACAAACCACAAATCAGTACATTTTTCTTGTGTTCTATAGAAAAGCCATTATAAAAAATGCCACTCACCCAATCTATAAGTTTCCATTTTGAACAAATACCGGAAAAGAATTCAATAAAAATACAAATTATTTATAGACTGTAATTGCTCCTTTAATTGAAACAGGCTATACCTGGAGCGCGTGTTGAACGTTTTTTACCGTCTCAATTAAAATTGTAATTGTTTTCAGGGGTAAAAATAGCTTTTTAATATTCTTACCAAATTACGTAAAAACGTCAATATGATATAGCTTTCAATATAAATTTAGATATATAGTAACATTGATTTCCTTCATTCTTCTGATTATATAGTAGGGGAAGGTGGGGTAAGATGGGGTCTTTAACATTTATTGTTAAAAAAAAGGATAAATTTCAAACGCACAATCAAGAACTTTTATTAGAAATTAAACTGGTGTTTTCTTTAACAAAGTCTAATTAAATATAATACAAAACTTAAACTATTGCTTATGAAATGATCAAATAAACAAATACACGCTTTCACCCAATCTTGCCCCACCCGGCGGGCAAGATGGGATACGGCAGCCTCCAAAAATTCACTCGTGTTTGTTTACACAAAATGGGCAAGTATGAAGCGATTCATCGTCATCATCGTCCACCCCACCACAGCCACAATGCGCCCACTTTCCGCAAACCTGACAGGTAATCCACCCTTCATGAGATTGCGAATATAAACCCTAACAATAAAAGCATTCAGCATCTTCTGTCTCACTTTCCGATTCAACTTGTTGTTTCTTAACTTTTTTGGTATTTTTTTTTTCTATTATTATCATCTATATCCGTTTTCTTTACATTTGGTTCTTTAAGGCATTATTTTTCTTCAAATTCCTGTTTGTACGGAGAAGAAGTAATTATGGCAGTTTTTCCTCGTCTACGAACTTGTCTCTTTCTTTTTTGGGTCATACGTGGGTACGCCATTAGCTGTTTGGGACTAAGGTAAGTAGACGAAGTGTTAGCTTCCGAATTTGGCGGTTCTTGTTTCTGCTGAGCAGAAGAGTCTGGCTGATTGGTTGTAGCATTTAGACCAGACTGTGATTGATTTATTGGCGAATCACAAGATTGTGGCAGAATATTTTCTACAACAGGCAAATTTATTGAGCGTGGCTTTGATTGAAATTGCTCTGAAGCAGGTGCTTCATCATTTTGTGGTCGTATTTCTGTATTATTTATATCAGTGTCGGTAGCCTCAGCAGCAACAAAGTCAGCATCGGTAAAGGTATTAGCATTGTATGGCCAGATTCCCCATGCTTTAAAAGCGTTTAAGGCAGTTGACATTGTTGCTGATCGAACAAAAGCTTCTCCAAACAGCTCAGCTATTTGGAACTGAGAAACTACTTGACCAGGATGTGATCTTAACCATGCAGTTACGGCCTGATCGTAGTACGTGCTTAGAGGTTTCATAAATCCTACGTCTCCAGGTTGGAGCTTGTGCGTCGTGTGTGGCATATTACCACGCCATGATTACGAGCTTCGTCAATCAGTTTAAGATTTTGGGTGTGCGTAGCATGACCATCCAAAAGTAACAACACGGGGCTGTTCTTCGATGCTCTAGTAATTTCTATAAATTTTTTAAACCAGTTTAAAAAAATATCTGCTGTAATCCAACCAGAATCAGAACATTCAGCCCAGGCGTTTTGGAGGGGCTGCAGTTAGAAGTTCACGTTTCATTCGCTTCCTTGGGAAAATGAACATAGGAGGCAAGTAAGTGCCTGCAGCATTAATACAAATTTTAACCGTTATGGTCGTCCCTCGTTCAGCTGATGTCAATGCTCCTACTTGTTTATTCCCAGTTTTAGCAATAACTTTTGATTTTGTTTTAGGTACAACAGAAACTCCTGTTTCGTCGCAGTTATAAATCTTATCGGGAGTGAAGTTGTAGTTGTCGAACGTTTTTCCTAGGAGTTCGTCCCACTGATACTTTATTGAATCCGGTAGCATGAGCAGGGGATGTGCTTTCGGGTTTTCTGAGACTTAAATCAGGATGACGCCGTAAAAATCTCTTTACCCAGTCTTTACCGGCTTGCTCTTTTCCTGCACTAAACTTGTGCTGCTTGTTATTGGCAATTGCCAATTGATGTGCCAATTTCTGTACTTCCAAGGTGGTCAAACCGAATAAACGCGGTTCCATTTCCTTAAGTAAACAACGAGTTCCTCTTCTTCTTTTTTTGTAAATATAGTTGAAATAGGGCCCAAAGGAACTTTTATATTGCCGATACGATTATCATTTTGCCTAGCTAAACTGATTTTACGCTCCAGAGTAGTTTGAGGGACATCATAAAACTTGCTGGCTAACTTATAACCCTTTTTATTGTCCAATACATCTTGAATAGCATTTTTCATGGCAGTTTTGTCCCACTCCCCCCTGTTTGTCTTCTTGTTGTAATTTCGAACCATTTCCTGAGCGTAAATAAACCTTAATTAATGACAAATTATAAAAACAGTAAAAATTGTAGGACGGGTCAAGATAGGGACCCCATCATGCTTCCATCGACCTTTTTAAATAAATAAATTTTTTGAGTTTATAAAATAAGCGTTGCCTTGAAAACAATACACTTATATTAAAGTAGATAGTATAGACTTCACGACGAATTTATGTGTTTCTGATAACAATTACATTACTCACAGTCACGCATAAAATATACCTCAAAAATTAGATGAAATAATTAAAAAAGAGATTTTTACTCACAGCGTCGTAACCTGCTCTTCCCGGGTTTGTGCACTCAGCATACTGGAAAGCTTTGTAGTTAAGCTGCTAGAGGGCAGTAGTAGTTTTACTAAGATGTGTTTAGGGTCCGATTTATAAGGGGTCCCCATCTTACCTCGATACCCCGTCTTACCCCACCTACCCCTATATACCGAGAGAACAGTTTCCTGGTAAGCAAACGTGTTTATTTAATGTTAATTGGTTCAAATTAATTATGCTAAATTGTAGGTAAGATAGTGCGGTTTACCATAAAATTATCACAAACTTACATAGCAATATATTCGTTATTTTGACTTTTTTTATAAGAAATATATTTCTTCATTATAAAATTATGACTTATGATAATTAGACAATTATATGCTTTTTTATATAATCTATTTTTGTGAACACAGCTTTCTTTATAAATACAAAATTTTGTATTTACCATATCCTGTTTGATACTAATTTGGTTTTACTAATCACCCCCTTATATATTGAAATCATGATTTTCATTGCAGTAAATACGTTATTCAGGGCAACGTTTTATATTCCGTTTATTATATTATATAGACACGATAGTGCAAGGTTATACAATTAAATTAAAACATTAAATTAAACATCTGAAATTGTATATCATACAGATTGCCTAATCTACAGGTTGCTTTTAAATTCATTCGGGTGTAAGTTAGGGTAATGTGTACTTACTAGTTTTTGTAATATGAATAAATACTACATAAATACCACTGATGACAGATAGTTTTTTATCAATTTTAATACAATTTTGAAATAAATATATTTAGAATAATCTATTACAGCACATTAGTGAATTATAATTTTCGAAAAGAAAATATAGTAGGCGATATTCCAGTCAGTGTTCTTTCATTTTTTACTTTTCAAGAAGAGGTAGGGTTGAATTGAAGTATGTTTTTATAATTCTTGATTTATTGAACATCAATCTACATTCGTCTCAAAAAAAAATCAAACATGTACAAATGTGATAAATATTAATTAACATACTACTTATTTTAAATGTAATATTCATGCCATATAACAGTGTCTTTATAAATAAGGGTTGGCTAATACATTCGAATTTATTATTTAATTGAAATAAATTTATGTTTAGTTTGCCATATTCAAAATTAGCATTTATTTGTTATAAACGTTACTAATTAATAATAACTAAGTTTTTCTCATGATGTATAATAATAGACACATTTAAAAACCATTAAATTAAAATGATATAACCCTATATTTAAGCTGTGTCAGGTGTAAGCGAGGGGTATAGATAATTTATCAAAACTTTATTAAAGGCAATAGTGAAAAATAAATTATTGTTGTATTAAAAAAGAGAAAGGAACTTTTAATATAACTATTGGACGTCAATAATTGTATACAAAAATAGTATACAATACTAACTAAGGATAGATAAAAAACCAGTGGCGCAAACATTTTTTATGTGGCGTCAGACCTAACTTCAGTATATAGATTAATAAAAAAATAAACCATTGAAATCACTGTCAATGAGACAAGTATGGGCAACTCTAAAGTGAAAATAAGTGAAAATCCAGAATTTCTATGGAAACGATTTTATTAGAAACCATTCAAACTGATGCATATATATAGTAAAATAATACACATTTCATCCATATCATGTTTAACCAGATTAGTAGACTAACCCACTTAAAAATCCACAAATATACTACTAACACTAAAATAACCCCAAAATAAAAATTATCGATTTAAAGAGGATTTGTCATTTGCTTTATCGTGAAGTTATCGTATACAAATTTCTTCTCAAGTTTTAAATGCTATTCCATTTATCAAATATTTTATTATTGGAATGAATTTATGTATCTAGTTATTGTTTTTTTTTGCGTTTGGGAATCGGGATCCAAGGCCATTAGCCCAAAACCCAATTTGATAAGATTTCTAATAGTAAACCGAAGAACTTTAAGAAGGATATCTTTTCAATTGAATCCGGATCACTACTCAGAATGCTGCAAAACCCATCCGAGAGGTCAAACTGCGATCTAGCAATGTAGTATCGTAGGCAATGGACTTGTGTTCCATGTTGAATTTAACCTCACATACTTAACAGACTGGGGGGTCTCCTTCTGTTTTCTAATAGGTACATTGATGTTAATCTAGCATGGCCAAGTCTAAGTCTCATCAGGGCTACTTGTTCTCTTCGTGATAGTGAACAGGGCGTTATGCACTTTTCTAATTTGGTTTTAATTGGCTTGAATTTAGTCTCGCTCATATTCCAATCATTCTGCCATTGTCTTCTTATTGTATCTTTGAAGAAAATTTTCATATGTTGTGTGCGTGAAGAGCGGCTTGATATGCCGCTCTATCTACCAGCTCGTTTCCAGGTATACTAACATGGGCCGAACACCAGATAAAACAAATTTTTCATTTTGTTGATGGAATCGTGTATATATTACCGCTAATATATACACGAGCATTTTAGGAATTATGCATAATTACTGAACCTATCAGTTATTCTGCATAATAACTGAAAACACTAGGAATTATGCATAAATACTAAAATCGTCAGTGGGTATCCATAAAATCAGGGAAACATTGATAAACAAAGAAAAAATTAACCGGAATTTTACAGCAACTATATATGCGATTAACAGATTATGCATTAGTAAATGCCACCAAAGCTGTTGTTGAAATAAATGGAATTTACCATTAAAACTATACCTGCTTAAATAAATAGATTTTGGTATATATTCTTCTATTTTACCTGCATTACCCCTAAATACATATTCATAATGATCAAGTGTTTCAAGCATTACACATAATTTCAGTTAAATTTTTAATTATTTATCAATATTGCCGGAATGTCTCTAATTTTACGGATATTCACTGACGATTTTAGTTTTTATGCATAATTCCAAAAATGTTTAGTTATTATTCATACTAACGAGTTTTCGGATATTAGCGGTAACATATACACAGTATACGTTGAACGAGTGGGTCTGAAGAAAAGGTGTTGGTAATTGCATATAACACACTTAGTGAATCTGAGAAAATAAGGAAGTTTTTGCTATGTGACATTTGACAGTATAGCATAACTTGTCGAATTACATATAATTCAACAGTAAATATAGACGCTGTAGTGGGTTTATTATTATTATTATTATTATTATGAAAAATATTCAATGTTATTTAATGTATTTGACTCGCTTTTGATATCTATGATCATAAAATTTGTACATTTATAGTTAACATAAAAGAAGCCTTTTATTATATTTTATAGTTAATGCCATTCAAATTGAAAATCATAAATTGTCAAATGAGAAAATTGTCAATATATCTAATTTAAGGATGTATAAACATAAAAGAAATTAAAATATTTATGAGGATGATAATTACCAAAATTATGTAACTTATCTGCATATGTAAAATTTACTGGAGTCTGGAGATTATTCAAATAATAGTACTTCGATCGTTCAGAATGATCATAAGTGCAGACATAAAGGAAGAATTCAGGAGATCAGCTGCGATCGATCCTCTTCAACTGTAGCCGTGGTTCACATCACGATAAAGCCTCTTCTGTTCTAAAACTTCTACAGTTATACCTAAATGCCTAGAGGACTTCAATCACCAAAATATCCGAAAATAACCTAAAATTCATAATGTCCCATAAATATCCGTGTTTAGAAAAATATGCACTAGCAAAGAAGACTTAACCAAACCCATGAGTGAATTGGTCATTATTATTACTTGAGAGAACAAATTTAGATATAGCTTTCAAACTAGAACTGCAAGTGGCGGTGTAACCTGTTTATCATACAGATGATCCACATTAATAAAACTTGAAGATGAAGACAGCTAATTAGTCCAAAAAGGCGGCGATAGCATCTTAAAGAAGGAATTTCGCCTTTTACTAATATACTATCGGCGGTCGACTAAATGGGTACTTTCTACGTTTGAGGACTTATTTACTAATTGACATTGTCTCCGGAAAGACTCACCTCTTAACTTATTTTAAAAGGTATGAATGTAATGATTAAATCCACCCGCGATAGTGAGATTTCGTCATGTAGACTTGGAGATATTGATGTAGGTACAAGCAATTCAGTTGACCGTTGCTATCGTGTTTAACCACATGTTGTTTGATTTGTTGTTTCACTGTAAATATAATGTGAAGCCAGCAGAATTTTAGTCATTTGTTTCGAATATTTTGTTACCATTGTTCTTCATTTATCGAGTTCAAGGAGAACCTTGACCGAGCCGCCGCCGAATTGTTGATATTAAATCAAATACTTTATGAGACATGTAGTATAAACTATGACATCAGCTTTCGGCGCGGTTTCGATAGAGGGACCGACCATTGAATAGTTGAGATATACGCGCCAATCTGTTCAGATATTCACTTGTAATATCTAAGAATTTAAATAAATTGGGGTATAACGAAAATCGGATTATTATTCACCCCATATTTCTTAACAATACATATAATCTATAGGTACTTTCTGATATATTTCACTACCACTGTGGCACTATAACTCATCCAAGAGAGTAGCTCTAGTAATAACAAAAGACATATATAGTTTCTTAAAAAGTGTTTGGGCTTAACTTATGCATTATAATATATTATTACAATATATATATTATAACATATAGGTACTTCCTTAAATACTACATCGCCACTATGAGGCATCTGAATGAGTTGCTCTAGTAATAACGAAATACTTACATTTAGAATACATAGATTTTATAACATTTTTTGATTTAACTTGTATAATTGTTATCTTTCTTTCAGGTTCAACTTCTAGAAAAAGATACATGTAAGTACCTTTTCCTACTTTTCAATCCTATAATTGATTAGACAATTAAAGTATTTAATTTGTCCAAAAGTTTTCTACATAAAAACATTTCTTACTTTCATTAAAATTAAATAAGTGTTGTTGTCCATATTTAAGTATCCTCACTTTTATTCAAAGCTATAGATTATTCATTATATGCTGTTTTATGGTATTGGTACATTATATTTATACTACTGTTTTATTATTATTATATATGAATATTTTTTAAATGCTAAATAATGAAAAATATATATTAGAGAGGCAGACAATTCAATATCATTATTATGAATGTATTTCATTCAATTTTTTTAAATGGGTATAGATAACAATTAAGTCAGTTATTTACCTTAACTAAAGAAAAATATAATCACTTAGTTATCTCATGCAAGCATGCGTACAGTATTACAAAAAATGCGCTGCGAAAAATTGCCATATAACAGTAATAACACATTGCTACACGTATTACCTCCGTCAGTAAAGAACAGATTTCCGTTTCTCTCTTAATTTGTGTACTACTTGAAATATCCCTTGGTTATTCCCATATTGAATTTAAATCTCTAATGAGGCACGAAAATCTAGTTCAAGAACTGCTAGCCACGTACCTAGTATTATACGATAGTCACTGGAGTAAGGGAGTTGGTTGTGCAAGTTAAAGTAGTATTCTGCACCATAAACTCTCACGTAATGTAAACCGCCAGAGACCTTGTACGATCATCAAGAACATTGCTCATATTTATATGTATTTTGAAATCGTCCATTATATCAGTCTAGAGCTGAATATCTTTAGCAGCCCTTAGGTAGCGCATTACTAAGCGTTTATGTTCTATAGATTGTCGATGAGGAATTTGTACCTGTTGAATTTTCCTCGTTATCCAAATTCGAGCCTGGTTTGATTACAGAAATCCATACATAAATGTGCCAACGTTTACCATATATATATATATATATATATATATATATATATATATATATATATATATATATATATATATATATATATATATATCATGTATATTTAAATAAATATAGATTTTGAAAAAAAGATAGAGAGTAGCATCTAATATACTCTCGTTAATTTTATTTCATTAATTAAATTTTAAATATTTATCAATTCATGCATCATGATTCCAATGTAAGATACTATCTACTATAATGTGGAAGACTTATATTATCACCCACATCATTATCTATGCGATTAAGATAATACATAATGTAGGAAATGAAAACGTTGTCAATATTTCTTTATTACGTATTAAATAGTTTTGTGCAAGTAACAGTAGCTGCAGTCATAATCAAACATTAATATGTAGTAGCTGATTAATATTAATACATTTGAGATATAAAAAAATTAACATCGTAGGACAAATTCAGCATAAAGACAGGAGAGCATGTCAGTGCCTCATTAAAAAATAATTAAGCTGCGCCTCAACTAAAATGCATAAAATACCTGAGTATAAATTCCAGAGATAAAAGCCTATCCTACTTCATCGATAATAAATTTGTTATCTATACTACCAAATTTTAATTAGTTTGCATAAACTTTAACTTAATACCTAAGGAGAATGTGATTGGAATGTCTAGATTCATTGTAAGAAACGGGAAAATGACAAAAAGTAGAAATAGTTTCAAAAGAATATTAAAATGTAGTAAATTTACAAAAACATATAACATTCCTAAGAGTAGGTTAATGCAAAAATCAGGAACTTCAGTATCTCTTATAATTTTTCGAAAATTTTAAATCCTTAAACATTTTATGTAGCCGACCTAGTAAGTATATCCTTTATTACTACTGATGACCAATTGTAATTTTTTGACAGATATAAAGTAATATTTTGTAATCATTTGTTAACAATACGTTTAATGCTATTTAAAGTGATTTGTGAAAGGCAATAAATCCACTTACGCTAGTGATTTTTTTATTTAATGTTATCAAGTGAATGAAACATTTTATCTGGTACACTTAGAATAGAATAATTAAATCATTCACTAGACTTAAGGAATGATGAAGCAGCAAATGTAACTCTGGTTAACGACAGACGTAGCCAGCGATATGTGGCTAGAGGTTAGACAATCAACAATTAGTCGATCAATTAAACGTTTCAATGAACTTGAAAGTTACTGTAGAACCCCAGGACAAGGTCGTAAGGGGTCTACAGATACAAGAAATGTGCGATACGTTATGCAAGTGGCCTGAAGAAACAGGCATTCTACCGGTTTAGAGTTAAGCATAGCCCTAGTAGCAGCTCGAAATGTAGCAATTTATGGACTAGCGGCCAGGAGAAGGTTTAATGAAATAAGAATGTACAGTACAAAACCAGCTGTTGCACCATTACTCATCAGAGAACATAGAGTTCAATATATCTCCGAAAATCCCATTTTTGGCGGGTCAATAGTATTCTGGGAAGGAATTTGTTTCAATGATCACACGGATATGGTTGCTTCACGGGAGAGATCCATGAATCCACATTTCTACGTAGAAAACATCATAGAAGAACATGTCATACCATTTGCTCCGTTAGTCGGGGACAATTTCATTTTTATGCAGGATAGCGATCAGCTCCACGTTGCTGGAGAGGTACTGGACTATCTTCGATTTGTGAATATTCCAACTATGTACTGACCAGAAGAACGCCCAGATATGAACTTCATAAGGAGTTCTATGGGATATACTAAAATGATCAGGTAGGCATTATATACCAATTGCTATAACTCTTAGGGAATTCGAACGAGTCGTTCTTGTCAAATGGGGGAATATTTATCAGGAAACCATTCAGCACTTGATCAATAGCATGCCCAGATGAATGAAAACAGTGATAAGAACTAGAAAAAAATCAACACGTTACTGAATTCAAATTATTTGATTTAATTTCACCTCAAATTTTTTTTCTAAAGTTTTTCATTGACATTGCTTTCATTGCATTTGACATTGACATTATTGCATTGTTTTGTTATTTATTCATGTATTTCCCTGATAATACCATTTTAATTCCATGTAATTATAACATCACGTAGATACTATGATTTAAATCTTCGAAAAAATGAAAGAAATAATGTGAAGTTTCACTGATGCGTTAGTTTTGTCCAGGAGTTTATATATGAAAATTGAAAAATGGTACAATCGTATATAAGTATCCGTGTTAAGTCTTACCAAAAAGTAATAACCCAATAAGCGATAGATGAATGTTTTAGAATTATTATGCAGAAGAAATCAGTACAGGGTATTTTATCTATGTTCATGTATGTCATCTGTTGTAATCAGATGACATAATATCGATGGTACAAGAATTTCGATTCTTAAACATCAGTATCTGCTGCTATTTAATTATCCCTTTTTGAATCAATAAAAACTAAAAACGTTATATTTCATACCGTCAAAAACGTACAATACTCAAGTAATCTCTCAATTAAATTATTGCATCTGATATGTATAGCAGGGAACTATGTATAGAAAACATATATTTTTTGTTTGGCGTTGTGTTATTTAAAAGTATGTAAAAACTTAAAAATACATAGTTAAAAGTATGTATGTTTATTTAAAAGTAAAAATGATTATTTAAAAGTATTTTTTTAATCATTAACTTTTCTTTTAATTGTGTTACCGACACTTTGTGAATTAATATATCAAAAATCATAATTCTTATCGCATAACCCTGAATATAAACAAATAAAACTTTATAGCGAACTTTCACAGTTGCCATAACTTAATGATAAAAATACTCAAAAAATAAATTACTTATACAGTGTGTCTCAGTTGGAACTATAGGATTTGAATTGCGCGCCATTTGTTTTCCGTCAAGATAGGACGTCAATATTTAAGGATCGTCATCTACAAACCATACGACGTCAATAAAATTCAGTTGTGTCAACTGAATTTTGTATGCTGCCAGATGAAGATTTTTAATGAAACAGCAACGTAACAAATATAACAATATCATCACAATATGTAACTTAAAATTTAAATGATCGCTCATTTAAATAAAATAGTTGTAATCAACATGAAACACTTGTACACAAACTATTCATTGTTGAACCGGTCATCGCCACATGTGTATCTTTGACATAACACACATGGAGTTCATTTCAAATCCTGTAGATTCAACTGAGACATCCTATATATTTAAATATCTTTATAGCTATACTAGTAGCAAAAAATATATAACCGTTGCATGAGCTATTCAGGATATTGCTCATAGTAGATTGCTATAACAAATTTTTTAACCTAGAAAGTCGAAATACAAAGAGTGCTCCGTGAAATCTAATATTTTACCAATCATAATCGCCCACGTGCAAGAACAAGTTATGTATTATGCAAATCGCACATTACTGTTCTTATGTATATGTGTGTTGGGAATATAAGGTGCTCAAAGCACCGCTCATTTAAATGCTGCTTTTACCGTTAGTCACCGATGAAGGTCGCAGAAGTAACCTTATCATAAAATTCTTTAACCGACTTAAGTAGTTAATTTTAATAATTATACAGAACATAAAGTCGCGTGTTTTATATGCAAAAAGAGAAACTATTTTATAAGCTGTTGTAAAATGATGCGGCTTGACTCCATAATATATAAATTCCTTTTAATTAAGAAGACATGTTTAAGTAAAATTAGCAACTAAATGCATATATATTTCCGTTGTCAAGTATTTGAATGTAAACAGTAATATTATAAATACACATAATAAAGAAAATAAGAGCACATAACGGATAGGAAGACGGATAAATATCCTCACTGAATACTTAAAACTTACCTACAACGTATTACGTCCATAAATCTGCCCATAACTAATATCAATAGCTTCGATTTATTCAAAATTATATTAATAGTAGAGGGTCCTTCAATAGGGACGCTCGAAGTTTGTTAGGTTATAGCGGCCACGCTGTTAAAATAACGTCTGTCAAATTTATTGCGAAATATTCAGTAGTGTATGGCAAATCACGGTGGAAGGTTATAGCGTTCAACAGCGTATGCAAATCATCAAATTTTATTATAAAAATCAGTGCTCCATTCCAGAAACGTTCCGCGTTTTAAGTGATTTTTATCCTCGCCACAACTATCCCGCTGAGTCGACTATTCGACGTTTAGTGGCCAAATTTAAGTCAATTGGCTTGATAAATATGCAGCCACACCCGTACGTCATCCAAACGCAAGGTCTGCTGAAAACATCGCTGCTGTGCGCGAGAGCGTACGAGAAAACCCCAAGCAATCAATCAATTTCTTGCCGGCCTTTGGCCGGCTTGATAAATAATCAGCAAACACCCGTACGTCACAGAAATGAAAGATCTGCTAAAACTCGTCGTTCACACGAACTTGGCCTTTCTGCGATTTTAACTTGGCGAATTTCGTCGGGACTTGGGTCTGCACCTGTATAAAATCCAACTGACCCCAGGAACTTAAGATAAATGTTCATAGAAAATGCCGCGTGTTCGTTGATTGAGCTTTAGGCAATTGGAAGTTGACCCAAATTTCCTCAAAAAGGTCATCTTTAGAGACCAGGCCCATTTTTGGATAAATGAATATGTGAACAAAAAATATTGTCGGATCTGGAACGATACCAATCCACACGAGATAGATCAACACCAAATGCCTGTCGAGAAAGTCACTGCTTCGTGCGGATTTTGATCTGGCGGAACCATCGGTCCACACTTTTTCCAAAACAATAGTGGTATTGCCATAACCGTCAACGGCGAGCACTGCAGATCGATTATAAGCAACTTCTTGTGGCCTAAACTAGATTATATGCATACCGACACCGACGACATATGGTTGCAACTAGACGGCGCTACATGCCACACAGCGCATGCCACCATGGACATTCTGCACGAGCAATTTGAGGGCATGGTAATCTCATGCAGCGGCGACGTGAACTGGCCACCGAGATTATGTGATTTAACTTCTTTAAACTTCTTCTTTTGGGGCTATCTTAAATCGAATGTCTATGTGAATAAACCGCAAGCAATTGATATTTTAAAAGTCAACATAACGAATGCCATTCAACAAATTCAGCCAGATTCATACAACAAAGTCATCGAAAATTTAACCTGTCGAATACATGCCACCAAACAAAGCCGCTGCGGACATTTGAGCGATGATATATTCCATACTAAATGCCGTAAAATATTCTTTCAAATAAAAAACAGGACAGGAGCAATAAACACCATAATAAACTTGAAACACGCCCCAATCCACTCTTACGACCGCTCCTGTGCCAACAAAACTATAAGAGATTAAAAAGACGATTACCAATGGATATAAGGTAAACCAAAATACAAGAGGGTTCTTCGCTGGAAGTAGCCTCATCCCGTCTACTAAAGGACTTCTCCTCATCGGTTCTACGATATCAAATTAACTTATAGAAAACATTGTATTCCTGATTGCTGATACATTGAAATTAAACTAAAAGAAACTACGATAAGCGATCACTAAATGAACTAATTATGGTGGATAGTGGTAATAGAATGGATTTAAATATATTTAGACTTAAAAATTTTGGATAAAATTAGAAATGTTATACGCGGTTCTTGACCAATATTATTATTGTTTTAAGAGTGTTTACATTGTATCACATATTTCTTTATGCAAACGTTTCAAAACATCAGTTAAAATGTAGAACGGTTACGATATCGGTTTTTAGGAAGTTTAGGGTTACCTTCCTGAAGTTTACAATCGCTACAAACCTATGTAGAGCTTATATTTACATTAATATAGGTATAATATTTGATTAACATTAAGTGATGTTAAAATATTATAAACTGTAATGTGTTATTCTTTTAACTTGAATCTATAAGTCAGCATTACTTCGAGGAAATTTGTCAGTTGGTTAGTCAAAAATGTTCCAATGAACCACTTATTTCAGAATCAACAGTAAGTAGACTAATTCAATATTTTTCGGAAACTGGTAGTATAAAAGATTTATCTCAACAAAGTAAACCTCGAATGAACGACAGCAGTAATTAAACCCATTGCTGAAGTTCAAAAGTATAGTGTCACTTGTACCAGATAATTGGGCTTAAATAATCATATGGACAAATCCGGTTAGAAAATGCTTCAAAACGAAAAACAAATGCATTTAGTACGAGAGTTGAATAAGGATGAGGATCGTCCAGATTCTCGCACACAATTTGCGAAGATATAACTGAATCATTATGCAATTAACATATTTGACCTTTTTAAAGTATATCGGGTTTTTAAGGATACGACTTATTCCTTGAATTGAATAGTGCACCTTTATAACTGCAGATATTGGCTTGAAGATAATCCTTATTATATTTAAGAACCATATAATCAACTTCAAAGTTAGTCAATATATGAGCTGACATGATAGGAAATCGTATTGGGTTTTACCTCTTTAAAGAAAATTTTACTGTTATCAGATATTTAAACCGATCCGATAGGACTTGAACCTTGACGAAGTTCTAGTGCAAACTAGAACGGGTGGGTCGGCTTGCGCGTTTTAATGATTTAAGGAGCCGTACCATAGGTTTAACCATAGTGGGAGGGTCCTTATTGAAAAACCAGACTAAGAGATGTCCCTGAAGGAGGGCAGCAGCTCTTTCAGTAGTCATAGTGGCAGCAACCGTGGGGGTTGGTATGGTGCTATGACACACACGACTGCGATGTGGAAGGCAAGAGGAAACCACCACATTATAATTCTCAGAACAGCTAGCAGAAAGCTTATCCTAAATTAATGATGGCGTCTCCTGGGACAAAAAACTCCGGAGGTAAAATAGTCCTCCGTTCGGATCTCCGGGTGAGGACTGTTCCGGGAGACGTGATCGAGTGCAATAATAATAAGTGTAGCATTTCACGAGTCGGAGCGTGGAATGTCAGAAGCATGAGACAGGCAGGGAAGCTAGAAAATCCGAAGATAGAAATGGATAGGTTAGGATTAGATATAGTAGGTATAAGTGAGATGCGCTGGCCGGAAGTAGGAGATTTTTGGAGCGGTGACTATAGGGTAATACACACAGGATCGGTAAATGGAAACGCGGGAGTAGGGATCGTTATGCAGAAGAACGAGAGAGGTAGTAGACTGATAGAATTCTGTGAGAAGCACAAGATGTAGTCGCGAACAAATTGTTCAAGAATCATGTTAGGAGGCGGTACACATGGAAAATGCCAGGAGGGATAGACAGGTATCAGATAGACTACATTCTGGTTAGGAAGAGATTTAGAAATCAAGTAAAAGACTGTAAGAGTTATCCAGGAGCAGATGTAGACAGCGATCACAGTCATGAAAGCTAGATTAAAGTTCAAAAATCTGAAAACCCGGAAAGATAAGAAACGTATAAATGTAGACATATTGAGGGATCAGAATATGAAAAATAAGTTCCAGAAGAAAACAGATCAATTAATAAATAAAACGAGTAAGGACGAAATCAAGAACCCAGAAACTGAGTGGGAGGGTATCAAGAATAGTCTAGCTTCCGCGGCTACGGACGTTTTAGGACACGATCCTAAGCTAGGAAGTCCTGGATAACGGACGAAATCTTAAACTTAATGCAAAAGAGACGAGGCTACAAAAACAGACGAGACAAAGAAGGACTGAAAACGTATAAGTCAATAAAGTGGGAAATTATTAGAAAATGTAGAAAAGCGAAAGAACAATGGATAGAGGAGAAATGCAAAGAAGTAGAAGATAAGTTGCAAGTAGGTAAGACCGATGAGGCTTACAAAATAATTAAGAGGAACTTCAGGGATATGGGAACAATAAGTAGAAACGTTAGGAGTCAATCGGGGGACATACTGATAGGAAGAGAGGAGAAAGCGGATAGATGGAAGCAGTACTTAGGAAATTTATACGAGGGTCAGGAATTAGGAGAGATATTAGAGGAAGAATCTAGCATCGATAGGGAATATGTAGGAAAACCTATATTGAAAGAGGAATTTGAAATAGCGCTAAGGGGGCTAAAGAATAATAGAGCGCCGGGTGTAGATAAAGTACAGACGGAAATTTTGAAATGTGCGGGACAGAAAGTAGTAAATAGGATGTTTGAACTGGTAAAATACATATACGAAACGGGCGAGATGCCGGAGGATTATAAGAGGAACATTATCGTCACTATACCGAAAAAGAGAGGAGCCGACAAATGCGAGAACTTTAGAACGATTAGCCTAACTTCCCACGCGTCAAAAATCTTAACTAGAATAGTGCAGAAGAGGATGGAAAATAGAGCGGAGGAAATACTAGGAGAAGACCAATTCGGGTTTAGGCGAAATAGAGGAACTCGCGAAGCTATTCTGGCGCCAAGAGTAATGTTAGAGAAAACAATAGAAAAAGGAAAGAACGCTTATATAGGATTTGTAGATTTAGAAAAAGCTTTTGATAACGTAAGATGGGAAAAAATGTTCGAGATACTAAAGAGCGCGGGAATGAAGTATAGAGATAGGAGAGTAGTACACAATCTATACATAGAGCAAACTGCTGTTATAGAAGTAGAAGGGGAGAAAAGGGAAGTAGGTATTAGGAAAGGAGTAAGACAAGGATGTACGGTATCACCACTAATTTTTAATCTGTACATCGAAGAGGCGATTAATGTGGTAAAAGATAGAGTGGATTTCGGGATTAAAGCACAGGGACAGAAACTAAAAATGCTGAGATTCGCGGATGATATAGCAGTATTAGCATCTAGTAAGGAGGAACTAGAATCAGCATTGAACGAAATGGAGGCAGTGTTGACAGAGGAATACGGAATGAGGGTGAATAAAAACAAAACTAAAGTGTTAGTGTGCAGAGGGCGCGAGAGCAGAGCAAAAACGAAAGTACAAATTAATAATGAAAGATTGGAGGAAGTTAAAGATTTCACTTATTTAGGAAGTAAAATAAATTGGGATGGAAGAAGCGATAAAGACATAAAACAAAGAATAGCGCAGGGTCGAGTAGCTTTTAACAAAAATAAAGCACTTTTATGCTCGGGGGTAATAAACTTAGAAACAAGGAAGAGATTTTTGAAAACATATGTATGGAGCACGGCACTATACGGCTGCGAAACCTGGACGGTAGGGGAAGCAAGTACGAAGAAATTAGAAGCTTTTAAGATGTGGTGTTACCGAAGAATGATGAAAATATCATGGACTGATAGGGTTAGAAACGAAGAAGTATTGGAGAAAGTCGGCGAAAAGAGAAGTATGTGGAATAACTTAAAGAAGAGAAGAGATAGAATGGTAGGCTACTTGCTGAGACATGGGGGAATAGTCCGCGATATTTTGGAGGCAGAAATAGGAGTGAAGAAAGGCAGAGGTAGGCCTAGATTAGACTACTGCTCGCAAATAGTAAGGGATGTAGGTTGTAGCACAATTAGCGAAATGCGTAGGTTAGCACAAGATAGGAGAAGCTGGAGGTTAGCGTCCAACCAGTCTTAGGACTGATGACCTAATGATGATGAGGATGAGATATTTAAAATTTCTGCGTATCGACTTAATTCCAGCTCTAGCAGTTATTTATCCTAATGAGAGGATATTGATGTCCCCATCAAATAATTTGGTTTCAAGAAGAGCTCTTCAAAATATTGTTTGTGACATGAACAAATGCAACGCATTTATACAACACATGCACCTGTACATGCATATTACATAGTAGTGTTATCACTTTGATATGAACTCTAAACTAAACTTGTTTTGAAAATCATTCAAATTCGCATTGGAATAAGAAACAACATAAAATATATTATTCAAATCCATAGCAGTGCTATCGAACTATGCATATACAGGTGAACTAAAATATTGTTTATGATTAAAAGGAATAAAATTCCCATAGACTTAACATCTTTGGACAATAAGTGAGTTGATCATACCCATGAATTGTAAGTAAAACTCGAGATGGCCCATAGGCAAGATGACGACACGGGACATATTTTTTTCACAATCTGGTTCCTGCTTGTATAAGTTCAGCTTTTCTTACAATTAGTGTATGTTTCAAATAATCATTATTTATTAACGTGTTCAAATGTTCATGTATTATGTGTAATATAACATTAATAACATAATGTATTTTACAAATGGTTTAGAAGTGTTGCACAAATAAAAGAGCTATTGTTATAATTATTAAGTATTATGAACAAACGGTGATGTTGTATAAGTACATGTATTTCATAAAATGTGATCTTTATATTAGAAATTATTTACAGTACACATTTTTAAGTAAAATTCATCAAAAGCTAAAATAGAGTGTGGTGATGTAGTATCGCACAACATTAATAATTTTATTATATGATTTTTTGTAAAACTCGAAAATAAGTCTATTGAAGATATTAAAATATGAAGATATTGACTGAGGTACAAATTATTTTTTCTTAAATTTTGTGTTTGAGTTATATGAAGTTCATTTTAATATTTTTTAAATTGCATTTTTCTTCTCGCATGGGATAGTCACCATAACTGCAGATATTGTTTCCAAGCGAAACCTTATTAAATTCAACAGTGGTTTAGCTAGCAGCAATATAAATTAAACTTATGGTCTAGAATGACAGGACGGCGCCTTTGTGAGTCTTCCTTGAAGAAAATTTTGAATACTATTATATATTTAGAATTTTAACTTAATTTCAACTTTTAAGTTTTTTATTTAAGGAATGAAGATGACGGTGTTCTCCACCAAAGAATTTGCTTACAGTGACATAGAACTACTACTCAATTTGTCCAGTCTTTTATTGGCTGTAATTTGCTTTGTAGGTGGATAAGGCAACGAGGACCAAATGAATTGCCACCACATTTACCTGATCTGATCCCCTTGTTTTTTTTCTTATATAGTTGCTTAAAATCGTGGATCTATTTTAAATAATTTAAGGAATGAAGACGACAATGTTCTCTACCAAAGAATTTGCTCACAATAAGATAGAACTACTAATCAATTTTTCCAGTCCCTTATTGGCTATAATTTGCTTTGTAGGTGGATAAGGCAATGAGGACCAATTTAGTTGCCACCACGTTTACCTGATTTGATCCCTTTGGTTTTTTCTTGCGGAGTTGCTTAAAATCGTGGGTCTATTTTAAATGGGCAAATAATTTAAAGAATATGAAGCAACGAGTTTGAATCGAAATATCAAATATCAACTCATAAATGATTAAACGTTCAATACAATAAGTGTGCCGACACATTTCAAGGTTGTCAGTAGAGAACATTTTGAACAAATTTAAAATTCCTTTCAAAAGTAAAGTCGAATTTTATTTGTATTCTGATCAAAAAACATACTCTACTTTATGAATAGTAAATAGGAGACCGTTGTACTCGAAAAAATTTTAAGCATTTCATTATTAATAGAAAAAGAGTAAATCGAAATTTAAAAAAGACTATAATAAGATCACAACGTAAACACAAAATCTTTTTAAAAGATTAAGTTAATGTTTTTCAGTTGTTTCTCCAAATATTTAATAAAAAAAATTAACATTGTGCAAAACTATCACCACGCTGTATTTTTACCACGATTACCATGATAGTTTTATGGAAAAGTATATTAGTTGCTGAAAAATCTAAACACATAATGCGATTCGGGCATACATGGGGCGTTATATTTGTAAAATAACATAATACCTACCCTACTTGCCTGTGTTATATAAATCATACGAGAAAATGTAGTAAACCGTAAAAGGAATTTTCTATATGTTTTCTTAGTGGAGAAAGTTTGCTGAAGTAGGTAACAGTGTTACCTAGGTTCGAAAGTATTTTAGAGCGACTGCTATTTTATTACATGAAAACGTTACCGGGGAAACAAACAGCCTGAAAGGCGTGATGTATATTTTCCATTTGTTACACCTGAACCTTCGTACGACCGTATATGGAGAATAAGACGTATTAGAAATCGCATATTACTTTTCTTGAATATTATAATATCTTTTAGTACATTTAAACATTTTTCATGCCTAAATCGGCAATGCAACATTTCTTAGAAAGATATTTATTCAAGAAGAATTATTTATGTATTTATTTTAATACACAATCGAATTTTTGTTGCAAGAACAGTTGATTTCTTTCAATTGGATTTATGTCTTATTAAATACTGAAAATGAGATTATTGAAAATGTTATTGTTGCTGATGATGATTATGATCCTGCACTGAATACAACGGAATTATCTGTTATATCAGGTGTTAGGCGTAATATGATCCCAGAAGGTTTGCGGTCTCGTCCATATAAAGCTAAGTTGGCATAGGAGCTTAATGTAAATTATTTAAAAATTTTGTAATTTTATCACAATGATATGATGAGTTATTATATACAATAACGTTTTAATGTCTTCTTGCGGCCCTTTATCATTCGTAAACTCCATCTTAATTTCGATTTTTTGTTTATTTTACGTTTATTATGCAATCTGTCTATAAAACTACAAAGAGTAAACAATATAAACAAAGCATATATGTTGATTTGAGGTAAATGTCACGATTGAGAATTATTTCAATGTATGAAACTCTGCAGTTTAGATCACAAAGTTCTTATCTTAACGTAACTGATAGTATTTCTTTCAGTTTTTAAATGGTAAGCCCAGTAGCGTCCTGCGTTTGAGTCTTCTTGTTTGTGCACTATTGTGCAAAAGATTTAATGCAAGAGCATTTGGGTGACAATTTAAACGTTTTATGTATTCGTCACTACTAGCAACAATAATTTCTCTTAGTGTAGGCATCTTTATATCACGATAGATATCCTTATTTGTGACGAAGTATGGAGCATCAACTATTGAGAGTAAAACTTTTACTTCAAATCTCTCAAGGATGGCAATGTTGGATTTAGCAGCTATTTCCCAGCTATGTATTCCGTAAGTCCATGGGTTTTAAGATGATATTATAAACTAGGAGCTTACTTCGAAGTGGAAGTTGTGATTTTCTTTCCATCGAGTAATAGTTCTTACGAAATTTAGTATCTAATTGTTTTCACTTCATCCATATATGTTCCTCCCATGTGTATTTATTATCTAGACGTAAGCCTAAATACTTAATGTAGTTTGTAGTCGTGATGGCTTTATTGTTAATTTTTACTTGTAGCGACTCTCCGTGACATTTGGTAACACTATATATTATGTTGTGACTTATCATCATTAATTTTAGTAAGCCATGTCTTTATGTGCCCATTGTTCTAAATTATCTTGTAGATTCATTGCTGCTATTCTTAAATCTGGGTTTTCAGCTAGATTCGCCGTATCAGCTGCAAAGGTTGAAATGATGACATCTCGACTAGGTCTAATTGGTAGGTCTGCAGTGAAAACTAAATATAAGATAGGCCCCAAAAGCCTTCCTTGGGGGACACCAGATTTTATTGGATGAAGCTGTGTTATTTCCAATTCGTATCTAAAAATATTATATCGATGGAAGTCTGAATGACATATTTGGACTAGTATTATTAGTGATCTGAATATTATGGACTATCTGTTCGTTACTATTTGAGCAAATAGTTTGCAGGTCCCCGAGTTCAAGAGAAATTTACTTCTATGGTTCTATATTTACCTGTAAAATTTTCTCTACAAAAATTGTGAATACATTTTTAAATATTTGGACTAAATATGTAAATATGCAACAACTAAGTTCTAGAATGTGTGATAAGTGATAAATTTATTTTCAAAACAATGTAGCGTAACAAATACTATTGGCTGTTATAGTTGAAGGTCATTTTAATGAGAGCAATTGTGCAAGTTTTAAAACGGAATAGTTAGACTTTCTTGCTATATAAAATGTTACTGAATTAGTTATGTAAATGGTTGGTGTTACTGCTAAAATCCATGAAAATTAAATATTTAATACATATCTACTGTTCTAGCTCCAAAGTAATTCTCGATCCTTTCTATAGATTTGTTGACAATGTTAATTGATATTAAAATTAGTAGAATCGTATGAAGTTATATTTTTATTTTGAGACCAACAGAATAATACAATAAGTAATATTAATGTATATAGCAAGCTATCATTCACTCTAGTAACTCCCTAATGCATCATGTACTTCTAACATACCCTTTCCTAACTATCAACGTATTAAGTTAAATCAAACTTTATAGCAACAATAACTGAAAAGTTAATCAAAACTAGTTTATATGAAAAATTTTGGAAAATGTTAAAGTGTATTTTCTAAATTTGGAGCGATAGATTTCATTTATAAAATTAAGTTATGAAAAATAAAAACAACTCATAACAGACATAGCAATAATTGATTCCAATAATTCATTTTATTACTTTAGAGTCGGAGTACACATGAAGGAAATGCTGGACAAACAGTCAATTCCTAAGGGATTGATTGTATGCCTGGCGTTTGGCACTGACCAAATTTGACGTTGTAATTAACTGAGACAAGGAATCTAAGCACCACATCTAATTACTATGATGAGTATAACTCGTTGTTATATCTGCTGTACTGTGCTGCTTGTGTGGTAGTATGTGTGTTTAATTGATTATTTTTAATCAAATGTATGTTAAAAATTAGGTTCCTTGCCTATTTTATGTACTGGTCATATAAATACCATAAATAGTATAACTGAAAACATTACCTACCCACTAAAAATTCCTTTGTATAATTATTCTGCATAAAATGTAAATAATGTAATGTGTAGTTTCGTAAAGTAATAAAAAAAATCGTTAAAAAAAGGCATATCTTTTTGGAAAAGCTCTTGGACCCACGAATTTTATTTTTAGTTGCACATTTTCTAAAATATAATTGATATTTACAGAGTGATTCCTGTAAGAGGTATTACGTCATCGATATTTTTGTAATAGCAATCCCCTTTTTTATTAGGGACTGTGAAAGCATATTTTTTAGTTTCAATTAATAAATTTAATGGAAATAATTGATTAAATAATCAGTTAAATTAATTTTTCAGAATGTGCACAGTTGGCTGACGGACAGTAGCCAGGACGATTAATAATTTGTTTATGAACATTATCAATAATGTCAGGAGGTATATGTTGAATTTGGTGACGAATTTTTTATTTTAAATTTTCTAAATTCTCTTGCCTAAAATGACCAGAGAATTGACCATATGAGGCCATAAAATTTAGAAGATTTTAAAGTAAGAATTTGTCACTAAATTCAACGTATACCTCTTCACGTTATTGAAAATGTATTGGTAATACTTTTTAAGTATCCCCACAAAAAAATAATCTAGGAGTGTTACAACTTCGCAATATGTAGTGGTTAATCAGCAGGCACTCCCAACTGAGTTTAAGTAATAAACCCCTACTCTATAAGACAATTTTTATTTAATTATCAAACCAATTTGGAGGTAAGGTATATAATTGTGAGGCGTTGCATGCAACTTCAATATTAACATCCTGGAAATATTTCAATCTTTGATTCTAAGAGATATTACAAATATTAGCTGATATGTGTTAAGTGACGTGAGTCGTAGACACTTGGAGGTTCCTACGATCAGAGAAGACTTAACTAAATACAGTGCAACCTATGTCAAAAGACTGAAGTGTCGTCCAAATCATCTAGCAGTCCATCTACAGTAGTAACTTGCAGTACTAGAAGTAATAACAATAACTAAGAATAATATAGACTAAAGCATTCAAGAACATTTGATTTAGTTCATAGATCCAAATATATAAATTGTAGGTTTCTAATATAAATATTTTGTTGATGAGTAGGTATTGTTAATATTTGTCAATCTTCTAGGGACTAACTAGATTTTTTTAAAGGTAATAATCAACAGATTTTTATTTCTCATTTTCATACTCATTTCATAATTTTTTGTTAAACATTATAACAGATTGTAAAACTACATAGATGTTAAATGAAAAAAGGAATGTTAAATATGGTGATCTTGTTGGCGACTCAAGCGGCCCCCTTCCCTCTACTTAACGATTCAGGGACATGCCATCTAGATAAACAAGGACAGGTGCCCGTAATAGGTAAGTGCATCATATTGTTGAAGAGAAAGTCATTTCTCGGAAAATCAGGTTCCTGTAAAATTTGGATATTAAGTTATTAGCGAGGGAATAAGATCGTCTCGAAGAAAATCCAAATATCTTGCACTAGTGAGGTCTTTGACGTGAACCCATCAAGTAAAAGAAATAGGGGCCCAAAATTCTCAAAATTAATTCTTTGATTTTGACATTGCCTGATCATTTTTCTTAATTTTTTTATCTAACCTATACTCATGCTAATGTAATTATTACTGTAGCGTATGTAAAAAATGTACTGTCACATTCCGTAATAAAAAAATGGGGTTGTCATTAAAAAAACTATGATGTCGTATTTCCTGCACGAATTACCTTCTGTGTTAATTATATTTATAAAAAATGTGCATCTAAAAGTAAAACTTGACGGGTCTAAGAGTTCTTATCAAAAGTATTTCCATGTATTCTTAGCAAATTTATTCATTACACGAAACAGCTATATACGAAATTTTACTAGTTAATCATAATTTTTTTCATTGTATATGTGTTATATAATATATTTATAAAATATGGTTATAATAAGATTATATATGTTTTATTTTTTGATTATCCGTTAAGAAACATTATTTAATATTAATTTAATAACCAGAGTTAAAGCTTTCTGGACCTAATAAGTGATCATTTTATCAGCAGCTGTCGATGTATATACATATTATTTTAAGCGCCTCTTGTGTAATTAGTAATTATCTATAACCGTGTAAGGAAGTTTCTGTATTACGTGAGTTGCTACAAAATCGTATAAACGGTGCAGGTGACTGCAGCGATTTTTTAAGACGTTGGATATCTTTATAACTTATCAGGATTCCACTAATATGTAAAATACACCCAGTGGCAGATGCACCACAAAAAAGAAACGGATATTGTGTTTCGGTATAATTAAAAGCGAACCAGTTTTGGTATTGCAAATTTTACAACATGCGATTTGGTATTAATAAATTGTGATATTAATGTGTTAATGTCATAATTAAGTGAATTATGTTATACTTAATTTAAAGGAATTTTTGTCTCTTATAAATAATTTATCTCTTACTTTTCTAAACAAATCAATATTGTAGATACATCGTATAAGCTGTTTTCTTTTACTTCACTAATAGTACCTATAGTATATTTTTGATTTTAAAGTTGTCATATACCACTGTAAATTGATCGTAAAATCTTATAGACTGATTTCAATATACATGACTATTGAAGATACTTTATTTCGTATTATCATGTGTAAAGTAATTAGAACCTTACTTGATGTAGAGTCAGAAAATGTAACGTTACATCATACTAATTGAGGAGCTGGCGAACAAAACGGTATAATTACGCTAGTAGTATAGCAAAGGGGCTACGAGCTCACTTTTGATGCGGATGGCACGTGTCCATCGGTAGTGACCAAAGATGGGTTAGTTCGTCAAGCCGCCGCCCGGATATTCCAGGTGTCGCTGTTGTAATTCTGAAGAAGTGACGTCACTGGTGCTTGTTGGTCAATGACCAGAGGGTCTTCTTCGGCGAGGGGGTGGGAGTAAGAAAAAAAAACATGGCTGTCTTAAGAAAAAAGGGGCGTGGCAAAAAACATGGTTGTATTAAGAAAAAAGGGGCGTGGCTGCATTACGAAAAAAGAGGGTGGGAGTAAGAAAAAAAACATGTCTGCATTAAGAAAAAAATATGGGTGCATTAAGAAAAAAGAGGGTGGGGGTAAGAAAAAAAATTCATTAAGATAAAAGGGTGGGGATAAGAAGAAATATGTCTACATTAAGAAAAAAGAGGGTGTGGAAAAAAACATGGCTGCATTAAACACGGCTGTATTAACAAAAAAGGGGCGTGGCTGCTGCAATAAGAAAAAAAGAGGGTGGGGAAAAAAGATAGCTGCATTAAGAAAAAGGGGGCGTGGCTGTGAAAAAGAGGGTAGGGTATAGGTATATTAAGAAAAAATATGACTGCATTAAGAAAAAAACATGGTGGCAAAGGGGTGGGGACGCAGGAAAAAAAAGGTCCGTTACGTGGACATCTGACGCAATATGTCAAAAGGGCCTTATCTTAAACTTTATCCTATTTCAATCGAATAAAGACTAAAATTCATAAAAAAATTAATTGAACATAATCACAAGAGAGAATATTTTTAATAGGTTCATAAATAAAAAAGTTATAGACAAAGAAAATTTTTTTTTTTAAGTTGGTTGTATTTTTCCTAAGTTGGTACTAAAAAGCCACTATATTTGAGTTGGTATACCTGTATGATGTTATGACTTGAAAACGTGACTAAAATGTTTGCTGTGCTATTGTAGACTAAATAAGCTGGTCTGGTGAATAAACAAAAATTATCTGCACGTGGATGATTAAATGCTGAGTCATTTTTTCTTTTAACCTACTTGTCGCTTATTATATAGAATGCAAATTCAACGTTAAAAACAGGTCTTGACTTAATGAACAAAGTGTCGCCAGCTGACTTAAGGAACGTGACTTAAATGTAAACAAACTGGTATTTGCCACTATTGTAGACTGTGATTAAAGCCGACTAACATCTGAATTGATATCCAGGTCATAAATCCAAATCGTATTAAATAACATCTGCATCTTTTGAAAAAAAGAGCACGTTACGTAAACAATTCTGTCTAGTTAGGAGCTGTAATTTATATATTTAAATAATATATATATATATATATATATATATATATATATATATATATATATATATATATATATATATATATATATATATATATATATATATATATTTTTTTTTTTTAATGAAAACTGTACACACAAGTGTGCAAAATAAAAACAATTATTTTAGTAAAATATTTAATCAACTACATCTTCACTATAAAGATTGTATTCTACAATATGTTCAAAAGGTATAGTTTTTCTAAATGAGTATAATAATTTGAAGAAACCAGCTTCCTGTATTCCTCCGCAAAATTCGTCTAGATCGATGGATCCCAGTAAAATTTGATTACATAAATTTTCAGCACGACCATATGTTTCTAATGTATATTCAGTGTGATTATAGTGAACTACGGTATCAGTCTGACAGTCTTTAATATGATACATAACGTTGGAAGGCTCACTGATACTGAGTTCCTTGAATTTTTCTTGTGAAATATCTTCGTAGAGTCTTATGATGGCACCTCTTAATTCAGCATCAACCATTTTTTGCTAATATTTATAATAAGACACTTCTGAATGAAAATCGAAGAACAGAGTGTAATGTAGTACAGTAGAATTGTAAGTGATTGTTGACTATTATAATCATTGAATATATCGACAGGGGCCACGCATGCGCCTTTAAAAATGTTCCAATCTAAATCTTCACTTGTACCATTTTGAAATTTTACTCTTATTTTATATCTTTTAGCATCATTTGGTATTGAAGAAAAGAACGTGGAAATATGATTATTTAGAATATAAGGCGTCATATTTTTCCAGTTATCATTGTTCTTTGTATCAAGGTGGACAAACATTTCTTTCACATCATATGGATGATCCACATAAAGAACATTTTGATATATAGCATATAATAGAATAAACTGATGACCTAACAGCATCATGATTAATTATATACTATGCATGTACACATGGGCTATACTTTTTTATTAAAATTTTCTCTCTATATTTTTGTTGAAGGAATTTTTTCATGCTGTGGTGTAATATTCAAATTGGTAAAACTAATGAACATACGCTTTTTTTGTTCATAAAAGCTGATAGTTATTTGCAACTGCTCTAACTTTCTGTAATGTTCATTCAATAATAACTTGTATTTATCTAAAGGATGGATCTTACTGCTCAGACGTCGAGTAAACAACTAAAAAAATTATGGTAATACACACAAGGAGATAAATAAAAAAACAGAGACCAATAGTTTTTTTTTGTATTTATTTTGGTAAATTTTAATACAACCAATCATATAGTTTTACACTATTTCTTATACTACACATACATTTAAAATTATTATAATGATGAATACATTGTGGAAAGTCTTTTAAAAAATTTGGTAGTGGTACACTGGTGATATGTTCGACATTAACTACAATAGGTGACGTTGTTGAAGTTTCCGCTAGTTCATGTAGCTTTAGTTCAAAGAAATTCCTTTTTTTGATGTCCCTTTCCGTAAATTATGTCGACGTCAGCCCCATTCAATAGGTGATCGCTTAGGATGTCATTTAATATGTCGTAATTTACATAACCGCTGCGATATTTTAGACCATGATGAAAACGTTCCAAATAGTTTACTTGTTTCTTTACTTCAGAACTTAACGTACTGTATGCCATTGGAGGTTTCAATAAATAATGAGCCCTTTGCACACCACTTACAAAAGATATTTCTTTAGCATGAAATTCAGGAAGGTTGAACCCCTGCACATCGACGACAATCAACTTCATGATGTTCTCAGATACAATACTTTTAAAAGACTGAATTACTTTATTTGATACAAGTTTATTTTATGCTGCATTTCTTACGATTCCACTTAGGGGTAAATATTCGATTACGCGGTCATGAATAATTATACAGTATGTCTTGGTATTCGGGGGGAATGATTTTCTGCTTTCAATTTCCAGTTTAACATCCACAGTGGAAGATTTTATAGAATCATTTCTTTTCGAGCAATCTATGACAAATACTGCTCGACCACTGAAAGCATCAAAGTCAAGTATCGGTTTATTATTTAGGCGAATATTTTAGAGAACTGCGTATACATATAATAGGCTTCAGCATATTTTTTACAGCTAAAATCTAATTTCATATCTTCATAGGGATAATATTCAGAGTTCAATGTTAATTTAATATTTGATATATCGATATTATCCAAGTAAATAACATCTTGCATGCTTTTATCTTTTTTATTTCTTTGAAATGCAACAATAACGTATCTGGGGCTCTCCACATTAGTATAGGTTTTAACGTACCATATTTCTTTCGTAGTGCTAGTGGTCAAAGCTGGTAATTCATGAAATTCCCATTGTCTATATGGAAGTAGAAGTGGTTTATCGCTATTTATTTGAGAGAGCAAATTTAATTTCAAAACATCATTCAGAAACACATGCTTGACTTTTAGCTCTATGCTGGTTATTGTTAGTTCGCCAATAGTATCGTCATTCGACACTTTAAAACAATTATTATCATTTCGAGCTCTAATTAGACGTAAAACTTGTTTACCGAAAATTACTCTCTTATAATCATGAAAAAATCCCAGCAAATGCCACAACGGTATTCTCAAAGAGAATGTTGTTTTTGTAGCATCATATGTTACCAGCTGTCCTTCAGGGTAATTCCAACCAGCAGTACTAAGAAAAGTATTAACTTTTTCATAACATAAATAGCTTTTTAATAGGCTGACAGTTCCCGGATCTCGTACTTTATCTAATTCCTTTCCATTTAGTTCATAACTAATTGAATCAAATAACTATGCTCCTGCATTATTAGTGAATTCAACGGTGCCAGTACCCTTAACGTTCTTCTTTGAAGTTCCCTCAATCGATAGGGCAGCTTCGCTCATCAATAATAATGTATCCTGTTGATAAATAGTAATTTCTATTTCATTGTTGTTTCTAAATGATTTTACAAAAGGGTTATACGTTCGAATTTCATCCCTGACGATGGACTCATCGTAACTGGGCTCTTGAAATAACTGCAGCTGTTCTAACATTATAACCCAGAGATTTTCAATAAAAAATATTAGCAAGAGTTAACGCTGAGGTCTTCTTCTTACTCCTCTTCAAACCCCCTCCACTGACTGAATGCCACAGATTAGAATAACTATCGTTTATATAGTTCTTTTGTTCAAGTAGTAACCTCATAGTCCCTTTCTTAATTCTAATCGTACTATAATTTCTTCTCCTCGAAAATTAACAGGCTCAGAATTTTGATCAAGTTTTTTCAATGTAATATTATGTATATCTGTTTTATTGTTTATTGGTAGAAAAATTAGGTTATAGGGTTCAATGTCTATTGCGTATCCGGGATCGACTTTCAATCCAAATTCAAAAATAGTGTATGATGGTTTATTATTGTAAAATGCTCCTGTCGTAAGGTTACAGTCTACGTGGATTGTTACCACCTTAACTATCTTAACAGATAAATCTGACTGATATGGAATATCAGGTTTTAGAACTTGAGGATTATAACTTAATAAGGAGGCTAAACTGTCTTTGCGAGTAAAGTCGATTTCGAGCTTACTTTTAATTTCACACTTAAGCGTACTATTATTAGGCTTTAGAGAGAAATAGTCTTCACTCTGTGCTACACCACTGGGTATTACTCGCGTCTGCAGATATGATTCAGTATCACTTATTTCATATGAGCCTGTCGGTATGTGTATAACTTTTTCTTCTTCACCGCCAAGTTGTCGGTAATAAAACTTATTATTTATCCCCTCTTCAATGTTTGGTATACTATTGTACGTGTGAAGCCCTATAAATGCTAACGAATAGTCGTACTGAGGATCAAGAATTATGGGATTATAAAAGTCCACGGAGAGAGTAGAAATTCGACTTCTTAACGTGAATATTTGAGACATAATGAATGAAAATCACACACGTTTATTATTTTTATAGAGAAATTCTAAACACAAATGTCCACAATTGATCGTATTGTATGTCTGATAAGCATCAGAATTATATTTAATTTTACATTTCGAGCCAAGGTACTTGACTAGTTCCATAGGTGGTTTTAAAGATCCAAAACTATCGAAATATAAAACAGAATTGTTCATTTTCTTGTAAGCTACCCAATGTGTTCCAGAGCCTTTTACGCTGTCTAAATTAATAATGGCACTTTCGTATTTTATAGGTGGTGTAGTAGGTAATCTGAACACCTCTGAAATATGGAATTTTTAATTTTTTAACATATTTTACTAAATCAATGTCGGATAAAGCTCTATTAGGTAGCTTCAATGGGAGTTTTTTGGTTTTTTCAAATATAAGCCATATCCTTTTTTATACGGTTTCATGTAGAGTCCGGATCCTCTTTTCCCTAACTCTACTGCCTCCAAAACTCTATCGTGTCTCTCGTCTTCTTCCAATTTTTTCTTAGAGTTTTTAGTATCTATTACGGTCTTCGCCACTGCAGCAGCTCCTCCTGACAGAGCTCCTAATGCACTTAAGCCAGCAAATATCGGTATCAAAGGTAAAATACCACCAGTCTTCGGTAATGGTAGAATACGAGGGGTATTTATTTTTCTCCTACCGCCTGCATTCTTGACTGCAATTCGAGCTGCCTTTAACGTCATTGCAGCATCTTTTTTTAAATTGTTACTTGCATGTCTTTTCAGTACTTTAGATATATTTGTCAGGACAGCCTTTTGGAATGCGACTTATCTACGTCCCCCTACACCCATGCCTAGTTTACGTTTAACCGTCATTGCGTTGGTGACAGCCCAAGTGGTGGCTTTCTCACCTAATTTAGCGTCCTTTGCTTTAACACGCTCCCATGTACGTTGTTCGAGCTGGTAATCTGCCTTGTGTCTATCTTCTAAATTTTTGTTTTTACTATATGCAATATCGTGCTCTCTGCAAGCTTTATCGAGAGGGTTTATGCCTGCATCCCCTCGAGCGAATCTTTTATATAACTTCGTACCAGGCCCGCAAAATTGGTATCCCGGAACATGTAATTCAAACGAAAACTTATTAATTAGATTATTGACTACTCCACGTCCTACTACGTGTTTACGCGATGCCATATGGATTGTGAATGACGATGTTTGAAATTAATCATATATATATATATATATATATATATATATATATATATATATATATATATATATATATATATATATATATAAAGTATTACAGTCAGTAAAATTGTTCAGACGTTACAATGCGTGTTCAAAGACAACAGGTGTCCCTGCCCGTTGAAAATTTAGATCTGTTGACATACCATTGTGCGGGAGGAGAAGAAAAACATGGAATGCTATTTAAGGATATTTTCCGTATGCAAGTAGTGAGAGTATTATCGATCCATCTGATGCTAAATCTAATTCAATATTCATTTTCGACGATGTGGCATGTGACAAACAAGACAAAGTAAGAGCATATTTCAGTATGGGTAGACATAAACTTGTAGACTGTTTCTATCTCTGTCAAACACACACGCGGATACCTAAACATCTCATTCGTGATAATTGTAAGTTCGTCATTTTATTTAAACAAGATGAAATCAATTTACGACATGCGTATGATGATCACGTGACCCCAGATATGACATTCGAGCAATTTGAAGACATGTGTAGAGAATGTTGGAATGATAAATATGGAGTAATGGTCATCGTAAAAGATTTTGATTTACATGGTGGTCGGTATCGAAAAGGTTTTGATCAGTATATAAGCGTGTAACGTAAACTGTGTCTGTTATTATTAGTTAGACAATCGAACTGAAGAGATAACCTCTGCTTAAAAACAGCTCATACAGTCCATACAGTTCATACAGACCCTACAGCTCGTACAGCTCCATTTAAATAGGTCATACAGTGATACAGCCCCATTTAAACAAGTCGTACAGATTATACAGCTAATAGGCTCAGTTTAAAACAGATTGCTGCTAAGGTTGTAACAATGAAGTCTAATAAAATAACTTTTGAAGAGTATAGAGTATCTAAGGTTAAACCATTGGATCTATCAAAGAAAAAATTGCTTAAAAATAAAATTAATAAAGCATCAAAAGCTATCAGAAAAAAGTATCTAGCATTAAAACTAGGAAAATCTGACGAAGACGAAACTCTTAATAGACTCTTGAAGCCCATTATCGATCCATTAAAAGAACTCAAATCTGTAAATATATTACAGAAAACAGACACGAAGCGTGTAGGTTTATCGCAACAAAAAAAAGTTAAAGCGTGACTCTAGTTCAGCAGAGTATACATCAAATGCAGATATTAAGGATGACATATTGTCTCTGGAACCTCAGTATGCAGTAGGAGATGCTAACTTTCAGGATGGCAAAACGGAGAAAACTGCTCTTAATGAATATTTTGAACAGTATCCATCTTTAGCTAGACACTATATAGAGGGGTTTTTTACTAAACGCAAAAACTATGATGAAAGCTATGGCATTAGATTAGATTTACAAATGAATAAACTGTATATTGGTAATATGGAATTAAAAATTGGTCGTGCCTCTGAAATAATTATTAATGATAAAGTATATAATGGCAAAGTGGGGTTATACAATCTACTTTTTATGGTAGGATCCCACAGATTATGGTAGAAATGATTTAACTGAATATAAGGAAATTTTGCAAATTACCAATGTACATAGAGGAAATTACGAATCGACTGGACAAATTAATGGAAATAATTAATCTTCCAAGTATATTAAAATAATAAGACCATTATTGGATAGTAAAAAGAAGAAAAAAACACAGTCAACTAGTGGATTCGGTCTGAACATGGTTTACAATCAAAAGCCAATCGAATATGTTTATTGGGATGACATCAATGAGCTTGTTAATAGACTGAAACTTTTGAATGCGTCAAAAATTGCAGGAAATACCGATTCACATGATAATGAAATATCAGCTATCATTAGTGAACTACGTGAGGCTGGAGTTATCTATTAAATATTTGATGTACATACAATTTGAATCATTATCAGTATGAGTCTCGATAAGTTTGGAAGGTCTTCGCGGCGTAGTAGTGAAATTAATGATTCATATCTCAGTCAACCACAACGTGGATTTGTATTTACCGAAGATGGAAACATCAACATTGAAAATTTAAAGCTGTGTAATGTTCTATCACCTACTGACGAGGGTGATGCCGTTAATAAGAAATATGTAGATGATCATATAAATTCTATTCTATCAAACAATATTGATGTGCTATTTGAACGTTTAAATAAGTTTAAGGATAGTATAAAACATGTGACATCAGATTTATATCAACAGAAAACATATCTAACAGATATAGGAAGGACCATTGAAAAATTAAATCAAAAAGGTTTAGATAGTGTTGGTGGAAAAGACATTGAATCAAATGCAATCAATGAAACCATTTACAGCCAACCCGATGAAGAAATCTAGAGAAAGAATTCAATTGGTTAATGAGCTTCATAAGTCTGCACGCAAAAATTTCAATCGTAGACGTATTATAATAAAAGGAATAGACGATTTGTGGCAAGCAGATTTAGCCGAAATGTGTAATTATGCTAAAGACAATCACAGTTTTAGATACATTCTCATAGTGATTGACTATTTTTCAAAATTTGTGTGGGCTAAACCCATAAAAAATAAGAGTGCACTAGAAGTTACACAAGCAATGAGTGGTATTTTTAAGGATAGCAAGAGGAAATGTAAAAATTTAAATACTGACCAGGGTACTGAATTGGACAAGGAAACCTAATTGGACAACTGAACTATTTAAAATTATTAAAGTACAATTCACCAACTCCACCACCTATTTGCTCGATCGGATATACATGGTATTCGAATAAGCGGAGGTTTCTATGAAGAAGAACTACAGAAAACTCCCGATGTGTATCTCGTTGAAAAGGTATTACGTAGACGAGGTAAACAAGTTTACGTAAAATGGTTAGGTTTCGACGCATCTCACAATAGCTGGATTGATTTAGATAACGTACTTTAATCAAATATGCATTGATTCTTATGGAAAGCACGAACATTTTTACGATTGCAGAGGGGCCTTTTTTTAACAATGTTTAAAATTAATTTAAATATGTATAAAAAGGGGTTGAAACCATAATCATTCATTAGTCTACCGTAATTATGACATCAGTAACATCTAGTCTAGCCGATTCTGACTACTGGCATGAAGTGGATAGAATTAGCACACAATATGAAGAAGCTGCGCAAAACGAGGGTCGATATCTTTTAGAATATAATACTGACATTAAAAATCCTGTATATAAAATAACTACGGGATTTAGTGTTGCAAGAGATTATGTTCCTGCCGTAAGAATTTTACTGAATGTGAATCCAGACTTCACCACATTAGACAACATCTCATTTAACAGAGAATATTGGGATGATTTTATTACTTACCTTCAACAATTTGTTGTGGATTACTTTGATGTGGTGACAGAAGAACAGCCCGAAAAATAGAAATGAAGTTTTCCCATTATGCTTTAATATCATCGCAAATTATTGGAATCAAATTGTTGAAAATGAGTAACGGCTTCTGCACATTTCATTTATCTGACAAGTTGTTCGTGAGCTCATCTACACCAATAAAATTGTATCATCTCATATGGACTTACTAAATAGTTTAAGTTTTGAACAGTTCTATAATAACTTTTTAAATGTAGCTAATAATATCTTAAGTGAATCTAATTATGAATTGTCACCATATACTGTTATGTTAAATTTATGTGACTTATATCCATGTAATATTCAATCATACTGTATACGTGAATGTTTATTTTATAATAAAGATACTATTCTTAACGATTTAGATAGAAAAATGTATGTACTGAAAACAAGTGCTTAAATAAAAAGAAATTTATATAATGTGAGTTTTCTTTTTTAGGTTAGGGGAAATAAAAAAATCATGATAATTTAAATACACATAATAAAATAATAAAGAAAAAATACATATAATAAAAAAATACATAATAAAAATGTGATTACATAATAATAAAACGGGTTTTATTTTTAGAAACCTTATCTGATCGTGCAGAAACACGAGAAAGGGGTCGAGGATCGCTTCTGGGTATAATTCAATGCCTGGCGGAGCTTTAGCCCGAGGAGTAGTTGTTTCCTAGAGCGATTATATAATAGTCTTGCTATTCGGGAACTACTTTGATAACCGCTTGGCGGCTTAGTGGTTCCTTTCTCGATTTCCGACTTATATGTTACTGACAGAGATCGTATCGAAAAAGATGTATACGCCATAAAGTTCATTCGGCATTTGTCCTGAATCGGCGTACCATGTACGGCACTAATGAGAACTAACAAGTTCGAAACAGCTGTATGTCGTTCGGTTCCGATCCGGGACAAATGTCGAATCCTACCTGTGGCGGGTTTTATTTTTTGAAACCTTTTGCTTTCTTAACTAATTTGTTTAATTCGACTTTATAGGTGTACTGCTTAGAACGTAGCCCTATGAAATGAGTCATTATTTTCCCATTATTTTCATCCTTCATTAAACCAGGGATTTTTTTATTTACTAGAGGAATATTCCAACGATTATCTTGGGGATAATCACTAGTATCAAATTTATTAATGACTTTTTTGATAAAATTTTCATACACATCATTACACTGAATTTCGTATAAGAGACTGTCTGTATCAGTGTATAAAAGTTTACATTTTTCCACGGGGAATTTTGTTAATATGTATTTATAGTGAAAATCATATACGCAAATTTTAGAAATATATAAAATAGACATTCCAATACACAAGGGCTTATTGAATATAATGTGAGATTTTTTCATTTCAATGGCCATAAGATTATCACCGAAAATGGATCTGCTTTGGAAATTAGGACTTGCAATCAAATTTTTAGCTCCGTACCTCCCTTCCCATTTGTTTACTAGCTTAACGATTCGATGTTTTCGAACATTCTCCATTGTTTTACCAAACGTAGCGTTATTCATTAGTTTATAATTGTTTTTTTCAAAGTTTGACTTTGCTTGAGTTCTCAGTGATGTGTTTAAGTCAATGTAGGACTTCAACCATGGAGACTGTTTGAACTGTAGAACTCTGTGGATATGTGTTAATTTTATTCCATGCTGTAGAGCTTGTTTAAGATTTCTATAGTGAATAACGTACTTTTGCTTATTATAACAGGTAGTCATTAATTTAGGAAATTTTGAATTTGGTGGAGTTCTGTGTTCCGAACGAAATGGCAAATCTTTATGTAAAGATCTTCATGTAGATCTTCTGGGTATTCGAGATCGACCTCTAAAATATAACCAATTTCAGAGACATCAGGCACACTGGTGACGTCTATGTTGCAATCTGTCCACTGGAATTCCCCGTATGGAAAGAATTCTCTCATACTCCAGTCATATAAATTGTTTATATCGAAATAAACAAAGTATGTGGATGGTTTTCTGGCATCATAAGTATCTAGATACTTGTTGTTAGCCTGTGAAAATCGATTGCAACATTGACTCACCCCACCTCGAATACCACGCTCAATAAACATTAAAATATCTACATCTTGAATGGTTTCTAGCCTACACCCTGTATATTTCAGCATGCAATCAAACGTATAACCCGGTATCGAAAAATAGTGGCTTGGGTCGAGGTTCTATGTCTTGTAGCAAGTACTACGAAAAGTTTCAAAAACGCAAGTTAATAACATGATATCTGTTTTCATATAGAGATCGCTGTAATCGCTTAGAGTACTCATACCGAATTTATCCCAAACAATTTGCGCATGTTCATAATCAGTCTCCTCTATGTTCTTGTCGTTTAGTTTATTGTAAAAGTATTTTATGTCAGGTAATTGCGTTTCATCTAGTTTTTCTATGTTATCCAAATAGTCATAAAAGAATACACCTTTTCGTGTTAATAACTGAAAATTTTTATCGTCTAAGTCCGAAAATTCACGTTTAAGATTTTCAAAGTTTTCGTCGTTCAATGTGGAAGCTAGTTCTTCTAGAGAACAACCCATGAATCTGAAGGAGTCTATAAATCTAAATTTCAATTTTGTTTCATTATCGTGAACTGTGAAACTAATATATTTTTCCCTATTCTTAAGCAGTAAAGTAATATGATTTCGTTCAGCTAAGAACTTTTTATAAAGTGAACATCGTAACCTCCGAGGTTATGGAACACCACGGGAATAACAAAAGAATTTTTATAATTTTAATTACATTTATTGTGAGCAAAACCTCTGAAGGTTCCGGTGAGGTGACAGTGATCTCTAACAATTTTATCTGTTTCGGTAAATTCTCCTTCGCAAATATGACAAGTTTTACTGGCATCCCGTAAACTAACTTCAGTATTCATGGGCTCCACATGTTTTAATTTCGAAGAGACAAATTGTGCAACATTGCATAACTCTTCTGCAAACCAAGACATCGATTCTATACCTCGAGCACTTTTATAATACGACCAGTCATTGTTATAACCGCATTTGAAATAATATCCAGCACTGTAGGATATATGTTTCTGATACCTGCTCGTTTTACAATGACTATCATCATCATTAAATGGTTCAAGCAAGGATTCGAAATCTACATATATAATAAACGGAATCATTTCCTTGTAAGCAAAATTTTTAAATTTAATGTACCGTTCTCGAGAAAAGTCAATTTTACAATCGTTAAGTTTTTCGCAATCTACAACATGATCATTTAACTTATCCTGAGATGTAAAATAATTCAGACATCTATCGCAAAAATATTTTTTAATTTTTTGCTTAGAGAGCTGCCTACATAAAAGTCTAGATAAGTCTTTAATATAACAATAATGATATTTAATTTCTAGCTCTTCATTATCTGATATCGGCGACGGCGGTTCAAATTCATTTATTTTTGGGAAATATTTATTCTGAACTAATAATAAATTTACATGTTTGTCTAGTTTTCGCTTGGTTATACGGTGGGGTACAACAGAAAAATTTTATTTTGAATCCATTTCCAAACCAAATACATTAACAGAGATTGCATTATTTTTCTCAAATTTGGAAATTTGCGGTAACGTCATAAGAAATTCAATATCTTTTAAGTGTAGTACTGTCTCGTAATGAGGATATGATGATGTTCTATCAGAGTATCTTTCAACGGGATGGAGAGCACTGACAAAGGCCCATGCGAAGCAAGCGTCATCGTTGTTCTTAACATTAATGCAAACCTGCTTCTTTGCAATTTTTTCCGGTAGTTTAATGTAGGATGAACCGTTCCCAACTTCATATTTATTTATATTAATTTCTAAGCTAATAATTTCATTTAAAGCTCACCCACTACCAGATTCGGAAAATTCAGATAAAGCATTAAAAATATCATCCTTTACATTAGATTCAAACCATTGACGTAAATCCCTCCCTGCATCAATTACCTTATTTTTGTATTAAAATATTTGTTTTCAATAATTTCTATGTCTTGTGACTTTCTTATAAATTCGGCGCAGAAAGTAGTATTAACTTTAAGCACTGGTACTTTCTTCATTGCATTCATTATTCTAGTTTTGAAAAGGTGAAAAGCATCATTGAAAAATTCATTCAAATATTTATGTTTTAAATTAATGATTACTCCAGTACGAACTCTACTATAAAAAACCGATATTAAATCTTCCCATTTGACCCGATTACTACGTTTTTCTTTTACCAATACCGCTCCCCCAATATAATTTACTTTTTCAATGATACTTTTAAACCTTTTCAAATGTCCTAAATTAGTCTGAAGGTTACGCAGTACACCTGCTGATAAATTAGATCCCTTGATAGCTCTAGTTAAAAGTCTAATGTGTGATTTTACCTTTTTTATCCATAGCACTCTCTCCTGCGGGGTACAACCCTAAAAGTATTTCCACTTCTTTGAACTTTTTAATAATATCATTGCTGATATGCTTAATTTCTAGAAGTGAAACTCTGTTCAATTTTTCTAAATCCATCTAAAATTAATAGAATATTTTCTTGTTAATTTTATTGAAATTTAATAAAAACAATTTTTTTACTCACGTTTGTTTCCTGTAGATAAAACACATACACAAATAAAGATTTTTCTAATATTTTATAATACGTCACGTATAGCGCACAAGTATAAACACATATGATGAATTATGCCGGCTGTAAAACTTTTATATTATCTGTGACGTCAATTTTTCATACGTCACCATCGTAATCTAACGAGTCTTTTATGAACACGTGTGAAAAATAATGTTGAGTTAGCAGTTTTTATTTCGTGGGATTTATATTTTGTATATGTTACAATTGACAGTTTAAAGTCGTAAATTAATTTTTATTAATTTCTCTACAGATTAGAAATAAAATGTTTTGTCTATCAGACTGAAATTTTGCCATTTGTTTACATTTAAGTCACGTTCCTTAAACCAGCCGGCGACGTTTTTGTTTTGTTGAGTTAGCAGTTTTTATTTCGTGGAATTTATATTTTGTATATGTTATAATTGACAGTTTTAAGTCATAATTTAATTTTTATTGATTTATCCACAGATTAGAAATAAAACGATCTGGCATTTTTGCAGTTTGTTTACATTTAAATCACGTTCCATGTAGAAATAATCCGAACGCCGACGTTTTTGTTTATAATAAATCATTTCGATAACCCAAATATATACACAACACAATCTAATCTGAAGACGTCGATTTTTTTGTTGGATTGCTTACTCTCGTGAATTATGTTTTATAATCACATAGACGTTGTTTGCGTTCAGTTTCTCATATTACCAAAAATTTTAATACGTGACTTCTTTATTTCATTTACGCTCTCGATATTATGGAAGTTATAAATTAACTTTTAATGGTTCATTTAATCACTTTAGCAGCATATTTCAATAGACGTTGTTGAATTTTCTCATATTACTGCGACTAATTATTTATACTCACGCTTTGATGATTATAAAATGTTTAGGTTAAACAAAATTTGCAATTCGATACAAATACTGAATGTCTACCGGAATCCTTTTTATTTAAATATCAAATCTAGTTCACGAAAGTTGTCGTCATCTCTGTGTTTGAATATTTTGCAAGAGAACTTTGAAGATATGTAAGTTATTTTTTTTCGTTATTTAACTTATTTTACATTATACTTACTTTTTTTTTAGTGAATTTAATGCTTGGGCTCGTATGGTTCAATTAACGAACCGATATACGCCACCAGTAAATCCTGAAGTTTACTTCAGAGAAAAGTAAGTAATTTTTTACATAGTTAATTCATTTTTCAATTATAATTATTTCTACAGCAATTTGGATGATCTACCCCCTCCTTACTGGGACCTGTCTCCGCCACCGTACATTGATGATGACCTGCCCCCACCTTACAGAGATCTGCCACCTCCTCTGATTCCAATACGGGATCCACCACCAGGATTTTTATTTCCTCCAAGTTATTCTCCTACGCCTCCACCTTACTTGGAGGAAAAGTAAGTTATTTTTTATTTTGTATTCTTTTTTTCAATTATATTTTTATCAGTGATCGTGATATCAACTTCATTGTCGTGGACGACGACGACACCGACGACGAGACGGCGATTGTCATCTTCGATGATGAAGACGAAGTCGTCGAGATTAGCGACGTGGGGGAGGATGAGGTTCGATCAACTGTAATATGTTGGGCAGGTTGGCAATAATGTTTTTTTTTCAAAATTATTTTTTTATTAAATTGTTTTTTCCAAAAAATTATTTTTTAATAAATTACATTTGTATTGAAATTAGAGATTTGATTAATTTTTTTACATTAATATTTTAAGTTTTTTATAATAGTACAATATTGTATCTTAATAATTTTTTAAAGTTATTCTATTATGTTTAGTATTGAATCTAATACTATTTTTTTACCATAGATATATTTTCTTTGTCTATAACTTTTTTATTTATTAACTTATTAAAAATATTCTCTCTTGTGATTATGTTCAATTAATTTTTTTTGAATTTTAGTCTTTATTTGATTGAAATCGGATAAAGTTTAAGATAAGGCCCTTTTGACATATTGCGTCAGATGTCCACGTGACGCACCTTTTTTTTCCTGCATCCCCACCCCTTTGCCACCATGTTTTTTTCTTAATGCAGTCATATTTTTCTTAATATACCTATACCATACCCTCTTTTTCGCAGCCACGCCCCCTTTTTTCTTAATGCAGCCATGTTTTTCCCCACCCTCTTTTTTTCTTAATGCAGTAGCCACGCCCCTTTTTTTTAATACAGCCATGTTTAATGCAGCCATGTTTTTTCCACACCCTCTTTTTTCTTAATGCAGCCATATTTTTTCTTACCCCCTCCCTTTTATCTTAATGAATTTTTTTTCTTACCCTCCACCCTCTTTTTTCTTAATGCAGCCACGCCCCTTTTTTATTAATACAACCATGTTTTTTGCCACGCCCCTTTTTTCTTAATACAGCCATGTTTTTTTTTCTTACTCCCACCCCCTCGCCGAAGAAGACCCTCTGGTCATTGACCAACAAGCACCAGTGACGTCACTTCTTCAGAACTACAACAGCGACACCTGGAATATCCGGGCGGCGGCTTGACGAACTAACCCATCTTTGGTCACTCACGATGGACACATGCCATCCGCATCAAAAGTGAGCTCGTAGCCCCTTTGCTATACTACTTACGCTTCTGGTCAAAATACTTTTATTTTTAATCTGGACGTTTTTGACCCACTGAATACAAAGCTGAACTCATTTCCAAGTAAAACTACCTAAAATTGTGCTAAAACTGAGTCCAAAGTTCATAGTTTCGATGAAAACCGTATAATTACAGTAAATTTTCAACAGTTTTGAATAAGTGAACACATTTTCGTTCAAAATGGAATAATTTTCATAAAAATTTGTAAGATGTCAATCAAAACAAAATAACTGACATCCACTTTTTGCAATTTCAATACTGTTTTTAATAAGGCTACACTAGCTTTTGTTTTTATTAGTAGAAAATAAGATAAAGTCTGTGGTCAAAGAGTGTAATCTGTGGTAATCAACTGTTTGAGTTCTTGGCTGTCGATTGTTTATTGGAAGTTAGTGAGTTATTTTGGAAAAAACTGGTAACAGTATCAAGAATTAAGTTGGTATAAAGACATTTTAGGGAGTCCACATGCAAGCAATAAAGATGAGAGGAGATAATGAAGGAGCATGCCAAATGCACACACAACGGAGGTTGCGATTGTGAGGAAATAGACGCTGAACTCAGTATATAATGAAAGCACTGGTGATTTTTTATTTTGAGAGAGAAGTGGCTCATTGTTTTCTTTTTTAGAAGAGACTATTTTTATGTTCTATGAATGTTATGTCAGAAGCACACTATAAGTATATCATTCAGTCCTTTGCTCCTCCTGTAAAATTTAATTTCGTGTAGTTATACCGTTTTGTTCGCCAGATCCGCAGTTTTAGAGTGTCCACAGGTAAGCAATGAGGATGAGAAGGAAGATGACGAAAGAGGATGTCAGGAACATGAACACGACGGGGGTTACGATTGTGAGGAAATAGACATTGAACTCAGAATATAATGAAAGCACTGGTGATTTTTTATTTTGAGAGAGAAGTGACTCATCGTATTTTATTCAGGAGAGACTGTTTTTATGTTATATGATTAATAAATTTATGTAAACTGCAATGACAATAGTTTAATTGCACCCTAGTGGCAATGAAAACGTAATAGTTGCACCGGTGGCAAACAAAACGACATAATTGCATTTGTCAAATTTAAGTATCTACCGTTTTATTAGCGATAGGAATCTGGATTTAAAATACGTCAAATAAAGTCACAAACTCCATATGGACATAATAAACTTAGAAACAAGGAAGAAATTTTTGAAAACATTTGTATGGAGCACAGCATACGGTTGCGAAACCTGGACGGTAGGGGAAGCAAGCAGGAAGAAATTAGAAGCTTTTGAGATGTGGTGTTACCGAAGAATGATGAAAATACCATGGACTGATAGGGTTAGAAACGAAGAAGTATTAGAGAAAGTCGGCGAGAAAAGAAGTATGTGGAAAAACATAAAGAAGAGAAGAGATAGAATGGTAGGCCACTTGCTGAGACATGGAGGAATAGTCCGCGTTATTTTGGAGGCAGAAATAGGAGTGAAGAAAGGCAGAGGTAGGCCTAGATTAGACTACTGCTTGCAAATAGTAAGGGATTTAGGTTGTAGCACAATTAGCGAAATGCATAGGTTAGCACAAGATAGGAAAAGCTCGAAGTTAGCGTTCAACCGGTCTTAGGACTGATGACCTCATGATGATGATGATGTACATAGTTATACCGTTTTGTTCGCTAGGCCCTCAATTATTAATCAAACGTAGAATCAATCAAATTGACAGCAACTCTGTTTTCATTACATATTAACGTATGTAATAACTTATAGCTCATGATATAATATTTATGACATTTTATTTTAATAAACTATCAAACTAACCTATAATAAAAGCGTAATTGATTCTGTGGGACATACTTTAAGTTAATAACCTCTAATGAATTCCTATTTTCAGGTATTAATATCAATTCACTAAACTGTAAGAAACTTTTAAATCTGACGTGGTTGTAGGCATAGTGTAAACGAATTAATTTTCACCTGAGACAATGTTCACTTGGATACCAATCTAAGTGAAACCTGTTTACGATAAGTTTTACCCCATTTTTAAATAAAAACTTAATTTCCATCTTTGTAAATAATAATGTACAAAAATGAGTCAAAATCTATTAGAAATACGATGCGTTTTCCACGTTAATTACTTAGACAACTTATTGTTTCCTGCGTTAGATAAATACCATATATTGCCGTTTATTTTGTTATTACTGCTATTTAATACCATGATCTTATGATTATCTGCAGATAAATCCTGTTATGTGACCTCATACAGGTTCTACGTCCTGCTTCCTGAATTAACTTAATAGCAACATGTAAGATTAATAACTCGTCTTTTTACATGTAATGTATACATGCCTCTAAACGAAACCAGTAGATGGCGAACTGTAAATATGCAAGGTAATTAATGACTCGGGTATAGAGAAAAAAACCTTAATTTTTATATTTATACTGGTTTATAGAAACAACATTTGTGGCAACAAAGCAATTCGTTCTATAATAAAACTGTGAAAAGCCTGAAATAACGACATGAATTAACGTATTTCCATAACAAAAGATAATTGTTCGTTTTGATTAAGAGGGAAAATATATACTATTGAGTTGAATTCATATAGACCTGTACATAAAATCTAAAGGGTAAAATATTTAGCGGCAAATAAACAATGGCAATTTTTATGGAATTTGGTAATCATTTCCAAGGTAGATGGATGACGAACATTTTAATCTCAACTAATAATAATAATGTATTAATTTAAATTATTATAATAATATGAGATACCCCATTTGAAATACTCTGACATTAAATTACCTAGAGTGACAATAGATAGTCATCCGTCGTTAGATCACGTTACCAATTGTACCATCCGATAAGTTACGAGTATCAACAATACCCAACTACTTTTAATATTTCACATTATTGGAAAACATTATTTGTGTATCAAAAAGTAATTGCTTACAAAGTTTATAAATATTTTAATAGTATTGTGGTCTTATATTTATTTACTGGCGCATTTAACCTCCTTTATTTCTATTCCGAATGTATGAAAATTGTAATTAGTGTCACGCTAAACTCATTGAAATAATTGAGGGTTTATTATCCCTCAAAATTATTTTATTTATCTGTCAAATACCTTTGTTTAAATGCATGGTCGTTTTCTATTGTAGGGAAATAAAAAAATAATCGAAATATGTTTTCTAATCCAAAATATTAGTTAGTAAAATATTATTAATTTCTGATTACAATAGAAAATAAAAGAAAAGACCCTGATCGAAGATGTCTTACATTAATACATTGTAATATATGTTACACTAATTATTGTTCTTATTATACTTATTATTTAGAATTTTTGCAAGAAATTGTAGACTAAGACACTAAAAATTAAATCGATAAACATTGACAAATATAGTAAAAATGGCATGACCAATAACTCTTACCAAAATTGAAAACTGAATACGTTAGCATTTTGTTTTTAATTGTAACTTCTAAGTTATTTATTTTCACACTTTCACAGAAATGTAGATATAATAATTTTTGTACTCGGTTAATACTATGAATTCATACGGTTCAGAGTTCTTACTATATTCAAATATTAAAAGACAATATGCAGAAACTGGAGAGAAATTAGAAACAACTCCAAAAAAGTTAAATTTACAAATCAATGATGTACAAATGCAGTACATCACGTAACATACATATGTACAAGCAATTTCAATAATTTTTTTTAAATAATTTCTGATGATCTAATGTAGTTTGGATTTGAATTCATGAGTGCCAGTGTGGCAAATATTATTACGCAAATATGATAATATGCACATCCACATAAAGTTTTTAAGGATATACCATATAAAACTAAATAATCTAGCAAGCCTCTAGGTTATTCGAACATTTGTAATAACCAAATCTTGTTGAAATTAGATATTATTTCTGTCATCTAACGACGACCATCGACTATTGTCGAAAATATTCAAATGCAGAGTAACTAAATCGGGTAATAACAAATTCCATACAAGTTCTAGCTAAATAATAATAATAGTAATAATAATAATAAAATGTTCTTCATCTATGCTAAATTATCTTATTCTTCTCAAACAACTGTTCAGTATTTGAAAGCAGCTTACCAGTATCGTAGGATTATAAATTATAACATATATTGCGTTATTCAAATTCAAAATACCCTCATCAAAGAAAATAACATTTGAAAAAAAGTATGTGTGTTGACTTTCTGGGACAAATGAAGAGTCACTACTTCATTCTGTGATGGTATCCTAATGATTTTCACATTATTCAAGAGTGAGTTTCATTCTTGACGGACAGACCGTTTTCTATTTAAATGGATGAATTATGTTGACTGGGGTATTCCATGCGTAGGAACTACTTTCTAGCGGACAAATGAGAGAGCGGATGGTTTTCCTATCTCTAAAATATTTAGAAATTTGTCTTGAGTCGTTTAAACCTTCGTTTAAACAATACCTATTAGATTAATCATAATTCGGCTAATGGTAAATTATAAAAGTGTTTCTACCTAGACGTGATAAAAAAAGATCAATTTTGGATACATAATTTTGTTAAACAAAAGCAGTACTTCTGCACAGTAATCTTTATGACAATTTTGGGTTTTGTCTCCATGACTAAAACTAACTATAATTAAAATTTCGATTGGTTTAGTTCTCAAACAAACTTATAATTTTGATTTAAATAATAACAGACTACTGGTAGAACACAACTATGATAAATGAATTTGTTCATACAATTCAAGTTCATACAGTTGTGAATCCAAAGTACAGACTGCCGTGGTCCAGTGAGCTGTGGTTCTCCAAATATTTCGCTGTCCATGATGGTAACTTTAGTAGTAATGAGTTGTAACTGATCTTTAGATACGACTACGAAACCTGGACCGTGAATATTTAAGAAATACTATAAGCTGACATATATAATAATAAAAATGTAAATTAAAAACAGATTCAGGATTAAACAAACTATATCGATAGGTACGTTAAAAAATATTGAGTTTAAATCCATCAATGCTTTCATTTATTACCTAGTTATTCAAAAATTGAAAACTTAAAGTCCTTTGTTTCTAAAATTTCTAAGTTTAGAGAAATCTCGGTTTGCGCTTGTATGAAAATATGGTACTTGTAATTTAACAAACATATATGATGTCAACAGTTCATCATATTATCACAAATCAGGAATTGTCAAGTGACCTAATTGTGCGAATATCAAAAAATTGCACATAAAGAAATAATTTTATATGTGACTGTGTTGTCACGATTTCCATTTTATTACAACAGGAATTTCAACAACAGATTTTAAAATGAATAATAAAACGGAGTCTTTTCGACTAAAATGGGAAATGTTAAGAAACATTATATTTTCTTTATTATAGAAACTTTTTACCATAAAACTTTCAATTCGATTCAGGGATCCCAAACATTCTATTTTTTTAAATTGTAAAATAAGAGCATTTTCTATTAAGGAAGCACTTTTTTCAAGAAACAGTTCCTCATATAAAATCTATTCTTGATCATTTTAATATTGTATGCTTCTTATAATACTGTTATGAAAATGAAAATATCATTGTTATAGAGGTTATCATGGCATTATTAAACTAATGTTCGTCCCATCATTCACTAACAGAAATGGGCAATAGGGGTATATTTTTGGAGGAATATTCACAGAACAAACTGGCAAGTATGTACACCTGATATTTTATTAAATGCTAATTTAAGTAGAAGGATGCAGGTGAAGATTTCGAACGTTGAAATAAATTATGCGGCTTTGTGACGCCTGGTAATATAACAAATAAAAAAAACTTTTTTTAACAAAGTAACTCAGATCCCCATTTATATTTAATAATTAGGCAAGACGTCACTTAGGAAATCAAACACATACATTGAATATACAAAAATAATTCGCTTCCGTCAATAGAATTTAGCCATGTTTATAATATTACATCCTAATGAAGTTTTATTATATTACGATATTACAGGTTATCTCTTACACACTTTATCTAGGTACAAAAATATACAATGCGTGTCTTAAAATTCCGTCTCTCCATTTAACTTTGTAACTCGGAGACCTAAAAGAACGAAAATTTGCATATATGCATTAAAGTGTAAATATGTTTCAATTAATAACAATATACGAGCAACATCTTATTTGGAAGTGGCTTCAAATATTTATTCAAACGTTATTTGTATTTTAGATTATGTCTTTTGATTTTTGAAAAAGTCTATTAACCATACCATAATTTTTATATAATAACTTTTATGTAATAACTTCTAGGCAATGCCTCATTGTAAAAGCTGTGTCCACTTAGACAGAAACCACACAGTTCACTTAGACGTTTCCACATATCCAAATCTTATTTTGTTTACATAGCACAAATTTTGTTTTGTTTTGCTGATAGTACAACATCTTATTCTCCAAAAGTAGAGTACAATATTCTTCTCTCACACATTCAACTATATCTGCGAACATTAATTTACATTCTTCAGCAATTCTTTGCTTCAAAATTTCGATGTTAGTGTTTATAGTTCATTTCATCGCTATTTGCTAAATAAAAAATCTCAAAATATACCGTGGCTTGTTTTTATGGCTAGGCTCAGGTAGACTGTTCCATTTATCGGCAAGATTGTTTTTTATTTGGCAAATAGCGATGAAATGAATAGTACGTTCGATATTAAGTATTCTAAGGGCGTTAAATCTAGAGACCAAGTGGGCCACCCTATTATACACCAGCGTGCAATCCAAATATTCAGATACTGTTTTTAAGACAAACTCTTATTGCACCGTAGTAGTGTGAAGGGGCACCATGCTAAAACGAGCACCCGTTAAAAAGTTATTTTCCTGTTTTGAAAACTTTAGCGGCTCTATAGTTATTTCTTTATTAGCGACTCAATAGCATTCTGAAACATGTTTAAATATTTTGGCAGACATTGACTCTTTCTGAAAACTGTGTATAGTTCTCACGAATGATATAAGAATCATATCCCTTTACTACCTTTACGTTACTGCCATTATCGTTTAGAAAAAACGTGGATTCATGGGTAAAAAATTGTTTTGACATAATCAGGTTCGCCGCCCATTTTTTTTATGTAATTTCTCAAAATTGAAGTCTACCATCGGTATCAACTTTTCTAGACGGCCTTTGTAGACGCGCATTGCATTAGTTTCTATATATTTATAGATGTTAATTTTAAGTTAATATCAATAATGCTTAACATTGTGATATGCAATATACATTTACATTTCATATATTCTTCTAAGAAATTAATTTAATAAATTATTAATAATTTGTCATACTCTAAAAGTTAAAAAAAAAATGTATAACAAAAATTAATATCAGTTTCAGATACTTCAAATATTTTACATTGATTTGTTAGAAATGCGTTTTAAATAAAATTGTTTGGTGTTTCTGAAAAAATAAAAATATATTTTTTCTATAAATTTAAAAGGGGTATTTAACAAGTAACAAAGAGCTGATCCTATTTGTTCTTTGTCACTACTGTAATTATATATTTTCAACGACGGAGTAAATACAATAAAACCGCAATGAGCTATAAAATTACAGTTGCACCCATTTATTTATCACTGTTCTGCATTGGTCTAATTAGTACCTGTTAAAACATTTATTTGCCGTAATTCTTAGTTTACTGTTTTAACACTGTCGTTAGTAGTTCTTCGTAAAAAATATGTCGTTATTTCATTATATCCTACCATTGCATACGGCACTTCCTGGAACTTCATTTAATTATTTCCAACATACGATAAATGCATCATATAACCCGTATTACATTTGAGATTGACACTAAAATATAAAGGTGGAAATGTGAGTTTTACCTAATGTTATACTATGCTGTGTACCTATAATAATATTAGGTAAAAACAGCTACCTTTTGTAATTTATGAATTTGAGCTAAGTTTTGAAGCAGTAAATTTTTAAGTCTATAATCACAATATTTGAGTAAAATTTGTTACTTTGGGGTAACTCTCCTTCGCAATTCTGTTAAGTGAAATGAAGATATGTGTAATACCTCATCTGAAATTGTATATTCAGTAATATAAATTAAATTGTATTAATTATTATGTTTTTTTGTGAAAAGATTGATATGTTAGTATTACTAAATTTTTGCTCCAAATAATGTTATTCTAATCTGATTCAGGTGTTCAGACAAGATTTCAAAAATAAAACACGCCACAGGTAGGATTCGACATCTGTCAACTGCCCCGGATGGAAACCGAACGACAGACAGACAGTTTCGAACTTATTAGTTCTCATCAATGCCGTACACGGTATGCCGATCCAGGATAAATGCCAAATGCAATCCGTGGGATATACATCTACATGGGTACTATCTATGTTAGTAACATATAAGTCGGGAATAGAGAAAAGAACTACTAAGCCGCCAAGCGGTTATCAAGTAGTTCTCGAATAATAAGACTATTACATAATCGTTATAGGAAACAACTACTCCTCAGACTAAAGCCCCGCCAGTCATTACATTATACCTAAAGGCGATCCTCGACCCCTTTCTCGTGTTTCTATAAGATCATATATTCAGACAAGGTTTCAAAAATAAAACCCGCCACGGGTAGGATTCGACATCTGTCCCGGATGGGAACCGGCACTGATGAGAACTAATAAGTTCGAAACAGCTGTCTGTTATTCGGTTCTCATCTGCGACAGATGTCGGGTTTTATTTTTTAAACCTTTTCTGAATATCTGATAGTGCAGAAACACGAGAAAGGGTCGGTAAATGGATTAATACCTCATACAGAAGCAAATCTGCTCGTAACGCTTGTGTAAGAAACATGGTCCCACAATTCGATTTCGGTAAATATCCGACCGAAGTGCTTTTTAATAACAATAATAATAATTCCTTTATTGCCCAACAGATAAATCCATTTATAGGACAAAACAAAGAAATACACACATATGTGTACAGTATATAATAAAAAAGAATAATAAATAACAAAAGGTTAACCTCTAAATAAGTTTGACATAAATATACAGTCGATTACTTCAGTAGCATATAATTTACAGGACAGTAAAAAGTTGTTTCCCTACAGACAGTAACTCATTATGATTACAATTATTGTTCAAATTACAAGTGCTAGATGTTACGTTAAAATTCTGAGACATAACAAACACAGCTGACTTTAACAGTACATTAGTTCTTGCAGGCTAGCAATAAAACATACTTTCTTCTCGAGAGCCTAGTCTAGGTATACGTATATTGAACATGCTAAGCAATGCGGGTGCATCTATTCTATTGTGGAACAATTTAAATAAAAATGAGTGGCTGGTAAGCACCCTTCTAGTGTTCAATGACTGGATATCAAATCTTTGTAGAAGCAAAGGATGATCGTAATCTCTTACTGGATAGTAATTATCTATGCGACATGATAGATACTTCAAGAAATGCCGCTGAACACTTTCAAGTTGATCAATATGATTTAGATATCGAGGATATCAAATGAGAACAATATTCTAATTTTGAACGAACTAATGAAAAATATAATGACTTTAAAGTAACAGTGTTATTGAATGATGCCGTGTTACTAGTGACAAAACCAAGGGTCTTATATTCATTAAGAGACACATGATTTATATAACCAGAGAACGATAATTTATCATCAAAGTATACACCAAGATCCTTAATATTTTCGGAACGTGTTAGAACTGTATCACCAAGAGAATAATCAAATATTAGTGGTTGTTTCTTTAAAGTATAGGAGCAAACTTTACATGTTTATTGATAGTTTATTCTTAAAACACCGTGACACACCAAGGCATATGCAACTTCAATTGATCCTCTAAGCAAGTTATCTTTAAAAATAACCTTTAATAAATGCTTTATATATTATAAGACAGCCTACAAAAGTCTAGTTAGTTACGCAATGGCTAAGTTATATCCAGCACTCTTATTGGCCCTGTTCAGCTCACGTACATACAACGGTAGAAGCTGACTGTCTCTATATTATCTCTATATTATGTTGATTTTAATATAAACGAATTTATCATTTAAGATGCAGCATTTGTCTTACGTATTTCTAACTGTTAACATTAATATTGTAAAATAAGAATTCCTTTTCGATTATTTTGTGTATAACCTTCATAAGTCCAAGAACATAAAAACTGCATTACATAACTAGTATTAATGTGATGCACTAGGAAGGTACAAAACATTGTTACTATTCTTCAATGAAACCCAAAAGTACGTACAACAACGTTGCTAAAGTGACAGTAGATTATTTCATCAGCCAAAATGGATCAGTCATAGTAAAAAATCAGCAAATATCCAAACATACTATGAAATACAATTCAGGGAGGAAATTTCAGTAAGAAATAAGAAAACGCGCTTATTTCATATTCATTTATTCAATATAGATCTGAAAAATTGTAGCAAATGTAATACAGTTTACGTTTAATGATCGTCAGACTGATGTTTAGTCAGCAATATATTCTTTATATGACCAAATTTTCTTTCAATAATATATTTGCTTTATTGCAAAATTATAGCTTCCTATAATTATAAAAAAAAATTTCTTTTTGTATAATCCTACAATTAATTTTTACTAACAGGTCTCTCTGCGGAAGTAATTGTATTATCCATGTGTATTCTCCTCTTATATATTAAAATGATCATTCATTTTAATATACAAAAATTGCTGTTTCATTATACCGATTATAAGATATTTGAAATACGTTATAACGGGCGGTACGTTTTATACTGCCCTGCCATGAAGAAATTGATGTGAATACGACAGTGCGGGAGCTATACAATTAAATTAAACTTATTAAAATTAAATTAATTCAATTAAAGTAAACATATTAAAATTATATAGGTTACCTGACCTGTGTGATCTATTTACATGGATTCAGTTGCATATTTGTGGTAATTTCCTAATTTTCTTGCTTTTATAGTAGGTAAGTACTATAATCTGGGAAAAGAACATATAACAAAATGCATTAAAATTTCTACTTTTCCAAACTCCACTATAAATGGAAAAGTAATGTAATCGTGTAAAGAAAAATTTTTTTTGGGTTTATTTTTCGTTTTTCGGCCTAAATCCCAAAAAAAATGGTTTTTAAAATATAGTTGTTGCGTGTATGTCGTCGTCGTCGGCATTTATTCTTGTTAGAACGATAACTCAACTAAATCGTGTCGGATCGATCGGGTTTTAACTGATTCCGATCGGGGACGTCTTCCAGACGACACCTATTGATTTTGAGGTGGATAGCACACAACACCCCCTCCATTGGGCCTATTTGAGAATTTTTTTTTGTTAGCACGATAACTCAACTAAATCGTGTCGGATAGATCGGGTTTTGATTAATTCTGATCGGAGACGTCTCCCAGACCACACCTATTGATTTTGAGGTAAATAGGACATACCCCACCCTGTTCATGGGTCATGAGAAAGCACGACGGTGGACTATTTGAGAAATTTTTGTTGTTGACACGATAACTCAACTAAGCCATGTCGGATCGATCGGGTTTTAACTCGATCGATTCGGATCGGGGACGTCTCCCAGATGACACCTATTGATTTTGAGGTGGATAGAACACACTCTACCATGTTCATGGGTCATGAGAAAGCGTAATGGTGGACTATTTGAGAAATTTATTTGTTAGCACGATGACTCAATTAAATCGTGTCGGATCGATCGGGTTTCGACTGATTCTGATTATGGACGTCTACCAGACGACATCTATTGATTTTGAGGTGAATAGGACACACCCCACCCTGTTCATGGGTCATGAGAAAGCACGAGGATGAACTATTTGAAAAAAGTAAAATAGTCGTATAAAACACATATTCTGCATTTGTGTGTCGGTTTATTATTTTCTCGGCCACTCAATTTCGAAATAGAGATGTTCTACGTGCAGAAAAGTCCGTTTTAAGGTTTTACTGTTTATTTTCTTTTTATTTTGTGTATAACAAGAAAAATAAATGAGAAATAAGTGAATTGAAATAGGTATAAGGTATTATTTTAGTATAGGGCAGCTTTTCATTTAGTGTAAAAAATTTTCACAGACAAAAACCGAATTGCTTCCTCTAAAGCTCCAGCCTTCAGAGAAGAAGGTTTTACAAGCACAAACACACCCATGCTCGGGAAGAATTTGAAATTCCTGTTGGGACTCGTACCCAAGCATATAAGTAACCCTCCAATACTGAGCCTAGTTCACCACTCCAGGCAGCAGAATAAGTAGCATTGTTGCAGCTGCCTCTATAGGAGAATACGGTAGATTACTTATCCATGTAGTGGCCATGGAGCCAAGCGCTGTACATTTATTAGATGCGCGTCGGGTAACTAACGTAAATCTCATCGTAATTATTTATTTCTTTAACATCAATCCAAATATTTTATTCTAAATAGAGAATTTGTTGTTTAGGCATTACTACTTTAGACATTAAATACTTATGGTAGTAACCAATAGCATCGTTTTATAATTGACATATATTTTAAATAATAAATATTTCTTACCTGTATTTTTTTTCATGCTAGTGTATTATTTCATATATAATATGACAAGTAGATGCATTTTTTTCAAGAAAAGTCGATATCATTTTCTCGTTTAACAATATTCAATTAATATCCCGTACTATTCACGTATTAGTTTTATGGGATGAGCAAGAGTTACACATTTAACCATGTTGTCATGAATCACAAAATATACCGAAGTCTTCCTTTCTAAGAATTCTTGAGAAAAATTTAAATCTCAACCATCTTTAATCCTTGTTCCTCTTATTCACATTTGACTATTAACTAGGCATATATGTACATATATTAAGCAAAATATATGTCATAAGATCTGCTGTATAAAACTTTAGAAATCTAAGAAGTAAGCATAATATATTCATTAAAATTGTACTACTCTGCGAAGCTGCGAAATATATATGCATATTTTTTATCATATCAAATTGCTCTGTCGGAATATTTTCTTGTCATAATGCCATATGTATGCATATACGTTGTAAGTTTCCGACTTTTCCATTTGTTGCATACTATTTAAAAAAGTGGTGTGATGTTAAACTACTTTATATGTAAATTAGCAGCGCTGGAACACGAAACAAGTTAATGTGTAGATGCTATAAATTTACCGTAGTACGATCAATCATCGTGTTTTCAAAATTGCAGTCAGAAAATATTTATTTAATATAACAAACATTTACTTAAGTACATGTATTTAATGTGAACAAAGCATTACCAGTAAGTCCACATTTTTCTTAAATAGTAATGTGATTAAAAAGTAATGTAATAAGGTAAGCACATAGTTGGATCTGTGTTTTTAAATTGAAATCTAACGAAAGAGTGTATTTAAATATGTTGCATAATACTACTAAGTCGCCAATTTTGGATGTTTTAAATTAAAATCCTGATGTTAGAGTTGATTTCAATAGATGCATTACAAAAGTTATTTATTAGTTCAACGCAAATAATGCAAAGTATAAAAAATGTGAGACATCTGATAAATCTATCACCTGTTATTACATGGTTTAATGCACTTTTTAATCCATATGGACTATGTATCGTACTATAAAAGTACTATTTTAACGGTAAATAATATATTTACAATCAAAGTAAGGCATAAAGACGCTACCGATTATATAATGAACTTTATTTAATGAATTAATGAATGATTTAATATTCAATATGTAAATAGTAATTATAGCTAACAAATTCCTAATACAAAACATGGGTTAGTAACAATTACAAATAACATAAACATAAACTATTGCATTTGAAATATGATTATTTCAGTTTAAATTATTGAAAATCAGTTGGAATAGAAAATGCCATTATATTTATCCGTATATAGTTATATAAACAGACAATTTCAGAGCAGTGCTGATCCACATCATTGAACAGATAAAAGTACTGTATTCTAAGGGTTTTGAAATGGAACGATCAGATTCATTGAAAGAAACATTATTGAACATTCGGTTTGATGGCTCGGTATATTATACTCGTACAAGAGTAAAAAATCACTGCCATTATATACCAGCTACAAATACATCAATAAATAGCAATACTTAACTTATCACTTTATCGTAAAGAACAATAATTACTTTAGACGCGCACTGTCTAATGATCGTATATTATATTATATGGTATCTATACATATAGTATTCTAGGCTAACATATACCTACATATAGTACTTTCATATTCATTATGAGAACTTATGCAAATGAACAACAGAAAATTTCTGACGAACATATATAAATCAATGCGTGTATAAAACTATATCTACAGTGAAAACGAATTAAGCAGCTATTTATAAAGTTAGAAGAAACTTTTAAATCCTAAAGCTATTTAGAAATATATAGAATAATAGCGCAGACGTAATATTTCCAAAAGTAACCTTGCTCAAAAAGTGTTTGAGCTCATTGACCGATATTACTAAGAATATCACTTGTACTCATAGATGCATTTTTAGAATGTAACCGAAATTCGCCTTCAACAGGTACATTTAATTATATTAAATGTACCTGTTGAATGTTGTAAATTATATTAAATGTACAGGTACCTGTTAAATTAAAATACTATTCTAACCATTTATAAAATATATTTTTATAAGTCTGAAAATACCTTTCAAATAATGATAACATGGTTACCAACATTCATTTTATGATTTTGTTCTTAGGTCTCCTGTCTGATATAAAACAATGATTTTAAAAATTAAATAAACACATTCTCTTATCTGCATATAGTTATAAACATTGTGAATATTCCTCTACGTATCGTATTAGTGTATTCATACGTATATAAAATGTAAGACTACGAGTAATAATAAATTGTTTCACTGAAATCAAAAATAGTACATTTTTTTATTTCGGTAAAACAATTCATTATATTAATTTTATATATTATATATTAATACACTAATGCGATACAGAGAAAAAAATTACTACATTTATAACTACTATATGCAGTTAAAAGAACATGAATTTATTGATAAGGTAGATAAAGTGTTTGTCCTTCTGACCCTTAGATAATGTGACGACATTATTTGCTACATTGCATCAAGAAATATTTACAGAAGATCGAGTTGAGCCTTAAAGGGTCAGTTAGATTAATAAAAATTCTTATTTCCTATTTCTGAAATTTTTAAATTCTGTATCTTTATGGAAAATAAAAAATTAGGATAAAATTCAAGAAATTGGGATTTTATTACTGGAGTAGACAGAAACCTTTGGTGTGGAGATAACACTGACTTAGTTTTCCACAAATCACCAAAGTACACTACTCGATGCGCGTTTCGTCATCAAAGTTGGCATCATCTGGAAATGATTAAAACTAAATTAATATTCAGATTGAAATGAAAAACTAAATTTGAGACTTTATGTTTTTATTTTCTTTAATATCTCGCAAGATTTGTTTGTTTCATGATCATGAAAAGATAACCCGTTACAAATATTTTTGAATTTCCTTCAGTAAGTAACTCATTTTTGGTATGTTTTAAGTTTCATTTGCCACTTAAACTTTTAATATTGCTCTAATATTTAACTCTTAAAATATAACATGGGTTCTGTATTTCTTTATGCTTATATAATAATGTAGAGTTTACCATTCGACATTAAAATATAAACTTCAGAATGGTTTTTCCTATAAAATATAAGATATAGCATGTACTGCTTATGAAGAATAGGAAAAGGTGTGAGATTCTCTAGGTATGCGTAGAAGAAAGAGTGAGGTAGTATTTAGAGAGAAAAGGATGCACTTTACGCGGGACCAGTTCGAACTTTGTGTACATACACATTCAATATACATACATTCATTGATATTCACTCTGCAAAGGTCCTCAATTTGACTGAGTAAAGACCAGGCAATTTACTGCGTACCTCGTGGGTGGTCCGCTATCGCTCTTTTGAGACTTGTTCCTACTCTTGTAGAACTGTACCAATAATAATCAGCATAATTTATAGCAAGTAGAAGATAGAGAGAGGGAGAGAGAGAGGTAATACGATAGGCGCTCAAGGGAATTGTCTGATGTGGATCTATACTATAAGAGTGGCTGTTTCGCGGCAAATATGTAAGAGTGACCAATCGTATTCTCCTAGGTAGCTGCGACAATGTCATTCATACTGTGGTCCGGGATAGAGGACTAGGTCCACTATTGGGTTACGTTTGCATTCGAGTTCGAGAGGTTGGGACTCGAACTCAAGCATACAGTGCTTGTAATCGGGTCCCAAAGGGGGGAAGTTGACATCTCTCACTCAGCCCGGGTGGCGATTTTACAATCTCTATACGAATACAGTCACGATGGTGACTGAACTCGAGTAGTTTTTCTTTGCAAAAAATTAGTTACATAATCTATTACGGTACTGGAATAGAAGTTGTAAAGTTCATTTTGTTAGCTATTACCGACACAAAATCTAACCCATTTCAGTGAGTCTCTGAATAGTTTCATTAGTTTAACGATCTTTAGTGTCTTAAAATGGCTAAAACAGTAATAAATAGTATCGTGGGTAGTGACATTCATTATTTTGATTTGAGGAGAAAATCAAGATCATTTTGTGACTAAATTTCAGTGCAAATTAACAAAAGAAAAATATTGTCTGGAAAAATGTGAAACTTTATAAAAGATTTTTCTCGTAGCACAAACACTTACTGGATTGTAAACAAAGTGTTTAATAACTGTGTTCGTTATGAATTTCTCAAATTCTATGTGTGTTATCTAGCCAAAAAGAATAAAAGTTTACAGCTGTACAAGCTGTACAGGAAATTATGAGTATTTAGCAAGTATAAATATAAAATTTCTAAAAATTACTGAAGTTACTTTGAGAAGATCTAACTTATTAAAACAAGGTTTAAATTTAGTGATCAATATAAACTTTGAACATTCTCACCGAATACAGGTTGCCCAAGCATTTAGCTTATTACTATGTAATGAAGATACAAAAGCAACTTTTCGGCGTTAATTTGAATCTGGAATGACAGCTTCTGCCGCCTAGACTTATCATGAATTCTTTTTATCTGAAAATTGTGGTGGTGACATTAATGTGCTTCTAGCAAATGCACAAGTTAACCCAACAGAAAGGCAAGTGACCTACTTTTATCAACAATGGAGGTCTGAAAAATATGAGGAGAGGGATGACCAAAGTGCTATTGAAATAATAAAGATTAAAATTGTAGAGTTACAAAAACAGGATATCCTTTGTTCTGATAACCGCCGTTATGAAAAGAGCTTTTAAAGCAGGTCATGTAGATGAGATGATCTTCATTGACACCATTGTGGTTCCTGTGACCAAAGCAGCACCTCGTCACTTTTATTTTTGCAGCGACAAAAATTGGAGCATTGCCAATAGCTGTTATACTCCATAAAAATAAATCAGAAAATGATTATGTATACGCTCTAAATATGACAAAGCAATACGTAGAAGCCACTTGTAATAAATTGTTTGAGCCACAAGTTATTATGACCGACGATGACCCTGCAGAAAGAAATGCACTTACAGTAGTATTTCCAAAATCTAGTTTGCTACTTTGTATTTTTCATGTAACGCAAGCCTTGTGTCGCTGGCTATGGGATTCTAATAACAAGATTAAGACAGATGACCGAAATACCCTAATGACGTTATTCCGCCATGTTTTGTTTGCTAAAACTACTTCAGATGCAGAGAACATTATGTTTTAATTAGTGAACGACCAAACATTAAACAAATATAATAATGCCAAGGTTTCAAAAAATAAAACCCGCCACAGGCGGATTCCTAGAGCGATTATGTGATAGCTTTGCTATTCGGGAACTACATTGATAACCGCTTGGCGGCTTGGTGGTTCCTTTCTCGATTTTCGACTTATAAGTTAATGCCAAGGCACATTTAGAACATATTTGGAGCCGTCGAGAAGAAACACCATTCTTCTTTTCGTAGTGACGTTTTGCACAGGGGTAACAATACTAATAATTACTGTGAAGCTTCTATCAGAATTTTCATGGACATTATATTGAAATGATGTAAAGCATTTAAAATATGTACTCTTATTCATTTCTTCACCGAAATTTTTTAAAACTATTACAAAAATAGACTTCTAAAATGTGTAAACACAAGAGGACGAAATTTAACTCTAGCTTATAATAAGTTCTCTCGAAATATAAGAGATATTGAAGAAATAACATATCAGCCATTTAAATTACCGTGTTAAACACAAAGGTGACTATTTCGAAGTAAATATTGAAGCTGAGTATTGTAATTGTTATTTTGGTTAAGGAGGACAATATTGTAAGCATTTATGTACAGTCGAACAAAAGTACGGACTTTCTATAAAAAAATCCTTGTTTTTGACTAAAAGTGATCGGCAAGATTTTTCTAAAATTGCCTTAGGTGAAACGTATTTACCCGCTTTCTATGATAACATAAGCTCCAACAAAAATTGTGATTCTGAAGATACCAGTGAAACGTGTTGCACAGAAAATAACATTACTGTCAGTTACATCAATCTGAAACTGTTAAGAGCTCCATTGATTTGCCAATTGCCGAAACGCTCAGTCAAGACTATAACGCAAGTATTGATAGAATGCAAGCCGAATTTATACGGTTTTCAGAGATATTAAAGAAAGATCAGTGCCCTTTCAATATCACAGTGATAAAAAGATTTGTGACTACATTAGGAAAAGTTCAGACTCCATCACAAATTGTGTCCATGTTTTCCTACACTACTCGATTTAACAGGAGCCGAAAAATTCATGTACAACCAACAGCTGTATCTCGAAGAAATGATAGCGGACTTAAAGGTAATCGCATATAGTCTGGAAGGTCAACCGAACTCGAAGAAAATAGAAAAAGAAGAAAACCTCACGACATTGGCCTTAGCATAGAGAGAAACGAATCCAGTGCAAAAAAAAATTTACTTAACAATGTCCAATAACATTAAAAAAGGATAATTTTTTAGTTATACTTATTTAGTTATGCAAATTTGTATATTTGAATTTTAATTAATAAACGTTTATCAAAATGTAGAAAGTTTATAAAATAATAATAAATATCATCAACCTTTACGACTGTGCAAAAATTCTAATTATTATCCCTTCAAATTGCGAAAATATGGGTGTGTCTTCATCTTAAATGCGACACAGCGTATATGTACTTAAATGACTGAAACAATGTAGGCATTTATTCATTATTTAATATTAAATTCGTTTTACAAATTCTACACCAATATGGTGCATTTTTGCACTTTGATAGAATAGGATATGTAGCTAATATTTTGCAAACAAAAACTATACGAATTTAGTCGCCCCCATGACTATATCGATATAGGAATTGTAAAATCGCGCCCGGGTGTGTTTGTCTTTGTCTTTATGTGCCCCCTCCACAGCCTAAGGCTTTAGGGAAAGAAACCGATTAAAGTGTGTAAAATTAAAAAAAACGCATATCATATTCTTGTAAAAACATTTGGATAAACGTTAAATACGTTTTGCAAGCACAAAATGTATTGTGCTCCTAAAGATTTAATTTTCTGTTTATTCACTGAATTATTTATAAAAATAATATATTCTCAATCATCATATTTTTGCACCCATACTATACAGTTATAGACGTAAAATTAATTATATGTTAGATTATTTCTAGTTCTATTCCATTTCGTCTTATATTATTTTTAAATAAATCTTAAAGTTTTAACAAAAAATAGAAAATATTATCATAACAAAAAATATGAAATCGTCATGATTAAATTACCCATACTGTGTAATTTATTGACAGAACTTAATCTTAAAATGTAGCAAATTTAATGCAAATTCCACCAGGAAACATTGCCATCTCTTTTTCAATTGCAGATCTAAAATAATTTTTGTTAGTCTGAAAAGAATCATCATGTTGTGACATCCTATACTATACAATATATAGTATAATTTATTTTCTGTCGTGTACTACATTTTCGTTAAGAATTCAATTTAGAATTTGTAACTTGACACAGTATAAAAGGGACTGTGACCAATCTGACCCCCAAAACTTAAGGTCGTTCTCGAGAGGCTGACGAGAAACGAAATGTGGAATTGAATGACAATAAATGTGGCTTTATATTTTTTTGAATGAAAATTGTAGAAAAGTTCAGGAACAGAATTATTGAAAGGAAATAGGTATGCACTGCACACAAAGGAGCGAAAAAAATGTTTTTGGGGTAGCTCCAGTTGGATATAAAATTAAGAGAATTAAATATGGTATATTGAGAAGCAGACCAAAGTGTCAACTTTTCTTTCATTTTCAGTAGCGCTATTCTGGACTTTTGTTTTATTTTTACATACCATCGTAGTAAAAAGTAGAAAACGTTTAAGAAACTTAGTGTATCGTTGTTTTATAGTAGACAAATATTAGGAAAATATAAATATTGCGATTTTATGTTCTACAAAGCTAGTAACTGAGGAAATTGTTTTAGTCAACTTCTATTAGCTTACTGTCTTACTATGGTTTGTGAAATACCATTCTAGTGCAATATATAATTTGAAGATTTATTGAACATTATATTTATCTGTATTAATTTTTCTAAAACCGCATATATAGGAAAAACAGTTTCTTATTTGCCACACGATTATCATAAATAAAACATTAACGGTAGTGCGACGAGTCGAAAGAGTAATTATTATAGAAAATTTTTCTGCAAAATTGAACTGTTATCGTCAATAACAAGTCAATAATTCCCATTATAGACATCATTTTATAATTTTTCAAACCCAAAACCCAACGGTTTCCAAAATGCTTAGTTACGAGAGGAAGATGAGTTGTGAATATACATATATTTTTATTGTTTTCCCACGAGGATTTAATGTTCAAGAAGTTTTGGTTAGTCTATACAGCGAAATCTATTTGAATAATAATTTTGAAAACTGGCGATGTTAAACAGTTGAAAGCGTTGCCCATTTTTGGCATAAAAGGACTTTATTCACCTGCACATTTCCGATCACCTGATATCAACTTCAAAATTTTAAATGAGACACCCTGTATGTTATTACAATTTTGCGATGGTCTATCCAATACCATATTTATTAGCACGTTTATATAAAACTGATTTTCTGAGCTGTTAAATAAATGGATCGATTTTTTTAAACTTTTATTAAAGAAGATTAATTACACAGCAAAATACAATAATTATAAAAATCATTACAGTTAATGATCAAACTGATGTCCACCTTCATTAATGCAATACTCAAATATTTTTAAAACATTTGTGTAGCATACTGCTCTAATCATTCCTGGTGTAATCATTTTTCACCCTGCTCTGATATTGTTTTGTAAATCGTCTAAATTTCTAAACTGTGTATTGTAAACCAAACCTTTTTTAAGTATCCCCATAGAAATAAATCTAAAGGTGTTATATCTGGGGAGCGAGCCGGCCAAGATATTGTACCATTGCGCCTAATCCATTTTTCAGGGAAAGTAGCATCAAGATGTCCTAAATTTTTGGGCAAAGTGAGGAGGTGCACCATCCTGCTGCCACCACATCGTCCTTTTTTTGTTTAAGGTAATACCTTCAAGTAAATGGGGAAGCATATTCTGGAGAAAATCTAAATATCTTTCGCCGTTCAACGTTTCTTGATAGAAATGGCCCAATTAAACGGCCGTTGAGTAAATCGCACCAAACATTTACGCCCCATGTTATATTTCTTTCTTTTTCTCTGGTTTCTCGCATCCATTTTGGATTTTCAGCCGACCAGTAGTGACAATTGTGTGTATTAACGGTACCATTGTTGTGAAAACAACTTTCATCACTCCACAATATTTTATTTAAAAAGAACGAATCATCTGCGACTTTCACTGACATTTCAGCAATAAAATTAAGTCTTCTTTCAGGATCTTCAGGGATTAAACCTTGCGTTAAATCTAGTTTGAAAGGATGATATTTATGATCTTTTATTACTCTCTGGATTTTAGTTCTACTTACTCCTAATTCTTGCTGAAGACACCACGTTGAGATTTGAGGATTTACTTGAAGATACGCCAGAATATTATTTATGGTATCCTCTATTTGAATAGGCTTTCTTTGAGGGGTTTTCCGTTTTCCACTAGGAAAAGAACCACGTCTTAATGTTTGTTTCACGTAAGCAAAAGTATTTTACTTGGAGCTGATTGGTCGGGAAAACGATAACTACAAATCTCTAGCACATGTGCCATTTTTTCCACATTCTCCATAGATCAGCAGCATATCAACGTACTCGTAAGTAAAATGTAAACGCATAATAATCTTATTACTATTTTACAAACACAAAATCTACTAGTACTGCTTGACAGCTCTTGACAAGTAGTGATGTATTTTTGTTGCTAGGACAACTTTTCTGTTTCTAAGCTACCTACGTTTTAAAAATAAAGGAACGTTCATAAACGGTTGTTTATCATTACTATAGTGCCGCAAGAACTTAACAAATATGGTATCATTGGATTGGTATTAGATAGACCATCACAAAATTGTAACAAAATATACATCTCATTTAAAATTTTGAAGTTGATGTCACGTGACCGGCAATGTGCAGGTGAAATAAAATCTTTTTATACCAAAAATGGGTATCGCTTTCGGCTATTTAACATCGCCTATTTTCAAAATTATTATTTAAATAGATTTCGAGATATCGACTGGCCAAAACTTCGTGGACCACCCTGTATATGTCGCACTTTACGAAACTTCAAATTGTTTTACCTTAATTCAAATAAGCCTCACGGCAACCGATATCAGTTTATTGAGATCTGCCGCTATCCCTTTTTCTTATAAGACGGTATGAAAAAGATATCACCTCATGTTACTTTATATGTGCAAAAAAACTTGAAGTTTTGTCGGGCGTTTTATTGAATAGTCGTTAACACAAGACACTTGATGAAGATGAGAGTGAAATGCGGTAGTGGTTTTTCTTTGTTCAATTCAATTTAACTTGAGTATAATTTTAACTTTAATTGAGTATAATCAATTTAACTTCATATAATTAAATCGAAAACATGTACAGTGTAAATATATAGTGGGTGTGCGTAAACAATTTTGTGGACATATTTAGTGATTTGTGTGTGATGGAAACTGGTCTAGACGATTGGAGTTAGGGCAGGAGTTAAATAGGTAAGTTCAGTATTTAAGTATGATACTTTAGTTTTAATTAAAATATAAAATAATGTTTAAAGAGAAAGTTAGTAGTCGAACGGGATTTTTCAATTCAAATACAGAGAATAATACATATATCGATATATATATATATATATATATATATATATATATATATATATATATATATATATATATATTGCATATAAAATTTCATAGAAAATAAATGTAATAACTTTGTTAATAAATTCTTTCTTTGTTAATAACTGACTTTGTTGTAAGTAAAAACGTACTTTCATTTACTTAGATATAATAACAATATATGAATAAAAAAAGCCAACAATCAAAACAATACATTGTATTGGTGGTATTATATTGTCTATACTCGTAAAATAGTTACATACACATGTAAGCAAAAACATGTTTCTTTGCAGGTAGGTTCCGAACTAGCTGGACACCGTTTTTTGTATAAGGTAAGATTTTTTTAATGTAATGGGTAGTGTAACAGAGTGTAAAGAGTGTTTGTGTAATATTTCCGTGAGTACAGTCCACAAGAGAACAGGGATAACATGCTTATGTGTGTAATATGCGAAATTTCATATATGTGTCGCATTGTAATACAACACAAATTATTTATAAAATTACTGGAGAATACCTTCATTTAGGACTCCTCAACAGTAATTATGTTAGTGCATATAAACACTTTAATACATTTATCGTGAACTATGAAATTATACGAAGACAATCAGAAATATTTTTGGAAATACTACATATAATAAATAATAACGTCACTGTCTGTCTTAAATGCAAATAACTGGAGATATACGGATCATTATTTATCAAGATAATTGATACATCTAACTTATATAGAAAATAGATTCTTCGCACATATATGTGTGATACATCTCACATATCAAACGCTCAGTGAGCGAAAAAAGCGGCCACAACGCGTTGCGGACGGTGCTGAACGACCAAATACCGAAATAAGGTAATTTTTCGTGTTTTGGGCATTCTAGTTGACCACGACCCGTTGTGGACAATGCTCAAGCGGCCACGACGCGTTCTGGATGATTTAGAAAGCTGATAAACCGATCGTGCTTTTAATATTTAACTAGATTAACAGCCATAATATTAATAAACTTTATTTATTAATGAGGAACACAATAGAATAATAACCAACTGAACCGACGGTCGTTGAGAAGGGTATTCACTTTTTCTTGCAGGCACCATTATTGTGGCATCTAGAATTACACGACACCTCATTGGCACACCTTTTTGTATTACAATAACGCTTACAATGGCACATGACAAATCCTTGTTTTGATCCAGACGAAAGAGCTTTAGTTTTTCTCAAATTTAATGAACAACTCGGAACGTATGATGAGTTTATAAAGTTTGAATCAGCGAAGGTGAATTCATTACGACTATAAAGTCTCTCCAGCACGCTCTCTTTGGTTCCCAACTTATACAAGCTGGACTCATTAACGCTTAGAACTACAGCTAGAACACTTCTAGGGCAAGCCGCCCTCTGTCGACATCTGGAATTTTGACTACGATATTTTGACCGATCTCAGCCGGAGATAGTTTTTCACGGGACAAAGCCAGCATTTTTTCAGCTTGCTTCTCCATTCCTGCTTTAACATTTTCGCGTTGCTCTCTGATTGCATTACGTCGTCAGCAAAGGCTGCATACGACTTTTTCTTCGATTTCAACACCACACTTCATGTGTACATTTAAACTGCATGTTTTACATGGTTGGGTGATTCCAAAATGTTCGCAAATGAAACATGCTACTGCATTGATTATATATTCTTCCCCTTCCTGGTGTGTTTCGAGTGTCATCCCTTCCAAGATTTTCTCTAAATCTTCCGTTTCCAAAGTTTCATATGTTTCCCTTTCCAGAGAAGAATCTGCCAATCCGATTCTTCGCTTGCTACCAAACATGGCCTCGTAAGAACTTTTTTAATTCCTTCATGTAGGGCACGATTTTTTTTGCTCTAAGTAAACCGTAAGCCCTCTGACCATTGTTTGCTACCAACAGATCTCTGACGTCCTGATTGGATCGTTCCATCGATCCTTGGCTCTGTGAATGGCGGGGCTTACCGTGCACAAGTTTGAGGCCTGACCACAGATCCTTTAACTGTTCTATTATCCTATTAGAAAATTCTCTTCCGTTGTCGCTTTGAAGTATAGATGGAGCATCGAACATGCAAAAAATGTCCACTACATTATTTATATGCGACTTCTTCAGCTGTTTTCGTTTTGAGTGGTTTCAAAATTGTAAATTTTGTCAGATGGTCTTGGTAGTTCAATATGAAACGATAATTTCGATCGGGTTCGGTCTGCATATCGATCAAATCTACTTGACATCTGGAATTCATATGGTTTGATAGGATTGGTGCAACAACTAACCCCTTCTTCTTGATATTCTTCTTTCGCTGACATTGCTCGCAGAGAGACAAATAAATCTGTATAGCTGTTCTAGTGACATTTCAGTATTTTTTGTTAATTTCAGCCTCCATAACTAAAAACAAAAAAAATGTCATTAGGTACCAATATCTTATAGAAATAGCGTTTAAGTAATGTACCTCTTGTTCGTTTGCGTCCAGTTGCCATGTGAGCAGTTTCAATAATGCCAAAAAGATCCTCCTTTTTACAGAAATATCGAAAAATTTCATCCTGTGTTCCTTTGGTCTTTTCAATTAATTTTTCATATTCCCCAATTGTTACGATATCGTACCTCTTCAGTATTCGATGTTGTTTGGATGACAACGGCATTTTACTGTCTGTCAAACGTTTCGCTTCTTTCACTTCTCGGACGATCTCTTCATACCGTTCGTTCGTAAAATAATCACTTCGATCATTGCTGTTATCAACGATATTTTTAAGTTTTTCATTAAACGCCTCTCTCATATTGTTTTTAGCTAACAATACTAGCGACTTCGCTCAACAACATACACGGAACTTCACTCGAAGACAGTCGTAAACACACTGACAAGTCTAGACAAGAAAGTTCGGTTTATGAGCTTTATAAATCGTCCAGAACGCGTCATGGCTGTTTGAGCATTGACCACAACGTGTCGTGGTCAATAAGAACGGCCACAATGTGAGAAATTATCTTATTTCGGTATTTGGTCGTTCAGCACCGTCCGCAACGCGTTGTGGCCGTTTTTTTCGCTCATTGAGCGTTTTCGATGTTTGAGCGATATCATCTGGATAGTTTAATCCGAATCAATATGAAGTCGTAAATAATTGTTAATCAAGGCCGTGGCACTAAGATTCCATATGAATATATAAACACAAACAGTATGCAGGTCAGTTTTTCACGTACACCAAAAGATTACACGTTTCTCAACGCGCGCTTAGCTAACTAAGTCGCCATCATTGGGAGATGATTAAAACTTTTTTTACAGTTTTAATCATCACCCGATGATGTCTATTTGGTTGGTGAAATGTGCTTCGAGAAACGTGTAATCTTTAGGTATTCCTGGAAAGTGATCTCCTGTTTTTGTGCTACATTGAAGATTTCGGCCCTTTCCGAGAATATGTCAAGAAATATACAAGTGCAACTAACAATCGATTCTGCTAATTTCTCCCCTTAAAGAGGTGAGACGTCTACACTTTGATGGCACTTAGTGTGAAGTTTATAATTACCATTTCTAGTCCTCTTTTACGTCATCATTAGTCTATAAACACTTATTATAAAATTTTTAAGTTATTCCTATTTAACATATTGAATTAATTTTGTTACCCCTCTAAAATGTATTAGCCCAAATATTTTTCTTATATTTAATTATTTAATTCTTTAAACAAGTTTGTAAAGAATCAATTCAGATCTCCCGTAATTACGTAACTATCTAATTAGACAGTTGTTTCATATTTTATTTCCTTAGGGGTTCAATATATAATTTAATTATAACAAAACTATTTACCCCAACCTATTGCAGTTACACCCCAAACCCATATTGTAGATTGCTTATAAATTTGAACATTTAAAAATATATTATTAAATAAAAAGTAAATAATTTCTACTAACAACTGTTATTTTGTTATATTCATTGTACTTTTATTTACTTTAGAAAGCAATAATTATCATGAACCATTAAAATAATTTATGGAGTGTATACCTTGAACATACACCTATTTAGTTGTTTCAGTAGTTTTATCATTTTAATTAATGGGAGAAAGTTGGAACCTTCGATGCACCAACCAAAATTAGAGTAGCGTTGCACAAATACCGAAAGATTATATGGTCAGCCGAGGTAAATACTACAGTAATTTTCATCTAATACAGTAACTTCATCTAATCTCTATTTATACCTACCTAAATATTGTGGATGTTCAATAAACCGTTATTAGTATTTGTCTGGCATTATGCACCGTTGACTAATATCGTCATGAATTTTAACTATTTTGAAGCTCATACGCCGAAGCCTCATACTTGAACAACGAATAGGTAATACATTTATATTACTGCTTACTTCACCACTGCTTCTATTACCTGATATATTCACTTCTGGTGTCTAATATCAGTTCTCTGATTCATTAATGTTAGATAGATTATCAGTAGATTATTAGATATACCATCAATATAATGCTACTACGTTATAAGTTTTACTACGCAGAGGGTAATATTCAAACTATAGAAATAAGGAGCTTTTATACTCCCACCCATCTGCAAATGCCTTATATAATAAGAACTAAACAAATTAGGTCAAAACAGCTATTCTCCAGGCTATATTCCAAACGCCGAGCGCTGAATTACATGACAAAATCTGCCATATTTTTGTCTAACAGAGTTAGCACTAAAATACAGTAATTGTTCCAAAACCACAAGAAAGATGCAAAGTGTCGCCCGTCTCAGGATATCGTTAACTGCAGACCGGTTTCGACCTTTCTATCTTGGGTCTCGTCAATACAGTGTAAACGAGTATATCTTTGACAGATGAAGTTCACATCTAGTAGATGTTGCTACGTTCCACCGCAGTAGAACGTACCAAATACCATCTCTTGGTAGTTTCAAACAATCTAAATCGAAGTAAAACTTGAAATCATCAATATAATGCAAACTTTTACTACGCAGAGGGTAATATTCAAACTACAGAAATAAGGAGTTTTTATACTCCAACCCATCTGCAAATGTCTTATATAATGACTAAACAAATTAGGTCAACATAGATATTCTCTTGGCTATATGCCAAACGCCGAGCGCTGAATTACATGACACAATTTGCCATATTTTTGTCTAACAGAGTTAACACTAGAATACAGTCATTGTTCCAAAACCACAAGAAAGATGCAAAGTGTCACCCATCTCAGGATATCGTTAACTACAGACCGGCTTCGACCTTTCTATCTTGGGTCTCGTCAGTGCAATCATCTGTCAAAAGTATACTCATTTACACTGCACTGTCGAGACCCAAGATAGAATGGTCGAAACCGGTCTGCAGTTAACGATATCCTGAGATGGGTGACACTGATAGTTTGGTAATATTTTTAACAAATTAGAGTTTATTCTATGATTACCAGTAGAGGATGACAACCGGCGCTAGAGCCCCCCCCCCACTACTTTCTGTGACGTCATTGACCTTGAACGGGACGACCTTGATCTTGATAGAGGTCACCTTGGACAAGTTCATCGTGACCTTGATAGAGGCCACCTCGATCAAGGTCGTCGTGACCTTGAACGAGGTTACCTTGACCTTGAGTAATGTCACCTGTGAAAGTCACTTGGTAGGGGTTATTTCAAAGTCGATTTCATCGGGACCAATCACAGATGAGATCTTTTGTTTAAAAGTGTAGACGTGTTTCGGTTAGCGTCATACAAACAGCGCATTGTAAGGTTCACTCTTGTTCAGGGTGGTCTTTTAAATTTAAGTTTTAATTATATTCAAATTTAATTAATTTAATCTAATTTATTCACATGATTAAATATCAATTTGACGATTCAATTTTATATCATTATTTAAAAAATAGTCAGGTTATGTTAGGATTCGAACACGCCGTCTTTGGGTTTCCAGCCTAACGCTTTTAGCTATGAGCTATCGAGATCTTACGCTATTAGAGTACAAGGGTCGGGAATATGGCTGCACTAAAGAAAAGATAACTGTGGCAGCACTAAAGAAAGAAACCTATGATGTAACTCACATAATTACTTTAAAATTTCTCAAATACAATTCGGTTAATATACGAGGTGATTTTTTAAACATACACAGTACTTCGTGGTGTTTACAATGTGGTCTTTTAAATTTAATTTTTTAATTATATTCAAATTTAATTAATTTAATCCAATTTATGCAAATGATTAAATGACTATTTTTTATAACGGGTGTTTTATATTAGGGTACATTTTCCTTTAAAATCTATAATAGTCGTCGTGGGCGGTCGTATAATGGATCCCTATGTAGTCAAGATTCCCTCATTGAACAATAATGTCGCGTCGATTAGATGACAAACATATGTATACGCCCCGGGCTTATTCAACTGTATTTCTTTCATGCACGTTTTGTGAGCAATATATGTAGATATAATTTGCCTATAATAATAAGATAAAATTGAGTTGTATGTCTATACCATTAATTAATTATGCGAATTTGTAACATTTACATTATATTTCGAGATCGAAAGTTAAATTTAAGTGAATCATGATTGTTATAGAGAGATCTTGTATAATAATATGAATATATCAGTGGAATTATGATTTTACTAAGCAACAATATAATTTGTTCAGGGCTTATTCAACTGTATTTCTTTCAGGCACGTTTTGTGAGCGATATATGTAGATATGATATGCCTATAATAATAAGATAAAATTGAGTTGTATGTCTATACTATTAATTAATTATGGGAATTTGTAACATTTACATTATATTTCGATATCGAAAGTTAAATTTAAGTGAATCATGATTGTTATAGAGAGATTTTGTATAATAATATGAATATATCCGTGGAACGATTATTTTACTAGAAAGCAATATAATTTGTCCAGAGCTTATTCAATTGTATTTCTTTCAGGTACATTTTGTGAGCGATATATGTAGATATAATACACCTATAATAATAAGATAAGAATTAAGTTGTATGTCTATACTCTTAATTAATTATGCGACTGTTTAACTGTTATGCTTTTCCGTCAGGATTTCATACGAATATTTTTAACGTAGCTGGATACGCATAATAAGAATACGCATGTATCAGGATAATTATGATCTTAGGCGAATAAATCGTAACTGGTTTACTGATTAAACCAACATTGTTGAGGGTATTAACTAATATGTACGGCGGAAATGTAGAAATTAGAAGGATTATTTTTTAAATTATGTACCTGTAAAACATTGCTCTAGAGAATGCTAAGAACTGATTTATTGGTAATATTTATCTCAAATTTGACAGGTTGGTATTCTCTAGTACATAATTTAGGTGGCTAATATGTCAGAATAATTCACCTAATATTAAACGGAAATATATTTAGAAAAAATCCTAAACGTATGCAATCTATAGATATTCTCAGCCGAAAAGTGCATAAAGCAAATATATATTTTCTCTTGCAATCTCGAATGGTCATTCGAGATGGTGCTTCCATAAGAAGAGTTTAATTCCATAAGAAAAGACTAATTCAAGAATTATTTAACCGTATTATTATTAATACGAATTATTTTAAATGAATATTGACGTGGATATTATAGGCAAACTTTATTTACGTCCTAATTGCTGATATAATACAATATGTAATTAAGATATTATTCACTGGAAGTACAATGCGAAGAGGATCGAAGAAATAGAGCTCTTGTAAATGGATGGGCGAATGAAAAGAGATCTTCATGCTTTTTTATCAAAATAGTTAGTTATATTCATTTTAAACGGACAGACGCCCATATACGTAATACAAGTATAAATCCATCTTATTTTTACTTTTTGCTGGCGTACTACTCAAGAAAAAATAGACGGTTATATTTAAAAGGATAATAGCAATAATTTTCATTTGGAACTCAAATCCCAGAATATAATAACGACCCCAAGACTGTGCCCTATCGAATATGTTTAGAAACGATATACATGATATCTATGCGGAAATGAAGAAAAAAAATAAAGTATAACTTTGGTTATGGTACGCTTCATTAACCTAAACATTTTCGAATAGACACGTTGATAACTAGTTAGACATTCCGTTATTAAAATTATATTAACTATGTGTTTATCAAAGGTGGTATACGGAAAATTGCATGTGGTCAGTACTCGCTTTGGGAAAACAATTCTAGCCATTTTATTCGATAATACTATAAATCTGACTTTTAAATCATTTTTACCACAGAGATTGTATGAATTATTGACTAAACATACAATTTGTGTAATTAATTCATCTCATGGAAGATATACATTAACTCATTTGGGTAAGGGTAATCCAACCGTGCCTGGTTTAAAACCTAAGACTTTATTAAAATTTGATAAACTAATAATAAAGTAGTAAGTAACAAAACTGCAAATCCATAATAGTATCGATGCAGATAACCTAACAGAAATTATTAGTTAGTAATTAAAACAAAACTTCAAAACAATAATAGTATTGATGAATATAATCTAGAAAATATCTTAATGCGATATGAATATTCATAAACAAAAATTAATTTTCATCTTTGGAGATAAACAAGTCTTTTGTTATTAAAATGAAATAATTATGTGCGGTCAGTACATGTTCTGGGAAAGCAATTCTAGCAATTTTGTTCGAGAATATTATAAATCTGACTTTTAAATTTATTTTTGCCACAAAGAGCGTATGAAATATTGACTGAAGAGACAGGTAGTATAATCAATTTATCTCGTGGAATATGTGCATTAACTCGTTTGGGTAAAAGTAATCCAACCATTTCTAGTTTAAAACCCCAGACTATTAAAATTCGGTAATATAATTAAACAAAACTTCAAATCAGTAAATAATATTGGGGGGAATAATTTAAATATTATGTTCTAAGATGGGATTTTATTATCACCAATTACCACATCATTTGTTTTTATAATTAATAAGGTAAATTATTGAAATTTTCTATATTCTATGTATATATGTTAATTTGTTATATTTTTTAGGTGACCTCTTACATAAAAAAATGTGCATGCATTATTGTGAAGCAAGCTGACCCATATCTGAAGATTTGGAGACCGGTATTGATAGACTATCATGTGAATTGAACGCCCTACGTTTTGCTACGGAACATGACATGATCTACAGTAACAGCTATGATGAGGACACTATTCTAAGGCACCATGGTTGGGTTAAAAAATACCGTTTAGGTGTGAAGTTATGCCAAAAGTATCTTTTTAATACAATAGATTTGGATGAATTTTGCACTTTAATGATACTAGCCGATTTAAAAAGTTTTCTATATAAAATAGTAGAACATTTACCCGAGGATATTATATCAAAATTCCAATTAAATGACTCAGGTCTCGACGATGATAATCGAGAAGTATTAACATAGTTGATCCTTGGTGAACAAATATCGCATGTGTACTTGTTAGATATATATAAAAAAATGTAAAGTCAAATTATATATGAAAATATTTTTTCCTAGTTATATAGTTATCGATAAAATGTAATACTAGTCAAATATGTTTATAGTATAATCAACTTGATTTATCAGATTGTATTCATACTGTACTTATCAAGCAAAAAATAAATATATAAAACGTATAATATGTTATTCGCATCCTTATACCACCTTTGATAAACACATAGTTAATATAATTTTAATAACGGAATGTCTAGCTAGTTATCAACGTGTCTATGCGAAAATGTTTAGGTTAATGAAGCGTACCATAGCCAAAGTTATACTTCATTTTTTTTCTTCATTTCCGTATAGATATCATGTATATCGTTTCTAAACGTATTCATTTTTCTGAATATTAAACCGCTTTATCAACAATTTTCCTATAATCTTCTATAGATATTTTTTTCTTTACACCATGATAATATCATGGGTCATTCCGGTAATATTGATAATAACTAAAAATTGAATCGGAATTTTACACCAATTATATGCGTAATTAGCAGATTATGCATTAGTAAGTGCCATCAAAGCTCTATTTTTTTTCAAGTAAATAGATTTTAGTATATATTACCTGTATTGTGCAATAATTAATGCAACCAAAGCTCTAAATAACTAGATGTTGGTATATAATCTTAATTGTTTGCCAAACGACCCATCTCAGCTATTTATTTTAGTAAAGCAAATGACAAATTTACATACTGAAGGAGAAATTTAAAACCAATGTCCACTGATATTTAGATTTACGCCCTTATCTCCAGATACCTCAATTAATATTAATAAGTGGCACCCCTTCATCTTGTAATACCACTCATATTCGCCAATTGAATAATTAATTTGTTAATCGACAAACTTTTTTCATAGGAAGAAATGTACTTTTATGTTCATAAATTTATTGTGGAATGACACTTTCTTTTAAGCAATTTTTTCTTACAAACAACTACCAAAATATACTGAAAATACCATGTACGTTAATATTAAATAGAAATTCCACCGATGCTATGTATCTTTTACACGTCCCCAAATAAAAGGATATATTTGCCCAGAATAATGCAACGTAGATATTTGGCCACCCCTTATCCATAAAAAATTTATATTCTTAATGAAGCTTTGAAAAATATTAACGGAGTAGGAAATCTAAATTCAGCTAATTATACCATTATTAGAGTCATTTAATTGCAGAAGAAATTACCAACAAAAAATTTCTTCGATGTAGTGTGTGATATATAAATACGGGTTATATCCATCGCTACACCTTTCCACTTAAACTAATAAAAAGTTAGTTCGATTTATTTATTTACATTAACTTACAATAAAGTTCGATATCTACAGTGTTTTCTATCATATATTTAAAATTTACAGTTAAAGAAATATATATTGAAAACACTTAAACATCTACTTGTAAATTCGATTCAGGTCATCAAACTGTTACTTTATTAGACAGGTGAATGATCGTCCCAAACAATAGAAAACAGGCTTTTATTTTTTCCTGTTATTGTCGTATTATTTCAGGTTGTAAAATATTGAATGGGGCTGGTGCGTATACCTGGGCGAGTCTCTTAAGATGATACGATGAGTATAGCCGGGTAGTTTTTTTATACATATTTGGCGCCTTCATTTGTTACAATGGAAAACTGACATAAATGACTTTTGTACCTTTTCACCCAAAAAAAGATATGCAAGTCGGCGCCGACGGGACGTTGTGAATTTACTTAGAACTCGAGGGTATATTTTTTGTGCGCACTAAGATATCAAGCGGTGCAGATATATACTAATTTTAAATGAAACTAATGAATCAAAAGGACAATGTCGTTTTGTCGGCCTAGTAATAAATTTGTCTAAATCGCCATAACAGACAGAAGTTTGACACGCATGTGTCAGATTAAATACTAAGATATATATTATGTACGTAGTATAATTTTTTGCCTGAAAGTTCGACAGGGCACAGTCTTGGGGTCGTTATTATATTCTGGGATTTGAGTTCCAAATGAAAATTATTGATATCATCCTTTTAAATATAACCGTCTATTTTTTCTTGAGTAGTACGCCAGCATATAGTAAAAATAAGATGGATTTATACTTGTATTACGTATATGGGCGTCTGTCCGTTTAAAATGAATATAACTAATTATTTTGATAAAAAAGCATGAAGATTTCTTTTCATTTGCCCATTCATTAAAAGAGCTCAATTTCTTCGATCCTCTTCGCATTGTACTTCCAGTAAATAATATCTTAATTACATATTGTATTATATCAGAAATTAGGACGTAAATAAAGTTTGCCTATAATATCCACGCCAATATTCATTTAAAATAATTCGTATTAATAATAATACGGTTAAACAATTCTTGAATTAGTCTCTTCTTATAGAATTAAACTCTTCTTATGGAAGCACTTCTATCTAGTGGAGTGTACGATTATTATCCATTCTCGAGATGACCATTCGAGATTGCAAGAGAAAATATATATTTGCTTTATGCACTTTTCGGCTGAGAATATCTATAGATTGCATACGTTTAGGATTTTTTCTAAATATATTTCCGTTTAATATTAGGTGAATTATTCTGACATATTAGCCACCTAAATTATGTACTAAAGAATACCAACCTGTCAAATTTGAGATAAATATTACCAGTAAATCAGTTCTTAGTATTCTCTAGAGCAATGTTTTACAGGTACATAATTTAAAAAATAATCCTTCTAATTTCTACATTTCCGCCGTACATATTAGTTAATACTCTCAACAATGTTGGTTTAATCAGTAAACCAAATACGATTTATTCACCTAAGATCTTAATTATCCTGATACATGCGTATTCTTATTATGCGTATCCAGCTACGTTAAAAATATTCGTTTGAAATCCTGACGGAAAAGAATAACAGTTAAACAGTCGCATAATTAATTAAGAGTATAGACATACAACTTAATTCTTATCTTATTTTTATAGGTGTATTATATCTACATATATCGCTCACAAAATGTACCTGAAAGAAATACAATTGAATAAGCTCTGGACAAATTATATTGCTTTCTAGTAAAATCATCGTTCCACGGATATATTCATATTATTATACAAAATCTCTCTATAACAATCATGAATCACTTAAATTTAACTTTCAATATCGAAATATAATGTAAATGTTACAAATTCCCATAATTAATTAATCGTATAGACATACAACTCAATTTTATCTTATTATTATAGGCATATCATATCTACATATATCGTTCACAAAACGTGCCTGAAAGAAATAGAGTTGAATAAGCCCTGAACAAATTATATTGTTGCTTAGTAAAATCATAGTTTCACTGATATATTCATATTATTATACAAAATCTCTCTATAACAATCATGATTGACTTAAATTTAACTTTCGATCTCGAAATATAATGTAAATGTTACAAATTCGCATAATTAATTAATGGTATAGACATACAACTCAATTTTATCTTATTATTATAGGCAAATTATATCTACATATATGGCTCACAAAACGTGCATGAAAGAAATACAGTTGAATAAGCCCGGGGCGTAAACATATGTTTGTCATCTAATCGACGCGACATTATTGTTCAATGAGGGAATCTTGACTACATAAGGATCCATTATACGACCAACAACGACGACTATTACAGACTTTAAAGGAAAATGTACCCTAATATAAAACACCCGTTATAAAAAAATAGTCATTTAATCATTTGCATAAATTGGATTAAATTAATTAAATTTGAATATAATTAAAAAATTAAATTTAAAAGACTACATTGTAAACACCACGAAGTACTGTGTATGTTTAAAAAATCACCTCGTATATTAACCGAATTGTATTTGAGAAATTTTAAAGTAATTATGTGAGTTACGTCATAGGTTTTTTTCTTTAGTGCTGCCACAGTTATTTTTTCTTTAGTGCAGCCATATTCTCGACCCTTGTACTCTAATAGCGTAAGACCTCGATAGCTCATAGCTAAAAGCGTTAGGCTGGAAACCCAAAGACGGCGAGTTCTAATCCTAACATAACCTGACTTTTTTTAAATAATGATATAAAATTGAATCGTCTAATTGATATTTAATCATGTGAATAAATTAGATTAAATTAATTAAATTTGAATATAATTAAAACTTAAATTTAAAAGACCACCCTGAACAAGAGTGAACCTTACAATGCGCTGTTTGTATGACGCTAACCGAAACATGTTCACACTTTTAAACAAAATATCTCATCTGTGATTGGTCCCGATGAAATCGACTTTGAAATAACCCCTACCAAGTGACTTTCACAGGTGACATTACTCAAGGTCAAGGTAACCTCATTCAAGGTCACGATGACCTTGATCAAGGCGACCTCTATCGAGGTCACGATGAACTTGGCCAAGGTGACCTCTATCAAGATCAAGGTCGTCCCGTTCAAGGTCAATGACGTCACAGAAAGTGGTGGGGGGGGGGGCTCTAGCGCCGGTTGTCGTCCTCTACTATTACCGTCGTAGGAATATTGGCAATGGAATAGTTTTCTACAGCTTCATACTTTAAAAGAGCCATATGCTCCTTAAACCTTGTTACAATATGTCTTTTCACCTGAACAATATATTTTGACGACAATATTGTCATTTAGTATCATAAATCCTGGACCTTTTGTTGATTTCAATTTCATCTTTATGATTTCCTAAGAGGTCTTGCAGTTTGTTGCCGTTTGAAAAACTCTTTTCAGTATTCTGGTAAATTGTGGTTCGTACAGAATCACCTTAAGTGTGCGATTTTTAGAATCTTTTTGAAACGTCATGTTGTTACGAAGACTTCACTAAATCTACGTTTTGTAATTGATTATCTATTATGTGAGTATAATACCCTATTTTATTTTTCGATCCCGTGGCTACTAAGCGAAAAACGTAACAGACGATGGACCGGAGAGTTTAAGCTTTCCATTTTGTGTTGATAATAATGAAAGTTATTGGGAATGTATCTACGTATGATAGAGTGCTAAGAAAACAAGAACATTCAATGTTTCCCAATTCACATAGTTGCTGATTGGGCAATTGTGATTGCTATATATAATAATATGTATTATTACACTTATATAATAATATGTATTGCCAATATTTTTATTAGTTTTATTTAGGCGTGAAATTCAGAATCTATGAATCCTATATATAATTATATTTTAATATCGTGATCCGCTTCAGCTTGTGGACCTCAACCAGCTTCAGGCTTAGAAATATTGCTGAAGTTAATATTTATACCTGAAATTGAAACGATTTCATAATTTAGAAGGAAATATCTGGAAAGAAAATCTCTTTGGAAGGAAATAGGGCTGATTTATGAGTACCTTGAATCTTGAATGCCTTATCGTCATGTAAATTACCTATAAAAAAACTACATACTTCATAAAACAATATAAATGTAAATAAAATACCTTTAGAATGACCTTGACTTACTAAAAATGATTATGTGACATTAGGGGAACTATTTCCCTAAAAGATAACTAAATGTTCGTCGTTCCTATTCTTCCAATCTAAAAGTAGGCAAATGTGAAATGTTTCATAGTAGAAAATATAATAATATGATATATTAACAATTCTATTACTTCAAGAGAAATTCTTATACTCGTATATTATGCTAGTGGTAACTATGAATGTTTCATAACAAGTCTTAAACTGAATTACATGCGACAACCGTTTCATTTCAAGTAGAACTGATAAATATTTTAGTTAATAACAAAAGTAATTTATTTATTAATAAAAGTGATTTTATTGATATATTTTATCATATTGAAGTTCTTAATTAATTATTTCTCACTACTATTAAACTAAATAAATATTATTTTAAACCAAGGGATTTAAGCCACACTGTTACACAAAGTTAGTTTCATCAGTAACACAAAAACTTCGTAAACTAGCTCTGGGAGTAGACTCTCTGGAAGTAATTTCGGCATTTTATTCCCCACCGCAGCGATTGAGTTGCAGCCATAGTAGTCTTTTGCACACAAGGGCAAAATACACTAAATAACTTACGACATCATCGTGTGGAACTATCAAATGAATTATGGAACTATATATCTAAATAATCTAATATATTTTTCATAAATAAGGTGAAACAAGAGTAGAATTACAATAACTATATTGTTTGAGATAGTTTACACGTTATTAATCTCTGAAAATTTTAAAATAGTGTCTCAGGCCAAAACATTTTTTATACACTTTTTTCATAAAAAATTTGTCGGTCTAAGAAATGTTTTACTTAATATGACACTATATCGGGCTAAATTGTGGAATAAAAAAGAAGAGTATAAATAACGAATCACATGGAAGTCCGTCACTCCAGAAACATTTCGATGATGTGCACGATATGACATTTAAAGACCACAGAATATAATTGAAATACATTTCAAATAGTTTTAATACTTCATATTAAATCGTGAATCGATAATCGTTAATAACGCAGGCTTACAAAAAAATAAAAGTTATGTGTGCTAAGGAATTAGCCATACTTATTTGTTGTATTTTTTTTTCTACTGAACACGAATCTAAAGTCAGAATTAGGGGTTACTGATCAAGCTTCTAAGAGCGATTGAATCAGATCAAAATCGATTTTCTTAATCTTAATCTAATCTAATTCCGATATTAATCTAACAATTTTCTTCTATATTATGGTATTATTTTTATATTAGTTTTCGTTTCCACACACGTTTGTCTTCAAATGGTCTATGTAACGGATTTCTACTTCGTTTCTTTCCTTTTTTGTTGATTTCTCTCTGCAAGACAGAGCGCGCCTTCGCTGGCTTCGATACCACGAAGATGTAAACTCAATGAATCGTTCTACATATCTCATTTTCAGGGCAGTTCTACATATTTCAGTCATCGCAGTCCAAGCACTTCGTGATAGCTGGTTTCTGGCGGTACTTGTACCGATCGTGTAAAAAAAACGACAAAAGTAACGTAAAAATCTGTTTTCTGATTAAATTTGTTCTCGATCAAAACTATGTGGTTATAATAGTTTCTTCGCCATATAGAAGCCAGCATTCATGAGATCCATGGTTTCTAATGCTACCTGTTTATAGAAATTTTCCTTAAAGATAAAGAATTCGTTACAACTATGAGTGACCAAGAAAGGGTATCATGGTTGAGTTTTGAAGAAGTGTCAACTAATTTGCTAGGAAATAATAAAGATGCTGATTACAGAAATATTGTGGCAAATACCGGTTTTTATGGTTTTTCTTAGAAGTCTGATCAGTAACCCCCTAATTCTGTTTAGGTTCTGTTTAGATTCGTGTTTCGCGGGAAAAACTACAAAACTACAAAATAAGTATGGCTTATTCCTTAGTTTACACAATTTTTTTATGGGCCTGTGTAATTGCAGTGGAAGAGTGCTTCGCAGACCAAGATTTTTTCTAAAGTCCTAAAAGGAGTTTGTGAGTAAAGACAACTACTTCGAATCAGTAGTGTTGAACTCGCGTAACCATTGAAAAGATCAAATCGATGTAGGTGCCCACAATTCAGTTTAGCTTTGCCGTCGTATTTGATACCTGGTGTTTTGTGATGTGTAGCAGTGTTAATATTTATATTTGTGTATCATCGCTATGATTTTCGTATATTATAAATATGCCGATGGTTTGCAGTAACACGTGACTGCTTGTCTAAAAACAATGTGAGCACGTTAATACAGACATCCTATAATACATAATACAGGCATCCTATAATACATAATACTGGCATACATCATCCTATAATAAGTATTTATGTATAAAAAGTGTAAACAGTGCAACACATAAATTTTAAAAAATGGTCAAGTACCTTATGCCCAATTTATCTTCGATTTATTTTTATGCTATGTTCATGTAATGTGGAGTTATTTTTATTTTAAATAAAGAACCAATTTGTTAATTTCGGAACAAATATAATCCTTCATGAACATTGCCCACCAAAAGTACATTGTAAAGACATTTTCTATGTGTACGCGAGATATTAAACTTCGAACCTGAAAATAGTACAATTTTTTAACTGTTATATTCAAAACGTACACTTCAATGGATTTCAAGAAAAAAATGAAACATATTTTATATAGTTTTTAATAATGACTAACCTATACTTTGTTTTATTGACTTCTTTATCATGCAGATATTAATCGAAGTCTTTATCATATGTTTTATTATGAGCCATTATATTAATTTATTATTTTGTTAAATTTTATGTTAATTTAATTTCAGTTATAATTGAAGTACCACTCGTAGAATGGTTAGTTTTACTATAATACCTACCTTTTGTATGTAGTGACGTTGAAAAGCAATATTATACTTCATCTTTCTACTTATATAGTTTTATACTTTTTTACTTTTTACGTACACAATTTCAGTATTTATAATTATAGGTAAATAACGACACTATTATTAGTATTATTGTGAAATATACAATATAAAAATAACATGATAAAACAATTATTAAATCTACCTTAACACGTTTTGACCAGCATAGATTAATTATGGATTAAACGAGATAAATACAAATAATGCATTTTAACTAATAAGCTACTAAGAAATGGAATTTAGAGAATCCTCCATTTATTTCGAAACAACTCAATATCAGCAGTTGTTATTGTCAACTATTCGCGAGTATAAGTTCGTTTTAAATTAATTCGTTCAGATTAATTAAAATAGGTTTTTAGGAAAGTGTTATATTAAATAAGTTTATGTTTCTTAAAATATCTCGAAGATAGTATACAATGCTCTCCCTAGGGGCTGTAAGACCTTGCAGTTGGTGGGAGGCATTGTGGGCTGGGGGGCGCTCTAAGGGTCCATACCTGTATGAGTGATGGCACCCCTTTAAGTAGGGGTTACCCAAGCGAATGGGAGTATGAATGAGGCGGCCCTGGTAAAGGGCCCGTCCATGCGAATGAAGGGATGTGGCTTGGCAGCATCCCTTTTATCCGGTACTTCTGCAGGAAGCAGAAGAGATAATCCTCGGTCCACTCATAAGGATCACCAGGGCCAGCTTGGCACTGAAGATGGTCCCGAAAGTGTGGCTAGGCACAAGGGTTGTTTTTATACCTAAACCGGGCAAAGTCGGATACACGTCCCCTAAGGACTTTCGGCCGATTAGCCTTACTTCATTTTTACTAAAGACGGCGGAACGATTAGTTGACAGGTACCTTCGGGATACTGTCCTAATAGAGAGGCCGCTTCAAGGGAGCCAGCATGCTTATCAAGCTGGTAAATCAACAGAAACAGCTCTGGATAAGGTTGTGTCATCGATACGGTCACAACTGGACTCCGGAGGATACGTTGTCGGCACCTTCCTTGATATTGAAGGAGCCTTCAACTATACATCCAGGGAAGTGATTAGCGGAGCACTAGGCAGATGCTACACCCAGAAAAATCGCTGAATGGATAGACCATATGTTGGGAAACAGACAGCTTACTGCCAATAAAGGCAAGACTACCATCGAGGGCCGGGTCGACTCGGGATGTCCACAGGGAGGGGTATTGTAGTCCCCCCTTCTGTGGTGCCTAGTAGTAGATGAACTGCTTGAAAGGTTAAAGAACTACCAAGTAATTGGCTATGCCGATGACTTAGTAATAATAACGAAGGGTCCTTTCCTGGAGCCGATTCTCGATATAATGCAGGGAGCTTTAAATAAGGTTGGGAATTGGTGCAGGGAGAGGGGACTCTCGGTCAATCCCTCTAAAACCAACCAAATGGTGTTCACCAAGAAATATAAGTGGAACAAAACATGTCCGCTGAAACTTGGTGGCCAAGAACTAAGCTATAATAGCGAAGTGAAATACTTAGGAGTAATCCTGGACGGTAAACTGTCATGGGGAAAACATCTAAGTCACATATGTTCCAAGATCACAGCAACACTTTGGCAACTGAGAAGAGCCATTGGTAGTAGCTGGGGCTTGAAACCGGAAACCATGAAATGGATGTATGAGGCAATTCTCAAACCCAGACTGACGTATGCAGCACTAGTCTGGTGGGAGAGAGCCTGTTTAAAGTCGGAAGCCAACCGACTTAACAAGTTAAGAGGATCGATTCTTAGAAGTATAACCGGAGCCCCAAGATCAACACCGATCGAGGCGATGGGGATACTGACGGGGATACCACCTCTTGATGTCATCCTGAAAGCGGAAGCCGCAAAGGCAATGCACAGGGTGGGAAACATGAATAGGAAGGTAAGGGACCTGAATAGACTCTCAAGAGAGCTAGCAGAGGAGGGACTCCTATGGATGCCCTCTGACAGTACGGGTGTCCACTTCCTGTTTGACAAGAAATATAAGATCACCCTCACCAGTAAGACCGACTGGATGGAGGGTCGAGCTGGATTGCCGCTCAATGGAGACATCTAGTACACGGATGGAGCCAAGAGTGGGAACAGAGCGGGTGCGGGGGTGTATAGGCGACGCGACGGAATAGGTAAAACCTTCCCCTTGGGCAAATACACTACCGCACTCCAGGCCGAGCTAGTTGGAATTACATACGGTGTTCTGGGGGCGGACCAAAATCGAACCCAGGAGAAGGTATGTATCTGCTCGGATAGCAGGGCGGCGTTGGCAGCCCTGAATTCAGCAACGACAAAGTCGAAGCTGGTCTATAATTGCTACGAAGCATTGAACCACTTGGCAGGGAAGCGACCGGTGGAACTCTTATGGATACCTGGGCATAATGGCATTAAGGGAAATCTAATTGCAGATGACCTTGCCAGACTAGGGACCAGGGAAAACCTCTATGGACCAGAACCTGCAGTGGGAATAAGTCGGAATCTGATCAGCGACCGCATCAATGGCTGGGCAAGAGACCAGCACAATAAAAGATGGAGAGGAGTAACGGGTTGTCGAATAACCAAACTCTTCATCGAATACTCAGAGATTGAGAAATGGGCCCAAGAATTCATTAAATTGAACAGGCACAAAGCCAGAACTCTAGTGGGAATCATAACGGGCCACCATAGTAGCCTGAATGCATATAAGCACAAGCTGAGGCTGACTGATAGCCCGGCCTGCAGATACTGTAAAGAAGACGAGGAAACCTCGATTCATCTTCTTTACACCTGTCCCGCACTGGAGGAGAAGGGGTATCTTATATTAGGGATCCCTGTTATCCTAGAAGAGGCGAGGCTTAAGGCGGGGGACGTGCCTAAATTGCTCCTTTTATGGGATAGCATTTTTGGATAATGACCCGGATAAGAGGGGATCGCCAAGGGACTACCCATGCGATCAGTGGCTGATGAGGCCCAAACCTATATAATATAATAATAATAATAATAATAATAATAATAATAATAATAATAATAATAATAATAATAATAATAATAATAGTATACAGTGAGTGCATCCCAACTGATTTTGTCACGTTTGTGGTGAAATTATTTTATCTAAAAAAAGATATCTCTTAACCAAAACAATGAAAGAGGCCTATTCTCATAATTTTAAATTTCCGGACACTCAGCCTGGTAAGAAGTGGGTTCCTGATGTGATTCGTCCAAAAGTTTCTAGAACATAAAAAAACGAATATTACCAATAATACAGGCCTACAAATTTGTACATATTGAAAGTTTTATAAGTGATTACATGTGAGTTATTTAAGCTGATTTCATATCTACCTTCCGTTCTAGCCCCTCACGTAAGGTTTTTCATCAATTAAATAATCAGAATAAATTAAAAACTAGGGGAAGTATTACGTTTTAATAAATATTATATTTAATAAACATTAAGAAACAGTAAAAAGCAACAACCCAAATAGTTTTGAGTCTCTAATTTCCTTTTTTCTTTGAAAATCGATCTCCTTTTACGAAAAATATTCGTTTTGTAGTTTTTCTTGTGTAATCATTCTCTTTTCATAATTCAGCAGTAATCTGCCATCATTGCCACATTCCATAGACCCTGGTACCCCGCCTTTCACCTTGTTCCTCACTAACTGCACCAAGATTTTCTGGAAAGTAGTCCAGATGAGCATGCAGAAAATGCATTTTTATACTGATATTATAACCAAGTTGCTTAAACTTATCCAGCATTTTGTTGCCAATTTCCTCATACTGCGGATGTTTATAATTTCCTAAAAAAAATGTTTATATCTTTAAAGCATATCTGTTAATTTGTTACTTCTTCAAACTGTTGGTCCTGCATTAATTTTCTTATTTGTGGCTCTACGAATATGCCTCCCTTTAACTTTGCTTCAGAAAGAGCTGAAAATTGGCCACAGAAGTATTTAAGACAATTCCCATTTTTATCTATAGCTTTTATATACTGCTTCATTAACCCTAATTTAATATGAAGTGGCGGCAAAACATTTTTTTTTGGATCAATCAAAGCATAAATAATGTTTTTTTGAAACAGGTGTTAAGTTTATAACAAAATACATTTGGTGTATTTTAACAATTTTCAGGAATCTTTAACACAAAATTAAAACACACGACGCGATGTCACGAGTAAACGTACACACATTAAAAACGTACGACAGCGACTATGTAAATACCCGAATAGTATAAAGCCGGAATACCCCCAACGGCCAGCTCCGTTTCGGTAAATCCCTCACACTTGTGTGTACGTTTCAAAATGATTGAAGCGTGATGAAACACAGGGGCGCCACAAATATTGAGACAAAATTAAATTTAAAAAAATCCAATTTTAAAATGAATTTTTTAAAGTTTATTAAATCTACAAATTGTTATGCAATGTATATTTACAAATACTGGTGGGTGATGGAGACAAAGAAACGATGTTTCTGTAGTTCATGGTATGTAACTAATAATAAGCCAAAAAGTCAAAAAAAGTCCGATCACAAAATCTTTTTTGGCCTGTGTAATTGATTGTAGATTTTTTATATAATTCGTACGTCGACTTCTTGACAGTTTCGGAAGCGAGAGTGATGAACCTATTCGGTTCATCACGGTTTTCACCAGGATTTAAAAAAGTTCGATTAAAATCATCAAATATACTGAGGGTAAAATAAGCTCGGTGGCTATTGTTAGTATATTGTCAAAGCCTACACGAACACAAAACCTTTTTCTCACAAAACATCACTCCCATTTTGTCTGTTTCAGAATGCGGTAGCTGTCTGCAGCAAAACATAATAATACATTATGTTTCATCATATAGTAGATAGGTACATATAATAGGAAATAAAGATTTTTAATTGTATTGAAATTAGTGTATCACCAGAGACACAAATTACGAAACTTTTACCTAAAATAAAAAGAACCTAAAATTGTTTATTTATACCATTTATACATATTTTGTACTTTTTTATTATAGACAATAATAAATATCTAAAATATGTTGTGATGAATATTTTTTTCGAATATAGCGTACCACAATTACAAAAGATAGATTTATTATATAAGATATTACAATAAAAATTCAAGATTTTAAATGCGCGCCACTTTGGCTGTCATAATTCGATAGGTCAGTAATTATGACAGATCGATAGGAGACAGATAGGAATTAACAAATATGGAGCGCTACACGATACAGCAACGCGTGCTTATTGTTAAACATTACTATCAAAATAGTGAAAGTTTGGTTGTTACGATTCGTAAAATGCGTCCAATTTTCAGTAGAAACAATGTTCCGAATGCATCAACTGTGAAAAGAATGATCGAAAATATCGAAAGTAGTGGTTTAGTTATTGATATGAAACCTCACGACACGAGCTTGTAGTGAGTTTTCAGAACAAAACATCAAGGCAGTTCGCGAGAGTGCAGACCGGGAGTCCAGGGACCTCAATTCGCCATCATGAACAAAAATTGAACATTTCAATAGCCAATCTTCACCGTATTCTTACTACAGAATTGCATTTCCATGCTTACAAAGTCCAATAACCTATATCTACAGCAGCTTGACTCAACGATTTCTGCCAACAGAACATGCACAGCAAAGAGAGCTTACTAATTGGATGGGACATTGAACAACAAGAACTGCCGATTTTGTGGATAAAATCATCTTTAGCGACGGAACCCATTTTCACCTTGATGGTTTCGTTAATAGGCAAAATTGCTGCATTTGGGGCTCAGACAATCTACGAATTCTTTCGAATCTCATTGGAGCTTTTTTCTCTGAAAACGAAGCAGGTAATTTTTTAACGATAAATGACGACCGTTATAGTGACATGATGACACAGTTCTTTGTGCCTGAATTGGAAGATATTGCTCTTGAAGACATGTAGCTTCAGCACGACGGTACCACTTGCTATACCACTCATAAGACATTGACGGTCTTGCACGAGTCTTTTTCTGATCTTGTCATCTCCCGTTTTGGTGACTAGAATTGGCCGCCACGATCTTGCCATTTAACACCTATGAATTTTTTTCTGTGGGATTTTCTGAGGTCTCAGGTTTACGCAAATAAGCCTACAACCACTTAAGCATTGAAAGCCCAAAGTGAACGCTGTATCAACGAAATACCACGACATTTATATAAAACCGTTTTTGAAAATTTCGCCAGAAGTGTACTCGTGTGTCACCAAAGCCGTAACGGCCATTTACTGGATGTGTTGTTCCATACATAATTCCCAAATATTTACATTATAAATCAATGCATATTTTAAAATTCCTATCTTAAGCTCTCATTGTAACACCCTATATAGGACGTTTGATTTTAAGGACGATAACTTTGTACACTAGTGTAATCAATAATATAATCTTGATAATCGCGGAAAAACAGTTGTGCTTCCTTTACATTTTAAAAATAAGTATATCTACAAATTATGCATGCATAATTGTTATATTGAACGTATGATACTTATAAAAGTAGACTTTTATTTAATTCGCATTCTTCGATTTGAAACGTTACAGACCATTATCTACGCAGACATTGACATATTTTACCGTGTATAAATGAAATATTTACTCAATTAAAGTTCAAGCAATAATTTATGAATCGATACGTACTTACTATCGTATTCTTTGTTGCATTATTCTGTCAAGGCAAACGATATGTCATGCTATCCATATAAAGAGCATACTTTTGTAATAGATATTAATTGCTAAAACACGACATGAATGCTAATATGTTGGGGTATGCTGGAAACAATTTATTACAAATTGTTCCATCGTTCTAGTTGCCGATTGTGTACATATTAGGAACTTATTGTGAGTAATACATTGTTTCAAGAGATATATGACATTATTGTGTATCCTTATTCGGTGAAATTAGAAACGTTTATTGCATTTTCTATATGAGCAATCTAGGATTTTAGTAAATATATTGTCGCCACATTAGTATATGTTTATAATATTTATTAGGTATACATTTCTTCAACTATTATTATGTTGGAAATATTATTTCAGTTTCTTCTGGTATCATTATTTGAAATTGTTGAAGTTTCATCATTTCAGTTCTATAGTAATAATTTTTCAAATATTTTAGAGCCATATAAATTGATTATAATTAATATATATTATACTTCCTCCTTTCTTCATTAGACATTAAATTTTTTTGGAAATACTTGACTTACTATGAAATAATATTTTTGTATTATCTACAAATGCTTATCCTTATACACAGAGGTGACAACTCCAAATCTTAAATGGACTACTTATGTGTAGCAGAAAAGAAGACAAAAGGTAAACCTGTGTACACCTATATTTATTGTATTTTTAAAACTCTATTAGAATACGGATCATGTATCTAAAATCGACATACATTACAAATTCAATTTCTACTGAAGAGAAGCATCATTAGATAAATGTATGTTTCAGATTAATAAGTATGTTTATTTCACTTCATGTCCACCATATTTTATAATTGGATCCTTTATGCCCTTTCATTCTTATTAATTCCTTCAGAGAAGTACTAGCGCCAGCTACAAAATATCCTTACTATTAGTAAATACCCCCCACCCCCCCTCCCCCGGAATATATAGTACGTTTTAAGAAGTTGGAAGATGTAGTACTCTTTCCATAATATGTATTCGTATTACATGTTATTATAATTCACTTGAAGTAAGTTGTTTGATGAATTGTTTTAGAAATGTTCAAATAACTAAGGAAATATACGTTACATATCAGTATTTTTGGCCTTTAGCGTAAAATTAAGCTAGTGTTAATTAAGTAAATGATCAACACATTATACGGATAAGTATATAAAATGATGTAAATAAAATTAAATGTTTTAATAAGAAAAAGATACATAAATAGACAATAATTAAAAAATATAACTACCTACAATAATATATTTTTTTATTTTTTATAAGAGGTTCAAAATGTTCTTTTTGTTATCTTAAACAATAACCTAAACGATTAAAGAATTGTTTGTAACATTTACGAGCATTTCGGGTCAGGACACCTATAATTTGGCACATAATTCATCAAGGTTCAAGCTCTTTAATGGTCGTGCTAGTAAATTATCGTTTTCGTATAGCCTTAGATCATTTGGTGCTAAATCAGGGGATTTTAAATGTCATTTAACTGTGGACTTCCTAGTTATAATGCGACTGGGCAAGACACACATATCTCGAAAACATCCATCACTTGGGAACGATTATTCATGATCATAATAGTTTGAGTCGTCGGAATGGGTTCAAATTTAAATCTATTTTCAAGTGCGAGAATCAGCAATCAGTGTTCAGCAGAATAATTTTCATAAATGAATAATTTGCACTCTACCTTGGTTATACAAGCTACCATAACAAAATTGTACGAATTCACCTCGCCAACACAAATACACAAATAATAAAGAAAAATTATTTCTAATGTCATACAGATACAAAACTACACTTATCTTAATTGCCACCATTCCCATAACCTGATAGACCCTCACTAATGTTACTACCGTGGCTACCATATGCTTCGCCGCTTCTTTATTGTTTAAACATTACTCAGTAGCATCCAAGTGAAATCCGTTAGTAGAAGCAATGTATATAAAAGCTGTTTCCTTCTAGAACATGAGTTTTTCCATTCTTCTTCTTTTCTACCACATATAAGTAGCCCATTCAAGATCTGGAATTGTCAGCTCCGTACTTCACCTTTATCAAGATAGTTAACAATATTTTACTAGTGTTTCTGAAAAATAAATAAATAAATAAAAATAAAAAAACGATGGGGACAAATTACATTACCCTTTATTTATTATCAACCCGGTAACACTATATAGTTATAGAAGAAGATAGAAGAAGAAATACGGAAAACAAATTAAAATCTATGTTTTTAAAATGCACTAATTTACTTACTATTTTTAGAAGCTATAATGGCATCTCCACATACTCAAACAATGGCATATTCGAATAGTTGAAACTGGATATAAAATTCCGGGATTTTTTATGTATGAGCCTACAGAAAAACACTTACATATCGTTACATATCGTAGATATGTCGTAGATATATATATATATATATATATATATATATATATATATATATATATATATATATATATATATACCCTCATCATTATTAGGTCATCAGTCCTAAGACTGGTTGGACGCTAACCTCCAGCTTCTCCTATCTTGTGCTAACCTACGCATTTCGCTAATTGTGCTACAACCTACATCCCTTACTATTTGCGAGCAGTAGTCTAATCTAGGCCTACCTCTGCCTTTCTTCACTCCTATTTCTGCCTCCAAAATATCGCGGACTATTCCCCCATGTCTCAGCAAGTGGCCTACCATTCTATCTCTTCTCTTCTTTAAGTTTTTCCACATACTCCTTTTCTCGCCGACTTTCTCCAATACTTCTTCGTTTCTAACCCTATCAGTCCATGGTATTTTCATCATTCTTCGGTAACACCACATCTCAAAAGCTTCTAATTTCTTCCTACTTGCTTCCCCTACCGTCCAGGTTTCACAGCCGTAAAGTGCCGTGCTCCATACATATGTTTTCAAAAATCTCTTCCTTGTTTCTAAGTTTATTACCCCCGAGCATAAAAGTGCTTTCTTTTTGTTAAAAGCTACTCTACCCTGCGCTATTCTTTGTTTTATGTCTTTATCGCTTCTTCCATCCCAATTTATTTTACTTCCTAAATAAGTGAAGTCTTTAACTTCCTCCAATCTTTCATTATTAATTTGTACTTTCGTTTTTGCTCTGCTCTCGCGCCCTCTGCACACGAACACTTTAGTTTTGTTTTTATTCACCCTCATTCCGTATTCCTCTGTCAACACTGCCTCCATTTCGTTCAATGCTGATTCTAGTTCCTCCTTACTAGATGCTAATACTGCTATATCATCCGCGAATCTCAGCATTTTTAGTTTCTGTCCCTGTACTTTAATCCCGAAATCTACTCTATCTTTTACCACATTAATCGCCTCTTCGATGTACAGATTAAAAATTAGTGGTGATAGCGTACATCCTTGTCTTACTCCTTTCCTAATACCTACTTCCCTTTCTTCCCCTTCTACTTCTATAGCAGCAGTTTGCTCTATGTATAGATTGTGTACTACTCTCATATATATATATATACCCTATATAATATCATTGATTTCTATTAAAAGCCTCTATAATCGTAATTAATTTCCAAAATTCGCTATATGCAATTCCTTATTTTCAACAAATAATGTCCATATAAAAAGTCTTAACTATTCTAATATGTATGTCATGGGATGACTTAAGATAATTCCTTATGGTCTTCCTGAGAATGTATCTGACTGTACCAATATTAACAATTATGTTATATACTGTACCTAAAATAGACGCTGATGGTGAATATAACGATAAACATTGACACTAAATTTAATGATAATCTCATATGAATCGGTCATTTCAGAAACAGCACATGTCACTTTTTCAGCGATTTTAGGTTTGCTTCAGAAACATAATATTTACAGGTAAATACATCATTCCAGACACTAACAGCACTTGCCAAGCAATATTTCGATAAATTCTGAATGCCTATATATCGGATTGCGTTCAGAAATAGCACAAGTCAATGAATTCTGAATATACTTAATAATGAAGTATTTTACAAACGAAATAGCCTATCTTCCTTTGGGAGAGGTATACCGAGAGAACAAAAACAAAGTTTTCAGATAACAAATTTTACCCATTTTTACTATTCTTTAGATGAACCAGGGGTAATCCAAGCCTTTGACTTTATAGAAGGATTTACAAGCCATAAATTTAGACTTTCTACGTCCAATTTGGTCACGCGGCCTCATCCTATACGAGACTGGGTTTATTCAGAGGGTTTGGTTCCCATAAATTAAAAAAAAACTTGATAACATTGGTTTCTTATGTTCCTGAAGAGCATCAGGATTCTTATAGTGAAATTCTACGTTGGCCGACAATGGACAATGAAGAAAATAATAAGTAAATTGCCCTTAAAAGATGTTTTGTACATATTTCTTGCTATTTGTAATAAAGGTTCTTGAAACATGATACCCGTCTCTATTGTTTTCGTTGTTCATTTCAAAAATAGCACATGTCGACATTTTTTCAATGGCTTTTTTATTTTGGTTTTTTGTTTCAAAATTATAAGACCAACATAACTTGACATCACGGATTGATGTACCGATTACATTTGAAATATTTTTTTTATCTATCTTCCACTCTATGCAGTTATTTTCACTTTCTGTAAATTTTTATTGAATCGACATGTGCTCTTTCTGAAATGACAGATTCATATTCATTTATATTAGTCCTATAAATAAGGGAAAAAATAAAGGCACCATAATTAAACAAAGACTGCATACCATAGGGCCAGATGGATTATTTCGTAAAATGTTGAAACTTTCACTAAAATAGATATCTGCTTCAATGACGCATATTGATAATGTATCCTGAAATATAATAGCCTTCTCACTGGAAGGTATCATGTATTAAGCCTATTTTTGAGGCGAGGTTGGAATCTTCGATACAGCAACAAAAACAGAAGCTCAGTTTTCTACGAACACTGAAAAATTACACGTTACTCGACGTTAGTTTTTCCAACTATGTTTTCTTCATCAAGAGATGATTTAAACTCAGTTAAATTTAGTCAGCTTTATGTCAATCATCTCCTGCTAATGCCGACTTGATTGTCGAATCAAGTAACGTGTATTTTTTCAGTGTATGTGGAAAACTGGTCTTCAGTTCTTATTAAACCTATACTTAAATAAACAGTTTTAAACCCTTAAAACGGGGACTTTTCCGCACGTAGAACATCTCTATCTCGAAATTAAGTGACCGAGAAAACACATAAATGCAGAATATGTGTTTTATGCGACAGTTTTACTTTTTTCAAATAGTTCACCCTCGTGCTTTCTCATGACCCATGAACAGGGTGGGGTGTGTCCTATCCACCTCAAAATCAAATAGACGACAGAAATAGAATCAGTCGACACCCAATCGATCCGACACGATTTAATTGAGTGATCGTGCTAACAAACAAATTTCTCAAATAGTCCAACATTGTGCTTTCTCATGAGCCATGAACATGGTAGAGTATATTTTAACCACCTCATAATCAATAGGTGTCGTCTGGGAGACGTACTCGATCCGAATCAGTCAAAACCCGATCGATCCAACATGACTTAGTTGAGTTATCGTGTTAATAAAAAAAATTCTCAGATAGTCCACCGTCGTGCTTTTTCATGACCCATGGACAGGGTGGGATGTATCCTATCCACCTCAAAATGAATAGATGTCAAATCAGAATCCGTCAGAACCCGATCTATCCGACACGATTTAGTTATCGTATTAGCAAAACAAATTTCTCAAATAGTCAACCATCGTGCTTTCTCATGACCCATGGACAGGGTGGGGTGTGTCCTATCCATCTCAAAATCAATAGGTGTCATCTAGGAGACGTCTCCGATCAGAATTAGTCAAAACCCTATCGATCCGATACGATTTAGTTGAGTTATCGTGCTAACAAAAAAAATTCTCAAATAGACCCAAGGGAGGGGGTGGTGTATGCAATCCACCTCAAAATCAATAGGTGTCGTCTGGGAGATGTCTCTGATCAGAATCAGTCAAAACCCGATCGATTCGATAAGATTTAATTGAGCTATCGTGCTAACAAGAATAAATGCCGACGACAACGACGACACACACACAGCAAAGAATTTTTAAAAATCATTTTTTTTTATTTTTAGGCCGAAAAACGAAAAATAAACGCAAAAAAAATTTTGTTTTTTCACTTTTTCTTTACATGATTACATTACATTTCCGTTTATAGTGGAGTGCGGAAAAGTAAAAAAATCCGGGACAGTACAACCTAGAAGTTTATTCTGCGTTGCATTTAATATCACCAAATTTAAAGTATACGAAAATACTAGCTGGTTTGTAGAAACTATTTAATTTTCAGTAAAATATCTTAAAAATCCCTCGAAGAGATTTTAGTACCTCTATCTTGCTGGATATTTAAGACCCACTGACAGTTTACACGTTATAACATTAATTTTATTGGACATGACTACACTTAGCCTTTAGATATTAATTGTTTAACAGCTAAATTACACCACCATAGGCATTTGTGAAATTGTATATTGTTAATTTCAAAGCCATCTTTTCGGTACATATCAATTTATTAGAATTAATACACTGCTAAAATTAAATCAATTGGGACGGAAATTATAAAAAATTCTATAATGAGTCCTAACTGTTTATCATTTTTTTCTGCGTATATTTAAAAAAAATATTTTGCAAACTACAAACTCTATACCTTTCTACCTTCTGATTTATACGAATTTTAATAATAATTTAAACTATCTGTGATTACACTTTAAAACATTCATTAATTTTAAATGCAAATAGATATCAGCGCTTTGTTTTTGATACACCAAAATAATTTTACAGCACTGCATAATTAAATATTAAACTTAATGATGAGTAATAGCTTAAAATAGTATTTTAAGAATCTTCGATGTTTTTTAATTCTATATTGAAATTCTCTACTGATGTTCTATCTGACGAGTAAAAATGAATTTTTCTCCTTAAAATAGCTTTATCTTTTAAAGTAGTATTTAAACATAAGTATTATAAGTTTAATTACTGAAACTATGGCTTTATCGCATTTTGTCTCATATAGGTATAGTGTTCGGACCTTGTTTAACACCATGATAAAAATTATTTAAATGATTCAAAATGTATTACAATTTGATCAAACTTCTTCCCACATCTGTGCGTTTAATTTATTGAATATAATTTATTGGAAATTTATACTTATTATCGGATTTATCTTAAACATTATATAGACCTTATAAGGATCTTGACTAGTATAAAACATTATAAAGATCTATGACTATTTGAGTAATAAATTAATGTGAATCACTAATATTCACATTAGAAATTTAAGACAAATATAACATAAAATTTCCATCTCATAGACGTGGAATAATTACGTACTACTTTTCAATAATGTATGGCAGGGTATGCCGTCAATAATGTAATTTATTTGTGATTACTGATTAGTGTGGCAGCAGTCAAACTAATTTAAAGAGGGATATACATTCATCAAGTAATCAGTATTTCCAATATCTTGTTTTAAATTTTACTCAGTTTTCAGCCTGTTTATTTTAGATTTTGGTGCATTTATCTTACATTAATAGTTAATTCAATACATTAATGCATATTAAGCTTAGGGAGCGTTGTAAATCAAGTTTGTTGATATATTTTCCATTTGAAAAAAATCAATACTTGTTCTTTTTTTTTTCAATAAATAAATATTCTTATATTATAGGTACACTAACAACAGTATTTATATTTAAAATAAATAAACATATATCCATTTAAAGTATACTTTACGACATACGGATGAAAGCTCGAGTAACATTGTTATTAGGCTAGATTTAATTTACACAAGTTTTCAAGAGCCTTTTACATGCGACACAATGAGTCCATAGCAAACGACACAATAAATACAACTCAAATAAAATAAGGCCGTTAACTTATTTTTCGTAGTAAATATTTCAGAAGTGTTGTCAGTGTAACAAAAGGGAACGTATCCCTGCGGACTCCACACAGAATAAGTAGAAGCGGATTCTCTCACTTGATTTAGAAGTGAACTTTGTATAAACTTTGTACAGAGTTATTCCAATTCGGAAGTACATCTTAAATTGTAATTACTTTGCGCATATTTAGTGGATACCGCGTGTTTTTAATGTCCTCTGGGAGGAAATGAATCAGCCTGATGTCTTCGTATTTTACTTCGACTTTATTGGGAGAACCCAAACCAACTAACGGTTATTTATTGCTGAATGGAAATTTTAAATCTCTAACGGCTACTTATAAATTAGCATTACACTTGCCACATATTATGTTTAAGGTAGAAGGAAGATTGATTTTATGTATTTGCCTGATAATAGAAACAGAGATAGGAATAAAGGGAAAATAAATATAAAATAGCTATATTAATAACGAATTTTTAACAGAACTAGTTATTATAACAATAGTAATAAAATATAGGGGATATTGTATCGAGCAGTTTATTTCTAAAATAGGGTAAGTTCGTGATATAATCCATACATTAATTAATATTATTTTTTAACTGGATTATTTTATTTCTTATATAGTCACATATATTCATTTAAATTATATTCCATTTCAAACATAACATTAATGGTTAATTAAATAGAGACAGTCAGAGTCCAATGGTCAAAATCTTTTATATTTTGATTCATTTGAGGAAGAAGGGGGAACTGAATAACTTTTCTGGAGAAAGGAGAACGATTTTTTATTTCTTAAACTGCTCAAACGGGCAGTTCAAAACAATGAATTATGGCTAAATTTGAAGGTATTTCCAAACCATCCCCATAGTTCAATCCATTCTACAGAAGAAATTCGCTGCAAAATCTCCAAATAGTTGTCTTCGAGGTAATGACAATACGTCAGGATTCAATTCAGTATCCAATCTAGAGATAATTAACCTCAATCGTTTGTTTTACGTCTATGAAATGGATGGGTGGAGAGAATACCTATCGTATTCTCCTATATATAATGTCTGAGTTGAGAGGCTCACCATAGGGATATCGGAAAAAATAAGACATACAAAAAAGGTTAAATTAAGTTAAAGTTGCACAGTGATATAGTACCAAGATATGTCCAATACGGTACCAAAAAATCACGGATATGGTGATTTTATTTATGTAGTAAACCGATATCTAACAATGTTTCTTGAAGGCACCAACCACATCTTTCACTACTTTAGGGTTTAATTTGAAAAGGTATCATATCAAAAAAAATCGTCAAATCGTGCTTAATATAGCAATGCCTTTGAATATAGCATATTTGATTTTGAATAAAAGAGGAGATAATTCAGAAGTTTACACTAGATAGATTAAGGCTAGTACACATGTTCAAAGAATTACAGCAAAAACATCACTCGCAAAAATTCATATTAATCAAGGTCTTCAAATTCAAATAAAGCATTATATAAAAATTATCTTTACTATTTAGCCCAGTTGGTATATTTGTTATGTTAAATAATAATAGGTAGAGGTGCAATTCATATGGCTGTAATATCATATGTACTTCTATGACTAAAGCATCTATGACCCTAACATCATATGGCTACGATTTTACACACAGTATATTCATATAATTTCTATGTAATATTGTAGCTGATTTTACACGTAAAATTTATTTGTTGGAAGTCTTTTGCATCACAAATATTTTTATAAAGATTAAAAAAATAATTTATTGCACTAGTATGTGTAGGAAGTAATACACTAATCCCAAATCTCCATTTGTTAGTCTATATGATTTGACGCAAATTATGTAAAGACATATTAATTTGAGGATTATCATTACTCATCGGATTAGCACTCATAACTGCTGTGAATGACATCAAATGGTTTCACAGTATTAAAAATTAAAACGAATAAAATAATAATATATTATATATTGAAAGAGTGTTTCCGTTGAAGAATTATTCCATTTATAGAGCTGATTTCAGTTCGTGATTTGATATTGTATCAAACAATATTACATTCCCATCGCCTTAATACCATTGAAATAAACCATTTTCCATAAAAGTACAGTGAATTAAATAATACACACAAATGGACTATATATGTATTTTATAATGGAGTTCGCATTCAAATAAGGAACATTTCCTGTTAAAACTAATAGCATTTCTATCGAAATATGAGTATATATATTGTTTGTGGTTGAGGGGAATACAATACGTGTCTGGTATATGTAAAATTAAATTTAAATATTAACAATATTAGCTCTCATCGTATACAGATCCATTCCTTTTTGAATCATCATGAATTTATTTCCATATTCATGCCCCCTTTTAAATAACCTGCAACTATGTTTTTATACAAACATTTGGATGTACTATAAATTTCGCATTCTATAACATAATGTCGAAGGAAATTGTAATAAGGTTACCTAAACATCTAATCTTAATTATTAAGAGCGTTGTTAATAACACTGGGGAACGGTCAATTTGTTTCCAGTAATTTGGAAGTCGATTTTGAATGGATCTAGTTTCTGAAATAAACATACAATGATAAATATTAATGCAAAGTAACAAAAATAAAATAAAATAAGCAATTTTTCTTGTTTCGAATTTTTTTTATATATGAAATCTAACAAGAAAACAAAGGAAAATTCTAAAAAAGTTTCTTTGTGCGATTTTCTTTTATGTTTCTATTGTGAATAGTCCCTCTACAAACTCCAACAGTAATCTACCATCATGTGACGATCCCACCTTTTTTCCATTATTCGGACATATAAACATTCTAGCGTTTTACATACCTACTAGTTCTTGATATTTATTTGCCTTGTGATTACCCAAAAAACTTTGAATTACGGATACATAACAAAACCACGCATCAAATTCTATAACAGACATATACACATCTCTTAGGATATTTTAGCAGTTTTTGAATTTGTGGATCTACAAAAATCCCTGTTTTGAATTTTTCCAACCAGTGTTGGAAATGCTTGGTAAATATGTATTTAAAATAATCATCTGACTGATCCAGTATTTTTACAAATTGTTTCATTAAATTCAGCTTGATGTCAAGAGGTGGCAGTTTTTTTTTTTTTATTAATGACTCGTGAACAATGTTTCGTGAACATTTTCCAACAGTCATAGGGTCTCTCAAATGTCAAACAGTTTGCTGTCGATGTTTTTCTTTTATACGACGATCCTATAAATAGAGATGCCAAAGATATGTGGTATATTTCACTTTGCTGTTCAGGAAGTATGGTAAGCATTTGAAATCGACACAAACAAACCACTGATGCCGAGAATAAACAATTTCAGGAAACTCCAATATTTTAATAAATGTAATCAATTTAGTTGAAATGAAAATATAATGTAAAATTAAGGTCATCAAGTACTCAGAAACCGATCTTAAATTTGTGGCAATATAACTTTTTTTTGTTTCCCAATGTAATTATTTCACTGTTATTGTATAATAATACGTATCACATTTGTGAGACATATCACAAAATTCATATGGTGGTCGAGTGTTGATAACTCAGGTATACTATTTCTTTTACATTTGTAGAAACAGTGATAGTTTTATGAAAAATCTGCAAAAAAATAGGAAAAAACAAACCTTAAAAAAAAATCGTTGGTTTTGAATATAAGAAAATATTTAAAAAAATTCAATGTTCGAAAGCTGTTATGTCGACAAATTTGCAACGTACTGAAAAACTCAATATTGTTACTATTACTACTATTAGTGATTATTACTACTATTAGACAGGGACATTATTGATTTTAAAATTTAAGGGACTAATTATATAAAAGAACCAGTCTATCTACCAAAAATTAATTTTACGGTTTCTCACTACAGACAGTTTACATTTAACAGTAGAACTCTTTTTTCATGACACTAGCAGTGAAGAAAACACATCCAAAGAACAGCAGAGAGGAAAAAAATCGCTGATATAAAAAAGAATCCCTTGATTCGTGTCTGAAAGACCTTAAAATTTTATTAGATATTATTAGTAATGATACTGAATAATAATAAAATAGTTCGTTACAAAGACTCGTACATGAAATAGTTGTCAATAAAATCATAAGAAAATAAGTATAAGGACAAAATGCTTTTTGTAAATATTTTTATTTCTAAAATGTATTTTTGTTAATTTTTTCTCAGGATGTTATTGGCTCATTTAAATACTATAATTTTACGATACACCAATATATTCAATAACTTATAGCTTTCGAATAAAACAATTTTTGTTTGATTTCCCAAAAATGAACACTATACACACACTGTTCCTTGACTCACTGATTCAATTTATACTACATCAAACTAATATATAATTATTACTTTTTGTATTTTCTTCTCACCTTAAATATAATTACAATATTCTTAAAGAAATGATACAATTTTCAACATATTTTATTTCATTATAAAATACTTCTTTATTGGGAGAGAAGAGGCATTCAAAGCAATATAATTGTTGCACACCAAGGCCAATAAAGTGATAATAACATTTCGTGAGCGATAAACATGAAAAGCAGGCATTCATTATTGGATCAGTTAACACAACAATTTCATTCCATTCTAAAAGTATGAAACAATTATAATACTGACTACCTCTCTACAAATCCATTTCACATTGTGTGTGTATGTATGTGTGTGTGTACTATGTGCATTCATTAGGTTGTGTTAAAATTATTACTGACTTTACAGTTCAATGACATGGAACAATTAAGTATAGAGCACGTTGAAATAATTCAGATGGATATTTTTACTTTTCCGCACTCAACTATACTAGCGGAAAAGTAATGTAATCGTGTAAAGAAAAATGGAATAAAAACGTTTTTTTCAATCATTTTTCGTTTTTCGGCCTAAAAACAAGAAAAACGGTTTTTAAAAAGTTTTGTCTGTATGTGTGTCGTTGTCGTCGGCATCAAAATTTCTTGTTATCCCGATAACTCAACTAAATCGTGTCGGATCGATCTGGTTTTGACTGATTCTAATCGGGGATGTCTCCCAGACGACACCTTTTGATTTTGAGTTGGATATAACACACCCCACCCTGTCCATTGGTCATGAGAAAGCACAATGGTGGACTATTTGAGACATTTTTTTGTTAATACGATAACTCAGCTAAATTGTGTCGGATCGATCGGGCTTTGACTGATTCTGATCGATGGAGCACACTTTACCGTGTTCATGGGTCATTAGAAAGCACAATGGTGGACTATTTGAGAATTTTTTTTTTGTTAGCACGATCACTCAATTAAATCGTGTCGGATCGATCGGGTTTCGACTGAGTCTGTTGAGGTACGTCTACTAGACGACATCCATTGATTTTGAGGTGGATAGAACACACCCCACCCTGTTCATGGGTCATGAGAAAGCACGATTGAGGACTATTTGAAAAAAGTGAAACTGTCGCATAAAACACATATTCTGCATTTATGTGTTGGTTTATTTTTTCTCGGCCACTCAATTTCGAGATAGAGATGTTCTACGTGCAGAAGGTTCCGTTTTAAAGTTTTAAAAGTGTTCATTTTAAATAAAAATATCTTAAAATTATACCATACACATTTATATTACGTGTTTCAATTAAATACGTTACATGTGTAATGCAATTTGTTTATATGTACCGGATGAGCAAATTTCGATATTTCTGTAAGGAATTTGGTTAACTATAGGGGGGGTCTGAAAAAGTAGAACCTCATTGTCTCTTTGTTTTTACCGATTTACCGGTGTGGATCTCTTTTTTCGATGGAAACTCAATGATGAATAATAGAATTGGCTTGAATCTATTTTTGTTATTGAGCTACAAACCAAAATTAGTTTGTTTAGTATTTAATGCATATCTATAATTCAGCTATTTGTAGAAATAGACAAAAGTTATTTAAAAATTTATAAGGCACTTCTTTGAGTTAAATAAAATGATTTTTATATATATTTTATTACCGTTAGAAAGAGTTATAACGTAAATTTATATTTTTTAAAATATAAATAATAGTTGGCTGTAATATACAGAAAAATATGAAGTTATTCTGTTCAGCAATATGCGGTATATGGGGTTAATTCTGAATTTATGTCTCGATTTCAATAACAATAATTAATATGGTTTATGGAAGTGTGGTTTTTCTCACGATTTTTATATAATAGGCGAATACGATTTTAACAAACAGCAGCCCGAATTAGCTATGTAAGAACATATAATAACATTTAAGTACATTAACGCATTTAATTATATTATTACAGATCTATATTACTCTAATATTATTTGAAAACAATTAATAATATTTAAAGAAAACAATACATATATAATTTTGGAGGGATAATTATTATAAACCTTTAAATTGGTGCCTATTATTTACAATATATAATTCACGTTGTTTTGAAACATTATTAAATATAGCATATATATATATATATATATATATATATATATATATATATATATATATATTCAGCTATCTGTGGGATAGCCCCCGAATATAGTAGCTACCTTATTGGACCATTCTAGTTGTCTTTAAAATTGATAGTCGACAATTAGGAAGTAGAAGACTATTCTAATCTTGTGAGATGGTGTTCCATCTTGTTGAAAAAAGTATTTCATATAAGCGGCAGGTTCTCCAATAAGTTCTCAATTATATGTTAATTTATAAGTTCATAAAAAAAGCTAAATATTTAGCTTCTTTTCGTAAATTTGGTAAGGTTAAATGCGATTAATAAATAGAACACACCAAGAACTAAAACCAAAACGTCCCTGTTGTTGGACTTACAATTTTGACAATACTAAATATGCTACTGAAAAATTGGGCACTACTAATATATATTTCATTCATCTAATTAATATCTAAAACATAATGAATTTTGCGTAATTTGTCAAAGATACCAACCAGTTGCAAAAATCTAGGCGCCTTTCGGTATTAGTTGGTTGGACTTTCTTATTTTAATTAATAATGCTCGATATAAGGACCCGCCACAACCATATCAATAACGTCAACGACAATATCTTTAGTTTTATCTTAAAGTTTTAAAATTTAGTGTGTTAAATTCCCCAAGATTAATAAAATATTTAGATATCGTATGATAGTGTTGTTTCAATTTGTAAAATAGACTTATCTGCACAAGTTTATCGAAGGGCTCTGAAGTATCTAGAAATGCAACTGAGTAATATATTTCCCCTATATGCCTCTATTTACCTCGTCAAATATCCTACGAATTCATCAAATATCCTACGTCTTCTACCTTATCATATAGCTTTAAACTATTCATCATAAATTGCATTATATAACTTTATGAAGACCATACCTGAAGAACTCATTTTAAAATAATGATCCACGTATGAGTTCTTAAGTTAGCATGTTCATAACTACTTACACATGAATTTGTCAAACTTCTTAGAATTATATTAAAATTTTTGCAACTAAATAAATAGAGATTCGTATTTCCTTTCACTGTGATTTAATTATGTTCTATGTACTTTGTTTTCGGGATAACAATACGTAAATAATATTTACATAACTGTGCACTTTATATAAAAAAGAACTGTATACTCCAACTCCAGTTCGCTATTCTAATACTTCTAGAAACTGTACTATTTATGTATTAATTCGCGCATTTTGGTTCATATAGTTTTACATTGTAAACAATTATAATTGCGTTTTGATCAAATAACAAGGTAAGTTAGTTAATTACCTACCATGAACACTATTATGAAACGTATATTACATTTTAGCTTATATAAACTACACGTACGAACATGCAAGTACACTTTGTACCTATGATATATGAATAATACGGACAAAAATAAACATTCACTTAATTTACTTGTTACTTCAACTCTTAATATATATTTAATTAATACTTCTAGGATTCTAGAATTTATATAACACTAAGACAAGTTTTGGATCAAGCTAATTACATCGTCATATCACCTGTCTTCTATAATCAATGAAGGGTGGTTAATTTTATCATAGATCCTAGTTAGGAATGTATAAATGAAATTTTTTTAACACATTCTCAGCATACTTGCGTCCTAGTAATCGACGGTAGTAATACTTTTATTCGATCTTCTTTAAATGTAAATAGAGAAAATTGCTGCCTCTATTCATCACTAATAGCGTTAAGCTTCTTACGAGAAAAAATGTAGGAAGTATATGCCGAATCTTTCTGGAACACAAGTCTTATAAGTTTTGAATAAACTGGCAACTAGGAATTCAAATTCTTCAGCCCCGTAATTTTTCAAAACCTTTTTTAGATTTAAGTTAAATTGGTGACTTTCATTAGTTTATTTTATGGGAACGAGTTGTCGCTCGGAGTTACTAAGTCAACTCCAAACGATGGATATTAACGATATCCATCGCTTAGAGTTGACCTAGTGACCCCCCGATCAACTCCTGGAAACTGTGTCAATAGTTTTAAAGCAGTAAAAGCTAACGGGAAAATCAAATACTCTTTGTGAAAAACCTCGACCACTTTTTGCTGCCATTGGGCATTGAACCAGTGATGGAATAATACTCTATCTTATACTTATCTCTAATAAACGGATACTCTTCGGCGTGAAAAGCCAAAGAGTAATCCACCACGTACTCCACTGATATATTGCGGCCAGAGATAAATATTTCACATCTGGTTTTCACTTAAAACTTTTCACATCAAATCTTATTAGCTACTCTTTAAGCAAATAGTACTTTGGCGATAGCAAGGATAAATTGTGCATGCCTCGACCGGGAATCGAACCCGGGTTTCCCAATCTCCGGTTGGTTGCTCTGACCACTGAGCTATCGAGGGACACTCATTATCCTTGCTAATGTTGCCAGTTTAACACGTAGCTACAGTACTCCCCCTAGAAACATGGCTTATCTCGATACAAGTAACGGAATGTGGCCGCGTTCACCATTCTTACGAACCGTTGTTCGGTAACCCCCGGACTATAGGGCGATGGATAGGACGAAAATCCGCAAATTTGAGATGTAAGGGAGGTTCGATGTACTGGAACGAATCAAGTCGGGGTCACCACTTTGACGATATCAAGGATAAAAGTGCATGCCTTGATCGGGAATCGAACCCCGATCTTCCAATTGCCGGTTGGTTGCTCTGACCGCTGAGCTATCAAGGAACACTCATTATCCTTGCTAATGTTGCCAGTTTAACGCATCGCTATAGTACTCCCCCCTAGAGACATGGTTTGTCTCGATACAATTAACGGAATGTGGCGGCCGCGTTCACCATTCTTACGAACCGTTGTTCGGTAACCTCTGGACTATAGAGCGATGGATAGGACGGGAATCCGCGAATTTGAGATGTAAAGTAGGTTCGATGTACTGGAACGAATCACGTTGGGGTCACTACTTTGGCGATAGCAATGATAAAAGTGCATGCTTTGATCGGGAATCGAACCTGGATCTCCCAATTGTCGGTTGGTTGCTGTGACCGCTGAGCTATCAAGGAACACTCATTATCCTTGCTAATGTTGCCAGTTTAACGCGTCGCTACAGTACTTATTAGTAGCCCGACTAACCTACATATAAAAGAAGCAGCAGATTTTTTGTAAAGCCGTCCTATAACATAGCTATTATTTTTTTATCAACACAATTTCCAATTTGAGTCTTAATTAATTTCATACTATCTTATATTTCCCAATGATTAAGTAAACTACAAATACGGAAGGATATCTCCTATGATTATCAAGAAACGCCCTTTTTAAATACATTAACTTTTTTTTTCAAGTTTCAATTTTCAAGACAAATTTTTTGTTTATCAAAGGTATCTTAGTTCCACAGTTAAATATTCCATCTTTGTAGTCTCGAATTTCAGAATATTTAATGAATAAATCTATATGAACCAAATTACTCGACCTATTGCTAGGTCAAAAGTGTATTCATTCAGGGAATTTCTAGTACATATTCTGACATTTTTTTCTGTAATAGTTTTAATAGTAATAGTTTAATAGCAATAGTGTTCTTTATGGTCATCATAATTGTCACTTCTATATCGAACTAATATTTCCTGAACCCAAATAATGGTGGACTTAAACTGTTCTCTAGATAAACTAAAAAATTATAGAATTATCCAGAACCGTCACTACTAGGTCAAAGTTCCATTAAGTTAGAAGTATCTTTTGTCTTTCGCAAATGGAGTGGATGAAATGAGGGGAGACATCTCCCCTAAATGAAGTTGGTCCCAATCTACATCAATGAGCAAATAAAGAACAGTAGTTCTTCTCGGCTTGCACCCTCATCCTCGCACCCTCCTTCTTGCACCACTTAAATGCATGACCAAATATTGATGGATCATCTTTAATAATTGAATGAATTTTAAATAATTTCATGGGCTCCACTTTCACACATTGAGCAAACTACACGTTTGGAAGGATTTTATCTACTATTATGTAGTAAGACCATTTTAAAATTAATTACAATAGAAAATGGAATCTCTCTATGTAAAGAATGTAATTAAATGATTGTTTCCTTTTTTTTTTTTTAAGAAATATATTTTAGCATCCAAACATCACATAGTCTATTTCTGTAGTCTAGATAGAAGCGTTTTATCATGTAAATAAATCACAGATAAAATCATTCAACTTCTAGGCCAAGTGGTTTATCCAGTGAACTTCTACAGTACATATTCTATACATACGTACTTCTTCCTCCAATTTACAGTCACTAGCTCTTAATTATTGATAGACCAAATATTCACTAGGAGTTATTGGTCTGGATACAGAAGTTACTTTGGTATATCCTGTCTTATTTTGTTGTAATCCTTTAATTTTGACCAAAGAAATTTAGCAGTTATCACGATGACTGCTTTATTTACCCAAAATCGTACGCAAACAAATTTAACCATTTACTCCATACTCGATTTTATAGATAAATGACACTACATGGACAGATTTCTTTATATTAGATTTCTTATGAACTTGAAATAATAAAATATCGTTTTCGAGATAACCGAGGCACTTTACCATTTCGAGATTATCTCAACAATATATTATCCCTCAATGTATCGTGTTAATCTGTGAGACATATAACCCATCAAGGGAAATGTATAAAAAAGTCAGCTGATTTCACCGTTCTTTTTTTTTAAAGGTAATAATTTCAGAGTAAGTAAGTCTAGTGGTAGAGTGTCCAAGGGTGAGTGCTAGAGTGTAAAAGTAAGGCGTTGAAAAAATTATAAACTCTATTCCACTCTTGTTACTGAAATTAGTTTTTTTATTGTTTTAATCGTGTTGTTTACTGACATGTTTTAATTAACTCGGTGAAATCGTTTGGCGAATTTCACACAATCTATCTCTTGTATATAAACAGTATTTATAACAGCCTATATCTTATTTAGAATAAGATAGTATATCTTTTGTTATATATTTTATAAGGTAGGGTAAACTGTTTTTGATCACTATGAAGACTGGTAATCGCTTGCTTTGTTCATCATCAATTTACCAATGATCAAATGATGAACAATATTCATCACCATTTGAATACAAAATAAGAAATTATAATCAATAAGTCATCATCAAATAAGTAATTGAAGGATTTTTTAAGAAGTCCCTTACTTTGTGGCAACTCCTTGTAGCCCAATTCATTAGCTTTGAAGCAAAATACGATGGCTACAGTCAGTCAACTCTTTTAGAAGCTACGGAATTTTCATTTTTTGGTGTAATTAGCATTTTAATTATCCTGTAATTTCCTTCTCATAAAATATTGGTTTTTAATTTTACTTGGTTAATTGGTTTTATTGGTTTATTGCTTTATGCGCATTTACAATTAAAGAAGGCACGTTTTATTTAAATCCGTGCTTGTAATAATAATTAAATGCTCCACGTGTTCAAAATAATATATCAAAAGAATTTATTTTAATAAACATTTATTAAAGTATTTATTACACTCTGATATACCCGCTCTAAATAACAAGAAATTTTTGCTTAAGGTATTCTACCTCGAGTCTAATTCAGCTCAGAACAAACTTTGTAATTAAAATTAATATATGTACTCTAATGTGTAGTCGGCCTACTCATATTTTAAGCCATTTATGTGCGGCTGTATGAAAATTTATACTTTTGATAAACTGGCGGAGTTAGGCACATAAATGAGGAAGTTTTGCCGTTAGGTACGCGAGAGAAGTTTTATTAACCTTTAAAATATATACGGTATATGTTACTCAAAATTATTGACTTACAATAAAGGAAAACGACCTTACGTTGGATTTTATGGCGTCTTATTTTTACTCCCGTGAGTCTGAAGTAGCTAGATAAATGTATTTATTGTTAAGTTATAGGTTGGTGATAAATTTAAAACTCGAAAGATTATTTACCTTGAAGAGACACTTTCTTTTTTCCATTTGAAACAATGTTGCTTTAAGTTTCGTCCATTTTCCAGTCAGAACCGGTGATATACTTTAATAGTCCAAGGCGGTAACTACTTTTCTTTGAAGCATGTCAGAAATAATTTATCTTAATGGATTTTAAGACGAGACGAAACATATTTATACGTTTATTTTTCCATGTATATCGTAGAAATGATAGTCAAACATAAAATTCCTTATATTATCAAATTAGTAAAGATAAAATGGTAATAAATATACATGAATATACAAATATATATACTATAATTTTTAACATCTATACTGTGCTAAAATTAAAATGTAGGTAGTTTCCAATGACTGATTATAGGAATTAGTCCTAGTTAAAAGAATGAATATAATCGCTAATTAATACTAAATAATTAATACTATAACTCATATCGAATAGTGATTATAATCTTACAGAATAAAATAATTCGGTCTATAATAATTCAGCATCATCAATACAGAACATTTAAAACATTTATTGCAAGTTTTTTGAAGCACAAACATGCAGATCTGTAGTTAACTCAGGTCTACTTTTATACCTATTATTTTCCAATGCCTCAACGACTCTATTCTAGATTAACATTCATTGTATAGGTAAAATGCCGTGTTAACAGATGAATTCAGAACAATTACAATTTTATACATTACTAGCTGTTACCCGGCGTGCGTTGGTATGGTTAATAAGGGGTGGAGATAGGGGGTAAAGTATGTTCCGGAAAAATGTTGGGGGGGGGGGGAACTAATGGGGGGTTGGTCTTACATTCTACCCTTCTAAGGGCAATCTTGAGTATATTTGGGACTGTTCATCAATTGCCACCCACTTTCTTTGAACTTTGACCCCGATGATATGGCAAACAATGTTGCATTACGTCTATATTACTTCCCTTTGACAAATATTATTTGTGGTTAAAATTTGATAACGATGACTTGACCAATGTAGGAGCCTATTTGGGACATAGAAACAGACAAACATTCTTTTAATATATGTTTATTCATTACCATATGATTAAATGACCATTTTTAATTAGTACGTTCGACATACTCTATTATGATCATAACTGAAATTAATTAGAGATGTTGGGAAAAGCGCTTTTCCAGGGTGGCTACTACTAAAGCCATTTAAAAATATATAAAAAGGGTGTCAAATAATTGCAGCCTTATTTAGCTTACAGTATTTCTCTTACAAAATGTATGGTAATATCAGGATCAAAATGCTTTCTCTATTTACAATAACTACAGAAGAACTCAACTAAAATATTTTGAATGGCAGTATCTCGATCATTCGGAATAAGTTTCTCAGTATATAAGTTAAAAATTTGCAAGGTTTCCACAAACGAGAAACCATGTTTGTTGATGTTAATATGTGATCATTTACACCAATATATTTTTTACTAGCCTCATGTTATTTCAAAAGGATTATGTAAGATTATGTCTTCAATGATTCTTTGACATGGTAATTGTTAACGAAGTTGTTAAATTTTAAATATTTAAAAGTATTTACTCGCATTTTGAAAATCTCTAACCTACAGAATCGACTATGTTAACAATTGAAGACATATCGTGGCTATAACGTACAGGACTGTAAAATCTCTACAAAAAGTTTTATTGTTTTGGTTCAACAATGAATGGAGAGCTAAATATCAATTTAATTCTATTTTTCACCTATTTAGAAGAATATAAAGGAATAAATACTGAAATACGTACATTAAAGTTCAAGAATAATATCTTATTTAATAAATAGTGACATAAACATTGCAGATGGCGTTGCAGTGCCGGTTTAAAAAATTTGAAATGGCAACAGTATGCGAGCAACACCTCGTTTGCAAACTGCTTCAAATATATATTCAAACGCTGTTTTTATTTTGACTGTCAAAAAATTTAAAAAAAATTGATCAAAACTAATATTAATATACCATCATAATATTAATATTAATATACATATTAATATTTCAGACAGTGTATAGTTAAAAGGCTAAATATTCTTCTGACAGAACTAGTCCTTTAGAATAAAAAATTAATGCGATTACACTTTAGACACTTACTGTCAACTTACGATACAGAAAACTGGAGACTTGACCACACTCGTTACAGTTAAGGTACTTGACTACATTCCTTACAGTTAAAACATTACCCTTATACAGAGTCCTTGTAGAATATTCATAAAGTAAGGATTCTTAAACGAATTATAAATTACTAATTAAATTATATTCAAAACTCTTCATTATGATGATAAGAGTAATTTTTATTGTTACCACCATCAATTAGCAATATAAGTGACCATAAAACTTACATAATCACTGTGAGGCCACTATACGGGGTGTTAGGAAGGTAAGCGCAAAACTTTAAGAGGATGATAGTTTATACCATTTAAAGCATTTTAAGCCATACATGCCTTATTACAAAGTCTCATGTTTTTTTTAATTGCAGTTTTAAAGATTTAAAAAAAATTGTTATTATTGAAAACTGATCATGTCTCCAGTATTTTATTTTATTGACACAAATGTTTATACTTATTGTTATTAGATTGAACATAAATTGGGCAAAAAAAAATAATAATTTACCAACATAACAACTTTTAACTGGGGCAGTATTAGTAATTAACTATGCGATTTTAGGTTTTTTCTTGTATTGAGGCATGCATGGCTCAAAATGTTCTACATGGCATAAGTTATTATTCCCTTAAGGCCTTGAACTTGCCTTCTTAACATCCTGTATATCAATCAATATATATGTATACAAGGTAACTAACTCTTTGTAAATTAATCCACCTATTAATCGACCAATCCTGATATAAACAAGCATCCCCACATATTAAATCATGCTCCACATTGGCCTACGTAAATATTCCTATCCTCAAACTTGATTATTCTAACTACATTTTTGTGATTCTATCCGGAATATCTTAACTTAATTCCATTTATGCAGAAACCAGCTAGAAATATCTGATTCGTTATTTTGATTGTGTATATTTCTTTGAGTATCATAAAAAACATTCTATCGGGATGTCCAAAAACTGCGTTTGGTTTTTTTCATAAATATTTATTATTAACATTACAGTTATTACAAATTATTTTAATCAATAATGAACATTAAAATACAATTCCATTTTCAATAATTTCTGCCATTTCTCAGTAAGCTTCATAATACCATTTTTATAAAAATTTTTGCTGTTTGCTCGCAAAAAAAAATGATTTTAACTGATTTCTGACTTCCTTGTCATTGGCAAATGATAAATTTCGTAAACTGTTATCCATGGAGCGGAATAGGTGAAAATCCTGGACGCGAGGTCTAGAGAATACGGTGGATGGGGTAATACATCCCACTCTAACTCCAACAATTTCCTCTGGATCTGTATAGAAGTGGGAGGTCTAGTGTTGTCGTGATGGAGGGCGACCTTCTTACGATTTACAAGTCCTGGGCGCATGGCTTGGCACAATTTTTTGTTGTTGTTCGCAGTATACGTCCGAATTTATTGTTTCGTTCCTCAGGAGTAGCTCAGAATAAATGATTCCTTTAAAATCCCACCGGATGGACAACAAAGCTTTTCTGGGATGAATATCTACCTTTGGTGTGGATTAAGAAGGTTCACCGGACTTTCCCCACGATTTTATTCGACTGACTTTGTTGTAAATGATCCACTTTTCATCTCCAATAGCGATATCTCTCAAAAAAGGATTCCTATGTTGACAAATCTATATCGTTCTTGATGCGATCCCTTAAATTGGATTCGCCGAGTTTGTGAGGAATCCAAACGTCGAGTCTACTGACAAATCCAAGTTGTTAAGGTGATTCTGTACACTAAATTTTGACGTTCTCAGTTCTTCTGCACGCTAACGTATGGTTTGGTGAGGATTTGTCTCAACTAATGCTCGTAAATTCTCAGGGACGACGTCTTTAGGTCGGCCTAATTTTGGGGCGTCCATGAGGGAAGAATTACCAAATTGAAATCTCTTGAACCACTTTCGACACGTTCGATCTTGAATAACATTTTTGCCGTACACAGAATACAATTTGCGGCAAGTTTCAGCGTCTCTTTTGCCCTTTTGTAAAATAAAAAAGCATCGCTCATCTAAAATGTTCGGGTTCACTCATTTTCAATTAAGCTCATACACAACAATAACAAAACAAGTTCACGAGTATAACGGCAATAAACAACAGTCAAATATCAGGGTTAATTAGGGAGGAAGGCTTAAGGCTGCAGCTGTGCGCATGACAGCATAGGCCGTGGCGTAAGTGGTTAACTCAGAAAACCGAACGAACTTTTTGGGCAACCCAATATTTGAAAAACATTATTTGATTTTTTCAGAAGTTAAGACTTTCAAAAGTATTCAACTCTTAAGAGAACACTCTGTAAGTATGCTAATATGGCACACGAAATATGTCATTTTGGCTCACAATTTTAATTAATAATATGTGTTGTATAATTTTGGTTTCAAATTACCGAACTAGAGTAACAGTCTTTAATTAAAAACCAACGGGTAATTGGAAATAACAGTTTGTAATGAATTGATAATGATACAAATTGCTTAATTACGCTATGAAAATATGTTGCATTGATAAAGGTAGTCTCATTTATATATAGCCGCCAAATTAATAGATTCAAAAATTACGCGACGAAGCACTATTAACTGAAAACAAAAATCGATCCAGTTTTTTTTATGGCAACTGAATCACATATTGCACAGTATGATTGCCATTTCTTATTAATGTGGCATATAAAATCGATGTTTCAATCAGTAAAATGACCGAACCGTAGACCATCCCTAATAAATATCCATTATTACATTAAAAACATGCAACAGTAAACACATGAAGCAATTTTATCTTTGTTTCCTGGAATTTATTCCGCATTATTAATGATGTTGGATCTGCAAAGAATCACGTTAATCTTGTTAAGGGCTGTTTCCCGTAACAATTCATTCCAATAATTATGAATTGTCATACGGGAGTGGCAGTGTGTGAAGGTTATAGCGGTATGTACGTGACGGAACTATTAATTAAGGTACTGTGCTGTAAGTTCGATATACAAAGCATTCCAATAATAATCTGTCACAAAGGACATTCGAAATATGCCCACAATATTGTTTGTAAAATTTCCACACAAATATTGTTAAACACAGCAACCTCTGTAAAGAGTTATGCGATAATTATTTTCGCTTAGTACATTTTTATCGGTCCAATAAAAGTCACCTTCCTTTACTTATGAAGTAATGATTACGTCTTACACACTTGATAAGCTTACTGAATATTTGTCATTAATCTAAAGCCTCTATAAAAGCACAAATACTATATTGCGTTAATCGTGGTAAATAAAGGTTCTTAACTTTTATGTACTTTTATACCTGAACTTGTGAAAAAATAGTACAAGCTCGTCAAGAATAGGGACAAATCTCAAAATTGTGATATCGGACCGTCCACGAGGTGCACAGTAAATAGCCTGGTCTTTATCCAGTCGGATTGAGACATTTACAGAGTGAATATTGATTAAGGGGAGGTTCTCGTCAAGCGACCCAAAAATAACATGACTTTCTTTTCTTTTTTTCATAGAAGGAAGTAAATAAAGCACTCAAAATTTTTTATACATATTTATCAAGTATTCAGGCGTACAAAAAATTTTTTTATTAAAAAAATGACACGGTAATTAGTTATATGCTCGGTAATGTGACCATCCCAAAAAAAGGTGTCCAGTCGGTGGGAACTCTAGCACTTGTAAAAATCATCTGAAATCAAAATTTCAAAAAAATTCATAAAATATATGATATTTGCCGGAGCTTATACCAATAAAAAAAATCGAAAATTAACAAAATGGCAGACTATGATTTATCAGACTCATATTGTACTATATTCTTGTCATTGTTGTACTATATTGTATCAGACTTGTACTGTAAATACGAAGAATGTATATATCTATAAACGCGTTTCTAAAGACTTCACAAATTCAAGTGATGAAATATAACAAACAAAACATAAAAAATTTTATAAAATAGAACTCAATAAATTAAAGAAGTATTAAGTAAAAATACTGTGTGAGTGAGTAAGTTTGCAATAAAAGCTGTACTTAATTATAATTCAAATATATTTAATATAAAGGGAATTACTGCTAATTATTGTTCGAAAAGTGGGAAGCTGAAATAAATTGTTGCTTCATGGGTTTAACTTTAACGGAATTATTAATACTGGGGTAATAGCAATTTTATATAAACATTCTGAGAGCATTATCGTCTTCTGACAAATTTGTTAATTTTAAAATTACTTAAAAATAAGTTTTATGATGTTCCTCTTCCTGGGTAAGTATATTCCTACACAAAATTTGTGATTCTAAAAAATCTTCGCTGTAATTTTTCTAGTAATATAATATGATGGTAAACCAGGTAGTTAAGGCATATTCAAGTTTGGATCTAATAAATAGACAGCGTATGCAACGTTGAAAATTTTGAACCCCTTACGAGCATAAACCTTAAACATGTGTATACATTAGCCCTATTTTATTCTGCATGTTTAATACTGACGTATTTCACCAAACACCAAAATACTACACTCGACGCGCGTTTCGCCAACAGAGTTGGTTCATCTGGAGATGATTAAAACTAATCTTATGCTAACAATGTATCCTATTTAAACCTAAATTATTAGCAGTAAGCCGTGAGTAACTAGCCAATAAAGCGCGATATGTGGAATAGGCTCTCTGTCACTATTCATACTATTTTTATACTTTTCAATTTCTAAACTTTCAAACGAATCTAGCTGTCTAGTATTTGTTACATTCCTAATTAATCTTAAGTTGCTAATATCAATCTTATGGTTGTTCTCGAAGGCATGCTGGGCAATACTGGACTTATCTGTTCTACCATATTTGAGATGCGGCATGTGCTCTTTGAACCTGGTTTGAATAAATCGTCTGGTTTGTCCAACATACCTTTGATTACAGAGTACCTGCAATCAAAGGTGTGCTTTTGATATTATACATAAGTTGACATTACATTATTGACGTTATACATAATAACACAATTTCAAATAATCTACATAGGGTAAGTAATTCAAATTAAGATTATTAGTCATGTCATATAAATAAATTATGTAATGAACCAATCCAAGAATGTAACTTTGTAACACACCAGACGTTTGACCAAATTTTTTAGTCTGATAACCACTGTATTGTGTGAGAATTAAGCGAATTTAGAAGAGGACAACTGAAATCATATTTATCTAACATACCGAATAAAATATCGTGATTTAATCTGTCGAATGCTTTGGTAAAATTGTTAAAGAGCATACCCACTTGGCATTTTCTATTTGAGACTTCGACATACACAAGGCTCAATAAACTATTGCTTGAAACTGTTCGGGAGTCCCAATATATTTAATGTGAAAGAAACATGTAATCATGCAATTTATTTTCAAAAACTTTATTGATATTACGAGCACATAGTATTTCGACTGGAGGATGGGTTTGTTGCTATGCTTGTTGTGTTTCTTAAATACATTACAAATTTAGTTTTTTTTCGAATGTTTGAAATTTTCTAATTTTATTATTAAATTAATGACGACACAGAAAATTATAAAGGATAACAGCGCAGTCTATAATTGTAAACCTAGACACATACTGTGAAGACGAGTTCATATTTGATGTAGTTATTGTTTTGTCAATTTTATTAAATCATCGTCAATGAACTTATTTATGATGCTAGTATTATTAAAATTGAATTATATAGAATAGTATATGCTTTAAAATTTGTATTAGCAATTATAATACAAATACAGTGCAATGAAAGGGTTTCAAGTTTCAATATTTATCTTGGAGATTGCATTTTCAAAATCTAGTTAAAATTTAGTCATAAAATAAGCAAAAATAGTTCCAAATACAAGATAAACAAATAATTCGATTACCATAGTACAAATGTAGTTCAATAGCTATAAATATTTATCATATGTTATGTAGATCTTGTAGCGTAAAATCTGCCTTAAAACATTTACAAAGAAGTTGCTAAATCAGCGACAGAGTAAATATGCCTTAATACAATTTATCACACATTTATCTTATTATTATTTAAAAAACGTTATTAAACTTCGAATTTCGATAACCGCACTTAACTGGCACAAATGAATATCTTCAAGAATTTCTCAAAAAATAATACATGATAATTTAAATAATAGTCATTACATTAAGTAAAAATGGATACATAAATGTATAGATGAAAAAATGATAATAATAGTAACAATGAAAATTAATGTATAGATTTAATTAGTATTAGCTACAAAGAAGTTAAAAGCAACATCTAATTACCGAGAATCTATTACAATTAATACCACATATATCTGAGTTCTTATTGAAATTATTGTACATAACATATATTGGCGATTTAAGAAGAACGTTAGTCCTAGGCATTTTACAACAAAACGTATGAGTTCGTTCACTTTAGTCCTTAATCCACGAACGTTTTGGTAATATAACATGTGAATTATGTTGTCGCTGTTTTTGGATTGTTGGGCTCTTTTAGTTTAAAGCGATAATTTTTGGAACACCACGTATATATTTAATTTTTAAATTGGTTTCATCACCTGCCACGCGTTCGTTAAGTTACCCCTTAATTGTCCGGTAAAGATCGATTTGTCTGGGAGTGCGGTCCAATGAGATACTGATGCTTTTATAGTTCCTTGAGTTTTTTAGATTTTTTGCCTTATGTATAATGTCATGAACAATAGACTCATCGCTAACCGTAACTTTAAGTAGACGTAGAGCCTCTTTAGTCTGGTCAGACTTTCCTATACGGATTGCATTAATATTTCCATTTTCTCAAAATAAACAAAGAATTAAATATGTCAGTTACCACTTGTTTTTCATTTTGTGTTCGTGTTTGGCTCCCTGAGTTAGGTTCCTCACCGACGCCAAATATAATGTTGTAGCATTTTTTTTTTCTCGCTCATGCATTTTCTGTACAATTTCAACAAAGTGGTTGTTTTCTACTTCAGCCAGTAAAATTTTTGGTATTTGTTGTTCCAAGTCATTTGGCTTGGATTTTAGTTGCCTAGTTTCTATACAAAAGGTTATATTTTCGTCTTAGTTAGTCCTCTAGGTTAGTTACTTTATTCTTTAAAGTATCTAATTGTTTATTCACTTTGTCGAACTCATCCCGTAGATTTTTTACAACTGTAGCCGATATTTGTAAAGTAAAGGTCTCCGTAAAGTCCTTGTCGATAATATATTGTAAGCCTTGATTACTTCTTGCGAAATTTTTCTAAAATCGGTTTCTTGCGTCTTGCGTTTCTTCCATGTTATATATAATGTTAAAAAATGTTCATCTCCAGCTGAAGAGTTCCTGCGATCAATATATTATTTCAATCGCCTAGATGCAAAACCCGACAAGTCACCCTTTCCTCAAAATTGAGATTGTTATGGCAATAGATTAAAAATGTAAATGCCGACATGGTCCAAAGGAATTTTTACAACAAATACCAACAATTCAAAAGTAATTTGAGCTTCAAATTTCATCTCAGATGCAAAACCCGACATATTCCTTACGGTCTTAGATGCAAATTTCCAATGAACCAATACGAGCCAAATATTTCATCACGTGATGCAGTTTAATTTGTAGATTTTGTCAGTTGAATAACATGTGTGTCATGGATGTGGAGCACAAAACAAAAATTCTACTATCAGTGTGTTGAGTTATGGGTTACAATTTCAAGCTCCTCCACATGTAGAGAAAATAGAGTTGCTCTTTCCTGTTCTTGGGCATTCTTATATTCCCCCCGATTGCGTTTTTGGTCAAATTGAAAAAATCTATAATAAGAAAATGGAAGTTTTTCATTCAAAAGAGTACATCAGTATGATCAAAAAGCTACTGTTCACGAAATTGGAGAAGTCTTCTGGAGAAGTCTCCAATCCCTGTAATCAGGGATTGGAGACGTGAAACTCAAAATGTTTTAAAACAACCAGGATATTGACACTTTAAATTTTAACCTTCAAAAAGAATAATCATTGTTAAAACAAAAATAACTTAACTTTAATTAACACACCTCTTGTAAGCGGCGAAGCATTTTATATAAATGAAAATATTATGAGAACATTCAAAAGCTTATGTAAAAGAGGAAAAATATCTCGCTTATGGGATCAAAGGAATTGAAAATTGGAGTTCTGATTAATAAAGACAAGAAAAAAAGTATAGCGAAAATATTAGATAAACACTATGGGAAGGAATGGGAAGAAGATGCCTTAATTTTATTTCAAGAAGATTTTCAAAATGTTTCAAATGGACGACAAGCAGTTGAAAAAGAGGGCAACTGCGAAGAAGAACCAATTAATTTTGGTATTTGAAAATATACTTTATGTTGTTCGATAATAATGAGAAATAAAATTTATTTTCAAAAGTTACACACATTTTCTTGGAACATTTCAAACACAATTAGGTGCAAAAATCGACATGTCCATTTTATTTCCCAATTTTGAGGGTCATGTGGATGCTTCTTATTTTTAAACTGTGATTTATTATAATTTAAAAACAATACTAACTCATTTTACGAAATCTGGTCACTGCATTCAAATTAAATAAAAATATTACAAGTTTTTATTACTTATCTCATATTATATTTGTCTGGACTTGTCGGGTTTTGTATCTAGGCGGCTGATTTATAATAATGTAAATAATCCTGGGGTAAGCAAAATAGAGATGAAATGATGATGTAAACTAGAGGGTAACACCTAGCTTAAAGACGGAATATAATTTTAACGTATGTAGACATCAAAAATACAAAATTTTATGATTATGATTTAAAATTATTTAACAACATATACATATACTAGTGAAATGCAATATATGTAAATAATTTTACCACCTCTGGTATTAGGTGTATTGTCTAAGGTCCCTTGTGTTATATCTTCCGCTGGAGAGATAAGGATAAAATATACGTTCCTTTATTTCTATTCCCTAAATCTCACAGTGGCAACTAGGGTTATCGCTAGTGTAAGTGGTAAGAATTAACATTGTTTTATGCATAGTTTCCGGTGAGACGTCGAAATACATTTGTGGCGTCAGGTTAAATTCAAATGCAAATTTGCAACGTGAATATTCCCTAGGTTAATAATTGTAACTTCTATTGTTTCGTTACACTAATCCCATCCACGCGGCCACTTTCATTCTACTTTAAATTTAAAGAGTGGAAATGAACTGAAATAAATTTCAGGCTTTGCACATCTTTCTTGACTCTGTGCTTTTGTTTAAAGCAATTAATCTTTTAACAAGATTAAATTAATGCGACAGTCTTTTATTTTTCCTCCTATTTACGCAAATAAATGTAAACCTTAGTTCTATGGGGTGGCCTTACTGAAATATCCCGCTTTGTGGAAACGGATTCCGCAAAATATTAGTAGAGCAAACGAACGCCATATATTTGACGTCATACCATATATACAGGTTTTTGAATAAACATAATATATGTAGTGTACAGGGTGACGCACAAAACATAATAAGTTTAAAAGTACCGACTTCCAAAAAAAAGTAACTTAACTAAAAGGCAAGAAATACATGTTTTCTACAACAATTTAATACTAATTTATTGTTCCGTTTAATTTAATTAAGAAATTATTGTTTATTATGTAATTATTATTAATTATTTTATATAATTTTGAAGTCGGTGCCATACAGCATTAGTAATGCGAATGCCAGCCCTCGACAATTTTAACTGTAAACTCGTTATAGTAACAAGGTATATATATATATATATATATATATATATATATATATATATATATATATATATATATATATATATATATATATATATATATATATATATATATATATATATATATATATATTCTTTTTTATTTGGCACCGGCTTCAAAATTATATAAAATAATTAATAATAATTACACAGTAAACAATAATTTCTTAATTATATTAAATGGAACAACAAAGAAGCATTAGAAAATTGTCGTAGAAAACATTTATTTCTTGGTTTTTAGTTAACTTCCTTTTTTCTTGAAGTCGGTTTCTTTTTCTCATAAACTTATTATTTTACAATATTAAGTGATGAATACTAAGAATGCTTTGCGAATGAGAAAACGGCGGCTATTTTAATAAGGATTTGCCTTGTGTACCTTCGAAGTCCAAGGTCCAATACCAATAAAATTAAGATGGAACCACCTTGGAGCTATGCTGAACCCAACGCAAAATGAATAATTAAAATCGTTTCATAAACACGAAAGTTATATTCGAACGTGCATAAGGAAATATGTATACAGACGAATTGAGAACCCCTCCGTTTGTTTGAAGTCGGCTACAAACGGGGAAGGCTGTATACTTGTTATTTATGGTCGATTTTACAAATTAAAAGACTCTTGCAGACAGCATTCAGCACATGCAGCAGGATTAGTTAATGATTTACAGTTTATCAGATCTAAACGAGGCACACGACTATTTCCACAATATATGTATGTACTACTTTAATATCTTCTCTCTCTAATGTAAAGATTACAAAGTAAATGATCCAGACCAAAATTGAATAAACGACTATGTGAAAATATCTAGTACAAAGTGCCTAGTATATAGTAAACGTCAACCCCCGTTTTTGCCAAATGTACAATGGAACAAGACCCAAACACGTAGCCTTAGTCAAAAATGTAAAAAGGGCCTCAAAACAGAACAAATTATTCTGATGATCTCGGGAGGACTGCCTAAAATATTATAAACGAACGAGAAAGTAAACAAAAATAATTTAAAATTTTATGATTTAAAATGCATACCAATGCTCTAGATACCGGATACAGAACTTCTTCCTAAATTCTTACGTCAAAGTAATTCAATAAATTTATAAAGTAAATTAAATAAATGTTGGCACATGTTGGAGTCCAAACAGTTTATTTTTTTAACCTTGTTCGTATGAAAGATTAGTATCATACCTCTCGTTCAGATGAGATCCCTACATTTATAATTAAAAAAGTTTTCCCTCTGATTAGTCCCTCACTTATCATAAATGAATAATTTCTGACATGTACATTTATGAGCAATTAAAATTAGGTAAAGTAGTTCAAGGACGTAACCGATATAATGGATAATTACAGCCCGATCACTGTACGCTCAGGATTTTCTAAAATATTTGAATATTGTTATTTGCACCGTATGCTACAATTTCTTGAAAATTATAAATACTTATAGAAAATCAACATTCCTCCCTTCTAAATCGGGAAACAGCAATCAATTCAGCATATAATAAAACTATTAAGTGCATTGAGACTGACAGGATCAAGCTATGAGGACATACCTGGCGCAATATAACAAATTTCATTTTTTGGTCTTGTAATAGACCAATGTTTAAACATGAAGAATTATTGTCATTATGTAACATCAAAATTAATTTCCCGTGTATCTATTCATGCATTTAAAGAATTTACTTTCTAAGAAGCATTTGTTATATTATAAGTCTACATATATCACGCTCAAGTTGAAAGTAAAATAAGATAGGGTATATGTTTCTAGGGTAATTCTACTTTATCCTCAAATGTATTTATTGCTAAGAAACTATGTTTAAGAAATATAATCTCTTAACGTTTTCTAGCCTATATATTTATAAGCTATGTGAAGACTTTGGTGTTGTTAATAAAAGAAATAAAAATCATCTTCATATAACTTTTTTGTAAATATAAACTAAGCTCTGACTGTCTCAACTAGTTGGGTCTTAATGGATGTAATAAATTCATGAAAAGCTAAAACTGGTTCAACCATTATATAAATTTAAAAAATAAATAAAATTGTTTTATGTTGATAAATGTTATTATTTTAATGACTATTGGAGTACTTAGTATTTAACTTATTGTGACGACTTCTATATATACAGTTGCATGTCTTAAGTAAAATAATAATAATAATCATTATTGTTAATTACAATAAAAAGTATTTCATTACTTAAGCATTACTATCACAAAATTATTGTAAATAAGGTCCATTTTAAGACATTGACATTATCTCTCAATTATCACATTAACTTCAACTGTTCTCAACATCACCTTTTATATCGTGTAGTAATGTTACAATATAATCCTTACTATCATAATATATATCTTATCGTTAAAAAAAGTTGACTATTATTGTAGACTAAATCTAAGCCCATTGAAATGATGTTGATGACATTTTATAGTATGTTTTCAGCGATTGTATTCTGTTTTTGAATTTTTAAATTTTTTTTAATTAAAATAAGCATTTAAGTCCTCACCTCATTAAAATCTAAATTCTGTAAGATTTGATAGGATCTCTCAGATGCATTGCGCCCAAATGTGTTTGGATTCATACTGCACCCGAAGGTTAATAATAAAATAATAACGAATATTTTGATATTAATGTTTTCAAAAAGTCACAAACTTCCTGTGAAATGTTAATAATTGCAAGATTGTATTTACTAGGAGTGTTACCGCTTATAATTAGTGATTATCCCTAAATTAAATACCATTATTAATCCAAAATGAAACTCTCTGTACACGAATTGATTTAAGAAGGATTATCATTAAAATATATCATAATATAAATATGTTAAAGTCTTGAGTTCCAAGTGAAAAATTAGTAAATCTAACAAAATTAGAAAAAGAAAAAAACCTTTAAATAAAGGATAATACTTTAAAGTTTCCTGCTTTGCATAATAGTTCTATTAATTATTTATATTACTATCGTTACTAATATTATTGCTTTTTATTATTAATTATTGTTATTATTATTGCAGTTCTAAAATATAATTGAATACCATTTTCTTTTCACAATTTTTCTATAATTCAACAAATTTCAATTACTGATAGTTTCAATTTCTATGTTCTATGTTAACAAAATCTATTTTACCAAAATATTACCAAAAAAGTTATTTTTTGATAATATTTTTTTTCTACTAGATTTTTAAATAATATGAACATAATTATTAAAAATATTAACTTTCAATTACCAACCAAAGGAAAAATTCGTTGATCATGAAGGCTTTTTAAATAAATGCTGAAATAAATAATTATATAGTGATATATATTTAAATATAATAAAATTTTTTATATATGTACGTTATAATAGAATATTTAATATATGTACGTTATAACTATATGATTGCTAAAATATTAAATAAGCCATCGTCTATTCGATTAAAAACTCAAGAGGTTAGGTCCCTATACGTAAAATGATATCCTTAAACTACAAGTACATTGTCTGTAGAACGAAATTTGTATATACATATAGAGAAAAATACATTTTTTTTATTTGTCAAAGAAAAAATAAAGACAAAAGATAATGAGATAAAAACATTCCAATTATTTTTCATTTAATATAAACGAGCGATGTTTTAGTAATTTCTAAATAAAACCACATTTCAACTTTGCTTTGGGAACTATGATATTGCTTTAGGAACTATGATAATGCTGAGGTTACGTGTAAGTGAATCATAGTTTTGCAAAATGTTTTCAATTTTAGGACATTTAATAGGGTAATAAATTGGATAGGTACTAGAAAAAAGTGTTTCAAGGTTTCTGACATGTTTAGGTTGCACGTTAGTATATATTTGGATGGTATATATTGATTATAAACTACTCGTAATTGATAAATAATAATTATTATGTAGGTGTAAGGATTAAATTTTAGGTCGAGTTGGGGGCTGGGGGAATACAAAAGAATGTATTGTAGAGTAAGCGATACAAGAAGGGTGTCACTTTTTTACAGTTCAACTTAACCAAGAAATTTTAATATTTATTGCATAAAAGGTTCTTATTTGCCTTCAGACTCGCCAAAGAGATATTTTGCCATTATTCTGAACATTTGTAATCTGTAAATACGATTGTGCATAAACTACTACATTATAAAATACTAAACAAGCAAAGAAGAATCTCCGTGAAGTAATTATTAAATGAATTTCTACTATTAATATATTTTAAACCTTGTATTAAATGAATTATGTAAAATATATTCCTACTAAATATAATTGATGTTGGATTAAGTTTCTAATCGACTTTAAATGTTTAAATCAACCTGTGCCTAGTATTATTTTCATACTGGGCACGAGAATCATATATTTTCTGAGTATAAAGTTTCCATTAATTGAGTAATTATGAATGTCTATTTTAATCTATATATTTTATTTTTTATTGTATGATAAAGTAAAAGGCAAAGCAAACTTTGTTGTTACTACACTCGTACTGTATTTTATTTCAAGCAATATACGTATACATATACTGCCAATATGAATAAAACGTACGTAGAACAGAAAGGAAAAAGTTGGAATGCGAAGGACTATTTGATATAGAAATATTATTCAACAACAAAACAAATTATTGCCTTGGAATTTCTATTGACTGTACCCAAGGATTTGATATTACATCACGACTCACTCTCCAATGCTACAAATAACAATGTAACCATTTTTTTTATAAATAATATAATCAAAGAATTATTAAAGCCTTTAGAGCAAATATGAAGACAAAGAAGAAACAGTGCCATGTAACATTATTACATGTAGTACCTATTGTATTTGTATTAAATCTGTTTTAACAGATAAAGAATGAGGATATATTTAGGAGCCAATGTATGCATGTATAATTGATATATGCTATGTATACATACTATGCATGTATAAATTATATATTATTTATATAAACTATTTCTTAACAAAGGATGTGAACAAATAGGAACAGGGAACACCTATTGTGGTCTGATTTACCAACTTTTGTAAAATTGTCTTGATTTATTTATTATTCCATCAATGTACATATGTTTATATGTAAAATAACAAAACATATTTTGTCTGCCACGTAACTGCCAACTTAGTGATAATGAAATTCAAATCAAATCATGATATTTGTTACTTAGGTAAGATAAAATATGTGCAACAGCGAACTAACGAGTACCTTTTTGTCATTCGTATTATGTTTTAGTCGTTTGTATTTTAACAATATTTAAATCAGTAAATAAAGTTAATAGGGAATGGGACAGCTAACTGTTCCAGACAATTTCCATTCCAGTTTGTCAGTGGTTATATGTATTATCAGGCTTCAAACTGCGGTCGAGATTTGAAATTTTATAATAATTATTTAAAAATTGAATGCTTAATTATGTGCTATTTATAATATATTCTAGGATCTCTTTATAGGTGTTATTATTATGTTACGATGATTATTAATTGGGATTGTTTTAACTTAAAAATCTGTTTCTTTTAATTTCTTTCGTTTCTTACTGTTTCGTTTTAACATTTCACAGGAACTTTGAAATTTTGTACAAAGGTTACAACGTTAATAACAAGATATTTCTTATTATATTTATAAATATCAGATTAATAGGCATGTACCAAATGCAAGTCAATCAGAATCGATAAGAATAACTTATCAGATCATCTTTAAAACTGGTACCATTTGTTTCACATGTTGATTTAAATTGATCGATCATGTTCTTATAATAGTCCCTTCAAATTAGACAAAAAATCACTGATTTTGGGAAATTTTTCCTACAGCTAAGCGACCTATACAGAAAATTGTGTTAGGATTGTGTTAACATATTTTTCACCTAGCGCACGATAAGAAAAGGGTTATAAAGGGTTTTTTTTTTACAAAAAATGCATAGTTTTGCCTATAAATCAAAAATAATATGCTAGTGTTTTTTTCATTCGCACAAGAGTATTACAAAAAAAAAACGGTTTTCGCCCTCTAGTGGCAAAATCGTGCGACTTAAAAAAAAAACAAAAGAACAAAATGTGTCGTAAATTTTTATATTTACAACTCTGATCTCTTGATATGTTTCTCTACAATGCATAGTTTTGGCTTAAAATCGAAAAACAGCTCAAAAATAATCCAGCGCGCTTTAGCGGCGCAACTAAGCAGAATTTCGACAAAATGAAAAGAACAAAAATTGTGGAGAATCGCAAAATCTACAACATCAAATTAGATCATGTTCTCTCAAAAATGCGTAGTTTTTCAGAAACACGCAAAAAACCGAAAAAGCGGCCAAAAACGCGTATATATATATATATATATATATATATATATATATATATATATATATATATATATATATATATATATGTTAAATCACTAGTTTGGATTTAAACTTTTTTTAAAACAATTTATTTTACTTAACGGACGAACAAGAATTTAGATGTGTGAGTATAACAATAATATCAATACTAAAATTATACTGCTCATGCAACGGGTTTGCTGCGACTTTATAAGTTTCGTTATGCTGACATTGTTGAAAGTAAAGTTAAAATATAATTGGCAAAAGATTAATTTAAAGAAAGAACATTATAAGGTTTCAGCAAATCATCATAAACGTTGGTTACAATGTATATAGTTATGTGATAAGACACGTAGCAGTATTAAGTTACGTCTGGCTTTCAGATAACATACTGAAGGTTTTATGTTACCTGATAATAAAGTTATAGGAGTATGAGAAGTACTTTGAATAATGAATGCAATACAATATATTTTATATAACAACTCCCCTTTTTAACAAAAAGTTGGTGTTATGCAGCAACTTTTCAAAAATAAGTAAAATTGAAATTAATAATTATGAATTTAACGATTATTGAAGTTATATAATAATAAAGTTAATTGAGAATATGAAGCCTTAAGTTAAGTTTAAATTATACAATTAATATTTTTTTTAAATATAAAATTTACAAAATTAAAATATATAGAGTCTTTGAAACCGATTTATAACTGAGAAACATTAGTTCAGTTCGATTTCTTCCTCTGGGGTTTCATCTTTGGATCTGATCGATGGTCTTCTTCTGGGCAGGATGCTCCTGAAGGATTCTCTTAAGCGTTTAGAAGGTCCAGGTGGAGGTGGTGGTGAATTTGTTGTGAGGGCGATTGCTAATCTGTTTCTCTTTCGGCATTTACATAAAATATATAACAAAATGAGAGTTACTATTAGTGTAATGATAAAATAAGTGAACCAAGAGATGTGTTTGGTGACAAATGGTTCATTGATCAAATCGTCTAACGTTCGAGAATACTCGTCCAATTTGTGTTTGGCAATCTCGAGGTCTTCCACATTTAAGTTATTCAATTTTAATGGTTCTAATTTTGGGATTTGGATGTCATCGGGGATTCCTTGACAACAATTAAAGGGAATTAAAATGGGGTGATCACTAACACTGGTTTGCGAAAAGTTCTTAGGGTCAGTTTGTATTTTTGTCACTCCTATGAAAGCACTACATCCAGGTTGCAATTTAAGAATGGAATTTTTATAAATGATCTCTGTCTTGGTGTTTATTTGTTTGCAATTTACAGTAATTTGAAGTGGTTCTGAAGTAATTGTTAGCCATGATGAGTCTGTTAGTTGTTGGACATTGTAGCCTTTTGCAAATATTATTGAAGTTTGGCAGCTCTCAGGTAAAGTTTTTAAGTGTTTCAGGATTTGGGCTTCACATATAGCATTGTCGTCGATGGGGTATGCAAATAGATTGGAACATATCTTTGTGCCAAAGAAAAGTGGTTTACAGTCTTTCAGATTTTTGATGGGTATGTACATCAAAGAATCGACGTCACGCGCTAAGTATTTTTGTGATGAAGATAAAACATGATATAGACCAGTTCTATTATTTAGGATAGGGATTGGATATAATCTAAAAAGGGTGTATCTTTGTTGGTCTATTAGAGGGATTTTTAATACAAATACCAAGTCTGAATCAGTTTGGTATGCTTCTAATTCCATAATATCCAAATATTTGGCAATATTGGAAGATTTTATAATGAGTGGTAAATTGTTTTGGTGTAAATTTTGTGAAATTTCCTGAAGCGAGGTTATCAAATTTTCAGGATTGATTATCGACGTATGAATAATTTTTAATCGCGCGAAAGTTATTGAATTTAGAATATCATTTAATTGATTCTCGATATACAGGTAACTTTCCATGAGAAGTTCACATTTTTCTAAAAATCTTAATTTTGCTTCAATTACTTTAATTTTATCTGCTGTCCTATAAATTGCGTCTGATATTATTTTTATATCTCTATTGAAGGTGGCTTCATCAATTTGCAACTTTTGTATGGTAGCGTTAAAATTCTTTATGACGGATGTTGTTACTGAGATTTGATTTTTCATTAAATTTTCTAATTGATGCTCGTCATTAGTTAATTTATTGATGCAATTCATGTAGTATTCGCCATCTTCGGAATCTAAATTTCCTGTAATTGACTTAAATATTGTACCAATGCCATTGAGAATTCCACGTTTGTAACGTTTAGTATCAAAATAAATTTCGCTTAATTTTTCTTGAATTGAATTTGAAATTTGGGTTAATAAGCTGATGTGTGTTTTTACTTCACCTCGAAAAAGGTTCATGTTTTCAAATGTGGGGTTAATAGCGTGTAAGAGAATTTCAAGCATTTTCTCGTTATGTTCAAAAGTGTTCTTTATTGATGAAATGTTTTTGTGAACCAGAAGAGTCCATTGTTTATTTGTTACAACGATTTCGCTGTCTCGATGATAATATATTCCAATGGTGTTGTTTATTGGAGTAATGGTGTATTGGGATACTGCTGCTCCAATCAGCAGAAGAAACCTGAAAATAATTTAATTCTCAAAATATGGTTTCATCCTGTCGAAATTGACTTTTGTCGTTTGTGACGTTTCGAGATTTAATAAAATTGCAGAATTTTGAAAGATTTTTATTATTTCGAAAGGACCGTTAAATTTATTATGTAATTTATCTTTAATTTGAGATTCCTTAACATAGACTTTATTGCCTATTTTAAATTGTGTAGGATGTTCTGGAACGTTTCTATCGAATCTTAATTTAGCCTTTTCCTTTTGAAGCTCAGTTTTTGTGCGTGCAATTTTATAATAGTATGAAATTCTATTATTTAGGTCTCGTATATATTTTGAAATCAACTCCTTTTGGTTATACAAAGTTTCAGGTGGGCGACTGGACGTATGTCCAAATACTAGCTCGTATGGAGAGAAACCGTGTGTTTTATTCGTTGAGTTATTATAACAAATAACAGCGTAAGGAATTACGTTTAATGGATGTTCATTAGGGTTTTCAGCCTGATTAGTACGAATCATCTCTAAAAGTGTGGAGTGAAATCTTTCCACAGATCCGTTTGATTGAGGGTGGCTAACGCTAGAAAATGTTAATTTTATGTCGTATAAGGTACATAGGTCTTTAAGTAATACATTGTCGAATTCTTTACCGTAATCCGAATGTATACGAAGCGGAGTACCAAAATGCTGAAAGTAAAGAAGTAATGTATTTACTGTTGATTTAGCGGATTTATCCTCTAATGGGTACGCTTGAGTAAATTTGGTTAGTTCATCTCTAATAGTTAAAACATAATTTCTTTTTGGAATTTCTAGTATATCGATATTTATTCTTTCAAATGGTGTTCTTGGTGTTTCAGTTATCACCAGGGGATTGCTTAAGTTTTCCGTAAAGTTTTTGTTTTCTGGCATATTTCGCAATTTTGAATGAATTTAGTTACGTCTTTAGTTAGACCGGGCCAGTTATATTTATTCCTTATTCTCCGAATGGTTTCGTTTATTCCGCGGTGTAAATTTGCTTTTCCTGTATGGTTTTGGTCTAATATTATCGGAATTTGATCTTCGTCAGGCGTCTTAGTTATGTTTTGGCAACTAACTAGGTTTAAATCTTTTCCAGTGAAAATAAATGACAACATTTCGAGTATTGGCAATTCTAAATTGTTTTCAATGAAATATGTTTTTGAAGATTCGAAAATGTCTTTGTCTTTGTAAAGAGTAATAAACATTGTTTCGATTATCTCTTCGATGTCGAAGGGTAACAAAACAATATAATATTTTCGGTTTTTCACCGTTTTACTCGTGACTATATTAATTTTATTGTGAATAAAATTTGGTTTTTCCTCGAAAATATCTTCAATTATTTTATAATGTAAGTCTTCGAGTTTTTCTTTTTGGAAAAACGTTATTATGTCTTTATGTCCTTTGTCCAATAATTGATTGTTCGTAATTTTAATTTTTGAATAGTCTATTAGTGACTGGGTTTTATATAGGTGAACAAATGTATTTAATTCTTGTAAAATTGATTCTGGTGAAATTTCGGTATTTTCTGAACTAATCGATTCGTCGTCTGTATTTGATGTTAAAATTTTGTTTTTGAAATCCACACATTTTTGAAAATGGTTAATTTTGATACGGGATAAGGCATCCGCATTTTTATTAATTTTGCCAGGTTTATATTCAATCTGGTAGTCGTACTCTTCAAGTTTTAAGCGCCAGCGTGCTAGGCGACTACCGGGGTCTTTAATAGAGAAAAGCCAGGTAAGAGGTCTATGATCTGTTATCAGTTTGAACTTTCTACCAAAAATATATGGGCGAAAATGTTTTACGGCCCAAACAATAGCGAGGAGTTCTCGTTCTATTGTTGAGTACTTTGTTTCCGCGCTACAGAGAGTTCTGGAGGCGAAGGCTATGGGTAGATCTTTACCTATTGGACCTTGCGAGAGTACAGCGCCAATCGCAAAAGCGCTCGCATCTGTTGTGAGTAGGAATGGCTCGTCGAAATTTAGATACGATAGTATGGGGCTTGAAGTAAGGGTTTGTTTTAAATCTTCGAAAGATTTTAAACATTCTGAATCGAAATTGAAAGAGGTGTCTTTTTACAGTAATTTAGTGAGAGGTTTGGAAATTTTGGCGAAATTATCAATGAATCGTCGGTAATATCCGGCGAGGCCAAGAAATGATTTAATCTCTCTCTGGTTAGTTGGTTGGGGAAATTTTTTGATGCATTCGATCTTAATTGGATTTGGTTTTACACCTTCTTTGGTGACGAGGTGACCTAAATATGCAACTTCCTTACGAAGGAATTCGCACTTGTCCGGTTGAATTTTTAAATTAGCTTTTTGAAGACGTTTGAAGACTTCGGTAAGCCGTGAAACATGGTCCTGGATTGTTGGGGAATAGACGATTATGTTGTCCATGTATACGAGGCATCTCTCGTTTTGGATTCCTATTAAAATGTTATCCATTACCCTTTGGAAGGTTGATGGGGCATTTTTCAAACCGAATGGAAGCCTATTAAATTCAAAATGACCGTTTTCGACTGTGAAAGCGGTTTTTGGAATGTCACTGGGTTCGATCTCAATTTGGTGGAAACCGGAGGCCAAATCGAGGGTGGTGAAATATTGACATTTGCCAAGTTGGTCTAAAAGATCAGAAATGTTTGGTAAAGGGTATTTATCTCCTACAGTTAACTCATTGAGTTTTCTGTAGTCAACTACGACACGCCATTTTTGTTTACCTGACGCATCAAGCTTTTTGGGGACAACCCAAATCGGTGAAGACCAAGGGGAATTTGAATGTTTGATAATACCTTGTTCTAGCATTTTCGATACTTGTTTTTTCACTTCCTCTTTGTGAATTTGAGGGTAGCGATACGACTTTGTAAAAGTAGGTTTAGCATTGTTGGTGTCTATTGTGTGTTTGATCTCATTAGTAAATGTTAGAATATCTCCTTCGAGATAGAAAATATCTGAAAAGTCTAGGCAAAGTTGAGTAATTATTTCTCTTTCTTCCTCATTTAAGTGATCAAGACGAAGTTGTTGCCTTATTTCTTCGCGTCTATCTGTATAAATTTCAGAATTATATTCGTTTAAATTATTTAATGAAAAATTTTGAATTGGTTCTAGTTTAATTTCGGAAAAATCTATTATTTTTGGGACTGCGTTTGCGTTTAATACGGAGGCAAGAAATTCTCCTTTATTGTTAATTTTGACTAGTGCATTAGGAAGTCGTACTTTATCTATTTCCATAGCTGTTAATATGGCTTCTGTATTTACAAGATTACATCGAAATTTTGAAATTTGTTCTGTACGAGGGTTAATAGAAATTTTGTTGAGAAATTGATTATTTTGAACATTTTGTTTTTTATTATTTTGTACATTAGTGGAATTTTCTGTGGCTCTGAATAAAGGTACAGTTTTGAAATTGGTAATTAATTGTTTATTTTTTATGTCAATAATGCAGTTGTAATGTTCTAGAAAATCGGATCCTAGTAATCCGTCGAATTCATTATCAATATTATGAATGTAAACTTTGTGAGGATCGTTGAGAGTAAACGGAACGAGTGTAGATTCATTAATTAGAATTTTTTGATCGGTAATTCCCTGTATTAAAACGTTTTCGGGAAAACGTTTAGAATATTTTTCACAAGTTTTTGGCTTAAATATGGATAGTCCGGCACCTGTATCTATTAATATTTTAAATTTTTTTGTAGCATCTTCAATGTAATATAAGTTTTTGGGATTTACTGTTAAAAGGGCACTTGATATTCCTCTATTTATAGGAATATTTGTTTGTCTTGCTGTTGGTTGGTGTTTAAATTCATTATTTGAATTTGGTTTTCTAATTCCGTTATTTCGCATAGCTGTTGATCCGGTGGATGATCTTGAGCTTGAGTAGTTTGCCGAAAATCCTGATCAGTATCAGAATAATTAAATTGGTCTGTTGAAAAATAATAATTTTGTTGATATGTTGGTTCGTCTGAATATGAATCTTGATATTGTTCATAATTTTGATCGCAATTGTAATTATATTGATGAGCGGTATCATCAGCATATTGTGCATGTGAGCTGTACTGATGAGCAGTATCATCAGTGTACTGTGAATCGTATTGATGAGCCGTATCATCAAAATTTTGGTTCATTTGAGCGTTCATATGATGAGCTCTTTGTTGATTATAATTCGGATTTGGCCGAATTATTGGTGGTCTTGATTGGTTTGTATAGTTGGGATTCGGTTTAATAGCTGAAGGCCTGTTTTGTTGAAAACTGTTTTGCTGGTAATTATTTTGTTGGAAATTTGAATTCATCGGTCTATTATTTCCATTTGGATTAAATTGAGGTCGCTGATAATTTTGATTTAAGTTGGATGATTGGGCCTGATTGAAATTTTGTTGAAAATTAGGCCTAGAAAAGTTTTGGAAAGGTGCTGCAGAATTTTGTTGCTTCGTTCGGCACTCATTTATTGTGTGACCATTACGTTTACAAAATGTACATATCTTCTTAGCATTTAGTGAATTAGGTGGTAATGGTTTGTTCGCTTTTTGAAATTTCTGAGATTCAAAGTATGACAATTGAAGTTCCCGTTTAATCCTGGATATTGCTTGAAGCATATCCATAGGATTACTTGCTCTTATTATAGATCCTAATTTTGGATCCAGCCCTGTCAATAAAGTGTTAAGAGTCATTGTCTCGATTAAATTTGATTGTGCGGTTTTTTGATCAGAGGTTAAATGCTGTTTCTGAATCGCTGCATGCATTTTCGCATTATGCGTTTGCAAGCGGGATACAAAATTTAAAGCGGATTCGTTTGATTGTTGATTAATTCTTTGCAAGTCCTGAATTAGAGACGTAAGGTCCCTAGAGTCTCCAAAGTGAGTCTCTAATAGATATTTAATTTCTTCCCAAGTTGACGGGTTCCTAGAATTTACTAGTTCAGCGGCTTTTCCACGTAATTTATTTTTAACATGGAGAGTTAAAAGTATTTTTTGATTATCGACCGCCATGTCGAAAGCGCATTTAATAGCATTTAAGAATGTTTGCAGGAAAATTTGATTTCCGTCATACTCCGGAACAATTGAGAAAATTTCTGATAGTTTGTAAGGTTCTAAGATAGCTTCGTTTGCCATTTTTATATGTTAATTAATTATTATGTTTAAATTAGATATTGTAAAGTTATTTAATTAAATACAATTAAATAAAAACAAATTTGCAGATGGGAAGGATAATAGTTTTTGGTCTATATCCTATATAATATTTCTTAAAATTATAAATAAATGTTTCAAAGGTAACGTGTCAATTCTTTGACTTACCAAATTTTGTCCATTCGTCTTCCGGCCAGAGTCCACAACCAGTGAGGCAATTCCGTGTTCTGGAAGCGGGGTGTCTTCGGGAAGGATGGCTTGCAGAGGAGAATCACAAACAGTGAGGGCAGGTCCGTGTTCTATCTGCGATTTCCCTGTTGTTTTCTTTGTTTCTTTGTAGATTTGTTTCTTGTTTCTTTTGTTGAAGTCTTCGTGTTTCGAAGTTGCTTCTTTGAAGTATTCTTGTTTCGTGTTTCTTTCTTCTTGAGCTTGTTCTTGATTTCACTTCGGAATTGGAATTCCACGTTACTAGTGAGGCAAATCCGTGTTCTAATAACGCGTGAAATCCTACAACGACTGCGCCAAATTTGTTAAATCACTAGTTTGGATTTAAACTTTTTTTAAAACAATTTATTTTACTTAACGGACGAACAAGAATTTAGATGTGTGAGTATAACAATAATATCAATACTAAAATTATACTGCTCATGCAACGGGTTTGCTGCGACTTTATAAGTTTCGTTATGCTGACATTGTTGAAAGTAAAGTTAAAATATAATTGGCAAAAGATTAATTTAAAGAAAGAACATTATAAGGTTTCAGCAAATCATCATAAACGTTGGTTACAATGTATATAGTTATATGATAAGACACGTAGCAGTATTAAGTTACGTCTGGCTTTCAGATAACATACTGAAGGTTTTATGTTACCTGATAATAAAGTTATAGGAGTATGAGAAGTACTTTGAATAATGAATGCAATACAATATATTTTATATAACATATATATATATATATATATATATATATATATATATATATATATATATATATATATATATATATATATATATGACAGAGATCGTATCGATAAAGATGTATAGGCCATAAAGTTCATTCGGCATTTGTCCTGAATCGGCGTACCGTATGCGGCACTGATGAGAACTAACAAGTTCGAAACAGCTGTATGTCGTTCGGTTCCGATCCGGGACAAATGTCGAATCTTACCTGTGGCTGGTTTTATTTTTTGAAACCTTACCTGATCGTGCAGAAACACAAGAAAGGGGTCGAGGATCGCTTCTGGGTATAATTCAATGCCTGCCGGGGCTTTAGCCCGAGGAGTAGTTGTTTCCTAGAGCGATTATGTAATAGCTTTGCTATTCGGGAACTACTTTGATAGCCGCTTGGCGGCTTGGTGGTTCCTTTCTCGATTTCCGACTTATAAGTTACTATAGAAGAGTGGCTAGATGACGCCACAAATTTGAAAACAGAATTAAAAGTCAGCGATAATTTAATGATCGTGAAAGCCGGCGAAGCCTTGAAGAATAGAGCGCATCGTTATTATTGTGGTTGGCGTCCCATTTGTCGAACATGGGAGAATTTTTCAGAAGACCTTGCCTTCCCTGACCGTGAAACTCCAGGCGCTCACGCATTCACTGCGGCTACACTACGTAGTCAAGATTGTGAGTCTCTTAGTGATTATGGCATACAAAAATTGCGTAGTATTCGACGTTTCCACGATAGCCTGCCATGGAGTACAATTTTGAGCATGATCGAATATGGTTTAGACCATTTAGAGGCACAGTCATCAATCCGTATACAAAAACCAGCGACAGAAAGAGAGTTGTTGAAACTTTTAGGAGAATTTGATGCTCGTAAACGTCAACACCAACCGACAATGGGTTCACGTTTTGTAACTCAGACTACGCAACAGCTTAATGCGCCTACATATCATCGACCACTTCGTTCTCGCACAGAAAATACAACTTTTAACGGAGAATGTTTCAAATGTGGGCAGATAGGTCATCGTCAGGATGCCTGTACTGTGAAAACCGAGTCTGTGAAACATTCAGAGTCAACACCACCCAAGTGTACTCGCTGTAAAAAAATTGGACATACAGAAAATAGTTGTTAGTATAGAAATGAAAAACCGACTATATAGAGTGATGCTTATACGACAAGGACATGACCTAGCTACGTTATTGTGTAAGAATCAGGCCATTTCATTTTCATATCTCATCGATAGTGGCGCTGACTCATCGATTCTCAGAGACACGGCTGCTGAAAGACTAGGAGTGGTTATCAAACCCGACGTACGTGCTTTGTTGGTTCGGCTTATAAACTGTTTTAACTATTAGTACCTTTTAATTAATAGCTGTAGTCTCGAAATTAGTTTTACAGTTGTGCCGAATGGTGTAATGCCTAGCAAATTAGACGTGATTATCGGTTGGGACATTATCAGCTAAAAACATTTGCATGTAGAAAAATGTGCATGGAGTCTTGAACTACATTGTGATCTCTCTAATATTCCAGTTTCGATTAAAAAAAAATGACGTTAACATTGAACTAAACGTGTCAGGACTGGACGAGCATTCAGTTAAACAATTACGCTAGTTAGTAATTTTAAATAATTTTAAATAGGAAGGTTCTTTTTAATAATTTTAAATAAGAAAACACCGGGTAATATTACTGCAGGAAAACTGAGCAAAAAAAAAAGTACCATACAACAATTTAAATTTTACAATAAAGTTAACACGGGAGTACCGTGGTGTAAATAACATTACAGTCAAAAATACAAATCATAGTATGGGAGTCCCATACAACAATTTAAATTTTACAATAAAGTTAACACGGGAGTACCGTGGTGTAAATCACATAACAGTGAAAAGTACAAATCATAGTATGGGAGTACCATACAACAATTCAAATGCAATGAGATATAAAACGGGAGTACCGTACTATAAGTTTAATATAATAGGAATTGTTTTAAAGGACGCGGGAATCCCGCCAAGGTTAATCAATAATCAAAACATAACATAATAATTCCATATGAACAAATGCTTGAGTACACATTTTATAGATCAGCTGAAAAGTAAACTAGGTTAATGTTGTGGTAGTCCCACATAAACAGACGATTGGAAATTACTCAAATGAAATATGATATGATGAAAGACTGTGTAAGTGTCGGATTATTCCGGCCAGCTCTTTGTTTTGGTTATGTTTTCAGATGATGCAGAATTTCCTGGAGCGAGGACGCTCCAATTGTAGAATGGCCGTGTTAGCAGAGTAGCCCTGAAGGAGACCTCTTACGATAATAGATGCTGAGCGTTCGTGGTGGACCCGAAGTTAATCGCAGCAGCCCCACCAGGCTTAGTCGATAATACGCGAGTTAGTCAATTATTATTGACCGTTCTGTGAAGTTGTTGATATAACGAATGTTAATAAATTGGTTGTAAAGTGAAGTTTTACTTTTATTTAGGGTAGACACCCCTTGAACGCTTACATATATATATATATATATATATATATATATATATATATATATATATATATATATATATATATATATATATATATATATATATATATATATATATGTCTATATCTAAAAAGAATCCTTTTCTTATCATGCGCTAGTTAAAAATATGTTGGCACAACCCCAACATAACTTTCTGTGTCAGTCGCTTAGCTGTAGGAAAAATTACCCTCAATTTTCCTAATTTTAAGGGACTATAATATGAAATATTTCTGTTAGCTTTCACTTAAATGCAACGCGGAAGCCCACACACATTCATAAAATTATAAGTTCTTCACATCCCTACCTTCTACAATATCCTCGATAGCTGGAACGTTTTGCTTAATTTCCTCCATTAGTTTTACAGAACCTTCTACAGTTTCTTCATACTATGTAAGTGGTATTTAATCCTTCAATTTTAGTTTTATTGATATAGAAATTTCGGCATATGAATTCAATAATATTTCATATGAATTCAATGATTTTTTATAGTTTTGTGTACTTCTGTGTACTCCATTATTTCAGGTTTTGATGGTTTTCTAACGGGACGTAACTTCTTAGTGGTAATTTTTTTATGAAAGTACTTCAACTGAGTGTTTGGGGAAGAGCGCGGTTTCTTAGTAACTTTAATTTACACTTTTTCGTTTGGTGATGAATGTGATATAAAAAATTGACAAAGTTGTATATAAAATTGTGAGGTAGTTATTACTAACACAGCCACGTATTATTTTGAAGAAAATAATTTGTAACAGTTGTGGTCTCGTGCAAAAGAAAATAGAGTAACTAAGAAGGCAACAGAACTCCTCAACAACATAGGCCTGAGCTAAGCGGGGTTATGAAGTTAATACTAAAGAAAGTAGTCCACCTGAACTAATCTTTGTCAGTTCTCACTCCATTAAGTGAAGGGCATGCTATTGTATTCGTATTTGAAGTAAGATAAACGGATGAAAGAGGGAGCCAAGTCTATGACTATGAGCTAATAAAGGACAATAATTCTGTTTGGTTTTAAATACATTTGTCCATAGCTCACGGGTGGCCTAACTAAATTTTGTCTCAAAAGTCTGTCACTATGGATCTACTCGTGGGAAACGTTAGAATAAAGGGTTTTGAGAATGATGATTCAAACCTGGAAATCAGAACGCGTCCCGTTTATTTCTTGTTAATTTTCAGAAGAAATTTCATTCTAGGAAATTTTTATATGAAAGTAAAATATTTTGCTGCAGCAATTGTTGTTTCTATAATTAAGAATTAATTCAGGGAATTTTTTGTATGCCTTCATTCAGCTTTGCATGCTTTTTATCTTTGATTCATTTCTCTTTAAAGCGTTTTCCAGGCTTGAATTTATAATTTACTCGTTAAATAACTATAACAGAATGTTAGTTTTGCATGAAAGGAATTGTTAATGTACGTACTATCAAGAAAGAATTTAACAAAAAACGCTCAACATTTTCCCCCGAAATATTGGCGTCTATGGTTAGGTTATACTCTTGATCTATAGAGGCGTGCCTCTATAGATCAAGAGTATAACCAATCATTTTTTGCCCAAGAGCATAATTAACTCTAACATAGAACGTATCATTATATTCTTTCACAATGCAATTTATCAGTTCTATAGTGTTCCATTAATAGTTACTGAAAAAATTTCCAGATACCTATTCTGGTAAGTTTTGACATCACAAACGTTAACTAATACTTGTCCTGCAATCAATGAAATTCTTTTAAATAAACAGTTTTTACAAATACAATAAAATAATTTACATATTTACTTATATTGCTAACTTTTAATTCAATAACGAAGTAGTCATAAATTAAAAACAATGTACCATATTTCATGAAACATCATTTTTCGTATATTGAGAAGTAGAGTATTGCACCGAAGGAGACATTACGCTGTAATAGAAAACTATTAGTTATTATAGTAGCGCTTTATGTGTGAAACTAAATAAAATTTTCCATCAAAACAGAATAGCCTTATAATACGTTTTAGTAGGCACCATTCAATAAAACGATTACGCGGCAAAGCAATTTTTATATAATATGAAACCACGTGAAATAGAAATTGTTCTATTCTTGTATACCATTCCGCATTAAAGAAATGTGTGGGCTCTATAAAACTTCCAGTCTCATTTCATATTCAATTCAGTAGCTATATTTAGTAGGCATAAAAAATACTTATACCTTCACATTTCAATATGCGTGTAAACCTCTTATGTAAGTTAAATTAAAATTCTAGCACTTAATATCCGAACAAACTGCTATATTACATTATACAGGGTGTATAACGTAGTGTAACCTATTTAAAACGAAGAATGCGGAAGAACTCTAGAAATCAATTTTATATAGGAAAATACCTCGATATGTTAATTTTATTATCAAGGGGATATATTTTGACATATAATCCGTTATTGTTACTGACACCTTCTTCCGTAAACAACTACGTCCTTAATATATTTAAATGGGAACATAGGTCGAGTGATATACCATTTGGAAGGTCCCTATCTTGATAACGGCAGGTGTTTATTATTTCTCTTTAGTATTCCTTCTCCTTCATGTATTCGGAATACTTGATGAAAATTGTTTCAGTCATGAAAATTATTTGTTTCCCGCTTGTATTGCTTGTGATCAAGGACGTCTTAAATAATTCGTCCATCGTCTTAAATATTTTCCCCTCAAAATTGAAACTATAAAACGTAATCGTACACATATCGCATTCAATGAAAGTAGTCAAATCGTTATACTTGGACTAGAAGTTAGTCGAACTCAATATATTAGTATTAGATAGCCATCGTAAGAATCTGGAGTGTCCGGGAATTCTGTTTATAGAATCCTTGAATTGACCGTATTCCATCCCTATAAAATCAGCTTTTTACAGAAGCTAAATGAGGATGACTAGGATCGTCGCTGATAGTTTTATAGGCTTATATCAGACCGTATTCGGGAGAACTCAAATTTGGTTTATCAAATCTAATTTTCAGATAACACTACGTTCTCCTTAATGAAATCTGTCAACGGTTACAACTGCAGGTATTCGCCTGATGAAAACTTTTTTCATCACTGGAACATTATACACAGACTGGAAAAACTTGGCAGCTATGGGAATGTCACAGTCTACACGCAGGCTACACAGTTTGGATGGGAATTCTGAGAGATCATAAGATTGGTTGTTTTTATTCCCGAAAATTTAATTGCCGAAATTTGTTTTGAATTATTAGGGAATATTATAGATTCTATTATTATTCAAGTATCAGAATACGAAGACAGTTTGCATGATAATGGGCCTTCAATAAGATGGCGCTCCTACATTATGGTGTACGAAAATAAATTCTGGACCAGAGGTTTCAAAAGCGATAGATCTAGTGAAAGGTACAATTGAGTGCCTATCAAGATTAATGGATTTCACACTTTAAATAATTATAAGACTAATTTTTATGGGGATACCTGAACACAATTTTATATCACTAAATCTGGTAATATAGATGAGCTCAAGATACGAATTATAGAAGATTATACAACGAATATTCCATACAAATTTTACAAGCAGGTCATGTGCAGTACAGTGAAGGTCATTCTGAATACTTAAATAAATAATTAAATAAATAAATAATTTGACTTATTATTTTCTTAATTATGTTTTTCATTAAATTTTCACTTTCTTCTATGTTGACTTTCTACACTTTTATTTTTTATTTCTGTATTTGTTATATATTTTTAAAATTCCTTCAATCCATTTATTCTTTGTAGTATGCAACATATGCATTTCTGAAACAGTGTTTATTAAATATTTTGATTATGAATTGGTTAACGAAAAAAAAAAAAATTACTGCCACTACCATGGTTGCGAAACCTTTTAAATGATGCGTAATCCAACCTATGTTCCTATTTAAATTTAAAGGGGTAGGTGTTTGCGGGAGTATCACTGGCAATAATAGTTTTTATGTCAAAAAATATTCCATTGAAAATTAAAATTAACATGCCAGAGCATTTTCCTATAATAACTTTATTTCGACTATTTTTTGACTGTTTAATTTTAAATGGGATACCCTGTATGCAATACGTGAAATCTACTATTGTGTTGCAAATTAAAGTAGGCGATATACATGTACTTATATTATTATAAACTTTTTCTCCAATTTATTCTAAATTCACTCGAACTGATACTTTTGTTTAGCCTATATTTTAGCTTAGAGATAGTAGAAATGTACTATAAGAAATTCCTGGCATACACTAAATAAATATTGTACAGTATAGTAATATCCAGTACATATGTATAATGTACTATAAAGAATTTTTGGATATATTAAAAAATATGGATGACAATACCCTGAAAAATTATCCATAGGCAAGTGATTCTGGCAAATATGATTTATTTCATTTAAATGAAAGAGAATAAATTGATACAAATTTGATCTAGGCGTATTAAAGTTCGCAAATATAAGCATAGCGGGAAGTCGGATCGCACACATCTCGTCTGAGTTTCTAGAATTAAAGCAGAGTTTCATGTTCGGCATATACCTATTTCATTAATATCCATCTCATTGTTTGAGCTTCCATGAGCCACTAATTGCAGGTATCCCTAATAACTAAATAGAGGAACTCTAATATATAACAATAATTATGTCAACATCAACAACGATGTCAAATTCTAAGATATGTTTACCTCTCCACTGGCATTCAGTAACTTTCTTCAAATTATCTATTATATATATATATATATATATATATATATATATATATATATATATATATATATATATATATATATATATATATATATATATATGTAAGATTTTAATGCGTATTCTTGATCTAATTACTATTAGAATATAAATAAAGCAACTGAAGAGAAACTGATATAGTTACTTAAGTAAATATTTTACTCTCAGCTCTACCAAATAAGTTCTTGATATGCAACAGAAACAAAATTAACGACAATATAGATCTTTAGAAGGTTCCTTGGTGTTGGTTGGCTAATAACTTTTTGAATAAATGTCTGTCAACAACAATGTGTAAAGCTTTTATGCAAGTATACACTTCACTATGTAAACCATTCAATGATAATAAGAAAATCCCTCGTGCCCAATTTTGTCAAATGCTTTGTTAAATGTTTGGCAACTGCCCTACAGGACTTCCCAAACCGATCGATGGCTGAATTTTATCGATGGCATAAAGTTTCGGATAACCAAATTGTTCTTGGTACTTGATAATGTGAGTGTGTTCGAGATGTTTTGGAAGTTCGATATTTGTATATGACTGATAAAAATCTTATATAGTTATAAGGAATAAGAGAGATAAGTCAGCAAAGAGACGATGACAGAGAAAGTAATTTTTTATTTCCTTGATATCGGCTGTTAATGTGAGAAACTCCACTTATTCTTGTTTGTTTGATAAAACATAATAGTTTATAAGTTAAATTATAATGCAATTGTCCTATTGCATCATTATTTATGTTGTAAGTAACTGGTGTAAATTTTTCTAAAATGTCTCAGAAAAACTCAATAGGACATATACAAACACACTTGATTGAGTTAGTGGATTCAGTTAAATATGCATATTATTATTTATGTTTATGTTATTTACATTTATGCATGTGCTTGTTTAATGCATTATATTATATATTAACTTTTCTCACCATATTCACTGCGATAACACTGTAGTAGAAACGTTACAAATCTAATATTAAGGCCTATTTTCCTAGCGACGCGTCTTTTGTGCTCGGTGCGACGTGATGCGCTCAGAGTGTTACGTTGCCCACTCCTTCGCACGAAATTGGTAGGACTGTTTTCCTACAGAGCGCAACACGTTCCACACTGACGTGATACACACTACGCGTTTGACCGACTGTTTTGAGAGGAGTGTACTACGTTGCTGCGTGATGATATCTCGTTGATGGGATTGGTTGCGATTTTTATATGTAGTTTTACAAACGTTCCTAGTACAGCGAACAATGAACCATCCACTTCTACTGAAGGAACTCACTTTGCTGACTTAGAAGGAAATGAGGAAGGTGCTCCAACCGAGCAAACGTCTGAGCAACCATCTCGCTATAAATCATCTCTGCAAATACTTACTGAACAAACCCCATCATTCCCGGAAAGTCAAGAGTCTGAGGACGGTGCTGTATTTTAACCCTACAAATCCAAAAAGAGGTAAGAAAATGTTGCTCTTAATAAATAATTGAGAGAAGAAAGGAAGACAATCGAATTTTAAAAGGTGCCTCGAGGAACTTGGGACCAGTACCCCAAGAAACCGACAGTGAAAATAACAAATTTTTTAAAACTGTGGCGGCTACTGTGAAAAAATTTCGACCAAACCTCGCCACTCGAACGAAAGTTTTTGAAATAATTACAGAAATGGAACTACTGAACCAGGAGTCGCCACTCCCAAATACCACCAGATTTACATATAATACAGTACTCCTCATTAGCATTATCCTCCTGAATCACCCCATTCACTTTTCACTCAGAATCTTCTAAAGCTGCCAGTGACATAGTTTTTCAAGCCTTTCAAGATACGGATGACTGATAATACTAATTTTATATACATACCTTCATAATGAGGCTAATAATAATAATGTTGCTTGAAAAGAAAATAAATATAAGTGTATTTCTTCATTTTATTATTTGCTCACTTACCTCAGACTTCAAGCCAATTTTTCGGTTGCTGTAATGAGTGAGTTCACTCTATTGTAGAAAGAAGCTCTCAAGTCCTCTTCTATAAGGTTTGAAACGTATACGAATCTTTTATGGGTCAATCTAAAATATCTTTTAAACCCTTCTTCTTTATCAATGAGATAGATTATTGATCAAAATTTTGAAAAAACCCTCGTTTTCATATATTGCCGAACCATATAGTCCTCTTCTTCAGCATCATCCATAATATTGTTTCAGAATAAGCATTTCGATCATTTCCCTTTTTCTTCGATTTTTTTGTATCCATCGCAACATATTCAGACACTATTCGTACGTCAATTGAATATATCAACATGGTGCTCCTAGGAAAACACCAATACGTCGCGCAAACATTTCGCGCTCCTGCTGACACGATTGGGATAAAACCGGTTCCTGCTATGCAAAAAACGCGTCGCTAGGAAATCAGGCCTTTAAAAATATTTTTTAAGCTGTGCTCGATCATAAAAACCCAAACATCTCGTAAAACAAAATATTGCAATAGTCATCACTACACACCGTTAAATAAATATCGCAGAAATAAATTATTTACCAATACTAAAAACAAATATTACGTTTTTACGAGGACTGGAATATTACATTTTCGGTGATGTTCCGACATAAAATTTATAGAGTTTTATTTGAAAAGATAATTCAGACGCTTTTGGGGTTTTCATTTGTGTGTCTAGTGGATAATAGAATTAGATATATTCTGTAACAGATCCACAAATGCATACTCTCACGCACACACGAAAATAGAAACGGATTGGCGTTGACAAATGTAACCACAACTACCCCTATATTTCCTCCTATTTCAACTATACACCGCAAAACGTGCGCGCTTTTGCAATAAATCAAACCGATTTGCTACGCCACTTAGTTGATTGTTTCACTTTTACATAAAATGTGGTATATCACGTTTCAGGAGTGTAATGTTACAAAATAAATTCAATAACGATAAATCTGTTAAATTATTGTAGTTTACGCCCTTTAACGTTTTCTGGTACCAGGAGATTATTTAAATTAAATTAAGAGTGTATCATATATTATTACTTATACACTGGCGAGCAAAAAATTGAGTTCACAATGATAATTGTAATATTTTGTGAAATTTTTTGTTATATACGAGTACGTATACTTCACAATTGAAATTATTGTACTCTGTTTTGAAGTGAATAGTAAATTCTGGATTTTAAAACATTACATTTTTAAGATTTTATTCTAACAAAGCAACAAATTTACATTTAAAACTAGGTTTGACTTATTGGTATTCTGGAAAATATGGAATTAAACAATTGGAATAAACTAATCGCTAATAACGTATATTCCCTGCTCTTGCATTAATGACTGCTTGAAGTCGACGTGGCATACTTGCAATTAAGTTACGGATTACATTCTGGTCTATGTTATTTCATTCCTGCAAAAGCAATTCTCTCAGCTACTGGACAGTTCTTTGACTTGCTGTATGCCTTCGGATACGTCGTCTCAACTCATTTCAGACATGTTCGATAGCATTCATGTCTGGACTGCGAGCTGGCCAATAAAACCGCCTAATTCCGACCTCATCCAGATACTCTGTAGTAACTCGGGCTACGTGAGGCCTAACATTAACGTGTATTAAAATGCCGTGCTTGTCCATAGTAAGCAGGAAAGGCATAGCATGCTCTTCTAGAATTTCTGTAATGCACCTGTGAGCTGCTAAAGAGCCATTCCTTACAAAACCCAATTCTGTACGTGTTTGTGTAGAGATTCCCGCCGAAACCATAACTAACCCACCGCCAAAGAGAAGTCGCTCATCACTACAAACTGAAGCGTATCTTTCTCAAGGCTTCTCCATACTCGTCGACGTCCGTCTGACCCAATTAAGTAAAAACGCGACTCATCTGAGAACAGTACTCTGCTCCAATCCTCCGCATTCCATGCCAGGAAATTTCGGGTCAATCTTGCATTTCGATGCCAGGGTTGAAGTGGTGGATCTGTAGCCATCCTTCTACAAGACAATTCAGCAGCACGAAGCCTCCTTCTAACGGTCCATTCACTAACATTTACGTTTCTAACTTCTTGAAGTCGATTTCGCAGTGAAACCGCAGTTGCTGTTCTAGTCCGCAAAATTGTGGACACCAAGAAATGGTCATCTCTTTGGGTTGTAACTCCTTTCCGCCCGGATCCTGGTCTTCTGGTTATCAAGCCACTTTCGTGATAGTGCTGGAATACCCTTTGTACACCACAAAGGTTCACACCCACAATTCTTTCTGTTTCACGTTGCCCCCAACTGTCTTCTAACAACGCTATAATTCTAGCCACAACAACAGATCCAAAAGTCATGATGGCTTATTAAATGAATAATACACCTTCCAACCGAGGTTTTACAGTAAGAAAAATCAACTCATCAATAAACTACACTAAACTCTAGCCACCAAACTGTGGAATAGTAGTTACTACTCTTGCATATTATTTTAATGACGTTCTTACCAAGGCGCCCCTTTATGTCAAATTAAACTAAATGACAGATAACAAGTCTTTAAAAACAAATGTTGAGCACCTACTTGTATAATGGCATCCTTAATATTATTGCTCCGAAAATTATTTATAAATATCAATGTGACCTCAATTTTTTGCTCGCCAGTTTATTATTTATTTACTAATTTAATATCATCATGAGGTCATCAGTCCTAAGACTGATTGGACGCTAACCTCCAGCTGCTATCTTGTGCTAACCTACGCATTTCGCTAATTGTGCTACAACCTACATCCCTTACTATTTGCGAGCAGTAGTCTAATCTAGGCCTACCTCTGCCTTTCTTCATTCCTATTTCTTCCTCCAAAATATCACGGACTATTCCCCCATGTCTCGGCAAGTGGCCTATCTCTTTTTTTTTCATGTTTTTCCACATACTTCTTTTCTCGCCGACTTTCTCTAATACTTCTTCGTTTCTAACCCTATCAGTGCACGGTATTTTTATCATTCTGCGGTAACACCACATCTCAAAAGCTTCTAATTTCTTCCTACTTGCTTCCCCTACCGTTCAGGTTTCGCAACCGTATAGTGCCGTGCTCCATACATACGTTTTCAAAAATCTCTTCCTTGTTTCTAAGTTTATTACCCCCGAGCATAAAAGTGCTTTATTTTTGTCAAAAGCTACTCGACCGTGCGCTATTCTTCGTTTTATATCTTTATCGCTTCTTCCATCCCAATTTATTTTACTTCCTAAATAAGTGAAATATTTAACTTCCTCCAATGTTTCATTATTAATTTGTACTTTCGTTTTTGCTCTGCTCTCATGCCCTCTGCACACTAACACTTTAATTTTGTTTTTATTCACCCTCAGTCCATATTCCTCTGTCAACACTACCTCCATTTCGTTCAACGCTGATTCTAATTCCACCTTACTAGATGCTAATACTGCTATATCATCCGCTAATCTCAGCATTTTTAGTTTCTGTCCCTGTACTTTAATCCCGAAATCCACTCTATCTTTTACCACATTAATCGCCTCTTCGATATACAAATTAAAAATTAGTGGTGATAGCGTACATCCTTGTGTTACTCCTTTCCTAATACCTACTTCCCTTCTTTCCCCTTCTACTTCTGTAACAGCAGTTTGCTCTTTGTATAGCTTGTGTACTACTCTCCTATCTCTACACTTCATTCCCGCGCTCTTTAGTATCTCGAACATTTTTTCCCATTTTACATTATCAAAAGCTTTTTCTAAATCTACAAATCCTATATAAGCGTTCTTTCCTTTTTCTATTGTCTTCTCTAACATTACTCTTAGCGCCAGAATAGCTTCGCGAGTTCCCCTATTTCGCCTAAACCCGAATTCGTCTTCTCCTAATATTTCCTCCGCTTTATTTTCCATCCTCTTCTGCACTATTCTGGTTAAAATTTTTGACACGTGAGAAGTTAGGTTAATCGTTCTAAAGTTCTTGCATTTGTCGGCTCCTCTCTTTTTCGGTATGGTAACGATAATGTTCCTCTTATAATCCTCCGGCATCTCGCCCGTTTCGTATATGCATTTTACCAGCTCAAACATCCTATGTACTACTTTCTGTCCCGCACATTTCAATATTTCCGCTTGTATTTTATCTACACCCGGCGCTTTATTGTCCTTTAGCCCCCTTAGTGCTATTTCAAATTCCTCTCTCAATATAGGTTTTCCTACATCTTCCCTATCGATGCTAGATTATTCCTCTAATATCTCTCCTAATTCCTGACCCTCATATAAATTTCCTAAGTACTGCTTCCATCTATTCGCTTTCTTCTCTCTTCCGATCAGTATGTCCCTCGATTGACTCCTAACGTTTCTACTTATTGGTCCTATATCTCTGAAGTTCCTCTTAATTATTTTGTAAGCCTCATCGGCCTTACCTACTTGGGACTTATCTTCTACTTCTTTGCATTTATCCTCTATCCATTGTTCTTTCGCTTTTCTACACTTTCTAATGATTTCCCACTTTATTGACTTATAAGTTTTCAGCCATTCCTCGTCTCGTCTGTTTCTGTAGCCTCGCCTCTTTTGTATTAAGTTCTAAGATTTCGTCCGGTATCCAGGACTTCCTCGCTTCCCTTCTCTCGTGTCCTAAAATGTCCGTAGCCGCGGAATCTAGACTATTCTTGATACCCTCCCACTCAGTTTCTGCGTTCTTGATTTCGTAATTACTCGCTTTATTTATTAATTGATCTGTTTTCTCCTGAAACTTATCTTTCATATTCTAATCCTTCAATATGTCTACATTTATACGTTTTTTATCCTTCCGGATTTTCAGATTTTTGAACTTTAATCTAGCTTTCATAATGTAGTTTACCAGAATGTAGTCTATCTGATACCTGTCTATCCCTCCTGGCATTTTCCAGGTGTACCGCCTCTTAACGTGATTCTTGAACAATGTGTTCGCGACTACCATCTTGTGCTTCTCACAGAATCCTATCAGTCTGCTACCTCTCTCGTTTCTGTTTCCTAATCCATAAGGACCTACAAATTCTCCTTCTTTCCCCTCACCTACGACTGCGTTAAAATCTCCCACTATTATTAAATTTTCATTACCTTTCACAGATCCTATTACCTGTTCTATGTCCGAATAAACGGCTTCTAACTCTTCCTCACTATGGCTAGAAGTAGGCAAGTAGGTAATTTAATATAATTTTCCATTTTATTATTTTTCTGCCAAAACATATTTTGTAGATATTTACTTACAATCCTTAAAATGTTTAAGCAGCTAATACTAAAACCGCAGGTAGTCACTGTTTACATCATGTTGTGAATATGACTTTATTTTATATGAAATTAATATATGTATGTACATTCTAGATTAGAAGCTTGAATAGAACTACATCGGCAGTTCTGTTTTATTTTATATCTATTGTCGCTTTACCACACATATTTTTAGAAATTATAAATATATAAATCAATGTTATTATGTATTTAATGTATACAAACATATATTTAACCCTGGTGCAGTTTACACCTAAAACTATATCTAATATCATATTTTGTTAATAATTAAATATACACTAGGCACAAAAATTAAAGGATGTAAAATAAATTCCATATTTTTAGGTGATTTTCAAAGGGCTGTGAATTGGAGAAAAATAGTAGCTGAGCAATTTTAAAAAGAAAAATGAAGCTCCAAGTTTCTAGTTTCCAGATCTTATTTAGATCAAAATTATCTACCATCAACAGTTTTTGAGTAATCATAAGGAAACTATTGAAAAAAAAATTAGATTTTTGCTTGCCTTCAAAATGTACACGGACTTCAATAATTTTTTTCAGTGATTTCATAATGTGTTTGCTCCTTAATTTGAATGATCTAAAACCCTTGTACGATGATTTATAACCGTGAACCTTTTGGAAGGCAAGCAAAAATTTGGAAAAATTGTTTTCGATGGTTTTCTTATAATTCTTCAAAAATTGCTGATGGTAAACAATCTTGAGCTCAAGATATGTAAATTAGAAACTTGGAGCTTCAATTTGCCTTTTTCTTTAAATTGCTCTGCAACTATTTTTCACCAAGTTACGGCCCTTTGAAAGGCACCTAAAAATTTTGGGTTTTTTTTAGATCCCTTAATCTTTAGCTTCTATGTACGAGGTAATTGATTTATTGCTCCACAATCCATATTTTTTATCTTTATATGACCTGGAAGCGAATGAGGTGCATAACGTTTTATATCAGTCTTCTCTATAATTTTTGGTAGTAAAAAAAACTAAAGAAAGTGGGTTTTGAGAAAACTAGGAAAATATCTTGAGACACACCTTGAAAACACCTGGAGATATCTCCCCACCTCAGTAGTTTATAAAACTAGAAAACTGACACGGGAATTTGTATTTTTGGAATTTCACGGATTTTTGTGAAATTTTTAAATTTTGTATCATATTTGGAATTAACATCAGAAATAACCTTCAGATACATTTGAAACTCCTTTGTACTAAATCACGATCACTAAGATAGTCATTATTTTCTAAATTTTACTTTTTACTGTTTGATTTATCGTATTTCAGCCTAGGTATATCTTTTGAATCTACCAAGGTACGGAAAATAATGGGAACCAACGTTTTCTACCGGAATAAAAATAGAAATAGCTTTCCCTGGCAAAATTTTGAAAAATCTAGGAGCACACGCCACTTTTTAGGTGTTTTTCCAGAGTCAGCGACGTTCTACTTTTATTATAACGCTGAGGTATAGAAGAGACTACCAAAAGGCGTCTGATGCCTTACCATTTTTTTGTACCTGGATTGCGTTAAAAGATATAAGCAACTTATCTTGTTGATTTAATTTTAGGCTTATTCCTATGGTGATTTCAAATATGTCCATATTTAAATATATTATGAACGTCATGGTGTCAATTTTTCAAGACTTTACATTTTTCTTTTGTTTGAGAACTTCAAAATACATCCATTGTCTTTTTTAGAGTTAGATCAAACAAAATTTTAAAACTAACTGATATCTTAATAATTAGTGATAACTCTTATTGTGGGTTGTATTTGAAATTTTCGGAAAAAGTTGTCAAATATAAATTGAGTTTAATCGACTCTGATTTAAAAATTCCATTGAAAGAAAATTCGTGTGTCAGTTTAACTTTAATCTAGCTTTCATAATGTAGTTTACCAGAATGTAGTCTATCTGATACCTGTCTATCCCTCCTGGCATTTTCCAGGTGTACCGCCTCTTAACGTGATTCTTGAACAATGTGTTCGCGACTACCATCTTGTGCTTCTCACAGAATCCTATCAGTCTGCTACCTCTCTCGTTTCTGTTTCCTAATCCATAAGGACCTACAAATTCTCCTTCTTTCCCCTCACCTACGACTGCGTTAAAATCTCCCACTATTATTAAATTTTCATTACCTTTCACAGATCCTATTACCTGTTCTATGTCCGAATAAACGGCTTCTAACTCTTCCTCACTATGGCTAGAAGTAGGCAAGTAGGTAATTTAATATAATTTTCCATTTTATTATTTTTCTGCCAAAACATATTTTGTAGATATTTACTTACAATCCTTAAAATGTTTAAGCAGCTAATACTAAAACCGCAGGTAGTCACTGTTTACATCATGTTGTGAATATGACTTTATTTTATATGAAATTAATATATGTATGTACATTCTAGATTAGAAGCTTGAATAGAACTACATCGGCATCGAGACTACCAAAAGGCGTCTGATGCCTTACCATTTTTTTGTACCTGGATTGCGTTAAAAGATATAAGCAACTTATCTTGTTGATTTAATTTTAGGCTTATTCCTATGGTGATTTCAAATATGTCCATATTTAAATATATTATGAACGTCATGGTGTCAATTTTTCAAGACTTTACATTTTTCTTTTGTTTGAGAACTTCAAAATACATCCATTGTCTTTTTTAGAGTTAGATCAAACAAAATTTTAAAACTAACTGATATCTTAATAATTAGTGATAACTCTTATTGTGGGTTGTATTTGAAATTTTCGGAAAAAGTTGTCAAATATAAATTGAGTTTAATCGACTCTGATTTAAAAATTCCATTGAAAGAAAATTCGTGTGTCAGTTTAATAATCTTAAATTACGAAATATAGTTTTAGATTACCAAAAATCTAAAAAGAAACCTATAGAAAACATTATTTTTTTATAATAATATGTAACAAAATCTAAAAAGTTGAAAATGTAACGCGATACTGGTTCGACATGTAGTCAATAAATAAAAATTTCATGAAAGAAAATTGCGTGTCAATTTTTTTTCAGTTTTTCTAGTACATATATATAATCTAGAAATACGTAATGTTTGTCGTATATTTCATATGCCAAGCCATGCCAACTGTAGAACGATATGTCAATATCCTGTATAGAGATTATATACCTACATGACAAATACGTTAAAATCGCTTGAAAGAAACAACTTTATATGCAGGCGTTTTTTAATATAAAATACACAATCTAAGAGGTTAACCAACTTAAACCTTAAAACGCGTATTCTGATTCCAAACACATTAAAAATATGTAGCAGATATTCCAAAAATACATATTAACAAATACTTCGCAATATCTTTTTTAACATATTTAATTTGTAATATACGTAAAAATACACGTTATTACGATATAAAATGAGAATGATGACACTTATGACAGTCCGCATTACTTTGCACAGCGGTCCATGAAAACTCAAAGATCGTATCACTTTTACATTATAAATCCGGACATGAGAAATGTTCTGTTCTGTTCAGAAAAGAATGTTCTGTCAACACATATAGATTAGAAATATTATCGAAGAATACTGTCTTCTTCGATTTCCTTGATTATAATATCGTAATATAATATTATGGTACATAAAACAAATAAATTTTTCTAGTAAATTATGGATTATATAAAAAAGAAAAGCATGTATCATCAAGAAGAAATGTAATGAGACACTTTCGACACATTTCTCTTTAATATAAGTAATACTGAGTAACTTTTGAATCAATTATGGTTTTCAATATAATGCAAAGTTTTACTACGCAGAAGATAATATTCAAACTACAGAAATAAGGAGTTTATGGAGGAGTAGATGTGTTGGAGTATAAACTCCTTATTTCTGTAGTTTGAATTATGGTTTTGGTCAATAAAAAGTGTGATTGAAATCAAGAGCGTACTTAACTCCAAAAATGTATTCATTATTGATTATATTTCATGCGATTTTGAATAATGAATCATTACCTGTATGACTTCAATCAACCTGTCTGGATTAAATGTATATATAGGCCCAAAATATATTATTCGTAAGAGGTACCAATTATTCTACTAGCTCATTGCATTTTTTAAAAATGTTTGAAAAATTTAGATACACAGAAATTCACATCCTGCCCGTAAAGCCTCAGGCTGCGGAAGACAAGGTTTTAATTTTAACATTAAATTAACTTTATTACATACAATCAGTTTTATTCATTTTTTATAAAGAATAAGTTAAAAAATAGAGAAATATGTTGCGACTGCTAACGAATCATTATAAACGCTATCTATGAGTGGATTGGAACTTTTGATGCAGCTACAACAAATAAATATAGAAGATTTTCATTTTTAGTATTGAAATATAATATTAGATGTACGTTTCATTAGACAAGTTGTTACAATTGGTAGATTATTAAAACTGTTTTAAACGCCATATTACCACTTTTAGTAACCTTCTGATAATGTTATATTGGTTGGCGAAATGTATCTTAAGTATTGTATAATATTTTGGTATTTTACGGAAGACTGGTATTAGGAGCTTTAAACACAGGGACTCAAGTGAATCGCTGATTTCGGAAACCGCATGTATCAATAATAGGTATCAAAATATTGGGGATTTAAAATAAACTGATTATTTTTTTATATCAATATTTTTTTATCTGATAGATTTTATATCGATATTGCCACTTTACTTAAGCAGTTACACTATTTTTATATATTATATGATCAAGGGGCTCCAGAGTAAATTCTAAATATTTAAATCATCCTGTTTCTACAGTCAAAGTAAATCAATGAAATTAACACAGAAAATAAAAATTAAGTAGACAGACCCATTATTTATTATAAATATTGGTACATTGTACATAGTAAGATAGAAAAACATTTTAATCAATTCAGTTTGAAATTTTCCATTAGACAACTGAAACAACTAAACAAGGGAAAACATTCAGTTTTTGAGGTTAGCTAAATTAAACTCAATCAAATAATATATTGTAACTTAACCAGACTTGCTTTCTTCTATTGCTTTGTTTTTCCAATTTGTAATTTTATATTTTTTCTATACATTTCGTGATTTTCTTTCCTCTTTTTACACTGTGGTTCATTATTCTCACTTCCACTTGTCACCGTTAAAGTTTTTTTATAAATATAATTAAAATTGGCCACTAAACTAACTATTATAATATTAATTAACTATTATAATATTAACTACTAATATCAATATTATTATAACCACCAAGCAGCTCGACAAAGCAGCAGGTATGAAATAACAAAAGCAACAAAAAGTAAATACTACATGTTTCTCATAATGCTTAAGTTTCTTTCAGTGTTATGAGACAGACATTTAGTATTGTCACCAGCGTTTGGTGTAGAAGCAACATGAGTCACTGGCTCATGCGGGTTCTGCACTAACTCAGACTGTTGCTCGCTGGCTATAAGAGTTTTTAACAACCAGACTCATATTGTTTTTCATTCATTGTGTAAATACCCCTTTAGAATATGAAAACACCATAGACGCCATTTTAAAAAAAAAAATACTCATGTGGTTTCTGCAATCAGCGATTCAATTATGTGTTAATCTTAATATGCATGTTTGGAGATTGATTGATTACGAAACTACTTTTACATGTTAACTGATTCTATTCGACAATAATTTTATTGCGAAAATTTCTTGTACATATTTCTTAAAGATTTATCTTGTATCACTATCTATACATGCGGTATTTCTGTCTATTGTGTGAGAAATGTAATAGTTAGTTTTCTGAAATATGTGTAATAAATAAATTTATGTTAAGAACTATTTGATCATCGGGAATAACTTTTAATAAAAGTTTGAAATAGCAGTCAACTGTGATATATCTGTACATTAATTTTCCTAAAAGTCTTTCTGACACAGCATAAAGCAAGGGTATTATTTGCCAACAATGAGACTTCGAGTGACAATTGCACATTAGACAAAGAACATGTCATTTTATTGATCATAATCTGGCATCGAGCGCTCCTTCACAAATTACTACACCATTATTTCGAGGTAACGACCGAAGCTCTTATTTTATTCAAATGGGTTATTTCACGTAATGTCTCTCAGAGAGTGCCAAATTGCTTGGAAAGTCTTACTTTTAATTTCAGATAATGTTATGCGGATATGTTACAGCAACATTTAGGCATTTCATTGAATTACGTTTATTGTGTGAAGTAAGGGTTTTATAAAATAAATAAAACGCTAAAAGCGCTTCTACTATGAAAAAAGTTTAACGTTCTAACAGCTTAAGAAGTAATTTTGGGCGATCTAATAATAACCATACCTAATAAACTGTGAAGTTGGCGTAGGAAACAAAACTACGTCAATGTATTTCTAAGGACGCTTCAACTATAAAATTCAGTTTTGAATCAGTATTTACCACAAGCTAGATATGCGAAAAGGTAGGCTTATTAGATCGAGTCAAAATTCAAATTTCACTCTGACCTGAGAAGAGTCAGAAATGTTCAAATATTTTTAAATGTTGACAATATATCTTCAGTTAGTTAGAATGAGTATCTAAATGTCTGCATGGATGATGAGTTCAAAGGTTCTTGGTACTAAGTTCAAATTATTTAAGATATCTGAAATCCAGATATAGAAAATCAAATAATTTTTTAAGAGTTTCTTTTTTCTTCAAGGGGAAAGAACACATCTTTAGGTAATGTAACTAAGGCATATGAAAATGAGGTTGGTGTACGTATTGTAACGAATTTACTAGAAAGTTTTTTATTTCGAACACTTATTTACAACTCTACTATTTACAAGTCTAACTAACTAACTATCTTTCTTTCTACTTTAACTTTATAAACTAACTTTCGCACTTTTACACAATGTCACTTTCTTCGCATCGTATCGCTCACTATCGCGGTCCAGATTTAACTAACTCCTGGCTGGATGACACAATTCTTATATGGGCAGTAGGACGTCTCTCCATACATTTCTAGATAAAGAACTCTGGCGAACCTTCTAGTATAGAACGCACTGGAAGTCAACTTCACACGCACGATGGTTTCGAATATTCCCGGCGTTCAGGTTCGCTCGAGGCGTTCGTGACAGTATGAATAAGAAAAAGGATCTGCTCGCATTAATTAATGAAACTGCCAACAGGGGCTATATACCATTCTCTATAAAAAGCAATAGGCACGTTGGTGGCCTTCTCGACTATTAATAGTTTCTGTTCCTTTAATAATCTTTTTGTTATTAAACATTTTCATATTTCCTTTAACAATAATTTATTACTGCGTACTTCTGTATATTAAAAATATCTTTTTATGCTTCTGTGAAATTTGCTTGCTATTCAATAACGATAATAACCGATATTCATCAATTGTGTGATTTATTGTAATTTGAAATTAAAAGTTTATGTCAAATAATCACACAAATCGAAATAAAACTCGAAAATTGGATTTCAACATAAAATTAACAATAAATGCTGACTAAGATTAGTAATTGAGTATCCCATTTTGATATGGGTGAATATAATAAAGTAATAATATTTAACATCCAACAAAAAGTGGAGGCATGAAACAAATGCTTTACTCTGATAGACTGAGAAAAATAATGTTTCTTATATTGACATTATTAAGGTTTATTTAAATAACAAAAAAATTTTTTGTTCCTATATTCAATAGTAGTTTGATTTCTGAGAAAACATTCATCTGGATTGCAATGTCATAAATCACGATTATATGCTTATATGTTCTCCAAAATTAGTTTAATTGATAAATGAGGTTTGTGGCAAAATGTAATAATATGTTTTAGTCATACCAAAATGTGTGAAATATGCGTTGAACGATTGCAGTAACAATAAACTGAAACTCAAGTAATAACGCATTTAAAACAGGTGTATTCTAACTGTTTTACAATTTTCAGCACCATCGTTATAGAAAGATACACTGATTGCAATTTTTTTACGTTATAAAAAAATTATCTTCCATTTCTTCTGTCCATTTGTGTATTGTGTCTATTTGTGTATTACAGCTTCAAAGATCTTTTATTAACTGTTTATTCCATAGAAGTGCAAATTCTCAATTGGTTGTGAAATTTATCTGCAGAGTACTAGTGACTATGAAAGACTATGGTCTTACAGTAATAAAATTATATCCAGATATGCGTAATTTAAAGACAAACTATTTTGAGGGTTAAAGGGAATGTTAGTGTTCAATTACTTCAATTACTTGTACTTATATTTGTCATACGTTTGATATGTTTATTTATTGATGGATATTAAATGGATTTATATCTTAAATGTGCTCGTACTAATGTGTTTCCTTATTGTAAAAAAAAAAATATATTTTTTCGATGTTGTGAAAAGAGAGCTCACGAGTGTCCTTTTTTAATATAGTAAAAAAGGAAAAGAAAAAATTTAGAATTGGCCAATTGAATTATGGTACAATATGCGGGACCAGACCTCTGTTATCCAATTTCTATATAATAGGTCAGGTTGACGTAATATATACAAATTTTTAAAGGTTTTTTAAACTAAATTGCACTACATTATACTGAGAAAATGATATTTGGATTTTTTCATTGAATTTTCCCGAGTATTTAATCAACCTTTGTATTTTCCTTGAGGTATATATAATGTGTTACCAGATTTGATAATAGAATCATCCCTGCACTGTAACTGATGGCTTCAATGGAATATCATCTAACCTATACTTAATTGAATTTCACGTATACCACTACTTCGTTGTATACATATGTATCTCTATGTCTATCTTGTTCACAAATTGGTATTAATTGAGAGTTTACATACTGTATATTGAAACATTATTCTGATATACGAACATTAAAAACTGTATTTTGTTCTTTTATGAGATCCTACTTGAATATAATTCCATTATTTGGGGGCCGATCTATAATGTTTACTGTAAAAATTTCACAGGAAAAATCCATTCAATGGAAATTTATAAAATTCACGGTATTTGTATAGGGCAACATATACTCAGTATAGTAATTTGATAATTTTGAAACTTTAAATTATCGTAATATTCACAACAAGACGATTCGGATCCAAATATCCTACCAACTTCGGTTCTGTTTATGTGTGGTACTGTATAATAAAATTAAGAACGAATGTGATACGAGTATATTCAGTAATGGGCGTAAGTACTATTTGCAATTCCAATGTCTAAGTGAGATACATCGATACGATTGTTTTTATTTTATTCATTATTTATTTAAAAACCCCCATTTAGCAAAACGCCATAATTGATATATTTTAACATACACATATATAAAAAAATTGACAAATAAATTATTTATGATTTTATGAGAACAAAAAAGCACGCCGTATATGTGTATAAAGTGATTCACTTAAAAGTTTTATAGACTGTCCATAAAAGATATCCTGCAAACTAAGACGCAATTAGTCATTTTTGTTCAGTAGAAAACAAAGCTCGGTTTGCAAGATTTATGAAGAGCCGAAAATCTCGGATAAAATGAAAAAAACCACTTCCAAAACCAATACTATATACTGTCAACCATCACGCGATTGAATCCACCCCACGGAAAGTCGCCAGTCACGCATTACGTTAAAAGGTTGTTCTTCCCCCAGTCGAGCTCTAATGCTATTTATTTAAATTAAATTTATCTATTATATCATCTAATTTTCGGTAGCGCATACCTGTATATTGGTACCTGATAATAAATTTTCTAAATTTTATTTTAAATTTAAATTGTATGTTATGGCATGATTGTGTATGATATTCATAAATATTGGCAAATCTATTATAGAAATATAGAAAAGGTCCAAATTAATTTATTTCAATTTCAATATAATGCAAAGTTTTACTTGGCAGAGGGTAATTTTTAAACTACTTGAAGTGAGGAGATCATTATACACCCCATCTGCAAATGCCTTAATGTAATAAGGACTAAACAAATTAGGTCAAAACAGCTATTTACCTAGTTACATGTCGACGACGAGCGCTGAATTATATGGCGAAATTTGCCGCATCTTGTCTAACAGAGTTAGCACTAAAATACAGTGATTCAAATTGCTCGAAAACCACAAGGAAGATGCAAAATGCCACCTATCTCAGGATATTGTTAACTTCAGACAGGCTTCGATCTTATCATGAGTCTCGTCAGTGTAGTGTAAGCGAGTATACCTTCGACAAATGAAGCTTGCATCTTGTAGACGGCGTTACGTTCTACCGCAGTAGAGCGTAATCAAGCCCCATCTTTAGACAGTTTCGAAAACAATCCAAATCGAAGGAAAGCTTGATCATCAATATAATGCAGTTTTACTTGGTAGAGGGTAATTTCTAAACTACCGACGTGGAGAGATCATATTCCACCCCATCTGCAAATGCCTTAATATAACAAGAACTAAACAAATTAGCACAAAGCAGACTATATTCCGATAATTCTCCCGGCTATATTCCGACGACGAGCACTGGATTATATGGCGAAGTTTGCCGTATTTTGTGTAACAGAATTAGCACAAAAATACAATAGTTCAGATTGCTCGAAAATCACAAAAAAGATGCAAAGTGTCCTCTGTCTCAGGATATCACTAACTGAAGACCGGTTTCGACCTTATCTTTATTTTATTTTGTTAACAGGATGGCTCGTTGTATAGGGTATACAATTAATTACTCGATAAAAGGGACAAATACGATATTATTTCAAAACTTTTATTGGCAAGGAACACCCGGACAAGTCAATTTTCAATGTTGAACGGGCACATTTTGAAACAGTAATTCGCATTGTAGTAGAACATATCCTAACGGTAATCGCATTTTCTGTAAATCTATACACGTTTTTAGAATAAATAGTAATAGTAGTAGTAGTACTTACAAAAACATGCCATTGAGATACTAACTTACATGAAGACAATCTTTTAATAGATTTTTAGTTATTCAGAATCGTTGGCAGTTTAATGTGATATTTAATCTATCAATTTAAAATGCATTTAATGGAAAAAGGATAAGCGCAGGTCTTGCGCTTTATTATAGAAATAGGACAGGAAGAAGATGTCTATAACAAATAAATCACATTAAATATATATATATATATATATATATATATATATATATATATATATATATATATATATATATATATATATATATATATATATATATATATATATATATGTAAACAGTCAATAATATCGACCCTCGCGCTGTAGTCGGGAGGATGGCCGAACGGAGGCGTAGCGGACCGAGCAGCGGGATCATTGGGGAGTAAGGCGGCAGTCTAATCCAGAGAATTCGCGAGTACTGTTGTAGATGTTGAATACAGTCCAAGAATAAAGTCTGAGGTGGTAAAAACCCCTGATTATTATTTAATATTCCTTAAACGTTTACATCAGAAGTGGGATTGATCCGTGCGTAGTGCCTTTATTAACAAAAAAACTAGAAAATTGACTATAAAAACGTAGATAAAATGGCGGATGGTGCTGAACGTGAAAGTGACGCCGAGATAAGTGCTGTGAGCGCAGAGGACTTCGGTGGCCCTTCAAACCCGAAACGTGCCAAAGTGCAGTGGCAGGAGACGCTCGTCAACTTAGTTGCAATGCAATAACAACAACTTGCAGAGTTAACTCGGCATGTAAAGATGGCGACAACACCAGGGGCAACGCCCAATGTATCAGAAGCAGGGAGTTCAAGTGCGCTTGTGTCAACGACTACGCAGGTCCAGTTCAGGCTCGCAAGTTACGATCCGGAGACGAGTGCTTACTCAATCGAGGAATGGTTGGAGGACGCTACAAAGTTAAAACATGAACTAAATGTAAGTGACATTCTCATGATCGCAAAAGCAGGAGATGCTCTGCGAGGTCGAGGATACCGTCACTATCGTAACTGGAGACCCATTTGCCGTACTTGGGACAACTTTTGCGCTAATCTCACTGTGGCTTTTCCTGATCGGGAGACACCAGGAGCACGTGCATATTTGGCTACTACACTCCGAAGCTACGACTGTGATGGGTTATGCGATTACGCCAATAAAAAGATTCGAATGATCACACGGTTCTACGACAAGCTGCCGTGGAATATTATGCTTAGCATGGTAGAATACGGTCTGGTCCACACTGAGGCACGTTCAATGATTCATGTACAAAAACCAGAATCAGAACGTGAATTATTAAAGTTATTAAGCGAAGCTGATGCACGCCGCAAAAGAAGATATGGAGCATCAATGCGCGCGCATGAAGGATCTGGAGTGGGGAGACGGAAACACGAGCGTAGACTAAGAGAACCACGGTCCTCGAGCCATGGTAGGAACGGATCATGTTATAAGTGTGGGCGTAAAGGTCATCGACAAAACATGTGTACAGCCTTACAAGATGGAAACAAGGCTAAGGAAAATACTGCCAGCGATAAACCAAAACCCAGCATCCCTATCTGCAAACATTGCAAAAAGCCGGGCGGGCCACACTGAACCCAATTGTTGGGCTAAGCATGGAAGTCCGAAAAAGGCATTTGTACTAAAGAAATGACGCCATCTGAGCGAGACACCGATAGCAACGTTATTGTGCAATGAACAGGCGAAATCGGTCCCGTATCTTATTGATAGTGGTGCCGACGTCTCACTTATTAAACATTCTATTGTAAAAACCTTAAATGGTATTATCAAAATAGACCGCAATGTACGTGCTTTTTCGGGATTTGGAGGCCAAGTTGTTTATACTATCGGTAAATGTGAACTAGTAATAACTTTGCCGAATTTGACTTTAGAAATAAACTTCATAATAGTGCCTGATGGAGTGATGCCGAGTAGCATTGACTTTATTATTGGATGGAACGTTATCGGTCAACCTTGTGTGCGTGTTGAGAAAAACGGTGACGGACTCGAATTGTACTATGACCATCGCAACATTCTTGTAGTGCTTACGTTGCACTGTTACAGCTGGACGTGAGTCCGAGATTACCTGCAACTCGGCACTTTTTAGAAAATGCAATGCCGATTGATGACTTCATCGACCCAGACAAGGCCGTCTCAGAAGCTCAAATAAAGATTATAAATAGAGCGATTAAACATGGTCAGAAATTTAATACCGTTCGCTGCGGCGTCAAACCTATCCAGCCAGGCGATGTTGTAGCGATTGAGGATTCGCAACTAGCAGGTGGTGGCAAATTAAGACCGAAGTATAAAGGACCGTATACTGTTCGGACAGTTCTCCCAAATGAGCGATACGAGCTGCATAAGAAGGGACATCGGATTACGGTAGCAGCTCACGAAAGACTACGAGCTTGGCCCTCGGGTTAATAGCGCAAAGTAAGTCCGACGATTGGGGAGTGAGGCGGCAGTCTAATCCAGAGAATTCGCAAGTACTGTTGCAGATGTTGAATACAGTCCAAAAATAAAGTCTGAGGTGGTAAAAACCCCTGATTATTATTTAATCTTCCTTAAACGTTTACATACATATATATATATATATATATATATATATATATATATATATATATATATATATATATATATATATATATATATATATATATATAAGAAGATACTTCTTATTTATGTTGCTTCCAGTAAGATGTAGTGTTTATTATTATTAAAGAGTAAAATTATTACACTATTTGTTAAGTTAAATATGGTTTATAAATTTACTACTTTGGATTAACACCTGGATTTGATAGATTGGCATTTGGATGAAATATCGCAGACCGTGTGTCAGGAATATCGGGTTACCTTCCGAAATATCTAGGCCTTGAACCAGCAAGCGGGGCTCTGCTACTGCCGACCTTTGTTCTCTAGGTACTCATGGGATCTATATGGAATTGACATAGACTTTAAAGAAGCCAAACTTGGCTACCCCGAGAAGAAGGCCTAGGAAAGTGGAATATGAAGTGAGGGACAGGGATCTGAATCAGGGAAAAGTTCAACACCTTCTGTAACCCACATATGGATGAATCCGTTTTTTGGGTTACGGGTGGTGTTTGTGGGCTGTGGGAAGAATCCGTGCTTCACCGGGGCGATGAAGAAAAGAAGAAGGAAGGCCAGAGTGACCACGGTGGCCAATGCTGAAGCACGTGCTGAGAGTGTCGAAGCCAAGGGAGATTGTAGTATCCTTGGTCTACTTTCCCCGTGACTCGGTCGAGGACCTTCCATCGGAGAGAGCAGCAGTGTTTATAGAATATTACGGACGTATGCCGTTAATAATGGGCTGTGACACCAATGTACACCATACGGTGTGGAATAGCGCAGACTACGTTATAGAGATAGAGCCATACTGGAATACCTCACAAATATGCGTTTGGAAATCTTAAATCAAGAGAATGAACACATATTCTCCGTTAAAAATGGAATGAAATTTCTGGATATTACTCTGCTGAAGCACAAAGTAATATCTAGGACTTCCATTCTATTTTTAAGGCAGAATGTGGGTTCGATCGTCCTCTCGGAGTACTTGCGGAGATGAAGGGTATATGCAAGGCCGTATTTCTCGTACTACAGGTACCTTGACTTTGAGGTAGAGACCAGGAGGAAACTCGAGTTTAAATGGATAAAGAACCCTAAGTCCACCCTTTGGGACAAATTCTAGGAGGAACTGAAGGGTAGGATTAGAGATTTTCCAATCGTCTACGAAAACTCAGATATTGTATTCGGTCGAGATACCTATAAACATAGAAAGGGCGTTTAATAATACCATTTTAGTATCTGTGTGCAAAGCGTTCAGTGATCGGGGTATGTCGAAGCCTGTGATGACATGAATACGTGGCATATTGATCGGATGGTGGCTGGGGACTGAGAAAGGGGAATCAAAGTCATCGAGGTATTACGAAGAGGGCGCTGTAAACCCGATCTCTAGTGTGCAAGAGATAATATCTTTTGCACACTAAATGAGCAGAGTATTTGTCAATTATGTTTAGAAAAATACATCTGGTTAAGCAATGGTGCAATAACACAAAGTTGTCGGTAAAACCCGAGAAAACTGCTGGAGGTATAAATTTGGTCCTACCAGGGACCAAGGTTCTATGGAGAAAGGTTCAAATGCACCAACTCGGTGAGGCATCTACGTGGGGCAGCTAAGATTAGCGAAGAATTCTTGGCTCTATAAAGTAATGCTAATGAGGCCTCGACTTCTATATGCGGAGATGGTGTGGTGGCCAGAGCCGAACTTGTCTCGGCCAGGAAGGAATTGGAGCAAGTTCCTGTACTGGTATTAAAGGAAATGACAAGAGCGATGAGAACTACACCAACGGCAGCGTTGGAGAATCTTATTGATTTCCTCCCATTAGACCGGGCGGTCACTGTTGTGGTTGCGGAAGCAGCTCATGCAAAAAAGAGCAAGGAAGAGGCGGAGTGACAGTCATAATGAATGGAGGAAGCAAGGTAGGCATACACGTTTCCCCAAAGGAATCCTAGACAGGCCCATCTTCTTGATGCCACAGGACAGGGCAAAAATATCCTACACCTTTGAACATAGGTTCAAGGTGATTAGACCCAGTAGAGAAGAATGGAGAAACGACACTGTCCCTCTGGCCGGGGATATCGGATTCATGAATGGCTCCAAAGTTGAGGGGAAGACTGGGGCTGGAGAGTAGGTATAATAGAAGAGAGGCGTACTCGATTCCACTCGGAAGTTGTACCACAGTATTCTATGCAGAGATGCATAGAATTAGAAACATAGTTGGTAAGCGCATTACCATATGATTCGACGGCAAGGTGGCCATGTATCTTTTAGAGACTCCAAGAGTCAAATCATGCCGAGAAGAAATGCAGAGATGCAATAGAAGTAATAGCTAGGACTAATAATCTAAAGTTTGTCCTGGTGCTGGGTCATACAGATATCCGGAGAAATGAGAAAGCAGACCAGCTGACCAGGGAAGGAACTAAAACAAGGGGAGTGTTTTCCTGAACCCCATTGCTAAAGTTACACACTACCTCGGTAAGAGGGAAATCGAGTTGGCAGGAATAGCTGGAGATTAAAAGACTTAATTGCTAGCAAAACACCCAGAGATGCGGGCAGACTAGTATGCTGCTGGATTTGACACCTAACAGCAACTGGGCGGCAAAGCTCTTGAGGGGCCGGAGAGGGAGTATCCGAGAACTCACAAGGTTTTTAACAGGACACTTTTATCTTAACTACTATCTTCACAATATTAGCTTGAGTGCCAACAGGGAATACAGATGGTGTTGTAGAGAGGTGGAGGCCTCTGAAGATATGCTTTGCTAGTGCCTATTTATGGCAATTACATAAACACTTTGAGTTTGGGCTCTTTTTCTTTGATCCAAGCGAGCTTTGAAATAGGGTATATTGAGCTTTTCGAAGAAGGCCAAATTCATATTCCAGAAGATGAAATCCATACTTCTTTAAAGATGAAGATAACACATCCGTGCTCATGGAGAGGTTCTAAACTCTTGATGGAGCTTGAAAACAAACATATAGTTCTTGAATTTCTATCCTATATGGAATGTTCAATATAAATAATTTTGTGGCAAATTGTAAATAAAATATTTATCATAATATTTTTATGTCTTATTAAACCACTTAGAAGAAATAGTAATATTCATAAGCAATTCATGTATTCAAGAGATTTTTTAGATCTAAATAAAGAATAAAGAAATTAATATTGCTAGATAAAACATTTCAGTGTTATTTAACCTTTTAGTATTATAATATTTAACATAATGTTAATGTAGAATATACTCAATATTTTCTAGGAAATAAATTATGACAATATTATTTACAGCAAAAATAGTGTTTATATTTATCTTGACAACATTAAATAATAATAACGACTTATGTTGTTAGCATTAAGTTATGCTTGATAAAACAAGTTGTATAATTTTTTAGTGTTTAGTAAATTATTTAGTAAATTATTAGGTGCCTAATATTTGCAGTAAAATTATTGCTGAATATGTGGAACAATTTTATTATCAACAAAAGCTGCATGCTTAATAGCGACAGTTTTATGAAAAAATGTTAATATATGTAAGTCTTGCTCATTTAAGTATGTCTTAATTTATCAATATACAATTTATGCATCGATCGGGTTTTGACTGATTCTGATCGGGGACATCTCCCAGATGACACCTATTGATTTTGAGGTGGATAGGACACACCCCACCCTGTCCATGGGTCTATTTGAGAAATTTTTTTTGTTAGCACGATAACTCAATTAAATCGTGACGGATCGATCGGGGACATCTTCCAGACGACACCTATTTATTTTGAGGTGGATAAGGCGCATAGACAGGGTGGGGCTCCATGGGTCATGAGAAAGCACGATCGTGGACTATTTGAGAAATTTTTTTTTGTTAATACGATAACTCAACTAAATCGTGTAGGGTCGATAGGGATAGGATTTGACTGACTCTGATCAGGAACGTCTCCCAGACGAGTCCTATTGATTTTGAGGTGGATAGGACACACCCCACCTTGTTCATGGGTCATGAGAAAGCACGGCGGTGGACTATTTGAGAAATTATTTTTGTTAACACGATAACTCAACTAAATCATGTCGGATCGATTGGGTTTTGACTGACTCTGACGGGAACATCTCCCAGATGACACCAATTAATTTTGAGGTGGATAGAACATACTCACTCTACCATGTCCATGGATCATGAGAAAGCACAATGGTGGACTATTTGAGAAATTTTTTTTTGTTAGCACGATCACTCAGTTAAATCGTGTCAAATAGATCGGGTTTCGACTGACTCTGATGAGGGACGTCTGCCAGATGACATCTATTGATTTTGAGGTGGATAGGATACACCCCATCCTGTTAATGGGTCATGAGAAAGCATGATTGTGGACTATTTGAAAAAAGTAAAATTGTTGCATAAAACACATATTCTGCAATTATGTGTTAGTTTATTTTTTCTCGGCCACTCAATTTCGAGATAGAGATGTTCTACGTGCGGAAAAGTCCATTTTAAGGTTTTAAAACTGTTTATTTTATTTCTGTATTCAACATTAAGTTTTTATATGCAGAATACTTTACAGTTTCTTCTGAAACGTGGCTTTATAAATTAAACACTTTATTATGTTTACAGTTTGTTTATATCTTTACTTTAAATAATTCAGTTGTAATTCATCATTTTGAGTAACTTGTAATGTTAATGAATGAAGTGGATAGTCACAGAACTGTTTACTTGCAATGAAACGTGCAATTTAAAAATGTTTCAATGAAGAAAATTGAAAAAATGTGTTTACCACTATGAAGTTTCACATGTTGTAGAACGGTGACTAATTTTTTAAGATGATTTTCTAGCAAAGAAACCATGTTTCGTCAATCAAACATGTTTTATTCAAAATATATTCATTATTTAACTTATTACTGGTGCAGTTACACTAGTTCTCAAAATCAAGGGAGTATAAAACTTTTCTTACACAAGAGTGACTTTATTGTATGCAAATATAAGTTTTTACTACTGTATATACGCAACCACATGGCATTTCTAGAAATACTGCTATTTTCTATAGTTTTTAAAATATGGCAGATATCTTAAAAACTGCAAACTGACGGAAAAGTCTATTTGAATCAGTTAAACGCTCAAGAGCATCTAGAATTTTTTCTGAAAAAAATGTCTAGCTTTCAGATGATTTATTCTTGCAAACACTACCAGTATTTTAAAATACTGCCACCATATATCGTATATATTGTGTAAAAATGTTATAATCAATTTTTTCACCATTTGCAAACTTTTCTCAAATTCAACAAGATGAGAACGATTGAAAATACTTTATCTATTTATATTACTTCCGATTTCAAATGGATAGAGTATTTCAATCGTTCCGATTTCATTGAACTTTCTGAAAGTAAGCCTCGAGTATAAATTTAGAGTATAGATTTTTAGTAAAGAGAAAAACATTTTGTCCCTAAACAGTGTCAATTATGGTAGACCACAAATCGCAAATTTCTTCACACACTTACCACAAAATTGACAGTCAATTTATCTTTAGTGATGAAAAAACCGATTTATAAAAAAAAACACGTTTAATGAGAAATAAAGTAGATTAGAATTATTAACCATTGAACTGACATGGACAATGTTTCCTATTAAAATAACAGATAAAATCACTATGAATCAATAAACTTCCAACTTCCCAATATGCATAGGAAAAACGCAAATTACCTTGACTTTCGCGTAGGTGATATAACCTGTCATAGATTTCTATATTCACGAACGTCTAACGTATCTGCTTAAATGTTACCGTTACAGTCGATTCTAAACAGGGGCGTAGCCTGAGAAAATAATCTAGGGATGTGACAAAAATTTTATAAGAGGAAGAAGTATAGTCGGATATATGGTAGGCCATATGAAAATAGTAAAAATAAAAAAAAGACACTAACCTAGAATGATTATGCCGAGGTATATATCCTAACTTTTAAAATGAAGATCAATTCTTAGGTTTTTTTTTGTCGAGCGAAAACGTCTATCACTGTTTCTTCAAATGTTGGAGACGATCTCACATATTCTAATAAGGCACTTTTAATATGTATTAATGGTAGAGCTGAGTCTTTCTTGCTTTTGAGAATTTCGCAGGTAAGTCTTTATTCTCTTTAAACCTGAAAATGATCTTTCCGCGGAACTGCTTATAGCAGGAATAGTCAAAATTAAACGACACAATTTTGATGACTTCGAGAAAACAGAAGATAATTGAAGGGTCATAATATATTGGTGAAGCTCAAAACACAGTGCTCTTTTTCATATCGGGATCACTATAAATCAGTGAAAATTCACTTCTTCAACGATTTTCGTCAAAGAATGTTCCATATGTATCTACTAAAGAAGAAAAAAGTTCGCCAGGAAAACGTTTCACGAATGAAGTAAACTGTGTGAAATCTAGATTTAAGAATTTCAGTTTAGAAATTTCACTAAACCGTTCACTAATGTTCAAAGTAATAACGTCCAAAATTTCACAAAACAATCGTGTGTAGGTGATTTTCTTATCTTCTTCAAGAATTAAATCCAAACGCATTTTTTACTTGGTGGTTGATTTTCTAACACAAATCTGTCCATACTTGTTTCTCATTTTTTGAATATGCGATTTGAAATCGGCGATCTTTTTATTACAGTAACTAATATCTGATATTCTTGTTCGATATTCTTGATCGATAGAATTTTAAACAGACTCTCGGCATGTGGGAATATTGCAGTAAACACTGCTAAGAAAATAAAATCAAAGTCGCGCAATAAAGTTAATAGGCCTCTAGCACAAATAGGGGTTTCTCGATCCCATTCCTCATTTTCATTATCCACAGTTACCTGCAACAGCGCTTCCAAATCTTCCTTATGTTATGGCGACAGTCGTCAAGATGCGTTCACATAATCGCATAACTGAGTCTGGAAATAATGACAGCCACTCGAGGTTCCACTGTTGACTGCGTAAGATCACTGACCTTTTCGCCCATCTAACGCGTAGCTTGGATATAACGTGGACCATCGCATTTCAGCACTGCAGCAAGTAACGCGGGAGTCCAATAATTTCGGGCGCCTTCACGGCCGATTTGAAATAAAAAAGTTGATGGTAGCGTTTAAAGTAAATAATGTATGTATGAGGTCGGTTTGAAATGAAATATTAATAACAGTCACAATAAGTGCCAATTTTTTAAGAAATGCGACACATCACTCACATTCATGTACGCTATGCCCCTCGTTCTAAAATTCCTTAAAATCTTTGTATTAAGTTAGTAAATGAGTGACACTGATGAAAGAACTAATGAAAATAATTTTAATAGAAGATAAATCAATTTTAATAATCTATTGTGTATAGTACATTTTCTATGTTATATCACCTTCAATCAATAAGAATCTCTCTGTATATATGTTAATGTCAATTAATAATGAACACAAGCCTTGTAGTTATTATAGGGTAGGATAATTAAATACGTAGAGCATATTTTATAAGTTGGTACTAATAAATAACGCATTTGTTCGAGGCGAAAACAGGAGTTGCAGAGAATATCCAGGTCTGTATATTAAAAGTAGTTTAGGCCGAAAATGGCGAAAATCGAGGGAGCGCAATAATCGTTAGGAACTCGTTATTCTAGCAGCAACGGTTTGGTATCCGGTGCCGCAACAGGACGTAGCTACATATTTGCCGGATTTTTACACTTTTACAGCTTCCTATGCAGGCATTATGAAAAGAAAGAAAACAAAAGCCCAGACTCACTTTGCGGCTCGATTATATGAACTCGCCGAACTTGACAATATCGCGTCTCGGGATCTAGCCAGTCAAGACAAATTAAATACCCGTTTATAAACCTATTATAGATGAACATATACATTATTGTTAGGCATGACTGCTTTGCGTATACAGGGTGTAAGAAGCATCACTGCCACTATTTTAACTTGTGATAGTTTGAACCTAAACAAAAAAAGTGTCATACAATATGGGTGTTATATTGTGCGTCAAGTTTACCATTTACGAGAAAAAAAGATATTTGAATTGCCTAATTTTCTTTATCGACAATAGAAATTTACAATCTACTTCCATTAGCAGTATTGAGTAAATATGGTGTATGTATTAGGCTTGTAGGGTATTAGGATGTATTAGGATACCCACTAATGTCTCTTCTTATGGAATGCTGTATTTAGAGTACCAGCAGGTCCTGCGGCCAAGTTTTATGTAAAAGGTGGTCCAACTAAGACGCACGATGTTAATTGTAAATAAAACAAAAAGTTTTCAGAGAATTATCTTAATATTTTTTATTATGATGGAAGGATCTATGACAATTATGTGTGAAACAAAATATAGGCCAAATGCTCGCCACGGCTTCGGTGGCATACCTCTATCCGATGGTCCATACTTTCAATGACTCTGAGACATAAGTGAGGTTCAATGTCGTTAATGCGCCAAATTATCTCATCCTTTAGCTCTTGAATTGTTCTTGGCTTATTGACGTACACTTTTTCTTTTAAATATCCCCAAAGAAAGAAGTCCAACGGTGTCAAATCACAGGATCGTGGAGGCCAATTAACATCGCCACGACGTGAGATAACACGGCCATTGAATTTCTCGCGCAAAAGTGCCATTGTTTCGTTGGCTGTGTGGCAAGTGGCATCATCCTGTTGGAACCACATATTGTCCAGGTCCATATCCTCAATTTCTGGCCACAAGAAGTCCGCTTTCATCTTGCGATAGCGAACGCCATTCACGGTAACTGCTTGGCCGACCTCATTTTCGAAGAAGTACGGCCCGATGACGCCGCCAACCCATAAACCGCACCAAACAGTTACTCTTTGTGGATGCATCGGCTTTTCAACAATCACTCGTGGATTCTCATTTGCCCAAATGCGGCAATTCTGCTTGTTAACGAATCCACTGAGGTAAAAGTATGCCTCGTCGCTGAAATTTTCTTTGTAAAGCCACCATTCACTTCTGTCTGTTCAACCAACCATTCGGCGTATTGACGACACTTGAAATGGTCAGTAGGCTTCAGCTCTTGAGTCAATTGAACCTTGTAAGCGTGTAAATTCAAATCTTTATTCAAAATTCGCATCAGTGATGTTCGTGAGATGTTCAATTGTTGGGCACGACGACGAGTCGAGGTTGACGGCTCCTCTGCTACACTATCGCGAACAACAGCAATGTTTTCCGCAGAACGAACTGGACGAGCATGCACAGATGTTTTCACATTTCCTACAGATCCGGTTTGCTGAAATTTGCGCACAATTCTCCCGATTGTGGACACATTTGGTCGATTATGCTGACCAAAAAAGTCACGAAGTGCACGAAATGCATTTTGATTTGAACGCCCATTTTCGTAAAAGGCTTCAACAATCTTAATACGCTGCTCAATTGCGTACCTCTCCGTGGTTGAATTTGTCAAACACTGAAACAAAGAAATGTCAAATTAAGTTGGGCAAAAAACTTGACGTTAAGGCGTGACTCACAATTAACATCGTGCATTATGGTTGAACCACCCGTTAGTTTTCTTTCGTCAGGATCATTATTATATAACTCTTATACTACTAAGTTTTCATGATTTATTATTCTTACCACTATATTTGGTTGACATTCTCTGGATTTTGTCCCTTATGAATGGTACTTGTAGGTCATTGTGGAGGGTTTGAATACTGACATACGAGGGTGCGTCGACTATCGTTCTGTCTAGCATTTTTGACTTGAACCTTTAGATAGTTTTTAATATTGTAGGTTTGGCACACCCCATAGCTGAAGTCCGCATGACCATATAATTTTTAATATGGATTTATATAGTAAAAATTTATTTTCCAGTAAAAGTTTGGATTTCCGTTTATAGTCAGGACAGCTAGCTGTCTTGTTTTAGTGTCGATATGTTTCTGACAGGTAAGTTGTTGGTCGAGGTGCAGTCCTAGATATTAGTTTTCCGCACTTTACTATACGTGAAAAAGTAATGTAATCGTGTAAAAAAAATTTTTTCTAGCGTTTATTTTTCGTTCTTTGGCCTAAAAACAAAAAAAAAATGATTTTTAAACCATTTTGTGTGTGTGTCGTTGTCGTTGTCATTGTCGTCGTTATCGTCGTTGTCGTCGGCATTAATAAAATTTCTTGTTTGCACGATAACTCAACTAAATCGTGTCGGATCGATAGGGTTTTGCCTGACTCTGATCGGGGACGTCTCCCAGACGACACCTATTGATTTTGATCTGGATAGATTACACTCTACCATGTTCATGGGTCATGAGAAAGCATAATGGTGGACTATTTAAGAAATTCTTTTTGTTAGCACGATCACTCAATTAAATCGTGTCGGATCGATCGAGTTTCGACTGATTCTGATCTGATAGGGACGTCTACCAGACGACATCTATTGACTTTGAGGTGGATAGGACATACTCCACTCTGTCCATGGATCATGAGAAAGCACAATGGTGGACTATCTGAAAAAAGTAAAACTGTCGCAGAAAACAACATATTCTGTATTTATGTGTTGGTTTATTTTTTCTCGGCTACTCAATTTCGAGATTGAGATATTCTACGTGCGAAAAAGTCCGTTTTAAGGTTTAAAACTGTTTATTTAATTTCAGTTTCTATTGGTATCGGTGAGTTATTCATTGTTACAAGGCTGTGTTGGTTAGTAAATATGATTTGAGCAGATTTTGTTGTATTAAATTAATTTGTATGCCATTTGTCGTACCATTCAGAGAGTAGGTTTATATATGTTAATTGCCTAATAATAGGTATACATTACATAATAAGAATAAAAGTAAAAACTGCAATATTCCGTAAACAATATTTACGGAATATCTTAAATAATAAAGGACTTAAAAAGTAATAAAAATGATTTTCTGCAAACAAAATTATTTTGAACAAGTAATATTTCTTTATTATGTATGGATTTTCACAAATATTGCAGGTTTTAGTTTTATTTTTGTCCCATAATATATTTATTATAACCAGAACTGATGACCTCATGATGATGAACCATAATGTATTTATTATACCCACAAATAAAAAAAAATTGTTTAGCATAAATGGTAGAGTTTAACATACATGTTGTATAACACTTTTTTGTTTGTTTAGACTTAAGCTATCAAGTGCTAGAATGATGTCAGCAATACTTCTTAACACTTTTAATTCTGTATATTACATTATTACTGATGCACAGAATTGAGTTAATACTTATTAAATAAGGAAAATACCTAAGTTATATACCAGTCATGTTACCATATTTTTTAATTAACGTTGCTAGTTCAGTAAATTCACTAATATAACAAAAGAATTATGTTATTCGCGGATCTACCAAGGTTCTCATTTTATTCAAAAATAAATTTATTCCGACATTTTATTTATTGTATCATACACGATATTATATTTATAATAAACTAGAAGCAGTATCAGTTCACATTAATGATATTCAAGTTCACATTCAACCAATATTATAACATCTTACATTGAATATAACTGTTTTGGATTGTGAACTTGTAGGTGACAGACATTTCTTTGAAACTGCTTCGATTGCCATTATCATTTTCCGCTTGGTAAATTTATAGTTTAGTGCTAAATTTTATAGTTCCGTGCCGCTTAGTTTACAGGAAACTGATAATACTTGTAATCAAGCTACCGACATTAGATAATGGCATGAACTACTTGGTGAACGACGGTTTCATAGCTTTTAATTTTGCAATACTTCCATGCCCCTAACGTTTCTATTCGTCGTTTATAGAACCTCTTAAGGCGGCTCCAGCCATCTTTTGTTTATCTGTGCAGTTATCTGTCGTAAACAGATCAGTCAGTTATCTATCATTTATGTGACCTGAAGTTGTGCAGGCTACGTTCAGTTTTCGCCTCAGATCCATCCGATTTTTCTTCAGTTCTCTCTTCACTTTCGACAGGTTTGGTTCAAAATGCGTTACAAATAAACAGCGTTAAACAGTTCAGTGTGTAACAGAAAAGAAGATCGGCAATTTGTTGTATAATTTCAACTGTATTGCTAAAACAAGAAGGAAAATACACCGTGAATATTAGTGCAAAGATTGTTACAAACGCCAAAAGTGCATCTGTTTTTGAAACCGTGGTCATCATGTACATAAACAAGAAGTCAACTGAACAAATTTCACGATATGCTGCGCAGATTATCATTGCAAAAGAGGGTCCTAATCAACATCTGATGGATATACGGGTACCTCCTCCACATCCATCTCCATTACCTGCGGCTAACTGAGTCGCCTTATCTGCCATCTCATTACCATTAATCCCAATATTATTGAGCATATTGGCAATAGTAACATGTTCTATTAGATTACGAAAGCCCAGACTACGAAATTCATACCCCAGGCTAGATGCGAGGTCAGCCAACAACACCTCTACAAAAGGACAAAGCGCTCACAAAATTTTAGCTCGTGACGTCATGAATGTAGGCCCTTCCGATATGGAGCGAAGATGTAGGAAGCCAGCTTACAGGTGGCGTAAACATGATCGAGACACCACAGATGTTTGCAACGTTGTCAGACTACTACGATACTAGCGAATATTAGGATTCCAGTATATAAAGGATGTATCTCTTTCTCTTAAATTACCATTTTCTTCTCCAATATCGTAAAATACATATTTCCATAAGATGTTCTTTCCTCTTTTTTTTTTTAATGTGGTATTTCGTAATTTATTTATTTAATTATCAAATACTACTACCTTGTTCGTGGAGTTCCCTAACAAAAATAATTTCCTTACGGAGCCGGCAACAGCGCTTCATCTGGTACGCTAACCTGTGGACCTAGTGTTGCTATAATCAGCGTTATATCTTGCATTTTTCTGAAATCAGAACTATTTGCGTGCTTTTAAGTGCGTGAAACTTGTACCTAATATTTCGTTGTATATTTAGGTATACAATTTATATCGTTAGGCGTATTTTTAAATACGTAAAACCATATATTTCGGACTTATAACCTGTTGCTTTTTTGGCGGTTTTGTTTAAAAAAATATATTATAATATATTTTTTAAAAAAATATATTATAATATATTTTTTATACCTAAACTCTCACCTCAACACTAAGTTATGCACGATATTGGCTAGGTAAATGAAATTTGAAACTGCATAACATGAACATGCATACCTACATTATACCTACTAAGTAATAATAATTAAGAGAAGGTGTGGAATAGTTCAGTATATGTATTTATGTGTAATAACCTCTTTTCAGTAGTGTGAAAAATGTTTATTATACATAAATACATATCCTGAATTTTGGCGCAGGTGTAGGGGAGTTGGGAGCCTGCACTTAATACTACACCTAGTATTAAACCAAAACTCAAACATAATTTTTGGGATTTGTCAAGAAGCCTGTCATATAACTAGCGTTCTTTAAAATAAGTTAACTATTGATAGTTTTCATAAATATTAGTGTATGTATCCCCTTATATGATTAAAATTGCACGGCCTAAATTGATGACGTCACACGACAAGCACTAAGGCCTTGTTAGTCAGTGGGTGTTGGGTCAACGAGAGGATAGGCATTATGGATATTTCAAATACCTTGATGTGCACTAAGTCACTACTTCAGTGCCTACAATATTGAGTATTGATATTTGAGGAAAAAGAAATTGAAATCGCCGATTAGGATCATCCTCGATCAAATCATGAAAATTTTTCATTTTGCGTAAATATTATTTTTGGTATAATTCTTAACCAATGAAGAGGTAATATATTTGCGTTACTTGCGATGTACTTTGTTGGAAAAGTGGTACTCATTTCTACTACAACCTGAATTTACACAAGTTTTACAGTAAATTTGGATGATGGAAATTAGTCAACGTTAGATGATGATGGATGACACAAAGTTTCTTAACTATTTAAATAGATTTTAAACTATGCTTGGATGTCTTCCTAGGGTAGTTGAGTTATATAAGGTATTCCTATTCTATATAGTTTCAGAGGTATTTAAAATTCATCGAATGACATAATTTTTCCGTGTTTTGTGGAAAGCTAATCTCTTGTTTTTCGTTGCTTCATCGAAGTTTCCAACCCTCTCGCAAGAGAATAAATTGTTAACTACTAATATTATATTTTTATTTTTTAAATCACTTCCTCCAAATTATTAGTCCCTAATTATATTTATCCCAAAAACGTTACATCCAGAATTATTTATCATAGAGCATTTTAGATGATTAATAGTCAATCACCAATAAATTGATCTTTATACTAACTATATTTTAATAGCATTTGGGCAAAGTCGCAGATTTGTGTACAATATGGTATAATAGTTAAGCTTCATCAATGCTTGAAGAACCAGAAAATAATGCTGGAGAAACCAGAACCCAAAAATAGAAGTTTCGAAGTTTGATACTCAACAATTAAACCAATGCTTAGTTTATAGCCACATGCGTCACGTACCAACTATGAAATATCGACAATGGCATTTGTGGGAAATCTGTACCTGTATGATCAGTGAAGAGTAGTAGTCGTCAAATTTGGTACGGAGATATATATCCTACTCTAAAACAAGCATTCTATTTACTCGACAATACTGATATAACTGTGTGTGTTGTACACTCCATTATATAGCTTTGTTATGTAATATGTCATCAGGAAATATGGAACAAAATGGTGATAAATAGTTTTGGTGACGTCATATGGATGTGTCGGTCATAGTCGTATCAAATAGAGATTTTTACTGATACATATAGTAAGTGCACTTACCCATCCAGTGCATTAATAAGTACTTCTTGTAGGTACAGTGTATGCATTAATTCATATTAAACACGATTTTTTGGTACAAGTTTATTGAATGTATATATATGTAATACATATTAATAACAATAATAGAGGAGGAAGACAACTGGAAGCATATCGGAATATAAAACGGACAGTATATATTTGATAGTAAGGATAGACGATACAATAACCCTGAAACTTATATATATTAATAAATTACAATTGACCTCATTTAATGTAGATCAATAACAACTACACGCAGAAAGAGGTGAACTGATACTGATGAAGTGATGACTTGAAGTCTGAGTTTTTGTTCTAATTTCTACATGTTCAAAATTTTTAGCAATAGACAATATTGAGATCACCGGCAAGTTCTGTAATTGTGATACATTACTATTTATTATCAGTAAAAACAACAGAGAAACTGCTACTTTGTTCTGTTGTGACTACGAGCAAGTAACCATAGATAAACTTATACTTTATTCTATCTGTCATTATGATATCTTTTAGATAATAAGAATGGTAAAATGTATTTTTTTATAATCTGGATTATTCCGGACATTATCTTGTAAGCTCTAAATTTATAAGATATTTATAACGGTTTCCAAATTGCTTCAAAATTATCAGCGTAAAACAGTTGCTTAGGGATAGGGTTGCTAACCGTAGTATTACTTGATGAGAAGGCAGAGGCGGAACATAGGACCCAACTTTCTATATTTGTTCATTAATCATCAAAAATGTTAAATTCGAATATAATTCCACACACGTAGTGGTACAACATCGCTTTATACATATATACACGGTAATTGTTCTAAATGTAAGCTTGATACCAACAAATTGGCTCGCCACTAGGGTTTGTTAACATCCATTCAGACACAGATTTTCTACTTTTTGGTGATCACTGATCAGTAGGAAAACAATACATAAATAAAATCCAGAATAAAATGCATAAGAAATGCATAATATAGCAATGTTGAGTGAAGGAATTATTTCATCTTCCTCTATCTAACGGTAACACATACGAACCATATATTGTAAGTGTGTTTGTAATGCAGCGCAGAGAATCGTATCGTAAATATAACTAGGATTTATGTTTGTACTAGAATTGCTACGAATTCTTTCATGTTTATATGGATAAAACATTTTCCATTGAACAAAGCTTTATAATTGAATGCGTCACACACGCTGTTTTAATGAGTGTGGCAGAAATCTAAATTGTTTGAAATATGAAACGATGGTAGAGATAGCGACTATAAGGATTAAAATAAAACCGTATTAGTTTTGTAGTATTAGTAAACAACACGCCATTGTGGAATAACGAATTTATTAGATTGATTTTGGTATAAAGCACACATTTACATCTATTCTGAGCATATTGAAAACAAGTTTTTTCCTAATACTTATTAATATTCTTATACATTTTTAACCTAGCTACTGCGTTGATGATAGATGAATAAAAAGTAACTCATTTAATTAGCTAGTTTAATTAATTATTCAAGTAACCCATTCAATCATCATTATCGAGAATTATTGAAGATGAAACGGAAGATTGAGTATATTTTTGTAAAGTTTTGTTTTAGTACTAATATGAATTTGACATTATGTGACTCATCCACAAAGCTTATGAAGATTGCTTAAAATTATAAGTACAATTTGTATAATTGGATCTTAGCGCGTGAATCAATTTAGTGACGACGCATGGATCACATGCTACACCACTAGCAATTATTATTAATATGCCACAATTACCAGCACTTTGTTTTTCCTGTTGATATTGTCATGTTCAATGCTTTTGCTGTTTTATGGAATTGAAGTAAAAGTCTCTGTAGATCATCTTCATTTTCGGCTATTAATACGGCATCATCGGTATAGCATAAAATATTTATCTCCCTGTCTCACATTCTACACCCTTTGTGTTTTCGTACTTGTTTTATTACTTCATCCATGACGATATTACACAGGAGTGGGCTCAAAGAGTCCCCTTGTCGGATGCCATTATTGCTGGGTATTTTTTCGGTGAGTTCGCCGTTGGCTTTGGCTTGGATTGTATTTGCAAAATATATGTTCTTAATTGTTTTAATGATGCCATGTGGTATTTGTCTGTCATATATAAGATGTAGTACCTACGTCTTTTAGTTGTAGTCGATCAAATTCCTTCTCTATATCAATAAAACACATGAAGGCTGGTCGGTTGTATTCAATAGACTTTTCGGTTATTTACCTTAATATAAACACAACGTCCGTGCATGATCTTCCTGACCGAAACCCTTGTTGTTCGTCTGCTAATGTCATTCGTTCGTTTATTTTATTTGTTATAATTCTGGTAGTGAACTTTAAGGTTGTGTTAATTAGACTTATGCCTCTATAATTTGCCTCTATAATGCCAATTTCGTTTTGGAGGAAGTACTGAACGATGATTCTGCCAGACCAAAATCCTCACCAAACAGTGACTTTCTCGGGATTCATTTGGTGATGGTATATCTTGTGTGGATTGATATCGTCCCAAATCCGACAATTTTGCTTGTTTATATATCCATTCATCCAAAAATGGGCCTCGTCGCTAAAGATGATTTTTTTTGGCGAAATTTGCGTCAACTTCCAACTGCTTCAAAGCCCAATCAGCGAACACACGGCATTGTCTATGATCATTTACCTTAAGTTTCTGAGTCAGTTGAATTTTATATAGAGGAGACCCAAGTTCTACAATAAGTTAAAGTCGCAGAAGGTCGAAGTGTTTATGAACGACGAGCAATTGACTATCTCGAATTTTCCGGTACACTCTCATATACAGCAGCGATGTTTTCAACAGACCTTGCATTTCAGTGACATACGGGTGTTGGCTGATTATTTATCAAACCAGTTGACTTGAATTGAGCCACGAAACGTCGAATTGTCGACTCGGCGAGACGGTTGTAGTGAGGTTAAAAATCACGTAATGTGCGGAACGTGTCTCGAACGGAGCACTGGTTTTGAAAATAAAATATGATAATTTGCACACGTTGTTGAACGCTATAATCTTTCATGGTGGCTTTCCATATACTACTAAACAAATAACAATAAATTTGACAGATGCTGCTTTAACAACATGGCCGCTATAATCTAACAAATTTCGAGTGTCTCTATTGAAAGACCCAGTATATAATATCTATTCAGTAAAATTATCCAACAACTCATAAAATTTAAAACATTATTCAGTCATCTTGGTAACAAAATTTAATATACCTGACCAACACCATTAACGTTTACTTCTTGGAACACATAATACATATCAGCATTTGGCCATAAGTTCGTTAATCAGAAATCACAATTCTGATATGAAATGATTTCTGATAGTCATTGTTGAAACGTGAGGTAATAGGGCTGCCTCACGATTCAACAGTGTTAACGTGGATATTACATGGATGCCTACTCTAAGATCATTACCACGCAGAGATTATATATAATGCACCCCATGCGGAGTAAAGTGTACTATATTGTGGTGTATTTATCTTAGTTTTATATCTAAAGTGTATAAAAATTTATAAGCATGATGCAAAATTTTACCAACTACACTGATGTTAAGTTTTATACCAGAGATAGTGGATTTTTGCCCAATTATAAATAGTAAAGTTTTACCACGGCATATTTTCAACAGTGTAATATATCAAGTCCACCTTTTAAAATAGCTTTAATCTGCACCGCTCACAGAAGCATGGAAACATAAACTAAACAATAACCAAACACACGAATCAATCATTAATGGCTCGCTGCGAGTGAAATGACTGAAATTTGAAAATACTTCAAAAACATGTTTATTAATATCACGTTTTCGTGCAGCTTATTTTTAGGTAGAATATTCCAAAAACACATAATTAACATTTAGTAAACTATGGGTTGTGTCAGTTTTAACTGAGGTATTGTAACGATCGTTCTTAACGAGCGGACAAAATAAACCAAAGTACTGCGTGTTTTATTTATTTGGATCTCTTGATTGATGTTTGAAAATTGTGCCTTCTAGTCCTGTTGATAGTATTTATGTCAAAAAGAGAATTCCTGGCGCCAGAGCTGAAAAATAATATGAACGAAAATAGATATCTCAGTTGCACATTTTGAATCACAATAAATTTGATCTTGAATTTATAAAACACTAATCCGACATTAGTCGTGCTTGAATCTTCAAATTAATCCGTCATTTAGACGTTAAGAATTATTGCAAAATGAAACAATTAATTAATTCTTATTAGAAGACTATTTGATTTATAAATTGATGTTGACTCTACGGTTATTAGCAACAGAAAGGAAAGGAGGAAAAAGAGCGTTTGCCAGAGCGGAGTGCCACTAATAAAATACGTCACAGTACCTACTTGTATCGTTGTGAATAATATTTAATTTTTTCACATATTTATCTTTTGCTTTATAATTTATTAACTGATTAGTGGTCGCTAAACAAATTTTCTGAAGAAAATATGAATTAATATAAATCGCCTTATGAAAACAAGTAATAAGCTGCTTGCAAAAACTTTCCTGGCAAATATCTAAGAAATTGTACTCTTTCTGATTTATAATTGAATGTATATGAGTAGATAAAGAAGCATACCAAGTCAGCTTTACTGGAATGCCCTTTAAATTATAAAATGATCTATTGACTAGAAACAATTTTATTACATTTCATTGTAAATTTATCGGAACTATATAGCAGTTATGTTATAAGTTGCAGTAAGTTGTTGAATACCATCTAGTACTTGTTGAGAAATGTCATCAGTTTGCATGAAGATTATGTAAGAGCTCATTCTGTGCATGTTAACTTTTAAAATTCGGATAAATGTTTCTGGATAATTTCTGGATCTTAGTCACCTAGATTTAATCATCCCTTCTGTTACTTCCGTAGTGACTGACATTGCAACCACTCTCGGAATACATGCAAATATTTAAATAATTTAATTAAAAACTGATTTATATCAGCATCATTCATTATTATTTGCGTTATTAAGGCGTCCTAAATGCCAGGCCACCATTCAATTTAAATGCCAAATTGAATTAATCTACCTAATAACTCGTTCATGTTCCATTGCAATAAATTACAATACACAAATTAGATTCGCCATGGTCATTATATGGTTGCATATACATGCTAATAAATAAACAAGTGCTTGAAGCAGGTAGAAGAACCATTATAAACAGGTTTTATAGGGTAATAAACGTACTGTTAAGGAATAGCAAAACCTGAAGTTTAAATGCATTTGATGTTTGGTGCAGTTTATGGTACACGAGTGTTAGTGAAGAACTATTTGCATTTGCTATTAATATATATTTTTTAGACATAGCTAAGACAGGTACATGCATATTTGTTTGAATTGAGTTATACGAATTAGTTCTCTACCCACATTCCACATAGTTGTTTGATTTGTCGACATAGATTTAGTTGGTGAAGTAGAATAATTATCTGATGAAATTTCTAAATGACTGAAACTGGCGCTTGATATAAATCAGAAATTAATTATTGGGAAGATGTTTCATACTCACTTATATTTGCATATATCGATTCAAGAGGAATATGAATATTTATCGAATCTCATAGAAAAGTCAACGCACATGTCGCAAAAAAATGTGTTACGGAAACTGCGTAAAAACGATAAAATTTATACATAACTACAAGTATTACTCCTGTTACTGAACTTATATATAAGTTTAAAATCTAGAAATGGTTAAACCGAGTCAAAAGAAGGTTCATCCCAAGCTTAAATACGATTCTTGGGCAAACACTTTGACGCAGTGAGGACTTTATGTGATATAACATTATCATAAAGAGTAATGACATAAATATTCAACATATGAAATCCAGAAACTGAAAATATTCTTCAGATATAATGGTTTTCCCCTTAAAATGAAGTTCCTTGTATGGAACGCTATCAAAAATAATCGCGATGATTAAAATAGTACTAATAGTTTCCCGTTTTCTTAAGAATTCGCTGAAATTTTTATTTTTCTTTATAATGAACAGTTATTGAATACGTTCGTGAAGTTTTGAAACGTTCATCTACAACATTTTCTCAAAAATTAAACCTAAGGTTGAACTTGTTAACATGGGAAGTATAGGAACCTCGCAGTTATTCCATTATATCTCAGAAAATGTTCTTCAGATTTTCATATAAAGCTAATATTTTGTTTATGGACAAGCCAAAAATATGTGAACCCAAAATGAGCATGATCGACTACATAGTTTTAGCGCAGTCATAATAAAAAATTAGGAACATTTTCAATTTATATCACGTACTCTCACACCGTGGCAACGTAGCTATATAGCTGTTCGCTTGAAGGTGGCAAAATTAAAATCATGCAATGAAACAAGAGATAGTATAATGTGCATGAAAAACATTTTATACATAAAAAAATTCAACTAACATTTTTTTCGTTACAAATTTTATGAAACTTTTATACATTACTAGATTTTATTTCGATTTAGCATTTTACTCTAAGTCTAATTTCACAGATTATATTACAATAACATTTGGTATACTAGGCAAAAAGAAGCTTGAAAAACTATCGCTTTGATACTGAGTTTTCTGTTAAATAAAGCGGTAAACATGCTGTGAAGTGTGAATATACAATTTGAAAATTGTTCCTAATTCTGTAGCAAATTTTCTTGCCTGTAAAATTGCCAAATATTCAAATCAGGACATGAACATACATAAAATTAAGATAATCAAAATTCAATATTTATTTTCACACAAGATGTATACAAAAGCCTTTTATTTAATTTTTTGCTTATAGTATATCTAAATCAATATAAAATATCTAAATAAATCATTTTTTACAAGAATTTGCTAAAGTTTCTATGAAATTATTTGTCTTGCCTATATAATTTGATTAGAAAATGTAGTCTAAAATGAACAAAAATCAAAAATAGTAAAAAACGATACAGTATTTGATTTGGCGTTCTGTTACTTAAATATATAAATTCGGAGCACATAGTCCATTCGTTTCATAGTATGACATTTAAAAATATAGAAAATAAACTTGTCAAATTACTTCATGTATTACTGAATTGAAATTAAAAAAAAACACTGCCAAAGAAAGCTTACAACTCTCCACATAAACAATCTATATGTATATTCTCTAATACGAGACGTCGTTCCTCTTCTGCAGCTCGTTTAGATGCAGCTTTTCGACGACTGCCACTATGAGCCGATGGTGAAGGCGCGGCGCCGTCCCAAAAATACCAAAAACCAAAACCCGAATAAGGAACACAAACCACAATTTTCTTATAACTAATACATCAAACTATTATAATTCTGTTCGGTAATTTATTTAAATGTTGACTGGGTTCAGTTAGTAGACTTCAAAAGTAGGAATATGGAGAGATTTGAATAAGTGTTTTTTTAATGCTTATATTAAATACAAAATTTCGTGCTTAAAAATTAAATAAAGTGCAATCTGTTATACACTGTTTCAAAGAGCAGTTCTTCTAGTATTAAAAACATAAAAAATATTTGTATGTTGCCTATCGCTTACTACAGTAAAGAAATGATAAAGGTCTCACGTTACTGGAATGACGTTCTCAAATTCAAGAAAACTTTTAACTGTTAGCGGGATTCGCCCGGGTAAGTTTCTTTTCATCATCTGGCAACTAAAACGATCCTGTATAAGATCCAAAAAAAGAAATCTTGCGGATTTTTTGCGCTTCTTTTGCAAATCAACAAAATATGCAAAGAAACGCGCGCGACGAACACTTAAACATATATCAATAGCAGAACGGTATGTTAAGGAGCATTTCAATCTTTCTGAAGAGCAGTTGCAATGTGTTATCACTGAAATTCCGAAACACTTATTACCCGAATTTAAGATACACTGGAATAAAGCTGGAAGAGAAAGGAATGTGTTCTTACGCAGCAACGAGAGATGGTTAGATGGCAAATTTTTTGTACCATTCCAAGAAGACGAAGACGCATCGACGTCCTTATCTGAAAATCCACGAGGGAGGCCATGTAAGTCATTTAACGAATCCGCAGAGAAGACACAGAAACGAAAAGCAGTAAAACTATTTCGAGACTCTGGACTTGATCACATTTATCATTCACATACTTAGGAATTACATTCAATTGATGAGACATGGAAATCAGAAATTATACAGGAACTATGTTCTGCATCACAAGAAAGGAAGGCTTTTATCCACACATTATTAAGACGTAATACTTCTGTTGAGCCTTTCACAAATCAAGAGGCCTTGGCTGTTTTCATTGATTTAGATTTAACGAAAAACCAATATACATGCCTTAGAACCTGCTTACAAGACAAAGACTGTACTCCCATCATATACCAAACTTACAGAAGCCAAGCAAGAATGTTATTCAGAGCACATGCAAGTAACTGAAATTGGTGCTACAGTAAGTTTGCAGTCTCTTCTACATCACACATGTAAGAGAATAATCAAAATTGAATCTGTGAATGTGGCCAAGTTTTCACAATTAATATTGTACAGTAAATGGAGCTATGATGGATCTTCGGGACAAAGTGAGTACAAGCAGATACTATCTGGTGAAAGTAACTTAATATCCGATACTAACTTGTTTGTAACATCCTTGGTTCCATTACAAATTGTAGATGAAATCACAAAAAACGTCGTTTGGAAAAATTCAACCCCGTCCTCTATTCGATACTGTAGGCCTATTTTAATAGAATTCTCAAAAGAAACTCCAGAGAAAACAAGATCTGTTGTCAATGAAGTGGAAACTCAAATAAGCACTATTCTGCCTTCTTTTGTATTGAAGAATGAAAAACAGCTGTCTATTAAACATAAGCTGTTCTTTACAATGATAGATGGTAAGGTTACGCAGTTAAGGTTAAGTAGTAACAAATACTCCATCAAGTGCCAAATGCCATATGTCTTGCAAAACCAACAGAAATGAACTATTTGGAACGTGTTAAACAGAGACCTGAGAATGAAGAGCATTATACATTTGGACTCTCATCTTTACATGCATGGATTCAATTTATGGAGTTAGTACTTCATGTTTCATATAATTTATCATTTAAAAAATGGTCTGTATCCTCAGAGGATATGAAAAAGCAAAAGCAATCTAAAAAAGCTTATGTACAGGAGCAGTTTCGAAAAGAATTAGGATTACTAATTAATAAACCTCGACAAATCAGCGGAACTAGTAATGACGGAAGTACCGCTTGAAGATTCGTTGCCAATTCTGCTTGCACTGCACAAATTACTGGAGTTGATGAAGAATTAATTATGATATTTCGCATACTATTTCAGACAATGTCAAGTGGTATGGCAATCGATGCCATAAAATTTGGTGAATATGCTTTTAGAACAACCGAATTATACGTGAGCAAATATCCATGGTAGTATATGCCCTTCTCTGTACATAAAGTACTCATTCATGGAGAAAACATAATTCGATATAATGGACTTTTACCACTTGACCAGTTGTACGAAGTTGCACAAGAATCAAGAAATAAGGATTATAAACGTTCCAGGGTACATCATTCTCGCAAATGTTCCCGAAAAGCTGCTAACGAAGATATCTCTCATACTCTATTGTATACATCAGACCCTTATATAACGAACTTAAGACAATTTGTGTTACGCAAGATTATGGAACTTGAGGAAGAAACCTTGCAACTATTGCAATAAATATTTATTTACATATAATTATGTACACAAATTACATCTGTATGCTATCAATAATAAAATGAAATGTATAAAAACAAAATAAAAATTATTTAACATCACTACTGAATGTCAGACCTTTTCTTATATATGTATACTGAATTTCATGTGTCTATAATAACAAATAAAAAAGTTACAGATTTTTGAGACGGCGCCTCCACTATCGACCCATAGTGCGACTGGTCCGATATCCCTTTTGTAACATTGGAATAATGATTCCGAAATAGTTGGTACATTCAAATATGCCAGCAATTTATTGAAAGCTGTACATCCAATGCTATCATGTATACCACCTAATAAAATAAAAATAAAAATTCTAGTTCAATTCTATTTTAAATTTAAAAAAATAAAAATGAAAATTATACCAAGTGCGGCAGAAGAATTCACATTTTAGCATCTTTTGAAAGAATTTTCTGGGAAATGATGCTTCCCACTGTCAATTGAGGTAACTTTATGGCAGGAATTACATCGCACTGCCCAAACGGATTGTAAACCACTTCTTACTTCACTCTCGGCGTTTTCTAATGACAGTAACGTTTTACATGAATGACAATTTAAATTCTGCTGCAATTCATCTAAATCGATGATCCGAGATCCAAGTTGAATTTTTTCGCATAATTCATTGCATTCGCCGCTTTCAGACGTCGTTTACCATGTTTCCCGCCTCTAAACTCCTTTATGTTTTATTTTTTACATATTCAGTGTAATATTGAAGAATAAAACGAACAAAAAAGGCGCATTAATAAACAAAATTAGGATATCGCAATACGGTAGACACCGATTTCTGCGCTTGTAGTATCGCCATGCTGTAAATACAGCTGTGACTTGAAGAAAATCGGTACAATCAGAGCCAAAAATATGTAGTGTATCGCAATGCAGCGACCTACGCAATGTACGTAAAAGTCAGCAGATAGTGGCCAAACTTTTGTAATCGAAATACATGCTTAATATATGCTAATATAGTACTACCTTAACATACGCTTATGTTCTACTCTTTACCGATTAAGCAATTTATAATGTTTGCTCTCTGATCGCTAGCCAAAATAAGGCCTGGGCTGGTCCGACCCGTCGATACAAAAACACCCTATATGAGTTCATCGCCGACGCTTGCCATATACATAATGAATGCTTAGAGAAGAATAATATGCAGTAATTAGATGTACAGTTGCGTCCGATACTGCATTGTTCTAATCACCTAATTCACTGTTCCTTCCAAGTTCCAAACTAAGTTCTCTCCCCTCCTAAGTTCTAAACTTTTCATTTAAAATCTGCTTAATGACCCACTATAGTCTGTTTCTCTTGGAGAAAAATCAATCTTATATAATAAAAGATTTTGAAGGTTTTTTTGAAAGCATTCCTACCAATACTTATGATAATAATAAATAAGATCCCAGACTAGTCTGTACTTTAACTTTTTTTCTTGTAAAGATAGGACGGGTGTTTACATGGTAGAGAAAAAAGTTACAAATAAGAATGACGTAATACTTAGGAACAGTAAATGAATAATTTGGAGATAATAGTCTTGTTCATTTTAACCATGTTTTTAATATACATATGTATTGGACATCACAAAATTTTATCAGCATATCAATAAATTATCTAACAAATAAATTATGTCAATATTTATTTTCATGAACTTCAAATCGTTCACACTTAGTTTGGTATAGTTGTCATGGACTATGTGTGAAGCTCAAAAATTATAAATTATACAATGTAGTGGGGCAAACGCTGCTCAATTAATGTACTATTCATCGACCGATAGTAGGTGGTGCTATAAAATGTTATTGGGTTGGTGTGTATTTAATCAACAGTTTTAAAACCTTAAAACGGACTTTTCTGCACGTAGAACATCTCTATCTCGAAATTGAGTGGCCAAGAAAAAATAAACCATCACATAAATGCAGAATTGTGTTTTATGCGACAGTTTTACTTTTTTCAAATAGTTCACCCTCGTGCATTCTCGTGACCCATGAACAGGGTGGGGTGTGTCCTATCCACCTCAAAATCAATTGATGTCGTTTGGTAGACGTCCCTAATCAGAATCAGTCGAAACCCGATCGATCCGACACGATTTAATTGAGTGATCGTGCTAACAAACAAATTTCTCAAATAATCCACCATTGTGCTTTCTCATGACCCACGAACATGGCAGAGTGTGTTCCATCCACCTCAAGATCAATATAGGTGTCGTCTGGGAGACGTCCCCGATCCGAATCAGTCAAAACCCGATAGATCCACATGACTTAGTTGAGTTATCGCGTTAACAAAAAAAATTTCTCAAATAGTCCACCGTCGTGCTTTCTCATGACCCATGGGCAGGATGTGGTGTGTACTATCCACCTCAAAATCAATAGATGTCGTCTGGGAGACGTCCCCGATCAGAATTAGTCAAAACACGATCCATCCGACACGATTTAGGTGAGTTATTGTTCTACCCTTAAATAGACCCAAGGGAAGGGGGTGGTGTGTGCTATCCACCTCAAAATCAATAGGTGTCATCTGGGGGACGTTCCCGATCAGAATCAGTCAAAACCTGATCGATCCGACACGATTTAGTTGAGTTATCGTGCTAACAAGAAATGCCGACGACAGCGATGACACACTCACAGCAAAACATTTTTAAAAACCATTTTTTTTTTCGTTTTTAGGCCTAAAAACGAAAAATAAACCCAAAAAAAAGTTTTTTCACTTTTTCTTTACACGATTACATTACTTTTCCGCTTATAGTGGAGTGCGGAAAAGTAATACATAAGGTGATGATAACCCTTGTGAAAAATGAAGAAACGTATTTTTTATATTTATGTAAAGCAAAAACAATGTGAATAATATTAAATTATCACCAAATGAGGGGAACATGATGAACTAGATGCAAGTATATAATGAATTTAAGTGCGAATGTTATTGTGCGACTATTATTTTAAAGTATGTCATAGGTACATCACAAATCAATATTGTAAAAGGAATTGTATGTTATGTAATAGGTGAACTGATTGTAAATATTATCAGAATGTAAATAAAAATTAAACATATAGAGAACATTGGGAGAACTATATGTATAGGAGAAATTAAAGATAAATGGAAATTAAACTGTTCGAAAAATATTTACCTATAAATGTAATCCATCTGTCTTCAATAATTAACTCCTCATAAAAATATTTAGTTAGGGACAAGGTTTTGGTTAAAAAGATACTACAAGTTCTCATGAATATATTTTTGAATTAATAAATGTAGCCTTAAAAAAATATAAGATTCATAGTTTTCTAACATTTAAACTTATTTAAAATTAATTATCTGAGAATTATTCTTTGAACTCTTCTATTATTCTTACTACAAACTACAATAGTTTTTGTTATAAAAATATTGCATAAATGTTCTGATAATCTGCTGATCTATTTAATTGCTTTTCTATCAAAAACTGCATAAGGAAATAAAATACTAATCTATTGAAGATATCGTTGATATTAACGTAGGTGTGAATAGATAAATTTGTAGTCAATTTTACCAAAACAAATCAATGAGCTTTATGTAGAAACTACATCAATATGTAGTTTTAACTTGTGTCAGCTAAACTGGTAGGTACTACTGTTTAATAATTAACATAAAGTTGATGCTTTAAAGTTAGAAACAAAAAACTCTTTAAACTAAAACTATCTTTACAGTAAAGTACAAAGATTTTAGGTGCTTCTTATTTAAGTTTACTTATACATATATTGTAATAAGCATTTTGTCAAAGATACGTATATATTTAATGTGTTCATATAAGTATGTCACGTGTATTCACGTAAGTATGCCCATTTATTATTGTTTATTCTTTAAGTAATTAGTAACATCAGTTCTTCACATGTAATAAATAACATCTGTTCGCATTAATCAGCCTTATCGTATATCACTCATAATGTAGAAATATACGCCTGCCATGTTACACATTTCCCTGTTCTTTTTCTATTATTTGTTTCATCGAATTACTTTGCACCATTGGAAACTGGATCAGTTGTAATTTTAATTAAACCAGTAAAGATTTTATGTAACATCAGTTGTAAAGAACAGTACAACACAAAAATTAAATTTGATAGAAAATGTAGCCAGGACTTCCGGCAAATAATTGTTCCTGTGCTCATCAAGTCGGGTAATTGCGACAGTTTTACATTACTAGGCATACGGAAATTGCGATATGAAACTATATCCCAGTCTGTATTGTTAGATCATGTTTAAGCATCAAACATTATTTGGTATTTCAGGCAGACCCAGTCAATGTCAATCAATCTAGTCAAATGTAACTCATAATTCATTTATAAACAGGCGCCTACGTATTTAATAACATTGAGTCGATAAATAGTATAAAAGCTCCTATAAATATTCTTAACCATTTACATTTCGATACGATAATAAAATGAACATAATAATTATACTTATTTGGTAGATACATACTGATAAATTGAGACCGTCAGAACACTATATGTCTGATAAACATCTAAATGAATAAAAGTAGTAAATAGAAATAACTGTGTTTACTGAAATCATTACTTTATATACTACGATAATACTACATAAGCACCTTGCAAGTTCTAAGGGAGTTGATGCAGTTAGTTGAGAGAAAAAGATGGAAGATGAGAAAAACAAGAAACAAGAGATGACGGTGTTTGATTTCTGCTACTTATTGTAGTATCACATAAAAAATAACCAAATATATGAACTCGTCTTAAAACATCATTGCCATACTTTATAGAAAACCTGTATTTACAATCTAATGATATATAGATTATAGATATACACGGTACTTTCATTTCAAAACTTATTTCCTATAATTTTCTATTATTTCTTTTAGCAAGGAAAATGATAAAACTACGTAAATTTAGATACAGAATGGGAAGTTTAAAAGCAGTGGCCGTTGCAGTTTAGATTTAACCCCTTACTCCCAGCGATCTTTATTTAAAATTTTAAATAGTCCAAGATAGGGCTTGGAATACATCCCATTAAAAATCTTAAAAAATTCTAATTTAACTTCGTTTAGAAAACTGAAAAAAGTTGATTCGTTCTCGTAATAGAAGCAAGAATAGAATAATTAAAAAAACTAAATCAATTAATGGAATATTCTAAGGAATGTGTAATGAGTTCAATGAAAGTACGGGCACTATTTTTGTGGAATCATCACCAACAAATTTTACGATTCTTTTAATTTTTTTACATATTTTACACTTCTTTTGTGTTGTGGTTGTCAGTAGCAGAAGCAGTCATATTCGTGTATACTTTACAAGAAAGAACTGAAATTGGTGAAAATAAGTGTGCACGTACGACAGTTCAGATGCCCAGTTATGAATGGTATCATTACAAAAATGTGGGACACTGAATTTCAAAAGATCTTGTTAACGGGGATGCAACAAAATAAATAAGTAGCCAAAAATTCTTACTGAAGCCGCACAGGTTGAGATTTCAAGCCATTTCGCCATTAATCAATCCTACTACTTTAATTTCAAAATTCACCAAGTTAACAAATTTTTAATATACACAAAGCTATACAATTAAACAGGATGTTTCTATTCAAAAGTAGTATTCTTCAAAATTCAAGTATTTAAATGAATTATTTTACGAATATTCTGTAAAATAATGACTGCACGGATTCAAATACCTGGACTTAATAAAACTGATCTGGATTATATATTACCGTAAAAAATTTACATTTTCGTTAATGGCTTTATAATAAACATAACTATAGATAATGAGACAATGCAAATCTATATGTGTTTCCACAGGAACATACATACTCAGTTTCCTCAAAAAGTCAATACTTTACTGAAATTCTGAAAATGAAGTAATAGGATAGGATAGTACTTTCATTAAAGAAAATTTAACTGGTGAATTGTACTTAAGTTTAGTAAGTTCAGTACTGTTGATTTAACAAAGCTTTACAAATTTAGCAGGTGGACACACTATGCATTCTATATTCGCCAATAGCTGTATCAAAGGTTTTGCGATAAATAGATTGACAGAAAAGATGTTATGGAATGGCCGCTCAGTGACGTTATGTCTGAAGATCTCCAGATATATCTTCACTGAATTTCTTTTTCTGGGGTTATTTGAAGACAGTTGTATAGAAATCTCCGCTTCAGAATATTCAAGACCTAAGAAATAGGATTACCCACCATCCACGCTAATAATTACTAAAGATCCATTCCAAAACATCCGATAAGAATCTAGTCGAAGAATATATTGTTCTTTTGTTTAACCCACAATGGTAGACATTTTGAATCTTTAAATAAGTAAAGTTTCAAATCGTGTTGTGAAAAGTGAATTTATTCCATTAATTTATTTTGTTTTATTCAAATTATGTTATTTTTGCTTCTGCTACGAGAATAGATCAACCGATTTCAGTTTTCCAAACGAAACTGAAAGACCTTTAAGAAGAAAGACTAAATTATTCTTTCATAATTAACTTTGATTATGTCTTCATAACTTAAAGAATAAGTGATTTCCCTAAAAATATAACACTATACTCCTACATTTACTGATTTCGCCATATTATATTATCTACGCATCGGCAATTTATATTTATGCGCATTACAACGTCATGTAATTAACAATATTCCAGATGTATGATACTAATTAATCAACAGTGGGGAACGAAAATTGGCGTACATTATTTCTCATCCATATATGAAAATGTAATTTATTGGTAATGTTATGATACCCTAATGAAAAAACTAATTGCTCTTCTACTCTACATTAGCCTCGTATCAAACTAAATTTAAAATGTTCAAACAAACGGTTCTATCATGTCAATATCCATCTGTCCACATGAAATTTGATAGATAATTACAATTTTCATAATTGTAATTGTATGGAATGCTATATGGAATTGAATATTATATATCCTATCGATAAAGTAAAAACTGATGTCAAACGTGCAACAGTCATATATAAAAATATTCAGTGATTATATTTTACTCTGATATAAAATTCGGTTTCATAATATAAACATAAAAATAAAGATTTTCGTAATTTCGTCTACAGTTTGGTTATCTTTGTATACATCTTTCAAGTCCTTTATTATATATCAGATTAGAACATAAGGCAGAGAACGTAGACAATACATCAGTCAGAAACTGGCATTTCTTGAAAATTGGAATGCAGCACGTCCGAAGTTAAGTGGCTAACAAAATTGCAATTTTAAACAGAAGTGAATCGAATTACGCTGCGAGTTGAATGAAAAACTGAATAATTTACACCATTAGTTACGAATTATTATTACAAAGTTTTTTGTACATATAATATGACTGTTATTACAAACAAAAATGTAGATATAACCTTTGCTAGCCTTGATTTAAAACTATTTCATCCAATTATCTGTCCGTTTATTATCTGTTCACTGATATTTCATGGACAAATCTACTATATACCATTATTTTTTTAATAGATCGATGATTTACCAATAGTGTTTATTGCACTTTCCCCTAGAGGTGTGGAGCTTAATTTTTATTAGCCATATCCAATATTCTTGTATAATATTATAGAAGATTAATTGTTTACTCTAATTTATAAATTCTCGGCAAATATCAAGTAGATGCTAGATTTGTTCTGCCTGTAAGCAGATACTCCAATCAACTAGTGTGTTTTATTCTCAAAAATGTGTGGTTTATAAGTGAATCTAGTGTTTTACTAAGAGCCCATAAATTTCATTTCAATGTTTTAGTTTAAGTATTTGAATCTATTTTTTGTTTCTAGTTATGTTCGTATTATGTATTGCAATAATTCATATTCTGGTGTCTGCTTAAATGCCTTAAAATACTTCACATCTAAATCTTGATCTTGTTCATTATACAATTTGTACCAAAATTAATCTTGGGCTTAAAATTATTATTTTTATTAATTATATGACTCAATTAAAATTTGTTTAAAAATTTTCTTCAAAGCAATGCAGAACTATGACACGATTACTTTTCCCTTGATGTCAATATTCATAAAATATATTATCCATTTAATAAATCCGATATATGATTCTTTTTAGGTTCATACATAGGTTTCATACATTTATTTTGTTTAAAACTATATCTGATTGCTGCCAGAAAGAGCTAAGATTTATAGTCCCACTCACATTACCGCTGTTCTAAAAAGATGACTTTTCTCAACGTCTTGGATCTAATTGTAGAAAACTTCGTATGCAGATTTTCTGTATGTACGAGTAGGATAAGATTTAGGATTATTGTTAGTTCTGTATTTAATCATTAATCTGTAGATTAAGCATTTATTAATACCCTTCACAAACTTCTAGTATAAATTTTGTAATGTAGTGTGTAATATGAATTTTTAACTAATTTCAACTGCCGAAAAACCCTTATACTCGTAAACCAAATCTTCGGAAGAGTACTTTAAAAAATTCTACAAGGTAGAATTCTGAAGGGATAATATTACGATTCCAGATAATATATTCTACATTTTAGTTAACAAATTTAAAATATTATGTTAATATAGAAATTGTTATACTATTGCGTTTCCCTTATGTTTTTTTTTTCTTATTTACCTCATGTAAAATTGCAATGTTTGATCCATTATATCTATCATCAATGTACAATTTTTTAAAAGTTGATCCAACTGGCTTCCTTCACCTAAAGTTTTTGGTCGCGCAGAGGAAGGTTATACATAAAAACATAAACAAATTCACCCATACTCAGGGATATATACATATTCAAGGTTATACATAAAACACGAACAAATTCACCTATACTCAGGGAGAGATACAGATATCTCCATTGAAACTCGAACCCAAACGTACATTGATATCCCCATTACTCGACCCACTCCACCACCCCAGATCAGAGTATCGCGGACACATCTATAGGAAAATACGATAAGCCAGCCATCCATGTTGTGAAGCAACGATGATCGGTTTAGGGGATCGGTCGATTAATTTCACATCGGGCAACTCGTCTGAATGTCCATCTCATTCTGATAATGCTTTCATTACAAAACTACCCACCCGCATTATTTCTTTTAGCATGAATAGCATTTTTTATCTAGAGGAAAATGGCCTATATATAAAAAATACGTAAATTTGGATATAGAAGTAGAAGTTTAAAACCAGTGTCCGTTGCAGTTTAGGTGCACTCACTTACCCAGCTACCCCCACTTAAAAATTTTAAATGAAATCCCCTGTCTTGTAATACATCCTTTTAGTTCACTTTATGAAATTCTCAGGAATATCAGATAATTTTTATGGTTACATTGTATTATTTTCGTTCCTATTATTACACCATTCTAAAACTGCTAAATAATGATACAATTAGAAGAGATATAATTTACCAGAGGTCATAGATCATATATATTTACTTAAACCTTATTTTCACTTTTTAATTGTATATAGCACGATGATAAAATTTATTCAAAAACTTATTTAATTATTTTTTCTTCAAATGTTGTGTGTAACGCCATCATAATCTTCAAATTACAATTCCCTATTTTTTAAGAAAAATGAATTATTTAAAACTTTACGAATAAAACGGTACACCATACACTTATAAAGACGTATTAGGGGTTTCTTATTTATCGATTATAAAATTCAAAATGTTTTTGGAGAACAATACAAATAAAGCAAATTTGCCAGCACGTTTGAAAATACTTTGTATTGAACATTTTCGGTCTAATTTTCCATTTCAGTTCGAATTTGTAGTTTCAGATTCTATAAATTATTTTGTCTATTAGTGGTATAATAAATGGACCCGCGATTTTAAATAACTCAACAAGAAGAAATATAAGGGAGTCAGATCACGTGAATATGATATTTCTTCAAAAGTATTGATTTAGATTTTTTTTACTTATTTTTGTGTATAAACAAAAAATGTGATAACATTCGCTAATTTATCCTTTTCAGTTAGATGCATTTTATTTACGTTTTCATTAAAAATTAATCTACGGTAGAAAATATATTTAGTCAAAATATCTATCAGATCCATGATACGAGTCATATTTATACTTGACAAGCATTTTCAGTTTTAAACTATGTTTTATTATTTTAGTAGCCACTATCTCATATGTAAATACAAATCCCTACCAAAAAATATATCATAAAATTATGAATATTGTTATTGCAAAACTATCAGAATAATTAAGATTATATTAATTCATATAGTTTTTATGAATCGCTGTTAATACACTTCCAGGTAAATTATAAATATTAATTTATTTATATTATTTCCATCTCATTACCAGAATTGACATCACAGTTAATTACTAAATTAGTTTTCCTCTTCACAAAATTAACTTTTTAAGGCATTAGATATCGATCAAATCAAAATAATAATTAGTAGAAATAAAATAATAAATTCACAACAACAATAACATCGTTCTAGCAACTGTGTTAAATTTTGTCAGTTTGGACACATAGAAATTGCCCTTTTTCCTTTTGGGATGCGGAAGGATAGGTTACACATAGAAACGAGGATAACAACCATGCTTAGGTCGAACTGTCAATTTTGTCTAAAATCGTCCCTGCAGTTCACTAAGATTCGACTTACTATATTTTAATATGTCCACTGAGTATATGATAACTTGAAAAGTCTAAGCATTTATAGCCGTAGTCACGTTTCTTGTGATGTATTCTTGTGATGTATACCTTTGCCAAATGTAAATTGTCTCAAAGTGATAATATGATCAATACAATTGCTCTGCATAATTCCTAGGTATTAGTAGGTCTCATCTTGTTCTAGGGTAATAGTCTTCTATTGGTTCCGCATCTTTTTGAACTTTTCCTTTTTGGATCGTCACTATTGCATACTTGTTCAATCCAAATGACATGCCAATATCATTACTGAGGGTCTTATAATTGAATGTGTATTAAATTTGATTCGCCGATTGAATGAATTCAGTCGGTGTAGTTCATCGAAAATCAGAGGCTAATATCTAATATTGGCTTAAGGCCCAGCCGGTAATCAGACTGCATGGCTCTTAGATGTGACAATGGATTTAGTGTTAACACAAATCGTGGGGGCTTAAAGTGTCGCCCAGGAAAATTCCTCTTGCCGTTTTGGTCTCACCAATATTCTTCTGATTAACATGAAATTACGTCTTCCATTGGTCATTATATAATTCAAGTCGCATTTGTAGATGGATCTAGTAAATTTTCAGAACCTTTCTCAACCATTCGTGCGGTACCGAACCGAATGTGTTACAATTGTCAGTAGAGCCTATATTTAGGTTTCTGTTTTTAAGCTGGGCTTATTTTACTATTGTTGCATCGATGGTAAACTGCTATTTGCATATTATTATTTTCTTCATAAAACTCCTCTATTCAACTGAGCTTACGTTCACTTCACAGTACTGGTATATCTCTTCATGTAATATAGCTTATATATATATACCACAGATAGCTTATATATAGTCAACAGCTTATATATAGACCACAGAGAGTACAAGTTATAGATCTCTAATTTTTTGGGTCGTATCTTTCTGATTTTATATGCAAAATGGTCATGTTTACATAATCTCTTGATCTGGAAACACATTTTTCCCAGCGTGTAGGTAATTTTGTAATGCCCTGCTCGTAGAATGAAGTTGGTTATGTCTCCAGCCAATTGCGCACGTAGGCCTCAACCTGCGCATCGTTGTTGAATCTTTGCCCTCCCATGGTTTCCTCGAGAGGACTAAAGAGGTGAAAGTCGCAGGGCGATAGGTCGGGGCTATAGAGAGGGTGTTCAAGTGTCTCCCAGCATAATTCCTCCAATTTTTCTCTGGTCAGGGCTGCTGTATGCAGACGAGCATTGTCATGGAGATGTTTCACTTCTCTCATCGGTAGGTCACGTTGTTTGCGGCGATATGCAAGTCTAACCTCGCTTAAAATGTCGCAGTAGTACGCCGCATTAATGGTCCTGCGTCCATACAAAAAATCGAGGTGCAACAAGCCACGCTGGTAAAAAAAACTGTAGCTAATACCTTGCCTGCTGACAGCTTTGACCAGTGAAATTGGCTTTCACTGGCCCAGCCTCCCCTTGACGTCTTTACTCCTTGCTTGCTAGTTTCGACGCAGGGGTATAGTGGTGCGTGCACCCACGTTTCATCGCAGGTGATAACGTGAGTGAGAGACGAGTCTCTCTCTTCCCGAAATTTCGCTAGAAGGCGCTCACACACCTGAAAACGAATAAAACGATGCAATTTCTGCTCAGTTGTCAGAAGGCGAGGGACCCACCTTGCACACACCTTACGAAACCCTAGCTCCTCTGTGATAATCGAAAAAGTGCTTACTCCAACCTTAGATACAATCTCATTGGTGGTCAGAGGCTTGTCATCCTCGAGAAGTTGTTGAACGCGGACGATATTGTGCTGGTGATGCTGGTGTGAGGTCGGCGGTCATGGCTCTCATTTTAAACTTTCTCACGACCCTCCACAAACTGTTTATGCCATGCAAACACTCTAGATCGGAACAGTGTCTCTTCCTTGAACTGCGCAGTCAATCTCGTCAGGGTTTTAGCTCGCTTTACACCTTCCGTAACGAGAAATTTGAAAGAGGAACACAAGAAATACAGGAAGGAACGAGAGAGGTCTCCCACCTACTCTCTCCTCTCCTGACATCCCTACCCAGCACCCCATGAAGCGGGAAGCGTCACGCGTTACTATTGCTTGTCCAGGACCAAAAGTCTCGTTGATATTTGATTCACCCTCGTATATATGATGATAGTGTTTTTGGGTTGCTTATAACATTATTGAAATCTTGAGCCAGTATTGCTAAGAGGCAGAGGAACACTTTGAGCCAATGAATGTGCATGTTATCAGAACATGTTGATTTTCAGTTTAAAAAGCTGGTAATCGCCTTCTTAATGCCGTCTTCTCTTAAGATAACTTCGTGCATTTCCTATATAACTCCATTATATCGTTCTCCAGTGTTTGTAGCTACAGCACTCTTTAGTTGTAATTGTTAAAATGGTTTTCGCATCAAAAATTGCCGCGTTGTCCGAAGTTAAGTCGACTAAACTTCTTTTAGTGGAGTATTTTGGAACTGATATAAGGTTTAAGTAATTGAAATATGCAATTAATTGCACGATTGCATAAGAGGCATATGCTACACCTATAAATTACGGGTTTCAAGGATTAATTTGAACACCGAATTGTTTATTTCAAAATTTGTAATATATAATAGAGTGGAAATTTAGGTCAGTTGCCCTACGCAACTTTAATCTCAACGCAATGCACCTGTTTTATCTCAAGAGACATGCTGACTTCATGTCTCCCACACAGCCTCCATCTCTCCCGTTGGCCTTTGTGTGTGAGCGTACGAATTCTGTTTGACAATCGAGATAGAGTCAAGTGAAGTAAGCGGCTTGAACCAACATGGAGAGAAATAAATCTGAGATTACCATGAATATTCTGAAAATGCGCGTCTTCGCGCTAGCTGAACAAAATAGCTAAAATAACGTAAACGAAATAAAATATGTACTACGAAGTGTAATAATGTTAATCATAGAATTTCTGTCATGTACTTGTATTAGTCGGCAACATCTTGGTCTGTTTCTTTCATTACATCTCTGTTAATTTCTGTGATGTAGCGGACCGCAACCGCTACAAGCTATCTCTATTTCTTTTTATTCATTTGCAAGATTGTCACAACTATTATCTGATCATGTGAAATTGAGATTCTCAGACTTTTTTTATATTAAACATGTGGAAGCTGAATGCAACACAAGCAAGCATCTTATATTTCCTTGACTATTGTATACAATTTTTTTGGTGTTGCATTTACATGCAACTGTTGCATATTTGTTCTCTTTACTTTTTGTGGGATCGCCACAACCACTAAAACAATTCTATGTGGGCGTGAGTTCGCTTCATACTTCTGAGGTTACAAACAAGAAGTAACTCGCCAATATTAATTGTCAGGCGTAATGGCCTTGATGGGTTTTGTCGGCATGTCGAGCGAGATTACCGCTCTCTACTCGCCCATCATGTAGACCGGGACCATCGTACGAAGGTAGGCCGAGCTTTGGTTGCACTTGATTGTCTCTACGCGAGAGGCAAGTACCGCCCGCAAACAAGACCCGCGCGACTGAAAGCGGTTCGCTCCCCTCGACCTCCTTTGGTCCTGACGCCTTTAAGTCTTGCTGTCAGGAACTTCTTCTCGGCTTTTTCTTAATCTTTGGTCATCTTGTTTTGCCGTATTGGTTCATCAGCGTCAGCCCCCGAGGGGTGTCTTGTTGTGGGTGTCGCGACCAGCGCGGCGTCCGAGAATTGGGTCATCAGGCGATCTTCCACGATAATACAGATGAACCGCGTCACTTGGATCGCCGCTAGGAGAGTGAGTCTTGTTACTCAGGAAAGAAGGATCCCAGGATTTGGAGTCAGGTGTGTGTTAAGGGAGTCGTGTGTCTTTCTTGTAACAGAAAATGGTTAAAGGACCGTAGGACCCCCTGACATAAAAAATGGTTAGTGGAGCAATAGGGCTCAACTGTAATAAATAGTTATGTTTGACCTGTAAAGGGGGTCTATGAGGTTATACTACCTGGATCTTGGGTCTCTTGTGTCTTTCTGGGTTGTAGTCCGAAGCTGCTCGAATGAGGGGGTTGTCATGGGCACTCATTTGATCATAGGGTTTCCGAGCCCTGGCTCGGATTTTCTCCGTCACAGTGGTGACGTCTAGGTCTCGGATGTCGATGTTCCTCACATATCACGGGACGTCCACGGCACGGCGGAGGGCGACATTCTCGATGGCCTGAATCCTCTTCATGTGTGTCTGAGCAGCGTAGCCCTAAGCTGTCAATGCGTACATCAGTTGGAGTTGAGGGACTTGCCGGATGAGGAGCAGCTTGTTCCTGAGGTTCAGCTCACGAGCAGGAGTAACTGTTCCAATTTCCACATTATATACTTTAATCTCAACGTAATTCACATGTCTATGTCGAAATGTGTTGCTGATTGAATTCACGTCCAAGGTGTGAACTTCTCCTTTATCGTTGGCCTTTGTGTGTGAGCGTACCAATTTCGTTGATCAAGCGAGCCGAATTCGGGTGAGGCAAGCAGCTTGAACTAACATGGGGAGAAACGAATCTGTTACTAACATATATACCACTGAATTTATGTTTAAAGACGTATTGACATACTATACTATAAAAACGCGAGATGATAATTTAACCACTTATGTGTATTGTAAAATAAACATTTTGTTTATTTGGGATCTATTATACAAAGAGAAATTTGACTTGTGACTCTCGTCTAAATGAACATGTGACTCAAAACATAATTAAGGGATTAACCATAACTTTTGATGTGCTTTAATTTCGACATGTTTATACTGTATTATTTCTGATAAACTAATTATTGCACTAATCCTTGGATTAAGTACTAAACTGACATATATGGCGTTATCTTCAACAAATCATCAGGAATACGGAGTATTCAACCACCTCTTAAAGGTGTTAAATACTCCGTATACCTTTTGTGTGAAATATATGAGCATAAAGGATGTACACAAACAATATTTTCAAACTGATTTACTGTATCATACTTATCATGATTGGAATTGGTATGTATTAGGGTATTATGAGTTTATCTAATAAACATCCTGTAAGAAGCATGGATAGGAGTCTCATATCTTTATTTTCCGATCTATTTATCTCCGATAGGTTTTTTATTCGGTTGTTAAAGGTATGTTTGAAGGAAATTATTTCATATTATAACGAGACTACTTATTAATCGCTACCACATTAATTTTTCAGAGGATATGTTCAATTAGCGTGATAAATATGCTACAGTCAGGTAGAACATATTCTTATCTACTTTAAGACAGTATCGTCAAGAGGTATTCATCCGAAACACTTAAATATTTTTTTGTAGACATTCTTCTAATTCAATAAACGCCTTTTCTTCTTACGCGTTATCTACGATTTACTCCTGAATTCCTGAATAAGTTATATATTTTGCGCTATCTATATTTGTAAAATGTTTTGAATAAACTGGAAGACATTAATTATTCTTGACCAATATAATCATTAGTGTAATAAAAATTATGACACTATAAACAGCAATTCTTAGAACAATGGAATATCAAACTTTATAAAGTTTCCTACAATTGTAATTGTATTGTGTACTAGTAATTAAACAATACAAAATAGTTTTTCAAACTATTGTGTATTGTGTAATTACGCCACAGCTATTTACTTTAATTATATACTTATTATAGTATTTACTAGCCGCACTATTACTTTATATGATTAATTAATTATAACTGCACCGAATTATTGTATTTTTTTTGCCTTTGTTTTTATGGCGTGGTCTATCTCAGAGCTACTCCAGTACTCCAGAGCTACTCCAGCTACGTAAGTTCTAGTCAGTCACTGGGATACACGCATACACACCCAACCAACTTATATGGCAATGGAACCTACACCTGGATTACTTCCAGTCGGCAACTTAGGGCCTCGTTATACTGTGGGAGCTAACATGGAAGCTGGCCTAATCAGTTACTGCAGTACAGCTATTTGCACCGTATGACCGCCTTATACGAGTTACTGTCATGTGCGAGTCGGTCAGTAGCTTGCATCTGAGTTACTTCAACATTTTTTATTTTTACTCCCCCATTGCCTTCCCCCGCCACCCACAGGGCAGAAGCTCGCATGCGACTCGAACGTTAACTCACACGATTTTGTGAAATGTCACTATCTCGTATGCTCGGTACATTTGCACACAACGAAATTCACACTTGACTACAGTCTCTCGGGCAATACCTGCCTACGTGTTTCATAGCGGCTACTCTCATCGTATGACCGGTCGATGCCAGTCGAGCTGCTGCCATGCAGTACAGTGGTAGTAGCTGTCTACTGCGTCATTAGCAGCTCGTACTGTGTAACCAGGGCTTTGGGCCAACTCCAAGCGATTGGCATCATTACCCCACATTAATCCAGCTAACTTGAAGATCCTCTGCGAGTGACTATACGATAATTCATACCTATACCTACCTATAAAGCTATGTTAATTCGAATTCAAACCGATAATGAAGTAGTTATGTAAAAAAGAAAAACTCCGACCGACGAATTATTACGGCCGAACGCTCAGAATGAAACCCAGAACATATTTACCAGATATTTCCCATTATTTGTCCTGTTTTGTTTTTATATTTTAATTTTTGTATTTTATTTTATTTATTTTCAGTATGTATTCTTCAATAAAAATTGAGTTAAACAAAAAACCTGCTTTAAGCGTGAAAGGCCAAAGCTTTGTAAATTATATTACTAAAAGTAAAAATATTTCCTATAATACTTTAGATTTCTTATATATTTTTTACTTTTCCGCACTCAACTATACTAGCGGAAAAGTAAAGTAATTGTGTAAATAAAAGTGGAAAAAAATAATTTTTTTTTCGTTTATTTTTCGTTGTTCGACCTAAAAATTTTATCTGTTTGTGTGTCGTCGTTGTCATTGTCGTCGGCATTAAAATTTCTTGTTGAACGATAACTCAACTAAATCGTATCGCATCGATCGGGTTTTGACTGATTCTGATCGGGGACGTCTCTCAGATGACACCTATTGATTTTGAGGTGGATAGAACACACTCTACCATGTTCATGGGTCATGAGAAAGCACGATGGTGGATTATTTGAGAATATTTTTTTGTGAGCACGATCACTCAATTAAGTCGTGTCGTATCGATCGGGTTTCGACTGATTCTGATTAGGGACGTCTACCAGACGATATCTACTGATTTTGAGGTGGGTAGGACACACCCCACCCTGTTCATGGGTCATGAGAAAGCACGATTGTGGACTATTTGAAGAAAGTAAAACTGTCGTATAAAACACATATTCTGCATTTATGTGTTGGTTTATTTTTTCTCGACTACTCAATTTCGAGATAGAGCTAGATTAATAATGCTAATATATACCTATTAAATGAAGTTCATTCGGCACCACTGTATTTCTTCTTTTTAGTGACAAATATCTGTTATATGTTTGCATTTAAAAATAGGTACATATTTTTATAGAATTATAGACTATTATCAATAGGACAATTTCTAAATATTGTGAACAAATTTAATGAAGAATATATTAAATTTATAGTCATGTAACAATTTAATGTTCAAAAACTAATTTTAATTTTTATTTCAGCGCTGAAAAACGGTTGGTGTGATCGGTGAGTAAACTGTTTATAAGTATTATACATTTAAATGGAAATTCAAAATACAATTTAATTTTAAATTTAGTTTAGAGGAGTTCTCTTATACAAAGAACGTATATTATAATGTGCTTGAACCCAAGAAAAAACACCTGACCATTTTCCCTTTAAAAACCTTTTCCTATTCCTATTATTTTCAATTTTCCCTTTGCATTTATTCTGAAAAGTTTTTGTATAATTTATGTGTCATTAACTTCAATTCTCTGCCTTTGTACGGCCATTCTCTGCTATTTCAATTTAATGGTAATGCAATATTTACACAATGCCCTTTTCCTCATAATTAATTTTTAAATTGGAATTTTATTTAAATGTTATATATTACATGTTTGCTTAACAAAATTCTATGTGGCGTTATTTTCTATGGTTATGTTGAAATATTGAACTACATATTTTCGTTTTGTTTAAGTTAGGTTGGTCTTCCATAAATTACTTCAGAATAAACTTTAACAGAAAATGATTTCTTGTCCAAGGTTCAAAGTAGTACAAACACAGTTAACGTAGATAATAAATTATACAGATGTCGAACAGTAAAACATACAATGAGCGTCAGCTTACTAAACCTTATTGAACTGATGTTACGCCTACACTTTTAGCAAAACGTAGAAGTTTTTTAGGCTTTACATAATAGACTATAAACATTTATAATAGTATCAAAACTGGCGTGTTTTTCATTTTTCCCACTGGGCTCCTATGTTCCTAAAGCAAATTTTATATACTTTACTAGTTCATAAAAATTTGAATAACAATAGAAAATATGTTAAATATGTTTTACAAACATAGTAGAAACAGTTTATAAACTTTTACACATAGTAATCTTATAAAGTTATGTTTTTTTCACATAATGCAGTACCTCCTTACAATTATTAGATCATCTCTACATCTTAATTTAATTATAAAATTCTAATAAATATTGCCTGTTTGCACTTATCAGTTGCCTGTATGAAGCATCGCAAAAAGGTTCGCTACCAGTCGTTCTAAAATCACCTCTCAAATACTTATCCACTTTCCTCGAAATGTTAATAAGGAAATAATTGCAAATTCCACATAATTACAGATACTAAAAGAGACAAGCCATAAAGATGGAAGTTTACAACTGACTGGTTATAACATAAAAGACTAGTAAATAAAGTGCAAGAAAATAAAAGTATATCAATTTAATAATAAATGATAAATAAATGTGTATATAAGACATAAATAATATAATCGAGAAATAATTCACATAAATGTAAAAAACGAAAAACGAATTTTTATTTAAACATTTTATAGGGTAATACTACATCAAGAGGGTTTACAGAGAGAATATTGTACTCAATTAGTGTTATTCTAGAATTAAAAATTGACGTTCTTCAGGATTTTACTAAAAATTGTACATTAGGGAAGAGGGGGGACTTCTACTTAATTAGTCTTTTTTTTCCTCGAGGGGAAAATCTTCAAAAGATACCTGGCCTCTGGTGTTCTGTTATTGTTTGGTCAGGTAGTGTTGGATTCGTATACGCCTACCGACTAAAGACCCCCCGCTATCCTATCAGTGTAATGCCGAAGAGGAACCGCTCTCGCTTTACTTCTCTTTGGCATATCAATCAGGATACTTATTCATTCCCCACTTCCCTTTCCTCCTTCTCCTTTTCCTTCATGATGGCCGTTACCATCTGTTCCATCACTGTCCATCTTTCCCTGCTCTCGAGCATGATTGGGATCGTGTTATCTACAATGATAGCATGTCCTATCTTTTACTCCGCAGCTCTCCTTTCTCCTATCCACCTTTTGCAGCTGAACACTGTGTGGTCGGCATCGTCGACCTCTCCGCAGGACCAGCACTCTCTGCTCTCGCGTTTGCCTATATCCAATAGGTAGTCTGCGAAACAGCTGTGCCCAATAAGGACCTGAATTAAATAATACCCGACGTCGCCATATGCCTTTTCGCACCATGACCTTATGTTCGGGATTGGCACCCTCATCTATCTCCCTCGAGGCTCCGCCTCCCATATCTCTTGCCAGTGTTCCCATAAGCTCTCCCTTGCTGCATCTCTGTCAGCTCCTCCGTTCACCTCCCGTCTCTCCCTTGCTAGAAGGTCAATGGGTGGTATACAGGCTATCACCAGCATTACCGCTGCTAATACGGTCCTGTATGCACTACAAACCCTTGGCACTTCTCGTCTCTGGACTTTGGTTGGCTCTATTCTCCACTTGTCCCTTCTCAATATATCCACCCACACCGGGGCGGCATGCAATAAGATCGACTGCACCACCCGGCTGAGGACTCTCCTCTTTGCCGCCCTGGGGCCTTAATGTTTGGCAGCAAGCGACTAAGACGAGAGGGAACTATCAATCCAGACTCCCAGGTACTTAATACTCTGCTTCGGCACGACTTCGGTATTCCCTACTCGAAACGTGATGCACGGAAGCTTTCTCCTCCTTGTCAGGAGGACTGCCTCCGTTTTGTCCAAAGCCAGAGTCAGTTCCCTATCATCAGTCCATCTCCTGATCCTCTCGATAGTGAGGTTGGCGTTTTCCCTCACGTCGATACCACTTCTTCCGGTAACAACCACCGCAACATCATCAGCGTAACCCAAGACCCTCACTCCTTCGGGCACTCTGAGTCTAAATACTCAGCCCTACCCTATGGAACATAATGTTCCATAGGGTAGGACCCATAACCGACCTCTGGGGCACTCCACACGAGATTCTCCTCCTCTCGCTACCGTCTCCGGCCAGCAATATTAGGTCCCTGCAAGACAGGTAGCTGGCGACCATGTTTACAACATACGGTGCTATTTTTAGCTCCCGCAGTTTCCCCATGAAGCCGGATTGAATGCGTTTTTCACGTCCAAAGTGATCAACGCGCACAGATTCTTGGACTCCCACGCTCCTGTGCAATGGTTTTTATGACCATGCCAACATCTACCGTAGATCTCCTCGCCCTGAACCCGTACTGGTTCTCCGCCAGGCTTTTCTTTCTCTCCAGCTCACTTAGGAGTCTCCCTAGGATGAGATGTTCCAAGAGTTTCCTGAGCACATAGATCAGACATATCGACCTGAAAGATGTGGAATTCTCCATCGGCTTGTTTTCTTTGAGGGTTAGAACAAGCCTAGCCATCTTCCATACCTCGGGGAAGTCACCGCTCCTCATGACATCGTTCATTGATGGGCGTATTACCACTTTTGATCTTGACACAAGTCCTTAGCAGTTAATCCTCCGTAAGCGGATCGAAAACTGCTCCTGGTTGGCGTTCCCATTCTTCCGCCGGTTTCTCGGGGAAGAGCGCGTCCACCGCCTCTCTGATCTTTTCTAGAGGAATCTCCTGCTGGAGGCTGTTCGTCCTCTTCACCACAAGTACCCGTTACCCCAGACATTTCTATCTAGGTCTGCGCAAAAACTCGTCCCACCTTTTTCTCTGCCTTGATAATATCCCTCAGTTTTTTCTTTTCAGCCTTTCATACGCTACCTCCGCGTCTTCCTACTCATTACAGTTCCAGGTTCGCCTGGCCCTATCCCTGATATATTGCTTTCGTGCAGTGACGCACTTCTTCCTTTGAGCAGAGATCTCCTCTGTCCACTAATATATCCTCGGGGATTGCCTGCTTCTCCCTTTTCTGGCCATGGATGCATCACAGGCCCTCGTGATGCTTTCAACCAAAGATTTGGGATCCCTGATCCTCCCATTTTCTCTTTGGTCGTCCATGACTCCACTGAAACTAGCGCTGTCCCAGCTGTTCAACTTCCAGCACCTGTTCCTCGTCACGCTAAGCGTCTGACCCGCACCATCCCTGACCTCAAATAGGATGTATTTGTAGTCGCTGAGTGTTTCCTTATCAGAGATACTCAATCGCGCCACTTTTGCTGCTGCATCCGCCGTAGCCAACGTTACGTCCGGGTTCGACGTCCATCTCCCCCTTTCGAACGTTGGCTGTAGCCCTCGATTCAGCACAGTCAGATTCAGCCTCGCTACCCACTCCAGTACCAGATTCCCCCTGGCATTTGGGCTCCTCCAGCCCATTCGGGGGCCCTAGCGTTAAAGTTGCCCACGATAATACAGTCATCATCCGCACCTGCCACCAATTCCTCCAAACTATCCAGCGAAGCCCGAAGTTCCTCTAGCCTTCCGTTTGAAGAAAAATAACAGCTGCACAGGATGACCCCGCCTATCTTAGCCCACACTTAATCAGGACCATGGCCTGAACCAGCGATGATGAGCCCTGTGTTTACCACCCTAATGACGGCATCTATTTCCCTCGTGACATGCCACCCCTTCCCCCCGGTCATCTTGACGTTGGCCTCACTAATGATGGCCACACCCGCCCTCTCTTCCCTCATCATCGCCCAGAACAAGTCCTGGGCCGCCCGGCACCTATTTAGGTTAACCTTGGATGACCCTGAATGTTCCGGCAATCCCTCTCCTTTCTTCTGTCGCTCTTCAGCACCTGGTCTACGGCACATAGTCGGATCTGCCCTGTGGCCCTCCTCTTTGCAGATGGAACAGAAGGTGACGTTCTTAAAGTCCGCCACCCTGTGTCCTTCTCGTCCGCACTTGAGGCACAACCTCCTCCTGTCCACCCCTCTGCACTAGTCCACGAAGTGGTCAGTGCTCCAGCACCTCACACATTTAGTCCGGGAGGGTCTGGATCTCACCCTACACTTCCCCCAACCTAAACGTATTCTGCTTCGGTCCAGGAGCTTATTGGCCCCCACCTTGCTAGCCCCTATCACAGCTACCTGGTTGTTTCCCGGGCCGGTTTTTAGGGAAACAACGGAGAACTCGTCTTTCCCCAGTTGAGTCGTCAGAGCCTCCTTCACTTCATCCTTCGTGATCAGCGGGTCGATGTCCCTCACCGAGAGCTTCGTTGAGTTTTTCATCGACCGTCCCCTGCACCTTTTTCAGTATCTTCGTTTTAAGGGCATCCACCTTGGCACCCCCTCCATTCACCTCCAGAAGAAGATCCCCGTCCTTCGTCTTTCTTAAACCCAGGATCTCCACTCCAATGACTTTCGTATCCACGATTCCCTTCACCTTCCTGAGCATCTCCGCATACGTGCTCTCTCCAGCTTTAGCAACAACCGCCGCAGGTTTGTTGCTGTGCTTGGGGGCCGTACGCGTCTCCTTTTCCTCGGGCTTCCCCTCTTTCCCCTGCTGCTCCTGGCCTTTCATGGGGGGGTACATGGTGATTTCCATGTCCTCGCCACGAAAGACGAATTCTGCCGCTTTACGGATTTTTCTCCAATCTGTTACTCGATGATGGGGATGGGAATGCTAGCCTCTTCCTCCTCCCCTGTTTTTTTATCAGATCTCACAATCGACCTAATGCTTCCAGAAAAGTTTCCAACCCACCAGGACTATATCCGTCCTCGACCATCATCAAGTGATAGGCGTACCTATCCTTAATCACTTCCTCTTCCCCTATCTTCGAGGGTCTGGCCGTAAGGTGGCGCAGATACGTTACTCCCCCCCACTGGGACCTCCTGGTCCCCAACCCCCTGTCTCTCAAAAAATGTATCTCTCGTGGTCTTGGCGATACCATCGTCCAACGATAGGTTTGTGGCCCCACACCACGCCAGATCTCACTCGGTGGAGAGGTCAGCTATCTTCCCCTCTGCCAGCTTAACCTTTTGATAAACTGCCTCCGGCCAGTCTTCTCCCTCCAGGGCTTTGAAGTCCTCGGTCCCGACTTCCCTAAAGGCGGTACGGATCCTCTCGATCTTCAACCCCTTAATCCTTGTTTGTGTGGAGGCCTCCACCATATCCACCGTGGTCGCACCCTCCACCGTTTATATGGAGGCATCGACCACGCCCAGCATAGTCCCGCCTTCCACTCGGGGTCTACCCAAGCGCTATAGGAGCTCCTGGCACTCCACCGTCATCATTTGGCTGGAGATACTCCGAGCCGCCGTGACTGCTTCCTTTATTTCCTTCTTCGTATTGTGGTTCTTCTTTAACAGTCGGTGAAGAGGCGATTATCACGTTCTTTAATCAGTCGCCTCAGTTTCGTAGCCAATTTCTCATCCTGACTCACCTCGTCACACTAGTGACGAGGTGAGTCAGGTCGGAATCCCCGATAGCCCTCCATCTGTATCCTGTTTCAAGACAGATCTGGCCTGCTCCTCGTCCCATTCGAGACTTACAGTCGCCACATTTAACCCTGGTGTCCTACCGGGGTCGCCATACCCGGGGTCCCCAGTATGGCACTCTCGGCCTGGACACGTTTTGTGTTTCTTTCTCTGCACTCTGACGGTGGTGAAGTCATTACTGTGAGAGCCGCCATCTTGTTACTTTTCGGCCTAGCAGCCCTGACTAGGGTCTGAGTGCTCAATTTGGTCTTTGCCTTTCTAGGCTCCGACCTTTTCACACTCCCTACTCTTCGCGTTCTTCCGCGCTTCCTATTATTGCTTCTACATCTCCTTCTCTTGCTCCTCCTGCTCTTTTCCCGCTTCCTGCTCTTGCTCCCATTCCTATATTTACTCCTGCTCCTACTCCTATTCCTGTTTCTGACCTTACACTCCTTCTCCATCTCCTTCCACTTCTCTACTTTCCATTCCTTTAATTTTTTTTACTCTCCATATTATTCCCACGAACTTGGGATCAATTAATTCTCACTCCCCGGCAGTGGGCCCTTACCGGCGAGAAGGCACTCATACTGCAGGGTGTGCCTTGTGCCCCGCAGGTTTTAGCGACTTCGCTGTCAGTTTATTATTCTCGCAGTTCAGACAATAAAGGCAAGGCTCCCGGTCACTTATACACACAACATTCCTCAGTAACGCCCTACCAAGGTCGTTGAAGTGTGGTCCGCGATTACGGTATGTAGTGGTTGACCGGCGCTCACTCTTCCACAGCTCAGTACCCTCGGGTTCGCCAGTAGTCCCGCAATGTGTCTGTCGATACAATTCCTGAGGGCGAGTCGCTACTTAGTTCGTACTTTGGCATGCCCTCAAGCCGCGTCTTTGGGTACAGCCTCCACACTTAAGCTCCCCCGCCACGACAAGGCGGTGGGGGAGCTTAAGTGTGGAGGCTGATGCACTTTTGCTGTCAGATCGGCTATTGTCATAGCTGGTTGAAGATGTGTTTGAAGCCTACGTCCAAGCATGTCCCACACGTGCTCTATTAAAGAAATATCGGGAGATCATGCAGGCCAGGTAAAACATTAATGTTACGTAGAGCGTTCCTGGTCACAGCAGCGATATGGGGGTGAGCGTTATCTTGTTGAAATATACCCCCCCCCCCTCCACATTGTTCATAGATGGCAAAACAACAGGCTCAATGACGTAAACATTTGCTGTCATGTTATTCTGGATTACTGGATATGATGGTTACCCATCAAGGGGGCCCTGGTGTCATAGGAAATTTCTCCCCACACCATAATCCCTGCAGTTGGTCCGGGATAGCGGCGACGAATACAGCTTTCTAAGAGGCATTCATCAGTCCTCCTTCTAATCCATGCACATCCATCACTAGCACCCAAACAAAAACGACTCTCATCTGTGAATAGCACCGAGCGCCATTCTTCCTTCCACGCGGCTCTTTCACGACACCTGATCTAGCATACTTCCTTCTTGGTGTTGGGATTTCCATTTCCGCTAGTGTATTATGTAGGAAAATTGCATGTATCTGTTGCTTATGGACCACACTGTATTTTACGACCACTTATAAACTACAGTTTATCTATCTATTTTACTTTTCCACACTCAACTATACTAGCGGAAAAGTAATGTAATGATGTAAAGAAAAATGGAAAAAAATGTTTTCGTTTATTTTTCGTTTCTCGGCCTAAAGACTACAAGAAAAATGGTTTTTAAAAAATGTTGTCTGTGTGCGTGTCGTTGTCGTCGGCATTAAAACTTGTTAGCACCATAACTCAACTAAATCGTGTCGGCTCGATCGGGTCTTGACTGATTCTGATCAGGGACGTCTCCCAGATAACACCTATTGATTTTGAGGTGAATAGGACACCCCACCCTGTCCATGGGTCATGAGAAAGCACGATGGTGGACTATTTGAAAAAAGTAAAACTGTCGCATAAAATACATATTCTGCATTTATGTGTTGGTTTATTTTTTCTCGGCCACTCAATTTCGAGATATAGATGTTCTACGTGCGTAAAAGTCCGTTTTAAGGTTTTAAAACTGTTTATTTATTTTTAGAAGTGTCTGACAATCTCAGTAACCTTTGATTTATATAGAATGTGGATTGAATCAGCAACACCACCATATGATATCAATTTTCTCCGTGATATAATATTAAAAACAATAAATTATAAAATACTTTACCTTTGATAACGTTAAAGATATTTCGTTAAAGTATGGGATAAAGTTTCATGAGAATCATAGTGTTCTTAAATAATGTAATAGAAAAGAAAAAGAATACAGACTCGTAAATATAAAAGCTATTTTACATTAAATTTTAGAATATAACATACTAAATAAGGATATAAATAAACATAAAGCCTGAGAACTGTATAAGCTACAAGTCGAAAATGTCTAATTAGTTTCAGTTTACAGCCTTAAAATGTATTCAAATTGACATGAATATCATACCACCCAAGTAAAAGTTTTACGTAAGTAAGTTTTAAATTGTATCGAGAAGTGTAATATGTAACTCACAGAGTATACTGAATTATCTAGTTTCAAATACCTTATTAACAACCACTACTTGTATATTTATAAGCAGACTTTATAACGACGGAAAATGAGATACACGAGGCAAATATATTACGGAAACTTCTTCCGGAACCTCTGTTTGATATAACATTCTGTTATTTTGTATCCCATTAAAAGTTTTAATCCCAAAACTTATAAGTAGATGAATTTTTCAGGGTTATAAATTATTCACTAAGTAGAACAACTAATATATAGGATATTATCACTGTCTTATTAATGTTGTCAATGTTACAATTATTGATGTCTCAACAGTTCGGTTTAAATGAAGCAAAAATGTGTTGAAAATTTCTATAGATATTAGTTGTGCAAATAATAATTTAAAGTTAATAAAGAAATATGAATCTGCGAAGAGAGCTGCCATGGTGTTACTAAAATGATAATTAAGTATTTTGTGGTCAAAGTACTTTCTATTTTGCAAAAACTAATCTTAAAAATAACATAAAATAGACGTTGAGATTTCGGTACTATGCAAACTATTATACCAGTATTGGGCGCACTGGTAATATTAGTTCATCAGAAAATATTAGTGACATAAGTTAATCGTTGGTGACAGTAACTCTTTCTGCAACAATTGTAATCTGAATTACAATGAATGTTCCTCATACTTTATATAAACCTTGCACCAAAGAGATTGACCCCTTCACATAGTCGGCGTGAAGTAGGTGGTGTATTTATTAAGTTTCAACCTTAACTATAAAAAATGCAACAATATAAAAATTGTCACAACCAATTCAAAGGACCTTTTCGGTCTCCCTGTTTAGTAGTCTCCTCTTTCCATTGTATCGCTCCCCACTTTTGCTGACTTGAGTCATACATATATAATATCAATAAATACATTGTGAAGAGGCAGGTAAAATACAGTAGCTGTCTTTTTACATGTTATATGGAAACAATTTATAGAAATATACAAAATATATAAAACATTTATACAAAACAATTGAAGGGTACAGGGGAATAACGGGTCAAGTCATTTTTCATCGAATTTGAGATAGTGTCACCATCTAGTGGCATTTTAATAGACCTTCCCGCTCGGTAGATTAGTCAGGACAATAATGAAATAAGTCGACAGTTATCAGCTATAAAAGAATACCCATACAGGGGAAAACTAAGCCAAGTCCGTACGGTTCAAGGGAAAAACGGGCTAACGTACAAATACGCAGTAACTATGCGGCCGTTGGTTTCACAGTTTTAAAGTTTTTCATGTGCGGCGTGCATTGATTTTATTTATTGCTTATTCAGGCAGCTAATTTAGACATAAGTAATAAATATTTCTGGATGGAAGACAATATAAGTGATTGTGAACGTGCCAACAAAGTGAAATAAGCTAAGAAAATACCAAAACACGGAAGGCTCAGGGGCGTAAACAAACGAATTAGATTACAAAGCCATGAATTTGGAGAAGAATGCCGTTGTAAGCGCATGCAGTGTTCCGAAAAGATTCCTTCAGCAGCAAAACAACTAATACTACGGAATTTCAATATGCTAAGATCTACTGATGAACAAAATATGTACTTGTATGGCCTTATTAGTATTGCTCCCATTCAAAATAGGCGGCCCCGTCAGAATGAGGAAGATGCTCGTTTAAGGGACATTGCAGCTTGTTACAAAATAAGATTCTCAATTGACAATAAAGTAACAGAAATAAGCGTCTGTAGAAAATAATTCATAGCCTTACATGGAATTACTAAAAGAAGAGTTGAGTATCTACTAAATTCATTAAATGAAACTGGAGTTTTTCCCGTAGATCAAAGAGGAAGACACCAAAACAGATCTAAAAAGCTATCAAATGAAACTATTGAGATGGTAAAGAATCACATCGCGTCATTCAAAGGAAGGGGTAGCCACTACAGTATGAAAGATTCGCAGAAAACATATCTATCTGAAGAATTAAATATCAAAAAAATGTTCCAAATGTTTAAAGGCCTTTATCCTGCTTGCGTAATCTCTTATGAATCTTACAGAACAATTTTCAATACTCATTTCAATATTTCATTTGGCTACCCAAGAGGATACCTGCAGTACTTGCGACGAATACTTAGCAAAAATGAAGTGCTTGGAAAAACAATTAGAGAAAAGTGAGACCGAAGAAAGCAAACAAACTGTATCTGATGAAAAGAAAAAGTTATCTACTTTGCATAAGCTTCACCTATGTAAAGCGAAAGCATTCTATACAAATAAGAAAAAATCGAAAACTATCAGCAGACAAAATGATGATGTAGAAGCAATTTGTATTGATTTTGGCAAAATTTTTCCTTTACCGAAAATCCCAACAAATGATGTGTATTACAAGCGACAGTTGTCCGTGTATCTTTTCAATATACATGTACTCTCTACTGGTCAGAGTGTGTTCTATATATATCCGGAAACAATGGGCAAAAAAGGTAGTGATGATGTTTCAACTTTACTGAACGATTTTCTTTATAACCATCTTGATTCGAAAGTTCGAAAATTGAGAATTTTTTGTGATTCATGTGGTGGGCAAAATAAATATTTTATTTTTTCCGTTACTTACATAACATTGTCCACCACCAAAAAAGACTCGATTCTATTCGAGTAACATTCCCTATAAGGGGCCATTCTTATATGGAGAACGATAAAAACATGGGTCTAATAAATCAAACAGGTAGAGTAGAAACAGTAGAACTATGTGATCTTGTTAGTTCTGCAAGAAAGAAACCTTCACCTTTTACTGTGGTACAGATTACCGAACAGAATCAAAAACTATTTTGTCGGTGGACCCAAAATGTAAGCAAGTTTTACAGAAAGAAAGCTACTTTTCCAATACAATCGATTAGAGAACTGGAAATAGTCAAGAATCATCCGAGAACAAAACGAAATAGTATGTAGTTACATAAATAATAATAAAATATAATCATATGGTTGTATCATTGTTAGAAATATTTCAGGTGAAAAATGAGTTAAGTCGCCTAAAAATTGCCAGTTTTTATGTAATTTTAAGACACATTATTTCAATACAATTTTCCTTTGGGCAATAAATAGTTAAGAACTTATTACCAAATTGGGAATAATTATATCAGTTATATCACCCGTTTTTCAGTTTAGATGGATGGTCTAAACATAAAAATCCCTTTAGCGCAAAACTATTAAACTTGACTTAGCTCAATGTTCCCCTGTACCCTTCAATTTATAGAAATATACAAAATATTAAATAAAAACAATTTTAATGGGAATCAAGGATTGTGCTGCTTACTTAATTAATTAATTCCATGTGAAACAAGCGAATGTATAAAAGTAACCTTCCATTTTAGTACGCAGCTTTACTATCGATGGAGGTGTAGGTAGTAGTGTGATTGTTCGATATTGCAGTATTGTACAGCCTCGTCAAATATGGATTAACAAAAGTTAATTCATGTTTTACGACGCCAATTACGAGGACAGTTACAACATTTAGTTAGCGATAATACTCAAGGCAATTATACAAACGTATTGACGTATTACAGTAAATGTGCATCTGATATTCATAGTGAGTTAATGAAAGTGTTAGACACAATGCACATTCCCTGAAAACAGGAAAAGCATTAAAACGTAAGATGTAATCGAGCAGAGATCAGATGCATGACTTCCCACAAGATGTGTTTATTAAGAAAGTATCCAGAATAGTTATAGATCTTGGCAGTAAATGAAAGTTGGGTGTATTTGATATTCAGAAACAGTTAGTGATAGCTTTAGACAAATTTGAATATTCTACTAAATTAGTGCATAATTAAGTAAAATAATCTATATTGATGCGATTATAGCTCCATGCTATTTATTTTCACAGATAACTAATTCAGTGCCACCCAAATATTATACTTGACATTTGATACAAAACTAAAAATAACTAGAATTACCGCGAATTTAAAGGTTATTGTGGGTATAAAGTATAAAAAAGTCAGAGATTGGTTCCTCGATCACTTGAATATCTTTGTGATGAACTATTTTGAAACAATATAGATTGTATATTCTCGTAGTATGCAATCAATCATTTTGACTTTGGGGATTTATTATTTAAAATAATTAACACCGAACCTCAGTTTCTGAGGTTCGTGAACCTGAGCCTTGTGAACCTTTTTTCGTTTTATTCTATTTCCTTTTTTGTTTCGGTGCTGTTGACAATTTTGGGCAGAATTCTAAATATCTCTTCTTTGGAATGCAAGAGCAGGCAACAATATCAGAGAGGTATCTACCGATAAGAGCACTGCAATAAACCCTACCGGCTGGTAATTCTTTGTTGTGTTGACAAATTTGTCCCTTGTACTTTGTTTAGATTAACTATACATGTTGGCAATCATTGACCACAGACATTGGCAACACAGAACAACTGTTTAGTAGTTTTATTAATAATATAAGCACATTTCCCGTTTGTTTTTTCTTTTTTGTATAACTAAGGTTTATCTCTCTTGACCATGGTTGGAAAACGGGTGACGCTACTTTGGTATCCACTCTTACCTTCACTGCAGCTAGTTAGCAGGCAAAGTGCAAGAGAGAAATCATTGGAAAATTCAGGATTTACGTTTCGAGTCTTCCATTCGTAGACCCCTTACTACAGTTCCACCCCTTCCCTGAGGCGTAGCCGAGAGAACGAATATTATATAAGGGGTTGAGGTGGTCAACACGTTACGGCGAAGCAGTAATGAAAATATTGGACTGTAGCTGATATATCTTTCCAACTGGAAATTACTATTGCAACCATTAATCGCATTTTAACGGAACACAATGATATGTGGTGCTTGTTAAATAAGTGAACACCATGCATTTTCATGGAAGATCGGACAGAGATGTGATGCGACTTCTCAAAGTCTGTGTTTATTAAGAAAGTCTCTATGATATTTACGGCAATGGCTGAAACATTAGCAGTAAATGAAAGTTAGTTGTGAGAGCAACCACCTTAAGTCCTCATACTAAACCATAAACAATGATTAGAATAACTGTTCTGGTATCATGTCATATACTGATGATCTATACAACGAGTATATAGATTGTATACTACATTGTATAGATATCATGATCTATACAACGAGGAAAACATGATATCAGAGAAACATTTTTAGTTTTTGACTGATGTGATACACAAAAACGTAACAATGCCAAGTCCTATAAAGCACTGGAAATGGACTTATTTTAGGGGTTGCATAGATTAGAGGAGATACGGTGTTCAGCTGTTCAGTAACAGCATTGAAAGTAATAATAAAATGTTTCGTCACTGTTACATGTTTGCTTTTTATAAAATATTTTTCGTATACATGTTTGCATGAGATGGCCTATTGGCTCATTATTATTAAATCGTTAATTTGTAATAAAATCATTTGATTAAAGGACTGCCTGGATAAAAATTAAATCGTATTTCGTAGAAATCCGTGAAAACAAATCAGCGACTGACTAGTTGTGTCGTCAGTTTTAATAAATTAATGCTTAGATTTTGAAACAAATTATATTAAATATAATGCAAAGTTTTACTACTAGAGGGTAACATTCAAACTACAGAAATAAGGAGTTTATACTCCAACTCATCTGCAAATGCCTTATATAATAAGAACTAAACAAGTTAGGTCAAAACAGCTATATGCCAAACGCCGAGCGCTGAATTACATGACAAAATTTGTCGTATTTTTGTCTAACAGAGTTAGCACTAAAAATACAGTGATTGTTCCAAAAACCACCAAGAAAGATGCAAAGTTTTGGAACAATCACTGTATTTTTAGTGCTAACTCTGTTAAATACGAAAAATTTTGTCATGTAATTCAGCGCTCGGCGTTTGGCATATAGCCAGGAGAATAGCTGTTTTGACCTAATTTGTTTAGTCCTTATTATATAAGGCATTTGCAGATGGGTTGGAGTATAAACTCCTTATTTCTGTAGTTTGAATGTTACCCTCTGGTAGTAAAACTTTGCATTATATTGATGATCCCAAGTTTTTACTTCGATTTAGATTGTTCGAAACTACCAAGAGATGGCGTTTGGTACGTTCTACTGTGGTGGAACGTAGCAACGTCTACCAGATGTGAGCTTTATCTGTCGAAGGTATACTCGTTTATACTACACTGACGAGACCCAAGATAGAAAAGTCGAAACCGGTCTGCATTTAACGATATCCTGAGATAGATGACACTTTGCATCTTTCTTGATGGTTTTGGAACAATCACTGTATTTTTAGTGCTAACTCTGTTAAACAAAAATAAGACAAATTTTGTCATGTAATTCAGCGCTCGGCGTTTGGCATATAGCCAGGAGAAAAGCTGTTTTAACCTAATTTGTTTAGTCCTTATTATATAAGGCATTTGCAGATGGGTTGGAGTATAAACTCCTTATTTCTGTAATTATATTAAATATAATGTTTATAAAAGAGAATCAGATATCGTCAAGAAGTAGCTGACTAAGATGCCAGTTTAAATTCTTTATAGACATTAAACTCTTAATTGCATATCTTTGAAGCACATCATCTGCGCGCTATATACAAATTTTGATATATGTAGAAAAAACAAGTAAGTGCAGCTGCTAGTTTCTTTTATAGATACAGAATATTGTTTTTGCTCTTCTATATAATTTCCTTTAGACGCAATAGAATTTACTAATCATAAATATTGTTTATTTCATCTTTATATAGATGTTATATAAAATATTTAATTGTATACATTTTAGACTTAGAATACTTAGAATAATTTCAGTTAGGTACAATTTACATTGTATCATATCTCAAGTAACACAATCTTTGCTTTTTCTTATCAGTTGTTTCTCATAGTTACTTGATACTATTCGTGACTTATCTTATTCTCAAAAACAAAGACTTGCTTATGGTCAGCAACTCACGCCTAACTTCTAAGAATACTCATGGCTAAAGCCATTCCCATGCAGAGTCAGCAAATGACAGTTTATATAGGCGAAAGCGTGCGACCAGAAGTTAGTATCCGGCAGAGCGGCATAGTATCCGGCAGACCGGCATAGTATCCGGCAAACTAGCATAACTCATTTCAAACCTCCGGTACTCACTTAACATCATTGTAATTTTAAATCCTTTATAATAAAACGTTCAATTGTGTAATTCAAAAATAAATTGTTTTTAAAAATTGATTTTTATCGACCACGATATAAAAATCTGGCGCAGTCGTTCGGATTTTCACACGTCGTTAGAACACGGACTTTCCTCACTATCGTCGTGGAATTCCAATTCCCAAGTGACTACAAAGAACCTCAAGAAAGAAAACAATTTTTACGAAGAACGCAAGAAAACCCCAAGAAGGAAATCGCTCCAGAACACGGAATCGCCTAACTGGTCCGAACCTCTTGAAGCCCGGAAAAATCAGCTGTTCCCAGGTGACCCAGTTAAAACACGGAAATTGCCTCATTAACTGCGATATCCAGGCCAGCGTCCGGATGAATTTGATTTGGTAAGTGCATTCATATAGAATTGTCACGCCTTATCTCAAAGTGTATATTACATTATACGATTATACTGTTAATCGTCACATTTTAATTACGCGATTATACCGCTAATCGCATTACTTACATTTTATCTACATCTAAAAATAAAGTGGTATAGTCCAGTCGCTATTGCTCCTAAATTCACCTTACTCCCTAATTTCACATTTAACGTGAAAAAATATATAAACCTATTTTTTATTATTTTATTTAAATTTTTCTAACCGATTTATTAAAAATGGCAACTGCCAACGTAAATAATCAAATTGAAGAACAGGTAGAAGCTTATAAACTTTCAGAAGTATTTTCTATTGTACCCGAATATGATGGAAATCAGATCTTCTTACAAACATTTTTAAACGCTGTTCGTTGTGCCTTCCAAATGGCTGTAGGCAACCAGAAAACATTATTGACCCTCCATGTCAAAAATAAGCTTAAAGGTAAAGCTGCTGAATTAATTAATTCTCGCAACCCTGCAACATGGGACGAGATTAAAATATTATTAGAAACTCATTTCGGAGATTCTAGGGATCTCACATCCCTCATTCAAGACCTTCAACGCATTTCACAAAATCAGAATGAATCAACTTTAAATTTTATTTCGAGACTTCAGTCACATAATGCGAAAATGCACGCTTGTGTTCAGAAACAACCATTGACACCAGAGCAAAAATTAGCACAATCTACTTTAATAGAGACGATAACATTAAATACTCTTTTAACAGGGCTAGATCCTAAACTTGGCTCAATAATTCGTGCTGGCAATCCTTGTAATATGCTAGAAGCAATATCTCGAATTAAAAGAGAGCTACAGCTTTCGTATTTTGAAAACCAAAAATTTTCTCGTTCAGTAAATACATCTCAAATTAAGAAGCCTCAAATTAGTGTACAAAAAGTCTGCTCGTACTGCAAACGAAACGGACACACTATAAACGAATGTCGCACTAGACAAGCTACCCACCAATTTAATAATAATAATTCTACGAATTTTTCTAATAACACTTTTAGGCCAAATTTCTATCAACCAGGTCAACAAACTTTTCCAAGACCTACATTTACCCAAAATCAACCTAGGCCGATGTCTACAAATCAGCCAAATAATAATTTTCAACAAAACAAATTTATGCAAAATAGACCACCAATTTTTAGACAAAACCCAAATTTTCAGAGACCCTCCGTGATAAGATCAAATCCAAATTTTAATCAACAACGTACGCATCATTTAAATGAAACTGTGGATGATACTGCTCATCCGTACTATGAAACATATTACACAAATGATACTGCTCATTTGTACGAAAATGAACAATACGGAATGACGAATAGTCCTGCTTATTCAAATTCAACTCAATATTTTCAGCCCAATTATCAAATTGATAATTACGAATATAATCATACTGCTCAAAATCAAGACTCATACGACGCTACTTTTAACGATAATACTCAAAATTTCGATACTACTCAATATCCTGAAAATTCAAATACCCAAAATTTTCAATTAGACCCCCAGTCTTACGAAGACCCGCCGAATCAATCAACCGCCTTAGAACAAATTCAAGCTCAATTTCAAACGCTGAACTTGAATCAAAATCAAGACAGCCAAGAACAGAAATTCATGTAAAAAGACCTTTACTCACCGTAAATCCTCACAACCTATATTATATAAAGGACATAACTAACACTTTTAAAATTTTAATAGACACAGGAGCAGGTATTTCAATTTTTAAGCCAAAAACATGTCTAAATTATAAAAGAAGGTCCCCTGAAAACGTTATTATACAGGGTATAACCGATCAAAAACTTCTAATTACTGAATCAACATTAATTCCATTCGCTGACAACGATCCACACAAAGTATATATCTACAATCTCGATATTAGTTTCGATGGTTTACTAGGCTCTGACTTCCTAGAGCATTATAATTGTGTAATTGATTTTAATAATAGACAACTCGTAACAAACTTTAAAACAGTACCTCTATTTAAGGTCGAAGACCCTTCTCAAGATTTTGATTTGCCGCCCTCCATTCCACATCAGACTAAAGAAGTGACTCATCCTCTTCCAAAAATTTCTAAATTCGATCAAAAACTGACTACAGTTGAGAACAAAAAATTTATTTTTCCAAATTATAATCAGACATCTCCAAAAGTAATCCAAAAACCTTCCAAAATTCAAAATAAAATTTGTATAGGTCCTCGAACTGAACAAATTTTCAAATTTAAATGTAATCTTTTTAATACTGACGCAATAATATGTAATCAAGAAATAGAAAAAGTTCGTATACCGAACGCCCTTGTGAAAATTAATAACCAAGGCGAATTTTTAACAACAGTCATCAATGCTAACGCTATAGCAAAAACTATTGACTTTTCTAAATTTGAAATAGAACCTATTCAAAATTTTTCAGCATTCAATTTAAATGACCAAATTCAAAATTCAGGTCAATTTATTGATAGAAATTTTGAAATAAGAAATCAGTTAAGACTTGAACATTTAAATAAAGAAGAGAAAGAGTTATTAACGGAACTCTGCCTTAACTTTTCAGACATATTTTATCTCGAAGGAGATAACCTCACTTTCACTAATGAGATTAAACATTCAATTGATACCGGAAATTCGAAACCCATTTTCACAAAATCTTATAGATACCCGCACATCCACAAGGATGAAGTAAAAAATCAAGTATCTAAAATGTTGAATCAAGGTATAATTAGGCCATCAGTTTCGCCATGGTCCTCACCTGTTTGGGTTGTCCCAAAAAAAATGGACGCCTCTAGTATACAAAAATGGCGTGTTGTGGTGGATTACCGTAAATTAAATGAAGCCACAGTAGGTGATAAATACCCTTTGCCCAATATTTCGGATATATTAGATCAACTCGGTAAGTGCGAATACTTTACGACTTTAGATCTCGCCTCTGGATTTCACCAGATAGAAATTAATCGCGAAGATATTTCCAAAACTGCTTTTTCTGTCGATAATGGTCACTATGAATTTGTTAGAATGCCCTTTGGATTACGAAATGCCCCTAGCACATTTCAACGTGTTATGGACAATATATTATTAGGAATTCAAAATGAGCGATGTCTCGTCTATATGGACGACATTATCATTTATTCACCCACTATTCAGGAACACATGTCAAGACTTACAGACGTATTTAAGAGACTACGAAACGCGAACCTCAAAATTCAACCTGACAAATGCGAATTTCTCCGGAAAGAAGTCGCATATCTTGGACACATAATAACCCCTGACGGTGTAAAACCAAACCCCGACAAAATTAATTGTGTTGCAAACTTTCCGCAACCTAAAAATCAAAAAGATATTAAATCGTTTCTCGGACTCGCAGGTTATTACCGCCGATTTATTCCAAATTTTGCAAAATTATCCAAACCAATGACAAAATTACTTCAAAAAGATGTTCCATTCTTTTTTGACAATGACTGTATTACTGCATTCGAACAATTGAAAGAAGCTTTAACCACTACCCCTATACTAAATTATCCAAATTTCGATGAGCCATTTGTACTGACAACGGATGCTAGTGCATTCGCAATTGGCGCAGTTCTATCTCAAGGTCCTATCGGTAAAGACCTCCCCATTGCATATGCTTCAAGGACATTATGTCAAGCAGAAACTAAATACAGCACCATTGAACGTGAATTATTAGCTATTGTTTGGAGTGTAAAACACTTTAGACCGTACCTCTTTGGCAGAAAATTTAAACTCGTCACAGACCATAGACCTCTTACATGGCTTTTTTCGATTAAAGATCCAGGCAGCCGCCTTGCGCGCTGGCGTTTAAAATTAGAGGAATACTCCTACGAAATTGAGTATAAACCAGGTAAGATAAATAAAAACGCGGACGCTCTATCGCGAATAAAAATTAATTATTTCAGAAATTGTGCAAAATTACAAACAAAAGTTTTAAATTCAAATTCTGACAATGACGATAACGAATCTATCAGTACTGACGAATCCCCTGAGACAATTGTTGAAGAACTCCAAAATTTCGTAAACTTGTATAAAACTCAATCCCTAATAGATTACAACAAAATCCAATTTACTAATAATCAGTTGTTAGATAAAAAACATAAAGATATTGTTACATTCTTTCAAAAAGATAAATTAGCAGATTTACACTATAAAATTATCGAGGATATACTCGAAGAGCAACCCGATTTTATGAATAACAAAATTAACATAGTCTCTAGTAAATCCGTTAAAAATCGTAAATACTATATAATTCTTTTACCATTTGAATCTGATAGTATAATAGAAACGCTTTTTATCACATTATTCAGAGGACAAGACAATTTTGAAGAAACAAAAAATTATTATATTGAAAATAATTTAGACCTACCAACTTTAGAAATGTTTTCCTATATTTATTCCGGTAAAGACATAAAACTTACTGTTTGTCAAAATTTAGTCAAACGACCTGACGATGACCAAATACCAATTATAATTGATCAACATCATTCAGGAAAATCTAACCTTCATCGAGGAATCAATGAAACCATTAGACGAATCAAAGAAAAATATAATTGGCCCGGTTTACTAAAAGATGTCGAAAAATACATTCAAAATTGCGAGACATGTCAAAGAACAAAAATTTTGAGAAAAAATTTAAGTAGTCCTCTAGTAATTACGGAAACCCCGAAAACACCGTTTGAACGAGTTAACATTGACATTCTAGAAGTCCCCACTCGGAATTATGTTTTGACCATCAGAGACGAATTAACTAAATTTACTCAAGCATACCCGCTTGAAGACAAAACCGCACGATCGACAGTAAATACTTTACTTGTTTACTTCCAACACTTTGGCACACCCCTTCGCATTCACTGCGACTATGGAAAGGAATTCGACAACACCCTGCTTAGAGATCTTTGCACCCTCTATGACATTAAACTGACGTATTCCAGTGTTAATCATCCGCAATCCAACGGATCGGTTGAACGTTTCCACGCAACCTTATTAGAGATGATTAGAATAAATAAAACAGAAAACCCTCACGAACACCCTCTAACAGTACTCCCATATGCTGTAATATGCTACAACAATTCCGTCAACAAAACCCATGGATTCTCCCCATACGAATTAATTTTCGGTCATACTTCCAGCCGACCTCCAGAAAAATTATATAATGAAAACCAGTTAATTTCAAAATATATCAGAGACCTCAATAACAGAATTTCTCACTACTACAAAATTGCCCGTGAAAAAACTATACTATCTAAGCAAAAATCAAAAACCAGGTTTGACAAAAATGTCCCCGAAAATCAATACAAATTTAAAGTCGGAGACAAGGTCTACGTGAAAGAGTCACAGATCAAAAATAAACTTAGCAATAAATTTAACGGTCCCTTCGAAATTCAAGAAATACTTAAAAATTCTGCAATCCTATTAAACTCTCAAACGAATCAAACAACTAAAGTAAATTTTGACCGAATGAAACCCTATTTTGAAAATTAAATTTAATCACAGGAAATCTAGACGCAGAAGATGGCGAATATTACACAAACAGTATTAACAAATTAATTACAGACGAACATCAAATTGAAAATTTATTAAAAAATCAAATATCCGTAACAACATCGGTAATAAAGAATTTCAACACAACTATTCAAAAATTACAACTAGACGAAGAAACATTTAACAGAGACATTAAATTAATATCTGACACAATTTACAGAACTAAAGAGAAACTCAAAATTTTCGAAGTAAAATTAAGATTCCTAGAAAAATGCGAAATATTAATGGAAAGCTACTTGTACATTGAGGATCAATTAAATGACATATTAAATTCAATTACATTCGCGCGTCTAAAAATCATTCATACTTCTATTATAAATCCTAGAGATCTGATATCCGCATTACAGGAGATATCTCAAAACTTGCATCAAAATAATTTACCACTTCCAATAAAATTATCTGATGTTGGTAGATATCTAGATATCATAGAACTATCAGCATTTCAAACCGATTCAGATTTAATATTTGTTCTAAAAATTCCTCTTATTGATCAACAAAGATTTTCCTTATTCCAATTATTCCCAATGCCTATCCTCAATAATCGGACTGGTTTATATCATGTTTTGTCAACCAATCAAAAATATGTTGCGCGAGACGACGATTCTATAATGTACATTCCTATGTCAAATCTCGACGGATGCAAACCACTCGTCTTTGGACAAAAACTGTGTTCAAATTTGTTCGCCTACCCCATTGATGACAACGCCATATGCGAAGCCAAAATTCTGAAGAACACCAGGACCCTTCCGGAAAATTGCCAGACATCTTTAATATTTGCAGAAGGATACAAAGTTCACAATCTAGAAGACAACACTTGGCTTATAATCAATTCTGAACCCCTTCAAATAACCATCTCATGTCAAAACCGAAATTCTAAAACTGAAGTAATTTTCAAAAATTCTATTCTCAAGTTACAACCTTATTGTAGTGCTTTTGTTGGTGTTACCAAAGTCCAAGCAAACTCTAGAGACACTACTGTAACTCATGATGATTCTCACCCTATTCTAATCCCTTACAACTGCTGTGACAACATTCCTGACGATCTGCAAATTCCAAAATTAAAGCCTTTAAAATTAAACAATCTCAACGTTGAAGACCTTGAAGTTGCAAAGCACAAATTAGATGAATATTCCAAAACCCTTGATGATTTAATCAACGAACCTTTTGTCACGAAACATATTTCTTGGTTTACCTATTTCATAATTACTGTCATAATTCTTCTCGTCATCCTATACTTCACATGCAAATGCAGAAGAAGAAGAAGACTTGCTATTTCCCTAACGTCAAATTTACCTCCACCGCCTCCTGGACAATCAAAACCCGTTGGACGACTCACCAACTTTATTTCAAGAAGAAGGCCCGCTATCAGACCAACAGACAGTTCCCCAGAAGATACTGAACTAAATTGAGACTTTATAGTGATTTTGGAACTTTAACATTTTATATTCTGTGACTAGTGTTCAAGTGAACTGGACTTATGTGATTATTATTATTTTATTTTGTTCACTTGATTTTACTACAATTTTACCTTATATTATTATATTGCTTATTGCATTTATGTTGCACTTAATAGCAACATTCATATTTTTGGAACTTTCTGCTTATCCAAAAGTTGCTGTATACCACCAACTTTTCTATAAGGGGGGAGTTGTTATATAAAATATTTAATTGTATACATTTTAGACTTAGAATACTTAGAATAATTTCAGTTAGGTACAATTTACATTGTATCATATCTCAAGTAACACAATCTTTGCTTTTTCTTATCAGTTGTTTCTCATAGTTACTTGATACTATTCGTGACTTATCTTATTCTCAAAAACAAAGACTTGCTTATGGTCAGCAACTCACGCCTAACTTCTAAGAATACTCATGGCTAAAGCCATTCCCATGCAGAGTCAGCAAATGACAGTTTATATAGGCGAAAGCGTGCGACCAGAAGTTAGTATCCGGCAGAGCGGCATAGTATCCGGCAGACCGGCATAGTATCCGGCAAACTAGCATAACTCATTTCAAACCTCCGGTACTCACTTAACATCATTGTAATTTTAAATCCTTTATAATAAAACGTTCAATTGTGTAATTCAAAAATAAATTGTTTTTAAAAATTGATTTTTATCGACCACGATATAAAATAGATAAAGAACAAAAAGTATGTGGTACGTATTAGTACACATTTTCTTTCTGCGTATATTTATGGTAAGGTCTTACTACCGCTATGGAAAAAACCATATGCATCTCAAATAAGAGTAGTGATAGCATAGAACAAATTTACATAATGATTTATAATTATCAAAAGTTTTTGAAACACTTCAATATCTGATTTTTATTAGACAAACATTACAGCACACTAAACCTATGACTCGATAAGTTTTACGTTCATAACTGAAATTATTTTCTACATATTTTAGTCAAACGTTTGTAATATTCATAGGTTTTTAGAGAACACGCAAATTTCTTATTAAGAATGTGGGTGTTGAAATTAAAATACCTCCACATAAATGAATAGGACCTTTATTTTTAGACGAATATATTTAGAACAAATATGCAGAGGTAATCTAATTAGTCACCAAAATAGCGGGAAATATTTTCGTCGCACAATATTGGATGTAAGAATACCGATACCTATACGAGTCTGCAGTAATAAACAGATCACTGGATAGTTTTTAATATAACTATTATTCTCATTTATTAATAGTTACGGAATATATTGGAAAATTGTACTATTTTGGTAATAATTTTAATTAAACAGGAAAAAAGAAAAAATAGGGAACATATTCATGCTTCTAATAGTGGTAACTCTAACTGCTTCAGAATAGTGGTGTCAAAGGTAGAGTTTTCATTCAAATAGATTTTTTTTAATTAATATGGAAGAAAAGGGAATTACAATCGCGGACCTATAAGGACCAGTTTCAAAATACAGAAATGGAAGAATTGTTGAAATAGATAATGGAAATGATAAGAGATAAGAGGCCAAGAAGTAATGAGACGACCTGAAGAAACAATTAGAAAAAGTAAAAACTAATTAAGAAATTATAATAGCAAGTCAAGCATAAATGAAAGTTGATATGTAGGAATTTTCAGAACGTATAGAAATGAAATGAAGAAAGAAATGAAATGAGACATTAGGAAACAACTGGATAATATTAAGGTTATTAAGATGAACTTAAGAATAACATGAGTTAATTTGATGCATAAGTAAGTGAAATTATCATTAACATGAAAAATGAAAAAAATAAAAGGTATAGCTCCAGAAGATCATAATCTCAAAGTTAGTAAACACCAAATCAATCACCAGAACCTGACAAAAAATAAACCACCTGTCCATGACGGTAAAACCTCGTAGCTTTATATCTATCGCAGTTGGTCGAAGTTACATTAATAACTGGACATAATTGGACTAATGCCAAAAAGATAACAGCTATAATAGTGGCTCCACGAGATGAAACCTTAGATGTTCTGAAAATGTGAAATGAAGACAAGTATACAAATTTTCATTAATTAGTTCCTCACTTGAAAATCAGGTTTGGCGATAAGCATCTTGTTGCAGATGTTTATCGATGTTATAGATGTTCATCAAGCACCATTGAAAGGTAATACAATTGAATGCTGATATAGCCTATCTAGGAAATCTGGCATATCCAGTAGTCTCAGAAAATTTTGTTGAATAACTAGCTGGCTTCTTTTTTTTTTTTTGTAAGGGGAGGGGAAATCTTGCATAAGATCCCGGGGGTAGAGCCAGGAGTGTCGGATTCTTACCGACTAAAACCCCTCCCCTTTTTCTCGCCTGCCTCACTGGAACCGCTTTCGCATTACTTCAGTGGGGCAGTTGGTCTAGGGCTTCCTGTTCGTCATCGGTCCTCCCTTTCTTTACTTTCTACGATATGTCTAATCGTTTTATATGCCCATATACTTTCCATGTACTTTCTCCTGATACAAGACCTGCCATCATGTTATGAGCACTAAACGGTGTTCCACTTTCGCTGGCATAGGTTTCCCTGCAGGTTCTCCGTCTCGGGCATACAAATAGCGTATGCTCCGCGTCGTCTGGGTCCCCACAGTACCTGCACTTGAAGGTCTCACATCTGTGTCGCTCGTACAGGTACTTTCTGAAGCACCCATGCCCTGAGAGGGCTTGTGTGAGATGGTAGTCTACTTCTCCTTATTGCCTCTCGGTCCATAGCGAGATGTTGGGGATCAGGTAGTGCGTCCATCGCCCGTACCTTCCTTCCCTCCACCTATCCTGCCACCTGCTCATGAGGTTGTCCCTCGCAATCACTCTGTTCACACCCCTATATTTTTCATTTCGTTCTTGGATCATGAGTTCTAGTGCGGGGACTCCGGCTATGATGCCGACAGCCTCCGTTGACACCGTTCTGTACGCTGAGCAAATTCTTAAGTTAATTTTCCGCTGGAGGCTTGCTAGTTTACCGGACAGTTTTTTATTTCTTAATGCGGAGTGCCAGGCAGGTGCTGCATATAGTATCTGGGAGTTTATTGTGCTCGACAGCAGTCTTCGCTTTGAAGCTCTGGGCCCTCCTATGTTTGGCATAAGACTAGTCAGAGCGGTTGCTGTTCTTTCTGTTTTTTGAATGGTCTTCGTGACGTGCGCTGCAAACGTGAGTTTCACGTCCAGCCATACCCCCAGATACTTTATGGCCTTCGAGGGAGCTACCACTCCGGTGGTTATGGGAGTAGTTTGCTGCGTCTCGTGCGATCCTAAGGACTTCCTCGATGGCATCCACGGTTTGCCGTCCCTCCCTGAAGCCATGTTGGCGGTCCGATAGGCCTCCCGTCCGCTCCAGTTCGCTGTGCAGTCTGATCAGTAAGAGGTGTTCGTATAGTTTGCCCTCGGTATCGAGCAGGCATATTGGTCTGTGTGACGGTGGGTTGTCAATAGGTTTATCTCCTTTCCTGATTAGCACTAGCCTGGCTCGTTTCCATTCTGGTGGAAATATTGCATTTCGCGCTAGCTGGTTGTAGACCGCTAAGACGTATTCGGCTTTATATCGAGTAACGTCTTTGATGATCTCCGAAGGGATGTTTCCTGGCCCTGGGGCTTTGTTGTCTTTAATTTTTGTGCATGCTGCACGCAACTCATCTAAGCTAAAATCAGTAAATATCACATTATTATCACAGATAAATATCACTTGGCCATGCACCGGGAAGAGGTGGTCGACTACCTCTTCCACAGTTTGCATGGTCATTTGCAGTTTGGGGGGATAGCCGGTTATCCTTTTCATGACAATCTTATAGCCATTTCCCCAGATATCACAGTCTATTTCGTTACAGAGAGTTTTCCAGCTCTCTCTTTTTGCTGCCTTGATCATCGTACGGAGCCTTTTCCTTATTTGCCTATATTCCTCCCATAAGGGTGCGTTGTCTTCCAGCGGGGTTCTTCTGGCGCTTCTGGTGCACGCTCTTCTTTTCCTGAGGCACTCCTCTCGGAGCTCTGAAATTTCGCTGCTCCACCAGTATACTGATTTGCCCCTGCGACAGGGTTTTCTTCTTGGCATTGTTTTGTTGCAGATCTAGTTAAGCGTGGAGGAGAAGCCTTTTGCGTTTGTTTCCTCCCATCCCATATCCTCGTCTGTTAGCACTCGTTGCAATTTAGCCTTGTCAAGTTTCTTTACTTGCCACTGTTCGTGCTTTGTACTTTCCCTCTTGGGTAGTTGCTCTTTTTCCGCTACCTCAAAGACTATATAGCCATGGTCACTCAGGGATTCTATGTCTAGAACTTCCCATTTCGTGATGCTATTTCGGATGTCGAGCGTCGCTATGGTAAGATCCAAAGTGGAGGAATAGTCTCTCCTGCGAAAGGTCGGGGTGCTCCCCTGGTTAACGATGATTAGGTCATTTAGCGCGGCCCACTCGGTCTCTATCTCGCCTCTCCTGTCCGTGGGGTCCTTTCCCCATTGTGGGGATTTCGCGTTAAAATCTCCTACCACTATAGCCTTTTCTTTGTGAAGCCTAATGAGCGTTTCGACCTCTAGCAAGATTTCCTCTAGATCCTCGATATCTTTGTTGCCCGATGAGTAGCAGTTGTATATCGTACATACGTTAGTGGCAATGTAAGTGAAACTGTGTCCCCTTCCTTGCCTCTTAACTGTGATTTTACGGTCCATCACTTTTATGGCCGTGTCTAGATCCTCATCGCATAGCCAGTCTATCTCTAACCGCATTGCGGTTTGGTTCACTTGCGAGAATTATTGTAGACCCTATTTCGTTCGCGGTAGCCATAGCCATGTCGTGGGCTGGACGGCTCCTGTACAGGTTTATTTGTAGCAATTTAATTTTGACTGCCCTTTTCACCGGACTGGGAATCTCCGATTTCCTTCCCTCCTCTCTTTTTTTGCTGGGCATTTAGCACTGTTCGACTGGTGTCCTTCTGCCTTGCAATGGATGCAGAAGGCCTTGTTTCCACAACCCTCCGCTTTGTGTCCTTCCTGACCACACTTAAGGCAGGCATTCTCTCTATCAGGTCCCTTCCATTGTGCTTTAGGTTCCCAGCACCTAAAGCATCTTTGTTCCGTCTTCCGTTCTTGGACCCTGCAGCTCAGCCAACCAATCTCTGTTCTCACCAGTTCGATAAGTTTCTGAGCTTCCTTTTCTGGCAATATTACCGTGGCGTTCTGTTTGCTTGAAGTTGCCGGTCGTAATGCTCGAACATCTACATTTTCTGGTTTCGTCTGCGTAGCATTAGTGATGGCATTTTGAATTTCTTCTATCGTGGTCACTTCATCGAGGTCCCTTACGTGGAGGACTTTCTTGTTTCGTAGGCACGACGTGATCGCCTCCGGGATCTTGTTCTTGATCTCGTTTTTTAAAGCTTCTAGTTTATTCGATCCATTTCTTACCGTTAATAGGAGTTCTCCACTTCTGGTCTTTTTGATCTCTTGGACCTCGACCCTGATGTCGGTAGGGGTTAACCGTCTGTCTCACTGCCTTGAGTGTATCTGCGTAATTTGCGTTAGGAATCTTAACTAACAGAGCGTCCTCTTTGAGCTTTTTGTTGCTCGCCCCTCCTGCTACCTGTGAGCTTTTTTGCCTCCCCCTTTTTTCTTGGTTTTCAGGATCCTTGTATATAGTCACCTCTACGTTGGTTTTCGCAAACAGGAATCTCAGCGCTCTAGTAACTACAGTTCCAGTCGTCCCTCCCATGTCCGGCACGGCAGCTCTTGTTTTGTTACGGCTAATTATGTACTCTTTTATGTACTTGAGGGAGTGAAGAATGTGCTCCTCCTGAATATTCTCCTTTGTTTCGCCTTCCGAAATGATTGGATAGTGGATTTCCCTGGTGTCGAGGGAAATATTTCCTTCGTCGTCGGGGAATCCGAGCGAGTGAACCATCATTGCCACCTGTCCTATCTTCTTGCCTTGCCTTAAAATGTCTCTTTTTCCCCCCAGCCTATCCAGCACCTTCTCCACCGTCTTGTGTGTGGATTCAAGGTCTTCGTTGCATGGTACGATCAGTGAACATTCCGTCGGAGCTTCGCATATGTTTCCGCGTTGTATACGAAGTTTGGGGATAATTTCGTCTCGCCAGTCTTCCTCCGTTACCTGCTTGAAGGTTTCATAGGTGTCGTCTTTAATTAGTGAATGTCTTCTGGCTTCTTTCCTTTGTATTTCTTTGCAGCTTTCACACTGCGAGGGTGGGATGATAGGGTCCTTTTGTTCTTCTTTCTGCTTTTCTCCCATGTATCTAATCTGGGTACGGAGGATATGGTTTTCGTTTTCCAACGCTTGTACCGCCTCCTGCTCTCTTGTTCCGTCCAGTGTTTCTCCTAGCAATTCTTTCATATTTCTTTCGTCTAGCCTTTCAAGTTGGAGGAGTAACCTGGCTGAGACCTCTGTAAATTCCTTCTTAGGTTTGTAGGCTTCCGTAGTCGTTTTATTCAGTTGCGCCACTTGCACCTTGATGTTGCCCAAGATATCCTTAAAGGCATCTCGATAGTTGCTTTCCCTCTCACCGACCTTTCCTGGCAAGTTCTCGCCTTCAACCCTCTTTCGTTTGCTGGGCTGCCTTGATTTTTGTGCCTCTCTCGGGTCAGTCAGTGAGCTGGCTCTCGGTCTCAGTGGAGTCCTTAGTAAGGAACTTCTTCTCTTGAAGGGGTAAGCTTCTTTTGCTCTTTCCTTTGATAAGCCAGTATCGTATTCAGATGGTGCGGCCTGACTCATCGCCGTCACATCCCTTGGAGTCGATTGCATGCCCCGCCCCAGAATCCGTGGGGCAGTCCATCTTATCGATGGAGCGGGATTCTGGACCATCATCGGTCCTACCCGCCTGGGGTACCAAGTTGTATACATCCGACATATTCCTTCTTGTGAGTCATTCTTTGTTTTCACTGCTCCGGTTTGACCTGTCCGGCATGGGGTCTGTGACCCCCGCCGGCATAGCTCTGGCCATCATTGCAGCTACTCAAGCCGCCCCACCTCTACAAGGTGGGGACTCCTCGGGGGGGGGGGGGGGGAATAACTAGCTAGCTGTGTAAGTAGTAATCGACGTCATTACAGAACATTAATCGCTGTAGGCATTAAGGCTTGGTAGATGTAAGAATCTTAATGAAGCTTCAGGGTATACGTTGAATTTCGAGACCGCGAAACAGGCTCACATCTGAAAGAAGAAATAATGTAAATTAAACGAGGAGATGAAACATTTACTAAGCAAGCTGATCTACTATATAAAGTTAATAGCAACAAGGGATTTATGAGGATGGAAAGCAGTGAATCCCCGGAATTCTAAAACTGTAAAGGCAAAGGGCATATAACACCTCATTGTACAAATTTAAAGAAAGGAAAACATCTTAATCGGCTAGATGTTGGAAAACAAGAAAACTCTCGGAAACTACTAGAATATGACTTTATGAACAACGTAAATGCCGTTTACATAGTAATGCAGATGTAATTTCAAGAAGACCATGTTCCGAGGGTTTTCCTACTGTAAACCAGCAGTAAGTAAAGAACTTGGTAGGTGATTCTGAAAAGCAGTGCTGATTAGTGAAAGATCAGAATCGAAGAACCTTTCTGTAGAGTAGTGAATATATCCGAATGGAAAGACATATTTCCATTGAGAGGAACAAGAAAACCAACTCGATTGGAAAAACAACTCTAATTAATTGGCAACATTGAAATATTACCGTACACTATGGGATTCGTTAACTATAGAAGAAGATATACTGAAGAGAAGCGAAAGAGTTTAGATAGAAAGAAATTTTGAAAAGAAAGACAAATTGTTCCCCCATTAGTTCTCCCATTAGCTGGATTTTACAAGACTTCGTGTCTGTTTCAAGAAGTCCATAGTGGTGGGGCCAGAAGTCACTTCGACGTGAATAAGACTTTGAATAAAGACCGGGAGAAGTTTTACTCGTTAGAAAGTTAAATCAATGTAGAATATTAATGCCATAGATACACTGACTGCTCCAATAAAAAGGAACCTAGGACTAGAAGCCGGGAACTCATGAAGCAATGTAATATTGGAGCTCCTTTTAAAATAAATGTTGTCGATGTTGCTGGACTGTTTTCTCAGATAGAGGCAATCACTAATCTTGGTGGTGATGAACTACTTCAGCTAGTAGTCACAAATGTGTGCAATTCCCAGACAAAAAAATACTAGGAGAGGTGAACATCGACAATTTATTGGGCAAATTTGGTGTTCCTAGAGACAGGCATTTAAATCAAAGGTGAAATTTCAGGTCTGACATCTTTCAGAGAGTATGAGAACTAACGAGAATAAGGAACAAAAGAACCACACACCTGCATCCGTACAACCTGAATGCACAATAGAGATGTTAGCTGTACCTTAGAGAACCATTTGAATATAGTAGTTAATAAAAATCAGAGTGACTGAGATCACTATATACAACTTTATTTACTGGTATGTCATACAGTTGTACATAAGAGTATGAAAAGAACACCAGCCAACATAATTTTAGGAGGGAACTACAGATACTTTTCTATTTTCGTAGACATCTAGAACATGCAGAAATAATTTTAAAGATTATTTATCAAAGCAAGTGAGAGATCCAAAATACGATATGACGCTAGTTCTTTATGGAAACAATTTGGCTTCTATGGCGGCTATTAAGTTTGGCTGTATAATCCTGTGAGGAAGAAAGTTGCACACATCTTAGCAAGAACTTCAAGATAAATGATCAAGAGAATCAATTACATCGTCTACAGGATTCAAATAGGACCCCAAGCAAAAATTATGATGGATAACCTATACCGTTTAGCCCTCCATACAAAGGAAGTTACAAAAAGGAATAGTAGCTGATTAGGACACTTGCTTCAGGACTATTGTATAATTTGTGAAGTCGTTATTTAGTTTATTACTTTAGAGCTACTTTTATTAGGTCTAGTATTTGCTTCTAGTTATTTTACATCTACTTACTTTTTCTACCATACATAAGTTGCGAATTTTCAATATGATTTTTATTTTGTCTCTTTTTAGATTTTGATTTTTGTTTGGATTTCGACTCTCGAGGTAGCCACGATCGTTCAAGAACACTAGACTAAGTGTATAAGGCACCAAAGATGGCTAATTTGAATCGGTATACTAAACAATTGTATTTGACAGTTGTGAATAGAACTATCAAGCAAACGTTTTAAAGTGTGATTTGTGCTGTTGAAGAGAACACGCAAGAATATGGTAACACAATAGAATATAATAACATTTTGATGACATATGTATACAATAGAATATAGTAATGTTTATTTTAATGTTTTCTAAATTTGTTGGATTTCAACAAAAAATTAGATAATGTTATCAGAACATTATAACTTTTATAAGTCAATTCAAGTAAAACAGACAAATTATGAAACAGTAACAGAAAACGAAAAAATATAATGACTTCCATACAACGAGTACCACCCTAATGCAGACAAGTAATATATTATGCAAGGCCAACATCTCTTAATAAAACAGTGCAGTATATCTGCGTCCCCTTTTTCCGGTCGAATAGAGAGAATAGTAAACTCTTTGAGTAAGTAATAGAGTTACGGAACTGTAACAAGTCCAGTTTCAATTAGCCCGATAAGGAATACAGTTAATCTTATCCAGTGATAAGGAAGAGAGCAAATTAGATAGAAGTTTCAGCGCTTTATAGACTATAGTAGCTAACTAATAGAATTACTTGGTTGATTTTATAGCACCGTGTTTAATGAATGAAATGCACTAGTATATTGAAGATATTATTAACTACCATTCTCCAAGGTAATTTCATATGTCCATTTATTATTACTAGAAGTATTAACAAAATGTTTTACTAAACTAACAGTAGAATAATAAATTATGAATGTCATCGTGTAGACTTCCACTCTATGAGAAACTTAGTGGATATTATTTTGATTTTATACTAAGCGAAGTAAATTAAGACCATATAATAATGATTCTGCCTTCAATATCTCCTCTGCTGTAATTATAAAACGAATATGACTATAATTCACGTGATTCAGTCACCAACATGAGACCAAGTAATTATTTCATCCAATTTATGTTCGATGTTAAACAAACAAAAACCGATTATTTATGAAATATACTTTTATCTACGACCATTTTATCTACGTAATATGGGGTTCATTGAGCTATCTTGAGTTATGTAATGATGTATAGTACATCACCGTTATGTAATGAACTCATTACATCACTGTTATGTAATGAACTCATTACATAACTCATTTTGATTTTCAAAATGAGTTATGTAATTATATATAGTTATTTCTTCATTATAAACGAAGAAGTAAAAATTTATTGAAACTAAAAACAGTACAATAATTATTTGTTATTATAAATATTAATATTATTTTCGCCAGATTTTAGTAAGATTTTCGACGTAGATAATGCACAACGCGACGATGAAATCACAGAACTAAGCGTTATTTAAAACAACTGGATTGTTACTATGGTTTTAACAAATTTGATGCATCATGTTACTTTGATTTGGTATGATAATGTTTAAGTGACTTTTAACGGATGTCATAATTATTATCTGTCAAATCTGAATTTTTCTTAAAAAATCGGTTTTTAATCTCTTTTTCTTATCCAAGCGGTCGTAGATAAATTGTTGTACATCACACGTGGGCTAGAGCACAATAATGCGCCTATCCCATTAATAATGTAAATAATCATTAAAAGCATATATAAGTTTCTAAATTAAACCACATTTTATGAAACAAATAACTCGTTAAACCTTTGTACTATAATATCACAGATAGACATTCAAAAATATAGAAAAATAGTAAAAACAAAGTTTTATTGCAGTAATTTTGATGAATTACAAATTTCTACTTTTGCATGAAATTATAATAGGTATTACGAAGCATGTATAAAGATTTTGTATTTTATCGCACCCACTGGTTCGCCCACAGTTATTCATATTTGCTATATATTAACTCACACTATAAACAATTTTAACCCGTTTTTGAATTCATAGTAGATTAACGTAAAGTTTTCTAGATGATAATTTCCAACAAACATGTATGCATATACAAAATATATGCGGAATAGACCAAAGGCGCCTACATCTTATATTTATAATTAGAATCTATTATAAAACTAAAAAGAAAGTGAGAGAATTTCCTTCTTTTATATAGTACCCATCATCGCAGACATCAAAAGAACGGAACCATTAATAAACGTTTTTAACAATTTGATGAGCAATAATTCATAGGGATAATAAATACATTCTCTGCCATAACATTAATATAACAAATAATGTAATTAGTTTAAATCATTTTACTATTCAACGATAAACAAAGAAAAATCCTGATGATATTTTATTGTTGTTTGCGAATGCTTTATTGAACAACTAAATTGCTTTGAAATATAAACATAACGAAACAGAAAATGCAGTGTGGCCAAAAAAGGAGTGCTGTTTTACTAATATAACTAGTGTTGCGAGGGTGATATTTAATTAAATATAGACTACTAATGAAACAGCTTCTAGTCTACTAACTGTAATTTAGTATGTCGACAAGCAAAATATGTTAACTAAATTCACATCATAATTATAATATTAGTGTTAGGTACTTCCTCCATCAAACCGTATGTTGATCCCAAAGCTAGTTGTCGGTCCCGGAAGAGTGTCACTGGCTTCTTAATATGCTAATAGAATACTGGCTTTTAATAATAATGGCTTTTAATAATTCACTACCAAATTATTTTCTAAAATTTTATGTGATTATTCAAGTCCGCGTTTAGTTTTCTATACAGTGCTATTCAAAAGTCCCCTCCCCCCTCTTATCTTTTTAACGATTATGCATAAACTAGTGAAATTTGGTAACTGAATATTAAGGGTTGTAAACTTCCCTACTAGTTATGATAGATGACGTATGCGTCAAAGATGACGTCACAAGGTCGTTGTGGACAATAATTTTAAATGGAACCCTATGGCAAGCGACACCTCTTTTAAAAGGTATCGAAAAAACGTATTCAATGATACTAATATTGTTTGTATTTATGGTAGTTTTGCTGGATTAAATCAGTAATCAGTGAACTTGGATAATAATTTTAATTACAGATTCAAGAATCAGTACCTACTTATAGTAATTGTTCGAAGTGAGCTCCATCTACTTCCTGACAGTAAAACATCCTATTGCGAAACTCTTCTCGTACATTTTCAAATGTGTCTGCGGAAATAGCCCTACATTCTGTAACAATACGTTGCTTTAAAACATTAATATTGTCAGGCTGAGTGGCGTAAACCTTCGATTCAAGATACCCCCACAGAAAAAAATCTAAAGGTGTGAGGTCCGGTGATCGAGGCGGCCATTCCATTGAACCTCGTCGTCCAATCCATCTACCAGGATATTCTTCATCCAAATACCGTATTACTGCACCGTAATAGTGTGGAGGAGCACCATCCTGTTGGAATGTTATTTCCAAAATGTCGAATTCATCTTGATTATCTTCCAAAATTTCAAGGATTAACGGTTCTATTGCATTTTGCAACATCTGCAGATGCACCTCACCGGTTAAGTTGGTATTTAAAAAAACAGGCCCAACGATGTGGTTTCCCAGTAGACCTGCCCAAACATCGACCTTCTCGGGATACTGAGTATGTGTTTCACGAAACATGTGAGGATTTGCGTCACTCCAATATCTCACGTTTTGTGTATTTACATTTCCATTTAGATAGAAAGTACTTTCGTCACTAAAACAAATTGTTTTGACATAGTCTGGCTGTTGGTTAATTTTAGTCTCCATATTTTCACAAAATTGCAGTCTTCGGTCTGGATCGTCGTTTGAGAGTTGATGAACCATTTTTAATTTGTATGGGTGAAATTTGTTTTTTTTTTTCAACACCCTGTGCACTGTACTTTGACTGACTTCACAAGTTGATGCAACTTGAGTTGTTGAAGAAGTAGGATTTACTATTACTTCTGCCAGTATATCAATTTTTTTCTCATCAGAAATTTGTGGTCTGCCATATCGTTTTGCATCATTAATACTACCCGTTATTTTAAACTTACGAAGAAGCTCTTTCAAATAAGTCCTCGAAACTGGGCGATCGGGAAACCTTTCATTAAAAATGCGTTCTGCTGCATGAATATTTTCTCCAGTTTCACCAAGTATTAGGATCGCTGCTACTTTATCACCTAAAACACGTACCATTTCTCTTCTTGAAGCACTTAAACGTTCAGCTCACAACAGTTTAACAAATTATTGAATGTACAAATATTTTAAAATTACCACAAGGTACTACAACAGTTAAACATTCCATCAACAATACACAAATTATTAAATGTATAAAAACTTTGACAGCTAAAAAAACATCAAATTGGGGAGACTTCAAAACGTCAGATTATTTACTCTCCAACTATCCAGTGGCGGTGCTTGAATTTTAAATTTTATTATTAACTGATTTAATTCATCACAGCTTTGCGGTTTTTGAAAGCCAGTTGTCAAAACTGCCGTAAACAGACACAATATTAGTATCATTGAATAGGTTTTTTCGATACCTTTTAAAAGAGGTGTCGCTTGCCATAGGGTTCCATTTAAAATTATTGGTCACAATGACCTTGTGACGTCATCTTTGACGCATACGTCATCTATCATCACTAATAGGGAAGTTTATAACCCTTAATATTCAGTTACCAAATTTCACTAGTTTATGTGTAATCTTTCTAAAGATAAGAGGGGTGGAGGGGACTTTTGAATAGCACTGTATATCGTATACATCTTAGAAACGAGTTTGTTTAGAATGTCATATTTCTTGTATTTATTTGTCCAACAGAAGCCCAACTACCTGACAAAAATATTAGATAGTTTTGGATGTCTCAGAGTATTTTTTTCAAGACAGTAGAGTAATGTATGTCACAATGAGCAGACGAGATATTAAAATAATAGGTCATGGTGGATACATTTTTCATTTATTTAAAATATTATATTTTAAATAACATTTTCATTAAGATTTTTAAAATATTAAGTATATCTGAATATCTGGAAAGTATTGTTTAGCCTAATGTTAATATGTGGAATAAGATTTATCTGTAAGAGTAACTCGGAGAAATCAACATTGTTATAAAGTAGATTATGAAGAAAAATTACACTGTTCAGTATTTGTCTGATTTTCAATGAACGCATATTAAATCTAGATAAGAGTAATTAATTATTATAATCACGGTTAGGATACCTGTCATTATTATATAGGCCAAAATTGTAGAAATATTCTTTGAGCTAATTCAACAATTGAAATTGGGTACCATATCAGCATTGGCTACCACAGAAGCATCCTCTGATCTGGAACAAATCTGGAACAAGTGAATACATTTTTTTATAATATATTTGTGAATGAATTGCAGTTCCTTATAATAAAATCAATTTTTTTATAGTTGGCCCAATTGTATTTTATTAGGTTGTCCATTTAAGGAAGTATTATTGAATGAATAATAAAAGGAAATTAGAAATGTAGAAATACATGATCATAGGAATACACACATCATTTAAAAAAGATTTTATTTTGAAAAATATTTTCATGTCATGTAGAAATACCAATTAATAATTTTCGTAAGATCATTAATAAATTGGAACCTTGAGGAGCTTTTGAGTCAGGAACATGCTTGCTTAATTTAAAGCCATTGTAGGCAACAAACTGAGGTATGTTATTAAAGTATAATGAATACTTCAAGTATAATGAATAATTCAAGTATAATAAATACAAATGTAACACAAGATAAGAAAATTAAAAATTCGCCAATCTTGAAATAACGATATGATTAATAGTATCAAAGGCTTTTGATACTATACATTAAAATATCAACAATCTGGAGACTTTGATGTACATAATGATAGATTAAATGAAGTGGGTAGGAGAATAGTAAAAATGTAAAAACAGCCCTTGAGTAGTAATCTTGGTATAACTTATATCTTTCATTGTTCCAATTGATGTTATATTGTTTTCAATTCAACAATATTGGTAGGTATATTGTTTTTCAATTTTCTTAATTGATGTTTCGATATATTTTTGTATTAAAGAATTAATATGACACAACCGTATTGTGTTGACAAGAACTTCTGGACAAAATTAACGTATCAGTGAAACTTCACATTATTGCTTTTATTGTTTCGAGGATTTAAGCCATAGCACCTACGTACATATTTTTATAATTAAACGATTTCAACTAGTATTTAACAAATTAGAATTGTATTATCGAGAAGAAAAATGAATAAATAATAGAATGTGATAATAATGTGAAATGCAATGAAAACGGTGTTGATGAAAAACTTTAGCAAAACAACTAATTCATAAAATTAAATCATAATAATTTGGATTTACTGGCGTGTAGATCCTGTTCTAGCTATTATCACTGCTTTAAGTCATCTGAGCATACTATTTGCCATATCAAGTAGTGTATGGTTTCCTGAGGAATATTCTCCCCTTTGACAATAATGACTACAGTAATAATGACCCACAGTAGAAGCATACAATTTTTTCAATTACGACGATGGTTAAAGAGACATGGCCGTCCCCAAGGCGGAAATAAAGCACAACTTGTTGAGAAGTTAGGATAACAATTATATTTATATTATGTTTCAATGCATTAATACATATATTAGTAATAAAAAAATATAAATAATTTTTAGTTTATTATTTTAGTTAATTAAAAAATTATAATTCTCATTTCTTTTAACAGTTATTATTTTTTTTAAATAACCAACTTACGCCATGAGTTTGTTTATATTCTTCAGCCAAACAGATTCTTGCTACTTTTACCTACAAAGGACATTCACCATTTCAGAATATTGACAATTAAATGGATGAAAATTACCTGATTACATGATATTTTACACAACTGATGGGGTCAGGATGTTCTGTTGTTGGACCACTTTCTCCTTCGAAATGAAGCGAGAAAATATATATGTCTTTATTAACATGGTCAATCAATTGTAATCGACCATCAGTTCCTCCACATCTTTCAACCTACAAATCAGATTTAGCACATTTTGGACAAATTTTTAAATGTTTTTGTTTCGTTGATTTAAGATTTCGACGATATTCGAGACAAGGCTTTGGAAAACTAATAAAATAATATAAATTCTCCGAAATTTATATTATTGCTTGTATTATTATTTTACTTTAAGTGTATAACAACTAAAACTATACTACTTACTTACAGTAAATTGATAATTAAATATGTTTTTTTTTTCTTTTAATTACATTAAAAACATTATATTCATGGCTTATACACGTATAGAGTGCCCAAAAACATGGCAGAAGTTGAGGCATGCACTATAGATTTTCAACTATGAGAAGCTCTATAGCTAAGGTTTTCCGTATTTAGCATAATCTGTTCCCTTGTGACCATTATTTTTTACACTAAAACCATACAACTTCGTATCTATCCTTTTCAACCCCCGAACTTTTTTTTGTTTATCATTCGAGTACCAATATTACTAATGCACAGAAAACTCACAACATATTCAGCTAGTTAAATAAAAGTGGAACACCTCGCAGCTTTTATAGTTCTTTTTATCTATAAATCTTGAATGCCCTCTATAATATAATCTAAAATTTGACTTTGAGACAAGTAAGTTATGCTAACTTATGAAAACAATATTCATTTAAATCCTGTTCAGGATGAACCTGATGGGTGGCAGCGTCATAAAATAATTGACCGAATGTGGCTTTACTAATACATCTTCTTTAGCACGATTTCCCATTAAGTCCACCTACATTTCGTGGATTTTAACCCGTCAAACTAACCTTTTGCCGTCCCATGTAATTTGCCCAAGGTAACATACATTTTTATAACTTCATCCCAAAGATACATCTGCTTCTAATTATTTACTTTATGCAAACACTTCTCAATATTTTACATTACTAACATACTCATCAGATCGTGTACTTCCAAACTGGGTTCTCAGTGCTACTACTTCCGCTCTGGCTTTCTCTAACATACCTCTAAGTCCATATCACTCTGTGGGGTACCAGATGTCTCGCTCTCACCTGACAAAAACAACTCGTTCCGCTCCGTCGTATCAGTGAGCTTTATGACTTGTCCCAAATCGTCTTGTTCAGTATTCTACTGCAACCGACGGACTTTTGCCGTTCTTTTACTCATATTTCTTGCTAACTACCACAAAACTTAACACACCGTAATAAAATAAGGGGTTCCCCACTTCTGATATGTAAACAACCCTTGAAGAGGTTTGTTGAAGTAAATTAATAAAAGTCACAAGTAAAATAAAGAATGTTTAATATTATTTAATTTCCATTGTCAAACGCTCTAGTCAGCGTCCTCGATACTCGATCGTGCTTATAAACATAAACCAATTTATTACTATTATGGGTTACAAAATAAGAGCACCATTCAACTCGCCAACCAGGATAAAAATTGCCAGCACACGGCCTCCTATTTTTCTAATAATTTTCAATAAAACCAATCCGCCTTACACACCCTGAGAATACTGCATCCTATTTCCCTATTCTCGCTATTTATATATGTAAATGAACTTAGCTATGGCAATATAGGACCAATCTTATTTTATATTACGCCTCTAACTCGACTATATTTTATTATCCAAATGTCCAAAGTTACTCGTGGAACACCAGAGCAGATACCAGTTTACCAGGCAATAAAAGTTGCTCTGAAATAATCACGCAAAGTATTTACGGAATACTACAGAGTGAAAAATAGCATATCACGTATGGTCTACAACAATAAACTAATATGAAATAGTGCTAATTATGTTTACTTAATATTTGTTTTGACGTGTCATGTGCGATGGCAACCACATTTTAATCTAAACCGTAAACATTAAATTAATACACATTCCCATTATGCTAATCTGAATATCAAATTACAATTTAATCAGCGTAATTGGATCTGTTTAGTTGAATTTAGTTAAACAAACTACAAACCTGCTAACTGCTTATAGGAGTAGATTTGGTATTGTGGGATAGGTATACCCACAATAATAACATCATCTAACATAATAACATAACACACATACACACACACACACACAAACACATTCATTTTCATTGAATGTATTAGATTATTATGGAATTGATATACAGAGTTAAGCTATGACAAAGTATTATTAAAATTATATTTGGTTGGATAGAGTTAAATAAAATTGAAATTGTTTTCGGTGATTTTTTCACTTTAGAAAGGGATGAAAGAGCCAACCTCTTTCGAATATTTCATGAGAATTTCAAATAAAGAAAACTGGTTAGTTGTATTAGAAATACTGCATACCTATACTATTCCATGCCTTTTTACCTCTTATAATATTGTGATTAAACTCACAGTTTTCTAGTAAAAAATTAAATACGTCGTCAATCCCTAAAGGAGTAATTGCGACAATTTGTGAAAAATGTATGATGACGTCTGTCCCACTAATACACGTTATTTATCATATTATTAATAAGCCAATACTTCTTGTTAACAAATAATTAGTAGCAATTGATTAGTTTAGTGTCAGAATAGTCATGGAAATAATATTTACACCAATCACAAGTATATCGAGATGTTTCAAGCATTTTGAGCGACGACGTATCTTTTTTTTTTTCTAGAAACTATCAGTTTAATCACAGAAGTGTTTAATCACCAGAAGTACCAAAGAAGTAGAAAGAATTAGTCTTCCTGATACAATTTTTTAATTAGGCAATTTCCTTCATACAAAAAAATTAATGAAATATTGGATAGAGGTTGACTTGTTCATCTCTTTCAACAGTCACTTGTTCAGACAATCACCGAAAATATAACGACAAGATTTTTCTTCATTAATTCTCATACATAATCTAGTTCTCATACATAATTTAGTTCGGTATTCCCCATTGTATAGAAAAAAAAATAAATATGAATTTCAGCCCCCATTTTTAGATGGGTATATCTCGTCGGGGGTGCAACTTTCATATAAGGGATTTGTCTTCAGTGGTGTTATCTTGACTGTCTCTTCACTGGAATAATTTTTGCTACTTCATTTAAAAGCACCCTATATATTACTTAAATTTTATAAAAAAAATTAAACATTGTGTAAAAATTAAACATGTATAATACCGATTTGATAATGTCGAAAAAGAGCTTAACAGAGGCAGAATTACAACAGATGTTAGAGGAAAGTGAATTTTTCGATAGTGATGACAGTTTATGCGATAAAAATTACGAACCTTCGGAAGTGGATGAAAGTAGCTGTGATTCTGTTTCTGATAATGGTACTAGAGTTACAAATAAAAGGAGAATCGCTAAAGAAGAATCACGTAAGTCTAAAAAGTTAAAATTGTCTGGTAATATAGCATCATCTGAGTCAATTCCCTCTACAAGTACACACGTTTATGTCAGAAGACTTTAACTCTAGTTATGTGGAATCATATAGTAGTTCTGATTTAGCTGATAATATTCTTCAAATTACACCAAGTACAAAAATTGAGTGGGATATTTCTGATAGCGTAAACTTAACGAATTTACATTTAACCCTCCACCAGATAATATAAGTCAGAATCTAACAACATGTACTACACCAGCAGACTTTAATTTTCTATTCGTTGATCAAGATGTTATCGATTTACTTGCTCGAGAGTCAAACAAATATTTTGAGCAAAACCTAATTGAGGATCGTTGAAGAAAAAATTAAACCGAACTCTTTGGTCGCAAACTGGAAAGATGTGTCTTCTAGTGACCTACAATGTTTTTAGGGCTGATTCTCTGGATGGGTTTAGATAAAAAGCCAACATTGCGCGATTATTGGAGAAATAATCTTTGCTATAAAAATTATTGTTAGCACAAAATGTGGAATGAGCAGAAATAGGTTTGAATATTTTGCATTTTCTTCATGTTGCCGACAATGAGAACAATGATAAAGAAGATAAGTTATACAAAATAAGTCTCTTGGTGGAACTATTGAATACAAAATTTCAGAAATGGTGTATTCCACAAGGAAATGTATGTATCGATGAAACCATGATACCATTTCGGGGTAGGCTTGGATTCCGTCAATATATCTCCAACAAACGTCACACATCTGGACTTAAAATTTTCAAATTATGTCTTATGGGTGGATATACTTATGCAGTAAAATTGTATGGTGGAAAGTCGGCCAGAACAGGAAATTCCAGTGTTGCTATAGATGTAGTGTTGCAGCTTATGGAACCTCTACTAAATAGTGGAAGAACATTAGTAACGGACAATTTTTATACCAGCGCTACATTAGCTCAACAATTAAATGAAGCTAGTACACATTTGATTGGAACTCTACGTTTCACAATGAAATTAAACCCAAAGCCTGTTTTATGTGCCACAATAAAAAAAGGTGAAATGACAGCATTGCAAAGCAATTCAAAAGTAATTGTAGGAAAATAGAAGGACAAACGGGACGTTTTATTTCTGACGACTAAAAATGTCCCAGAAATGCAAGATGTAGTTACTAAAAGGGACACAGTGAGGAAACCTTCCACCATAGTGGAATATAACCAAACTAAATCTTTTATTGATGTGAGTGACCGGAAAGCAGCATATGCATCCACAGTTCGAAAAGGTTTGTGACAGTAAAATAATTTTCTTGAATCAAATAGTAACGTCATTTGTTTATTTCTAGGGGTCAAGTGGTCCCGAAAAATTATTTTTGAGTTGCTAACAAATATAGCGGTTGTAAATGCCTATCTCCTTTTTAATCGCGTTACTAACAAAGAAGTATCTATTACACAATTTCGTGAAGAGTTGGTACTGTCTTTACTTCAATTGGACTGAAAATGAAAAGAGAGTGGGAACAGAACGAACTGGACCACTGTTTCACCGACAAAAAAACACGTGGAAAATGTTCATCTTGTTACAGAGACACTGCCAAAATATCTGGACGTGCACAAGCTATAAAATGTGCGAAAGAAAGTGTCTACAACATGCATGGCATGCACGCAGACAAATCTCTATCTTTGTCACATATGTTTTTTCTACCTATATCCAAATTTGGTACACATGGTCTTGTATATAGAAAAAATACCTTGGTCTTCATCCCAGACCGTGTGTATCAAACTTGAACACAATGTAAATTGATGATGAACCCACTGTAAAGGTTTGTCATATTGGCCTGGTCGTTAAAGTGTTAAGGACACAACCATTTTGAGACCAAAAATATTAAGGCTAAACTAAATTCATTATTGTCTATATTCCAAGAGGAAGCATCAAAATTGTCTCATTATATTATTTCTCGATAGTGCACATGTACGTCTATAATGATAAACTACGTAGCATTTTTGCTGAGGACAAATTGAGACATAGAAGAAAGTTGAGAAATTTTCGCAATTCATATGAATACTGATTTCTTCTTTTTTGTATGAGGTAATTGGATTACTTTATATTTTTATTATTATTAAAACGATCTAATACTAATTTAATTTACTATGCTAATATACCAAATATCATGAGGGTAATTGACCAAATTTGTTCTATAAGGAAACTCGTCTGTCTAATAAAATTTACATTATCTATTATTATCAATTAACTTAAGTAAATTTTTACGTTTCTGTCTTTCTTACCATATTAGTCTCTAGGCAGGGATAGTTAGAGTTTTTCAGTAAGTCTCACATGGGGTAACTACTGTTACTTACTAAATATTTTTAGATTTAAATGACATGTTGTTGTTAAGGTTATATCGTAAATAACTGTTGCTTGATTTTACTTTATACTATTCCAGGGTTTCAACTAATCGTTCATTGTATTTTCCCATATGGAAATTAGTTATAAAATTTAAAATGTTTGTATTATTTGATACGGATAGTTGATATGGCACCCCTTAAAATTAAAAACTCCATCTATAACTATATAAAGGTTTGTTTATTTTATTTATTTTATTTGTATCAACATATACTTGTTATCAATACATGTTGCAAATGTAACATCCAAATGCAAAAATGTAAAACGATGTCAAATATGAGAAAATATAAAATACATAGAGTTAATACCAAATTGTAAAAGAAATAAAGTCAAATATTGTGGCTGCTTTATTTCCAGTATGGAAAATTGAAATTGTATTAGAATAGAGGGAAGTATGGCTACGCAAGTTGCTTTTCCAATATTGACAAAGTTGCAATCGATTGAGCTCAGGCAAACAATGGAGAAAAGCAGGGATTGTTTGTCTTTACTCTTCGAAAGTTAGATACTTTATTTACTATTAAATATGCAAATTTTTCGATTGTCTGAAGTTCAGATAAGTTTCTAATATTTTCGGAAATCCTCTGCGAAACTTTGTTCAATCATTTTAGTAGTGTACCTTAGGAAGGTTATTAGATTGTAGATTATATGATAATAAACCTACAAAATTATCTAACATTTTAATTTCATTAACTCTAGTCGTTTCCTAAAATTTCAAGGCATTTAAGAAGACAGAATCATTAAATTATGAATTCGTATAATCGAATTATTAATATTTGTCATTTATAAATTTTTTTATGTCAATCTGCCATTTGTAGGCTTATTACAATGCCATTTCTAAGTCCTATCTAGTCGTCGTATCATAATATTTTTACATAATCTATGGATATTTTAAAGTTCCACTAAAGGATAATAAATCATCGAAATTTTAAATTTAAGGTGATCACCATACTATTTTATAAAACTTGATCGAATAAAGGTTTGATGTTAATGAAGTTATTCCTATATATTTAATAAAAACAATACTTCATTTACCAATTTACTAGGTTTAAGGAATAAATTTTTCTCCAAATAACGTAACTGAGTTTTACACTAAAGTTCATGCTATTGTTTCTTTGTCGGCTTCTTGACTTTTGAGTATTTCGTTAACCCTGTATTATATTTTATATCAGTTAAGGTTGCTTGATCATTACTATAAATTAATTAATGCTAAGTATCGGAAAGTGGATGGACCCTGCAGGAATAGTTTCATCAACTGTCTTTTTATGCGGGGAGGATGTGTTATAAAAGGTGATCCAATTCAAGATCTATATTGGGAACACATCTAATGTTAGTTTGAAACAACACATTTACGAAATGGATCGTTTAACCACCGCTCAACGTATTAAAATTGTTCAATTATTCTATGGAAATAACAATTCTTTACGAACTGTGTATCGTCGTTTACGGGAAGATTATGGTCCATTTAATCGTCCTACTGAGCGAACAATTCGCAACGTAGTCAACAAATTTGAGGAAACTGGGAGCATTAGAGATATAGTAAGCCGTGTGCATCTTCGTGGTGCATGTTCGGCCGAGAATATTGCTACTGTGAGTGATAGTGTAGCCGAAGGCCCGGGATTATCAATTCGTCGCCGTTCGCAAAATTTGGGCCTTTCTTATGGCTCTTTGTGGAGTATTTTGCATAAGGACTTGCACCTACTCCCATATAAAATTCAACTAACATAAGAATTGAAGCCTAGAGATCATGGGCAGCGAAGAATTTATGCAGATTGGGCGTTAGAGCAACAGGAAGTTGGTCCTGACATTTTCTTCTCTGATGAGACACATTTCCAATTCTCTGGATGTGTAAATAAACAAAATTGCCGCATATGGGGCGAGGAAAATTCTCGCGTGATACACGAGACACCATTGCATGCCCAAAAACTAACAGTGTGGTGCGCATTGTGGTCAGGCGGCGGCGGCGTAGTTGGACCTTACTTTTTTGAAGACGATGAAGATCAGACAATAACAGTAAAAGGCGAGTGCTATAGGCGCATGATAACCGATTATTTTTGGCACGAAATCGAAGATATTGATGTGGTAGATATGTGGTTTCAGCAAGACTTGCTGACTTGCCACACATCGCGTACAACGTTAAATGTTTTGCGAGAAAAGTTCATGGGTCGCATTATTTCACTTCGCGGTGACGGCAATTGGCCGCCAGGATCCTGCGATTTAACGCCGCTGGACTCTTTTTGTGCGGTTTTCTTAAGAGTCGCGTCTATGCCAACAAACCTGCAACGTTGAAGCACTTAAAAACTAACATCCGCCAAGTTATAGCCGAGATAACCCCCGCAACTTACGAAAAAGTCACCGAAAATTACTTCGAACGAATCAACTGCTGCAGAAGGTCCAGAGGCGGCCAGTTGACTGACATCATTTTTCATAATTAATGATTTATACCAAATATTTGATTACTACAAAAATAAATAAGATAATGTTACATTTCGTGCGTTTTTTCTTAAATAAAAGTTCGGAAACTCAAATTGGATCACCCTTTATAAAGAAATTTGTAAAGCAAGGGGAGCGTTACATGATTTAAACAAAAGTTATAGTGTGTATCAGGCTCACATTATTTTTCTAGCAGATAAAATATATGTTTTAATATCTTTGGAATTCGCAATGCAAATGGTCGTAGCACTTATTGCGTCGCAAAATATTGCAAACGTAGTGCCCAAAAATCGAGTGTTTGTGAATCATGTTAAATATGAAAAAGTCAAACTATTCAGGAATTACTTCTCAAACATCTGCAGAAATTTCAAATCACTAAATAAACGAGGCGTTCTAACACCTTTGGTGGTTTGAACATTTTTGATGGTCCGAATAATAACTTAGTAATAAACCCATAACCTTTATTAAATTAAAGTCCTTCTGTATTTCAAATATTCTTCACTGAATAGGCTCCAATAGATATAAACTGTGAAATTTGGAATCAAATCTGTTTGGTTCTTTATAAGTGTTTAATAGTTCTTCTAGTTAAACCCCAGATTAACATTTATGACTCCCTTTAAAAACCCCTATACTACATCCTTCAAAAGACTCCGAAATGTCTAGATCTACGAAATTTTCTATTATATTTTATTAGTTAACTCTTTTATTTCTGTGACGTAATATCGTACACTTCTGATTTTCTGATGTTATGTAGAAGTAGATTAAGAATTCCAATGTGTTCGTTCAGAAATACATATTCTACAAACCACATTAGTTTAATGTTATTATTACCTTCATCAAACTAATTTATATTACTTACATTGAAATTATTTAGGTATGATATATATATTTTATTATCGAAGTTTCCTGATTATGACACGTATCTATGTGTAAGCTACACTAATTTATATAATATATAATACTTATCCAGTTAGAATTTGTTCAGCTACATATCTGCAGCATTGCGTATGTTTCTAAAGTCGTTTCCGTGAACAATGCCTGCTGTGAACCATCAATTTTCTTGTCACGTAAATAAATATATATTAAAATAAATCAGGAAAGTAAATTTTGCATGTTATCCAATGGGGATAAATGTAACCATAACTATTGTGGTTACATTCAACCCCATCAGGAAATATGCAACATTTCTTTTTACTTTTCCGCACTCCATTATACTAGCGGAAAAGTAATGTCATCGTGTAAAGAAAAAGTGAAAAACCAAAATTTTTGTTGGGTTTATTTTTCGTTTTTCGGCCTAAAAACAAAAAAAAATGGTTTCTAAAAAGTTTTTGCTGTATGTGTCGTCGTTGTCGTCGGCATTAAAATTTCTTGTTAGCATGATAACTCAACTAAATCGTGATCTATTTACGATATCTACCATACTTTGGTCAGAAATGTGAAAATTAGGGGTAGTTGATAATATGAATAATTTCTACGAGTGTTGTTTTATTTTCCATAAGTTTTCAACTCTTCAAAAACACTTTAGATCATTACATATACATAATTACCGCATAAATAATTATTGGGCGCTGATACGTACATATAGGTACTTATTATATGTATACACAAATTTAAGGACGAAAGATCATATTGGGAATATGATCACTCACAATGAAAAAATGTACGATAAGTACCAGAGTAGTATTTTTATTCTTAAAATATGTCGATTCTTGTTTTCAAATAAAAAAAAATTAACAGTATGTTCATTATAAATATTATTTTCTGTTTTGTAATTAGGGTTGTGTAATTTTCTACAGTTATGGTAATTCTCAAAGTGCTTACAATTGAACAAGAAATGTTCAAATTTGTTTACACCACCTACGCCTTAATATGGCCCGTAGTGGTTTGAAATGTATTCCTCCTTCGATAACAAACATTTTTATGTTTGTTATGGAAGGAGAAATATATTTCAAACCAGTAAACAGATAATCGCCTTTAGACCAAACATACTTGGTGAAGTCTTTATATATCAGTGTGAAGAACTACAGGTAGGTGAAATCTCACAAAGTATAATTTTGTCTCTGTTATCTCTAACTAACTGAATAGCAAATACTGATAAAGTACTTGTATCTGATAAGCGGCAGAATCAGTGTCACCCTTTAGAACTACCTTAACTGTATCTGTCTGCGGAATCGGTACAGTGTCTTTGACGTCTTCAGACCTTTGGTCTGACCATGAATAAATCAGTTCATGCATCTTGTGGCCGAAACGAGAAGTATATATTTTGTTGATCTACTCTATTGTTAAATATTTTGATAATTTCTCGAATTTTGTGGCCACAATATAAACATTTGATAGATGGAGAATATCCCACCTACTAAATGTTTACATTATAGTCACAAAATCCGGAAAATTAACAAAATAGTTAGTAATAGAGTTTCCTCTATTCCTGATTCTATACAATTACTTATCTCTTTCATATATACTAATTGTAGTAAAAGCTTCTTTTCAGATAAAGATATTATATGATAGGTTGAACTGAAAAAATATGTAGCTGCTATAATAACTTGAACAACAGCTTCCACCTTCGTAGTTCCACGTTCAGATAGTGTTCGATCGCTATATATATTCCTATATAGAATCTACTCTAATCAGTGTTGTCATATGGTCTAATCCATATTTAAATGTTAAGTGGTGTATACTTTGAACAAAAATTATGGCTTTTGCAACGATATCTTCGACAGCAGTTGTTTGGCTTTGTATTTAAATCTTCGTAATTTCTCAGGAACATATATAGTAGTTGCGTTCAATTTCTATATCTACCTAAGCGTTGCCTGAAAGTTGGTAACATGTTATATATTTTGAACTTCAAATGCCCAAGTGTGTAAATCGTAGTCATGAATTATTATTTGACTTTCTCTTGTACTTTTAAATTAGTTGAACACATATTCGGATCGATATTGTAAGTCTCCGTGTCTTTCTGTTTCGTCGTTACTCGATAATTAAGACACTTACCACTGTCTTAATTATCGAGGTGACGTTATCTTGCGGTAACGGTATTGGATAGTCTTTAATACCAATGGATCTCTTTTTCCACTTCTCCAAAATAGCATTTCAGTTACATTATTTAGTTAGTTATTGTCTATATAAATGGCGCTCCAAAAATTCTTGTTCAATATCACACGTTACTTTCAATGTCATCTACATTTTTCTCATCAACACCCACAAACTGTGTCGCAGGAAAATCAAAATTCGGCTCATACTTTTAACTTCATAATTTGAATTAGTGTTGTTAATTATGACTAAATTAAGCACTCTTCATGTGAGAGCTTCTTCAGCACAAGTTTGTGAAGTTGAGAGTGCATTTTGATAACAGTTATTAATTAAACCAGTCAATCCAGTGAACATGTTCAGTGCATTTAGCGAAAGCTACCATTTTATAATTAGACCAGTAAACGGTATTTAAATATCTAATGCTCATTATAAAACACTATGATAAATACACGAATAGTTATATGTATACTCCAGAAATTCAATATTGTACAGATGTGAGAAAATCTCGAAAATATTATTTATTATTATATGCAATTAGTAAAATTATCTTACATTTGTGTGAAACAAAAACAAGATTATCAAACCATAGTTGCTTATGAAATAATGTAGTGCCTACATATACATATACATGTTTGCATCTGTAAGTATACACTTACTGTAAATATTTATATTTATTCGCTATCTTGATAATGCATGAATACCATTGAAGTACAAAAATAATAAACACATTGTCATAAACATGTGGACCATTGTTTGGAATACAATTTCATTGGAGATAATTCCGTATATAATTCTGCACATAAATATATTTTATAGGTGAATTGCTATCAATGATCAAAGAAACAAAAATAGTTACAATGATGAAACAGACCTATTCACCAGTTTATCATAGCATACAAATCCAAAATAATAAATCCAAATGGCATTTCCTGGATGAAGTATAACTTTTATGTTGGAATTATTAGCGAACGCCTATAGCATGTAGCTTATACACCTATACATTCATACATATATTTTTATTACAATTGTTAAACGCAATGTTCCCCGATCTCCATCCAAGAGGTTATGTAAAGTTTATAATAGTTAGTTTACATATAAAAGTAATATTACATAAGATACAATAATGATACATAAACATTATTCACACTAACAACTACTAATCTTCGCATCTCTCCCCAGATCATGGATATACTAAGGGATGTCCACCATCTCTAGTTTGGTGAAGGGGTGTCAATATTAGTAGTAGGTAGTTTGAATAATTTTCTCTGCATAAACCTTTAATTATATAGCACACTAAAGCAATTTATGCAAAGATTAGCAACTTTAATGAGTCTGAAACGATAAAATTTCATGGGGAAAGTTGACTTTTTTAAAATCATTTTCTCTCTGTCGCAATTGAAGAAGAAATCCAATAAGAGGTATTTTTTTTTCTTTCATGTTGTATATTTAAAAAATAACCACCTTCATAAAGTGAAAATAGCAGCCTAAGTGTTAAAACAAGTGTTTGAAAATCTCCCCTCCTCCCCCCTCCGAGGTGTACCGTCTCTTTATATATTAATTAAACGTCCTCATTAAATGAAATATTATAGTTTTCGTTCTATATTGATGTCATATATCGTTCTTGGAATATATCCAAATATGCATATTTGATGGGTGGCTTTGGAGGCTGTTCTCATCCTGTTAAACCACTTATGGGCAGTTACAGAAAAATATGTGTCTCGTATTTTCCGATTCTCTGATCTATACGCCAAACTTTATCAAAATCGAAGAGGGACAGTTCTATTTCTTTATTTGGCAGTTTACTGCCATCGATATAATATTAAATAAACTAGTCAATAATTGAAACAGAGTCTAGAAATATAATTCTACTCAAGAAATTCACAATGCAATTTTTTTTTTATAAAATATAAATTATAATTTGATTTGTCCACTATGCTAATTTATTTTGATCGAGACTTATACCTATATGCTAATACTGGTTAATAATAGTCGATGTGAATAATTTTAAAAGCATGCGTAGCGAGAAAATGGAGGTATATGTAGGTAGTTACCTAACTTTTAAGTCCTCTAATAGAATAATTTCTAGTTTCAAACCAACTCATTGCGCAGAAACTTGTTTTACTGCTAATTTATGCATTCCACCAAAAGAATTTAAAAATATTTTAATTATAACATCATACTTGAAGTATCAAAATAAATATTCATACTTATAGAAGTTTAAATGAAAATCATCGATCAGCTGTGGAATTTTAAGTGGGTTCATTAATATTTTGTTTTTGTGTACAATTTTCGTATTAAAAATGATTTTCAATTATCTGCAAGGTGTTCTTTTACGTAGTTAAATACATGCTGAAATTGATAAATTATGAACTAATTAGAACGTACTCTTAACTATGAATCTATTCTGCAGACCCTTTCTGCAATCAACGTCCATGAGTTGTATAATTTAGAAAATGTGCATGATATGGTAATATTTAATACTTATGTAAGTTCATATATCGAAACTGCTGGCCCCATGGCTAACTGAGAATTTTATTAAATTTTAAAAGCATTTTTAAAATTCAAGCAAAATCATCATCAGAATATAAGAATTTACATAGTTTGGTAAATATGTAGATATATGAAGCCTGAAAGAAAACATTTTTACATCACAAATTTAAAAATAAATCTAAGCACTTTTATAAAACATTAAAAACTATAAATATTCAATCCAAATCTTTTCTGAAACCGACTTTTCTCAACATGCTGAATCTAATAACTCTTTTATTAATAAAATATTTCGCATTGATGCTGATGAAAATTGTATTATGAAAGCGAAACTATAAATTTCACGATTTATCTAAAGAATTTCATTCTTGTTTTGTTTAAAATAAAAAACTCTTAGTGGATCAATTTCATTCGAATAAATACTAAATGTGCAAAAGTACGAGTACCGATGATATTGATATTAAAAATGTCACTTCTATTTATGCCACAATTATGTAACTATTCACCTTTATTATTAATGAATGCCTGTCTCTAGAGATTTGTATTTTCGTTTGGAAAAATGCAATTATTATACCCTTGCTAAAAAACAATAACCGTATTAGTTTGCCTGAATTTTGTCCCATTAATATTTTTGTAACCATTTCGAAAATTTAGAAAGGATTGTTAAAGAATAGCTTGTAGTATTTTTAAATATTTTTAACATTTTGCCTCTGATTCAGTTCTTTTGTCACACACAGTATAACAACAGTATAAGTACATCCTTACTATACGTCGCAGATGATATTTTTAGGGTAGCTGATACCAAGATAACCCATTTCTTCAGATTGCAGCAAGTCCTTTGGTACTTTCAATCATGTCACTCTGTCTGCTAAATTAAACTTATTCGGCCTTGTCAAAGTACCTTCAAACTTTTTTTCCAACTATATATCTAATTACCCAACATTTATTGATGTATCGAAGTGGAGTTTCCACAAGGAAGAAGTACTTTGGAGCCTTTGCTCTTTTCTCTCTATGCCACTGATTTTTCTACTTCTCTTAATCATTCAAATTCTCACAAGATGCCAATGATTTTTAGCTCTATTAGATATATATTTAGAAAATATTAATTCTGCTATCGCTTAACATTAACTCTGGTTTTTAAAATATCGAAATCCTTATTGAATCGAAAATACATAATAATCTGTTTTTGGGACAAATAGTGATATTATTATTAATCCCTGTATTTTGTGTTACTCTAAACGTTAAACTCTTAACTACTTCCACTGAATGCAAAAATGTTGGCTTGTTCTTTGATTCTAAACATCGCTTTAATTGCCGTGTTATACAAATTCTTTAAAATTATTTTAATAAACATAAAACGCTATACATATAAAGGACATTCTCCACACAGATATGTACAAAATAAAAATTATGCGATGCATCAGTTTTTGGCCACGTTTTATTTAGAGACGTAGTATTGGCTTGCTATTTTAACCAAATATCTAGTAAACGATTTTTATCACCCTTAAAGATTTGTCGAGTTTCTATAATAAAGATTTATACTCAATAAAAATACTTCTTTATAATTTAATTTATTTTGAACATGAAATATTACTATATTATTTAAGGACTTTAATTTTTTTACAGATTTTACTTTTCATTTTGCAGACCAACGTTCCAAATTGGCGGGTTCCAAATAAGCATTTTATTCTATATCTGTACTGTGAATACTCATGTTCGGTTTTAGTCCGACCAGTTTATCGTTCATTTAAGATAATTCAGATCCTACTTTAATTACTATTTACCTGAGATCGGTGCACTTAGCAAATAGAATAGGACAACAGAATATGGTTCTTGTGATTATCGTTAAACAGTATAAAAGTCACTCATCGAGAACCTTATTAAAACACTACATGTATGTAAATTAGATGACGTGAAAATATGAGAAATAAGGTTACTACGTAACATTGTAAGAAAGAGGTATTGATATTGAAAATGGTGTACTTAAGTATATAATGTGCACCTAATTAAAGATTGATTTGAGTAGCAGGTAGATACTTCTCTACGACCTCGGTAGAGGATAGATCTACTTCAGCAAGTAGCTGCCCTGCTCACGTGAGTTCATGGGTTACTTCCCCACCTCCCAACCCGGGGACAACCATGTCCTAAACCCAATTCCTCCCCCCCTTTTTTTCCTATATCCTACCTCTCGCCAACACGCAAGGCAAGCATGGCGCTGTAATGCCAATACCTTACCATGACATGGAAGAGGCCTATATCCAGAAGTGGACGAGAATAGGCTAAAAAAGATAAGAAAGAGAAGAATAAAAGTTTAAAGCTTAATATAATTTGGACAAGTTTATATTCAGTTAATTGAATTGAATTGTAATATCGAACTATGGCATACTTATTAATATAAAAATACTAAATAATATTGACTGAACTAGTGAACTCAACTTATATTTTCATAAGATGTCAATATTAATAAGCGACTAAGGTTCGGCATATAACAGGTAATATAAAGTGTTTTATTAAAAATAATTATACAACCATAGTCCTACTTCTAAAATGAAATAAGTTATTAAGTAAATATCTACTAAGTTTCAACTTTGAACACAAAAATTTACTTTGATCCCCTAAATCCTCAACCAATGAAGGGTAGGATTACACACAAACCAGGACAAATACATCCATGTTCAGATAGAGGTGTCAAACTCCCTCCATTGGAACTCGAACTCATGTATACAATGACACCCCCAATACTGCGCCAAATCCATCGCCCTAGATTATAGAATAACTTGTCGCAGATGCCTCTATAGGAGAATACGACAGGTTGTTCATCCATGTTGAACATGCAGAGCAAAATCCTTTTATTAGATCTCCATCGGGAAATTAACCTGAATAATTACTGTATTGTTTTTTATATTTCATTCAAATACGTATTTAAAATGTTAAATTTACTTGTATAATTTTCCAAATAATTAACTATTTAGTTTAATTGTAGGTAATATTGATATTGAGTTTAAAAATTAATGTCGTGCAAGGTATCCTGCAATGTTCTCCTCATTGGTTTGTTGAACATCTCGGAAATTGGTAGCCGTAATTGTGTGAGCGCATGTGTTTATTATATGTGACACCAGACAAGATGAAGCCACATCCTTTACTGTAAATTTATCAATGGAAGATAAAATGGAGATATTAATTGGACATCCAGAAGTTCCGATTTAAAGCCGATGGATTGCTTCTTATAGAGTTATTTGAAATCTTAAGTATACACTGATACACCTAGGACTTTGCTTCGGTTAAAAGGTAGAATACATGAGAAATTCAGCTTTTCTATATTGTGAATTGAAATACAAAATGGTAAATGTAAATATCTTTTTTAATAACCAAGTTGTATTTACTCAAAAAGAGGAACATTTCAGGTCGCCTGTTATTATTTAGTTTTATTATATTCAGAGTACGTATGAATATAGAAATTCAGTACTACAGTAGTATTTATTTTAATGACCCTATTACAGTGATATTCGGAATTCATTATTATACACTAACGAAAAACACAATATGACAATGACACTAATGAAAAACAGAAGTACTTTTATTTAAAAACATCTAAAATACCTATGTAAAAGGTATGCGTTCAGCCATTAAGCGAGAATATTAATAATAATTATAACAGCAACGTTACATTGACAACAGTGTTAAAGACCTAATGATCATGTGCAGTGAACTTCAAACATGAACTCTGAAAGACGCATGTTTGAAAATTAACCAGCAGATTAAACTTACATATTTTGAATAAATTATTAGTTTATCATCCGTACTATATTATCCTGTGCAAGAAATAATTTTAGCATGCTATTAAAAGAACATTTTAAGATATATAACTTCACCCTATATCATCAAACCAATTTTATTCCATGTAATCAATAAAAAGTTTTTATGTGCGGAGGTATCCCCTAAGGAGATGTCCTTTGTAAACAGATAAGAAAAATGTTTTGAAGTAAGCCCTATAGGGCAAATTTATTCCACTTATAAATTAAATTTATTGGTACTGAGATTGGAATAAATTAGGGGAAATTTGGGTGTTTTTTATTATAGAATGAAAAGAAAGTTTAGTAGCATTCGACGATGTCACAGTTTACATTATATATGAATTATTATTTTTATGAACATATTAATACAGGCAGATTGGTATCTAAATACGAGTAATATACTTTCATTGAGTATTATTATCAAAATCATTGAATATCGTGTAAATTTCTTTACATAAAAAATTGCAATCTATGTAAATACATTTAATTTTACTCGAACAATTCATTCATGTATTTTACTCGAATAATTCATTCATGGTTTCTAAAAAATTATTGAGAAACAGGCTATATGATATGTAAATCGTTGATATTTATTTACTCGTCTAATAATAACCAATAACATTCTTGTGCAATTATCTCTTCTTGGGTCTTCCTCTGGTGCATCTACCAGTTGGTTTGCCGTGCAAGCCCTTTGCTTCTTTGTTACCCTGCCCTCATCGATTTGCTGCACATGATTTAACCAAGCAAACCTTCTATTTTTTTATGAACCTCACAATGTAGGAATTATTTTGTTCAAGTTAGTGGTTCATTTTTGTACATTAGATTTCATCTTCTGTTTGTATTGGTCCCCAGTTTAACGAAAAATGTTTCACTGGAATATTTTTAATTGTTCTTAGTCAACTCTTGTTGGTGACTCTGCTCTGCAGCCATATGTATGTAACAACTAGTATGGTAGTATATATATTTCGTGGATTTTCTCCGTATTCTGACTTTGACCACTTAAGTAGTTTGATATAGTATTTTATTATTTATTCGTGTACAAATATGTAAAACTCTCCATATGTTAGAACCTATAGTCAAACACATTAAAGTTATATATGTTTCTGTCTATATATTTTCAGAACTCTATATTTTTTATCATAAATTAGCTTTACCTCTCTACCCAGGTCTGCACAGCTTCCATCAACTATTTTTTATCATAACTTGTTACACCAGTATTATTTACATACGTATATTTATTTGTCTGGATTTAGCGCCAATATAGACAGATATTTCCAATAGCCTAATATATGCTTTGAGAATCGAATTAAAGAGCATCATAGAGAGACCACTTTCGTAAATAGTTCAGTATTTCCTTTATCAATTCCAGCTACTGCTTTGGTCCCTGCAGCGCTGAACTAATTTTAGTCTTATATATTTGGACGATATTCCTAGATATACAAGATCCTGGATTTATACCTCTCTGCATTTATACTATCGAACCCATGCTGAAAATTGACATGAAATAACACTCGTATGTACAGTATATCCATGATATATTGATAGAATATTTTTTGATTACCAATCTCAAAAGAAGTTTAATAACATGTGTTTATATGTGATGATATATGTGACTCTAAGAGTGCTAAGAATTTGTAATAGACAATTTTTTAATTTGTAATTTTTAACTAATTTCGTTGAAACCATGCTAAAGTATTTTATATTTATAGACCCTAGCTTTATGAGATGGTGAATAATTCGTTGGATAATATTGGGGATCATGTATTAATTCAACTCTAAAACAGTCTTTCAGTGGTTCAACGTAGCAATAATCTACTACCGAGTTATTTAACCGAGTCTTGTATTTAACCGAACCTGAGTAAGATCATATTAGCCAACAATTGGTTAGTAACCTAACTACTCTCATTTAAATTTTGTGTAATGTTGAATAGTTTAGGTAAATTAATGGAGTTTTTTATTTCACACTCTATACAGTTTTATTAACAAATGAATATTAAAAGTCTTCATCAATATTTTTCAAATGCAGCTATTTAAGATTACACATAAAAATCTCGTTGCAGTTGATTATTCATAGATATCAAATGTAAAATTCTTTTTATGCTAAAATTATTGAGCGTAAGTACTTTTCTGATACTCTCGCTTCCCTTCTAAGAAATTATTTGTATTTTAAAATAGATTTCTTTTTCATGTGTACATTTACTTTACAGTGAACGAGTACCTAAAAAAAGAACTCGTTCTATGCAGGAAACATTTGTGTTACCAATCTAATACTGTAATGAAATATTTATTACTCGTTAAATTAGAAATTAGGTTCTCTCATTTTATTTAAAAAATTATTATCTTCAAAATAAGAGATAAGTTGAAGTTTAATAATTGACTATAAACGGTCTGAGTTTATTAAGAAGAAAATTCTAGTTATACATAACATTTCATTTATAAGTAGTTGGAGAGTCAGAGATTGTTAAAAGAAAATACGTCCGCTTAAAAATTGACCTAGATGTTGCACAATGACAGCTAAGAAATACTTTTTACTAAGTTTGATACATTTGTCTAAAATATGTTTGAAATGATTTTATTTAAGTAATAATGTTATGATAATATAATATAAAATATATAAAATAATTTTGATCATTCTCATTAAATGGCGTAGAAAAATTGTAGAAATACAAGGGCTATATATAAACACAATAAATATACTTGTATTGTATATTTATTGTGTTTATATTTATTGTATTTATTGTGTTTATAATGAACATTATGACTTCATTAGGAAGATATCCTTAACATAAAAAGTTTATATCATCCTGAAATGTTTATTTCATTATTAGAACCATGAAACTAGTGGTACGTCATATACTATCAGTCTTGTGAGTTGCAACATAATGGGGATGGAGTCCACATGCACTCCAGTATATCCATCATAGCCACCATTTTATCTACATACAACGCCTACCTCATTCCCTCAGCCATTTCGTTACGCAGATGTATTGGAGAAGAGAACTTGGGTGGCACTATTCCCAGTATAGCTCCCCATTTTGTTGAGGGTACGGGGCAGTTTTGTGAAATATGTTCCTTAGATTTATCTTCCAGATTGTATCCTCTATACATAGGATTCAGCATATCCAGACTCAGACTCAAGTTTACTGATTGTACCTTGATACAATCTTCATATTGGTCTCTAAATAATTGAGTAACCTCCATTCGAGTTAACACCTCTTGCAATACTTGATTATCATTAATATTTCAATAGGATCAATCAAGCTTTCAAATATAGAATCATACACGATACGTGAAAAGTAACACTATTACAAAAATAAAATGTAAGGTAAGATCACACTTAGAATTTTATTTTAAACTGAGTGTAAGCAGGGTTCAAAACAACAAAGACAAGGAATGTGTATTATCAATATTCTTAATAATAGAAAACGTGGAAAAGAAATAATCTATACATATTATTGTTTATTTCTTTTTTGGATAATTTGACAACTTTAAAAAAGCGAAATATGCGTTATATTACATTAGATGCGACCTGTTAAATTATATATCACTCGACATGCCCTTATATAGGGTGGCTCAGTTGGAACTATAAAATTTAAATTGCGCACCATTTGTGTGCTGTCAAAGATGGGCGTCAATATTTAACGACTGTCATCTACAAACCACGCGACATCAACATGCCTCAACAAGTGTCTCCTTTGGAACTTAATTTTGAGCTTAATTTTCAAAGAAGTATGGTCCAATTATTCTACCACTCGAATTCGCACCATAACCTTGAATCTCCCTGAATGTATTTCTTTATCGTGAACAGCATATGGGTTTTCAGTACCTCAAATTCGACAACTTTGTTTGCTAACGTATCCATCAAGATCACAAAGTGCTTCATCGCTGAACAAAATGTTGGTACAAAAATCAGCATCACCTTCTTTCTTTTCTAACACCCATTTAACAAATGGACGATGTTGTAAATGTTCTGTAACTTTTAATTGTTGTGTGAACTGAATCTTGTATGCTGACCAGTGCACATGTTTCTCTAAAATCCAATGCATGGTGGCTCCTGACAGATCAATTGTTGTGCACGACGACGAATTGATGTATTTGGATACTCTCATACACCTTCTCTCACTGCAGCAATATTTTCATATGACCGACCACGACGTGGACGTATTGGTATTGCCTTATCAATAATAGAACCGGTTGCTTGAAATTTCTTGATGCAGTTATGAACTGCTAACTCTGTAGGCCCTTCATTTTGTTGCAATTTTATGCGAATTTTTCTAAATGCAACTGTAAATCGCTCACTTTCATGAAACAGTTGACCACAAACTATTTGTTCTTGAACTGTTGATAGCGACATGTTAACGTCGTATGCTTTGTAGATGACAGTCATTAAATATTTATGCCCTATATTTGACGGAAAACAAATGGCGCGCAATTCAAATCTTATAGTTGCAACTGAGACACCCTGTATTAAAAAAGTTGGGGACAACTTATTCTAGTTAAAGTCTCTACCGTGGATAGTCTGCAATTATTTTATATTGTTATTCATGATTTATTTAATATTCAAAAATAATGACTGATGCATTTATTTCAATCAAATTCCTTAATTGCAATAAAACTATCTCTAGGTGCACATTAATTTAAATAAGATAATATGAAATAATTTTGTTCTGGAGAAGGGCACACTTGTGTCATATAACTACCAAATACCTTATTTTCTCACTACGTATGTCATTGCTAGTCATATTTTTCGTAAGCCTAATTTACCGCCTGGTGTTTTGTTTATCGCTGAATCTAGATATCCCATCTAGGGCAAGGCTTATCCGGACCGTAACGACGTTACACGTTACGCACTTTCGCAAACCACCAACCATTTCTGCTCGTCTTCCCTCCAATAAATGGCCACATTTATAAGCAAAATGGGCGAAATCATAACACGTTACCCGCATGAATACAAATAACCTTCAAATGGACGATTTACTTTTCGGGTGTGTAACTTTTTACGAGTAAGACACAAAATAGACACAAATAGAGACCTACGAGAATCCCTCGGTAAATAATTCTCTCTTAAATTATATCAGCACCGTTGGTGTTTGCATTTTTTATAAATATGCGAAGAATTTAATTTAGCGAAAACGTGAAACTCTTGGAGGGTCGGTAATGATCATTATCGTATTCGAGGTTTACAAAGTCAAGGAAAGCTTTATTATTTATGCAAATAAGTGAGGTAAAATTTAATTAAGCACATAACTTGTTAAAACCTGCGGTTTCTTTACGAATTGCTTCGCTATTGTATGAGAAATTTAAATACAAGGTGAGCAAAATTTTAATACTGTTACTAATATACCATCTATCTCTATACTATTTACAGATAATATTCTTCTAACTAATGATTATAGTTATATATTACTTGCATATGTAAATGATGCAAGTAATGAGAACAACTCTTTAATCTAAAACTGCATGTACGAACTTTAAATTTTACTATTTCTTTTAAAATAGTATCTTACTAAGAAATGTATAAAAAAATCATATTATTATTAGTATTACTGCTACACCCCAAGAAAGGGATTGTGCCGTAGCAAGGATTGTACGGGTGGAAGTCTGGAAAAGTAAGTCCTGAATTCTCTTTCGTGATTTCTCTCCTTCACTTTGGCTACCCGCTAGCTGCAGTGGAGGTGGGAGTGGATGCCAAGGAACTCCACCCGTTTTTCAGCCGTGGTCAAGGTAGAGAAAATTTAAATATACAAAAAAAAACGGGAAATGTGCCTATATTAGCAATGAAACTACAGTACTAACCTTTCTATCCTTACATGAATATACATATCACAGAATAACCTAACTCTAACCTAATTCTATGTTTCCCAATCACACTGATCCGTCTACTTCTTACACGTGCTACTTTCTGTGTTGCGAACTTCCGTGGTAACTGATTGAAATGATTGACCTGTGTCAACAACACCTAGTGGGTGTTGCCTGTGTACGGCTACAGTGGTCGTACTACCGGGTACGGCTGGGCAAGGTGGAACCTGCTACCTGCTCTCTCGCCTCTAACAGACATTCAGAGGTACTCTAACCTCAAAATCACGTAACTGGCACAGTAACGGGAACAGATAAAGAACAAAACCCCAAAGAAAAAAAGAAAAGGCCTGAAATAAGAGATCAGCCTTAGTCTCTGACTGTTATTACTGTCTTTAATGATTTTACGGGCACAAAGTCTAAAATATCATACCGTCGTTGTTAGGCGGCCTTCGATGATTATTTTTAACGAAAATCCACCAAACTGGGTGAATGAACACTATTTTATACTAAAATGCACAAATATGTATCTTTGCAAAATAATCTTCACTAAAGGACACTGCTTCTACCAATCAACTAAACTAAGATGTCTGACCTTTTTTTTCCCCCTCATGCCCACAAAAACCCTCAAATCCGCAGCAGTTTTAGATAGTACGGGGCCACAACCGCATAAACAGATAGGAAAGTATTGTACGCGGGCCTATTTATTTAAAACTGTAACATTACTTATACCTGAAGGTATTTATAATTTTCTAAGTAAATATAAAAACATGAATTTTCTTGTTTCTAATACAAATCTGTATTCAGAGACTAATTAACTCGATTCCATACATATGAATTAGGTACCTCGCGTTTCTACAACATTTGCAATAATAAAAATTATATATAACTGTTTTTAGTTTATATTCGAAGGAAAATATCAAAAATACTTAGAAAATTAACATCGACAAAACATATAGTACCATATACTTTTGAAATTTGAAAATATAAGACTGCTTCAATTTATGAAGTCGTATTTAAAAATTAATGCAACAGAAAAAATGTATTTGTATTTAATTTAAAATAATATTTTGTGTTAACCTTTGCATTTACGACAGATTGAATCTTCTTGCAGTAAAAATCAACTGCAAAATTTGAACATAGCTATTTTAGCGAGATATAGTTTTCAATCTTCTTTATGGTCTAATTAAACCGCTGTTCCTGCTTGTCACTACCGGGCGCCAAAATTTATGGAAAAAAATGAAAGTATAAATTTAGAAAGTATGTATTTAGTGATGATATTCTGCAACAAAATGTTTTTAGCATATTTGCCCGTGACAGTTAAACAATTTTCAGTTAGGTGATATCACAACAACCCTTTTCTTACAGTGTTCTATTATGTTCAAGCATCCAGTCATTTCGCGTTTCTCATTAGTTGCTGTATCCTCCTTTGTTTCTTGTCCAATAAATATATCCTCTTTAAGTTTTGCAACAAGTAATTCTGAAGATACCAATTTTGGTATTAAAAATTCTTCCGCAGTTTCTCCATATCCTTTACGAGACTCTCTGAAACTCTGCATGCGAAACTCTGTGAAAATTGAACAAGGCATGTTCTGTAGAGCAATCAAAGTATTTTTCGTCCGATAATTCTGAACTTTCTGAACTTCACTTAATTAACTAAACTAAACCTTCCGGCCAATATTTAATCAAGTAGTATTTCTTTATTTCTTGACTATCTCACATATAAAAGAGGTAACAATTCCCAGTAAAGCCATACTGCAATCATAGTATCATAATAGCACATTAAAGCAGTCTAAAAGTGATTCCCACACGAGTGTTCTCCCATTTCTTAAAGAGTATGTGTACATCTTGCAGTAAATCCAAAAAAAAAAAAAATGTATATTAATAATTACCTCTGCGCCACAAAAATTCAAAGAATATATACTCCAAACAAGTTCCCTTTGAATTTAAAAACGACTGTTTTGAATATATAAAGTTTAATAATGAGAGAAACAAAAGGGAACAGAAACGAATGATATCATAAGCACACCAACTAACGTCAATGACTAATGAAACTTCAAGTCATTAACACATTGGCGGACAGTCAAAAGGAGTTGTAGGTTGCCCGTGGGGCAGTAAGTAAATTTTAAGAAAAAAAAACAGGTTTACTATTGACATGTCATGAGAAGCCATATAGTATTGAAAAAAATATGTTTGAAAAAAAAAAGACAGGCATGGAATTGCAGTCATGTACCCACAGAGTGACAGGTCTCTTCCGCGAGACATGACTGCAATTGCAGTCGTGATTGTTTATCAATAAAAGTAATTTATTTTTTCCTCTAAAAATAACTAAATATATGCACATATACCGTTAGACGAAATATCAATTAAAGGTACTTAAAATAATTTAAATTTTAAGTTTTGTGGTAATTTTCGAAGCAAGCTCCTGCACACAAGGAAGATTTATTTTCACAATTTTTGCAACGCCAAGATGTATTGGTTCTCTTGCCATTCTTAGAACATTCCCTGCAACGAAGAAAGTAGATTTTCCTCTTCCAATTATCAGGAGCTGGTATTTTTTCTAAGAAATGGTTGGCTGGTGGTGCTGTTGGGTTGACAATGTTTTCTTTTTTCCTTGACTGATGCATTGGTCTAGATTTCACAAGCTGTCTCCCATCAGTAATGTCATCTCGAAGCACAAGCATTTCTCTTATCAATTGATTGCGGAATTCAAGAAAGCCGATTTTATTCTGTGTTTTCTCTTTGAAAATCATAAAACTATTCAGTATCGCAACATCCAGGAGATGTAACATAACTTTCTTGTACCATCTGATGGTTTTTCTAGGACTTGGGTAATAAGAAGTTAGTTGATCACAACGGTCAACACCTGACACATATTTATTATACTCAGCTATTTCATTAGGTTTGTTTTTAATTTGCCCCAATCTATTGGGTATGTCAGTAAATTCTGGATGGTGTTTTGTTGTAATGCAAAGAACATCTCTTTTGTCCTTCTACTTAGAAATATAGATGTTTCCTGAACGTACCCAAACATATTCTCCTCGTTTCAATTTCCTTCCAATAACTATATTAGGGTTTCCCTTTCTATTTGATCTCAAGATACCTGTAGTATGAGTTTTTAGTGTAAGCAACTTTTTTCACAATCTTATGCTATTGTAATAATTATCCATGAAAATATGATGACCTTTTTCTAAATACGGTTCGAGTAACCGAAGCACAAGTGCATCTATTTTAGAAGTATTCTTATCAGAGACCTGTTTCCCTTGGTAAATTTCGATATTGAAAACATATCCCTTTGTACTACATAGTTCATAGAATTTGATACCATATCGAGCTCGCTTTCCTTTCATATATTGTCTAAAGCTCAGCCGGCCTCGATATAATAACAGAGACTCGTCAAGGGAAAGCTGTTCGGATGGCTTGTAATGGCTTGTATGTTTTTTGAAAATTTTCTAGTAGTATATTGAGCAAAGGAGATACTTTTTGTAATTTGTCTCCCTCAGCTGCCCCATTTGAGCAACTCAGAACACGCAAAATCTGCTCGTAACGTCTTCCAGACATTTGAGAGATAAAAATAGGGTGATAATAAAGCGGATCATAAGAGAAAACTTTTTTAAGCTTTGGAAATCCTATATTTGCTCTCAGCAGAGTCAATGCAAAAAATTTGTATAATTCTTCTTTACTTATAACAGAAAGAGTGGAAATTCTTGTATATTTTCTATGCGGTCTGCTCGAGCGAGTTAATTTTTCACCATATTGGTTAGAACACGTTAATATCTTTTCCATTAGTTCATCTGTCCACAGTTCATGGAAAACTTGAAATGGCGAAACGTTATCTGGTAACAATAGTTGAATACCGCTTAATATTTCGACGAAATTGAAATCTAGTATTTCGGTGACATTTTCCGTCCAGTCGTCATCACTTTCTGGCGAGTCTATCACTTGGTCCTCTACTTCTGACACCACGCCGTCACTGTTATTCTCGTCCGCAGAACGCGTGTCATTTTCATCATTTTCCATCATATACGTTAGATCGTCATCACTATCGGTTTCTTCAGCCGACGACTGAAATAATAATAATTCATCATCTGTTTCCACTTCATCATATAATTGTAGAAGTCTAGCCTCTTCTTTAGGATCCATAATCCCAAAATCTGTATGAAAATATACAAATTTATATGCCTATAAAAATATAAAAATTATTCAATTCTCACCTTTTATAATTTTTCCGCAAAAAGTAACAATCCGCTACAGAACTATGATTTTATTTGCAACAACCCACACGAAAACAATAAATTTGTTCATTAGTTACACAGCAGGACAGTAAAATACCTATGCCTAATGATACACTGTACACTACTAACTGTAAATGAAGTGACAAACCTTGAAAAGCATAAACACATATCACATGATGTAATTGACCAATCACAGCATTAAGAATTTCCTAGGACAGTGCCCAATGTAAACATGCTATGTAGTGGGACAGTAGATATCACATACCATATATTTCCTTTAGAAAAGCAACTGCTATTGCAGTTCTGTCTAGAAAACCACTTTGATGAAGGACTGCAATAGCAGTCGTGTCCTATGTCATTACGGCTAAAATAATTGAAATTGCAATCCTGTCCGCCAATGTGTTAATGTTAACCAAGTAACAGTAACAGAGTATCGCCTTTGTTAGTTAGAATAATATCAGGGCTTGTATTAATAGTTAGGGCTACCAAAGTATCTTATACTTGTGTTAATTGCTCTGATATATGGTCTTACCTTAATTGACTAGACTATGAGAGTATTTTACCTCTATTAATTGGACTGTATCTTTGGTATGGCCTTAGTTGGCCAAAGTATTCCAATATTTTATCTTCTGAATAATGTTTACATAGCCAGATCTGCTTCACGGTGTTATCTGTATTGTCCGAATAGACGCATTATATTGCATTTATTTATTATATTAGCTTTCTTCCGTACTGCTAATGTCAGTATTTGCGTTAATGATATTTTATTAAATATCTAAATTTGATCTATATCTGTCAGTGATCCTGTAAGTAGTACAAGAGAGCCGCTATTATCTTATTTTTAACATTGAAGCCTATAACTTTATGAATATGTACCCACTGAGACTTTTAATCAGAGAAATCGCAATTATTCAAGTATTGTACTTTAATTTGAGTTAGTTTGACAAGATTCTTATTTCCATATAAAGTGTCCTGGGCCCTTTTGTGTTTGCAGATTCATCAGAAAAAAGATCATTGAAATGGCAACGTGTCAATATGGTTGTTGTGTCACGAATTCTATTGATGTTTTTGATGGACAACTTTGTTACGAGGTTGTAAAACAGTGCGAATTTTGAAGAAAGGAATAATTTTTTTGTTGAAGAATAAAAATACAAATATTTACCAATTTTTTACAGAAAAATAATGTGTACTTGCTGCTTGTCAGTGGGAAATACATATTTGGCTTTTACAATTTTACCGACGTTCTGTATATTAAAGTTTTATGCAATATTCAGAATTTATTACAATTTATTTCAACATTTATTACAATTACATTTCACATTCTTTTTTTTTAGAATTTCAATTAAACCTCTCTAGAACCCTCATATTTTATCCTACACGCTACCGACAAAGTTTGAAAAAAATATGCTAAACTTATTTAAGTGTGACAAGTTTGTTTAGAAAAATACTGGCATTTTGCCCAAGTGACAGCACAGCTTCTGGTCGACAGCCAAAGTAGTTCAATATAACTTTGCAACTACTCTATTACCACATAGTGCTAACAAAGTGTCGTCCTGAAAGCAAGTGATTAACATTTGATGGGGTGCCTTTCAAGATGATGTCGGTTAAACTTGGAGACAGCTAATTAGTCAAATTTAATTGCACACTGGAAAAAAACATGTAATCATTATGAACGTTTTAATAATCTACGCAAAAAATTATATTAAAGCCATTAGAGTAATTTCCCCAAAATACTTCAATAATCGCTTACAGAAATTATCAAACTTTTCTGAGAGGACTTTAATTGCTGCTATCTCTGGAGTACTGATCAAGTTTAAAAATATCACTTATTATCTCCTAATAATACAAGAAGTATACAAAAAGTGTCTTATTATTAATTATTAACTAAAAAATCAATTATATATGTACCTTACTAATGCCGGAGAATGGTTAATTTAATGAAGTATGTAACTTAATTATTTATTGCTGTTATACGAATTCAAGCAAATTAATAATTAGATGATAAATCAAAAGAAAAAAGCAGAAAATGTTATCATATTTAAATTTGAAAATCGTAATAATAATAATTAATTTTAGTTAATAAAGTATATAATTTAATAATATATTGTTGTTATATAAATTTAAGCATTAGTAATTAGAGGATAAATCTAAAAAGAAAAAATTGACAAAGCAGAAAATGTTATATTTAAATTTGAAAATTGACATAATGATTAGTTTTAACACAATTACGCTGTATGTGAGATAGCAACAGTGTTAAAATCTTACTTCATTAAAATAAAAACCAGTAAATGCTCTCTAAGTCTAGTTATTTTGTTACGATGCTGATGATGTTTTATTATAATGCTCTAATTATTTTGTTATAATGCTATAAACAAATTTTTTGAGATATTAAAAAAGATATTTCCCACTTCAATTCGGATGTGTTATCTCGGAAATTAATTAATTAATTACAAACACTAATTTTTGGAAAAACCCAAGGATCTTCACTGTGGAAGAACAGCAGCTTAAATATAATATTTATTAGTTTTCTTTATTTGAAATGTATTTATTATACACTAAAACGCTATAAATCAGGCATACACATTGTATTGAAAATAAGTACTGAAAAAATACCATTAACTAACACTGAAACGTTATGAGATTACATTTCATCATGGGTTTATGATGGATAACTATAACTTTCTCCAGGCAAGAATCGCTCAATTACTGTTTATGTTATGGCAAGTTCATATCCCGCTTTTATTTAGTAAATATAGTAATTTTACGTTGTTCCACTCCATAGACATTGAGATTAGATACCTTTTATCCTGCTAATATGTTATTCCAGGGCTGTTAGGGTCGTTAAATTTCACATAACGGCTCTAACTACCCCAAATACATTGTTTTTATTACTTCTAATTTAAGAGGGTAACATTTAAATTGAGATATTAATTATTTGAAGTGTGAATTCTCCCATAAACTTTGATGATGCATGCAGAAGATGGTTCAGAGAAATTAGATAATAAATATTTTGGGAATATAAGTTTGAACCATTGCAACTATATAGGATGGAATCTTTAACTGGAACAAATTCGGATATAGAGAATTTTAATAAAAAATAATGAAAAAGTCGAAACTTTCATTGCCCACACTTAGAAGGTAATTTACTTATCATCATTTTGGGGGATGTAACTACCCCCAATTTGTTTTTATAATATAAAGGTAAGTCGAATAATCTAAAATTTTAAAAGCCACATCAAGATTACAACGAATACCCATTAAAGTAAAAAAAAAAACGAATTTTTATGATAATCATTACTGCGTCATGAATTGTGTAAAAAATGTGTACTGCTTCCATTTTGACGTTTCTTATTATTGTTATATAATATATATTTCTTGTCTTCACCTTTTGATCTTGCCTTATTTGCTTTATTTTCAAGCCGCGTTTAAACTGATTTTGAAGATATTTGTGTGGTCTTGTCTCGCATTTTATATTTGTGTTAATATTACTTCTAGGGTGTTTTTGTAACTTTACATTTGAAAAGTTGATTGCCATATTTTTAACAAATATCTAAGGTTATGTTTTCGTTTTGAAATTTTAATGACGGTCGCGTATGATAAAAGCTGCCGAACTCAAATGGAGGTTGATCAATTATTTAAGAGCCAACATTTAAATCTTCCATCCACTAGCCAAAGTGCAATTAGTGAAAATGAGTCTCGTTACCGAATGTTTGGTCATGTGAGGAATGTACCTAAAAAGAAACAAAGAAGCTAAATTAAATGCGTTAGATATTCAAGAAATCTTCGTAATTCCAGCTGGACAACTGGCTCCTAATTTTAATATTACTCAAGATATCAGAAACTTACTGAAGATAACTCAGATGATAGAGTTGAGTTTTTTGAGCTATTGATGAAATTTACTATTTCTAATTAGTTTTTTTTTCATACGAAAGTATTTTAAATGATCTGCTTTTATTATTGGACTAATCAAACCCACACTGGATACGGGAACTTAACTCATACTTAATACATACTCAAGGCCACAAAAAATTAAGTATATGGGTTTGAACACTACATGACGGTTCTTGGACTGTTATTTTTTATAAATAAACTTAATGATTCAACATAACTAAATTTCTTTGGTTTCTAAATTGGAAGATTTGGTTTCCGGTTTTCCTTCCCAATTATTTTGATTCATATCTACCCAATGCCAGAATATGGTTTCAACAAAATGGAGCTCCTCTCTACTCCACTGTTTTATAACCTTTCGTTGATGACTAAAATAAAAATTCGATCTGTTTCACGAATTTCTATTGACTCCCTCCATATTCGAGTTAGAGAATTTATTTCAGTTATAGTCGGAGAGCCCGTAACGAATTTTTAACAAGTGTTTTACTGAACTAGACATTGTGCATGGTAGTATCTTTGTGACAGATAAATAAAAAATGGCAAGTCTGCCTGGCCCTTTGAAGGGCTAGAAGTACTACGCATAGTAAAAATTTGCCAGAAAATATGTTTTACCGAAAAAAAACTAAAATAATATTAAATTTCAGTTAATTTTTAACATGAAAATAAACATTTTAGATAAATTGGAATGTGCTTTCGTAGAAGTAGACTACCCCAAAATTGTATTTTGAAAATTTGAGAAAAATGTGTTTTACCGAGTTTGTAATTTTAATAGCATATTAATTAAATATATTTAATGATACTAGTAAAAGGCAGATGATTTTATGGGAATTTTATCGAATTTTTATGTGAATAATTGGAAAACGTGAAAGTAAATGTTATGTATGTTGAAGCACAAAATCATCTGTCTTTTTACCCGTATCGTTAAACACATTTAATTAATTCGTTATTAAAGTTATTACGTAGACTCGGTAAAACATATTTTTTTCATCTTCGAAAATGCAATTTTATTAGTTAAACTTAATATTAATAACTTAATATTTAATTTAACTTTATTTTAAGTTTTTTTTCCGGTGAAAAATATTTATTGACAAATTTTTACTATGCACAAAATCCCAGACTTCGCGCAAATGGCCAGACAGACTTGCCATTCCCTATTTATATCATAAAGGTACTACCATGCAAAATTTCTAGTTCGGTAAAACACCTGTGAAAAATTTGTTACGAGCTCTTGGACTATTAACGTTTCCACTGTATTATCACATTGAGTGCCCATAAATGGGAAAATATTCGTGATAACATTACCTAATGAAGAAGAAAAATTTTATATATACATATTACTTTTGCAAAGAAGATTGAATTATTTTATTTTATAAAACAACACTGTAAAGTTAATACTATTATTATTATTATTAAAATTAATATTAAAAGTTTTTACATCAGTTCTCCTCTTCGAATGCTGTTGAAAACGATATTATTATTACATGTTATTTTTTATAAATTATGCGTATGGAAAATATTGACATTATTCGTAAAATTACAGACAAAAAAAGTTAAGTCATTAAATGGCCGATAAAACACATATCGAAAATACACATATTTCGTTCGACAGCAAATGTATTTTCATTATTTAATTGAACAAAAATACGTTTTCATATGGGTTTTTACCTACCTCTGACTTCATACATTCATTACTTCCAAAATATATACATAACTTTGTAATTAGTTAAAAGACGAAATACAAAAATACCATATATAAGGATATGCTAGTATTTACATGAACTAATATTACTTATTCATATATGTACATACTTTTAGAACTGTAGTTATATTATGTCGGTCCTAAATTGACCATTATTTCCTACGCAACATTTTAGTGACGGTTAAGTTTGAGCACACTATAATATAAAAAAATTGTTTTCTTTTCCTCTATCTAAATATTGTGTTGGTATGAATGAAATATATTTCTACAGTGAATTATTACATACAGTTCCATGAAAAAGTATAGACTCAAGCTTACATTTAATTGTATTTATTATACCTCCTGCAAGGACGATTCTTTGACATACATTATCTAATTGAACAGGCTACTTATAGAAAAATAGGCAAAAAGTTGTTGAAGAGGGCGCATTTAGCTATTTAGCAAGAAGTCCTGCCGCGTATGAGTGAATAAGTGAATAAATTCAGTTTGATTTAAGCGGTGAGCGAGAATGCACAGCAGTACAAATTTTGAGTCAGCCTTTCAATGATTTTTAGAGAGGCTGAGAGTTATTTGCAAGTGCTGATTTAGAAAAACAGCGAATAATCGATTTACGGAGATGTGAAAAATACAGCAACAGATCGCATTATTAATCATTGACAAAGTGCTATAAGAAAAATTCTTAAACTTGGAGTGAAAATTATAGCAAAAGGAAGCGTTCGGGGAGGACATCTAAATTTTCACTGACGACAAAGTATGCTATTCTGAAGGAATTATTAACTACAGGAGCGTTATCTTCTCAGATTGTCCATCGTTTTTGTTTAGACTGTGGTCCCAGTTTCATAAGAAAACGGTCAGCGAACTTAGGACATTTTAAATATCTTACGAAAAATGTTTTAAAAACTTGCACTTAAGCAGAATCACATAGAGATCAGACAAACAAATTCAAAACGAAAATCTTTTGTAAAACCATTTTATCTTTAGCGACGACCATGTAATATTTAGCGACGAAAAAAAATAATTTGGATGGACCGGATGGGTTTAGCTATTATTGGCATGATTTACGAAAGGAGTCAAAAATAATGTCAAGAAGACCTCAAATAGTTGGTTCTGTTATGGTATAGGTGGTTTTTAAAAAGGATATGAAACGCCAACTGCATTTGTAAATGGCAGAATGAATGCGATTGCTTATAATATTATATGTAATTGGATACAGGATAATGGAAACAGGTTTTTTCCATTATCCTGTATCCAAGATTATCTATTACCATTTTTAACCCTTACTGAAGATGACGGTGCTATATTTCAACAGGATAATGCACCTATTCATTCTCTAAGGTCAACATAAAACTGTTTTCAACAATATAGAATCGACCTTATGCCATATCCAATATTAAGTTCTGATATTAATGGAATAGAAAATCTATGGATATTATGACAAAAGCAGTATACAATCCAATAAAGGCTTTAATATTGTTATTGTGTTGATGAACATATGTGTCTAATTGTAGCTGTCTGGGATAAAATTCCAGAGGATACCTTGGACAATTTTATAAATAGTAGAAAATTCGCTTATTAAATCTAATAAAAGATAAGGATAAATGGGCCAAATATTAGTCTAAGTAAAATATACAAACACTATTGAGTTTATAATTTTAGGCCCGTTTTTTCATAAATCTCTGTGATTCACCAATACATAAGTTACAAAAATCTCATAATATAAAACTGATTTCACGTAATATACTGCTCCAATATATATAGTTTATTTCATCGCTATTTGCCAAATAAAATAATCTCAGAACATACCATCGCTTGTTTTTATCGCTAGGCCCAGGTAGATTGTTTCGTTTATCGACAAGATAAGAGAGTTTCCTATTTGGCAAATAGCGATGAAATGAATAGTACTCAAATTATTTTCAGTTTTGAGTTTTACTCATGATGTGGTGCAAATTGAGGGTGTCTATATTTTTTCACAGCACTGTACTTATGATAAAGATAAACCGCAACGCATTAAAATATATTTTAATCGATTAGATATATTGTATATGGTGGTGGGATATTTTATGTTTACCCACAATTTATGTATATTATTATCAACTTCAACATTGGCAATTTAATAATATATATTCTCAAACTTTAGTAAAAAAGAAAATAGGAAAGGAAGGCTAACTGTAATTTGGAATGTGACCTTGTTATCAATATAGTTAATTATTTGCTTTTACTAATAATAACTTTTCAGCCTTATTAGATTGATACTATAAAATAAAATTTATGTGTACTTACTTTTCTTACTCTATAAAAATAGTAATACCGCTGAATAGAATTCAAATGAATCAGTCGAATATTCTCTTCCCTTCTTCCAAATACCTTTATATTTATTTTGTAGAAAAAAAAATCTTAATATGCAATTAGTAAGGTTAAATGGTTATTTTATCACAAAATCTCACTCAATCACAAATATCTCTGGCTTTATATGTTTTGGTCGTATAATAGTTAATAAAATATAATTAATATCTTTTGATGCAACTTCCGATATTGTGGCAGTAAAATTATGTAAGCTTAACGTCAAATATGTCGGAGAATTGACGTAATTCGACTCCAAAGGATGCGTTCAGATCATTAACATTAGTTTCGGATAAAATAATTAGACGTTAAAATAGGCCGGCATAATTTAAATCAATTTGGTCATCAAACATTATTCTTAAACTGGTTTAGCTGGGCATCTCTCAGTAGTCAGTACGTTTAAGGTAATTAACGTAAACGCTTTTAAATTGTGTATAATTTTTCGTTTTAAATGAGGTATAACGGTATCTGATGGTTATGAGTTCTTGCTCCTGCTTAAATTTAAACGCAGTCATCGTGATGTTGATAAAAATGTTTCGAGTAGCCCAAAATATTAATCGATGAAGGAGATACAGTCAAATTCTTCTGTAAAACTAATATTTATTTTTTTTTTTATTCAGATGAAGTTAGTTTAGTAATTAGAAATGCGATGCACACCTTTGTGAGTTCATTAACGTTATTTTTTAATGACTGACAGGACAAGTGACAGTAAATGAAAAGTGACAGAAAAATATTCATAGATGTTAAAATGATAACGAAAATATAAAAAAGGTAGATAAACATCTACAGATTGTTAAATGACGGCATACGGTATAAAAAAAGTGTTTATAGCAATAGTATGTACACAGTTATAGTATATACGTATGTATACAGTTATATAATAAATAAAGTTAGTAATAATGTCTTTGTGCGCTGGCCACTACAATGTTTTATTGTTTGCGCATGCCATTGTCATTACGATTACAGCGAAAATTAACAGAAATAAAGTAACACAACTGAGTTCTCTGCATCATTATTACTTTGTATGATATCGTGAAGAACTATTTGAAAAAATGAGTGTAGTATTTTAAGAAAGGACTTTTAATTTTTGATAAAAACATATCTCACTCACCAGTCTTTAAGAACTCTAGTTCTTGATAATTCATTATTAGGATCCAATTTCTGATATGGATTGGTTGTGCTAAAATTATTTTTGTTTACCTCCATACAAACTATATTTATTTGGGTATTTACACATCGAATCAAAAAATCGTTTTGTTCTTCGTTAACCAAAAGCTTGCGCCCGCAGTGTAGTTGGTTATTTCGACGGTAGTGGGTAGTGAGTCGCCCAGTAACCTACAAGGTATATTTCTATCATACAAACATATTTCTAACTATGGTAGAATTATTTTATGAAGACCAAATCAACAATAAATCGTACGACAAAGACAGATGCATGTCTGACTTTCTTCCATACCAATCCAATTTGAATAAGAGACAAAGACCTGCCTATAAATCATTTGCGCACGCTGCTTGTAATAGTGTCACTGAATCAAATACACAAGTCTTACCTATTCTCCTGTTCCTCCATATGAGTATAAACAAGAATAGTTTCTAAAAGAGTGGCAAATGAAGGGTCGTCAGAATATTACAAATCGGAATTTGGCTCAAAAGTTTTAAGTATTTGAATTGTGAGCTTCTACTGTGAGAGATTATAAACTAATGTATAAAATGTCACGAGAAGTGTTAAATTCGCAAAGCCGAAGGTTAGTTTTAAATGTTATCGAATATTTCCAAAATACAGAACATATGTCTATAACAGATAAGAATACAGAAAATATGTTTATAATTAAATGTGCATCTGCGGCATTAAAGTTAAGTCAGAGTACTATAATAAGAATTAGACAACAAGGACCCTCTGGAGTAAAGAAGCCGGTAAGTTTAATATATTTAAATATATTATATAAGGCAAATAAATAGAAATATTTGTAAGATCCAGAATAGACTCATTTATATTTTTAGTGCTCTTATGTACAAATATATTTTGCATTAAACTATCTATACATTATAATATAAGCAAAAGTTATATATACATAGGGGGTTTTAAAATAAACAATCAAATTTTGGGATGAAAAGTTGGAATAATTTTTTTAAAGAAAAGCTAATGTACGTACTATTTAAATTAGTCTACCTGTATAATATGCAAGTTAGCTATACAAAATGTGCACCTTGTTTATTTCTGTTTTAGCGTACCAAAAATAGAAAAGCTCCAAAAAGTAGAGGTATGACGGAAAATGAAAAATGTGAGATCAGAAGAGTTATATATAACATGATAGAAAGAATGCAACACATAACGTTAAAGAACTATGTGAAGAACTAATTAATAAACACATCATAGCAGTTAGTGTTTCAAGTTTAAGAAAAATACTGAAAACCATAGGTTTTAAGTGGAAGACGCGCATTAATGGAAAGTCCACAAATAGTTTATTAAAGCGCGCACAGTTTTTGAAAAATTACATGGAAAACATATTGTCAGATAATTCATTAGTTGTAATATTTCTAGATGAGACATGGGTTTTTCAACACGGCAGTGTTATTAGAACCTGGCACGACACAGATCCCAAATCAGTACTGAACAAAAAAGAAAATGAGGGAAAAAGATACATAATTCTTCATGCTGGGAATAGGGATGGCTTTATAAATGAGGCTGGCATTATTATATTTTCAACAAAAACCAAGTTTGCTGAATATCATGACAATATGAATGCCGAACTGTTCGAAAAATGGCTAGAAGAGCAACTACTCCTTAGACTAGGGAGACCATCTTTAATTGTAATGGACAATGCTCGATAACACTCTAGACTGAATGAAATTATTCCAAATACATCTACAACAAAAGAGGACATAACTAAGTGGTTGAATAATAAGAAAATAGACTTTCAAGAAAATTCTTTGAAATGTGAGGTATTAGATTATGTAAAAAAAATATAAAGTGGCCATGCCATATGCTGCAGATGTGTTCATTTGTAAGATGGGTCATAAAGTTTTACGCCTTCCACCATACCACTGTATTTATAATACTATTGAGTTAATATGGGCTGGGTGTAAAGATTTTTATACCAAAAATAGGGTGGGTCAACAAGACCATAACGAAAAAGCCTTTTTAAATGTGTGGAATCAAGCGTTGCAGAGTGTTACTAAAATACATTGGGAAGATTGCATCAAACATACAGAAAATATTATTAAGGAATATTGGCAGAAAGAATGTGCTTTAGACGATCAGGTACAACCACTTGTAATAAACATTGGTACAAATTACTCTTCTGAGAGTAAATCAGATTTTAAGGCACATGTCGACCTAAATTAACATTTCTGTATTTTACCTACTTATAGTAAAGACCATTTTATATTATATAATTTATATTCATAATATCGTAATATTGTCTAAATATAAAACGGCATCCTATAAAACCCGATTCGATAGGACTTGAACCTTGACGAAGTTCTAGTGCAAACTAGAACGGGTGGGTCGGCTTGCGCGTTTTAATGATTTAAGGAGCCGTACCATAGGTTTAACCATAGTGGGAGGGTCCTTATTGAAAAACCAGACTAAGACAAGTCCCTGAAGGAGGGCAGCAGCTCTTTCAGTAGTCATAGTGGCAGAAACCGTGGGGGTTGGTATGGTGCTATGACACACATGACTGCGATGTGGAAGGCAAAAGGAAACCACCACATTATAATCCTCAGAACAGCTAGCAGAAAGCTTATCCTAAATTAATGATGGCGTCTCCTAGGGCAAAAAACTCCGGAGGTAAAATAGTCCTCCGTTCGGATCTCCGGGTGAGGACTGTTCCGGGAGACGTGATCGAGTGCAATAATAATAAGAAGTGTAGCATTTCACGAGTCGGAGCGTGGAATTTCAGAAGCATGAGACAAGCAGGGAAGCTAGAAAATCTGAAGATAGAAATGGATAGGTTAGGATTAGATATAGTAGGTATAAGTGAGATGCGCTGGCCGGAAGTAGGAGATTTTTAGAGCGGTGACTATAGGGTAATACACACAGGATCGGTAAATGGAAATGCGGGAGTAGGGATCGTTATGCGAAAAAACGCAGGACAGTGTGTAGATAGCTACCTACAATACAGCGAGAGAGTAATGATGGTTAGGTTAGATTCGAAGCCAGTGAAAACAGTAATAGTGCAAGTATACATGCCTACTTCTAGCCACAGTGAGGAAGAGTTAGAAGCCGTTTATTCGGACATAGAGCAGGTAATAGGATTTGTGAAGGGTCATGAAAATTTAATAATAGTAGGAGATTTTAACGCAGTCGTAGGTGAGGGGAAAGAAGGAGAATTTGTAGGTCCTTATGGATTAGGAAACAGAAACGAGAGAGGTAGCAGACAGAATTCTGTGAGAAGCACAAGATGGTAGTCGCGAACACATTGTTCAAGAATCACGTTAGGAGGCGGTACACATGGAAAATGCCAGGAGGGATAGACAGGTATCAGATAGACTACATTCTGGTTAGGAAGAGATTTAGAAATCAAGTAAAATACTGTAAGAGTTATCCAGGAGCAGATGTAGACAGCGATCACAACTTGGTAGTCATGAAAGCTAGATTAAAGTTCAAAAATCTGAAAACCCGGAAGGATAAGAAACGTATAAATGTAGACATATTGAGGGATCAGAACATGAAAGATAAGTTCCAGGAGAAAACAGATCAATTAATAAATAAAACGAGTAAGGACGAAATCAAGAATGCAGAAACTGAGTGGGAGGTTATCAAGAATAGTCTAGCTTCCGCGGCTACGGACGTTTTAGGACACGATAAAAGGGAAGCTAGGAAGCCCTGGATAACGGACAAAATCTTAAACTTAATACAAAAGAGACGAGGCTACAAAAACAGACGAGACGAAGAAGGACTGAAAACGTATAAATCAATAAAGTGGGAAATCATTAGAAAATGTAGAAAAGCGAAAGAACAATGGATAGAGGATAAATGCAAATAAGTAGAAGATAAGTTGCAAGTAGGTAAGACCGATGAGGCTTACAAAATAATTAAGAGGAACTTCAGGGATATAGGAACAATAAGTAGAAACGTTAGGAGTCAATCGGGGGACATACTGATAGGAAGAGAGGAGAAAGCGGATAGATGGAAGCAGTACTTAGGAAATTTATACGAGGGTCAGGAATTAGGAGCGATATTAGAGGAAGAATCTAGCATCGATAGGGAAGATGTAGGAAAACCTATATTGAGAGAGGAATTTGAAATAGCACTAAGGGGGCTAAAGAATAATAGAGCGCCGGCTGTAGATAAAATACAGGCGGAAATTTTGAAATGTGCGGGACAGAAAGTAGTAAATAGGATGTTTGAACTGGTAAAATACATATACGAAACGGGCGAGATGCCGGAGGATTATAAGAGGAACATTATCGTTACTATACCGAAAAAGAGAGGAGCCGACAAATGCGAGAACTTTAGAACGATTAGCCTAACTTCCCATGCGTCAAAAATCTAAACTAGAATAGTGCAGAAGAGGATGGAAAATAGAGCGGAGGAAATACTAGGAGAAGACCAATTCGGGTTTAGGCGAAATAGGGGAACTCGCGAAGCTATTCTGGCGCTAAGAGTAATGTTAGAGAAAACAATAGAAAAAGGAAAGAACGCTTATATAGGATTTGTAGATTTAGAAAAAGCTTTTGATAACGTAAGATGGGAAAAAATGTTCGAGATACTAAAGAGCGCGGAAATGAAGTATAGAGATAGGAGAGTAGTACACAATCTATACATAGAGCAAACTGCTGTTATAGAAGTAGAAGGGGAAAAAAGGGAAGTAGGTATTAAGAAAGGAGTAAGACAAGGATGTACGCTATCACCACTAATTTTTAATCTGTACATCGAAGAGGCGATTAATGTGGTAAAAGATAGAGTGGATTTCGGGATTAAAGTACAGGGACAGAAACTAAAAATGCTGAGATTCGCGGATGATATAGCAGTATTAGCATCTAGTAAGGAGGAACTAGAATCAGCATTGAACGAAATGGAGGCAGTGTTGACAGAGGAATACGGAATGAGGGTGAATAAAAACAAAACTAAAGTGTTAGTGTGCAGAGGGCGCGAGAGCAGAGCAAAAACGAAAGTACAAATTAATAATGAAAGATTGGAGAAAGTTAAAGACTTCACTTATTTAGGAAGTAAAATAAATTGGGATGGAAGAAGCGATAAAGACATAAAACAAAGAATAGCGCAGGGTCGAGTAGCTTTTAACAAAAAGAAAGCACTTTTATGCTCGGGGGTAATAAACTTAGAAACAAGGAAGAGATTTTTGAAAACATATGTATGGAGCACGGCACTATACGGCTGCGAAACTTGGACGGTAGGGGAAGCAAGTAGGAAGAAATTAGAAGCTTTTGAGATGTGGTGTTACCGAAGAATGATGAAAATACCATGGACTGATAGGGTTAGAAACGAAGAAGTATTGGAGAAAGTCGGCGAAAAAAGAAGTATGTGGAAAAACTTAAAGAAGAGAAGAGATAGAATGGTAGGCCACTTGCTCAGACATGGGGAAATAGTCCGCGATATTTTGGAGGCAGAAATAGGAGTGAAGAAAGGCAGAGGTAAGCCTAGATTAGACTACTGCTCGCAAATAGCAAGGGATGTAGGTTGTAGCACAATTAGCGAAATGCGTAGGTTAGCACAAGATAGGAGAAGCTGGAGGTTAGCGTCCAACCAGTCTTAGGACTGATGACCTAATGATGATGATGATCCTATAAAACCTTTAGCGGCATACTATAAGAATGTTAAATGCATGCTATAAAAATATAAATTGCATTCAACTATAATGTCCTCATAGTCTAGTGATCAACACAAGGGTACCACATTATAAATATTTAATAAATGTTTGAAACCAGTTTCTGTGTATTCCATTTATACCCTCATTCTCATTACCATAATCCGTCCCTGTACTGCAGACCTGACCTAAGTATAACTATCTAAACACTCAATATTTACTGTCTTTGTCTGATTTATGCAAGTTTAAAAATACGTACGTGTCAGTGCACTTCAGTAGTTTTAAAGGTGATATAAGTAACATTCTTTTACTGCATTCACATGGGAGAAGGTAAGCTATACATTGCTCTTTGTCGCACGGTTTATTGCCAACTTGCTCTTCATAAAATAATTCTACTGTATATCTATATGTACATAGACATGCGGAACTGCGCGCATTGAATGCGCCAAACTATCCAAAGCTTAAGATGTCGCAAGCTTGTCGCTAAAATATTAGAAGCGTTAATAATTTCATCTATTCGCCATGCAAATAATCATAAAGAAGCGACTAAGTTTAGTCGATATAAGGATAAATTGATTTAGCATCCAGACAATGAAATGGACGAAGATAGAAAACAAACCAAGATTTTTAAATAATTGTGTGTGTGAGACATTGTTGCCAATGAAGTTGGTGTTGATAGTGAGGGTCATTTTATATTACTTCCCTTATAGGCTACCATAAGGGAAGACATAACATATTTTGCTCTAAATAAATCAGAACAAAATATGTTATGTGTTATTTATCTACAATTTACTAAGTCGTTATTTCACCACTAATATCTAACAGACAAAGTGACAGAAGTGTCTTCTAAGACTAAAAAATATTTTGCATGAAGGAACATCATCAAAAATATGGGACACATGTTTTTTTACATCGTTATACTTGGCTTAATGAGGTGAAAGCGGCGCCACTATGAGCCGATGGTGGAGGCGCCGCGCCGTCTCAAAAATCTGTAACTTTTTTTGTTTGTTATTATAGGCACATGAAATTCAGTATACAGATATAAAGAAAGGTCTGACGTTCAGTAGTGACGGTAAATAATTTTCATACATTTCATTTTATAACTGATAGCATATAGGTGTAATTTATGTACATAATTATATGTAAATAAATATTTATTGTAATAGTTACAAGGCTTCTTCTTCAAGTTCCATAATCTTGCGTGACACAGATTGTCTTAAATTCGTTATATAAGAGTCTGATGTATACAATAAAGTATGAAAGACATCTTCGTTAGCAGATTTTCGGGAACATTTGCGAGAATGATGTAACCTGAAACGTTTATAATCCTTAGTTCTTGATTCCTGTGCATCTTCGGACAACTGGCCAAGTGGTAAAAGTACATTATATCGAATTATGTTTTCTCCATGAATGAGTACTTTATGTACAGGGGAGGGCATATAGTACGATGAATATTTTCTCACGTATACTTCTGCTGTTCTAATAGCATATTCACCAAACTTTGTGGCATCGACTGCCATACCACTTGACATTGTCTGAAATAGTATGCGAAATCTCTTAATTAATTCTTCATCAACTCCAGTAGTTTGTGCAGTGCAAGCAGAATTGGCAAAGAATCTTCGAGCGGTATTTCCGTCATTACTAGTTCCGCTGGTTTGTTGAGGTTTATCAATTAGTAATCTTAATTCTTTTCGAAATTGCTGCTGTACATAAGCTTTTTTAGATTTATTTTGCTTTTTCATGTCCTCTGAGGTTACTGACCATTTTTTAAATGATATATTATATGAAACATGAAGTACTAACCCCATAAATCGAATCCATGCATGTAAAGGTGAGAGTCCAAACCTATAATGCTCTTAATTCTCAGGTCTCTGTTTAACACGTTCCAAATTATTAATTTCTGTTTGTTTTGCAAGACATATACGGCATGTGGCACTTGATGGAGTATTTGTTACTACTTGCGTAACCTTACCATCTATCATTGTAAAGAACAGCTTATGTTTAATAGACAGCTGTTTTTCATTCTTCAATACAAAAGAAGGCAAAAGAGTGTTTATTTGAGTTTCCACTTCATTGACAACATATCTTGTTTTCTCTGGAGTCTCTTTTGAGAATTCTACTAAAACAGGTCTACAGTATCGAACAGAGGACGGGGTTGGATTTTTCCAAACGACGTTTTTTGTGATTTCATCTACAATTTGTAATGGAACCAAGGATGTTACAAACAAATTAGTATCGGATATTAAGTCACTTTCACCAGATAGTATTTGCTTGTACTAAATTTGCCCCGAAGATCCATCACAGCCCCATTTACTATACAATATTAATTGTGAAAAGTTGGCCACATTCACAGAATTTTAATTATTCTCTTACATGTGTGATCTAGAAGAGGCTGCAAACTTATACTGTAGCACCAATTTCAGTTGCTTGCATGTGCTCTGGATAATATTCTTGCTTGGCTTCTGTAAGTTTGGTATATGATGGGAGTATAGTACAGTATTTGTCTTGTAAACAGGTTCTAGGGTGTATGTATATTGATTTTTCGTTAAATCTAAATCAATGAAAAGAGCCAAGGCCTCTTGATTTGTGAAAGGCTCAACAGAAGTATTACGTCTTAATAATATGTGGATAAAAGCCTTCCTTTCTTGAGATGCAGAACGTAGTTGCCGTATAATTTCTGATTCCCATGTTTCACCAATTGAACGTAATCCCTGAGTATATGAATGATAAATGCGGATTCTCATCTCTGCAGATTCGTTAAGTGACTTACATGGCCTCCCTCGTGGGTTTTCAGATAAGGACGTCGATGTTTCTTCGTCTTCTTGGAATGGTACAAAAAATTCGCCATCTAACCATTTCTCGCACACATCCCCTTTTCTTCCGGCTTTATTCCAGCATATCTTAAATTCGGCCAATAAGTGTTTCTGAATTTTGGTGATAACACATTGCAACTGCTCTTCAGAAAGATTAAAATGCTCCTTAACATACCGTTCTGCTATTGATATATGTTTTCCGTGCTCTATAAAAGCGTCACATATGTTACGTTGAGTAATTTTGAAATTGTTCATTGTTTACTGTCGTAGGTACAGCTGACAGCGGCAAATTGTTGATTACTATTAATTAATACTGCTTGTATACATTAATAATAACCTAAAATTTTAACAAACCCAAGTTTATATACTTTTCTAAAGACAATGCTAACCACAGAATAAACATCCCGTGTATAGGCAAAGAAAAGAGAAATATTCTCTCTTTGGTTTATTTTTCATGACCAAAAAATATTTTTTTCAAATTATATCGTAAACCATTTTTGTCGATATACCTCTTTGTTTAATAAATTTAGCAACTACAAATATTTCCGTCATTTGATCTAACCGCAAGGCATTCGTAAACATATTTGGTCAAACGTGGGATATGGTGGCGCTGCTAAAAAAATCAGATAGGACTGTCCCGATATACGATTTCTAAAATCCAGGCATTCAGTGAAATGCTATGCTCTTATTTGTTGGAATTCCATAATGTATATGTATTTTTTATTACGCCGTATTTTGCAAATTCATAATTCTTACGGAACGAGTATTGCAGATTTTTAAGTATTCGTCGCGCGTGCTTCTTTATATATTTTGTTGATTTGCATAACAAGCGCAAAAAATCCGCAAGATTTTCTTTTTTGGATCTTATACAGGATCATTTTAGATGCCAGACGGTGAAAATAAACTTACCCGGGTGAACCCTGCTAACAGTTAAAAGTTTTCTTGAAGTTGAGAAAGTAATTCCAGTAACATGAGACATTTATCATTTCTTTACTGTAGTAAGCGATAAGCAACATACAAATATTTTTTGTTTATAATACTAGAAGAACTGCTCTTTGAAACGGTGAGCAACAGATTGCACTTTATTTAATTTTTAAGCACGAGATTGTTAATAAGCATCAAAACAACACTTATCTAAATCTCTCCATATTGCTACTTTTGAAGTCTACTAACTGAACCCAGTCAACATTTAAATAAATTACCAAACCGAATTATAAAAGTTTGATGTATTAGCTATAAGAAAATTGTGGTTTGTGTTCCTTATTCGAGTTTTGGTTTTTGGTATTTTTGAGACCGCGCCTCCACCATCGGCCCATGCGGCGTCCAAGTTTTTCCCCAAAACTTTATGGATATATATTGGAATTTTTTTTAGATATCAATACGAATGAAAAACAATTAAGTCATATGCTGAGCGGACTTCTAACTGGATGAAGAAATATCTCCCTTAAGGGGAAGGGGATGGTTCTTGTATTACCTGGTTTTTATTATTTTCCATGTTTGCATATAAAGAGAAAACGATTTTTGCTGTTACAATCTCACGCTTGCTTACTGAAATATGTATCATGTGGATAGGTATACTTGTACACTGACAATTTTCGAAGAGCTTAAGTTCCCATATGAAATAATATCCAGTGTCATACAAATTTCACCTCAAAAATATTAGTTAAAAGTTAAATATGTAAAAAGGTTGGGAAGCACATTATAGGCTATTTTTGTTGTCATTTAGTTAGAACAACTGATTACTTATTATATAGCCGAAAAGATTTTTCCTTCTCAAAACTTCGAAAATTGAACTGCTGAAACTTCTTCATTACCTAATCCGAACCTTTACCTGTCCACCTAAATTAACAATATTTTTCTAAAATTTATTTTGCTGATGAAAACTTTTCTAGAAAATAGACCTGCATTTTGACATAATGAGAATACTCATTAAACAGATTGGGATTATTCTAATTATGCAATGTTCCTAGAATATTATTATTACTTTGAACTTATTCAAAGTCCTGAAACTTCTGGTGATTATGTGAGGAAGTATCACCACATAGTACCATTAAGTTTTATTGTCCCAATGGCATAAAAATAATTTCGCTTAGTTGTTGCATACCGTTGTATATATGTTAAAAACTACTTTTGATCCCATAGATATTTAATCTACGGAATCAAACTATTTAATCTACAACTATTTAATCTACAAATCAAGCTATTTAATCTAAAATCAACACACATTTATTCTTTACATTTAAATTTTACAGTATCTATTTTGTTCTGTCTAATGTAATTAAACATTCAGAATCCCTAGTTACCCATCCCCTCGTATGTTATCCCCTTGTACACTAACAACTACAAGTTTCTAATTATTCTTAATCATACTGTATATGGAGATATCCTTAATGAGACCCTGTATTAATTCATTACATATGAAGTACATCGAGGTTTTATAAAAACATATTAGAGTGCTTAATTAATACGTAGGAATTATAACTGATAACACAGGCCAACAAAGATTTTGTGATCGGACTTTTTGGGCTTAGTTACATACCACGAACTACAGAAACACTGTTTTCTTGTTTCCATTACGCACCGGAATTTGTAAATGTACATTGTACAATAATTTGTAGTTTTTAGAACCGAGGTTCTATAAAACTAAATTTTGCCTCAATCTTTACGGCGCCCCTGTGTTTAATCGATTTGAAACGTACACATAAGTGTGGGGGATTTACCGAAACAGAGTTGATCGGTGGGAATATTCCGGTATTATACTATTCGGATATTTACATAGTCGTTGTAGTACATTTTTAATGTGTGTACGTTTACTCGTGACATCGCGTCGTGTGTTTTTATTTTATATTTAAAAATGCTTAGATAGAATACACTAAATATACTTTGTTATACACTAAACACCTGGTTCAAAAAATGTTGTTTATGCAAATTTCGTTGATCCGCAATAAATATTTTGCCGCCGCTTCTTATTAAATTAGGATTAATGAAGCAATATGCAAAAAGTGTATATAAAAATGGAAATTGTTTTTAAGTACTTATATGGCAAATTTCCAGCTCTTTCTGAAGCAGAATTAAAGGAAGGCATTTTCGTAGAACCACAAATAAGAGAATAAATGCAGGGTCAATAGTTTGAAGAAACAATAACAGAAATTAAAAAAGAATATTGGATATGCTTTAAAAATATAACAGAATTTTTTTAGGAAATTATAAACTTCCATAGTATGAGGAAATTGTCAACAAAATTCTGGATAAATTTAAGTAACTTGGTTGTAATATGAACATAAAAATTTAGTTTCTGCATGCTCATTTAGACTACTTTCCAGAATATCTTAGTACTGTTAGTGAGGAGTAAGGTACCAGGGTCGATGGTATGTGGCGATATTGGCAGATTACTGCTGGATACTGAAAAGGGAACATCCAACGAATGATTACACAAGAAAAACTACAAAACGAAGTTTTTTGTTGGAAGGGAGATATTTTCAAAGAAAAAAGAAATTAGAGACTCGAAACTATTTCTGTTGTTGCTGTTTACTGTTTTTTATATTTATTAAATATAATGTTTATTCAAAATTTTTCCTTTCGTTTTTAATTTACTCTGATTATTCAGATGATCAAATACCTTACGTGATGACCAAAAGTGGGATGTACATATGAAATCAGCATAAATAACTCACTTATAATCACTTATAAAACCCAAATCAACTTTCAAAATGTCAAAATTTGTAGGCCTGTGCAATATAAAAATAAAAGTAAATTTTGACAGTATAAGTCAACGTCTTTGAAAAAGAAAATACTTACTCTTTGTGGACTAGTAAATATTAGTTGTTCGTTAATTGACAATATTGACTTTAAGTATAAATAAACCACATTATTCATCATGAAGACCGCTTCCTTGAATGTTATATCTGGAGAAATACATCAAGTACGTTTTTCTTTCACAAATTATTACCTTCTTCATTTTACACAATTTCATAAAATCGAAGCAGGTTTTTCAGTAAATTGCTTTGGATTTAGACAGCAATAAATTATTCGCAGCCTCCATAATTTGGCTGAGTAAAGGAATTGTAATTCCTTCATCCAAGGATAATGCCTAGCACAGACGAGACGTTCCCTCATCAACGCGATCAATCATTTTGTTTAACGCATAATTTTAAAAAAAATAACACTAGTGTATACATACATAGATATTTTAGAACTTTTCTCTATTTGAATTAAAGTATCGTCGTTTTTAAAAGCGTTATTATTTAAATTTATGGTATCGCTAAAAATTAAAAACTGATTTTGAGTTTATAACATTTTGTGTGCAAATAAGTTTAAGATCACCAGGATAGAAACATATGATGAATATTATCGTATGTAAATGTATGTATGTATATATTTTGTGATCATATATTATGTTGTCGATATAATGATCTAATCTACAGTGATTACTGATTACTTTTTATAGAGCTATTCTGTCTATGAAATAATTATTGCCGGACACACCAGAAGAAATATATAAAATTAAAAATCTTTAACCTGATCTAAGTGCTTTTTTAGTTCACATCACTATCCGGGTGATTTATAGATTAATTGTCACATTGTCGCTTACTGTAGCTTCTATATTCGAGAGGCATTTGGATACCCTTTTCAAAATTACCGATCTGAACTGTATCTGAAAAATATGCTGTTTGGACGGCATGCTAGTTTGCCCTTAATCCATGACGTTCCGGATAATTCTCCTGAATTTTGCTGTTGAATAATTTTCACTGCTGAGCGGTTTTTATAAACTCTTCTATATCGATTATAGCTATTAGGAATGTGTTATATATCTATCTTATGTTTCTCTGCAGATTCTGGACCATAATATAATTTATTGTCTCTTACGATAATTTTGAGAGTTTTATCGAATTCTGTAAAGTATCTCATGTCTGTAATGTGTTCTGCTACAGCCAATGTTTTATGACATATATGACTTATTAAAGTAGATTGTGCTCTAAAAGTTAATTATCATTCATGAAATATTATCGATCAACGATACACCAGGAGAACTTCACCGAAAAGTCATTTCTGCATACAAGCATGGGAACCTGGTGGATATTACAAGATTATACGTTACGCGAGCCTCGTCATTTTTGGATTCAGGCTCGACAAGAATATTTAACAAATACTACCTTTAACGCTTACTCTTATCGATGTATTTATGAAAGCATTGAAAGAAGCCCTATGTTCAGCACTATTAAAGGATAAATACTGGTTCAAATGTGTCGATGTGTTTTCGTGATCTAGTCAAATGGATGAGAGAGATACTGTAGATCCTCACATACATTAAAATTCTATATAGCTCTCAAGATGGAATTAGTGAGAGTAGACACTATACATACTTTCTTCTTTGGGTGTTGAAGTTAAAACAAAGATTAATGGCTCTCTAAGAGATGTGATTAGGTTAGGTGTCTCACACGAACACAAACACTTAAAAACTGAATCAGACCACTAGCCAGAACATAAACAAAGTATTTTAAATTATTATAAATATTGGGTTGTCAAAAAATTTTGTTGGGTTTTTCAAGTTAACCACTTATGTCACGGCCTATGATGTCATGCGCACAGCTACAGCCTTAAAGCCTTCCTCCCTATTAACCCTGATACTTAACTGTTGTTTACTGTCGTTATACTCGTGAACCTATTTTATAATTGTTGTGTGAGCTTAATTGAAAATGAGTGAAACGAGCATTTTAGGCACGTGATGCTTTCTTATTTTCAAAAAGGCAAAAGAGCCTCTGCAAATTGTGTTCTTTGTACGGTGAAAATGTTATTCAATATCGAACGTGTCAAAACTGGTTCAAGAGATTTCGATCTGGCGATTTTTTATCACGGACGCCCCAAGGTCAGGCCGACCTTAAGAAGTCATTCCCGAGCATTTACGAGGCTTAGTTGAGGCAAATCCATACGTGAGCTTGCGAAAACATCGGGACGTCAAAATCTAGTGTACAGAATCACCTTAAACAACTTGGGTTTGTCAGTAGACTCGATGTTTGGTTTCCTCACGAACTCGTTGAATCCAATTTTATGGATCGCATCGACATCTGCGATATGTTAAGGAGTCATCAACGTAGCGATCCCCTTTTTGAGAAATTTGGTTATTGGAGATAAGAAGTGGATTATTTACGACAACAGCAGTCAAAAAAGATCGTGTGGAAAGTCCGGTGAACCTTCTCAATCCACACCAAAGGAGGGGCTTCACCTCAGGAAAGTTTTGTTGTTCGTCTGGTGGAATTTCAAAGGAATCATTTATTTTGAGCTACTCCCGAGGAACGAAATAATAAATTCGAACGTTTTCTGTGAACAACTACAAAAATTAAGCCAAGCCATGCAGGAAGAGCACCCAGGACTTGTAAATCGTAAGAAGGTCGTCTTCCACCATGACAACGCTCGACCTCAAACTTCTGCAGACCCGAAGGAAATTGTTGGAGTTAGAATGAGATGTATCTATACACCGTATCCTCCAGACCTCACACCCTCGGATTGTCATCTATTCTGCTCCATGGAAAACAGTTTACGAAATTTAACATTTGCCTGTGACGAGGAAGTCAGAAATGATTTAAAAACATTTTTTGCGAGCAAACTGCAATGTTTTTATGAAAATGGTATTATGAAGCGTACTGAGAGATGGGAGAATGTTATTGAAAAGGTATTAATGTACATTATTGATTTAAATAATTTGTAATAACTATAATGTTAATAAGAAATACTTATGAAAAAACCGAACGAACGTTTTGGACAACCCGATACTTTAATATACCAAACGCAAATAATTAGTGAACTAAATCGCGAAGAAAGAGAAGAAGCTAGACCACAGTTCATTTTAAGATAAAGCAGTTATAGAAACATACATATCGAACGAGGAGTCATAAAAAGTGCACAGTTAATAAAAAATAAACAGTTTTAAAACGGACTTTTCCGCACGTAGAACATCTCTATCTCGAAATTGAGTCGCCGAGAAAAAATAAACCAACACATAAATGCAGAATATGTGTTTTATGCGACAGTCTTACTTTTTTCAAATAGTCCACCATCGTGGTTTCTCATAACCCATGTATAGGGTATTAAAAACCATTTTTTTTTTTTAGTTTTTAGGCCGAAAAACGAAAAATGAACCCCAGAAAAAACAATTTTTTTTACACGATTACGTTACTTTTCCGTGTATAGTGGAGTGCGGAAAAGTAATAAAAAATGCTCACCAATAATATATTTACCCTATACGCATATCGGTGGCGTGTATCGATAACGTAGGTCTACAGCGAAGAAAAAGTGACATCGACACCGCTTTCAACCTCGTATGAAAAAATATCAGTGTTCCCGAAAAAGAGATGTAATTAAGAGGATTTTGAATATACTAGGTTTCGATATACCGTGTACGTATGAAAAATTTTAAATAGAATAATGAGACAGCCATGTGAGTATGAGAATAAAAGAGTATAGAAGCCACCTCACTCAGAGACAATCACCGAGAGAAATCATATTATAGACATAAGACGTCTATATGACATAGGATTGAAGATATTGGGTCAGACTCTGCAGACACGCAATAAAGATATATAAGAATCCTAATAACTACAATCGAGATGGGGAAGTTGAGTTACCAAATTTACGGAAACCGCTCATCAGCGAAAATTATTACACGATGTGAATCAGTGAGAAAGACAAGGGACCGAACCATCACAACGGCAAGAGGGTATATATAAACGCCGTCTAAATAGTATAACCCCTTGAAACGTCAAGCTATAATAAATGAAGACGTGGTAATCGACCATGCAATCAATCAGCTAAAGAGTCTTTATGCAGACAATGATTATTACTTACTAATGATGAAAATAATACTCACATTATAAAATGTGATAAGATTATAGTATATCGTATTTTCTTTATTTTAGGCTGCAATTATGAACGCTTTCAATACCACACTAAATATATCAGTGTTCTCGAAAACAAAATATAATTGTTTAATATCTGTATTAACCGATAAAAATTAGCGGCTCAACTTGAAAATAGATTAGAAAAAGCTGAGGGGCGAAATATTTTGAAAAAAAAACTTGAAGTAATAACTTGAACATATGTTAAAGCTCTGCAGTACGTACATCTTTTAACTCAAATTTTATATTATATCTCAAAATGCATGTGTACCTACAGACATTAAAATGTGCAATTGTATATAAGTTCTAAAATTATAAATATGTTTTAATGAAATTGAGAATAGGTTTTATAAATAGATACCTATATTTTGTACTTTCAAGTTCATTTGTGCATTTAATAGATTATTATTGAAGTTTTAACAATATTTTGAAATAATTTAAATTGTATAATAATTTGCTATCATTTTCAGCATATTGTTTTATGTTGTATTTTTTATATTTTCGAAATTCGAAATTTGAATTATCGAACCTTCTTATGTTCGATAACAAAAAAAACAATTTCGATATATATGGATTTTACAATTAGAGAAAGAAAATATCTGTATAGCTAATCAAGCATCGTTTGTTTTATTTTAGTACAAAAACTTCTATGTTTTGTATTCCACAACCCTTCGTTGCTGCAATATGAGATAAAGTGCGGCGTACATTCTTCATTCCATTCCACGTTTGAAACTAATAAGTACCGTTACACACCCCCGTTCAGAAAATGCAGGGGACGCGCATCGCCACTGCGCAACACGCCTTTGATTCCATGCTGAAAAACCCACAAACTAAAGAACTTTTCAATGCCACACCTCGACGTTACGATGTCACAGTTACTGTATGATGTGTAAACATAACACGAGATGACGTTGTGGTATGATTCGTTGTTACATGTCTGGACGCACCTTAATATTTTAATGTCTCATGCACTTCTAACTTCTACTTATTATTTTTCTAATTTTACTACGTTTGAGTTGGTGTTAGTTACAATTACATAACGTATGGTGGAGCGCATCAAGAATAGGAACAAGTCTCAAAACTGCGATATCGGACCGCCCATGAGGTGCGCAGTAAATAGTCTTGTCTTTATTTAGTCGAATTGAGATGTTTGCAGAGTGAATATCGATGTATATATATATATATATATATATATATATATATATATATATATATATATATATATATATATATATATATATATATATATATATATATATATATATATATATATATATATATATATATATATATATATATATATTCAATGTGAATGTACACAGGGTTCGATCTAACGCGTAAAGTGCATCTTTTCCGTCCGAATACTGTCTTACTCTTTTCATCTACGCATACCTAGAGAATCTCACACTTTCTCCTATTCTTGATGAGTAGTAATACATACTATACATACTATAATACATACTAATAGTACTTCATACAATATACCGTAAAGTGGGGTTAGTTTGCTCCATTTTCCCACAAAATACGGAAAACGTTATTAAATAAATTTATAATGAGTAGGTACATACAAATTTCCTATATTGACTATTCTTACAAGACAGCTTAAAAAAGCTTGTCATACTAATAGCTGCCCGAAAAATATTGAGTAACTATTAATTTTTTTTGCTTTTTTAGTGGAGCAAAGTATACCAATGGGTGGGGTGACTTTGCACCACTGAGAATGATAAGCTGTAACTCTGTGTAAATTATAAGTGGCGCAATGTAACCTCCGCCATGGATAAACTTGTTCCCACTGAATATATCCATGACAGAAAAAAAAATCAAGAAAAGATATGTTCAAACCATACAAGTAATTAGTGACTACGACAACGTTTTTAACTCGAGGATTTCGAAAATGTCCCTTTTGGAAATTTCTAGAGGGGGGCGTATTGATCCCAGTATGTCGTTCTATGAGTATTTCATCTGGTCGCGCTATTGTGGCCATTTCCATGCCTTAAGAGATTTCTGCATGCCATTAATTGCGACTTCGTTTTCATCAAAGGCAATTATTTCCCCCGGAAACATTTCTCCTTCATATGTGAACACAACAAACTGCCCCATTTCTTTTACACCATTCAAAAAATTAACGCCCTTTTTTATATATTGTTGGCTATCCACATCTTTGACAAACTGATGTTCTCGTTCTTCCTCTGCGACCATTTCAAGAAGATCAAGATCGTCTGAAGAATTATCATTGAGGTTCAGTTGTAATGAAGATTCGGAGTCACTGCATTCTTCTGTCGTCAATTTACATTTTTTAGCTACAATGGATGAGTTATTAGGCTCACTAGCTACGGTCTCCTCATCACTCTGTTCATTTTCAGAGACGCATACGCTTTTTCCAGGTGGAATATTGATTTTTTTTCTACGGGTCTTTACAGTCTTAATCGATTCCAACCTTCTAGATTTAAGATTCTGCAAAGAAAGTGGAGTGAATGTCATCGGGATTGCAACTAGTTCTTGGAATGCAATTCAAAAGTTCGTTTACATCCAATGGAACAATACCATATTTTCTAAATCCAGACTTTAAAATATCTGACACGTTTGGTGCAATGATATCCAACATTTTCTTCAACAGCGATGGGAACTGTTGCTTCTGAATAGTGGTACTACGTGTGCCTTCCGCAGTATCTTTCCAATCAGAGAGCACCTTTCGCCACGCTATTTTCATAGGTCGAAACAGTGCTACATCTAGTGGCTGGGTTAAGTGTGTACTGTTAGGAGGTAAGCAGATAAAACTGATTTGGTTCTCACGGCACAATTCGAGCGTGTGTACAGTTAAATGTGATGAAAGATTGTCACATAAAAGTATCTTTTTTCCATCTAATTTTTGTAGCCTCGGTATCATTTGGGTTTGAAGCCATTCGGTACAGATAGACGCATCAAACCATCCACTAGGACTAACATTGTACCGGCAGCATTTTGGCCCATTTTCCATCCATGTCGACCACAAATGACCACCTCGAAAAACCTCATATGGCGGGAGGAGTTCTTCTGCAGCGTTTCCAGAAAACATAACTGATGTAGAACTTTTTGATGAGTTTCGAATGGTTTCCGGATACTTGCACCCTCTTTTCACAACAACTTTTTTTTACCCGGGTCATCGCAAAAATTAGTTTCGTCGAAGTTCCAAATATGCGTGGCAGGAATATCTTTTATCTCACCGCTTAAGTTTTCAATAAAACTTCTTAAACTGGTTTCGTCTACTGCAGCTCTAGGGTATTATTGAGGTACGTTGGTTTATTTGATTTATTCTTCTCATAAAATAAAATTAATTTTATTGTAATTGTCAAGATGAATCAATCTTGTAATGTTAGAAAGGCACCATTTTAATTTAAACCCAAGCGGTATATTGGAATTTCCTGACGGAATATTTTGTTAATTAATAATAGCTGTATATTATATAAGTTATAAAATAATACTTTTACCATGCTAATGTGCAAATATTAAACAGATTGCGGAATTTGATTATCGTAATGAATATTCATTGTACAAGTACATTAAAATTTAGCAAATGTCCTGTATATACATAATTTACATAATTTTTATAATGGGCAGGTGTAGGAATGGAGAATTCGTGTGGAATTTTAAATAAGGGTAAAAGAATGCCGATTATAATTAAATTTTTTTTAAAGATAATTACTACTATTGCTCTTAATATATAAATGACAACTCCAAATATTAGAGTACTCGTGTATTTTTGTCTTTCTATTCCAAGTTGTTATAAAGTTATCAACTACTGAATAAAATTAACAAAATGTGCGACTATGATTTTTGATCGAACTCTGGTTATTTTTACTTATCAAACTATATTTTGTAGCACTGCTTACATGTTTTTGTATTATTTAGATGGCATCAAAGATCCACTGTTATATACTTATTTTTGTAAAGTTGCCAGTTGTCTTTATCATATGTAATGCGGAACTAACTTATTATAGGACAAAATATGTACGTTTCTCTAATTAGTACCCTAAAATATGTAGCATTAACATGATGTATTTCACGCTAGTTTAAGTTTTACAAAATAATGTCTCTGTTGTGAATAAATATTTTATACACAACAAAAAATCATTAGAGAATTCTAATGTATATAATATCTGTTCGTGTTAATTTGTATTACTGCTTAAACTAACTACTTACTTTAAAATAGGAAAACAGGATACTGCGTATCCTGTTTTCCTATTTTAAAATTTCAAATATTTTATCACTGCCACTGCCTTCAGGCTCAAAGTCTTCTTCAGCTCTTTATTCAATTGTTTGATTTGGGCTTTTCATAGAGCAAATAATGTATACATTTTATACAGAACTGTAAATTTAGTGATATGGGTTCTGTTGATATACATACTTAATTAGAGGAATTATTTAGTTTTGGGCACTTTTTGTATCACCACAATAGAGCATAAATTTTCTTTCTATCTAATATTACATTCAGAGCATTACAGATTTTATAAATGTTGCAAAATAAATAAATATGTTGTAAGGGACGTAACAGAGCACAAGTATGGAAAGGACACAAAGAAAAATGTTTTTTTGATTGAGAAGACATGTTGTTGCCTCAAAATTAATAAATTATATGTATTAAAATAATAAAAGGATTTATTTAAATAAAATTCTTGATTAAGTATCTACTCTGTATTTAGTATCAGTACACTGACCGAACTATGTTGCAAAATGTTATACCAACTCCACACCTAACGGAATACATATAGGAGACATCAGTATGAAAAGAGAAAAATAAAACAGTTTTGAAGTAGAATGGAGTATATTTTTTTCTTTTCTGTAATACACTAATGAAATATCGAAGTATGTAGTGGTGCAAGTTTAGGAAATATTTATTTATCCGTGTTTGACGTTTCTATTTATCCTATAGTCCTAATGTGAATAACACTTACCATTGTAAATAATAATTCTTTTCATAATGATGAGATTTATTCTAATGACCTCAAAATAGAAATTATAATTTAAAGAGTTTTAATGAGATGCTAACAGTATACCCAAATAATGAATTATTTAGTAATTGGGTAGATTATTGGTAAGATTAATATATTCTTTTCAATATATAATAAATAATAATGACTTATATAAAGTATTATTTCACTATCCACTCAATCCTTCAGCTATATTGTTACAAATGTTTCATACGTCCAATATCATTAGTTTTAATAAATCTGATGATAGCATTTAAAGTTTTCTAATTAAGATATATAAATGATTTGGGTGTAAATTTTGTATTCAGAAATCATAAATAGATTGTTAACAATTCTTATAAGAACGGGATAAAATTTGGTATATTTTCAATATTTATTGTTAACTTTTAAATATAAATGAGAAATAGCAGATGGAAAATATGCGTTTATGTTAATGTATTGTCATGAAATACAAATAGGTTACGTCGATACCTGAAAAATTCAATGAACTCTTTCAGTAATTTTAGTTTTTTTCTCAGAACAGGCAACACCATTCGGGCAAAAACTGATTAGTCAGAAATGATGCACAACCATATTGACTACAGTTTTAACAGTCACCTATGAATAGGCTAGATACAAGCGTACTGTAAAATAGTCCATGCGGAGTAACATGTATTACATTATGATGTACATATTAGTTTTATATCTAAAATATAGTAAATTTTATAATTATAGGGGTATAAAATTTAAACAGTTACACCATTGTTGTGTTACAAAGGATTGTGATATATGCATTACACCATTTTGACACCATTAACATTAACAAAGCTTTATTCCAGATTTTCAATATTGTATATAATACTTATTTTTTTATTAACCTTAAAACATTAACTTATTAATAACCTTTTTATTGCATTGTAAAAATTTACAATAATTTGTCATTATTATAATGAACATGACCATTATATTAATAAAAATATTGTTGGGCCAGTGATTAAGATACATAATCATTGTTACCTTAATGCATTATACGATATGCACAATCAGTGATGGCGCTATGGGGGGGGGGCAGGGTGGGCACGTGCCCACCCAAAGAAATTACTATCTACAAAATTATAATATAAAATAAAATATAAATACTAAAATTTTGACTACAACTATTTCAAAATTTGAAAACGAACAAAGTGTTAAAATCAACAATATTTTACAGCTATTCGACATGCTGAATAAATACAGATTGGAATTCAATGAGATTTATAAATTATGTTCAATATGTATCATAATTCCTGTATCAAGTGCGACATGTGAAATGACCTTTTCACGTCTGAAAGGTTAAAAACTATTTGAGAAATAACATGAAACACGAGAGATTAAGTAATTTGGCTATACTAAATATAAGGAAAAAAATAGCTAAAAGCTTGGATTTGGATAAGATTGTTGAGGAATTTCCAACAAAACTGAAATAATTTTATTAATATTTTAACTTTATTATCTAATGTACTACTAATTTCTTTTGTGAATTGTGTTTATGTTAATATTGATAATGAATGAATCCTCCCAACACACATCCCAAATATGTGCCCAACCCAAAGATTTTTGGGTTTGTGCCTACCTATTTTTAGGTTTTTACCAGTTTATGCCCACCTATTTTAGAATTCCTGGCGCCATTACTGTGTAGAATAAACAAATTCATTATATTAATGATTGTTGGGTTTTTGGCCGTTGATATTTGCAACGTGGCAACCCCGCAAAGTCACCTGTTCGGTTTAAATATCTATTTATTAATATTTTGCTTCACACATTTCATTTGTCATTATGGATGCACAATTAGGTGCTTTAATTGCAAAACGTGGTATATTAAAGGCCCACTTAACTAGGTTTGAAACATTTTTAAACGGTTTAGGTGAGTCACCTGCAAAATTGGCAGAATTAAAAAAACGCACGCAAAAACTTGATTCCATTTGGGACAATTTTATTCAAATTCAAATTGACATTCAACTTTTAGAGGATGACCCAGGTCACGACGTTGAAACCGAAGAATTTGAAAACAGATATTTTAAATTAACAGCTGAACCCGAATCAAAATTTAAAGTCGCGTTAATTAACAGTGCAACGGTTGACGCCAATACAAATTCAAACACATTTAGTAATATTTCGAATGTTAAGCTACCAGACGTTAACCTTCCTGAATTTACAGGGCGAGACGAAGATTGGATATCATTTCGTGATGTATTCAGATCAGAGCGTTATGAAAATAAAAAGGTAATAATTCATAGTCATTTAAAAAATATATTTGAACTTCCTAACGTAAATAAAGAATCACATCTGTCATTAAGACATTTTTTGGATGCATTTAAGCAACATTTTCGCGCTTTGGAAAGCTTAGGTGAGTCGGTATATACTTGGAACACTATCTTGATATTTCTGTTAACATCCAAATTAGATGTGAGTACAAGAAAGGAATGGGAGTCAGCAACAAAAAATGATGTTTCACCAAACATTAACGATTTAACAAAATTTTTGCATAATAAGTGCGTATTATTACAAACAATCAACAGTAAAGTAGTTACTTTAAATTAGACACCGAATCAATCCCAATTAAATAAACCTAAACAAAAATTATTGTGCCATGCAACGTCTTCAAATCAACTTTGCGTATTGTGCAATGGGCAACATTATATTTTCGCATGTCAGAAATTTCTAGCTCTGTCACCAATTAATAGGTTTGAGAGAGTTAAAGATTTAAATTTATGTGTAAATTGTTTAAGATCAGGTCATAGTTCATCAGTTTGTCAAAGAGGTGCGTGCAAAAAATGTAACAAAACCCACAATACATTACTTCATTTCGAGGCAAATCAGCGAGCTACCTTTGATTCAAATAACCATAATAATAATTCACAAAATCACACAAATGTCGAGATATCTAATACGAATACGCCTTTAACAAATTCATTATTTACTCAAAATAGTTCAAAAAATGATACATTGTATCTGACTAATTCAACTTTGTCTCATCGTTCACAATTAAATAATAATAATTATATTTTATTATCAACAGCGATGATATATGTTTTGGATAGTGCTGGCAATTACGTCAAATGCAGAGCATTGTTACACAGTGGCAGTCAATCAAATTTCTTGACAGAATCTTTGGCAGATAAATTAGGTATACATTCAACGAAACTCAATATGTCTGTTTCTGGTATCAATCAGATTTCATCTCAAATTTCAAAGAGACTATACTGTACTATTAAATCAACGAATAATAACTTTTCTCGAGAATTAAATTTTTTAGTAATAAATCGCATAACTGAGAATATCCCACATAGTTCATTTGACTACGAACTTCTACAGATACCCTCAGATTTAACTTTGGCGGACCCCGAATTTTATATGTCAGGCCCCATAGACGTACTGTTAGGTGCTAGTATTTTTTGGGATTTGTTAAAGATAGGTAAGATAAAGTTAAATAAGTACAGCCCCGTGTTACAAAACACATTATTAGGTTGGGTAGTTTCGGGTCCAATCCCGACCCTGCCAAAGCAAAACACAATTTGTAATTTCATAACTGCAAGGATTTCAAATTCGCATTTGAGTGAACAATTAGCTAAATTTTGGATCATTGAGGATTCTTATTCGTCTCCTTACTCTAAATATACTGAGGAGGAAATTAATTGCGAAACACATTTTATTGATAACTTAACTAGAAATGCAAATGGGCGGTTTGTTGTAAGTTTACCATTCAAAGAAAATTGCAAACTAGCCGAATCAATGGAACAAGCAATTAGGCGATTTCATGCAGTCGAACGTAAATTACAAAGGGATCCTTCATTATATGAACAATATAAGGTTTTCATGAGTGAATATGAAAACTTAGGGCACATGAAAGAAATCAATAAGATCGATAATAATGACGGTTATTATTTACCGCACCACAGTGTGTTGAAACAAAACAGTTTGACTACCAAATTACGCGTGGTGTTCGACGCATCCGCTAAGACGACAAATAATTTATCTTTAAATGACGTTCTCATGGTTGGCCCAAGCATACAAAATAGTTTATTTTCTATTTTAATTAGATTCCGCACGCATAATGTTGTTTTAATTGCTGACGTAGCAAAAATGTATCGCCAAGTGTTAGTAAATGAAACAGATCGTAAAGTTCAAAAAATAGTCTGGCGTGAGAGTCCAAATGACAAGTTAAAACATTTCGAACTGCAAACAGTAACTTACGGCACCGGGCCTGCTTCCTTTTTAGCTACTCGATGTCTGAAGCAGTTAGCTATAGATAATAGATCAGATTTTCCTTTAATTTATGACGTAATAATAAATGATTTTTACATGGACGACCTATTATCAGGGTCTCGTGACATCAGCACGGCAAGATATCTGAAACAAAACTTAGAGCACGTGTTGTCTAGCGCAGGTTTGTTTCTGCGCAAATGGATTTCAAATATTTCCGATGTTGTTCATACTTCAAATAATTCGGAAAATGATTCAAATTATATCATTTCAGATGATGACAAAATAAAGGCATTAGGTATGTCCTGGAATTCAAATAGTGATAGTTTTTACTTTTCATTAAATGAAGATCTATGTCAAAGTTCCAGTACATTAACAAAAAGAGGTATACTTTCAATAGTGGCTCGCATATACGATCCACTAGGTCTTATTTCTTGCGTCATAATTATTGCTAAATGTATGTTACAAACGCTTTGGAAACACAATATTGATTGGGATCAAAATCTACCTACTGAATTATAAACTTCATGGATCAAATTTTTAAATCAATTACCTATGATAAATCAACTAAAAATTCCACGGCAAATTACTGGCAAATATATAGCAAGTATTCAACTTCACGGTTACTGTGATGCCTTTGAAAGAGCATATGGAGCATGTTTGTATTTAACAATTAATAACTCAGGTACCATTTTGGTGAGATTAATATGTGCAAAGTCCCGGGTAGCACCAGTTAAATTTTTAACATTACCTAAGCTAGAACTTTGTGGGGCATTTTTATTGGCCAAATTAACTCGAAACACATCAGAAGCTTTAAAATTAAACATTACCGAAATTTTTTGTTTTGTCTTGGATTGCTGCTCATCCCAGCCGTTGGAAGACGTTTGTCTATAATCGGGTGTCTGAGATCCAACTAACAAGGAGCAGTGGCGACATGTTCCCTTGGCACAAAATCCGGCAGATCTTATTTCTCGAGGTTGTTTTCCGGCTGATTTATTAGAAAATAATTTTTGGTGGCACGGTCCTATTTATTTATCACAATCAGAGGCTGAATGGCCAGCGAATATCTTAACAAAATATCAAGACTTACCTGAAATTAAAGGCGTCAATCAAGTAGCCTTAATTGCAAGTAATTCTTTTGATTTATTTGATCGATTTTCAAATTTTACAAAATTACAACGCGTTACAGCATATTGCTTACGTTTCATCAACAAATTAAAATGTAAAAATAAACAATATTCGTCAATATATTTAACATGCGATGAGATAAAGGCAGCTACATTGAAGCTGGCTAAATTAGCACAACAGGATGAATTTTCATCAGAAATACAATCACTACAGCGCCACAATTCAGTTGCTAAAAGGAGTAAGTTAGCTTCACTTAATCCATTCTTAGATAGCCATGGGTTAATAAGAGTGGGAGGAAGATTAGTACACTCAAATTTAAATTCAAATCAAAATTTTCCTATCGTTCTGCCTACGAAGCATTCATTGACTCGACTCTTAATTAAGTACGATCTTATAAAAAATTTGCATAGTGGTCTCAACTAACATTATCTTGTCTTCGTAGCCAATTTTGGCCCTTAAATGGTAGGCACGCTGTTCGTGGGGAATTACGAAAATGTATTGTATATTTTCGCGCTTGTCCTCCCTCTATGTTTCCTCAAATGGGAAATTTGCCCAGTCATAGAGTTAACTCTTCTTCGCCTTTTCATTCCGTAGGTACGGACTTCGCAGGACCTTTCTTAGTCAAAGACAGTAAATTAAGAAATAGGAAACTAGTCAAAACATATTTTTGTATTTTCATTTGTCTAACTACTAAAGCGGTTCACGTACAACCTGTGGGCAATTTATCAACAGATAATTTCCTAAATGCATTCAAGCGATTTGTCTCTAGACGAGGTTTTTGCGGGCATTTATACTCCGACAATGCAACCAATTTTGCAGGCGCAAATAATGAACTTAACCGCATACATAAATTACAGAAAGATACACAATTTTACTCTCTTTTGGCTGAGAACCAAGTTGAATGGCATTTTATACCACCCAGATCACCCCATTTTGGTAGTATTTGGGAATCGACGGTAAAATCGATGAAGCAACATATTAAGAAAGTAACAAATAATGTACGATTTACGTATGAGGAATTTCACACTTTAGTAACACAAATTGAAAGTATCCTCAACTCCCGGCCACTAACTCCTTTGTCCCATGTCTCTCTGACCTTGAAGCACTCACGCCGGGGCATTTCCTGATTGGTCGCGCTTTGACTGCTGTGCCTCAAGAAAATTTACAGGACCATGCTTGTGGTCGATTGAATAGATTTCAGCATTTGCAACAGATGGTTCAACATTTCTGGCAAAGATGGTCTAAGGAGTATCTGCATACACTACAGGCAAGAACTAAATGGAAATTCTAGTCACAACAAGAACTGATAGTGGGTTCCCTAGTTCTGCTAAAGGAAGACAACCTCCCCCCTCAGCATTGGAAATTAGGCCGAATCGTGAAGTTGTTTCCTAGACCTGATAGTGTAGTACGGGTAATGGAGATAAAAACTAGTTCAGGTATAGAGTGCATGAAAGGAGACATATAGTTAGTAAGAACGTAGCATAACGCACGCTGTACCTTAACCTGTCAGTAATTAGTTGCTCCACAATTCTATACAGTCCACTTACATAAACTAGAAGAGTTTTTTATTGCCAACTACAGCGATAGAAATCCATCAATGATCTTGTTTTTAATCATTGTTATTCATTTATAATCATATTTGTTATTTCTTTTTTTGTATGTAATTTAAAAGCGCATATTCACACTGCCGGAAATAGTTTTGAGCATACAACAGAAAAATAATTATTAGTATTCAATCTAAATATTAAGTATTCATTATTATTTAATATCCAACGATTTAATGCGTTCTTAACTGAAACGAAAAATTATTTAATATACCTGTATATTTAACAGTGCATTATATCATATTAATTAAAGTTAATCTTACGATTATGTGCAGTAAATTTCAAACAGCCTATTATCCATACACCAATCAACTGATTATTTCATACTAATATCCTTAATTAATAATCATTTCACATCACGAAACTCTGTTTGCCTCGCAATTAAATTTATCTAACGAATCTTTCCGTATTTTCATGTTTGTTTCGTTTCCTTAAGGTATTTAATTTAGCGATTTGGACTTTGAGATTTAATTCACTGGAAATTTGTTCCGTTTGATGTAAGGAAACTGAACAGATAAAAAATTTATAACAGCCTGAAAGGGAAATTTTTAAATTTCCTTATGTCCTTTAGCCGTAGCGAGGGCATGCAAGAAGTACAGGTGAGATATTTTAAGTAAAATGTGTTCTCTTAAGAAATAAAACCCCTACGACTGGTCAATGAAATAAGTGAAGGCATTCTTTTTTATAATTGTGTAGGATCAAGTTTATAGAAATTAAACCAAAATGTCATGTAATGTAAGAAGGGGTTAGAACTATTGTATACTTCTAAACTTCTGCTGTAAATTATATTTACTTTAAAGGTTTTCGAGCTAATGTTATGATTTTACTAGAAATATACATGCATATTTATAGTCGAGTATTATAGATGAAAGTAAAAATCATTAGTGAGTGGATAATTTATTTTTAATATATGTTTCTAAGTTCGTTCTAACACGCATACAAAGGAAATTGATCCCCATACATGTTTTTAAATCTGACTTACATTTATTGACCAAAATGACTTTGAATTATATATTAGAGAATTATACCTTTAACACGGAAAGCTTTTGTTAAATACGTAAATTAATATACATGTTTAAGTAACTTTACGTATATTAAAGTGGATGTTAAAGTAACAAGAAATATTTAATAATATAAAAATAAGTTATGAAACTTATAAAATGAAGAATAACTAAAAATGACATAATTTGAATAGAATATTACGTCTGCCTTTTCAACCCCGTTGAGGTGAGAGCTGCTGCATTTAATATATTTTTTAGTTGAATTAAGGTGTATATGGTACTTCACATGCAGGATTTTTAAACCAGTTTTTATCAAAGTGAGGTTTTTGCATTTCTATATTTTCTTAATAAAAAATTTTACATATTTAACAGAATTTATTGTAAAATATATTTTAATATGAAAAATATGTTTAAACTAGAATAATTAAATTATTTTATTATGTTTCATTAATTTTTTATATTGTTAGGTTTTTAAACCATTGACATTATCTAATGATGTAGATTTTTTAAATAACTTAACAGATCTTTAATAAAATTAACTTCATCAAAATAATCAACTTGAGCCAAACCAGGCGAGAGAAGTTAGTTTCACCGCGTTTATCTATGAACCTATTCACTAGTCTTGGTTCAGGACTTTTCAATTATGTGTCTACCTTGGTATGGTTCTTTTATGTATTAGTTTAAATATATAGTTTGAAGGGTCCGGTTTTTATATTAGCTATTGGTTAGCTCTTAGTTAGCCAAATGCGCCCAGGCCTCAAATGTACTTAATTTGTATAACAAGGTTTTCATATTTTCTGCTCTTCTCGGCTTTGACGTTTCTAATGTTTTAGATCAACGGCAAGCTTCATCTATAATGTGTCCTCTTGGCTACGCTTTGTCAAACAGGATATCTGATCTATTGTAATCCACCATTCTGTTATTGACTTATCTACAGGCGTATGTGGTTCTTGAGGACTTGCTGCGACTGATGTTTATATTATAATATAATGGTGGGTCTGACAATAGGTTGTGCCATCTTTGCCTGTACTATTTTCGCTAGCTGGTTGTGTCCTCCTAAATATACTGGTTTGCCAGGGCCAGACATTCCCCAATCACATGGTCGATTATCTCCCCTAGTATGTTATTATTATTATTACGATATAATTGTACTATTAAAATGTATTACCTATATACGAATAAATATTGTGCACTGATACTCATTTGAGGTATTCCCATCTTAGCCTCTTTACGAGGCTATTTTACAATTTACTAATCCTTGGCACTTCTATGTTTCTCATGAAATAGTATCATTTCATCGTTTTATACAGTAGTATTTTTAATAATAGTCTTTTATTACGATTCATATTTTCAATTTATTAATCGTGAATTGCAATAACTCTACTTCTGTCACACATAAATAACCTGGAAACAATAAATCTATATAATAATCTGACAATATTGAACACGAAAGCTAGATATAAAATTGTAATCGTAATGTTTGGAACTGAAATGATTATATTAGATTTTAAATCTACTAAGAGACGTATTGTGTCCAGATATATGTAGTATCAATACTATCAATAGATGTATAAATCAGCTTTAATTTTAACACTTAACATAACACTAGGTTTATGATCGTACTCTAAATTACGACTACTATGAAGCATTGTTTCTGGCTAATAATTATTTGAATGGAATGTTGTGTTAATGTGAACGTCTCTCCATGGGTTCAAATAGGCGAGGCACCTTCCAATATCACCCGGGGTAAACGCGCGGAAGTCTTCTTCAGGTGAATTCATTGGACTAAAACCACTCCCATACAAACAGATGTATACAAATTATGATTGGTCTACATAAAAATCCATCTAAACAAATTTTCGGGTACGATAATATCTATTACAATTAAAGGACCAGACGAAATAATCTTGGATCAGAGATCCAATAAGTGAGGAATCCAAGAAGCCTATGAAAATCACTGCCATGCAAGATTAGATCTTCTTCAACAGCTATTTATTATTGAATTATAATAAATAGATTGCCTTAGATGATTTTAGTCTTCTTGAAAGGAGGAAATGTCTCGTTTACAGAATAAAATTAGTATTCCTTTTTGAACCAATTTGACCGTTAGTTTAACTAAAAAGCACCTTCTCTTTCTCTCAATACGAAACTTCATATCTAACAACCTTAACTATGACTTTCCAAAGGAACTACTTTTAAATTGAATTGAATTTGTTCTTTGTTTTAGGGACTAAACTAAAAAAAAATACCAGACTAATTATACAATTCCTGTATGTATTTAAATTACCTACCTATTTCTCTTTACTAATATAAATCTATACTAATACTATTTAAGGTTTAAAAGAAAACGAAACTTATGAATTGTGGTAGTTCATTAATCACTACTCATTAAGAATGCACGTGTTTTAATTCAAATAAAACATAATTCTTTTTTACTCCGAATAAAATGATTTACATGCTGACAGTACATCGCATACTTTGTTAAATTATTTTTTATATAAAGCCTCACTGCTCACACACTTTAAGGTAATTAAATATGGCTATACTAAGTCTAATTTGGGATAGAAGAAGCGATAAAGATATAAAACAAGGAATAGCGCAGGGTCGAGTAGCTTCTAACAAAAAGAAAGCACTTTTATGCTCGGGGTAATAAACTTAGAAACCAGGAAGAGATTTTTGAAAACGTATGTATGGAGCACGGCACTATACGGGTGCAAAACCTGGACGGTAGGGGAAGCAAGTAGGAAGAAATTAGAAGCTTTTGAGATGTGGTGTTACCGAAGAATAATGAAAATACCGTGGACTGATAGGGTTAGAAACGAAGAAGTATTAGAGAAAGTCGGCGAGAAACGAAGTATGTGGAAAATCATAAAGAAGAGAAGAGATAGAATGGTAGGCCACTTGCTGAGGCATGGGGGAATAGTCCGCGATATTTTGGAGGCAGAAATAGGAGTGAAGAAAGGCAGAGGTAGGCCTAGATTAGACTACTGCTCGCAAATAGTAAGGGATGTAGGCTGTAGCACAATTAGCGAAATGCGTAGATTAGCACAAGATAGGAGAAGCTGGAGGTTAGCGTCCAACCAGTCTTAGGACTGATGACCTCATGATGATGAAGTCTAATTTATAGAGGGTCTTAAAACATTGCACGGTATAGACCCTATGTCTAATTCTCTACATAAAATATTACAAAAAAATATTATTGATATATGTATAAATGAACAGATATAGATAGATTTTGGTGTACTTATTTTTTATCTTTATGTAATCAAATCATTACTAAAATACGATTACAGTTATATGTGCCATATATCTAAGTTACAGGGGCATCTAAAGGGGAATAATATAATTGTATTGTAATTACTCACTCTGTATTCGACCAAGATTTTCCTCTGTGTAACACGCAATTCTTGTAAACGAGTTTCCCCACATTTTTAGCTATATAAACTATATATAACGCGTTTCTAACCCTAAGCCCTGAATTTTCCTGATGGAGGCCACTTTCAGGTAACCGGATTTAAAATGTCAATAACAAACCGCACTTACTAGTAGCAACCACTTTACACAATCGACTGAATAGGGGCAAGTTAAAAGCTAAATAAATGTTGACCGGGCTTTTCACGAGCCATTTACATAAATTTTAAATAAATTCCTATATGGGATTCAGCAGAAGTTCACAATGTATATATCACGCAAACATGGATTTTTATTTAAACATTTTAAATCCTGTGAGTAGTTTTGTGTAATTAACAGGGGATTCGCTAATAGTTTTCTGTGTAACGTACATAAATTGCCTCCTCTATAAGAGGGGCATAATGGTAGTAGTGCTGCTGAAGTTTAGTGTCATGTTATTACTGTCTTCTTTCATCATATAATTTTGTCACAATTTTTCATATTATGCGATTAACGTCTTTAAATTTCCTTAAATTATTTTATAGTTCAAGGAAGATTAAATGTAACTACGTTTGCATAGATGAGTCTAGAGCTTCAATCAATGTTTGACGTGTATGTGTTGAAGTAAAATTGACTCCAAACACATCAATTCGACATTGTGCACGACAATTGAATATGTCAAGAGCCACCACGCGTCCGATTTCAAAGAAAGATCTGCATCTGTCAGCATAGAAAATTCAGTTGACATAATAATTAAATGTTACAGGCCTTTTACAACGTCATACATTTGTTAATTAAGTGCTAGAAAAGACAGAAGGTAACGCTAATTTTTGAATACTCCCGTGCACTTTCTCTCGCTGCAGCTATATTTTCATCTGACTGACCACGACGAGGACGTGGTTGTTGTTGCCTTATCAATAACGGAACCCGTCTCTTCAAAGTTCTCGATTAAGTTACGAACTGTTCACTCTGTAGGCGCTTCATTTTGTACCAATTTTGTGCGATTTTTCTGAGTGCAACTATAAATAATCGCTCAGTTTCATAAAATAGTTGTACATGAACTATTCGTTGTTAAACAGTTAATCGCATGTTAATCGCGGCATGTTGACGTCGGCGTCGTATGATTTGTAGAGGACAGTCGTTAAATGTTGACGCTCTATGTTTGACAGAACACAAGTGGCGCGCAATTCAAATCCAATACTTCCAACAGAGAAACGCTATATCAGGCTGAATTACCGAATTATTTACAGTACTTTGAACACTTTGAGTATTTAATATAAATAAAAGTTAAATAATACCTTGAGGCAATAAAACCATGGAAGATGTAGAAAAACGTTTATTCGAGTAAAATCAATAAGTATTTATTTTAGAACTAACCAAAAAATTAGTATTTTGTATGTCCACCTTTATTATGTAGAACGGAGTCGATACGTCTTGGAGCACTAGCTATTAATTTCTATATTGTATCTTCTGGTATCTGTCTCCACTTTTCTTGAAGGACTTTCCATAGCTCAGCAGTAGATGTTGGAGCACGTTCAGCCTTCCTTCGGTCCAGATAATCTCACAGATGTTCAATTAAATTGAGGTCCGGAATTTTCGGGGGCCATTTCATTAACAGTAATTTTTTCTGTACAATATGTTCCTCCAAATAGATTTGTACCGGCTTATATGAATGTTTGGGGTCATTGTCTTGTTGGAAATCTGGAAAAAGAATTTTGCCAATTAAATGAATACCAGAAGGAATTGCGTGCTGTTTGAGAATATTCCTATGTCACTCTTTGTTTAATATTCCATTACTTTTTACCAAGTCTCCAACTCCTGCAGCAGGAGCCCCACAAAATAGCCCCACACCATCAAGGACCCTCCACCGTATCTTATAGTGGGTTGTAAACACTGTTCCTGATCAGCCTCTCGTACTCGTCTGCGGACATATTGTCACCTTGAACTACCAAATAATTGAAATTGGGATTCGTCAGTCCATAAGACACGACTCCAGTCCTTGACTGTCCAATTTTTGTGTTCTCTTGCATAGATTAAGCGTTTTTGTTTATTATTGCGGCGTAGAAGTGGTTTTTACCTCGCTACACACCCGCGAAGGCCTGACTTTAGTTGTGTCTTACGGACAGTAGAAGAATCAACACTAACCCCTTGTGCATCTCTTAAACTTTCTCTCAGTTCTTTACTCGTTGCTTTTCTATTGCGCAATGAAGTTAATTTTAAATATTGCACTGCACGTTATGCTATAATATTTTAAGGCGTCTACTTCTTTGTTGATCTTGAATTACTCCGGATTTTTTATATTTTGTTACAATGTATCCTACAGTAGATCTAACAATGTTTAATTTTTGGGAAATCATACGCACACTATGGCCTTATTTATACAATGTAATTACGGCACTGTGATCTACTTGTCTTATTTTAGCCAATTGTTTAATACAAAATTGTTCCTCGCGATGTTTAATGCACTTTTACTTTTTTTTCTAATATCGGCTAGTTTTAACGCCTTATTGCGCAAATCAAGCTTTTTTTCTGCAAACAACAGTGGTATTTGCAGCGGTTTATCATACACTGAATGCTGATATTGGAATTGGTGGTTTTATCCCTAAACGAGAATATGCACGTTTCGACAAGTCAGTCATCTGCATACGACTATTAATCACCATTTGCGATTTAACTGAAATTTGGCCAAATATGTTACAGAAGCGTAATTTTCTATATTATACTTGCATGAAAACTTATTACTTACTTTCTACTGAAGCTGAATTTAAATATAATAATTGTGTAAACTTTTATACACAAAATTGATAACAGTCTACATGTGTCCAAAAACTTTTTCACAGTACTATACATGTTCTAGCATTATTAATTCAATTGTTACAACTAAGTTCTAAGATCTACAATTATTTTTAAACAGAATATAAAACAATTGATGTGTGAACAACATACTCTATTAGTTTTTAATTATTGTAGTACAGTTAGTTAGTAATATGTTAGGCTCCTTTGAGGGTTATACGTTACAATTGAAAAGATGTAAAATAATTATTGTCGTTTAATATTAACTTTACGGAAATACTATCATATATCAAAAGAAACTTGCAATCTGATGCGGTTGACTATGTCTAATCGTCGTTTGTTACATATGTCTACTTTATATCATAAATCATTGCAACTCGCTCTTTTCCCTATCTATCTAAAAAGATGTAAATTCTCACATATCTTATTATTACCAGTATTCGTCAGTCGCAGTCTAATCATATTTCTAACCATCTACGCAGTACGTGTAAGTGTTCATTTACATATTAAATTTGTAACCTCCAAAACAGTATACCTGATAATATGAGATCAATGTTTATTAATCAATTTAAGCTAAATTTTAAAACTATAAAAATGAATAAACAAAAAGACAGCGCCTAAAATTTACTATCTTTATTTCTACATACTTCACTGCTCATCCACAATTACCTACCTTTAGTTTATCATTTAATATTGTTCTCTAAGATTTAATTAAATTCTTTTTTACTTGTCTAATTCATTGCTGTTAAGTATATACAGTGCTATTCAAAAGTCCCCTCCCCCCCCTCTTACCTTTTTAACGATTATACATAAACTAGTGAAATTTGGTAACTGAATATTAAGGGTTGTAAACTTCCCTACTAGTGATGATAGATGACGTATGCGTCGAAAATGACGTCACAAGGTCATTGTGACCAATAATTTTAAATGGAACCCTATGGCAAGCGACACCTCTTTTAAAAGGTATCGAAAAAACGTATTCAATGATACTAATATTGTTTGTATTTATGGTACTTTTGATGGATTAAATCAGTAATCAGTAAACTTGGATAATAATTTTAATTACAGATTCAAGAATCAGTACCTACTTATAGTAATTATTCGAAGTGAGCTCCATCTACTTCCTGACAGTAAAACATCTTATTGCGAAACTCTTCTCGTACTTTTTCAAATGTGTCTGCGGAAATAGCCCTACATTCTGTAACAATACGTTGTTTTAAAACATCTATATTTTCAGGCTAAGTAGCGTAAACCTTCGATTTAAGATACCCCCACAGAAAAAAATCTAAAGGTGTGAGGTCCGGTGATCGAGGCGGCCATTCCATTGAACCTCGTCGTCCAATCCATCTACCAGGATATTCTTCATCCAAATACCGTCTTACTGCACCGTAATAGTGTGGAGGAGCACCATCCTGTTGGAATGTTATTTCCAAAATGTCGAATTCATCTTGATTATCTTCCAAAATTTCAAGGATTAACGGTTCTATTGCATTTTGCGACATCTGCAGATACACCTCACCGGTTAAGTTGGTATTTAAAAAAACAGGCCCAACGATGTGGTTTCCCAGTATACCTGCCCAAACATTGACCTTCTCGGGATACTGAGTATGTGTTTCACGAAACATGTGAGGATTTGCGTCACTCCAATATCTCACGTTTTGTGTATTTACATTTCCATTTAGATAGAAAGTACTTTCGTCACTAAAACAAATTGTTTTGACATAGTCTGGCTGTTGGTTAATTTTAGTCTCCATATTTTCACAAAATTGCAGTCTTCGGTCTGGATCGTCGTCTGAGAGTTGATGAACCATTTTTAATTTGTATGGGCGAAATTTGTTTTTTTTTCAACACCCTGTGCACTGTACTTTGACTGACTTCACAGGTTGATGCAGCTTGAGTTGTTGAAGAAGTAGGATTTACTATTACTTCTGCCAGTATATCAATTTTTTTCTCATCAGAAATTTGTGGTCTGCCAGATCGTTTTGCATCATTAATACTACCCGTTGTTTTAAACTTACGAAGAAGCTCTCTCAAATAAGTCCTCAAAACTGGGCGATCGGGAAACCTTTCGTTAAAAATGCGTTCTGCTGCATGAATGTTTTCTCCAGTTTCACCAAGTATTAGGATCGCTGCTACTTTATCACCTAAAACACGTACCATTTCTCTTCTTGAAGCACTTAAACATTCAGCTCACAACAGTTTAACAAATTATTGAATGTACAAATATTTTAAAATTACCACAAGGTACTAAAACAGTTAAACGTTCGATCAACAATACACAAATTATTAAATGTATAAAAACTTTGACAGCTAAACAAACATCAAATTGGGGAAACTTGCAAAAACGTCAGATTATTTACTATCCAACTATCCAGTGGCGGAGCTTGAATTTTGAATTTTATTATTAACTGATTTAATTCATCACAGCTTTGCGGTTTTTGAAAGTCAGTTGTCAAAACTGCCGTAAACAGACACAATATTAGTATCATTGAATAGGTTTTTTCGATACCTTTCAAAAGAGGTGTCGCTTGCCATAGGGTTCCATTTAAAATTATTGGTCACAATGACCTTGTGACGTCATCTTTGATGCATACGTCATCTATCATCACTAGTAGGGAAGTTTACAACCCTTAATATTCAGTTACCAAATTTCACTAGTTTATGTATAATCTTTCCAAAGATAAGAGGGGGGGGAGGGGACTTTTGAATAGCACTATATAGTTTTTCATCGTCATATACTTTTTGAATCAAAGTTTCACCTAATAAGTCCATTACCATTATAAATAAACATAACTATGTGCAAAAATGAGGGTTTTATACAATCTTACATTATAAATGTAACAGTGTAATATTTCACACTTGCTGATCTGAGTTTTTATACTAGTAATGGAATATAATTCAGATATTGCGTAACTTTGACAGTCATTTCATTACCTTCGGTGTTAAAGATACACCTCTATGATGTTTCATGAACAACCATTTGAATTCAATGAGCGATATATTTTACGATATAAACTAAATATTGTGTTGAGTTCACTTTTCAAATGAAATATATTTTATTGTATTTTCTCTTTTTTTATTTAATACACTCATGAATTATCGAAAAATATATATTCAATGATGTAACTTTAGGAAATACGAATATATTCATGTATAGTGGAGCAATAAACAATGAAACTCTTAAATAATGTATTTGAAGTTTTACTTTTGCTTGACACAAATTGCTCTAATGTTGCCTCTTTCGCGCGGTGGTAAGTAATAATGTCATTATTGTCATTAATGTGTGAAAGCTTTTGGATATCTACTAATCTACCATTTTAAAGTTTATAGCCTAATAATTAACCTAATAACCATTTTAAATTTAAACTATTGTAGGGTGGTTACTATGAATCTTACACATAATTAATTATTTAATAATTGGATGATCCTTAACATTGATATATTATTAATTAATCGAGGAAGCCGTTACTCTGTGGTAGTTCATAATTCACAACGGAAATGAGTAAAACAACTACTAAATTTTATACCACTATATTTTCACAGAAGCGTGACTGCAGTTTCGACAATTTTTACGTTATTTTCAAACGATGATTCAACTAAGAATAAAATAGAAACATTCTGTTCCTATAATATATACCTACTATCCAAATACAGAGACTAAGTGTTATAACAATAAACAGGTAGTTAAGGTTTACAAGAAAACGTGTTTCATAAATGGTGCAATCCCGATAATAAAATTGTGGGAATATCCATGAATATTATTAAGAACTATTATACAGGGGGTTTAGTAATCTGGGTAACAGTAAAAAGAGGAGAATATAGTATATCTATTTGATCATTTAACAAGTTAAAATTATTACTATGGTTGTATTTATAGATGTCTATTGCTTATAACCAATTAAATTTTAAACCTTTGCTGGGTATAGTGTAGGATTTTCATATTATTAATATCTGGGAGAAGATATTCTCAGCGATTAATAATATGAAATATGAAAGAATTTCCTAGATATTAATAATATGAATATCCTACACCAGGGATTCCCAAAGTGTGCGCCGCGGCGCCCTGGTGCGCCGTAGAGAGTATAGAGGGGCGCCGTGAGACGCCCCTGTTTACCATTGCCCGGAAACGAAGTTTAGGTATTCGGGGCTACAGAATAAACAATTCAAATCGCGCGCGCTGCATTCAAATATGATGATAGCTATTGGCTTTATTTCAATAGAAGTAAACAATGAAGAAGGGCCACAGTGTGTGCTCTGTATGAAGATTCTGTCGTCAGAAAGTATGCTCCCAAGTAAGCTGAAGCGACATCTTGAGACAGACCCTGCTGTGGTTGAAAAATCACATGATTTTTTTAATAGGGAGTTGCAAAATTTACAAAAACAAAAAAACGTGTTCACTCAACAAGCCTCAATACCTAGCAACGCACTGTTAGCATCATTCAAGGTGGCATACAGGGTGGCGAAATGCAAAAAAAAACTCACACTATCACAGAAGAGCTTACTCTACCGGCTACTCTCGACATGGTGAATATTATGATGGGAGAATCCGCGGTAAAACTAATTTCTAAGGTACCTTTATCTAACAACACTATTAGTCGAAGGATCCATGACATAGCTGACGATCTCAATCAACAATTAATAGAAAATATGAAAGGCAAGGAATTCGGCCTGCAACTTGATGAGGCTACTGACAGTAACAAAGACGCACATCTTATTTGTTACGTACGTTTTGTTGATGACAATATTATCGTTGAAGACCTTTTTTTCTGTAAAAGCATTACGGAAAGCGCAAAGGCTCAAGATTTGTTGGAAACTCTTGACAAGTTCATAAAAGAAAATTATTTAGATTGGGAAAAGTGTATCGGTGTATGTACTGATGGTGCTCGATCAATGTCTGGCAGGTATGGAGGAATACAAGCGCTTATTCGTAAAAAAGCACCGCATGCTATGTGGACCTATTGCATCATCCATTGGGAAGCGCTTGCGTCGAAGTTAATGAGCTCTGAATTGAACCAAGTATTAGAGCGTATCATTGACGTAGTAAACTACATAAAAACTAGACCACTAAAAGCCAGATTTTTGATGTCTAGGTATGCCTAGATATGGGAACTGAACACAGAGCCCTGCTATATTACTGTAGTTCACGATGCCTTTCACGTGGAAATGTCTTATTACGTGCATTCGAATTACGTGAAGAAATTCACACTTTTTTACAAGAAGAAGGTCATGCAAACTCCAAATACTTTACCGATTCAAACTTTTTGCTAAAACTAGCATATTTGTGCGATATATTTGACAATCTGAATAATTTGAATGTGTCTGTGCAAGGCAATAACATGCACATTTTGAAGTTATTAGAGAAGATTGCGGCGTTTAGAAAAAACTACAATTGTGGATAACAAAAATTAATGAAGATGGCGGACAAGATTTTTTTCCGCATTGCATAAATACTTCTAATGAGCTTGTTGTCTCAGAAAACTTAATGTCTCTGTTTACGGAACACCTTTCGAAGCTCACAGAATGGATTTCGAAATACTTTGCCGAAGACGATGTCGAAAAATATGCGTGGATCCAAGATCCTTTCCATGCACAAGTTCCACCAGAATTCCCTTCGCAAGAAGAAGAGAGTCTTATTGAACTCTCTTGCGACAGCAGCCTAAAAACAGGATTCACGTGTTCCGATTTGGTGGAGTATTGGATATCGGTCAAAAATGAATACCCAACTTTAAGTTCAAAAGCATTAAGAATTCTCATTCCCTTTGCAACATCTTATTTATATGAGGCCGGATTTTCAGCTGCAGCTGTAATAAAAAGTAAATATCGGTCGAAGATAAATGTGGAGCAAGAAATGAGAGTAGCGGTATCAAGCCTTATCCCGCGCTTTGAAAAAATGTGTGGAGATCACCAAGCTCACACGTCACATTGATTAAGTTGTCATTGTATTTAATATCCTATTTCTCTTAAATTATAAATGTTTCTTGCGTGTCAATGAAAATATAAAAACTCAGTTTCATATTTCGGATGTTTTAATTTTTGTGCCTATCTACCTAGTATCCTTGTACCTTCTTTCGAGTATTAACGACTACGGGGCGCCGAGCCAAAATATTTAACCTGTAAGTGCGCCGCGAATTGAAAAAGTTTGGGAACCCCTGTCCTACACTATACCAGCAGAGGTTTAAAACTTAATTTATTAGAAGCAATAGAAATCTATAAATACAACCATAGTGATAATTTTAGCTTGTTAAATGATCAAGTAGATATACTATATTGTCCTCTTTTTACTGTTACCCAAATTAATTATCCCCTTGTATAATAGTTCTCAATAATATTCATGGAAATTCCCACAATTTGATGGTCGGGATTGCACCATTTATGAAACACGTTTTCTTGTAAACCTTAACTACCTGTTTATTGTCATAACACTTAGTCTCTCTATTTGGATAGTATATATAATAATAGGAACAGAATGTTTGTATTTTATTCTTAGTTGAATCATCGTTTGAAAATGACATAAAAATTGTCGAAACTGTAGTCACATTTCTGTGAAAATATAGTGGTATAAAACTTAGTAGTTGTTTTACTCATTTCCGTTGTTAATATATTATTATTATTAATACGTAAATAATAAATGAAAATGACAGCGATAAAATATTTAATTATGGTTTCTTGTTTACTTTCATGAAATACAAGTAGATGTATATCAATTTAACGAAATTGTCCAGGTACTTAGTTAAAATTTAAAATATTTTTCACTTATGTATGTATGTACATAATTGCATTTAATATATGTAGACTATCACTCTTACTTTTTGTTCCTTAGGAAAGATAATACCATTCGGCCATAAGATAATCAGAAATGATAACGAGAAATAAATTTATTTAGTTTTACTTCAAATACAAATTTTAATTTAGACAATTTTAATGTAAGGATAATTTGTGTTCACATAATTCAGTTAATAATTGGGCACATTCTTGATAACATCAATATATTCTTATTAATAAGTAGATAGTGAATGAGATACTATTTATTTGAAATATGTCTTTATGCTGTTTTGTTTACTTTATTAATATTATACACGATAGATACATACCAATTCAATGGAGCCCTCCAATGACTTTTAAAATTCTAAATAACTGCATGGAATGAGGTTAGCCATCCCTATTAAGTTTGTTTCTTAGGACACGTTTAATATTTGGAGATAAGTTAATTGAATAGAAATCACACATATAGTTAAGTTTAAATTTAAATATATTGATGATATAAACTACATTAATGACCTTAGTGTTATGTTATACTCTATCGAATAATCCGTATAAATAACGGATCAATTTTTAACTACTCCTGTTATTGCCTCGACCTGAACATTCCTATTATTCTTAAACACGGTCCTCATGATCCATCTTGTAGTAACAACAGAGAAATTGAGGAAAAAATCATAAATGAAGTTTTTGAAATTGCCACTAAGCTGTTGTTTGCTTGTTCCACATCCCGTTTCTGATAACCAATCATAAGATGTCTTTAATTATCCATATTTTTTCTCGTCACAAATCTACCTACAAAATTAATGCAGATTTATTTATGAGTAAAAATACATTATGTGTTGTAAATTTGTAATATGATAGACACTACAGCAAATATAATTAATATTCTGATCACATATAACATGTGAAATACAGGAGAATATGTTTCATCCTTTTATTTAAACAAAATGTTGTTATATGTATTAATAGAAGTAGATAAAAAGCATTAATTTTGATGTTATTAAATAACAGGGTAACATTATAACTTTCAGTGCTCTATGAACTATTGTCTTGGACATGCAATCCTTCAAACTGTTACAAATATATCTTTTTATACTTCGTCATTTGACTAGGTGGGAAAAAATCGTTTTCATTTCGTCAATGTTTATAGCAAATTATTTGTATTTTTTCTTTTTATGAGTTTTTAAATTATAATAAGAGAAGTATACATTGTTTTCTCTAGTCCTTTCGCTGGCTAGCCCAGACCAGAAAAGTTCACATATTTTATTTGTAAAATAATGTTAAAAAATTATCTATTGTTCTTTAGTATCACCTCAGAGACATAAGAATAGAGAAACCTAATACTGAATGAATATATTCTTACATATAAGGTTGCTCCAAGGAAGAAATAATTTAGTGACTTATTAATAGTCACTTATTACAGTAATTATGGTAATAGTCAATTACTGTACTTAATAATCGATAAAATTGACTTTATTAGTGGATTCTGGGGTTTTTAAATGGAATGTTTTTATATTTTCTTTTAGATCTTCTGTACATACTTATGGATATAGGTATAGATGGAAGCGCAATATTTCTTTAATGTTGTTATAGGACTGTCAACATTGTTATTGCTTCACATTTTGTATTATCATTTATCAACACGTTTGATAAAGAATATACACAGAATCATAAGGAGATAAGTAGAAAATATTTTGTCTTTATGTAAAAAATAATAAAAATAAAAAAGGGGCACATAGAGAACACTACATTATCCTACGGTTTACAATGAAAACGAGATGAAGAGAAACGAGCAAAGAGAACGATGTTTTTAATATTTTGCATTGTTTTAGAAGAAACTTTTTTAGAGATAAAAATAAATATTGAAAGTTATAAGTAAAATTTAATTTTTATTGCCACACTTCTATTAGATTTATTGGAAAATAAAGACTGACTCATGCTGACATTCTTTCTTTAGGTTTGATTGTGAAAAACAATTTGTTTTGGAAACTACAGAATCTAGCTTAGAGAACGCGTCACATGAAAGTGAAAAAAATAATACTAAGAAGATGAGGGCGTTAAACATCATACGAATCGTTATAAATTCTTACTGGTATAGTACAGAATATCCTAAATGGAAACTTTTAAAATGTTATCAACAAGTTCTCCAAGGAGTGAATCAAAACTTTAATTTATTTAACCATACTCTGTGTAGTTGAATTGTTATTTTCCACAGCAAAGCATTGATTTTTGATGGGAAAAATAAACGTTCAAATAGCGACTACAAATAAACATACAATAAAAAACAATCACAATCTGGTATGCTATTTTCCAAGATAAAGTTGTAGGCAATTTGATGTATGTATTGATAATGATGGATACATTTCATGACCACTGGACAGCCCTAATTTGCCACATTTAGATATACTGCATGGGGGCTTTAAGAACAACAAAGTTAATAATAATTTTTATTAGAATATTCAAGTGATAAAGTAGGGAAATAACTCAGTATTAAATCAGGATAGCAGTAGTACTATTTCTAAGCGTATTTTCTAACCGTATTTTCTAAATTTGAGAGAAATATATTAGTTGTTTAAAAAACAAGGGCTGCTGCTTTGAAATATTTTTATTGTATAAGGACTTACTGTTGTTCTCCTCAATATATTACTTTTATTGTTACAATATTTCAACTTTTCATGCTTTTAGGAACCCATTTCTGTGAAATAATAATAAAGAATGTCAAACAATATTCGATCACGAAACGTTATTTTCACAGCATCATAGCATATTCGTAGCAGCACACCACGTGTTAAGGAATAACTACCCTTGAGTACCTATTCAACAGGAACGAAGCGTACATGGATGCGAGTGATGCGTCGCATCTCTTAAAAAATGGCAAATTAGTGTTATTTAAAAGTTCAATCGATTTATTCAATTATTACAATTTTTTAATTATTTTAAACCGACCGCAAATGCCACCATCAACTTTTTTATTTCAAATCGGCCGTGAAGGCGCCCGAAGTTATTGTAGTCCCGCGTTACTTGCTGCAGTGCTGAAATGCGATGGTCCACGTTACATCCAAGCTACGCGTTAGATGTGCGAAAAGGTCAGTAATCTTACGCAGTCAACAATGTAACCTCGACTGGGTTTTGTCGTTATTTCCGGACCCAGTTATGCGATTAAGTGAACGCATCTTGGCGGCTGTCGCCATAACATAAGGAAGATTTGGAAGCGCTGTTTCAGGTAATTGTGGAAAATGAAAATGAGGAATGGGATCGAGAAACCGTTATTTGTGCTAGAGGCCTTTTAACTTTATTGCGTGACTTTGATTTTAATTTTTTCGTAGCAGAGTTTTCTGCAATATTCCCACATTCTGAGAGTCTGTTTAAAATTCCACAGACAAAAATATCAGATATTAGTTACTGCACTAAATAGATCGCCAATTTCAAATCACATATTCAAAAAATGAGAAACGGGTTTAGTAACATGGACAGATTTGTGTTAGAAAATCGACCACCAGGTAATAGAATGCGTTTGGATTTAATTCCCGAAGAAGATAAGAAAAGCATCTACGCATGATTGTTTTATGAAATTTTGGACGTTATTGCTTTGAACATTAGTCAACGGTTTAGTGCAATTTATAAACTGAAATCCTTAAATCTAGGTTCCACACAATTTACTTCATTCGTGAAGCGTTTTCCTGGCGAACTTTTTTCTGCTTTACACATGGAACATTCTTTGACGCAAATCGTTTAAAAAGTGAACTTTCAGTGATTTATAGTGATCCCGATATGAAAATGAGCACTGTGTTTGAGCTTTGCCAATATATTATGTCCCTTCAATTATTTTCTGTTTTCCCGGAGTCATCAAAATTGTGTCGTTTAATTTTGACTATTCCTGCCACAACCAGTTCCACGGAAATATCATTTTCATGTTTAAAGAGAATAAAGACTTATCTGCGAAATTCTCAAAAGCAAGAAAGGCTGTCAGTTTTAGCATTAATAAATATTGAAAGTGGCTTGTTAGAAAATATGAGATCGTCTCCAACATTTGAAGAAACAGTGATAGACGTACTCGCTGTACAAAAAAAAGCCGAAGATTTGATCTTCATTTTAAAAATTAGGATATATACCTCGGCATAATCATTTTAGGTTAGTGTTTTTTTTTTAATTTGACCATTTTCATATGGCCTACCATACATCTGACTACAACACCTTTTCCTCTTATAAAATTTTTATCGCATCCCTAGATTCTTTTCTCACGCTACGCCCTTGCTATTTAATAACTATATATGGCATATTTGGGGTATGCTTCATGTCCAACATATCAAAAAATATCACAGTTGGACCTATCAATCTTTATTGAAATTAGGAAAAAGGTGTTTAAAATAAAATTTACAGAGATAAAACGTCCCATTTTTCCCCAACGCCTCATGATGTGACATCACAGGCTATTGTTTCTTATTTCTATTTCACAAAAATATGGTAATATTTTATTTTTATGGTAATAATTTATAGATTTAAAATTTGTGTGAAACCTATTTTTCCATTTAACGCAAATACAAATTTTCAACTTTATAAATTTTGTAGGTCTATAAACTTTTTTAGTATGCTAAAAACAAAAGCGCTAAACGAAGCAGCAAAATTTAAATGAACACGCCTGTATATATAATAGTTGTAATTTAACAATTTTAACGTTTATAGGATTGGGTATCAAATTATTCCATTTCTTTTGTAGATACAAAACCTTTGTGGCAATGTTTTTGTATTCATTTTGGTATCCACAAGACTTTGAAAAGCACCAAGATTTTAATAAACAAGTATTACTCGGACTAGCAAGCATTTCGATAAAATACTTCCAATGTTAACTCCCGGTAATATTAGAATAATATTATAAAATATGATATTTTATATGAAATGAAATATAATATTTCATGAAAGTTATTCGAAACAACTGAATTTCAATATAAACTTGATACTGATTTCAAATACAAAGGCTGTCAGTTTTTAAGGGGTGTAACTTTAGGCATTTTAAAATATAATTGTGTTTATATACATTGAATATTAATTTATAGGCTAACATTTATATCCTTTATTAGAAACGGAAGAAAATTGCCTACTCCAGTTTGCAAGATATATATATATATATATATATATATATATATATATATATATATATATATATATATATATTTGGGGTAGTTTTTCGGGTACCGTGCGATCTAAAAATAAATGCGCGGATAAACGTAAAATCTATGGAATAACAGTAGTCTAGTGTTTTTTTTCAGAGACACTATACTCAGACACTACATGTATTTTCTATACTCAGACACTACATGTATACGTATAATTACAACTACATGTTTATTAGTTCAATTTAAAGACATGTCAACCTTGCGTTGTGGCGTATTTTAATCTGTTGTGATTGTGCATCTCTTATGTGTATACCTAGTTACACTTAACCTGACTGTAACTCTTTCGGAGTGTGAACAAAATTTATAGAAAGATTAAAAATGAATTTTTGTCGTGATCAGTTGCGGGACAATAAAGGAAAACTTGCAAAGCGTAAGACAGTAAGACAAAAACGTTTAAATTGTATTGCAAAAATGAATCTTGCGAAAAGTAAACAGAAAAACTAATCTAAACATTGGACGGCGTATTGTTGAATAGAGCGAGCTTATCAAAAATATACGATGCTGTAAATATAAAAACGTTATTTAAGTTGAAAAAATAAAAAAGGAAGGTCATTTAGGACTAAATTCAATTTTAGATATTGTTTGTGACGAATGTGCAGTAATAATATAAGTGGAAGCTGGTAAAATGCATGCCGCTGCATTGCCAGACACTAACTGATAAGTTCTCGACTTACCGAGCATGCTTAAAGTGGCATATTTTAAAAATATTAATCTTTTCAACAAATCGGGCAACAGCCGATTTTTTTAATTCAAAATATTCGTAGTAAACTAAGTTACAGATGAGTTGTTTTTGGAAAAAATGTATAGAAAAGTTATGATGTAAAATGTGATGAATTTTTAGTCAACTGGTATATTCAAACCATGCAAGAAATCCATCTGTGATGGTGAATGTGTCCTTCATTATAATACGGACAAAAATTTTTTATTTAAGCAATTTTCTTGCGGAAATTTGTTCTCTATGTGTACCCAAAATTTAATAAAATTCTATAGAAAAGAGGGTTTCCGGGGAAACTTATGTTATCATAGTATATTATGTTTTAAATAAATATGAATAGGCTATTATAATAAAAATGGTATAATTCCAAAAACTGAGGTAAATAATGTAGTATTTGAGATATAAATCCGCTGTAAAATACATAAGAAAATAAATAAATAATCGCATTTAAATTTAAGTATTTTGAAAATCAATTTAATTTTTTACTTATTTTAAATAAGTAGTTAACCTTTCAAAATATTTTACATGGCATTGTTTCATAATATAATAGTAACCAATTGCCCTCATTATAAAATAATCTAAGATGATACCATTATACACAAATTTTTCCCAATTCAAATAGTAAAAATTACACTTAGTGTGGTTTTAGCTTAGTACACAGCCCCAATTTTTATTAGTCTATATATATTCACCCTAGCAAAATCGCCAATTCAACAATGTGTACTTCGTTACGCTTCTAGCATAAACGACTATATATATGGGGAAGGCCGTACGCAGGAGATTACGAACAAATAAATACTAATGCTGCCTGTTTGGTGTACGGCTAGAGGTTGATAGTACACCACAATTTATGGCGGATGAGCTGGGTTGTTGTCCTTCATGCGTCGTCGTTAAAAGGGTACTCCTGTCTCACTGGCATAAACTAAATTAATACTATGTACGCATTCCACCCTTCTTTTATCTCCACGGAGTCTTTATTTCACGATTAATTAATTATTTCCATCCTCTACAAGGAAGGGTGGAATCTAAAATTAATGAAACAAAAACTTTCACGTAGAATGATAAAGGTGTTTGTAACTAGTGACAAAATAAGCTCGGCTGTTAGCGGACGTGCATGATAAGAAATTCTTGTTTACAATTTTATTGTAGATAAATTCGCTTATACAGGGTGTCCGCAAATTACACCGACAATGCTTGACTGTATATTCACGATGAGAAATACATACGATCTACGAAATTTTTTTTTAAATAAATGGGTGTAATTATTAAATATGGGTAATTCAATCATTTTTGAAGTACTTCTAAATGTTTCAGGGAACAAACAGTCTAGTATAACTTCCCAACGGTATATCATTTTTATGTGTTTATGATGGAAGATATGTTTTAGACATTTGATTTGTATACTCGTTTTCTTATTTTCTTTTTCACGTACCTAACATGTATATCCCACATTAGTTTGATATCAATTCTTATTCCTAATATATTTTGTACGTGTTATCTGGAACTTTCTATTTACAGTAAGATGACCAAGTGTTGCGGTAGACCTCGTGTAAGTAGAATGGTAATTATTTTGTCTTATAAATTTATAGTCAAGCATTTGTTGTTACGATAATTTTTTATATTTTGAATATGTTGTCTGCTTATACTCGTATTTGTAATTCTTTCCTGTTTGATGCTGTATAAAATATAGCAGTGTTAGCCTCATAACTTAACACAAAGCTTGAGATAACTTATGTTAAAAAGTAAATTAATGTATTTAATAAACAGTATAAGACCTCAGGTCTTACACGTCAGGTAGACTTTTCTAACCATTTATTTTTGTGTACTGTATTTTATGTGTAGTTTTAGTATGATTCTAACAGTTTTAAATTATTCTTTCTAGAACCAATATAGTTAGCATATTACTACGGAATACTATGTAAAAGGCTTTTTAAGCCACTTTTATAAGTTGACTTTGTAATAGCTTCCATGAACACTAAAAGACATTATTATTAAAATTATTAAATTTCGGAATAATGAATTGGAATGGTAGAAATAAAAAAAGTATATGAAAAGGATCACACACAAATATTTACCCCGTAAAAGTAAGGAAAACGGTATCACGATTATAATAAAAAACCAACATGGACTTGTTTCAATATGTTATAGCTCGAGAGAATGATGATTTCTCCTGAATTTTGAACACAAATTGATACAATACGTCATTATATTTCCGGAAAACACGGAAATTTCCGGTATTATTAAATACTGAATTATACACCTAAAAGGCGGTGCTCAAGATATAAAAAATATTATTGACATAGTTGCACTTATATATTATACTACATTCTAAATTTGAAATTACACAGTAAATTTATCCGGAAATTAGCAGATCGCATTAACTTCCTTCCATATATTATATGAGCAGATGCTTTCTATGAACTTCCTCTCCAAACCTTAAAAGTAATTTCGTATTTACATTAATAAATAACTTATCTATTTGACATAGAGTTTTCATACCGGGTTTAAAAGTAATGAGTACTATCTCCATACACGAGATTTAATATATTTAAGAGAGTAATAAAGAAGACTGATCTCATTAAGAGTCAGAGTATAAACTCGGAGTTTATATTTTGCATATTAAAGAAGTACCTAAACTAAGAAAAAGTTTTTATTTCACGAATAATTTATTATTATAAAAATATTTAAATGACGTTTTTTATAATATATAGACTAGGAGTCCAAGATGGACATCTATACATCCAAGTAGGTATCCTCAATAATTATGTTAGAGGATATTTAAAGAATAAACTAACGTTACTGATAATTGCACAGAAATCTTCAAAATCAATATAAAAAGTTAAATAATTTTGCCTGTTATTTGTCTATATAAAAAGTTATAAAAAAATATAAAAAGTTATTTGCCTGTTGCTGTACGAATGAGACTTCATTTTCAATCGATATAGGTCGAGCAATTCAGTGCACAATCTAGTTTAACCATAATGTTTGACCAATTACATATTATATAAATAATTAATGTATATATATATATATATATATATATATATATATATATATATATATATATATATATATATATATATATATATACATATAACAGGCTGCCTCCTAAAAAACGCCGCAAGCCATAACTCCGTTATTTATAATTTGATTTTAAAAAACAAAAAATCAAATGAAATGGCTCTTAATACACTCTAGAGTGAGCATACCGCAGTGTTTTTAAACTTTTTTTTTTGAAAAGTGATAGTCAACTTTTTTTTTCAAATGGCAATATAGTTTTTTTTTATTTACTGTTGTGTAAATATCTTTTCTGAATCCAACGATGTATAAGAAATGGACTTTTGTGAAACACAGAAAAATGGTGAAAATATTCGCCGATACCGCAATAGGCGCCTGGTCGCTTAATTGATGATAAACGTATTTTGACTAATCATCTGTGCCGTGGAAAACAAGAAAAAAATACAACAAAGCGAATAAAACCCAGAACAGAATTAGAATTGAATTATAAATGAAACATTACATGAAGATCAATTAAAAGCAAGTTGATTAAATACATGCAAAGATAAACACGAAATATATTAAACGAAGTGCAACAAAGTTTAACTCTAAACAACTAAATAAACAAATTAGCAAATCAAATAAAGTAACAAACCTACAAGTGCTGCTCAAATTGGTTACCGGCACAATCAAGACAAACCTGACGTCTTCTGAATACTGCATTGGTCGCATTCAATATAAAATTGGAAGCTATCTCGCGACACGCACGTATAATTCTTTGCCTCAGATTTTCTTTATTTTCTGGTCGGGTTAAATAGACATGATCTTGAAGATAATCCCACAACCAAAAATCAAGTGGAGTAAGATCTGGAGAACGGGCAGGTCATCGAATCGGTCCATAAGTTCCTATCCACCTTTCATTAAATGTGGTGTTTAACCAATTAGTATTCATTCTGGCATTATGAAGGGTAACCCCATCTTGCTGGAAATAAATTCTATTGAGTTCTGCAATAGGTAGTTCATCTAAAAAAATTCTGAAGTTGTTCTGTTATTTGATAAATATTTTTCTTGATTTAGGGTGCTGTCAAAGAAAAGTGGTCCAATCAATCTATTACCCAAAATGCCATACCACACATTAATACTAAACCTTCGCCGAAAATTAGATTCGACGATAATCCTTGGGTTTTCTTGGCTCCAATGTCGGTGGATATTTCTATTAAAAATACCATTGACACTAAATGTACATTCGTCTGACTAAATAATCTTAATGTGGAAAAGTGGGTCTCGTCGCACTGAATTTAAATACAAATTGCAAAATTGTTGTCTTCGCTCTCTATCGTTTTCCTCTAATGCCTGTACTTTTTGAGGTATTTATGACTTAAATCTGTGCTTTTTAATATTGAATTCACAGTTGCTTTTGAAGCTCTAATATTATTTGAAATTTCCCGAATGGAGGTTCTTGGGTTTTTCCCGTGTTTTCATTAAATTCGCGTTCTTCTCGTTTCGGTTTCTTAAATGCCCCATAGTTTCTTATATTTTCTTCAATTTTTCCAAACTTACGTGGTTCTGAAACTTCTCTATGAGGAAACCGCTGTCTATAAAGGCGGGCTGCTGCACCACGATTAGATTACACTGAAAGTATACCTGAATCATATCCGTCAATATTTGATTATTGTCCATACTGTACTGTTGACTTATTTCGCAAAAAATAACTTACTGTAATGACACTATGACACACAACAGCAAAATAATGTAAAAAAAATGGGATGCGGAAATTGAAATGACATTTACTCGATTTGTTGTATTATTTTTTTTCCACGCCACAGATGATTAGTCAAAATACGTTTGTCATCAATTAAGCGACCGGGCCCCTATTGAGGTATCGGCGAATATTTTCACCATTTCTCTGTGACAAATGTTTCATAAAAGTCGATTTGTTATACATCGTTGGATTCAGAAAAGAAATCTGCACAATAGTAAATAAAAAAAATATTGCTATTTGAAAAAAAAAGTTGACTATTGATTTTCAAAAAAAAAAGTTTAAAAACATTGCGGTATGCTCACTCTAGAGTGTATTTAGAGCCATTTCATTTGATTTTTTGTTTTTTAAAATCAGATTATAAATAACGGAGTTATGGCTTGCCGCGTTTTTTAGGAGACACCCCGTATATATATATATTAGAATAAAGTAATATTTCTCAATTTTTACCCCTTGTCGATAAATATCGATATCTACTGAATTATTATCAAATTTTCTTCAATACTTTCGATACCGACAATCATAAGCAAAGAAAATTATTTAAATTATCTGAAAATACCGTCTTCAGTTCTGCAGCTATTAAAAATCAAAGCAGTGTCTACGCTTAAGGAGTCAGTCATTACCATGTTAGTTTTGCTTTGTTTCACGTTTTAGCTATAGAATTTAGTTTCCTTCTATAATATCCTAGGTAGGGAGCGATATACAATTTACTCCTAAATAATGTATAATTTACATACTACTCGTCAAGAATAGGAACAAGTCTCTATCGGGATGTCTACGAGGTGCGCAGTAAATAGCCTGGTCTAAATAAATACTAAGTAAATTTTACAATGGCAGATTTTCAATAGTGTAGGATATCCAGTACTACATAAAAACTATTAATTTACTAACCGCCATCGCGAATTAAACTTACATATTATAAAAAGTAAACAAGTGAATAATAAAATACTTAAGATTCACTAGCCACTTCTTTATAATAAAAAAGTCAGTCTATAGTAATTAGTATCTTTGAAATAAACTGCATCCACAATCTTGCATAGCTGGTTATATAACTTTTTTATAACGATTGCTACGACTGGCTTTATCTTTCAGACACCATTTTTATTTGTCGATCACAACGTCTTTACAGACGATAACATAGGTATCAGGTTATAATTTTATCAGAAAATATAATCTTATTTAAATAAATTCTAATTAGAGCATCCTCTTCATGGAACAAATTAATTTTGACTAAGGAATGCCCCAATAAGCATGTACAATTTTCTACGTATCTCAGACTAATAAATACACTTTTCTTCCACTTTATTGTGTCAGCAGTTTCATTCCCCTCGCGCTGTTAATCACGTCGGAATTAATCAAAAATATTATTCTTGTACGCTACAAAATAAAATTCCAAATGTATTTTTTTCACCTTCGTATTTCCACTGTTCTATACCAGTGAAAGGCCACCGTGATTACTTTTATTTCATCTCATTTCATTTCATTAAACGAAATATGGTATATCTCCCCTATCGTTCGCAGGCTATTTTTACCACAAAATGGATCATTTCATTCTTTTCGATCTAGAAAGCTCATAATTTGTCACTGCTGGGTGCGTGTTTCGTCTGTGTTTTGGCGATCTCCGTTCCGAGAAACTGCGGAAGCCTGCTTATTTCCAACATACGATAAACTTTTGCGCAAAGTGGCGTTCGAATATAAAAAGCTAATAAGCAAGATAATCCGAAATCCGATAGTTGTGCTAAACATCCGGCGTCAAACATATGCATTTGTTTAAAAAATCACGGACGTTGCCGTGGATGTTCTATTTTAAAGTTACATACATACATTCGTCTAAGAAAATAAGTTAGAATTCCTGGCAAATGTCTTTGTATCGTTTCCTTTGATGCTTATATGAGTTAATTTTTCATATAAACGACATTGTTATAAACTGTTTGGTAAGAACGGAAAGTATATCAAATTAGTATCTTTTGTACAATTTAGAACGTCAATATTGTATATGTATGTCTTTGTTCTTTCACTTCCTTGTTCACTAAAAGAATATGGCAATATTTATCTCTAAAGAAACAAACAATCGAATAGTTGAATCATGTTGTGCTTTGTAGGACTATATAAATTTATTATATTTCTATTGCAAGGTAACTCTCCTCACTCCTTGTGTCCTATGGTAAAACATTATTTAACTTTTTATGTTTCTATTTAATTAACCATAGAAAGACTGTTGCTTATTTGAAACAATTTTAGGTAAGTTCTTTATTAATGCTAAGATACAACACATATTTTGTATTAGAAATTTAAATGTCACATCTATGTCATTAATATTTATTCAGTATTTTGAGTTACAAAAAGTATATTAATACAAATCAGGGTAATTATACAGAAGCGATAAAGTCTTGAAGATGCTTACCAAATTTTTCCTACCCCCCTATTTCTGTGTTGAACACGAATCTGGTTTCACTTTCATCCACTCGAACACTGTTTTCGAGAAAATGGATTTTCCACTTTTCCACAATACGTGCCACTTTCATTATCAAATAATTCTCACTTCTCACTACGTAGATAGCTCATATTAATACAAGTAGATGCTACAGCACTTCCTTTATACATATCGTATATTAAACTGTCATAAAACCTATCATCCATTACGATTTTCTTAATTTCCTTCAAATGTTTACAATTTCGATGCAATTGTCGTCCATTGTAATATTTTTAATGGTTCGCCCTCTATGTGAAACTACATGTACTGATTAGTATACGGGGCGCTCCAAAAGTTAACTACGAATATTAATTGAACTAAATACGCTGTTGTTTTGATGGAACCTAACCTAACCCAACCTAACCTAACCTAACCATAATAAGTAGACAGTTAAGTTAGGCTAGGTTAGGTTAGGTTAGGTTCCTTCAAAATAATAGGGTATTTAGTTGTTAGTATTCATAATTAACTTTTGGTGCTCCCCGTGTACTAATCAGTACATGTGGTTTCATATATAGGGCGCAGGATTAAAAATATTACAATGGATGACAATTGTATCGGAATTGTAAGCATTTGAAGGAAATTAAGAAAATCGTAATGAATAATAGGTTTTATGACGGTTTAATATATGATATGTATAAAGGAAGTGTTGTAGCATCGACTGGTATACAGTAAGCTATCTACGTAGTGTGAAGTGAAAAGTATTTGATGAGGAAAGTGGCATGTATTGCGGAAAAGTGGAAAATCCATTTTATCGAAAACTGTGTGCGAGCGGATGAAACTGAAACCAGATTTGTGTTTAGCACCCTCGAAAATAGGGGGATAGAAAAAATTTGGTGAGCATATTCAAGACTATCACTTCTGTATAATTATATTAATTCTGTATAATTACCCAAATCAGAATTACTCAAATAATCATTTGCAAAAAATCCACTAAGTACACTGTACACTAAAGTAGCATTATGTTGAAACTTTAGAAATATTATATAAAATCTGTCATGATAAAACGATACAACTTTTGATATCACTATGATTAATAATTTTACACCAATACAACTTTTATACATTTTAAGTATAAAACTTATATAAATACACCATAGTTTAGTAGGTACACTTTACTCCATGTGGACTGGATTACAATTCCTACGTGGTAATTATTCTACACTACGCATCTATATAGTCTTCACGATGGTACTGTTGAAACGTGAGGTAATATCGCCGTTCATGATTTCTGATTAACCAACTTATGCACAAATGCTGTTATGTGCTTTAAGAGGCAAGTATTTGTTGTGATGGCCAAGTTCATAACATTGATTTGCTAATATGACTGAATAATATGTTGAATTTTAGGCACTGATTTTACCGTACATATATTACATATATAAACGTATCTAACATATTTGTGTTTCGGGATGATACAGTAAAAATGGATATTCCAATAGGGAGAATTATTAATAGTTGTTAAATCCTAGAGCAACGCGCCTATTCATAGTTGCTTTTTGAACTTCTCTCCAAATAGTCTGTCCCATTCTAAAGAGCAAACATGGTCATTGGCATGGCCAGTTTGTTAAAACTAATAGACATTAGATATCTGAAAAATATATTAAATTTTAACAAATCTGCTGGAGGATTTCTTTGGGTAAGTAGTTATGTGATTTTCTTTATTTGTCTTATTTATTCTGCACTTATTAATAATAACATTTTTATATTACCAAGAATGAACCCAATTATTAAATTATGAATTTAATAAGTGGATATATTAACACTGTTTAAATTACAATTGTATTTTCTGTGGGTACTAAATCACCTCATTATAATAAGAATTATTAGTAAATATCTAAAAGCAGCTGGATATCAACCAGGTGCATTTATTACTTATTAACCTCGAAGAATATTCACATATTCATAAATCTTCACAGGATAATTTAAACTTAATTAGGAATTGTCTTATAGTTCTTTCAAAGAACAATTAAAACTTAATAGAGTGAGCTTTAGTCCTTTACTTAAATATCCTACTCGAAAAACTTTAAAATACTTTTCAATTTTTCCTAAATTTTATAAAATCAATACTAAATATACAGTCAATAGACAGCTACTCTGGCAATATGCAATATACCAGCTACAAGATTAAATTGCAAAAGACGTGCATTATACATGTATATATATTTCGTTATGTAATAAACAGTTTTAAAACCTTAAAACGGACTTTTCCGTACGTAGAACATCTCTATCTCGAAATTGAGTGGCCGAGAAAAAATAAACCAACACATACGAGTAAATGCAGAATATGTGTTTTATGCGACAGTTTTACTATTTTCAAATAGTTTACCTTCGTGCTTTCTCATGACCCATTAACAGGGTGGAATGTGTCCTATCCACCTCAAAATCAACAGATGCCGTCTGGTATCCCGATCGATCCGACACGATTTAATTGAGTGATCGTGCTAACAAACAAATTTCTCAAATAGTCCAATATTGTGCTTTCTCATGACCTATGAACATGGTAGAGTGTGTTCTATCCACCTCAAAATCAATAGGTGTCGTCTGAAAGACGTCCCCGATCCGAATCTGTCAAAACCCGATCGATCCGACATGACTTAGTTGAGTTATCGTGTTAACAAAAAAATTTCTCAAATAGCCCAACGTCGTGCTTTCTCATGACTCATGGACAGAGTGGGGTGTGTCCACCTCAACATCAATGCATGTCGTCTGGGAGACGTTCCCGATCAGAATTAGTCAAAACCCGATGGATTCGACACGATTTAGTTGAATTATCGTATTAACAAAACAGATTTCTCAAATAGTCCACCATCGTGCTTTCTCATGACCCATGGACAGGGTGGGATGTGTCCCATCCACCTCATAATCAATAGGTGTCGTCTGGGAGACGTCCCCGATCAGAATCAGTCAAAATACGATCGATTCGACACGATCTAGTTGAGTTATCGTGCTAACTAAATAAATAATAAATTTCTCAAATAGGTCCAAGGGAGGGGGTGGTGTGTGCTGTCCACCTCAGAATCAATAGGTATCATCTGGAAGACGTCCCTGTCAATCCGATACGATTTAGTTGAGTTATCGTATTAACATAACAAATTTCTCAAATAGTCCACCATAGTGCTTTCTTATGACCCATGGACAGGGTGGGTCACAAGATTTATTTGAGTTATCGTGCTAACAAGAATAAATGCCGACGACAACGACGACATACACACAGCAAAAAATATTTAAAAACCATTTTTTTTGTTTTTAGGCCGAAAATCGAAAAATAAACCCCAAAAAAATTTAGTTTTTTCACTTTTTCTTTATGCTACATTACTCTTTCGCTTATAGTGGAGTGCGGAAAAGTAAAAACCATTTTTTTTTATTTTAGACCGAAAAAAGAAAAATAAACCCAAAAAACGTTTGTTTTTTGACTTTTCCTTTACACGATTACATTACTTTTCCGCTTATAGTGGAGTGCGGAAAAGTAAAAATAATATACCATAAGATTTTAACTTATGATCATAACCTTACATACTTTTTCGGCCCTTTATAATAGATGTTTTTACCAAAATTACAGCTTCTGCAGTTCTTGACGCACTATACTTAGTTAATACTATATAATTTTCATAATATTTATGTGGGTAAGACAGTGTAAATAGAGGTTTTTAACATACATTCCAATGACAGAAGATGATAAGGTATAAAACAATTGTAATCTCTGACCGCTGAGTTATCGAGGCACACTCATTATCCTTGCTAATGCGCCAGTTTAATGCGTCACTACAGTACTCCCTTCCTAGAGACATAGTTTGTCTCGATACAATTTAACGGAATGTGACCGCGTTCACCATTCTTACGAACCGTTGTTCGGTAACCCCCGGGACTATAGGACGATGAATAGGACGGGAATCGAATCCGCTAATTTAAGATGTAAGGGAGGTTGTATATACTGGAACAAATCACGTCGGGGTCACCACTTTGGCGATAGCAAGGATAAAGAGTGCTTATGCCTTGACCGGGAATCGAACCCGTCTCTCCCAATTTCCGGTTCGTTGCTCTGACCGCTGAGCTATCGAGGCACACTCATTATCCTTGCTAATGCGCCAGTTTAATGCGTCATATATCACTTCTGAAAGTTTCATTACATATCCGCATATATTAACATATTATATTAATTATAACTTATATTCATCTTATTAAATTCTAGTTTTCCTTATTTTTAGAAATGTGTTTTTCTTTTCCATTATTATATGTGTCTTGTTTTAATGTTCGATATTTTCATTACAGAAATAGCTGTAACCAACTGTAAAGTATTCGACAATAACGAACAGGTAAGTAAGTATGGCTAAAATTAGAGTATCTATGTACCTATATAGTATATAATATAGTACATGTATTTGAATGTTACATTGACAAAACACGTATCAGAGAATACACTACTTTACCAAACTTTTCCCGTTTTGAGAATATTCTGGGTATTCAGTTCATTGCCCGACTTAAGTTGATAAAAATCAAGCACTTATCTTCACATCTGAACAGCGCAAAAGTCTTCAGTGCAGCCTTAAAAAAATATATATTTTAAATAGTTTAACTGTCACCGATTTCCTTTTTTATAAGTACATAATTTTACCATGGTAGAATTCACAATATAATTAGTAGAACCAAATACTGTAATGTTAACTCTAATTAAAAGAATGAATACAAATATTCACGAATCGTTAAGATAGCAATAATTATAAAGGTATATTGTCTTTGCTGTGTAAAACTAAAACAAATATGTTAATTATTAAGCACATAGTTAATTTAAATAAAATATTCAAATTAATAAAATTTTACTCTTTAACTGAAGTGTTAAAATTTATTACTGCCATATAAATGATAAGTTAAATCAGTATACACACATCACTTAATCATCTGCAATGAATAAACATTGAAGTAATTCATCGAAATCAATGAATAGAATACAATATTATGTTTTAGTCTGCTTCCATTATTAATACTTTAACAAAATATTAAAAATTTATGTGTGCCGCATAAATATTTGTGTATTTTTACCATTCTTCCACTAGAAAACTATTATCCATCATGAAATACAATCAAATGTTTCACTGGTATCTACGTCTCTCTCTATATCTGTGAACATAGACATTCATATATATAGATACCTAACATAGTCTATATCTACTGTAGACTATATTACTAGACTAATATATAATCTATATCTACGAACATAGAGTCTCCCTATACCTAAAAATATATTATAAATTTTTAATAGTTTAAAATATTTTACTTGTTTTTTGTATATGTATTGTAGATTAATATAAATACATTGTTAATAGTGTAAGTAAATAAAAATATATAAATCCCTGAATATAATAGATAAAAAATATTTATTAAAGTGCATAAATAAATATGCGTAATTAATATGTACATTATTTTAAAATATATTTACTAATTTATCAATTAACAGCAAGAATAGACGACTGAAACTCTCAATAAGTTAATTTTGTTTTAAAGTTTATTGCTTGTTGATAATATTCAGTAAAAATATTATCTAATTTATCTATACATCAGACCGGTATGTAGCAGGTGCATTATAATTATAGGTTTGACGAGGCTTCTCTAGTTTGCACTTGACAACTTGTCAATAATCACTCGAAATCTAACATATGATATCCTAGTATTCACGTCAGTCATTAATAGCAAATAATAAATACTAACGAATAAAAAAATACGTTACGCGTTTCTTCATCTTGGTTAGCTACACTATACCCAATAGTTTGGTAAGTATTTTCTTAAGACATAAAACAGTTTCTTCCAAAAAGAATATATCAATTAGACAAAAGAATAGACAAAGACTAGAAAAGAATATACAAATATCATACGGGGGTTATTTAGATGACTATTATGGGTGAGTATTTCAATATCATACAGCAAGTAATGGAAAAGATTATTTTAATAATAACTGAGGAAATTGTACCTCACAGGCAAACATCGGAAAACAGAAATGTTTCGTGTTCCCTTATAACTTTGTTACTTGTTAAACTTGTTATTTGTTGTTAGCTGTTTAAATTTCTGAGCTTCCTTGAAGGTACAGTTAAATAATGTTTTCTCTAGTACTGATGTTGAAATATGAGCAAAGCAGACTCTTTAAATGTTATTCTTTCGAAATAAATTCTGAGACTTTGTAAAAAAGCTATACTAATCAGCGCATTACGTTGTCGTAATCGATAGTGAGAAATATTTCTAAATATATTTGGTAATTAAAACTATAGGAAGACATATGTAAACAAGATCGTAGAACCGTATATCAACAGACAGAAGCGATAAATAAGATAAATAGATAAACAAATAACTAGTACAACAAATCTCTAGTGAAAACTAGAGACGCCTCGTCAAACCTGTATTTCTAATGTATGTACCTGCTGCATACTGATCTCATGTAAAGATAAATTATGTATTATTATTATTACAGAATATTATCAACAAGTAATAAACTTTAAAACAAAATTAACTTATTTGAAAATTGAAATCATCTATTCCTTCTGTTAATTGATAAATTAGTAAATATAAAACAGGTCATGACTTTAACAAAATATCGATGGAAACATACAAGTACACTGTACAGTCGCAATTTTCACAAAGGCTAAATTTCTGCTCATATTTGAATCAATAAATTAACCCAATACATGAGTCTGACATAAGCTGATTCATAACTGAAAGGTAAACTTTAGTTATTAGAAACAGTTTGTGAGTAGGTCCGCACTCAGGCATATGAGGATAAATTACATATTGCCTATCTTATGTACTTACTCCAAACTTACTAGTGAAATCTATACCCACTAATTGATTTTCACGAACTGTTGCTCTTGCCTTATTAACAACAAATGTATTTGGAACCCATCTATATTAGAAAAATATTTACGTAAACAGCATTAACTAATAATACTAATAATATTATATTAACAACTCAATGTTAAACAAATTTACAAACTTACTCGACTTTCAGATGCTTTATTCAAAATGTTTCAGGGAGACACAACTAGGTTTTTATAGGAAATAATACCAAAAATAGTGATATTAGTTTATTAAATACGGTACGTAAGAGAATTTACAGTGAAACAATTTACAACTCACCGAATGAAGTTGGTGCTACGTTTATTAATACAATTACTCGAGAACATATCACACTATTTGGAAAATTTGTTCTTCCTACTATACAGGATGAAGTACATAGTATACAAAATTGATATCTCGAAACTTAGAAGTACAGGGTCTGTCACGGAAGTATGGTGTTTTTGAATGGCAGAAGCTTATTTTTGAACGAATTTTAAAATTTATTGTTTTTATACATTAGTCGTGTATTGCCATCGAAGAATACATAACATAAGTCACATCAGTTAGGTGGCGTCCATTTTTGTCGAGGCATAGGTACTTGTAGACGGGTGGCGAAATTATCCATACTCTTTTCGAGCATGACACGAGGAGTCCTTTCAATTTCGCGCGTTATAATTTCGGAAAGAGCTTCAAGAACTCACGGTTTGCCTAAGTAAACTTTAGCTTTTAAATAGCCCCATAAAAAGTAGTCACAAGGTGACAGGTCTCGTGACCGAGGGGGCCATTCCACATCGCCACGCAAGGAAATTAGGCGCTCAGGGAAACGTTCCCTTAAAAAGCTCATTGTTCTCCTTGACGTATGGTAAGTCCCCCATCTTGATGGAACCAAACTGTGTTAAGGTTAATATACATCGTCTTCTTAGTTCTGACAGGAAATAATCACACAACATGGCGAGATAGCGATCTGTGTTAACAGATGCTGTTCGTTCATTTTCGTGGAAAATATGCAGCCCAATAATGCAATTCGAGATACGCCACACTAAACAGTTACTTTCTCGGAGTGCAGAGGTTGTGTTCGTAGCTGTGTGAAAACCACAGAATGACCAGTTTCTCTTTTTTTATCTCCCATATAAGTAACTGCACGCGCTTCATTGAGGAAACTCGTATACTATTGACATACATATTTCTAATTTATCTTTTATATGTTGCTAACTAATGCTTTTATTACTAACATTAATTTAGTAAATTTAATTATTGTTCTTAATAAATGATAGAGATTTAGCATATTCAATACTTAAGTGATGATAGTTTGGAAATTCACTTATCTATATCCATGTACTTTTATCATTTCTACGAAATAATAAACAGTTATTTTATTGTTAAATGAGAGTTAATAAAAATTTATGTTGATATTCGCCATAAAACTGTAAAAGATGAAAAAATGGATCACCCTCACGTACTTCAAAATAAGATATAATATAATTTTCCTCAATATTACTGTACTAATATAATTATATTGCCTTGTAGAAATACGATTTACGTCAGTCACAAGAAATACATTAATTTTAATACCTTGAATGAGATACAAGTTTATTCTATAGATAAACATGACTATATTGTATTATATAATAAATAATATATTAAAAATTAATACAAACTTTTGTGGCTTCTTAAAATACCTCAAATTCAATATTTAATATAGTTTCAATTCGTACCTGTTTGTTATTGCTAAACAAATTGTATGTTAAATAAATCCAGTTCTAGAGAAGCATAATTTCGCCTATAAATTGTAGACGGAAAAGGCGATCGGTGAACGCTTATCCTGGGAAGAACCTTCGATTCAGCAGCAAAGACAGGCGACCAGTTTTCTACGAACGTCCAATAGATTGTACATTTCTCGGCGAGCATGATTCTTCCTCATTAAAAATAATGAAGAGATGCCTTTTCCTAGATATACTTACAAGAAAATATATTAGAATTTGATGTAGGTATATAGGAAGAAGACTGGTACTCTTAGACACATCCTAATGGCGCCTATCATTGTTATCAATATAAAATGTCAAGTTTAAAATTTTTAGTTCATTACTTGCTAAGTTATACGCTTATTGAAAATATATTTGATAACGAAAAGATCATTAAGGATGTAGCTAGAAGTACTGGGTATCCTTCTCACATAATAGATTAATTAATTAGAAAACGCAGACTTAGGGTAGCTCTTATTAACACCGCGAACTTTCGAGAAGATTTAAAATAACTTTTAAAGTTGTGTCAATTCAATGCATCAATCCATATGAACTACAATTCACCGGAAGCCTCAAAAGAGTTTTCAAGCATTTGGGAATAACATTAATGCATTCTTAGAGTACAAAGATTAGAAAAAGTTTCCATTACCCAAGATGCTTTCGAAAATGATCATAAAATAGACTTTAATATCTTGAATTTACTAATGTTACTTCATTGTTTACCGAACATGAAGAGAAATAGTTAAATTGAATGATTTTATTAGTGAACAGTGAACAGTGCTTGAAATCGGAAACGTATTGGTATAAATATAAATTAGAGGTAGTTTAAAACTAGTTTTAATGATCTTTCGCTGATGTCAATTTGGTTGATGAAACGTGTATCAAAAAACGGATAATCCTTCAGTGTTAGTGGAAAACTGGTCTCTTGTTTTTGATGCTTGTGGAATATGTAGTCTGCTCATCTAAGGCAATATACAAATATGGTGTAATATATTCTTAATGTCCCTGTATTTTTATTTCTATTCTACGTATCCGAAGGTAGTTCTTTTCAGTATATTATGTATTTTGAAACCTTTTCAGGAATGACTACATATTAATCCACTCATCACTTTGATAAAAAAGACGAATATATTGTTCCCTCAAAATTGTATTTTCGTAGGTTATTGAGTTATATAGGTATATAACTTGAGTTAATAGCAGGGGAACAATTCTGGAAATCAATATGAGTACACTTAGTTTTATAATACATTATAATTTTCTTATGTCTTTCATGTATCTTCTAGTTCATTTTCATGTTCTTTATGTATATTTGAACACTCCTTGGAGAGGTTGCGGATTGTGGGAAACTATCTCGGAGCTGCACTTTAAGCTTGATAGTCTTCAAATTGAGTAGATGTCCGAGTTGAGGTCCATTTCTATTTTTCTGGGACTTGTGCTCAAAGGGAATTGTTCCTAGATTATTAGTAGTGTATAGAAATTATTTACAACTTGGTTAGATTTGGAGTTAAAGTTACGTGGTAAGTCGATTTTTTAAATTTACTCCACAACTTATACCCCATAATTTATTATTCGTTGATAAGTGCCGCGTTATTTTCTTCCATAGTGCAGGTCTATCCATGGTTCATGTTCATTTTATCGCTAGATGTAATAATATTGTACCACCCAATAGCTATCTACTCGACAAGAACTGTAATTTATGTGTAAATATGAATATGATAGCACATTTTATTTCATAGCTAAGGATTGTCCTCTTGTCATGTACAGGGATGTTTTATTAGTATACACTATACTCTTTACCTTGTATTTCTATTAACAATTACCTTGAATATGTCTCATTAGTTCGGCAATAAATTGCTGTGGAATCGTCCCCCTGGTTCCGTTACATGTGGCTCTGTCACCGCCATTTCCGCTGGATCTTTGCTACTCACGAAATCCTTAAGTCAGCGCTAGCTCACCATAATCGTTGGCCTGTCCGTCACCCATTAATAAAGTCCGTTCTACTTCTCCAGTTTGCTGTATAACTACAGGCGCTGAAGCCATGATGATTTTCTATATGGTATACGAGTATAAGAGACAAAATAAAGAAACACTGTGCTTGAAATAATAAGCAAAGGAATTGTACATAATATTTAAGGATTCATTAACTGTTCTCGCTCATATACATATATCGTATATCATATAATCGTATTTTTTCCTTCATAATATTATATTTATTTTATTTGCCCATCTGAGGAATTATCTATTAACTATTTTGTTATGTTAAATTATTGTATCATATAATTAATTTATTCGTATCTATCAGGTGATATAGTGGCGTGGTCACGAAATTAGTCAAAGTACAGTTTGAAAATACAAATATTTATGAAGCAGATTTATTTTCCTACTCAAGAGTTCATTTACATACATATACATATAATATAATGGAATATACTTGCAAAGGAATAGTTAATTAAAATTTTAGAATATCGTTTAATTTTATGGAAATTTTTGGAATAACATTCTTTGAATAGTAATGTATTTTTGGTGTATGTATAATCCAAATTCTATACACGTTTACTAAATACAGCTCCTTTTAGATACCTGCACAAACTATACCGGTGGACACTAATAGTATTCCTTTGTTTATACTTCATACAAAATAAGTAATTATCATTGTATTCTGATTGCATAAATACTGCGTCAGTAGTCCAATATAGGCTCAAGAAAATCCACCCCAGCTTGAGCTCGTCGAGTAGTGTATCCTTTAGTGAGAACCACAGAAGTGGGGTACTTAAAAATTAACTTTCTTACGTTTTATTAATGTTGCTCCTCTTATAATCAAAGCTTAAAGAGGTTTTCTTTTTGGCTAGGGTAAAAGCTAAGTTAGCGCAGTCGGTATCAGTAAAGTGTATTATGAAGTATATTAGATTTCATGCGGATATAAAAACTTGATCCATATATTATATTTTTTTCTGTAACTCCAAGAGAAAATAATTAATGTTCTTAGAACACTTACAATACCTACTTAGTATCAATAAGTAAAAATTTGTTTATACATTTATTTTTAGTACTAGTCCTGCATATGTAATACGCAAAGTACTCTCTCCGTCAAGAAATTTAAATATATTTAAAATTGTTGCAAAAAGTAGTATAAAATTTCGTTTGCTCCACCTGAAAGACATTTCGAAAAAATGTTGTACAGGGTGGAAACTTTAACTCGGATAAATTCTGTAACTAGGAAACAGGTTGTTTTCGATTAGTGGTGAAATTATATTTACTTATCTTCACCTTAGGAATTGCATCGTCCCTTCCATTTTTCAAACGTAAGGGTATGTCGACTCGTTTGAAAGAGCGCATCGACAGCAATATACCGAACACCTGGTTTTCTAAATTTTGCAAATTATTACCTTATTAAAAGTTATTTTTAGTATTATCATCATTGCATCGAAACAAGTATAAACATATGTGCTGTTTATTGTTTCTTGATACTTCTTATTGAGGTATATTGATAATACATGTTTTTTGCCTTCATATTTCTACCTTGTCCCAGTTGTATTGATTTAAAATCCTGCTTATACTTAGTTTAAAGAAACTGTAAGTGTGTAAATGTGATCTTACCTCACAATTTATATTTATATTAGCGTTACTTTTCGCGTCTTATTTGTGATTTCATATTTGTAACTTAATTGCAATATGTCTTATCTAACGGAATCCCTTCGTATTGAAATTTTGATGATGATCTGGCATGGCGAAATATGCAGACCTCAAACGGAGGTTGTTCAATTGTTTAGGTATCAATACCCAGATCTACTGCCCATTAGTTAAGGCCCAATCAGTAAAATTGAATCTCTTTACCGATAATTTCATTATTGATATACCTAAAAGGAGGCCTAGACTTACCTAACACTGTTGACAATGAAACTAAATTGACTGTATTGTTGGCTGTTCAGGAAAGGCAGTTACTATCAACTCGACAACTGCTCGTGGTCTTAATGGTAGTAAAAACAACACCCTGAAATTATCAAAAGAAGTACAGATGTACCCTTACAAAACACAAATGGTTCAGAAACTTACTGAAGATGACATGGATCACAGACTTGACACAAAATCTGGCAACATTGAGGTTCTGCAACAAAGAATAAGATAGGTTACTTCGAAGATGCTACTTAATGTAAGAGATGGGTTTTATCATCAACTAGCGTTTTGTTAAGAAAGAAAAGGTACCCATCTTGAACACGTTTTACGACGAAACTTAATTTGAAAATGTAGAAAAACAGAGTATACGTTTTATTTCTCTTGATGCAATCTTTTAAATGACAATATACTGTTCTAAAATAAAATTTGAGGGTGTTCAATCTCCCAGGGTGAAGGTAAAGGTCATTGCACCCTAAGTATATGCAACCAAAATCAAAAATGACTTGTTTAAGGAACTTTCATTGAAATTCCCCATATTTAAGTTATAAAATTTATTCCAGCTAAGATTTCCGCATAAAATAATATTTTAATTTAACATACAATTTATAAATTTAAATTAATTGAAGACAAGATCAGAATGTATACATTTTGATGCGATCTTTCAAATGACGTGTCACTCGATATACTATTTTAAAATAAAATTTGGGATTTACATACCCCAAGGTGAAGATAAGGGTCATTGCCCCCTAAGTATGTGCAACCAAAATCTAGAATCGCAACATGTTTCAGGAGCATCTATTGAAATTCTCCATATTAGAGTCATATAATTTATTACAGATAAGATTTCCACCTAGACTAAAGTTGTAATTAAATATACAATTTTTAAATTTAGTTCAATTGAAGACAATTTTTATGAAATGTAAATTATGTGCGAAAGTAAATAAATATCGTATATATCATTTTAATTAGTTTTCAAGATTTTATTCAGAGATAAATGACTGAATTAAATGAAGCGAAGTAGAAATAAAAAGGTATAGATGAAGGTAAATGATTTAATTTCTATGCTCAAGAGCGCGCGCAATTCCTGTAGTTAATGAACATATTATAGATATGTCAAGTTAAGCAACAGTTCCGATTTCCTAAATTGCAAATATGATTGGAATAGATTGGAATGTATATTATGTTACATAAGAAAAAAACCACAATATTTCAGTTGACAATGTTTCCACTTAAAAGTTGCTGTTTGCATGAAAAATTGTACGTGATCTAGTAAAATACTAGATTTACTTTAGTATTCTCTAATCAACTGGAGTGAATCTACGCTAAGTAAAATAAGTGATATTTGTATTAAAAAGTATGAAGCGGTATTCTTAGTGACTCGTTCACAGGGACCGCGATTATCAGTTACACCTCTTGCCAAATTTAAGCGAAAAAAGTCAAAACAGTTTATTCACATAGTATGGAAAAAGCCGTATTGATTAATAAAAAACGTCGATAATCTTTCCGATTGCGGTTTAAAATGAACAATAACGAAAAAGGGAGACACGGTTATTTTTTAGTCTTTCGGTACTAATGTATACTAGAATTATTTTATGAAGAGCAAGTCGGCAATAAGCCGTGTGACAAAGAGCAATGTATAGCTTACCTTCTCCCAGGTGAATGCCGTAAAAGAATTTTACTACAAGCGGCGCGCGCAAATGATTTATAGGCAGGTCTGTGTCTCTTATTCAGATTGGATTGGTATGGAAGAAAGTCAGACATGCATCTGTCTTTGTCGCACGATCTATTGCCGACTTGGTCTTCATAAAATAATTCTACTATATGTTATTAATGCTATGTGAAAGATAATATCTAAAAATGTGATTGAAACATAATTATCCCATAATCAATGTGACCAACGTGGCGCATGAGTAGAAGAAAGTTTAGACCGTGACTGGTCGAATGTCGTTTTCAGAGTATTCAGTTCAGATCATGGATTTCTGTCAGATCTGAATCCACCAGACAGGTTTCCCCAAAACGTATTTAAACTGCTATATAAGATCGCTTAGTTCAACGTACTGTTAAATATCCTGTAAAAATTCAATTCTGAGGATTTTTAATGAGCGCAATTTTAGCAATTTCGGATTATTTTTTTAATATTTACTAAACCAGAAACATTTGAAAATATCATCAGAGAGGGTGGTTAAAGTCTTCAATGTATGGATACTTCATAAAAACAACGATTCTAATCGAAAACACCGAAGTCGCCTTATGCGGGGAAGAGGCAAGATGCAGTCGGGATGTCATTACCATAGAAAACGTGTAATCACTCATCAATAGCGTTTCTAGAATATGTCAAACAGTCATTGATAGCCCTGAATGAATGGGCTGAATATTAAATTCGTCGTACTGCTTAAGGTGTAGATCTTGTAACAAAAAATATGTTTTAGTTTTGGGAAGAGGCTGGAATCTTAGAGCTAGCAACAAAAACAGGAAACAAGTTTTCCACGAATATCGAAAGATTGCACGTTTTCTGAAGTGCGTTTCGTCAACTACGTTGGCATAATAATTTTTGAATTTCAATTTTAATCATCTCCCGATAATATCAATTTGGTTGGCGAAGCGCGTGTCGATAAGCGTGTAATCTTTCTCTGTTCGTGGACAACTGTGTTTTACTTTCCGCACTCCACTATACTAGCGGAAAAGTAATCATGTAAAGGAAAAGTGAAAAAACAAATTTCTTTTTGGGTTTATTTTTCGTTTTTCGGCCTAAAAACCAAGAAAAAATGGTATTTAAAAATTTCTGCTGTGTGTGTGTCGTCGTTGTCGTCGGCATAAAAATTTCCTGAGTAGAGGACGACAACCGGCGCTAGAGCCCCCCCACCACTTTCTGTGACGTCATCGACCTTGAACGGGACGACCTTGACCTTTATAGAGATCACCTTGGCCAAGGTCATCGTGGCCTTGATAGAGGTCACCTTGATCAAGGTCGTCGTGACCTTGAGCGAGGTTACCTTGACCTTGAGTAATGTCACCTGTGAAAGTCACTTGGTGGGGGTTATTTCAAAGTCGATTTCATCGGGACCAATCACAGATGAGATATTTGGTTTAAAAGTGTGGACATGTTTCGGTTAGCGTCATACAAACAGCGCATTGTAAAGTTCACTCTTGTTCAGGGTGGTCTTTTAAATTTAAGTTTTAATTATATTCAAATTTAATTAATTTAATCTAATTTATTCACATGATTAAATATTAATTAGACGATTCAATTTTATTTCATTATTTAAAAAAAAAAGTCAGGTTATGTTAGGATTCGAACTCGCCGTCTTTGGGTTTCCAGCCTAACGCTTTTAGCTGTGAGCTATCGAGGTCTTACGTTATTAAAGTACGAGGGTCGAGAATATGGCTGCACTAAAGAAAAAAACCTATGACGTAACTCACATAATTACTTTAAAATTTCTCAAATACAATTCGGTTAATATACGAGGTGACTTTTTAAACATACACAGTACTTCGTGGTGTTTACAATGTGGTCTTTTAAATTTAATTTTTAATTATATTCAAATTTAATTAATTTAATCCAATTTATGCAAACGATTAAATGACTATTTTGTTATAACGGGTGTTTTATATTAGGGTACATTTTCCTTTAAAATCTGTAATAGTCGTCGTAGGTGGTCGTATAATGGATCCTTATGTAGTCAAGATTCCCTCATTGAACAATAATGTCGCGTCGATTAGATGACAAACATATGTTTACGCCCCGGGCTTATTCAACTGTATTTCTTTCATGCACGTTTTGTGAGCCATATGTAGATATAATTTGCCTATAATAATAAGATAAAATTGAGTTGTATGTCTATACCATTAATTATGCGAATTTGTAACTTTTACATTATATTTCGAGATCGAAAGTTAAATTTAAGTGAATCATTATTGTTATAGAGAGATTTTGTATAATAATATGAATATATCAGTGGAACTGTGATTTTACTAAGAAACAATATAATTTGTTCAGGGCTTATTCAACTGTATTTCTTTCAGGCACGTTTTGTGGGCGATATATGTAGATATGATATGCCTATAATAATAAGATAAAATTGAGTTGTATGTCTATGCTATTAATTACTTATGGGAATTTGTAACATTTACATTACATTTCGATATCGAAAGTTAAATTTAAGTGAATCATGATTGTTATAGAGAGATTTTGTATAATAATATGAATATATCCGTGGAACGATGATTTTACTAGAAAGCAATATAATTTGTCCAGAGCTTATTCAATTGTATTTCTTTCAGGTACGTCTTGTGACCGATATATGTAGATATAATACACCTATAATAATAAGATAAGAATTAAGTTGTATGTCTATACTCTTAATTAATTATGCGACTGTTTAACTGTTATTCTTTTCCGTCAGGATTTCATACGAATATTTTTAACGCAGCTGGATACGCATAATAAGAATACGCATGTATCAGGATAATTAAGATCTTAGGCGAATAAATCGTATCTGGTTTACTGATTAAACCAACATTGTTGAGTGTATTAACTAATATGTACGGCGAAAATGTAGAAATTAGAAGGATTATTTTTTAAATTATGTACCTGTAAAACATTGCTCTAGAGAATGCTAAGAACTGATTTACTGGTAATATTTATCTGAAATTTGACAGGTTGGTATTATCTAATACATAATTTAGGTGTCTAATATGTCAGAATAATTCACCTAATACTAAACGGAAGTATATTTAGAAAAAATCCTATACGTATGCAATCTATAGATATTCTCAGCCGAAAAGTGCATAGAGCAAATATATATTTTCTCTTGCAATCTCGAGAATGGATAATAATCGTACACTCCACTAGATAGAAGTGCTTCCATAAGAAGAATTTAATTCCATAAGATGAGACCAATTCAAGAATTAATTAACCGTATTATTATTAATACTAATTATTTTAAATTAATATTGACGTGGATATTATAGGCAAACTTTATTTACGTCCTAATTTCTGATATACAATATGTAATTAAGATATTTTTTACTATAAGTACAATGCGAAGAGGATCGAAGAAATAGATGTTTAAGTGGTTTCAATATATATTTCTTTAACTGTAAACTTTAAATATATGATAGAAAACACTGTAGATGTCGAACTTTATTGTAAGTTAACGTAAATAAATAAATCGAACAAAATTTTTATTAGTTTAAGTGGAAACGTATAGCGATGGATATAACCCGTATTTATATATCACACACTACATCGAAGAAATCTTTTCTTGGTAATTTCTTCTGCAATTAAATGACTCTAATAATGGTATAATTAGCTGAATTTAGATTTCCTACTCTGTTAATATTTTTCAAATCTTTATTAAGAATATTAATTTTTGATGGGAAGGGGTGGCCAAATATCTACGTCGCATTATTCTGGGCAAATATATCCTTTTATTTGGGGACGTGTAAAAGATACATAGCATCGGTGGAATTTCTATTTAATAATAACATACATGGTATTTTCAGTATATTTTGGTGGTTGTTTGTAAGAAAAAATTGCTTAAAAGAAAATGTCATTCCAAAATAAATTTATCAACATAAAAGTACATTTCTTCCTACGAAAAAAGTTTGTCGATTAACAAATTAATTATTTAATTGGCGAATATGAGTGGTATTACAAGATGAAAGGGTGCCACTTAAAATATTAACTGAGGTATCTGGAGATAAGGGCGTAAATCTAAATATCAGTGGACATTGGTTTTAAATTTCTCCTTCAGTATGTAAATTTGTCATTTTCTTTACTAAAATAAATAGCTGAGATGGGTCGTTTGGCAAACAATTAAGATTATATACCAAAATCTAGTTATTTAGAGCTTTGGTTGCATTAATTATTGCACAATACAGGTAATATATACTAAAATCTATTTACTTGAAAAAAATACAGCTTTGATGGCACTTACTAATGCATAATCTGCTAATTACACATATAATTGCTGTAAAATTCCGATTCAATTTTTAGTTATTATCAATATTACCGGAATGACCCTGATATTATCATGGTGTAAAGAAAAAAATATCTATAGAAGATTATAGGAAAATTGTTGATAAAGCGGTTTAATATTTAGAAAAATAAATACGTTTAGAAACGATATACATGATATCTATACAGAAATGAAAAAAAAGAATAATAAAGTTGCCCTTTTTCGCCCTGATGATAAAATATTCGTAATTGTATAATAAAATATTCGTAATATCAGGCAAACATTACCGTGGGGTCACAATGGTATCTTTTTATTTATTTATTTTTTTTATTTTTTTCAAAGGGATCCTGAACTAATATAGAATGATTTCTATTAGATTTGAATAGGGAATTTGTCGATATAGAAAATCATATTAGTGGTTGTGAAAATAATTTGGATGCCTCAAATACAACCAATGAGAGGGCACCTTGTAATTGCTGACGTGAAATCAACTAGTGGAGGTTGGAGTGGGAAGTTAGAGTGGGGGGCAATCTGGCTTCTCTCCGATATTAGCTATTAGCTTTCTTTTTACATCCAGCAGTTGTTGAGTGTAAACGTAATTTTTAATTGTTCAATTGTAAACATTTTGTGGAAAAAAGTAAAATGGTTTTTGGTGAACCAAAGAAAAGTTCACTCAGTGTTTCCGCCGAAGGAAGCTCTCCGGCATTTGTGTCGTCGGTTTTAGGAGCCGCGACAATTATTTCAAATATAATTATAAAGCCGGCATCCGAGGATAACACCTCAAGAAACAATGGCGGTGGTGGAATAAATAATGATGGACTTCAGACCGCATACAACGAAAGTATGCAAAGCCATGTCACTACAGATACCAACTTACCTATTCTAACATTATCACAGGAATATTTCGATTTTGAGGGTCTGTTCAACTTTCCTATGATAAATACATGTGTGCCAGATAGTGCATCTCCGTCGACACCACCGAAGGTTTCAAATAGTTCAGGCTTTGGACTCGACAAGGGAATAATATTGCAGACGTGTGATACGATGCCTGCAGGATCATCGAAAACAGATAACAATGAGGTAGAACGTAAAGTTGGGTCCAAACCGAGCTTATTAAAAAATCTTCTTTGCAGCTTCTCATCTAATGCAAAAAAGAATCCCGAGCAACAGGTGAGAAGTAGTTCTAACAAAGTTAAAGCAGAGGTGGTGTCCATAGTTAACAAACCAGGCCATTCTAAGGGAGTATTGTCCACGTCACACATTTAAAGTTTACAGTTAAAGAAATATATATTGAAAACACTTAAACATCTACTTGTAAATTCGATTCAGGTCATCAAACTGTTACTTTATTAGACAGGTGAACGATCGTTCCATACAATAGAAAACATGCTTTTATTTTTTCCTGTTATTGTCGTATTATTTCAGGTTGTAAAATATTGAATGGGGCTGATTTATACACATTTGGCGCCTTCATTTGTTACAATGGGAAACTGACATAAAGGACTTTTGTACCTTTTCACCCAAAAAAAGATATGCAAGTCGGCGCCGACGGGACGTTGTGAATTTACTTAGAACTCGAGGGTATATTTTTTTGTGCACACTAAGATATCAAGCGGTGCAGATATATACTAATTTTAAATGAAACTAATGAATCAAAAGGACAATGTCGTTTTGTCGGCCTAGTAATAAATTTGTCTAAATCGCCATAACAGACAGAAGTTTGACATGCATGTGTCAGATTAAATACTAAGATATATATTAGGTACGTAGTATAATTTTTGCCTGAAAGTTCGACTGGGCACAGTCTTGGGGTCGTTATTATATTCTGGGGTTTGAGTTCTAAATGAAAATATCATCCTTTTAAATATAACCGTCTATTTTTTTCTTGAGTAGTACGCCAGCATAAAGTAAAAATAAGATGGATTTATACTTGTATTACGTATATGGGCGTTTGTCCGTTTAAAATGAATATAACTAAGTATTTTGATAAAAAAGCATGAAGATTTCTTTTCATTTACAAGAGCTCTATTTCTTCGATCCTCTTCGCATTGTACTTATAGTAAAAAATATCTTAATTACATATTGTATATCAGAAATTAGGACGTAAATAAAGTTTGCCTATAATATCCACGTCAATATTCATTTAAAATAATTAGTATTAATAATAATACGGTTAATTAATTCTTGAATTAGTCTCATCTTATGGAATTAAACTCTTCTTATGGAAGCACTTCTATCTAGTGGAGTGTACGATTATTATCCATTCTCGAGATGACCATTCGAGATTGCAAGAGAAAATATATATTTGCTCTATGCACTTTTCGACTGAGAATATCTATAGATTGCATACGTTTAGGATTTTTTCTAAATATACTTCCGTTTAGTATTAGGTGAATTATTCTGACATATTAGACACCTAAATTATGTATTAGATAATACCAACCTGTCAAATTTCAGATAAATATTACCAGTAAATCAGTTCTTAGCATTCTCTAGAGCAATGTTTTACAGGTACATAATTTAAAAAATAATCCTTCTAATTTCTACATTTTCGCCGTACATATTAGTTAATACACTCAACAATGTTGGTTTAATCAGTAAACCAGATACGATTTATTCGCCTAAGATCTTAATTATCCTGATACATGCGTATTCTTATTATGCGTATCCAGCTACGTTAAAAATATTCGCCTGACGGAAAAGAATAACAGTTAAACAGTCGCATAATTAATTAAGAGTATAGACATACAACTTAATTCTTATCTTATTATTATAGGTGTATTATATCTACATATATCGGTCACAAGACGTACCTGAAAGAAATACAATTGAATAAGCTCTGGACAAATTATATTCCTTTCTAGTAAAATCATCGTTCCACGGATATATTCATATTATTATACAAAATCTCTATAACAATCATGATTCACTTAAATTTAACTTTCGATATCGAAATGTAATGTAAATGTTACAAATTCCCATAAGTAATTAGTAGTATAGACATACAACTCAATTTTATCTTATTATTATAGGCATATCATATCTACATATATCGCCCACAAAACGTGCCTGAAAGAAATACAGTTGAATTCACTTAAATTTAACTTTCAATCTCGAAATATAATGTAAATGTTACAAATTCGCATAATTAATGGTATAGACATACAACTCAATTTTATCTTATTATTATAGGCAAATTATATCTACATATGGCTCACAAAACGTGCATGAAAGAAATACAGTTGAATAAGCCCGGGGCGTAAACATATGTTTGTCATCTAATCGACGCGACATTATTGTTCAATGAGGGAATCTTGACTACATAAGGATCCATTATACGACCACCCACGACGACTATTACAGATTTTAAAGGAAAATGTACCCTAATATAAAACACCCGTTATAACAAAATAGTCATTTAATCATTTGCATAAATTGGATTAAATTAATTAAATTTGAATATAATTAAAAATTAAATTTAAAAGACCACATTGTAAACACCACGAAGTACTGTGTATGTTTAAAAAGTCACCTCGTATATTAACCGAATTGTATTTGAGAAATTTTAAAGTAATTATGTGAGTTACGTCATAGGTTTTTTTCTATAGTGCAGCCATATTCTCAACCCTCGTACTTTAATAGTGTAAGACCTCGATAGCTCACAGCTAAAAGCGTTAGGCTGGAAACCCAAAGACGGCGAGTTCGAATCCTAACATAACCTGACTTTTTTTTTAAATAATGAAATAAAATTGAATCGTCTAATTAATATTTAATCATGTGAATAAATTAGATTAAATTAATTAAATTTGAATATAATTAAAACTTAAATTTAAAAGACCACCCTGAACAAGAGTGAACCTTACAATGCGCTGTTTGTATGACGCTAACCGAAACATGTCCACACTTTTAAACAAAATATCTCATCTGTGATTGGTTCCGATGAAATCGACTTTGAAATAACCCCCACCAAGTGACTTTCACAGGTGACATTACTCAAGGTCAAGGTAACCTCGTCCAAGGTCACGATGACCTTGATAAAGGTGACCTATATCAAGCTCTATCGAGGTCAAGGTGGTCCCGTTCAAGGTCAATGACGTCACAGAAAGTGGTGGGGGGGGCTCTAGCGCCGGTTGTCGTCCTCTACTTTCCTGTTAGCACATAACTCAACTAAATCGTGTCGGATTGATCGGGTTTTGACTGATCCTGATCGGGGACGTCTCCTAGATGACACCTATTGATTTTGTGGTGGATAGCACACACCACCCCCTCCCTTGGGTCTATTTGAGAATTTTTTGTTATTAGCACGATAACTCAACTAAATCATGTCGGATCGATCGTGTTTTGACTGATTCTGATCGGGGACGTCTCCCAGACGACATCTATTGATTTGCAGGTTGATAGAACATACCCCACCCTGTCCATGAGTCATGAAAGCACGATGGTGGACTATTTGAGAAATTTGTTTTGTTAATACGATAACTCAACTAAATCGTGTCGGATCGATCGGATTTTGACAGATTCTGATCGGGAACGTCTCCCAGACGACACCTATTGATTTTGAGGTGGATGGAGTACACTTTACCATGGGCATGGGTCATGAGAAAGCACAATGGTGGACTATTTGAAATTTTTTTTTAGCACGATCACTCAATTAAATCGTGTCGAATCGATCGGATTTCAACTGACCCTGATTAGGGACGTCTACCAGACGACATCTATTGATTTTGAGGTTGATATGACCCTGTTTAGTGGTCATGAGAAAGCACGAGGGTGGACTATTTGAAAAAAGTAAAACTGTCGCATAAAACAGATATTCTGCATTTATGTGTTGGTTTGTTTTTTCTCGGTCACTAAATTTCTAAATAGAGATGTCCTACGTGCGGAAAAGTCCGTTTTAAGGTTTTAAAACTGTTTGTTTGTTTTTGTTTTAGTTGTTCAAGTAGTGAAGTAATCAAAAAAAATTTCATATGGAATAGATTCGTCACGGTTTATTAAATCAAATTGATAAGTGGCAATGTACAAGGTTATCCACATAACCTTCTACCCCCTTAACTGTTTTGTTTTTTGATATAAAAAAATGGTAAATACGAAAGTTATAGGAAATTTTACTGTGATCTCAGACATTTATTTAGAAAAACAATCGAATCTCGCGTTTAGGAGATCTAGACCAAACTTATGGTTCTCTTAAATGCAATACCCTGTTTATTTTTCGATTTTTGAAATCTAAAGTGCCTTTCCGATTACAACAATATAACATGTTATATCTTTGCTCTAGTAGTTTGCATAGTATCGCCCTTTGAAATATCGAATATCAAACAAAATCAAGATCGCCATGGAAAATTTGAAATAATAATTACGAGAATTGTTATAAACAGAGTTTGATAGTTTAAGTTAGACTTTATTTTTAATGTTATCATAGTTATATTAAAAAGAGTATGTCTGGATTGAATGTAACATTTTATTAAAAGCTATAATTATAAATTATAGAAGGTGTTCTATAATACCTCCATTTTGTGCAATACAGAGAGCATACCTTCATAACAAATTGTGTTTGTAAACCAAGATACCAGTATCGTTCATGTCTCTGATCTCCCGACACATTCCTTCTCTAAATTATTCTACGTTATTTGACCTTTCCGTATATACCCGATCTTTCAAAGTGCCTCACAGAAAGATATCCAGTGGGATCAGGTCAGGACTTCTGACCGGCCATAAAATAGTTCCATTTGAACCTATCCACTCTATAAAAGTATTATCTAAATGTCGTTTGACAACATTTGATTTATGTGTTGGAGCTCTGTCTTGTTGCCAAACAATATTCGGACAGTTAAATCGCCTTCAAAAAATACTGGTCCAATAATTGAGTTTCGAAAAATACCACACCAAACATTGATACGAAATCACATCATTGATACGAAATATCATTGAAGTACGACCTTGTCGATGAACTGGTATAAACGGGTGTGGACTTTCTGATGACCAGTGGTGAATATTTCTTCCATTAAAAATACCACATGTTGAAAAACTGGCTTCATCAGTCTACATTATAGAATCTATAATTATTTTTAGTACCTAGTAATGGAGTAATAGAAGTTTAGCAATAGTAGTAGAACTAGCATAGTAGTAGTAGTAGTAGCATTAGGTGTAATAATTTGTAAAATAATACGAACATACAAACAGCTCATTTTCCGCTTGTCTTCCCAATATCAAACGGCAATATTCTTGTCTTCTATAATTATCATTTCCATATAGTGTTTGAACTGGACGGAAGCAATATGGTTTAAACTTATGGATTTTCAATATTCTCTGGACCGACGACCATGAAATTTGTAAATATCTCGATGCATCTTGAATAGAGTGTCTTCCTGCATATTGTCAGTTGAAACATATCTTGGTTTAATTCTCTCATCCTTATTTTTTAAACTTAAACCAGTAATTCTTAATTTATTATAAATATATTTGAAGTATGTTTTATGTGGTATGATTCTCCCAGGATATCTTCGTTCGTACTCACGTCTAGCACGCATCGTATTCATTTCGCACAAATCGTAACATTCAACAATGTAATTTTTTTCACTAACAGTATAATTGTAATATACCATTTTTAAAAAGTAAAGGGGGAATACAATGGCTAACTCCTCAGACAAGCTATCAAAGTCAAACTCTGTTTATAATAATTCTCGTAATTATTGTTTAAAAAAATAACACAGTTAAGGGGGGGTAGAATGTTATATTATGGTTATAATCCTGTACGTATGTCCAACAACAACCTCTCATTGGCTCCCACCAATATGGATCCCACCACTATCAACAATCCCAGTCAAAGATGGGGGGACAATATCCGACTTTAAAAGAAAGTGATTCTCTTTACAAGTGATGAGGGGGTAATGTGCAGTAGCTCTGCTCGCTTGTAACCCAGCCATTGAATTACGATAGGCACAAATCAGGTATTTTTGTATTTTTTCGGTATCAAATACTAAATATATAATATGTAAAGTACAGATAGTATTGAATCATAAATTAATAAAAAAATGATTATATATATTAGAATTTCCTTCCTTTGTATTTTTTATATTTATTGTCCATAATGCAGAAGACATATTTATATATCAACTCCACAAAAAACTAATGTATTTTTAATATCAACAAAACCGAATGGAAAATGTAATATACAATTTAATATATTTATTTCATTATACTCAAAAAAGCGTGTAAATAAATATTGTTCAAATTTAAAATGCACAATACTCGTTATTATTCGATATAGCTATTTAGTGCGCCTAAATTTGCTCCACAAATATAATTTTATTTCAGTTATTATAAAAATAATAGCAAATGTTTACTGTTGATGTAAATTCAAATTTTAAATTAATCTGAGCAGATTATTACAGTTTAATTTATTAAACTGAATGCCGTTCTTTTGTTTATTTAGCAGAGTGCAGTGACTGGCATTAATTTATTTGTAATTAAATTTATGACAGCTAAATAGAAATCAATACATTAATTACTCCACGTTCGAATGTCTAATAAAGACAATCAGCGATATTTGTATTACATGATTTATGTATTGTTTCTATCACATGCTTTATGAAGCTCCACTCGTAAATATTTGACTGATGTTATTCCAATGAACAGTGAAAATTTTGTATTACCTTAAAGGTTACCAATTTCCAGTTCTAGTAATATCCACATTTATTCGAAATATTTACAATATCATATATTGATAATTTCACACAAACCAAAGAGGACCTCTAACAAAAATAAAGGAGATTTACCTAAACCGTTTAGCCACATACAGAGGAGTTAACGAAGAGGAATGATAGCAGTTCGGGATGGTCATCTTTTGGAAGAAATTTGATAGACATTTTTCTATTTGGTTTTTGTGAAATACCTAGATATTATTCATTTACCGCATTTTAATACACTTTCAGTAAATAGAAGGTGTTCTTTCAGTCTTATATTTTCTTATGTTTATCTATCCATAATTTTAATTTCACGTTCACTAACAAACACTTTATCAACAAAAACAATAGTGTAACAATACAGCTATGGGCAATCGGAAATCTAAGGCACTAGATTTTGGATTACAAGAGTTTTGGTGAGAATAATGGGAACAACATATGATTGGGAATTCGAACTATTACAATTGGTATTTGAGAAATTACAAGTAATAGTAAATAATGTAGTAGACCTTTCATATAAACAGGACCATTTTTCTCATAACGTTTTCTTAAACATTTAATAATGTTTCAGAAACACTACACACACTAGAAACACTGTACACTATTAAATACATTTAATAATGTATTAAAACAATTAATTTCATATTTTTTCGATTTTAGTGGTAATTAAAAAACAGTTAAAAATAAAATAGTTGTGCGTATTTCTTCTTAAGACAGTAAATTAGGTACACCACGAAACATTTCAGCACTTTTCATTTACTGAATTATCGTGTCATGTTTGACTAACTGTCAAACACGACACTTTCTATAATTTGCCAATACTTTATAATACCTTTCAATTGACCATCTTCATCGCTTTATATACTTAATCTAGCCTTATTGCTAACTGTCGCGGCTATCTTCAGAATAAAAATACAGAGATTAGAATTCAGCACAGAAATGTCTATCAAATTTCTTCCAAAAAATGACCATCCCGAGCTGCTATCATTTCTCTTTGTTAACTCCTCTGTATGTGTTGATCTCTTCGTAAGGTTTTTCCCAAGCCTTATCAGTAGAGCAGGATAATGTTTCCGCGCACCAGTGGCGTATGCGTCTTTTGCGATAATTTTTATTGGTTATAAATATTATACTTAAACAAAAATTTAGAACACTTACATCATCAACTTGATGCAATGATGTAGCCTCTTAAACATCATTAACTTGAGGGAGTAGTCGTCGTCGCTTCATTGGAATTATGGAGTATACGAAGTAGAACCATCACTAGTATGACTCTCAGGCACAGAATGACGTTTGTGAAACACTGACAACATCAAATATTTTTCCACAGTTTTCTCATGGAAAGAGGTTCGTATTGGTGAAAAAATGTCTTTATATTTTGAAAAATTTCGTTAACATCTACTGACGTAAATGCAAGCATAATTAAAATGCTCTCTGAACAGAGTTAAAGGATTAAAGGATGTGTCAAAATCAGAATATTTCATTAACACACTATTCAATTTTTCTAAAACGCGTGAGGTTTTTGCGTTATCATTTCAGCCTGTAGCAGATTATTCACATCGTCCACTATTTGTAGTGACTCCTTTATCGGCAACGCACTATTTTCTAATCTCTGTATTGTGTCACGTAGTCTTTCATATTTGTTATGAATAACATAATAACAAAAGTCCTTAAATGCTGGTGTGTCAAGTAATGTAAGTGGTAATGACAGGTAATTAACATAGTAGATCAAAAATAAACTCCTTTTTCCATGGCAGGTCCTTTTTTATATCAATATGTTCCGTACTATTTGTATGTCTTTTGCAGTCTCTCTTGTCCCAATACAATAAATCGTTTTCACAAACTTTACACACTATTTTGTCCCCATCATACATCAAATCTGGAAAGTCCCGAATAAACTTATTCACATTATCGGCAAACAGCCGTTTTTTAGCCTTTGGCACTGTGGACATTTTTTGTAACGCAAGCAAAAAACGCTGTACAAATTATGTATATAATTAAGATCGTAAATCTATTTAGTTCTTTCGCGAATCAGACGAACACAGTCTCAATGTTAAACAGTAATTGGATACCTAGCACAAATCGAGTGTTTTGTGAGACCTAGTTTGTTTACAGCGTGAATTGAACTCCGCATCACGTGCTCGAGGCCCCCGCTACACCTTCCCATACGCAAGCCACATATACACGGTACCGATTATCCAGCTCTACTTATTAGGGCTAATAATTTCCAATTGTCTGATGCGTGTTCCTTTGAATGTCTATAGCTGAGATTGAAGGGTAAACGTAGGTCTCTCCCAAAAATTACACTTATTGCGGTTCCTTCCATACTTTCATATATAGCTGAATATAAAAGGTGGTCCAACCAAAACGCACGATGTTAATTGTAAATAAAACAAAAAGTTTTCAGAGAATTATCTTAATATTTTTTATTATGATAGAAGGATCTATGACAATTATGTGTGAAACAAAATATCGGCCAAATGCTTGCCACGGCTTCGGTGGCATACCTCTATCCGATGGTCCATATTTTCAATGACTCTGAGACATAATTGAGGTTCAATGTCGTTAATGTGCCGAATTATCTCATCCTTTAGCTCTTGAATTGTTCTTGGCTTATTACGTACACTTTTTCTTTTAAATATTCACAAAGAAAGAAGTCCAACGGTGTCAAATCACATGATCGTGGCGGCCAATTAACATCGCCACGACGTGAGATAACACGGCCATTGAATTTCTCGCGTAAAAGTGCCATTGTCTCGTTGGCTGTGTGGCAAGTGGCACCATCCTGTTGGAACCACATATCGTCCAGGTCCATATCCTCAATTTCTGGCCATAAGAAGTCCGTTATCATCTCGCGATAGCGAACACCATTCACGGTAACTGCTTGGCCGACCTCATTTTCGAAGAAGTACGGCCCAATGATGCCACCAGCCCATAAACCGCACCAAACAGTCACTCTTTGTGGATGCATCGGCTTTTCAACAATCACTCGTGGATTCTCATTTGCCCAAATGCGGCAATTCTGCTTGTTAACGAATCCACTGAGGTGAAAGTGTGCCTCGTCGCTGAAGATGATTTTCTTTGTAAAGTCACCATTCACTTCTGTCTGTTCAACCAACCATTCGGCGTATTGACGACGCTTGAAATGGTCAGTAGGTTTCAGCTCTTGAGTTAATTGAACCTTGTAAGCGTGTAAATTTAAATCTTTATTCAAAATTCGCATCAGTGATGTTCGTGAGAAGTTCAATTGTTGGGAACGACGACGAGTCGAGGTTGACGGCTCTTCTGCTACACTATCGCGAACAACAGCAATGTTTTCCGCAGAACGAACTGGGCGAGCATGCACAAGTGTTTTCACATTTCGTACAGACCCGGTTTGCTGAAATTTGCGCACAATTCTCCCGATTGTGACACATTTGGTTGATTATGCTGACCAAAAAGTCACGAAGTGCACGAAATGCATTTTGATTTGAACGCCCATCTTCGTAAAAGGCTTCAACAATCTTAACGCGTTGCTCAATTGTGTACCTCTCCATGGTTGAATTTGTCAAACACTGAAACAAAGAAACGTCAAATTAAGTTGGGCAAGAAACTTGACGTTAAGGTGTGACTCACAATTAACATCGTGCATTATAGTTGGACCACCCTTTATATGTACCAGTAATGCAACGATCCCAGTCGGTATCATTTTCGTTAAGAACTATCTTCAGAAGGTCCTCTAAGGTACGACTGAACCTTTCTACCATGTCATCAGATTAAGGATGCAGGTGTGTTGGTCTATATTTTTATTCGCATAGTTTGATGCACTCTCTGGAAGACTAAAAATTTTGCCCTTGATCAAATGTAGCTCTGTGGATAAACTAAATCTACAGAAGTTTTCAACGAGCATTTCTGCTGCTGTATTTGCTTCTTGATTGGGGACTGCGTACGTTTCTGGCCATTTTCGAAAATAATCCGTCATCGCCCGATAACGATTATAATGGTTGCCTAACTTCGACTGAGAAAACGGTCCAGCAACGTCGGCAGCAATTATTTCAAAATGAACTCCAACGCTGTATGGCGGTATTCGGGTGCGTGTTGTGAAATAATGCCAGTGGTTATGTTGTTGCTATAGTTATATTTATTTGAATTAATGAATAGAGAGCACAAGCTCTTACCAAAAGTGGAGACAATGTTTCGAAGGGAGATGCGGGAATTGACTTATTTAAACTTATCGCAATAACCAAGCTTGGGATGATCAGATTTCTATCCCTAAGAAACGGATGTGCCCTGGTTCCGAGAACTAGCTAATATACAAAGGTTTCTACTTTCTAATATTTACACAACTTAAAACTAATATATACATAAACCGTCACGGCTATCAATAGACGTATGCCCACAGTTTTATTGCTTCGTCGTTCCTTGGCATTTTGTCTTATGTCCCTTACTACTTCAATAATCAATCAGCAAATCGATAATATTAGTCTTTTCCGTCAGCTCAACTTTTTAGTCAATAGAATCTCTTCTAGACTTTATTCAAAGTCTAGTTCTCACAGAAATAACCGCCGTCCACGTAATAGACTTCTTGGAGCAATTCCTTAATTCTGGTTTTTAGAAGAATGTCAATTTTGTTGCAATAATTATATTCAAAAATATCTTTAAAATGCAGAAGGCTTGTGATTTAAAAATGTAAACGTGACATAAATCTAACTTCTACTGAACACTGTCACCCTGTGCAATCAATAAAACTTAACTTTTATATGTACTCGGGAACCTAAAAATAATAATAAAATCGAGTTCGAAAAATACCGATTTTCAAAAAACAAGTTGTTTTTATGATGAATATTTTGTCCATACTTCATTTTAAGAAATAATAAAATAAAACACCAAAAGTAACCTTTTATTTTACTTGTAACACAGAAAACAAAAATATTGCTATAAAGATCGAACTTTAATATTTAAGAAATAATAGCACATAACTTGAGTACACCATCAATGGTTAACAAAGAGCCAAGCACCAATTTTCGTTTACGATTCATATATGTAAAACTAGCATAAACAAAATATATAATAACAAAATTGAAAGTGTTAATGCCCCCTTAAAAGATCCGCAATTTTGCTATTATTTTTATTTTCAGCGGACAAAGAGTCCGACGCCTTCTCAGCGAAGTTGGCGGATGCAGTTGATGTATGTCGGCGGTACTTTGACAAAATCGACAGAGTGGTGAAGCGCTATGTTTTAGAGAAACTATGTACTGTTTAATTAAAATCAAATAACATGCATCAAAGTTTAATGGGAATAATGGGAGACTTGGACTGCCACCTTCGATTCACTGTGCTTGTGTTTCACGAAACATGTGGAAGGCCTACTTACACCACTAAATAAAAATTTTCATTAAAAATAAGCATAAATATGCCTTTTTTATACAGTGCAACCTCGTTAAACCGGGCATACGTTAATCCGAACACACACTAGTCCGAACGGCCAAATCATGAAATTATAGTCCGAACGTTGCCTCGATAATCCGAACGAGACTCGTCGTCGCTCTCGGATCGCACTGCCGCATGCCGTTATCAGTTTGCGGAGAATCATTATTTAGCGATTATGATGCAGTATTGCCATTTATGGAAAAGCTTGCAACATTAATAAAAGAAAAAATATCACTTTTCATCAGATTTATAATGCCGATGAAAGTGAGCTTTTCTGGAGAGTTTTACCAGCTAAAACCTTAGCGCATTCAGGGGAAAAATATGCCCCAGGACGAAAAGTAAGCAAAGAACGCATTATCTTAGTTCTCATCAGTGGCGCATACGGTACGCCGATTCAGGACAAATGCCGAATGAACTTTATGGCCTATACATCTTTATCGATATGATCTCTATCAGTAACTTATAAGTCGGAAATCGAGAAAGGAACCACCAAGCCGCCAAGCGGCTATCAAAGTAGTTCCCGAATAGCAAAGCTATTACATAATCGCTCTAGGAAACAACTACTCCTCGGGCTAAAGCTCCGCCAGGCATTGAATTATACCCTATTATCATTATCCTAAGATAGTGATGCGGATCCTTCTAATCCCAAGAGATGTATACTAATATTTGAAAACCCGAAAATACTTCCGAAGACAGATCGTTGGCTGCTGCTTACGCCTTTAATGATAAGAATTTATCTATGAATTTCGACAATAATTTAACAACGACAATAATCAGACCAGTTTCAATTCTTGTATTACTTTATAACCCCGGCAGGAAAGTTTCATTGGATGCACCAGTGGTTATATGCACAAACACAGACTCAAGCTTTATATATTAACGAACCCAAATGGTGTCACTCTAAGAACATCGGTATATACCGGTGGGTTAGATGACAGTGGTTATAGAACACAATGAAGAATATTTGGATTCGGGACACTCTGTGGATTTGGACAATTTTTATAAGTCATTTGAATTAAGGAATCTAATGACTAATCGTAATACTTGTTGTACCGGTAACCTTACTGTAAAAAAAAAAACGATCGAAATTGCTAGAAGAAATCTAAAATGGGGTCACAGAATTGTTGAAAATTCTAACAATATAATTATTTGTAAATGGAGAAATAAGCGTGACGTCTTTTTCTTTTCAATTATTTGGAAATACAATGATAGAATAATCGACAAAAGAAACCAAAGGAAATATGTAGATACCGTAATAATAAATATATGGGTGGAATTGATCACCAAGACCGACTTAATGCCTATTCCCCTTGCAATAGAAATATTTTGAGGTGGTACAGAAGACTGAGGATACATTTTATTCAACTAATGCCAATAGAATCATATTTTTTATTTAGAAAATACTTAGGACAAAATGTAATTTTAGAATTTCCGTCTTAGAAAAACTTTTGGACATTGCCGTGACACTATTTATGTCGAGATATCGGTGTACGTACTTGAGATATTTAAATCGATGTAGGTACAAGTCCGTATATACTTTGTCGTGTGTTTGACCGCTTGTTGTTTTAGGAGTTATCGTAGTGTAAATCGTAGTGTAGCGGAATGTGAATATTTATATTACTATCTTATTTCTATAACTTTAGAAGTAAATACCTTAGAGTTTTATAAAAACTTTTTAATTTTTATATTATGTTCGTGTAATGTGTCATCCATTGGTACATTTCGCTAGTTGTGGAACAAATAAAATCAGACTTACCCTGGACTTGCTTAATCGAACTACGCTGAAATAACATTTACATTTTGTGCAACTTGAAAATAATATTATATTCTACATACCCAATAACAAAACTGCTAGTCCTGGACAAGATAGTAGAATTCTGCAGTCTATGTTATAGTACATACACTTCATCCACTTCTACCGTCATCTGCATATTTACTAAGCAGTAATATATTATAAAAATGTACTAGCAAAGCAATTCAGTATTTGATATTAATTACATTACAAATATTTTCAATATAATTACATCAACTTTTAATACTTCAAGGGTTTCTATTCCTTAGTAATGGCGTCGCAGTCATACTTTCTACGGACCCTTCACTAAAAACTGTGTGTCCCAATTTACTGATAATTTTTAATTATAATGTGTATACTTGCGTTACATCTCATAACAGAAATTAATACATCCGACAACAGAAATTATTCCAAAATTTATGCCGATATAGATATATTAATGTTAATGGCCTATACTAAAACCATGACCTACAAAAATTACTGCACAGTTTCAATGAAGAAAAATGTATTCATATGGGATCGAAATTTGACAGTATAATCCAGATATCACCAGATTAAGACATATTTATAATGAAAGTACTGACTAGGGCTCACTAAGTAATATCAGACACCATTTTAACTATGAAAATATTACATCTTTAGATGGCGAATGGTCAATTTCTTGATATAAGAACGTTATTTACAGCACCGGACATTGTTCACGAAAATGACTAGAGATATACGAAATACTGCAGGCATTTAGCTGAGTCGATCCGAATTTTTATAATCTATAATTGCTAATATACGGTTCCGCCAATGATAGCATCCAAGTGCGCGGGCAGCTCTATTAATTGCACATTATTTAAATAATTAGTGAGTACCAATATTAGGATAAACACAAATAAACACTATTTTCATTCTCTGCGTAGTGTAATAACTTGTCAAACACGATCAGCGTTTCCAATACAGAAACTGAGTTGCGGCATCGCAACTGAGTGACTTTAAAGGTGCGCTCGGGAAATAAGCAGGCCGGCCGTGAAAGGGTGACAGTCGACGATGAAGCTGCAGTAAAAACATGTGCCCGGATGCGGTTAGGCCGCAGGCCAACTTGCTGGGTCGCGAGAATAGTTGAGTGTTCGTCGGAGGCAGTGAACTGATCACTGGTAACCATGGCCGTGTTGATTTCGCCTCTGCCAAGGCGCTTACATCGAGATTTATAGTTTTACTTTCTGCTTCCTGGAGTAGTATAAAAGCAACGTCGTTAGGAATTAATTGCATTCGTCTAATTTACACCGCGGCAGTGCATGGTCTTGTTTTGTTGAAATTTCAGTTTAATTCGTGGTAATACATAAACAAGGTATACGGGAATACAAAGCTTTACGATCAGTATTACACTTCACTGGTATGGTGGTGATCTTTGAGTCACATAATTGGTATTGATGGGTCACTGACTACCTAGATCAATATTGTAAAGCCAGAAGAGTGAATTTTTACTATTTAAATATGATCCAGAGGTCATAAACTGCATACTGCATATTAGAATATAAAGGATTATGTTAACATTATTAAATGAATTAGAAAAGCTTTTTTCGAAAAGTAAAAGTTCTTTCAACAACAAATTTGAATGTAACATATGGAAATAATAAAATTAGGTGTTTGAAAAATATATGCATAAAAACAATATTTAAGCTCGAAATAAAAAGTTTAACAGCAACCTTCAGCTATATTCCGAGTAGTAGTAGTAGTATATATATATATATATATATATATATATATATATATATATATATATATATATATATATATATATATATATATATATTATCTCTTATACAAAATCTGGAGTGCTTTATATATAATCTGACCAGACATACTGCTCATCAATAATAGAAAAAAGTGTGAGATTTCTCTATGTATGCATAGAAGAAAGAATGAGGGCTATTGACTTAGATCGGGCTATTTACTGCGCACCTGGTGGGCGGTCCCATAGAGATTTGTTTCTATTCTTGATGGCAGTACGCAGTATGTTTTCTTTTTCAGGGGTGGCTCGTCTCTATTTTCACGATATGTATTGAATTTCATACAGTTGTCTCATATGCTATGTTAAGGATATGCTGATTTCTTTTATAGAAAATCTTCCGTATAGCGTCATCTTTGTCAGCAGCAATATTGAATTATAAAAGTGTATGATGTATAGGTCTTTTATTGTAATATTTATTGAATAGTTAGGTATAAGGTTAATATTAGTATCACACTTCTATTTTGGAAGTAGAAGTATATACGACGAGCATAAGAAACCAAGATATTATCTGACTGAATCTAAATATGGATGACTTCACTTCACGAGTTCTAGTATCTATGTACAACTATTGAAGAGGAATTTCTCGATTGGTCTTCCTAATCATAATCATATATGTTGATTTATTTTGTTTTAGTGCCTATATAAGTTCTAATGGCAGGAACTAGTCCTCTCCTACACTTCCTATACTATTATATTTCGGTTACTTCCCGCTCTTAGAATGATCAATTTTAAAACAGTAAATGTAGGTGTTGCCAAATGTCTACAACTTGCAGCATTCAGGTTATTTTTCATGCAAACAAACGCATTTAACGAGTAGTGGTTTCTTGGTCACAGAGACATAACATTTTTATGCCAGATCATTTGAGTTTACTCTTTAAATACATACGATAACTATACTTGAATACTACTAACCGGAAACCTACCTTCTTACATCATATGGAGTGGAATCACTCACTATCTTATTAATTTTATTTTTTATAGTTTCCATTGTGTCAGGATCGACAACCCATAAAGCTAAAAGTAGGTAAAGAGAGCACTTCACTATTTTAGCTTATATGTATGTCTTGTAAATGTATAAGGTGTCTAAGTTGGAACTGTCATCTACAAACGATACGACGTCAACATGCCGCTATTAACAGTTCAACAACGAATAGTTTGTGTACACTATTTTATGAAAATCAGCGATCATTTACAGTTGCGTTAAGAAATATTCGCACAAAATTAGGATAAGATGAAGCACCTATAGTGTTCACAATTCATAACTTAATCAAGAAATTTAAAGGGATGGGCTCTGTTATTGATAAGGCAACAGCAATACATCATTGTCGTGGCTGGTCAGATGCAGATATTTTACCCCAGTGAGCAGTGGCGAATCGCGGGTTATAAAATTGGTGAAGAGTTAGGATGTGTAAACAGTTAGAAAAAAGTAGGTTAATTTTTCTTAAGACTTACTTATAGCCAAGCTTACAGCTATCTGATGTTTGTACACCAAATCAATTCTTCGATCTTTTAGTGAGGCGTAGTTATCTATTATATCTTCATAAAATGGCTGATACTTCTTTAGTTCTAGCAATAATTCTTTCTCGATAGAAACAGTTCCTAAAGGTTTCTTCTTGGGAGATGGTATTTCTTGAATACGTCTTTATACGTTTAAGATACGAAAGACCTCTTTCCACTGACGCACTTGTTGATGGAATAGATAAAATTATACAAAACAGTTTATGGGCTTCTGTAAAAAAATGTCTTTGTATTCATTCCGTTCTTTGAGCAGTTCATGCAGCGGTATAGTTCTATAATTTTCATCACTATATAATAGGAAAAGCTCGTTTTTAAGTCGTTGATGTTTGGTAAATATATTTCCATAAAATTGCTCCAAATTTTCAAAAGCATTTGAAGGGAGACACGAGCTATATTGTTCAAGTTTTGCAGTATCAGCGAGACAAACAAATTTCAACTTTTCGCAATCCTGAAACCTGACGTCTATATCCATTAAAATATGGTCCAATATTTCATAAAAAGGTGCTTCATATCTTGTACTAATGGCTTCGTTAGAAAGACCAGCATATTGTCATTTTGTAATTTCTAGTTCCATCATTCTATTTGCTTTATTAAATATTGTCTTAAAAATGTCGTCATTTCTCTTTATGTTCAATATTTTACGTATCTGTTTTATTTGATGTACGCAAAAATTAATATTTAATTATTCTTTTTGTAGAATATCATATAGAATATCTGGGCAGAATCGGTATGTTTATATAATGCCCTCGTAATATGTAAAATATCTACAAATATATTCCTGTTCTGTGTAAAAGTGGTAAATTAGACGTGATTTTGTACATTACTTTGTATGTAGAAACTTCTTTGTATGTAGTCTTTTTCTTGTTAAAAAACTGAATACAAAAACACTCTGTTTAAATTCCACTGAAATATTGGACGTATAAAAAAAGATCTAAAACCATGCGACCTATTATATTATGTGTATGAGATTGATTTAATAATTAGTACTCTAACAGATTGAAATTCGAGACAAAACTGTTCTATACAGTAAAATGGTTTACATGTGTAGTCATGCAATGCATGCCTACACATGTAATGTGTGTATGTACATATGTGCACATGAATATACGACGTGAAAAAGCGGATGAATTGCTTGTGCGCGAGGTAATAATGTCACTGTTCAGTCAAACTAAGCCGAATGGTTCTGCATTAGAGACGTTCCAATTGCAAACGTTTCGCATTACAATGCAATGCTTGGAAATATGTGTAATATTTATAACCTAAACACATCTGCTAATACGTTACATTAATGCCACAATACTATAATCAATGGTCATGCTACGAAATGTTACAAATGTTGCAGTTACTAAAATGAAAAATGATATGCGATTATGTGGCGAGTATTACGATTAAGAATGCTTGCATTTTCTATAAGAGAAAGAAGCCGATCTGATTAAAAGCCGCACCGTTGCGAAAATAAGAAAATATAAAGATTTCATCCAATATTCCGGTAGATAAAAGACAGTAACTAAAAATTTTATCAAAGCATGCATAAACTACATATTTTATTTTTTAGTGAGGCAGGAGAATATTTTCAAAAGACACCTAGAAGTCCAGATAGTGTTGGATTCGTGATGCGGATCTGCTGTTTTTCGCCTACCGACTAAAAGCTCCAGCCTCTTTGCCTAAGTACTCACCTTTCGGCATTACTTCTAGGTTATCTCCTGTTTTAAAGATATTCTACGCTACTGTTGTACTTCTGCTCTACTTCTACTTTGATTTTTACTCTATCTACACCCTGTACTGCTATACGACTACCCACTTTCATCCCTTTGTGTCGCTTTTTCTTCCTCCTCTTTCCTTCTAAAAGCCTCTCGCGCGAATCTCTTAACTGCCTCCTTCCCGCTTAACATTATTTCCTGGAGATTCTCTTCCCCGACTATCGCACCGCATTCACCATCCAGCCTCTGTTTTTCCCAACTCCATCTTACGCACGCAAAAGTATGCTTAGGATCGTCCATCTTGCCACAGCGGTGGCATCTACATAAAACACATATTAATGGACATTTGTATCACTTATTATTTTCCCAATTTATATATACTTCCGAAACAAAGGATAGTGAATCTATCCGTTTCGAAATCGAAATGGATAGATTAGATCGAAACAAAGCGCTTCAAAGATTTTTGATTTTTTGTTTTTGTTGTAAATTTCAAACTAACTGAAATTTCATAATTTCTCTTGCACATTTTTTTTTATAAATTTAACTTAACATTGACATGCTGCACAGTCACAAAAACATTATATTAAGTATTTTTTTTTATTCTTACAGATGTCTCAGTATTGCACCAAAGCAATGAAAAGTATTGCCTTGGGTTAAATAAAAGATGCCGACTTTTTATAAACATTTATTCAAAACTTCTGTAGCAAAGAACATTAAAAACATTAAGTGCAGAAATAGAGAGCTGTTAATAAAGTTCACTCTGCTGTCAAGTATCTAAAAAAATCTTGATATTCCTTCTTAATGTGATTTTCAACAAAGAGTAGATGTTGATGTTTGATATTTTCGGCGCAGTTTTATAAGCTAAAGGCAGAGAGGTTTATATTGAATTTTCTTCTGGGATTCTTTATAATATTCATAACCTTATACTCTGTTACTGTATAGCTTGTTTTATAAAACATACTGTTCTCCACATCCCTCTCCATCCGAAAAACCTTAACGTCATTCCAATTGTCCCATTCCAAGTTAACTCCCATTTCATCACAGAGCTTCTTCCAGTCATAAAATTCATCTGTTGTCATTTGATAGACTTTGGAGAGCTCGTTTTTTTCCAGTTTTGTAATCATTGCCATCTGAGAGGGAATAAAGATGGGACCATCTCAGCGCTCTTGCTATTTATCTTTCAATACACGAGTGCATTTGATCTCCCTCATTTTGGGTATGACCACTAATTAAATACTTATGGGTGATGGAGTTTATATCTAACGTTCTTAAACAAGGAAACGTATAAATGTAGACATATTGAGGGATCAGAATATGAAAGATAAGTTCCAGGAGAAAACAGATCAATTAATAAATAAAGCGAGTAATGACGAAATCAAGAACGCAGAAACTGAGTGGGAGGGTATCAAGAATAGTCTAGATTCCGCGGCTACGGACGTTTTAGGACACGAGAAAAAGGAAGCTAGGAAGCCCTGGATAACGGACGAAATCTTAAACTTAATGCAAAAGAGACGAGGCTACAGAAACAGACCAGACGAGGAAGGACTGAAAACTTATAAGGCAATAAAGTGGAAAATCATTAGAAAATGTAGAAAAGCGAAAGAACAATGGATAGAGGATAAATGCAAAGAAGTAGAAGATAAGCTGCAAGCAGGTAAGACCGATGAGGCTTACAAAATAATTAAGAGGAATTTCAGGGATATAGGAACAATAAGTAGAAACGTTAGGAGTCAATCGGGGGACATACTGATCGGAAGAGAGGAGAAAGCGGATAGATGGAAGCAGTACTTAGGAAATTTATACGAGGATCAGGAATTAGGAGAGATATTAGAGGAAGAATCTAGCATCGATAGGGAAGATGTAGGAAAACCTATATTGAGAGAGGAATTTGAAATAGCACTAAGGGGGCTAAAGAACAATAGATAAAATTTTGAAATGTGCTGGACAGAAAGTAGTAAATAGGATGTTTGAACTGGTAAAATACATATACGAAACGGGCGAGATTCCGGAGGATTATAAGAGGAACATTATCGTTACTATACCGAAATAGAGAGGAGCCGACAAATGCGAGAACTTTAGAACGATTAGCCTAACCTCCCATACGTCAAAAATCTTAACCAGAATAGTGCAGAAGAGGATGGAAAATAGAGCGGGGGAAATACTAGGAGAAGACCAATTCGGGTTTAGGCGAAATAGGGGAACTCGCGAAGCTATTCTAGCGCTAAGAGTAATGTTAGAGAAAACAATAGAAAAAGGAAAGAACGCTTATATAGGATTTGTAGATTTAGAAAAAGCTTTTGATAACGTAAGATGGGAAAAAATGTTCGAGATACTAAAGAGCGCGGGAACAAAGTATAGAGATAGGAGAGTAGTACACACTCTATACAAAGAGCAAACTGCTGTTATAGAAGTAGAAGGGGAAAGAAGGGAAGTAGGTATTAGGAAAGGAGTAAGACAAGAATGTACGCTATCACCACTAATTTTTAATCTGTACATCGAAGAGGCGATTAATGTGGTAAAAGATAGAGTGGATTTCGGGATTAAAGTACAGAGACAGAAACTAAAAATGCTGAAATTCGCGGATGATATAGCAGTATTAGCATCTAGTAAGGAGGAATTAGAATCGGCATTGAACGAAATGGAGGCAGTGTTGACAGAGGAAAACGGAATGAGGGTGAATAAAAACAAAACTAAAGTGTTAGTGTGCAGAGGACGCGAGAGCAGAGCAAAAATGAAAGTACAAATTAATAATGAAAGATTGGAGGTTAAGTTAGGACTTCATTTATTTAGGAAGTAAAATAAATTGGGATGGAAGAAGCGATAAAGACATAAAACAAGAAATAGTGCAGGGTCGAGTAGCTTTTAACAAAAAGAACACTTTTATGCTCGGGGGTAATAAACTTAGAAACAAGGAAGAGGTTTTTGAAAACATATGTATAGAGCACGGCACTATACGGTTGCGAAACCTGGACGGTAGGGGAAGCAAGTAGAAAGAAATTAGAAGCTTTTGAGATGTGGTGTTACCGATGAATGATGAAAATACCATGGACTGATAGGGTTAGAAACGAAGAAGTATTGGAGAAAGTCGGCGAGAAAAGAAGTATGTGGAAAAACATAAAGAAGAGAAAAGATAGAATGATAGGCCACTTGCTGAGACATGGGGGAATAGTCCGCGATATTTTGGAGGCAGAAATAGGAGTGAAGAAAGGCAGAGGTAAGCCTAGATTAGACTACTGCTCGCAAATAGTAAGGGATGTGGGTTGTAGCACAATTAGCGAAATGCGTAGGTTAGCACAAGATAGGAGAAGCTGGAGGTTAGCGTCCAACCAGTCTTAGGACTGATGACCTCATGATGATGATGATGTTCTTAAACAGTACAGGTACATTCAAAGGACAAACTTATTTATATGTTGCCCAACGGAATTATCGGAAAAAAATATGATATCTTTACCGCGACAATCATTTTTTAAAAATTGATAAATAAGCGTTGAAATTTCATTGGCTCCGCGCTTAACTAGAGCGTCATACCACAAATAGCAATACCCTGATTTATCGGTAATGTTGTATACAGTAAAGTTTATGCAGTTAAGTTTGCTTTTATAAGAAAAAGTCGATACCTCTCCACATAGCAATGAAACTACGGCTTGTAGATCATAACAATACACAAGGAGGCTTGAATTTTCTTTCATGGATAATTCTTTGTCTTTATTTTTTCCTTTTTTTTAATTTTTTTCGCTTGTAAATGTGCATCGTATTTTTCTTGCATATTGTTTTTTTCAATGTCATTCCCATTTTGGTACTGAGCACATATTGCGCATTGATCTTTTTTAGGCGCAAAAAAATCCTATTTGAACTTCCTCGTTAAATATTGTTTCATAGGTACATTTTCGCTGCTGTCCAATTTTTCGTTTTTATAATCTGTACATTGTAGAGATATTTAGTAACCCATCGAGATATTCTATTTTTGTTTGGAGACGACAATAATGTGATTCAAGTCTTGGTAAAAGATTAATGTGGTCTCTTATATTCCCTGTTGTAGCTTCACTCACTTTCTTTTGCTTATTATGCTTTCCTCTTTTTTCATTCTCTAGAAATCCTTCTGAGTTGATCTTCCTTCTAATTGTGGTTATGGTATTCTTGCATACGTCTAATGTTCTTTTGAAAAAATCTTTACTCGGATGTAAGTAAAATCTAAAACTCGGATGTATTTTCCATTTACTTCAAAAAAGAATGCATAATTAGTAGCTCTGATCTCTTTTTTCAGCTAGTACGAACAATTATCTCAGTGTTTCACCAATAAAACTTGCCGAAGCACACTTGCTGGTCACAGTGCAATACCGGGCCATCTGCTTTGTTCCAGTGTTGCACTCAATATGAACGGTTCTTTCTGTTTATACAATACTGGGTTAAATTATTTTCAGCCTGCTATAATTGGTTTAACACATATCCCACTGGTTCACTGAACACATACGGGATATTGCTGGCCATAGCGATATTATCCATAATTTAGAATTTTGAATGTCTCAGTATTGCACTCAGCAAGCGATATATCTTGTTCAGTTTATTCTCTTTCATTTAACGTCTATAGTGAGTTCCACCATTATTTATCTTTTAAACTTCACCCGATTTTTTATATCTGTAAAACTTTCTCTTTATAACATCTTCAAAATGTTGCTGCTGTATCGAGAACATTTTTATAGTAAGCAGTTGTAAGTGGAAAGGCATTATAATTGAATTGAGAATAGATTAGTAACATTTACATAATACAGAACGAGTAAGTTACGTCATCCCACTGCACCGCAGCTATATACGAATCAGATGATAATATATTGCTGACTATTAAATTTCATTATACTTTTGTTCTAGTTCCGTAGGTTACACAGTCAGTCTGTATTATACTCTCTTGTAATTAACATAAAATATATATTGTATAATTAATCCAGAAAAAAGTTCGTTCTGTTCGTTTTAAATCAAACTGTAAAAGTTTTTAAAAACCGTTCGGTTGTTACACGAAACGTAACTAGTAAGTAAACATTACTCCAAATATGCGGAGACTGAATTTAGCAGTTTTTAGTATTAAGAATTATGAAATTGAGAAAAAGAAAATACCTGAAGAAGAAGAAGAATTATATAATAAAACTGATGCACATAGATACATACACATCATCTGGTGGATGCTTGGTATAATGGATAATGATTATTTGAATACATAAGTGAGGAGAAGATTATTAGGAAAAAAATAATTACGTATATCAAATAGCACCACATAGTATTTATTAAACGTAAAATTATGTTTTTTGCCTTCAGAGAAGTTTATCTTTCCATAATCTCACAATCTGTTCACGATGAACAAATTATTGGATGATGCAAAACGATTGGTCCTTTTCTAATAAAATATTACTGTACTGTATAGACAATATATAGAATATATTTCTGATTAAAATTGTGATTAATATTTCATCGTAAAGTACATTAAATTAGCGAAGCTTTAACATAGTTATCGATCATTTTCGTATCGGAAAGAAATTGTTTTCTCAGTGTGTACAATTGATCATATCATATCTTTATTAATAATTCTTATTGAAATTGAAATGAATTGAACTGAAATGGATTGAATTGCATTAAATTAAGTTGAAGTACAGTTTGTATTATGAAATACTGTATATTCTTAAAAAATAGTGAAATTAAATATATTTCTTTATAATTATTACTTTAGAATAATTCTACCATTGATTCTGGTTCTTCAAGCAAAATGCCTCAGGCTGAATAACGTCTTACTTATTGATCACGCACATTATTAACCACAAAGAATTATTCAATTCTCGACATTGACAAAAATGTTACCAGCTGAAGTTAAATGGCCAGCTGGTGATTTAAAGCGTATAGACAGCTGTAAATAGTATGCCAATAGTTTGCAATTTATGCTGTGTTATAAATTCTACTACATTAATATACGTTATTAGTTATTAGTACTTTCTAATCAAATAAACAGATTTATTGAAGTGTTGGGTCGATAAAGATGTATACCCCATAGATTTCATTCGGCATTTGTCCTGGCTTGGCGTACCGTGTACGACACTGATGAAAACTAATAAGTTCGAAACAGCTGTATATCGTTCGGTTCCAATCCGGGACAGATGTCGAATCCTACCTGTGGCGGGTTTTATTTTTTGAAACTCTATAATTGTTATCACTTATCTTTTCGGTTTATTTAAAGTAAGCAGACTCATGTTAATTCATAACTTTCCGTAAGACCTTTTCACGACTATTTACACGCAAGCGTTACCGCCATGTTAAAAAGGCGGTAATATGAAAATTTCATGCACTTTTTATAAATATGGCTGGACAACAAGGATTATTACCTTTATTACCAGTGCAATTAAATGAAGAATTAATTGATGGTGCTTCATTAGTGCATCTCGCAGTAGAAGCATATAATTGTATTTAGTTACGTCGATGGTTGACGAAGTGCCATGACCGTCCCCAAGGCGGAAATAAAGCAGAACTTGTTGAGAGGTTAGGATAACATTTATATTTATATATTGTGTTTGAATTAATTAATATATTGATAATAAAAAAATAAGATTAATAATAAAAAATATAAACTATTTTTAGTTTAATAGAAAATTTTAATTTTCGTTTTTTAATACATTTATACTCTACCATAGGATACATTTTTTTAAATAACCAACTGACACCATGAGTTTGATTATATTTTTGAGCCAAAAAGTCCCTACTACTTTTACTTACAAAGAACATTCATCGTTTGAGTTTATAGCATGGGCTATTACATTAATAATTAAGTGAATGAAAAAACTTGTTTATATGATTTTTTTACACAACTTATGGGGTCAGGATTTTCTGTTGTTGCGCCACTTTTTCTTTCGAAATGAAGTCAACAAATATATGTATCTTTATTAACATGATCAATCAGTTGGAATCGACCATTATCTCGTTCATGTCTCCCGCAAATCACATTTAGCACATTGTGGACAAATTTTAAATGTTTTTGTTTCGTTGATTTAATAAGTTTTCGACGATATTTGATACAAGGCTTTAGAAAACTAATACAATAATATGAATTGTCCGAATATGATTTACTACGCTGTGAAATATGTCATGTCGCTGTTACATGTCACTGTGAAATATCCCATAACAACAACGTTTTTTGCTCCTTTCTTTATTTTATTTTATTTAAAATATATTTTAATTAAAATGCTTGTATTATTATTTTACTTTAAATGTATAACATTTAAAATTCTACTACTGATATTAAATTGATAATTAAATATGTTTTTTCTTTTAATTACATTGAAAACATCATAGTCACATTATCACAGCTTATACACGTATTGAATGCCCGAAAAACATGACATAATTTGACTCATGTGTACAAACAATATACAACTATGAAAATGTGTATTCAAAATTATGTTCATGTATTCATTCATTCACTGATAATTCCCATTAGCTGACCAATAATACATTTTGTATTGCTGATCAAATCGCCACTTAAAAAGTAGATCCCACGAACTGTAAATAGCTATTTTGTTGACATTTTTGTACAAGGTTCAATTTTCCCCTATTTTGAATGAAGAAAATATTTCTGTAAATTACGGTCTGATATTTCAAATTTTGAAATGAAATAAATTAAGTCTAATAATTACAATCAGAAATGCGTAATTGATAATAATTAAATATTTAGTACAGCTGAAAGTGTTGTGAATACTAAAATTTTACGAGAAAAAATGTATTAAAAAAGAACATATTTACACTATATTTACGATAAAAAATGTATTGATGCCTTGTATTTTATTTTAAACACAAGATTATGTGGCAGTTCTATGTAAAAAGAATTAATTGTAGTGCACCCTGTATATCATGGTTGTGCTCTAGTTACGTGGCATTACGGTTGTTGTGTTCTGCTGACCATAGCAGCCGAGTTTACACGGGTCTAGTCGCGGGTCAAGTAACATGCCTCCGCACTTGCCTAGTTTCGTTTTACTTTACTTGACTCAACTACAGATTGAGCCAACGCGTTTACACGTGATCCTGTTAGAGAAGAACTTTGTGATTCAAGTGCATATGTCACATGGCTGTTGCAGCGTCGCGAAGTCGCGATGTGCTGCGATTAGTTTAATTAATATAACAAATTTTCTCTTGGAAGAAGTAGTAGAAGTTATGGAAGAAGAGATCCTTCTCTTCTTCCATAACTTCTGCTACTCCAGAAGAATATCTTCTTCTGACCACCTCATAACTCAGAAAATGCACAAATCAGATAGCAAACACACGATCAAACCCACAGAGTACCTACATATAAGGTTATAGATTATAATATAGGTTATACCAGATAAAGTTATACTTATGCAACTGCCTAGTTGAACTGCATACTTGAATCATTAGTTGTTCACATTGGTAAAGTGGGTGGTCTAGTAAGCGATCAAGTGAAAAAATTGGTGGTGGTGGTAGTAGGCAAGTCAAGCTATTTGTCCACCATGCAAAATCACTTGACTTGCCTCACTACATGATGCAAGTTGAAAATTCTACTTGACTTTACCGTTTTATATGACCGTTTACTTAACCCGTGTAAACCCGGTATAACTTCCTGCCCCACCGGTACCTGACACAGCTAATCTCCAAGTATTGCTAAAGCTATACCTGCCTATCCTCTCTGTTAACATTAGTATTAATCTTCATAATTTCCAGTGGTAGGTTATGTCTTTCTTATTTTTATATACCCCTAGGTTTGACTTACCTGTATGTACTAAGCTTATGTGTCTTTTATGTTCAATAATTAATCTTCTTCCGGCATAACCCAGAAGAATTTACTTCACTGGACAACCACCGTGGAAGTTGATGTTCTACCATTTAAATTAATGTTTGTATACTGGAATATTAATTTTATAAATATTGTTATATGTTTCGTAAATTTTTACTAAAAGAAAAAACCACACTGAAAATATTATTGACTATTTTATCTTTAAATAAATGTTAAAGTGAAATTAAAGGACATATGTATATAAAATAACTTTTAGTAAAACCACTTGTTTATATCCGTTTAATTCCTTGATTAATAAAGATGTTATGAAATATTCATACTTGTACTTTTTATATGCGTACGTATATAAAAAGCACATAAGGATATATAGAAAATTCGGAACATTTCTCTCTTCATCGAATTATAAATATTTTTGGTCTTTTTTAAAATAGTGTGAATAATTTTAAATACCAAATATTATAAGCTACCAAACTTCATTGTTCAATTCGCAACAAATAACTAATATGTGTGCATCTTTAGACTGCATTTAGGAAATCCACATTATAAAATTCATAAAATTCAGGAACCACTAACAATAACTAGTATTGTAACTATAACATAATTAAAGCTCAAGACTAAATAAACAACTTTAAGAGGAAATTATGAATTGTTCCCAACGAAATCAGTATTTCTTGTATCAGCTTGTACTCCGGTATTTATATTACGACTGAATTATTTTTAATGTATTCCTTCAATCTGAAATATCTCCTGCAATATGAAATATTTCCTTGCGATCAAATTTCCTTAATCTGATATCATATTAAATGATCAAATAGAAACAAACTCATCTCTTATTAAATTTATTTTAGTTCTACATGCTATCCAAAAATCTTGTTTAAAATTTACAAATACCATCGGTTGAAATTTTATAACTTAACAACAATAGTTTAATAGTAGGAATTCCCATAGTAATAAACCTAAAATTATCCTAGTTATATAAAGGCAGTTCTACAACGTAAAAGTTAGTTTTAATTTATGTACTCAGCATCTGAAGAAGCCACTATGTTGGCGAAACAACTGTTATGATTAACAAATAAAAAGTGAAAATCTAATCGTTTTAATTTTGTATCTTAATTTTAAAGATTTTATACATACTCCTGATCCGATAGGACTTGCTCCTTGACGAAATTCTAGTGCAAACTAGAACGGGTGGGTCGGCTTGCGCGTTTTAATGATTTAAGGAGCCGTACCATAGGTTTAACCATAGTGGGGGGTCCTTATTGAAAAACCAGACTAAGACAAGTCCCTGAAAAAGGGTAGCAGCTCTTTCAGTAGTCATAGTGGCAGAAACCGTGGGGGTTGGTATGGTGCTATGACACACACGACTGCGATGTGGAGGGCAAGAGGAAATCACCACATTATAATCCTCAGAATAACTAACAAAAGGCTTATCCCAAATAATGATGGCGTCTCCTGGAGCAAAAAACACCGGAGGTAAAATAGTCCTCCGTTCGGATCTCAGGGTGAGGACTGTTCCGGGAGACGTGATCGAGTGGAATAGTAGGGTTAGTAAGAGGTGTAGCATTTTACGAGTCGGAGCGTGGAATATCAGAAGCATGAGACAGGCAGGGAAGCTAGAGAATCTGAAGATAGAAATGGATAGGTTAGATATAGTAGGTATAAGTGAGATGCTCTGGCCGGAAGTAGGAGATTTTTGGAGCGGTGACTATAGGATAATACATACAAGGAGCGGTAAATGGAAACGCAGTAGTAGGAATCGTCATGCGGAAGAACGCAGGGCAGTGTGTAGATAGCTACCTACAATACAGCGAGAGAGTAATGATGGTCAGATGGTTAGATTCGAAGCCAGTGAAAACAGTAATAGTGCAAGTATACATGCCTACTTCTAGCTATTGTGAGAAAGAGTTAGAAGCCGTTTATTCGGACATAGAGCAGGTAACAGGATTTGTGAAGGGTCATGAAAATTTAATAATAGATTTTAACGCAGTCGTAGGTGAGGGGAAAGAAGGAGAATTTATAGGTCCTTATGGATTAGGAAACAGAAACGACAGAGGTAGCAGACTGATAGAATCCTGTGAGAAACACAAGATGGTATTCGCGAACACATTGTTCAAGAATCACGTTAGGAGGCGGTACACCTGGAAAATGCCAGGAGGGATAGACAGGTATCAGATAGACTACATTCTGGTTAGGAAGAGGTTTAGAAATCAAGTAAAAGACTGTAAGAGTTATCCAGGAGCAGATGTAGACAGCGACCACAGCTCGGTAGTCATGAAAGCTAGATTAAAGTTCAAAAATCTGAAAACCCGGAAGGATAAGAAACGTATAAATGTAGACATATTGAGGGATCAGAATATGAAAGATAAGTTCCAGGAGAAAACAGATCAATTAATAAATAAAGCGAGTAATGACGAAATCAAGAACGCAGAAACTGAGTGAAGAAGTATTAGAGAAAGTCGGCGAGAAAAGAAGTATGTGGAAAAACATAAAGAAGAGAAGAGATAGAATGGTAGGCCACTTGCTGAGACATGGGGGAATAGTCCGCGATATTTTGGAGGAAGAAATAGGAGTGAAGAAAGGCAGAGGTAGGCCTAAATTAGACTACTGCTCGCAAATAGTAAGGGATGTAGGTTGTAGCACAATTAGCGAAATGCGTAGGTTAGCACAAGTTAGGAGAAGCTGAAGGTTAGCGTCCAACCAGTATTAGAACTGATGACCTCATGATGATATACATACTCAATGCGTGATAACCCAATGCGTGATAACCCAAGCAGGACCAAGGTACACATCGTATCTATTTTCGTGTTCTTGAATAAAATTCTGGTCAACATAATAAATTGTGTTGACACATTAAGCCATATTTATTTTAATATCTCATCGGTCAAAATCCTCCTACTCAATATTAGATATACTTAACAACGCCACAAATAAATTAGTGAAATATTCTCCTAACTATTTTGTGGTCAAACTACATAAACTATGAGCATGGGTTTTACGTATTTAATTATTAATAAAATTGGGAATTTTATTTTAATTTGCTCATATTAATTGTGTTATATATGTTTCTTTCTTATAACTAATCGGTTTTTAATGACTTTAATACATAATTTTTTTTTATAAGTTTATCACATTTACTTCAATATTCTAATTATTATATAATTTTGCGATACATTTGTTATATACTTTGAACCTAGAATGATGTCCTTCAAAATAAAGTTTAATGAAAATGTGACAGTTGCTTTAAAATTAACAACTTGTAGTTAATCTTTAACTCAAAAATCTCACCGCTTAATATCAATATCACAAATAGTTTTTTGGCTATTTATTATTAATGTATAAATTTAATATAAAGATAAATGCACTATGGTCCATTGCAAACGAGTAAATTTATTCACGAATAGAATTAAAAAAGATTATATGTCATTTTTGTAAGGGAAAATGAAACTCTTCAGTCATTTTCCCCTTGAGTTAGTGGTGCTCGCTTAAAATTTATACTTTTTATAATTTTATTGTAGACATATTGAGCGATCAGAATATGAAAAATAAGTTCCAGGAGAAAACAGATCAATTAATAAATAAAGCGAGTAAAGACGAAATCAAGAACGCAGAAACTGAATGGAGGATATCAAGAATAGTCTAGATTCCGCGGCTACGGACGTTTTAGGACACGAGAGACGGGAAGCTAGGAAGCCCTGGATAACGGACGAAATCTTAAACTTAATACAAAAGAGACGAGGCTACAAAAACAGACGAGACGAGGAAGGACTGAAAACTTATAAGTCAATAAAGTGGGAAATCATTAGAAAGTGTAGAAAAGCGAAAGAACAATGGATAGAGGATAAATGCAAAGAAGTAGAAGATAAGCTCCAAGTAGGTAAGACCGATGAGCCTTACAAAATAATTAAGAGGAACTTTAGGGATATAGGACCAATAAGTAGAAACGTTAGGAGTCAATCGGGGGACATACTGATCAGAAGAGAGGAAAAAGCGGATAGATGGAAGCAGTAGTTAGGAAATTTATCCGAGGGTCAGGAATTAGGAGAGATATTAAAGGAAGAATCTAGCATGGATAGGGAAGATGTAGGAAAACCTATATTGAGAGAGGAATTTGAAATAGCACTAAGGGGGCTAAAGAATAATAAAGCGCCGGGTGTAGATAAAATACAGGCGGAAATTTTGAAATGTGTGGCACAGAAAGTAGTAAATAGGATGTTTGAACTGGTAGAATACATATACGAAACGGGTGAGATGCCGGAGGATTATAAGAGGAACATTACCGTTACTATACCAAAATGAGAGAAGCCGACAAAAGCGAGAACTTTAGAATAATTAGCCTAACTTCCCACGCGTCAAAAATCTTAACCAGAATAGTGCAGAAGAGGATGGAAAATAGAGCGGAGGAAATACTAGGAGAAGACCAATTCGGGTTTAGGCGAAATAGAGGAACTCGCGAAGCTACTCTGGCGCTAAGAGTAATATTAGAGAAAACAATAGAAAAAGGAAAGAACGCTTATATAGGATTTGTAGATTTAGAAAAAGCTTTTGATAATGTAAGATGGGAAAAAATTTTCGAGATACAAAAGAGCTCGGGAATGAAGTATAGGTAGAGATAGGAGAGTAGTACACACTCTATACAAAGAACAAACTGCTGTTATAGAAGTAGAAGGGGACAGAAGAGTAGTAGGTATTAGGAAAGGAGTAAGACAAGAATGTACGCTATCACCACTAATTTTTAATCTGTACATCGAAGAGGCGATTAATGTGGTAAAAGATAGAGGGATTTCGGGATTAAAGTACAGAGACAGAGACTAAAAATGCTGAGATTCGCGGATGATATAGCAGTATTAGCATCTAGTAAGGAGGAATTAGAATCAGCGTTGAACGAAAGATTTTCGAACGAGATTTTTGAAAACGTATGTATGGAGCACGGCACTATACGGTTGCGAGACCTGGACGGTAGGGGAAGCAAGTAGGAAGAAATTAGAAGCTTTTGAGACGTGGTGTTACCGAGTAATGATGAAAATACTGTGGACTGATAGGGTTAGAAACGAAGAAGTATTAAAGAAAGTCGGCGAGGAAAGAAGTATGTGGAAAAACATAAAGAAGAGAAGAGATAGAATAGTAGGCCACTTGCTGAGACATGGGGGAATAGTTTGCGATATTTTGGAGGCAGAAATACGAGTGAAGAAAGGCAGAGGTAGGCCTAGATTAGACTACTCGCAAATAGTAAGGGATGTAGGTTGTAGCACAATTAGCGAAATGCGTAGGTTAGCATAAGATAGGAGAAGCTGGAGGTTAGCGTCCAACCAGTTTTAGGACTGATGACCTCATGATGATGATAATTTTATATTAGAATAACAAAGCTCCGTCTATATATTCAATTTAAATAACATCCGTGATATAAAGTTTGTCACTTTTATGTGCAAGCAGAATTTTATATTCACAGAGCGATTAAATTTAAATATTCGATGTACATATTATAGGGTCTCTCAATAGAGACGCTAGAAATTTGTTAGGTTATAGCGGCCACGTTAAAACAAAATCTGTCAAATTTATTGTGAATTGTTCAGTAGTGTATGGCAAATCACCATGGAAGGTTATAGCGTTCAACAACGTATGCAAATCATGAAATTTTATTTTCAAAATCAGTGCTCCGTTCGAGAAGCGTTCCGCGCATTACGTGATATTTATCCTCGCCACAACTGTCCCGCCGCGCCGAGTCAACTATTCTACATATGGTGGTCAAATTCGAGTCAACTGGTTTGATAATCGGCCAAAGAACCGAAACTCAAGGTCTGCTGAAAATATCTGTGCGTGAAACATCGCTTCTGTGCTTGAAAGAGTACGGGAAAACCCAAGGCAGTCAATTTCTCGTCGTTCACATGAACTTGGCCTTTCCGTGACTTTAACCTGGCGAATTTTGCATTAGGATGTGGGTCTGCACCTGTATAAAATCCAACTGACCCTTTAACTTAAGGTAAACGACCATAGACAACACCCTGTGTTCGCTGATTGGGCTCTGGAGCAGTTGGATTTTGATCCAAATTTCGCAAAAGAAATCGTCTTTAGCGACGAGGACCATTTTTGGATGAACGGATACGTGAACGAGCAAAATTGTCGGATGTAGGACGATACCAATCCACTCCACATGATATACATTAGCACCAAGTGCATTCCGAGAAAGTCACTGTTTGATGCGGATTTTAGTCTGGCGAAATCATCAGTCTGCACTTCTTCCAAAACGAAACTGGCATTGCTATAACCGTCAACGGTGAGCGGTACAGATCGATGGTAAGCAACTTCTTGTTGCCTAAATTAGATGGTATGGCTACCGACGACATATTGTTCCAACAGGACGGCGCTACATGCCATATATCGTATGTCACGATGGACATTCTGCACGAGCGATTTAAAAGCATGGTTATCTATCGCAGGGGTGACATGAACTGGCCACCGAGATCGTGCGATTTAACGCCTTTAGACTTCTTCCTTTGGGGCTATCTTAAATCTCAGGTCTATACGAATAAACCGCAAACAATTGATGCCTTCAAAGTCAACATAACGAATGCCATCCAGCAAATTCAGTCAGATTTATGCGACAACGTCATCGACAATTGGACCTCCAGAATACGTACCACCAAGCAAAGCGGCGGTAGACATTTGAACGACGCTATAGTCCATGACTTTATAATGCCATAAAAAATTCTTTCAAATAAAAAAAATTCAGTGGATATCTCACACAACTTGTTTTATTTACATTTAAAAATCGAGCGTCCTTATTGAAATACCTTTTACATAATATATAATCTAATGTAAATTAAAATTGTGACTTAATAAACATACAGTGATATTAATTATCGGTAATCACAATTAATTATAAATTATGTATGTAGTTTATTCTTATTTTCAGGTTTATAAAAGTATGAATTGTAGTAACGTAATTTAATTTCAAAGTTTATTGGTTCATTAGAACTAGTTTCGAGTTCGAACTTTATTTACTCAGATTTACAACGAATATTTCACGCTGTGTGTTTATGAATCGATAGTGTATTATTTTAACAATACAGTTCCATCACTTACTGTTTAGTATTTATTTGTTACCTAGTATCCGCGCTTTGTTGAGGATAGAATAGGAGCAGACCCCATATACGTACCTCTCAATTTGTCTATATCCACGTCTTTATTATATCAGCACGTTTTGATTATACTGATGTATTTGTGAAAATATTTACATACAGTCCTTCCGGTTTCTTTTGTATGTGTTTCGACCAAGATATGTATATGTTGCCTTTCCCTTCAGGACGATATACAGGTATGAGTACTACTGGTGAAAAAATAGTATTTTAGTCCGCGACAGCAATATAGAAACTAACGAATTTATAGCTTACTGTACTTCTACATAATGTGTAAATTAATATGCACCGAATATATGTTAAAGTCATTACGTTTATAGAATAAAAATCTGGACAACTAGAATTAGTTACAATACTGGAATATCTGGAATATGGTTTTTTATTTTGTGTAATGTAAATGATGTTTACAGGAAGATGCTTCAGAAATGATAAGAAATACAAAATTTTCTTTTTTCTATAATCTCCGACAGAAACTACAAAAGCCTAAAACTGAATACATATAAAAAGTCAGTTTTTATAGAGTAAATTTAATCTTTATTGTATGGCTCTTATAGAACCACCAACATACAGGTTTTATAATCAGATATTAGTGGTTTTTAAAATTTTTTGCATCTAAAATGTTTTTCTAAGGTATTGCTGATTTAGATTTTTTTATTGCAATTTGATTTCCAGTTAGTAGGGATAATTGTAATACCTATCAAATACATCACGCTTATAAAATTTTTACACTTTTTCTGAGGCAATCATCTGAATGGCTGTCTATGATGTGCAATGTACATTCTATTTTACAATATTTAGTTATCTGATAACATTTTTGTTAGTGGAAATAAATTTGGTAGAACGTTTTGCTTAACGAAAACAACAAAACGATGTAGTATTGATGAAACCATGTTTTTTATAACTACATTATGTTTTCAGGCTTACCATTACAATGATTATTTCAGATCTATGTAGTTTTTGAAATACTTTTAATAAAATGATTGACTGATATAAATAGCGCAAAGGGTTTCAAAAAATTTTACAGATTTCAATTATTAATTAAATTATCAAGCAAATAAGGGTAGAATAACTAATATAAATGCTAAAGTGGGAAAAAGATTTTAAATTCACTCAATATTAATGCTTGTATTCAGGCCATTTTATATTTTTATAAGCAATTTTCGTATGAAAAAAATCTGATATTGAAGATAAATACATTTTCAATTCAAATCAATTTCATGTAGATACTGTATACACACATGAAAATATCTTATTAAATTATATTCTATTTTACTTTGATTATCTTTCCAAAGTGTCTGGGGCACACAATTTTCTTATACTATTCTTTTACTGAATGTCGTTGGCAGCCCAGAATTCTGCAACGACAAATTCGAAGCTGGTCTATAATTGGCACGGAACCACTTGGCACGGAAGGGACCGGTGGAACTTTAATGGATACCTGGGCATAATGCCATTAAGGGAAATCTAATTGCAGACGACCTTGCCAGACTAGGGACCAGAGAAAACCTCTATGGACCAGAACCTGCAGTGGGAATAAGCCGGAATCTGATCAGAGACCAATGGTTGGGCAAGAGACCAGAACAATAAAAGATGGAGAGGAGTAACGGGTTATCGAATAACCAAACTCTTCATCGAATACTCGAAGGTTGAGAAATGGGCCCAAGAATTAATTGAATTGAACAGGCACAAAGCCAGAAACCTGGTGGGAATCATAACGGGCCACCATAGTAGTCTGAATTCATATAAGCACAAGCTGAGGCTAACTGACAGCCCGGCCTGCAGATACTGTAAAGAAGACGAGGAAACCTCAATTCATCTTATTTACACCTGCCCCGCACTGGAGGAGAGGAGGTGCCTTAGGAGGCGAGGATTAAGGCGAGGGACGTTCCTAAATTGCACCTTTCATGGGATAGCATTTTTGGATAATGACCCGGATAAGAGAGGATCGCCAAGGGACTACCCATGCGATCAGTGACTGATGAGGCCCAAACCTATATAACATAATATTAATATACTGAATTAGTAGATGTCTATGAAAATACATTACATATTGTATCAGCGATATTCAATTTTGTTTAATTTTGTAATTTTAGATTAGTTTTAACATATATATCTTAAAAGGACTATGCGATAATGTAAAAAGAGAGCTTGCTAATGGTTACTGAATATTAACTCTCTCCCAAAATTTACTTTGCGAGCGAAATAATAGATTAATGTTTCCTATAATGTATTACGCGCATCTTTAATGTATTTTGGGTATAATTGCATAAAATTTAGTACTTACAAAGGTTTTATTTTATATAAAATTTATACACTACCGAAACCTAATATATCTGCGAAACATATTGTAATAAATTACTGAAAATCATATAAAAAGATAAATGTAACTTTATACATAATAAATATGCAACAGTTACAACGTAATATGAATATAACAACGAAACCAGACTTAACAGTAGTATTCATATGTGCAGTTATTTTTAACAAAATGTATATTACAAAATTATTAATATTTAGTCCTTTTTTTACCACTATAAAGGCTTTAAGACATTTGGGAAACGGTCGAGCTAAACCTTAGGCAATTACAGAATCTTACTCCAGGCTTCACGGTTCTTTAAGTAACTTAGTATTGGTTATTTTAGAACATGTCTTAGGTACGTGAGTCTACCAATATAATTCTTCACATAATAGCTCAATTGTGTTTAAATCGAGCAAATGTGATCTTTAAATAAAAGGTGGACTAACAAACTCATTCAAACACTCATTTAAAATATTCGCAATTTATTTAAGTATTTGATTTTTCAATTTTGTTAGTACAGTTTGTCATAAATAATATAATATAAAACATATTGTCTTATTGAAATTGCTGCTGCGACTTATTGCGATAATATCATTCGTACTATGATCCGATGTGGTGAACTGGGTCCAGTATTGGGATGTCATTGTATGCTGGGGTTCAAGTCCCAACGGGGATACCAAGGGTACGGCAAATAATTGTTACATAGAAGTAACCTATATAGGACTGTTCCACAGCTCAGCTATTTATTTTTAAAAGTCCTATTAGCCGAGGATTTTAAAGTTTTATATTTTGTTTATATGTATTACTTAAATACCCCTGGGCAGTTTTATCTATTAAGTAAAAAATAAACGTTCCAAATTGTTTCGTTGGAATTGTGTGTGTTTTTTTATATTATTTCAAATATTTTGTAAGAGTATTTCTTATAAGTCGAGTGCCCATAGAGCTGAGTATTTTGCTAGGTAGAAGTCATTGGCTTATACTCCTCAGCGAGAACCAATGGAATCGTTAGAAATTGTGAGACACGCCTTCATCGTCTTCCACATATTAATAAGTACCCTTTGGTTTTCATATTAATACTATTAATAATGATAATTAGAAATATACTGCGAACCCGAGTCGATCTCTGAAATCCAGATAGAAACAGACGACGTAGTCCATATTTCCATAAAAATATACTCATAGACCGTATTATTCACTTCATTGCTATTTGCCAAATAAAAAATTCTCTTATCTTGCCGATAAACAGAATAGCTTACCTGAGCTTAGCCATAAAAATAATCCAAGGTTACATTTTGAGATTTCTTATTTGACAAATAGCGATGAAATAAATTATACTTAGTTCCATTAATTAACTGTAACTTGTAAATGTGTAAATAAATTAATTTATTCTATTAAATATACTAGCTACTTCAAAAACATAAAATCAAATAATTCCATACTTCAACTTGTTGATTTCAATATTCAACAGTAATATTTCTTTTATTAAGCATATCTAAATATATAGTTACTTGTATGAGACCTGTTTCCTTGATACTAATTATGAAAATAAATTGATATTAATTATAAAAGAAATTCTTACTTATTTTTATTTTACTTTACGTTTAGATTATTTTGATTAATAATTTTCAATGGATTTTGATGATACATTACAGTTTTTTGGTGTATACATATACTTTTATGAATAACTGTATATCCACTATATAATCATCATAGAATATAATGATAATATTTATACTAAAGTGGATACGTTAAGACGCAAAATTGACTGAAGACGCAAAACAACTAATAGAAAGTAGTTTCAAACAAGGACACTTATATTCAACAACGCTTTGGACCTTGGTTAATTTCCTGGCCTTAATTCGAGAGGTCAGAAGGAATCTAGAATATATCTGTTGCTATTCACATTCTTCACTCACTTAAAGACATTCTAGAATGCAAATTTTATGGGCGACCCAAATATCCACTTACATAAACAAATATTTAAGCACTTTATAAGTCTTCTCTGTTTGTTTAAACATTATCTGGCGCCAATAAGTGATCATAAAAATAAATTTAAAACCCGTTTTCATTGAGAATGAAATATGTATATTGATACATTTGAACACCTATAGTAGAAATCCGCCATAACTCTTATATGTATGTATATCAACACGTTTACAGTCATTATATATTTACCATAGCAACTAACTGCTATCTGTAAATGGACAAGAGCGCCTCTGGTAATATGGCTGTGTAAGAAATGTTTAGATCGTCAATTAATAACTAAGGAATTATAATTTTCACGTGATGAAATTCGACTCAGGTTAACAATTTTGATTTTAAACTTTCAGTTTTACACCTACGTATGCAAAATAAGGACGCCGAGTTGCTTGTTTATCATAGATATTAATCGCGAACGCATATTATGGAGCTGGAATAAATTGTGTGGATACCGTTTGTCTCCTAATGTGTGTATTTAATCATGTGTATTGTTTTTATTGAAACGCGTTATTTTTTATGTTTTTTTCTCAACAGAAAAAGTAAAGATAACGAAGCTTATCGGTCTGTTTTCAACGAGCTATTATGCCAAGTACTTAAATGCAGGGTGTCTTATTTGGAGCTATAGGGTGTGATTTGTGAATAAAACTAATAATATTTGACAAACTCAAGCTTTTTATTCTTCAATATAAATTGGCGACGATAGGGCTACAAATGGAAAATAATATCGTTCAAGTAGTATACTATGTCACTCCTGCCACACCCTTGGCCGCGGACATTTGGTGCGAATGGCATGTGGTCATTGTTGATCTGAAGAACTCTTGACGCAGGTAGAAAACATGTCTGTACCAGTTTAAAACAGGTATGGTAACCTGTTTAATGACGTCATGTTTTTTTCCTAATACCAACATACCTGTTTTAAACCTATACAGACCTGTTTTATACCTGCACCAAGAGTTCTTCAGATCAACAATGACCACATACCATCCACATCAAATGTCCGCGAGACAACATGATCAGGAAATTTAGTATGCAACAGAAATATAGTTGCATGTGCTGTATGACAAGTTGCACTGTTTTGCTTAAACCACATGTTGTTCAAATCCAAGTCATCAATTTGATAATTGTTTGACATGTCACGATAGCATTAGCCATGTACTGTAATAGCATTGCCAGCTTCATTTTCAAAGAAGTATGGTCCAATTGCTCTATCACTCCAAAATATGCATCGAACCCTGCATCTCTGTAGATGCATTTCTTTTTTGTCAACAGCATGTAGATTTTCAGCACCCCAAATTCAGTAATTTTGTTTGCTGACGTATCCGTCAAGATGAAAATTCGCTTCATCGGTGAACAAAATTTTACTGAAAACATAAGGATTGCCTTCTTTCTTTTCTAACACCCAAATAACAAATAGACGACGGTCTGTCACTTTTAATTGTTGTCTTCATCATGAGGTCATCAGTCCTACGACTGGTTGGACGCTAACCTCCAGCTTCTCCTATCTTGTGCTAACCTACGCATTTCGCTAATTGTGCTACAACCTACATTCCTTACTATTTGCGAGCAGTAGTCTAATCTAGGCCTACCTCTGCCTTTCTTGACTCCTATTTCAGCCTCCAAAATATCGCGGACTATTCCCCCATGTCTCAGCAAGTGGCCTACCATTCTGTCTCTTCTCTTCTTTATGTTTTTCCACATACTTCTTTTCTCGCCGACTTTCTCCAATACTTCTTCGTTTCTAACCCTATCAATCCATGGTATTTTCATCATTCTTCGGTAACACCACATCTCAAAAGCTTCTAATTTCTTCTTACTTGCTTTCCCGACCGTCTAGGTTTCGCAACCGTATAGTGCTGTGCTCCATACATATGGTTTCAAAAATCTCTTCCTTGTTTCTAAGTTTATTACCCCCGAGCATAAAAGTGGTTTCTTTTTGTTAAAAGCTACTCGACCCTGCGCTATTCTTTGTTTTATATCTTTATCGCTTCTTCCATCCCAATTTATTTTACTTCCTAAATAAGTGAAGTCTTTAACTTCCTCCAATCTTTCATTATTAATTTGTACTTTCGTTTTTGCTCTGCTCTCACGCCCTCTGCACACTAACACTTTCGTTTTGTTTTTATTCACCCTTTAATTGTTGTGTCAACTGAATTTTCTATGCTGACAGATGCAGATCTTTCTTTAAAATCCGATGCGTAGTGGCCCTTGACAGATTCGTTTTTGTTGTGGACGACGTCGAGTTGATGTGTTTGGATACTCCCGTACACATTCTCTCATTCTAGCAAGATTTTCATCTAACCGACCACGACGATGACATAGTAATGTTGCCTTATCAGTAACAAAACCCGCCTCTTCACATTTATTGATTAAGTTACGAACTGTAAACTCTGTAGGCATTTCATTTTGTGCAAATTGATCTTCAATCAACCGTAAATAATCGCTCACTTTCATAAAACAGTTACACACAAAACAGTCGTTATTGGACTGTTAATCGCGACATGTTGACGTCATATGGTTTGTAGATGGCAGTCATTAAATATTGATGCCCTATCTTTGACAGAACACAAATTACGCGCAATTCTAATCCTCTAGTTCCAACTGAGACAGTTAAAATCATTAAAAAATACTTTTATAATATACCGACAAAAAACAAAACTCATGTTATGGCAATGAGCTGGCTGATAGATCTGGCGACAGAAGCAGCATTACATATACAAGATGAATTTCAATCCAATAGTCAAATTAATATAAAAATATGCTCGTATTACAGAATTATGGCAAAACGAGTGGAATTTGCTTGGACAGAAGCTTCGAAATTAAAAGAAGTAAAACCTAGTTTATAAATGGAAATCACCTTTGCCATTACAAGGAAGAGAACAAACCATACTATCGATGTTAAGAATTGGAAACACAAACCTTATATACAATTATGTATTAATAGGTAGTCAATAACCTTTTTGTATGAGTCACAATGCATGCTTAACTATTAGACCTCGCTAGATCTCTAGGTTAGTCTACTCTAGATCATTCTAGATTTTCCGATTTACGAACATCATCGTCAACGACTACAAATTCCAGAGAATATCCGCTCATGTCTTGGTACATCCGTAGCGAATTAGGAAATGGACAGTAAAAGTATCTAAAAGCTATAAATATAGTATAGGATTAGTCTAGTGTGACTTCGAAGTAAACAATGATATTAGAGTATTTCGAGCAACGGCGTACGATGCAGCTAATAACCAAGTCTAATCTGCAAGAAAACCTATCATATTATGGAGATTTTTCTAGAAATAACATTTATTATTAGTAAGTCGATTCTATTTATCAGATAACCACTGACTAATAATCTTCGCATAGAGATGAAAAAAAAAGTACAAAAAAAATAACACGCACAAAATAAGTATTTTATTCTAAAGTTCTGTTCAGAGAACTCAAGTATTAATGCAAATTTCAATATCATTCACTCAACTTTCATAAGTTTCATAACTAATAATTTATATAACAGATAACCAAATACCTAACAGCACTTGTATTACGTCGTTTAGTCGGCCAAAAATACATATGATGAATATGATGCTAATTGCCAGATGAATTGATCCAGTCTAGTTATGATAAATTATTTTTTTTTATTAATTTGTTACCTTGTATCTTTTCTTAATTGCCGATTTTAAATATTCATATGCATTCTTTAATGCTGTAAAGAATACTGTTAAAACACCATCCGACAAAATAATACCTTTTGAAATATAAGGTTTTCTCTCTTATCCTCCACGGTGTTTCGAGCATATATCTCACATATAATGTTTTTTCATGCAGAGGTTTAAATGATTGATGATCATTATTCCAGATCAGTTCTCACAGAATAGCAATATTTTAAGTTTGACATATAAGTATATACTGGGGTCTCATTAGTGTGTGTATATTCAAACTCCACTAGATTTGATTTTTCTTGCTTTATTAGGCGATATTGTTCACTAAATGTTTCTTAGAAAGAACAACATTAAAAAAATTCCATTGCAAAATAATAATTTTCTAACAGTATCTCAAGTTGATAAACAAATAATTTATTATACAGGTATAAATGTATTTTTAATCTAAATTAAAAAAAAATATGCTATATTATTTACCCAATATACAGTATTGTTGTTACGTTGTACATGCAACAAAAGGTTTAATTACATTTATTTGTTAAGCAGAACACTAAAGAATATTGGATAGACATGTTATAAATAAGGAAGAATATCCTATAGTTCTTTTACCAAAGTAATTCTCAGTTACATTACAATAAGTGTCCTTTATAATTTGAATATCCAATCCTGTATGATATATTTACATTAAAGTTATTGTACACCGAGGGAACCGAATTTATTTGATGTTACTGAATTACGTGTATGACAATCAAATGGTAATTTTTCTGTGTTTGGGATAAAATATTTAAATTAATGTAAAATGTATTAAAAGGTAACGTATAATAGATTAGTACGAAATACAAAGAAAGTACTTTTAATGGAATATTTTACTATATTTTCTTTCCCTAAATTATATTTCACACAACAATTATAACGGTAGGAAATTCATTACATTTATTCTTTTTTCATAATCATGTTAAAGATATGATAGAAAATACCTGGTATCTAGTAATATTTACATGCTATAAGGGTATGTAAAATGTACATTAACCCAGATATACATTCGAATAAATTTAACAGAAAACTAAAGGTTTAATATGATCCGCAAGTTCAGACACATATTTTAACTGAATTGTATAGCTTCCGAATTGTCTAGCTATATTGATATCAGCTTCGCTTTTATTAAAATCCATCGCAATACTTTACTATACCCTTCAGTTCAAGTACAGGTACCTCTTATATTAAAAAGAACGATCGTTTTAACCTTGCGTTGGGCGCAGCCGATCTGTGAGATCCGGCAGTCACTTTTTGTGTATCAGTTGACCTTTCGTGTGTCATCACAAATATTAACTAGAACTCTCTCATAGCTTCCTAGCTCCAGACCACTCTTCCAGATATTGAGTCGATTTTTTTAGTGCATTCCCTGACCTTTTATGGGAGGCCCGAATCTGTCAGATGCATTGCGCCTGCTTACGTCATTATTTTCAGGTTCTTATTTTCTTACATTTCCTTTATTATTTAAATTAATAATATTTTTTTGGATTCTTATACTTACTTATTCTGGTTTATTATGGTATTGTTATTCAAATATAACACATATTTGGGCGTTTATTAGTGGTTTATAATAAATATCGTTACCAACAATCTAACGTTTAATTTTGTTTGAACCATGCTAAAATGATAAAGAGAATTTATAATTCTGTACACTTAAAATAGGCAGTTATTTATATTTTCTCTCTGTAATTCACGTCCAATATTTTATTTATATATAACTATATGACTTACATAAAAAAATAGGTGGTTTGTTTTCTGTATTCAAAATATTCTTAAATACTAATTTATGTGTGTGTTTTGTCCTTAAAACAGAAAAAACTTGTTAATAGCTGGTTCTCCTATAGAAATATTCCAAATTTATTGTTTTACAACATGAAATAAGTTTCTTTATGTAAATTTAGTTATTGTGATTAAATGCTAATGTGAAATATTTATTATTTTATTGTATTAATTAAAATAAGTGTATAATTAAGTCTCCCCCTCATTAAAATCTAAATTGTGTAAGATTTGATATGGGATCTCTCAGATGCATTGCGCCCGAATGTGTTTGGATTTAGACTGCGCCCAACGGAAAGGTTAATATATTAGAAATGGAAACAGGTGAATACTAAAACCCAATTAGTGTCAAACTATTATTAGTTTATTAGGAGTTATTATTTTTATTGTCAATAATTTACCTTCTACCTCGGTTACCTTCATTATTAATTACTCATATATTTATACTAATACAATTAGTATATTTATTCGCAACTATAAAATCTTTTTTATTTAGTTATTTTAAATAGATAGACGCAAATACAAAAACTTTTTATTGTAAATAAAACTAGTAATTAATAATTCAAATATACCGATAGTAGTAGTAATTCCCTAGTTTATTTCGCTTCTTAGGTGAAATAAACTTGTAACTAAAAATTCTAGATATACCTAATTATTATACACTTTTTTATTTTAAATAAGTAAGTATAAGTAATTACAAAACATTTTTAAATGAGTTTATTATTAGTAGTAGTAGTGATAAATATATAAAATATAGCGATAGAATATAAGATAAGTTGTGTTGTAATGCTTTTGGTAATATTATTATCACAGACTTTCCTCACTCCAAGTCATTAGTACTTCTATGAGTAAATATTTGAGTTGTGTATACATTTTTCCCTTTGTTCTGTTAGTAATTAGATTTTAATTACAAATATTTAATTTAGTAGTTTTATTACCGAAATTTAGTAGTAGTAATAGATTCTTACTAATATAGAAATTATATTTAAACATGGATATTCATCTTGGATGTTCCAATTCTTGATAAGCTTGCTTGTCAAAAATAGGAACAAGTCTCAAAACTGCGACATCGGACCGCCCATAAAGTCTGCAGTAAATAGCCTGGTCTTTAGTCAGTTGCACTGAGACCTTTGTAGAGTGAATATCGATGAATATATATTGAATGTCAAGGTATGTACACAGAGTTCGATCTGGCCGCGCCTAAAATACAGCCTCTTCCCTCTGAATGCTTCCTCACTTTTCTTCGACGCAAACGTAGAGAATCTCATACTTTTTCTTATTCTTGAGAAGCTTGTACTTAGTAGCGACGAGAATATGGAATAAAACTCATAATATGAGAAATACATGTTAATGAAGAAGATGTTTAAGATATTATAATGGAGATCAATAAAAATTTTTCTGAAAAATCTCCTGGACCTTAGGTGTTATTTTGACAAAGAAATGGAGATAGAACTAAACAATAAGCCAACGAATGTCAACTAAATAATAATCAGTCTTACAAACAGTATGTTACTTACAAAAGTTATAAAAAGGAATAATGTGTTATTGAAATTTTAATTGTTGTCTTTAAATATTGTTGTTCGTAAAAAGAATAAATATTTTAAGCCTGTCACAACAGTAGTGGTAAATAATGAATAATAGGAACTACATGACGTCAACAGTCAACAATTTTACGCAACGTAGGCGTCATCTTCGCTTTGTCCACGTTAATTAATCAAAATGACATCTTAAAGTCGCTCCCAAGTTATTACTTGAAGATGTACTTTTAATGTATTTTTGATACTCTTTAGGATAAATGATAGTATAAATTGAAATAAAGTATCATGATTTATTCACTTTTTCGCGTACCACTTCTCTAAACTGCTAACAAATTGTATTAATGAAATAATTGGAAGAAAATTATAAAAGTGCAGTTTTCACTCTTATATTAATAACAATAATACCCTCATTGTTCAACAGAGGACATCCATTCATAAAACAAAAATATGGAATACAAATAAATACACACACACACACATATATACATATATATATATATATATATATATATATATATATATATATATATATATATATATATGTGTGTGTGTGTGTGTGTGTGTGTGTGTGTGTGTGTGTGTGTGTGTGTGTGTGTGTGTATAGTATATAACATAAATGAACAGTGGAATACTTCATTAACATATAACTTATACGACAGTTAAGTTATATGTTAAGTTGTTGTTTCCCTAAAGATAGTATATCATCTGTACAATTGTTCAAATCACGAATGCTAAATATTACAAACACTGATGATGTTAACAGTACGTTAGTTCTTGCAGTTTGGCAAAAAAACATAGTTTCCTCTTGAGAACCTAATCTAGGTATACTAAACATGCTTTGTAATGCGAGGAATATACGTATACTGTTATGGAACAGTTTAAATAAAAATGAGAGGCTAGTAATCACCCTTCTAGAGTTCAATGACTAGATATAAAATATTTTTAACTGCAGAGTATAATCATAACTCCTTACTAGATAACAATTATCTATGCAAAATGACAAATACTTTAAGAAATGTCGTTGAATACTTTTAAGTTGATTCATATGACATAAATACGGGGGATAGTAAATAAAGCTACAATATTCTAATTTCGAACGAACTATCGCAAAATATAAACGTTTTAAAGTAGCAGACTGTTTTCAGTACTCTGAACATAAGACCAAAATTCTCTAATCCTCCAAAAATCACTATTAAAGTTTACTGAGTAGATTTTAAATAATTAGTATAAGCATCATCTTTTTGTGCTTTAATAATACCTTGTAATCTCTTTAATTCAAGATCTGTTAAGTGATGTCCTTTCTTAGATTTATTATGATGGTAAGTTTTCAATTTAATGTTGTTAATTATTTCAGCAGTATATAACGCTGGATATTTATGCTTATGTTTTATATACAGGAACAAACTGATCAAGCAAACTATAAATTTTTACATACATTATGATGTCAGTATAACTCCCTATTACTATGTAGTAAAGTATGATAAAACCCAGGTGAATTGGATTTCTTAAAATTGTATGTTTTATTATCACAATTGGCGAAAACGTTACAGGGTTTAGATGTAAGTACTTTTTTTTTTCTTTCTTTTTGCGTGGAGGAGGGAAAATCTTCATAGACTTCTGTAACCCGTGTTGCCAGAGGGTGTTGGATTCGCTCGAGTGAGGACCTACCAACTAAAACTCCGCCCCCTTTCATCGCCTCCAATTCGGAACCGCAGAGCATTACATCAAATTAGATTGAATTTTACTTTTAGTCTTCTAGTCGCCGTTTCTAGTTCTTTGCCTCTCTTCTTCGTTTATTCTCTTTTCGTCTGACTCTTTGTTCTTAAGCACCTTCTTTATGTATTCGTGGATTGTTCGCCAGTTCCCTTCTTTTACCACTATCAATTCTATGACATTATCCCTCGTTACAGCTTCTCCAATATTTTGTCACATTTCCTCCCTTTGGGTTGTCCATTTCTTGCATACGAAGAACGTGTGTTCTGGTGAATCCCCTTCTTCATAATACCAACATTCCTCCGAGATTCTGAGTTCAAATCTTTTTAAGTAATTGTTGAAGCATCCGTGTCCGCCAAGAAATTGTGTCACGTAGTATTCGATTTCCCCATGCTTACACGTTTCTATATTTTTTATTAACCCTTTGGTCCATCTGGCTTTCCCAGTATCCGTTTCCCAGCGTCGTTGCCATTCCTGATTTGATTCTCCCTGGATTTGTCTCTTGCCTTCACTACCTACTTCGTATATTCTGCTGCGTTCTTGGATCGTCATTTCTATTGACTTGATTCCCGTTATAACCTGGATTGCCTCTGTCGATATAGTGCGGTATGCACTGCCAACGCGTATAGCTAGTCTTCTCTGTAGTTTTGCGAGCGTATTTCTATGTTTTTGGTTTCGTATAGTTTTTCCCCAGATTGGCGCTGCATACAGAATAATCGAGTGGGCTACCGACCCCATCATCCTCCGCTTACTTGCCGTCGGCAAGTAAGCGAAAATGTAAGTACTAACCTCAATATTTACTAATAGGTAAGAGAGGTGGTGAACATTTTCTTCAACTATGGAATGAGAATCTCTTTGAGAAACACATTTACGGTTGTATATGCATAGATTTAAAATACTGTCATTCATATTAAGAATTGAATTAAAATGTTGAAAGTTATTGCAACTTAAAATATTTAACATTGCTCTTGTCTTAAAATCCAATATATCCGAAGCGATAAAGCGAGAAATATTAAAATCGGCTAGCAATGATTTTTAGTATTAGTAAAAGTAAGTTCTAAATTTTCTAAAAACAGTTCTAGATCATTGTTAACCTATGGTCCAATATCAATTAGAAGCACGTGCAAAACAAAATTTCCTAATACTAATGTACAACCTATTATATCAATAAGTCCACCAGATTATTAGTATCATCAATATTTAATAAGATTATACTGTACTTTACATTAAATACCACAAAACACCACCATCATTTGCTGGACCTGTACGTCGATAATCTTTATATTTACGAAAAACTGAGTAAGTATTAAGAAGAATTTCATTACTAGAAACGTCTTTTAACCTATTGCAAATCTACTAATAAAACTAATATTACTATAAATAAAAAAATAGTATTGTACTCTATTTTTCATTTTGAGTAATATTAGCTTTATTAGTATATTTGCAATAGGTTAAAAGACGACTCTAGTAATAAAATTCTAGATTACATAACAACGTCTTAATTATTCTCTCCATTAAAATTAAGTAAACAACAAATTTGCCACTAAAATTTAACGTTTTCTTTTAAAAAAAGTTATGTTATAAATTATTAGTTATAAATCATAACGTTTCATAATATGTAAACTCAACTGTGATATGTAATAATTATTAAAATCTATATTACTTTTACTGTTTTAACTTATTAAGACTTTTACTGTTGGTCAGTTGTCAAAATGAAATAATATGAGAAACATATAAATAAGTCTCTATTGCATGTGTTACATACATCAAAAGTCTATACAAATAATTGTATATCTACAAAATTTAATATTCTAATCCAATTCAATCCATGTAAAAGATACATGATCTAGATGTGTATTGAACCCATTAATGTCAGCATGACTGTGAGTATGACGTTTTTCTAATGACCTACTTTCTAATACAGTATGCATGTTTTTTTTAATTTTTTTACTTTCACCTGTACACGTATAGTCAGACTACAGATCTTGTACTGTTAGTTCCAAGTATTTCGAAAAGAAAATCGTGACTAATAAATGTTTTTAATCAGACTGATTGCAGATATTTATTAGCTAATAATTAATATTTAAATGATTTCATATTCCTGTTTACCATTTTCTTAAACCTCTTGTATATCATCGTGAACCCTAACACGCAAGTGATACATTATGTATAAATATACTCATATAAGATAAGGTACATTCTCGTACATACATACTTTATGTACGAGAATAAGCATTTTGCTTTCTATGCACTCCAATCATCCAACGAATATTGGGGTGCGAAATTCAGTTAATCCATGCTACCATACCAAAACCTTAATCCTATCCTGTGTTTAACAGATAAATAAAGCATTCTTCCGTGGCATGTATTTTTAATGTGAATATATGTGGGTCTTAGACAAACGCCTACATGGGGGACTTTTACATCATTAAATATTTGTCTATTAGTTTCAGCTAAACAAACCATTTCCGCCTTTTTGTTTCAGTTCTCGTGAATAAATTTATGTGTTAAGGTATGTTACACATACTCACGTTGTTAGTCCATAATTTGTAAGAAAATTATAGAAAATTTCACTCTTATTTGTTTTTTATTAAGTGAGCTAACTGTATATTGTATATCTCTTACCATTAGTCGGTATCTATGACACGGTTGTTAATTAATAGTTATGTTACTTTAATTTTTATTGTATTATTACTGTAATTCGGTTGAGATACATATATATATATATATATATATATATATATATATATATATATATATATATGTCGTAGTCTCATGGTGAAATACGTCAATTCGTGAAAAACCTAGGCAGTACATGAACTGCCGGCATATTATGTAAATTATTAATGTTACACAATCTGCCTAGGCATTTCATGAAACGCCGTGCTCGTCTGGGCATATGATGTTTCAAGTCGTACTGCACGATCTGCCGTAAATTAGATATCGACTGTTCGTGAAGTGACCAGCGTTGCCCAGCAGATTGTGTTCTATTACTTGTGCTTATTTGTTTTGTTTAATGGAAACTATGGAAAGTAAGAGTGAAAAAGAACTGTTCGGTGAGCATTACAAAGAATACTACATAGCAAAGCCGAACAAACGACCGAGTACCATTAGTCAATTAAAGGAGGTGCGTATTTTTCTACATAGACTGGTAGATAGAAGCTCGTTTAAAGCAGTTTTTGGGATTGACTCGAAGCAAGGTCTGGAATCAACAAATCTCCCTAAATGTATTATTTCAACTATAACTACCGCAGAGGAGGTAGACAAATTGCAGAATGAAATAGATGCAGAATGAATAGATGTAACTCAACAATATGATAATGATCAGCACGAAGAGCAGCAAGATGATATGAATGAAAATGAATTAGGTGTTCAAGGATACACACTAGTCCACGAAGTGACAGGAAGAATCACCAGAACTCGATACTACTCAACGGTACAAAACAGAGAAGGGGAGGTTGCCAGAAGAGAATATGGTAATCCAACTGTCAAATGAAAATGACTTGATTGATTATGATAACAATCTTCTCGATACAGATGATGTACAAATTGAAATTGAGGCTATTGAGTTAGGCAATTGTGCAGAAAATAATACAGATAACTGTATTGTTTGTGAAAACAATATAACAAATGACGTGAGTAGGTGTGATATTTGTAAAATGCCGGTACATTTAAATTGTACTAACGGGAAAACATGTGCGATTTTTGTAGCTCTGAGAAAACTATAAAAACTCAGCAGGAAGAAAGCTTTGCGGCACAAAAACGCCAAGCAGAACAGATGATTGCGATTACAAAAAAATGCTACCAAACATAAACATCGGCGACTGTATCTTAGTTAATGTTGATAAAGTTGATCGCAGTCCAGGAGATCCACCAAATCTTATTTCAGTAGTTACGGATATTAACAACGGCGTATACCAGGTTGCTACTGTTGGCGGAATTATCAAATCGTGGTTCAATAGATCTGACCTTAAAAAAGCAACATCAAACTTTGTTAACCTTAATCAGGTAAATAAATCTAAATTTATATCAATTAGAGAAGCCGCCTCCTTTGAATCTTTGCTTAACGGGCAGGGGTATGTAAAATGTTCATGCCGACCCTCTAAGGTGCAATGTAAGACCAATAGATGCAAATGTGTTAAAGCAAAACTGCAATGCAATTCCAGATGTCACAAAAGTAGCCCGTGCGCCAATAGGTGATAAAAAATTCTGTATATAGGTAGCTAGTTTATTTTTTATTGTTTTATTTTGTTGTTTATTGCAAGTTTGAAGATTATTTTTATTTTTTTAAAGAGAATTTTATTTTTTAGTTGTAAAATATATGGATTTTATCTGTATTATTATTTTATTTCAACCATATAGATAGACGATAAATCAGAGAACACAATCTGCCGGCCATCGTGGTCACTTCACGAACAGTCGATATCTAATTTACGGCAGATCGTGTAGTACGACTTGAAATATCATGTGCCGAGACGAGCACGGCGTTTCATGAAATGCCTAGGCAGATTGTGTAACATTAAGAATTTACATAATATGCCGGCAGTTCATGTACTGCCTAGGTTTTTCACGAATTGACGTATTTCACCATGAGACTACGACATATATATATATATATATATATATATATATATATATATATATATATATATATATATATATATATATATATATATATATATATATATATATATATATATATATATATATATATATATATATATATATATATATATCTGTGGGGATTGCAGTAAAAAGTCCCAGTAATTTAAATAAGCTAATATTCCTAATGTAATGCAGAAACAAATCACTTTTCATTTGCTCTCAAATCATTCGAAGAGTTGTTTGAGAAAATAGTCCCATTATATTATAACTGAGCTTTCTCCTTAAAAATTTATTAGACGATTGGTGAAGCGGTTTAACAGTAGTTTCGGTTCATTCAAAAAGTTGGATTTGATGCTGCAAACTATTGGGGTGTTAAGGGAGTGAAAAATTTTTATAAAAAATAAATATAACAGTTTAATATAACAAGAAGATAGAATTTATTTCCTTTACCAAAATTGCTTTAACATTCCTTAAATAAAACGAAATAAACAATTAAAATGCGGAATTATGAGTGTACAAACACAATCGATAATAATTAAAGAACCAAATAAAATTTTACCACAGTTTTATAAGGGTGTCTTATGCTCAAACCTATATGATCTTCTGTAGGGACTGCAATGCCGCTATATATTTTCAGTCCCTATAGGTATTTGCTATAGGTATTTGCAGAATAAAAATGTGTAGTCCCGCTAGATCCCGGTATTTCCGGGATCCTGCATGGCTATTATAAAGTTTTAGAAAGCATCTTAAACATAACTAGGAATATAAATAAAACGTAAGTTTCTTAATTTATTTTTAATACAAAATCAGAAATGAAAATTAATATACTGAAAATGTTTCCTCAGGAAACATAACATACTCGATGTATCGTCATCCAGATTGCTTCTTATATTGGTTCACCAGCTGCCGAAAACGCTCGTTTAACTTCCACACTTGTAGGCGGAATCGATTTAAGACAATTGAGTTATATCAAGGTATTTACCTCCTGTTCCACCAGACTCATGCTAAGCCATCTCCTTTTAAATAAGTGACTAATAAATTAGTATCTGACTTTAGTTTTGTGATGCACAAGGTTTTACTATGTAGAATATATTCTAATTCTTCTCGTAATGAAACTGATGAAGAGGTAGAAGCTTTTTCAGTCTGTGCAAAGGTAGAAAGGGGCATCTCATTTTCTTGCTCCTCGAACAGTTAAATTACAGGTATTAGTTGAAGTTGTAGTTAAAGGTGTCATCTTGATTCTCTGTTTGAAGTTTAACTATTTAGATGTATTTTGGAAGTACATCAAAGTGGCTGTCAAATTAGTAAGCCGACGCTGTGAAATTTTTTGTCTCAGAACAGCGCGCAAAACTCAAAATACAGAAGTCGCGTGCGTTACGTGCGTATCATTTGCCAATCCCGCTAATTCTGCAGAATCTCGGTCATATAATCCCGATTTATCAGTACTGAAAAATAATACTGGGTCCCGGTATTTCAGAATCCTGGTATACCGGGACTTCAGTCCCTAATCTTCTGTATTGAATCTACTTAGCTGGACTTCCAGGCCTACCAGGTTACATAATTTAGAGGTAAGTATTTCCTAAATAATTCGGTATTGAGGAATGCTTAAAACGCTAATATAAGTTCTGTTACAGATGATAGAATGTATAACTGATGACATTCAGCTCCATCGTGTCGAGATTCTTACTACTACCTGATTTGGGTAGATTCCCTGGTAGTTCATATTCAGAGGAAGCCCGAAAATTTACGTAAAAATTGGTGATGTTACTCATGAGAAAATATACATTTAATGATTTATTAAAATTCTGATTCTAAAGGAACTCGGAAATATTTGTCAATTGTTGATTAAAAGATAAATCATTTTAGTAATTGTATTGTACCTGTATAATTATGAAATCTGATTGAGTATTATATGTATATTTTAGACCCGTAATTCAAAAATTTTAATTTGAATAATGCTAATAAATATAGGATTATTAATGTTAACGTAATTTTGAAAACTTTAGAAAAAATATTAGTTCAAAGAACTCTTAGAATTGAGAACTTGAAATATTAATTTTTCCGTCTTTGGTAATCAATTGACAAACGAACTAGGTGAAATGATACATTCATTGCATAAGATAAATACTTTTCAGAGCCCCATATATGATATTCAATTATATTTATTAACAAGCCCATTACGATGCAAATGGGCCTCATCAATCACGATAATTTTGCAGAACTTCCTGCGTTTTCAACACGCAATCAACGAATGCGTCATACATCACTGTACATAGATGCTAGTCTTAATTTTTGTGACAGCTGTATTTGGTAATGGTTTAGGTAAGGATCTTTCTCAAAATTCATTATATCCTAGTCTTTATCAGGTTTATCACTACACTGACAGACTGGCATCTTTACATCACTAACTTAGTCGATTTCATCTCTAACTTAGTGATTATATTCACAATTAATTTTCAAGATGGTGTTTGAATGGGACCACAAACTCTACGAACCCTGAGAACTGTCTGTATAAAATGTTCACCATATACATAGTGGTTTAAAATGAGTGAATGATTGACTGACGGCTATTAATAAATCGCAGCCATAGGTTTAATAGTAAAAGATTTGGAGTAATTTTAAATGAAACGTCTTAATGGGAAACCCTATATTACTCCAGCATTACTTGGTTTCCTTGAACTAAACCTTATTTAACATATTTAAAGAATGCTCTATTGCCATCAGTAAATGGTAATCAATAGTAATGAGAAAGAAAATATATATTTTTTTTCAGAAATAACACCACATTTATTTTATTCATTTATTAACAAAACTATTCATTTCTACCTGTGTTGTACAATAGAATTAAGAAATTCTGTTGGTAAATTCGTTGACATAATTTGCTTGAGTATTCTTATCAGAAAACCTAAATTATGTTGGATATCAAATTGGCAAAAGGGATATTTTCACTCTATATTATAATCACATGAAACATTAGTTTAATAATTTCTAGCGATTTTATTTCAAAAATATGTAATATGAAAAGGAATTCATCAAAATATACCCGAAGAATTTGGCTCCAATGTCCGAGGGATATTGATTCATCTAAGCATTATAACTTAAACATTGTTTATACATACATATATTGTCTATACTACAAGAACAATTTCATAAATTATATCCATTACTGCTTAACTACTATTATATCATATGAAGTGGTGCGGAAAATAGAGAAAAATTATTTGTACAAAACGTTCTGTTTTAGTATATACTCTTTAGAATGAGACTTGTTACCTAGTTCTCTAGATTTCAATGTGTTTTTGTTTAGCAGTTGAAATATTATAAAGTAGTTTTAACGACAAAACTTTAGTAGCAGACATTATTACAACCTGAAATGTAGATACGAACATTTTGTATACAGACGTGTCTATAAAATTACATACCACTGTTCTATATACATATACATACATGTATGTATGTATATGATGAAAGATAATGGTGAGAGTTTGTGCCTATTTAAATTTGTATGAAAAATCATTTGTATCTGTTTCAGTTTTATCTTATACATTAAAAAACATAAATATATCTGGAAAGAGATTGTTCAGATTGAAGAGAGGTAATGATTACATGACGATTGCATTATTGTAGAATAATGTATATATGTAATATTATACAGATTAATTTGGAAAGAGTGAACAAAATGTGAAATGAATTTTAATATGTAGGTGGATTTGTAAATAGTTACCAGTTGTTTATTTTGTTATGAAAAGTGTTGGTAACTGTATTCCATGTATAAAAAGAAGTTTGGATATACAAAACTATTTTTTCTCATAAAAATGTCATGCGGAAGAGACAATTCCAAAAAGTTATTCGTACACTTCCTTTGAAATTTGCAAAGATTACATGGTTTTCATTTATGAAACTTAATGGTATACGAGGAATGGCTAGAAAAAAACCGGACTGATTATTTTGTCTCTAAATGGCAACATAGTCACGCTTCATCGATGCACAGCAATGTGGCGTGATATTTCCCCCATCCACCACTAATTTGAAGGTCGTAGGTTGTTTTGTTTGTTCGCAACATAAAACTGTACTACAGTGTGCATTCGCGTTTCGTTGATGAACATTTGCGATGACCTTTTGAAGACCATTGAAAGGGAACCTAGGTTTCTGGAGAGTGATAACGTGTGACGAGTTATGATTTTTTACCTACGATCCAAAAACAAAGCGGCAGTCGATGCATTGGAAAAGTCCGAGTTCACCACGACAAAAAAAGGCACGCACGAGCAAGTCAAAGTTCAAAGCGATGATGATTGTTTTTTTCGACATTAAAGGGATTGTGCATGTTGAATGGGTACCTGAAGGTCAAACTGTCAACCAAGAGTACTACAAAAAGGTGTTGAACACGCTTTGCGAACGGGTAAGAAGAAAACCATCCAAATTGTGGAAATATCGGTCACAATGAGCTCTCCGTCAAGACGTTTTTGGCCAATCATGAGATCCCCGTGTTAGAACATCCGCCCTACTCACCTGACTTGGCCCCGTGTGATTTTTTTTTGTTCCTAAAAGTCAAATCTGCTTTAAAGAGAACAAGGTTTGCTACAGTAGAGGAGGTAAAAAAGAAAGCGACGGACGTCATGAAGTAGCTTTCAGAAAATGATTTCTAACACTGCTTTGCGCAGGGGAAAAATCGCATGGAGCGGTGTAGGGATCGAGGAGAGGATTATATAGAGGGAGGTAAAATTGTTGTGAAAAAAAATAATTAATAAAATGTCTCACAGCACCAGTCCGGTTTTTTTCTAGCCATACCTCGTAAAGATGAGCTTGATAAATGTTTCTGGTGCGGCGTGTAATAGTAGTCAATAATGAAATTTGAGAGGAACGTTGTATTGAACATTTTTAATGGAAGTATCCACCACAGTACAGAGAAAAGTCACACTTAGCTCTATGTTTCTGTTCTAAGGATATGGATGAGTAAGGTAGTATATATATATAATGCAGTAGAATACAGTACAGATAGGTAACGTAAACTTACGAAATCAAATATATCTTCGCTGAATCAACTCAAAATAATTCAAATGTTCTGGATGCTCATGGGCATTAAATGCCACTAGCCTTACTTATTTCCAACAACCATATATGGGATGTAACAGACATAGGATGTGACAGTGATATTTGACAGCTCTGTATTTACTAAGCGGCTATTTTCGTGTGTGTCACGAAATTTTTAGGTCGATGTATGAAATTCTTTTCGTTTGAATTTGGACATTTTGACAAAATCGATATAGTAATCGACCCTTGCGATCAACGTGGTAACTTTTGTTTTTTTGATCCAAAGCCTCTAGAGTCATACTTCGGAGGTGCCTCTGATATGAGCGAGGGGCGGCGCAATATTATTGTTATTTGCTTACTCGTCGAATATTAAAAGGCTAAAGACCAGATACGTTGCTCTCTCTATAAAATATTTATCGTTATCAGTGACATTTTCTCATTTCTTCGAGATGGTTACTATCTTCAAATATTCGCCATTAGAAAATTTTATTTGACTGCAGTTGTCAAAGAAACTAATTGATACATACCTTGTTAGTTATTGATTGAAGCAAGTAATAAATATGGAACATAAATATAGTTGAAGACAACATTAATCGTTGATAGTAATCATTCTTCGAGAAATCTGGATATATACAAATGTAGTTAAATGGGTATCTACGATAATATATCTAAAGCATCTCAAAATAGTCTAGAGATTAAAAATACAATGTTCAGGCTTTTGTAAGAACAATTTCCGAAAATTTTAATTGTGAATTTTAAAACATCTCTATATTAAAATGTATCTTTTGAAATATCTTAAAAATTCCGATTGAACTCCGTTTAGATACTAAAATTGAATTACGAGAACGAAGTCTCGTAATCGAAGCAAAAATAAAACAATTTTATTAAATCAAAATTGACTATTAAAATAAACTTACGTTTCCCAACACAATTTGACACTTTACTTGATTAAGTACCTACTCAAAATGCCATTGATGTATAAAGAAAAGGACAATATATTCCAAATTGTTATCGGATGTTTTGAAATGTGTCTTTAGTAATTAGGTTGTTTTAGGTTCAATACTGCTTCTTAGGTTTTGAATATTCTAATGTGGAGTTATAACCCCAGAGGAAGAAAATCAGTTTAGTTATATCTGGACATCTTGCCGGCCACTTCAGAGCGCGGCTTCTGCTAATACATTTGTCGAGAAACTTTTAATCTAGATATTGTAGAACATGTAATGTATAATATGGCGGTGCGCCACACAGTGAATTCGAGACAAAAAAAAATCAGTTTCACAAGATGAAATTTTTTTTGATCTAATAAACATTTCTTACCGATTATTATCAGTAGAAACCAGCTGCAATACTCGTTTTACAACAAAAACATTTAATCTGACAAAAAAAAAACGTAAATCTGAAATATTGTGTTGTTTAGTAAAATGGCGGGTGATTTTGAAATCATTCACATTCTTATCCATTAGTTCTGACAACTATATAAATCTAATGTTGTTCAGGGTTCCCATGCTATGATTATAAGCTAGAAAATAGATCATTCGAGAAAATTCGTGAGAGCTGGATTCTCACCTCCAATTCGAGAATTAGTGGTGAGAGTCAGTCACAACATGCGAATTTAGAGACAGTATTTAAAAGTGTGTTTAAAAAAAGCTCCGAGTTCCTCCAACTTATTTCGGCTTTTTTGTGGGTTAGACAAGTAATAGTCTAACAAGTACAAAGTAGCTGTAGTCCAGGAAAGCCTAGTTTCAGCCACCTAAACCTGCTTACCTGGCCATAGCACAATTGTATCAAAACAGTTACAGCTCTTATTGACCTATATGGGTAAATAGTGATTTCTATTCAAATACTATTATTGTTTACTTCAACACGTGGTGCTTTGCTAATCAAACTTGTTTTTTTTTTCAAAAATATAGCTAGACAGCAGAGATCACCAAGATCGATGAAAACATGATTCACCCACTAGTAATAATTCTCGAGGTAATTAACTGCTGTTTTCATATTGACCCAATCAAGTTTAGATTGTATGCTCCTCAGGAAACTGAAAAATTAGCTACTACACTTTACCCATGTTATTATATACCATCAATACTGCATGGCATACTACATGGTATACAGTACTCCATTTTATAGTGGAAATAGTGGAAGGCTGCAATTGGGTCTGTTGGCTTGCTTTCTGGAGAAGTACAGGAGATTCGCAACAAATACTACAAAACCTTTCAACTCAACCATTCGCGAAAGATATCGTATTAGGATACAAATGAGAATGTTTACCACCGGATCCATGAATCTTCCGACCCATACATCTCAAACTTGAAGCCTGAACCAAAGTCAAAACATCTCCCACTGAGTGCAGACATATAGCAACTATTAAAATAAAGTAGATTTTTATTTCAAGGAAATACCTGTGTTGTTTTTAAAAAAAATGTTTTTATTTTTTAAATCATTATTGACATAATTCTATTTTATCAATACTAGTGAAATAATAAATCTTATTTAACAGTAAACCTTGTTTACTTATAGGTTTGTTTAAACGTATTTATTTTAGTTCTATCTTTGAAATCATATATCAATTTCAGGTTTTATTTAATATGTTGCTTACATTGTACCATAAACAATAGTGAATTTATGAAGAATTTATTGTTCAAAAACTTTTTTCTAAATTTACTTTTATTAATAATGTATAGGAACGCAATATTAATGAAACTACGAACATCTCTCTCGAAACATAATACTAGAACAACAGTTTATTATATTAAAGGTTTAGTCATGCAAAATGATAATGATGGCAAATTCCCGCATGACCAACGATCGTGATCTAATCGACTTGCTAGTTGTTTCATTCGATTCCTCTTTAAAAATTACATAAGAAGCACCTCTAAAACCTTCGGTTAACAAGAATTCGCCCTTGAATAGATTTTTTCCCAGAAACTCAGCATTTGACTCCACTGTGACGCCATCCTGTTGATAGTGTAAATTGTCAGAACGACTCGATTCTCGATTTCCGACTTATATGTTACTGACAGAGATCGTATCGATAAAGATGTATACGCCATAAAGTTCATTCGTCATTTGTCCTGAATCAGGGTACCGTGTACGGCACTGATGAGAACTAACAAGTTCGAAACAGCTGTATGTGGTTCGGTTCCGATCCTGGACAAATGTCGAATCCTACCTGTGGCGGGTTTTATTTTTTGAAACCTTATCTGATCGTGCAGAACACGAGAAGGGGTCGAGGATCGCTTCGGGGCATAATTCAATGCCTGGCGGGGCTTTAGCCCGAGGAGTAGTTGTTTCCTAGAGCGATTATGTAATAGCTTTGCTATTCGGGAACTACTTTGATAGCCGCTTGGCGGCTTGGTGGTTCCTTTCTCGATTTCCGACTTATATGTTACTAACAGAGATCGTATCTATAAAGATGTATATGTCATAAAGTTCATTCGGCATTTGTCCTGAATCGGCGTACCGTGTACGGCACTGATGAGAACTAACAAGTTCGAAACAGCTGTATGTCGTTCGGATCCGATCCGGGACAAATGTCGAATCCTACTTGTGGCGGGTTTTATTTTTTGAAACCTTATCTGATCATGCAGATACACGAGAAAGGGGTCGAGGATCGCTTCTGGGTATAATTCAATGCCTGACGGGGCTTTAGCCCGAGGAGTAGTTGTTTCCTAGAGCGATTATGTAATAGCTTTGCTATTCGGGAACTACTTTGATAGCCGCTTGGCGGCTTGGTGGTTCCTTTCTCGATTTCCGACTTATATGTTACTAACAGAGATCGTATCGATAAAGATGTATATGTCATAAAGTTCATTCGGCATTTGTCCTGAATCGGCGTACCGTGTACGGCACTGATGAGAACTAACAAGTTCGAAACAGCTGTATGTCGTTCGGTTCCGATCCGGAACAAATGTCGAATCCTACCTGTGGCGGGTTTTATTTTTTGAAAAAGTGTAAATTGTGTTCATTCAACATCGAGTTTTCTTTTCCATCGACTTTATTTGTACATCAAAATTATGCGCCATAGTACAAGGAAGTGAAGTTAAAGTAAACACTCTCGTATCTTACTTTGAATATAAGTAAAAGAAAAGTTATATGTTCTACAAAATTAAAAGGAACATAAAACTTCGGTGTTGTGTATGAGACTCCACAAAAATAATATCTCCTGCATTGCATAACATCGTCCTTAGAATATTCCAGTAATTATTTTGTATTTTATTTACTCAGTTATTTTATTTTTGATTTTCTTCCAATAGCTGAATATAGTATGATAATAACACCTGTAATAGGGCGTATTCAAGGTAGAAGGTGTCATTTAAAATTTTTAAGTGGGGGTATCTGGGATTAAAGAGATGCAACAGAAACTATAATGGACACTGACATTAAACTTCCTCTTCGATGTAAAAGTTTGTTTCCAGTAGTCAATTTCCTTGCTAAAATAAATAATGGCTGTGTGTAGTTCTGAAATGGAAGCAGTGTGTATGCAAGATGTATGATCACAATGCTTATGATATTTTCCTATTACTTTAGGAAATACTTTTAATATATTGGTGAAAGTCTACTGGATTAAATAAAACTTTATCACTCTTAATGGTGCAAAAATGGTGCACCATTAAACACCGATGTAAGTGGTAAAATTTTACACCACTGTAATTTTAAATTTTAATGCATTTTAGATATAAAACAAAAACGAATATACCACGGTATAGTACTTAATTCTTACGATGTAAGTATTATACAGTACAATTTGTGGCAATCCGGCTGCGCGTGATTTTTTAGTAAAATGAACTTATGTTTGAGTGGTATTCTTTTTTAATTAACTATTTTTAACAGCGCGATTCCACCTAATCCTCAAATTAGTAGTCTTCTAGAGATATTATTCTACCTAACCCCACAACCGGCAGTCAAGTAGTTTTGTGGGTGAAATCCCAATCGTTATCAGTCCCAAGAAGCAATCATTCCTAATTTGATACAAATTTTTCAAAAGAATTATTGCTTATCTTACTGAAATATTTGTTAAATTTTAATATCGTAGTGGAGTTTCTAGAGGTCATTGATATGTATTTATAATTTCACTGAGGTATATCCATAACACATTTGCGCTTCGCAATAATGTAGTAAACAATGTAAAGAAATGTATATTTTATATTTATATTTTTTTATTATAGTCTATTTAATAAGGACTAAATATAATATTTAACCTTACAAAGAATGTATTCTTCTGTTAAGTAAATTATGTGAGTATATTGTTATTTACATATTAAAACTATTTACGTAAATATATTATGCAATAACTATAAATATATATTAAAACGTATATTAATAAACAGTTTTAAAACTTTAAAACGGACTTCTCCGCACGTAGAACATCTCTATCTCGAAATTGAGTGACCGAGAAAAAATAAACCAACACATAAATGCATGATATCTGTTTTATGCGACAGTTTTACTTTCTTCAGATAGTCCACCCTCGTGCTTTCTCATGACCACTGAAGAGGGTGGAGTGTATCCTATTCACCTCAAAATCAATAGATGTCGTTTGGTAGACGTCGCTAATCAGAATCAATTGAAACCCGATCGATCCGACAGGATTTAATTGAGTGATCGTGCTAACAATAAACTTTTCAAATAGTCCACCATTGTGCTTTCTCATGACCCATGAACATGGTAGAATGTATTGTATCCACCTCAAAATCAATAGGTGTCGTCTGGGAGACGTCCCCGATCAGAATCAGTCATAACCCGATCGATCCGACATGATTTAGTTAAGTTATCGTGTTAACAAAAAAAATTCTTAAATAGTCCACCGTCGTGCTCTCTCATGACCCATGAACAGGGTGGGGTGTATCTTATCCACCTCAAAATCAGTAGGTGTCGTCTGGGAGACGCTCTCGGTCAGTATCAGTCAAAATCCGATCGATCCGGTACGATTTAGTTGAGTTATCATATTAACAAAACAAATTTCTCAAATAGTTCACCATCGTTCTCTCATGACTCATGGACAGGGTGAGGTGTGTCCTATCTACCTTAAAATCAATAGGTGTCATCTGGGAGACGTCCCCGGTCAGAATTAGTCAAAATCCGATCGAGCCGACACGATTTAGTTGAGTTATCGTGCTAACAAGAAATTTTAATGCCGACGACAACGACGACACACATACAGCAAACATAAAAACCACTTCTTTTTTGTTTTTAGGCCGAAAAACGATTTGTTTTTTCACTTTTTCTTTACACGATTACATTACTTTTCCGCTAGTATAGTGGAGTGTAGAAAAGTAAAACTATTTAAATTTGTATATTCAATAAAACTATCTTCTTTACAAGAATACTTATGGCTTCATAAAAACTTCTTACTTAAATGCTTCATAAAACCTATGCAAGTAGTACTTCACATAAGATATTAAAGAACTTTGCTGCATGTTTATGAATATATAAATATTTCTTGAGGAACTTGAATGACTGTAGCTTAATTATTCATTGGTGTTCATGAAATACAATTCCACCCAAAATAATCGAACACCACGTAAACAACAAAATAATGAATTTCATTCCGCTTATTTGCAGCATTAAAACACTGACAGTTTTTGAAGTTTGATTAGTCTTTAGTTTTCATTGGTGTTTGTAGTTTTATTTACCACTGATTTAGTTTTCTTTATGGATTATTAAAAATGGCATTTTCAAAATAGTCACATTGATAACTCAGCAAAAGTTGTTTCGAGTAAGTACCAATTATTTATTAGATAAATATGAAATATTGATAACATACTCTATGATTTAAGGAAGTATGCCATTCAGTAGCGAGCAAGACGATTTTATTTTTATTGCGCATTTATGAAGTGGAAATTGAAATTCGGATGGAACATAAAATGTTCCTTATAATCTTGCATTGAACAATTTTCCGAGGAAAAATTTAAACAGTTTTAAAAACTCTTGTCATCAAGTATCATGATATTAAGAAACGCATAACCGAACACGTTTAACATCTTCTAACACATACAAATTTAGACAAGTACAGAAATTATCTTTATAAAAAACACTAGAAATAAAAATATTACTTAAATATTCAGTGTTAAAAAATATGTATTTTTAAAAATTTAAACTTGGTCAATACGATATTATTAATTATAGTATTTATCATTTATTAGAAACAGAAATTACATATTTATAGAATACAAAGATATTTTTACACTTGTATATAGAATAGAAATTCATTGATACTATCTCACTAACATAAAAAACCACTTTACAAGTCGAAATAATATTAAGGATGATAAAGTAAGTGGGTGTGGTTGGAGACAATTCCTAACCAAAATAGTATTTACTGCAGAAACATTCAATTTATCAGAAATTCGGATTTTAAATTGTCACATTTATTTATTATCGACTTTCCTTTGTTAATTTTAACGTACAAGGTTGTTATATTAAGTTTTCTTATTGTTCTAATTGTTTATCCTTCAATAACACATCATATTCCTTTTTAGGTTAGATTTAACATATATTTAGTGAGTTATTTAGTAATATCATTAATCCTGAATAAATACTAACTTCTAAACTGTTCAGAAACAATTGTTATGTTATATAATTTGTTAACACAATAGCAACTGCATAATTTTCTCACAGTAATCAAAGTAAAAGCAGATTTATGTACTCAATATCCTCATTAGCGTTTCCACATTCATTAAACTTTTATACTAAGGATAAGGATAAGCTATTTATCTAACATTTTTCATGCATACTGTATTCACGGATATGTGGGAAATAACACAAATCATAATCTTTACGTGTGGTATAAGTATTGTAATTTGCTTTGACACTCGAGATCTTAACAAAAGTTCAATATTGCGTAAATACATTCAAGCTTCAAAATTAAAAAAAAAATAATAAAGTTAGATCTTAGCTCTGAAAGACTTGTGCATGAGCAACGATATTCTCACTTTCATTCATATTATGAAGTTGAAAATTAACTATTTCTTAGTGAAAGTGCCAATTTAATTTAAATTGCATAAATGGAAACATTAATGTAGAGAAGTTTAACTCTTAGTGATAGTTTAAAGTTAATGAAAATACTTAAATCCACCCTTTTCATATATAAAATTATGTCAAACACCCTTCCCTGATCCGATGCTTCCGAACTAAATAGCTGATCGTGTCCATTTTACCAATTCGAAAAGTAATTTTTTTTGAGTAGTACACGTGGTATTCTCTAATTTTCGATGGCAGTGCAGAGTAAAGTATTCCAATACTATATTTTCATATTTCAGTTTAAAGGTGTTTTCTCTTTTAAACAATAATATTTCTTTTATACCATAAAAATTATTCTAAATCATTCTTATTATTCTAAAATGCCGTATATTAAATGAAATAGGTTTGTATGGAAAGGTGGACTTCAAATATGGAAGGTGGAAAAAAAGTGGAAAATTCACACCAACGGGCAGTACAATTCTAGAATGCCTCACGGTGCTTAGTTTACCCTGCTTGTGTTGAACTGCAGACACCCTATATATCCCTTTGATGTAGATTTCGTAGGTTATTTTACACTAAATTTCAGATAGTATAGAATAAAACAGTTATAATGTATATAAGATTTTAACCCTGTTTTTTTAATTGATTATATGATGGAATTAAGATACATATAAACTTTAAAAGTAATTAAATTCCTCATATTAAATTTTTTATTGTTGCGATCTACAGCTTGATATTTACATCATAATTTATTTATGTCATATTTTTCCTCTCTTATCTAGTGTTAATGTACTTCTGAAAATAAATCGTTGTGTAAGCATTTCTACCTAAATTGCTTTATTATAAAAAGTGCGCACATACAGAAACTGTCTTCCTTTCCCTAAAGCTCTAGGCTGCGCAGGAGAAGATTACATCCGTGACGTTATATAATGGCCTGAGATAAGTAGCACTAACTGTGTTTTCCACAAAACACCAAAACACTATACACTACACTCGACGTGCGTTTCGCCAACAAAGTTAGCGTCATCTGGAGATGATTAAAACTAATCTTATTCTAACAATGTATCCTATTTATACCCAAATTATTGACTATAGCTCAGTGAATCCTGACCGTCACGGTTGCGGCTCACCGAACTATAACCGTCACGGTTATGGCTTACTGAACCACGACCATCACGGCTGCGGCTCATCGATTCACGAACATCGCAGCCGTGGCTTAGTGAGTCGTGAGTAACTAGCCAATAAAGCAGGCTATGTGGAATGGGCCCTCTGTCACTATTCATACTATTTTTACATTTTTCTATTTCTAAACTTTCAAATGCATCTAGCTGTCTTGTATTTGTTACATTCCTAATTAATCTTAAGTTGCTAATATCTATCTTATGGTTGTTCTCGAAGGCATTTTGGGCAACACTAGAATTGTCTATTCTACCATATTTGAGATGCATCATGTGCTCTTTGAACCTGGTTTGAATAGATCGTCTGGTCTGTCCAACGTACCTTTTACTACAGTCGTTACAGCTGATTTCGTAAATCCCCGACTTATCATTTGTGTTGATTTTATCTTTTGGATTGCCTAAAAGTTCTATTAATTTATTTTTTGACGAGTAAACCACCGTCATTCCTATATATCTAAAAATCTTACTAATACCACGAGTGAATCGAGGATCGTAAGGAATAGATACATATTTTTCTGGATGTTCTCTTTCAGTTTGAAAGGTTGAGTAATTTCGAAGTGTTTCTTTATATCTACGTTTACTAATAATTTTTTCAACTGTATCAATAGAATATCCATTACACTCAGCTATATCCTTGATTAGCGCTTTTTCTTTTTCAAACCTCTCTTTATTGAGAGGGAAGCTTAGAAAGCGATGTACTAGAAAATTGAGGCTCGCCATTTTGTGTTGAACTCAATGGTGGGAATCATTAGGGATATATCTGAGAGTACTAGTGCCTTTTCTGTATATATCGAGTTCCAACTTATTTTCTCTATTTCTAATAACTAATACATCTAAAAATGGTAGTTGCTCATCAGTTTCAACTTCGTATTTTACAAATTTGATAAGAATTGCTTGATCATATCCCTTTACGGTAAAACGTATTGTTTCTTATTATGTCTAGGTATTAAGGAAATCGGTGCATGACGTTTACTATAATAATTTGTTTTCTCTTCCAAACCTGAATTTGAAATATGGTCTAACTTTTAACTTAACTTAATCATAAAAAAGACATCGAAAAGTACCAAAACGATATATAATGACGACCCAGCCTGACAAACAGATAGAACCAAAAACGTTATTTTTTCATTTGAGAATAATCAGCCATCTACAAATATGCCAAAACAAGAAGTTTCAAGAAGTGTTATAAATCAAATTCGCACTTGTATTTTATGCGGAAACTTCACTGCTTTTCGACACCTGTCAGGGAGTCATCCATCTATCATAGACGTATACAGCGAGCAATGCATACCAAATGCCTGTATCCGAACTGAATGTATGTGTGCTTAAAAACGTTTCCTTTATTTGAACGAATTCGATTTTCGTGTCCACATATCACGCTCTCCACACCAAACGCCAGCATGTGAAGCTTTTGACTATTTGTCAGTGTTTATTTTGGTAATATAAATATTTACTTCGTGGATATTCCGTGTTATTTAAATGAATGGGCGTATGGGGTAAATATTATATTAAATCTGTCAGTTCACTCCGCGTATCTACTTAGCCTGGAATAATTATTTCAACTCTTTCCATTTTAGTACGATGATTGCCCTAGAAGAGATGCAGTTGAATTTGTCTTACGGCTTTTCAATTAATGCATCCCACATAGCTACTTATGGAAGCGGTTAATATCCAACATATCATCGCTAGGGAAGTAACTCTTTTACATTAAATATCCATTTTTTCTCTAGTTTCAATCCTGTTACATTGCCTGTTTTTTAAATTTAAAGATAACTAACTCACCATTCCATATAATAGTACTTTTGGAATTTTTTCTATATTTTTCGCTTTGGGAAGTTTCTATTGAATCACACATAATTTTCGTCTTTTAGACCCGAAGTTTTAATATTAAATTGGTTCAAAAATTCATTATAATTTAAAAGCAATGGTAATTTTAAATGTCTTTCAAATTACAATCCCTTTACGATAATAGTACACTTGTAAAACAGTTTAGTTAAGATCGGGTAAAGAACAGTAATTCTCCTCGCCAACCACTATCTAAAGTTCATTTTGACGCCGTTTGGTTCTAATCGTTGATTCGCTTAGAACTAGACCATATAGACATATATACAGAACTAGACTATACAGAACTAGACCATGTAGACCATACAGTTCTATAACTGCACAACAATATGAAATGGCTTCACCCACTATATTTTTTATCACATTGAACATTAAAATAATACAATAGGGAACCACTAAGCTCCCTGTAAGGATGATATCCCATCAAAGGAAAACCAATCTACGTCCCGAAATGTATCTTTCTCTTACATAGAGTATAGTTTTGTAATAGAGACTTAATTTAATAAAAACTATTTATTGCTTCTTATAATTTGCTTTGCTATTTTATAATTTTGGCATTTAACATTTAGCATTTAACTGGTATATGAGAACATCTCTAAATGCCCGCGTTACTTTTTAACATAGAACATAGATGCTCAATAATTTATGAAAGCAACATTAAGAGAGGCCTCGTGGCATGAGATAATAAACTTTGGCGATAACAAGGATAAAGAGTACATATGCCTTGACGGGGAATCGAACCCGGCTCTCCCAATTGCCGGTTGGTTGCTCTGACCGCTGAGCTATCGAGGCACACTCATTATCCTTGCTAATGCGCCAGTTTAATACGTCGCTACAGTACTGTCCCCCTAGAGACATGGTTTGTCTCGATACAAATAACGGAATGTGGCGGTCGCGTTCACCATTCTTAAGAATCGTTGTTCGGTAACCCCCAGACTATAGGGCGATAGATAGGATGGAGCCGGGAATCGAATCCGTGTATTTGAGATGTAAGGGAGATTCGATGTACTGGAACGAATCACATCACGTCGGGGTCACCACATTGGCGTTAGCAAGAATAAAGAGTGCATATGCCTTGATCGGGAATCGAACCCGGCTCTCCCAATTGCCGGTTGGTTAGTCTGACCGCTGAGCTATCGAGGCACACTCATTAACCTTGCTAATGCGCCAATTTAACGCGTCGCTACAAAACCAATATAAAAATCGTCTCTTATTATTACATAAATCATCAATTTATGTAATTTATCATTTTTCTAAAATTTTACATGTATGTTACCGACGTGATTTTAAAAATATATCTATATTATTAAGCCAATAACGTGATGACCTTTTATTTACTTTGTCTTTTTCAAGGACAAGGCTATGTAGGAGCGTGTAATTATTACTATGTAAATATTAGGAGCGGGCCTAATATTTACATAGTAATAATTAATGTTTTTATTTAATTGAATGCAGTGACCAAATTTCGTAAAATGGGTTATTATTGTTTTAAGTGATAACAAATCATAGTTTAGAAATCTGAAGTACCCATATGACCCTCAAAATTAGGAAATAAAATGGACATGTCGATTCTTGCACCTAATTCTGTTTGAAATGTCCCAAAAAATGTGTGTATATTTTGAAAATAAACTTTATTTTTCATTATTATCGAACAAAATAAAATACATTTTCAAATACCAAAATTAATTGATTCTTCTTCGCAGTTACCCTCTTCTTCGACTGCTTGTCCTCCATCTGAAACATTTTAGAAAGCTTCTCGAAAAAAAATTAAGGCATCTTTTTCCCATTCCTTCCCATAGTGTTTCTCTAATAGTTTTGCTATACTTTTTTTCTTGTCTTTATTAATCAGAACTCCAATTTTCAATTCCTTTGGTCCCATTTGCGAGATGTTTTTCCTCTTTTACATAAGCTTTTGAATGTTCTCATAATATTTTCATTCATGTAAAATACTTCGCCGCTTACAAGAGCTGTATTAATTAAAGTTAAGTAATTTTTTTAACAATGATTATCCTTTTTGAAGGTTGAAATTTAAAGTGTCAATATCCTGGTTGTTTTAAAACATTTTCAGTTTCACGTCTCCAATTACAAACTCTTCTCCAATTTCGTGAAAACTAGCAAACTTTTTGATCATACTGATGTACTCTTTTGGATCAATAACTCCCATTTTCTTGTTATAGATTTTTTCAATTTGACCTAAAACGCGATCGAGGGGAATATAAGAATGCCCAACAACCGGAAAGAGCGACTCTATTTTCTCTACATGTGGAGGAGCTTGAAATTGCAACCAATAACTCAACATACCAATGATAGTAGAATTCTTGTTTTGTGTCCCACATTCATCACACATATGTTATTCAACTGACAAAATCTACAAATTAAACTGTATCACGTGATGAAATATTTAGCTAGTATTGGTTCATTGGAAATGTATGCCTTTGCGTCTAAGACTGCAAGGGATATGTCGGGTTTTGCATCTGAGATGAAATTTTAAACTCAAATTACTTTTGAATTGTTGGTATTTGTTGTAAAAATTCCCTTGGGCCATGTCGAATTTACATTTTTAATCTATTGCCATAACAGTCCTATTTTTGAAAAAAGAGTGACTTGTCGGGTTTTGCATCTAGGCGACTGATTTATCATTTAACTAATTATACAACTTATTTTAAATTATAGAATCTATAAATAAATCCGTATTATTGAACAATGGGTTAAAGTTTTTTGAAACAGATTAAATATCAGCTCCTGTACGTATCTACCTTCACAGTATTAATACAGTTTTAACAATATATCTCTTTTTACATCAACTAAAGAAATTGATATATAAAAAGTAGGGAAACTCTTGCAAATAAATAATCACCATAGGTAAATTTCTCTTCTTAACTTAATCATTTATCATTATTTTTAATTTACGCCTTAGATAATAAATCCCACATGTACTAGTATGTGGGAGTTTAAATATGGAATTATAATTTTAAACATATTGACCTATTATAGATTATACTATACACCTACATTGTACGAGTATTAGAAATAATTGTGTATGTAAGTTTCCATATTACCAAGAGAATGTGTCAATGGAATGATGATGTAAAACGAAATTTGGGGAAAAAGCTATGAAAACGGGGTCACCAAACCATATACCTGTAACATAACTTATAAACTATTTATATATCTGTCATAATCAATCAAAAAAAATTTCATAATCAGAAAATAAATAAACGATTTCTAAATTTTCATTTTTCAATTTTAGAATTTCAAACTTATATTTGTTTATTTTTTCTTTATTAAAAAGGAAATTATATCAAATTAAAATCATATAAATAGATTTTAAAAATAATTATATTTTGTCAAAACTAAGGAATACATTCATTTTCTCAATCTAACGATGCATGTGAATCTCAGAATACATATTCAGAGTATGAAAAACATTTTGTAAATATTTATAATGATAACTTAGAAAAAGGAAGAGTCCATGAATGAGCAATATCTTTCTAGCAACTTTTTCCCCGTTTAAGCTATTTTATACTTTCTTCTATATACACTTTATATTTGAGACATGAAAAGTGAGATTGAGGATCAGCACCTTAATTTTCATTAATTATCTCTAATTGCTTGCATGCTTGCTTGTATACTTCTTTAGTGGATTAGTATTTTACTGCAATATTGTCAACTATTACAGAATCAACCTATTTTTTAATAATTTTAGGAATGACGACAGAGTTAGAGCTAGAGTTCTAGTCGTACTTATTAGTGACAAATGTATAGAAAAATATATCTAATATATTTCATTAATTCAATATATGATTTAGGTATTAAACTAATCTAGCAGATTTATAAAATTTATGTGAAGAACTAACAAAAAATGTAATCAATGCTGTAATAAATGAAGCTTAGCAAATAGGTTTGTGGGAAGCTATGTTATTAGAAAATACTTTAAGTAAAAGGCATTTCTGGTCCGATAGGACAGAAATTTTTGATTAATATGAACTAGTGATTTTATTGTAGAAAAAAATAAAAGTAATGAATGTCATTCTTATAGTGAAGAACTCGTATAAGTCTGGAGTGGAGATGATAAAGGTCAATATTTTCAATATTGCGAATTCTGAATTTAATATTTGTTGGTTTTGATGAATCTCTGTTTATGTTAAAGGAAACAGTAATTAGATAGTACAGTGTTCGATGGAATGACACGAATGCCGGACTTTTTTAGAAAATATAGAAACCTTATATAAATAAATACTGGTATTCTAGAAAACCACATTTAATGGGCATTGTTTCAGCATACTCGGACATATTAAAAAGTGAAATTAATGCATTCAGAAAAAAATATTAAAAACGGTGACAACTATTCAGTAGATGACCATCTCTCAAAATTTTATAGGTCTATATAAGGAAGCTTTTAAGTAAATGCATTTCCAATAAGAGTGAAAAATGGAATTTAGTCGAGTACCTGCAGAATTGCCTAATGGTTTTTCCTCAGATTTTTCATTTGAGGACATGTAAAAGGCAAAATATCTGTATCTGTCAAAAAATCTAACTGTTTAGAAAAGTCAGCAGAGGATTATTACTTTTTTTGTTTTTTTATTGTTAAGCTATAACATACTCGTAGAAACTTTCCGTAGAAACGAAGGTTTGTAAGACGGAATTTGTTGATTAATGTTCCAAACAATTAACTGTTATACTTTTCGTGCCTGTACAACATTAAACAGTTAAAATATTTTTAAAACGATGTTCCTCTTACTCCCTACACCCCTTTAGCTATTTTTAATCGATTTCCTTGCAAAGGAGGTAACAATGAAGTTAAATTAATCATGATGACAACATTAATTATGTTCTTGTAAACACAACTGTTTATGAATTCACTTTCAGTCTGTTTACGCCATTATGCATAAACTGCAATGTTACAAAATAATGTATTATATATATAAATTAATGTTTCAATGTATACTACTAAAGGATATACTAGTATACTCGTATTTTAACGTGAAACTGCTTGAAGTAATTTCTTTATCCTTTCTAGGCGAGCTTGACGTTTTTTGTATCAGGTCAATTTAATTTAAAGTCGCATCCATATAAGATGCAACAATATTACCTTCTCCTTTACTGACTGGTTCATATTTAATTTATTTTCCTGAGATTCTTGGATACGCTTTGAACATAGTCAAAGAAGATCCTTTTTCAATAAATTCAATAAATAATTTATTTGGGATACCTATAAGAAATTTAACTCTAAAGGAAAGCTTTAAAAGTAAACACTATTTATTATAATATATATTACGTCAGTATAGAAATCACTCACACCTGTAAGAGTAATTGTAGGATTTATTTATTTGTTAGGGTGTGTTTGTGCGTGCGTGCGTGCACATGTGCGTATGCGGGTGAATTTAAGATAAACAAATGTTTATTTCTGCTATGATTGTTTATTTACTTATCCACTTCTTTTATACTTTCTTGATTATGTTTTGATACAAGGTAAATACATAGTTGTATTGGTATTTTTTATTTGTTGTTATTGTTCTTCACTTACATATCTTGTTTTTCCATATTTCTCATTTTATTACACAAAATATCCCTTTAAGTCGAACTAGTAAAAGACTATAATATTAACTGTCTTATCTACACATATCCTAATTGGTTACAATTCTAATCTAACACTAATTTACCAATTAATTTGTTACTCCTAATATATTTTAAAGGGAATAGTAAATACTTATATTATTAAATGTTAGAATCGTTATCGAATTGCTTGAAAATATTGCATCGTTTATTTTTAGTTCCACATAAAATAATTTGATATCGTGATTTGATCTGATTCTTGTTAGAGTTTGAATTGAGGTTTTATTTGGCGTCGAGTGGAACTAACATTTTATTGTTTTACGTGGATACATTTAGTTATATGAGTAGATAGTTTTATTTGTTATTATAACATGATTGCATTTCATCATATTCACATACTTTAATAATAATAGTTCCGTATCTTTTATCCAAAAACGATATACTCGTACACCTAATGATATCCTCGGAATACTTTGTAAAACACAAATCGAATTAAAAGATCAGATCAGACTAATGTCTAGATTATTTAAATATTAACTAATAATCGAATTACTAATTATTGTACTCTGCATTAGCAGAAGAGTAAAGATATTCAAGGTATTGTCTTATGAAAATTATTTTTCGTTAACTATGTGTAACTACTGAGAAATATTCTGATTTATTACATTCTATTATAAAGTATTGTATTTTTTATAACTGTTATTAGAAAGATTATAATATTTTATATTATAATAATAATATATAATACACACACCGTCAAAAGTCTTGGACTCCCAATGTTTTGTATTAGTAAATAATTTCTTTTAAATATTGCGTTTGTTTTTCAATGTAAGTTTTTTCTAAATATATTTTTTTGTAATGCAGGAATAATGTTTAAAAATTTAGTCAATTAAAAAACAATAGGAAAAAATTTGCAATTTTTAAGTAAATTTATTATAACAAAAATTAACAAAACATATTTTTTAACAAAGTAAACTACAGCTTAATAGTCAGTATGACCTCCTCTGCTTATTAGTAGCATATTGACACACCTATCCATTAAGACAATGAAACGGTTGATAATTTCTTGAGGAATATTGTTCCATTCCTCTATTGCTGCCGCAGATAACTCTTCCTCGTTTTGGGGTGGGTTCATGCGTTTGTGAATTGATCTAGAAATAAAATCCTACACATTCTCAATGGGATTCATATTTGGGAAATTGGATGGACAATCTAATTGGGTAATATCTCCCTGTTTAAGTACCTCTTGAACCGTTCTTGCGCGATATGGCCTTTCGTTGTTGTCCATAAAGATGAAAGTCACCTAATTCGTCACGTAGGGGATGAATAATGGACCTGATAACACTTTCAATATAAACCTGACTTGCTATATTCTGATTTATGGGAATTAACGGCGTACGGCGATTAAACATTATTCCTCCCCAAAATATTACTGTCCCACCATTTTAGGGAGCAACCTCACGGGGAAAATTTAGTCTCTCTTGACGACCTGACGCTCTCCAGACCCTTTGCCTATTGTCATCACTCACCAGTCCAATTCTGGTTTCATCTGTAAATAAGACCCATCACCCCTGCTGCAAAAGCAATCACTACGTTCCCGTACCCACTGAAATCGGACAGCTCGATGTCGTGGAAGTAGAATGGGTACCCTTAAAGACCTTCTTACACGTAAATTTGCACGATGGAGTTTTCTTTAAACTGTAGAGGTCGATATAACAAGGCAAAGCGTACCTAGACAGTGAGCCCTGAGAGCTGGAGCTGAAGCACTTCGGTGTCTACGGGCATATTGAACCAAATACCGATCCTGCCGTTCATTTGACACTCGAGGCCGACCACTACATGGCCTTCTTTCCACTGTCCCTAATTCTTGATACCTTTGCACTATTCATACAACAGAAGATCTAAGAATGACTAACATCTCGGATATCTGATGATTTGAATTTCCAGCATCATGCAAAGTAATAATTCTTGCCTTATAGTAGAAACCATATAGTATATATAATATAATGCATATAGTAGAAACCTCACATCCTGGCATTATAATGAAAGAAAAGTATCAAAGTCGGTTTGCTAAATATGCAATAAAGCTGACGAATACTTAAAGGAAAATTATAACTAATCAACGATATTTTATCTAGTAATTTATTTGATCTTGTTTAATAGCTAAATAACTCACCTTTATTGCCTAGCAACGAAAATAAAATAAACATAGTCGAAATCTGTAATATGCGGGGGGGTCCAAGACTTTTGACGGTGTGTGTATTTTATATTATAATATGTTATGTAGTTCAGAATAATTACAACAGTTCTTCCTCCACAAATTTGTTTTCTCGCGTTGGGCGGTTTTGTATAATGGAAATTAAATTCTATAAATTAGACATAAGTTATACACATTTTCTTTCACGACTGTAGATCAAGTGGTGATCATGAAATTTAGATCTTAAACTCTTGGCTTATGATTTTGAAACTTAGACTTAAATTCTTCACATTAGCCTTTAGAAAGCAGTACTCAAGAAACCGAAGATACCTTTACCTTCGGTTTCCTTTAACAGAACTTTCAGCAGAACTCAAGAAATCGAAGATACCTTCATCTTCGGTTTCTTGAGTTCTGCGTTTCTTCTGTGTTCTTTTCTATGCGTATTCTCCACTACACATTTCTGTCAAAAGTTCACCTGCCTATACAAGGGATGTTCATCCATGTCTTTTATTAAAACTACTGTATTAGGCGGATTTATGTTGCACTTTGGGCGATGTGTCAGTTAATTCTAAGCTAAGGTAACGACATATCATTTTTGTCACCGCTTTATGTATTATGCGTTCTCACGCCACTATTTACCTAAAAAAATATTTATAAATAATTTGCATATTTAAAGTGACCTAAAGTATTAAACCTAATGTATGTATATGTATCTATTGATGCTGCGAATTCATGGAAAATAGATAGTAAAGGCAAGTTTAACATTTAAAAAATTGAATATCGTTATAGGAAGTTAGTAAAATAGTCTTTATGTTTTCTTAACAATTTATATGACTATTGACGTTTTCGTTATATTAGAGACAAGTACTATGCATATTAAATTAGAGCTAAGAAATAATAAATCATGCAAATTACGAATTCATGCAAATATACGTGCAGAAACACAGATGTTACGAAAGACAGTCAAGCGGTAGATACTTATAAAACTTACATATAACTACTACTACTCTATATCGTATAAGTGTACCTCTGTTGTTGAAAGATAGTTTGTCAGTTCTATTCTAATTTGCATACCCCCTAAAACATTTTTTGGTTATTCCCATCTTGAATTTGAACTTCCAATGTAGCCAGTTTGGGGACTGATTACTACTGAATGAACGTTTTAAAACGTGGAAATAGCTGTAGTCCGTGGAATTAATGTCTGAGGATAATTAGTTTGAAATCAGCATATGATTTGCAGAAAAACTCTGACACAGTCCGACTTCTAAGGGGTTTAACACTGTTATAATGAAGAAAGAGATTGCCGATGTTCTTCTGTGTTTTGGGATGCTGCATCATGTCATACAAACACTGAAGATATGAAATATGAAGAATGAAGTTATTAAGAATTCCACTGTGACATCCTTCTCCTTATTCTACAGATACCAGTATGTAACACCGTCAAAATTCATCACGATTATTAAAATACTCTATGGTTATGAGGAATTTGTGACGAATTTTCTCTTATCTAGTTGTTCGATTGTTCTCTTAAGCGGGGTGTCTACCCTCTTAACAACGAAGTAACAGGGTAACAGCGTATCGAATATATATTAAGGAGCTCTGTTAAAATGCGGTGTACGACTACTGCAGGAATTTTGAATTAGAGGATAATTTCGGCGACAGTCTAGTCTCTTCGATGTTCTAGAAAACTTTTCACTACGTTTTCAATGTATTTGTTATGCGCCACCGAATTGCGCAAATACAAGTGACCTTGATTATTTGCAAATGTGCAATTAAACATTATTAGAATAGTTGAGTATTATAATAGTTGAACATTTGTTTAATATTCATATTTTCTTTTTAAAAAATACATTACTTTTCCTATTTATCAGAAATTTATCCCGTATTATTGACTCCAGTATTAAATCCCGTAGGATTGTTACTGTTGCAGCCAAAGTTATTTCCATTATATTTTTCAAGTGATGATGTACAGTTTCAGTACAAAGGATAAAGGAAGAGTATAGTCAGAATATACGGTTGCAGTAACAGTACTATTAATAATTGCATTTCAAGAGTCATTGCCTTCTTACATATTTAAAAAAAATGTGTTTTCAATTAGTTATTTACTGCAAAAATGTATGTATCAACGTCGTTTTTAATGACACTACGTCTATTATAGGTATCAGTTACCTGTTCTCTTAACCATAAGGCGCCTCTAGACATAAAGAAGAGAACAGTAGTGTTGATGTGTATACGGCCGCATATTCTTTAGTTCAGTGACGAGAAGATTTTTAATAGGCCTGTAAAATACTACCATACCGCTCTTAAATATTCTAGTATCGTTCAAAATTAATCAGCTGAATTAATTACTACTAACCAAGGTATACCACGTATCCATTTAGAATTATCATATTTTTGTGATCAGTTAAAATCAGTTAATGGGATAATGGGAACTAGAAGTATCATTTACTGAGCTATAATTTATTTAATATGCCTTACCTACAATTATTTACAACAGAGGTTGGCTATTTATCCCGATGCCAGTGACGCTGTTTAGTGGTTGGCGTTCATAAATAAGCACAAAGAATAATGTTAAAATATCATCTATACAAGATGGTCAAAGTTGTCTTCTATTAGAAGTAGATGGTTCAAATTTGATATTTTCTAATAGCACGTCAAAAATTAGTTGAGATGACTAAGGCGCGATTATTGACTTCAGTTGTTTGACAAAAATTATTTAAATACTTTAAATCAAGCTGCTAAAAAAGAGCTATTTTAAAGTATTATGTAGAATTGGTACCATAGTCCTTATTACAGATAGCAAATTCTAATTTAAATACAAACAAACAGTTTTAAAACCTTAAAACGGACTTTTATAAGAAAAATTTAAATAAACCAACACATACATGTAGAATATGTTTTATGCGACAATTTTACTTTTGCAATTTTTTCAAATAGTCCATATGTGCTTTTTTATGACCCATGGACAGGGTGGGGTGTGTTCTATCCACCTCAAAATCAATAAATGTCACCTATGTAGACGTCCCTAATCAGAATCAGTCGAAACCCAATCGATTCGACACGATTTAGTTGAGTTATCGTGCTAACAAAAAATTAGTTAGTAGTCAAGTAGTCCACCATCGTGCTTTCTCATGACCCATGGGCAGGGTGGGGTGTCTCCTATCTACCTCAAAATTAATAGGTGTCGTTTGGGAGACGTACCCGATCAGAATCAGTCACAATCTGATCGCTCCGACACGATTTAGTTGAGTTATCGTGCTAACAAGAATAAATGCCAACGACAACAACATACACACACAAAATGGTTTAAAAACCATTTTTTTTGTTTTTAGGCCGAAAAACGAAAAATAAACACTAGAAAAAATTTGTTTACACGATTACATTACTTTTCCGCGTATAGTGGAGTGCAGAAAAGTAAAAAGAAAATCTTGGTTCCAGGATAGGTAAGTAAATATCAAAATAACATGTCTCAAATGGCTGATATTTAATCTTGAGTTTTAAATATCGGAACTAATTTTAGTAAATAATCTTTTTGGCACCAACAAAGTTTTTCTCTTTAGGAACTTATTGCCTAATAACTACTGATGTGGGGGACTAAAACCACAAAAGGCTGCATCACCTGAAAAATTACCAGCAATGAAACTATTGGGATATAAAATATTAGCATAGCAATGAAAATATTGGCACATTTATTGAGACGATTCAAAATATTACATAAACAATAAAACGCTACCATACAGACATAATGAAACTTTCTAATGAATAAATACACATAAAATCAAATGCACACAGCAAGTATAATTATATAAATTTGAATAATATAGTAATATACCGATTATTAAATGTTTAAAAGTTCATGATATTAAAGAAAGTAAAAATTTTTAAATTAAAATTGACCTGAGCAAATTTTCGACTAAAAGAACGGTAACATGAAGCATAAGATTTATTATAATTGCTAAAATATTAACCATGAGAAATGTAGAAACATGTATATTAAAAGAATTAAGATATTTCATTTTATCTATCGCTAAAAATATTAAAACTGGAAAGCATAAAATAACTTTAAAATTAACATTCAAAGATAAAGTTATAATTCAAATTTTGAGAAATGTCAGAATGTGACAGTATAAAGACTAATACACATAATACATAAAGTGATTGCAATATAATACTAAAATGAAGGTAATAATTCAAAACACGACATATAGAATTGTAAATTATATATGACTGAATATTGTACAATAATTAATAAGAGTCAAAAGTGCGTAACTAAAATAAAGTGTGTGTAAAAGGAAAGTGCTACGGAAAAGGTATACGAAAGAGATATTACAATTCAGGAGGTATCTAAGGAAAACAGAAGAAGGTTGTTGATACAACAGTGAAAAACCAGATTTTGGGGACGCCGCATCGCTAAAAAAATTATAACAAAATTTGAAGAAAAGGTATAATTAAAGGTATTAAAACATAATATATAATAAAATACCTACCAGGAATGAAGCCGAATAAGTTATCCCAGTGCCAGCCAATTTTTCACTCAGATTCCATCAAGAATAGCCGAAGGTCCTATCAGAGGAGCCCTAAAGGTCTTGGAGGGGTTCTTCACATAATGGAAAAAGGTATCAAATAACATATAATTCAATAATAAAATTGTACGATAAAATTAACGTTACCTAACCTAAAAGAGAGACTCATTATATAAAAAAAAATCTTTCCTGTATCAGATTAAACATATATAATAAAACAAAACTTACCCAGTTATAGGTGTGTAAGAAGGACTGCTTAAAACAGTGAGGTAATATTAAGGACGATAAATCGATAATAATCTATAAACATTCATAGATCACAGATCACAAACACCTAATTAGGGAATTTCAGTGGTAAGAAAAGTAGGTCACTGTATGAATTTAATATATAGATGTTAGAATAGGAAACACTCTATACATACCTATTGAAATTTAGATACAAATTATGATAACAATTAACAGTCAATAGGAAGGTAAAGTGTTAGTTTTAAGAATAAAAGGAAGTACAAATAATACTTGAAAATTTGATAATTCACCTTTATTAATTGATATCAAGAAACCAAGAAATATTAATTACATGCACAAATTTCAATTTTAACATTTGAACATTAAATAAATGTATATAACTTAAAATAATTTCTTTAAATGGTATGTTTGCTATGATGTATGATGAATGTCTATGGCTTTGAACCGACTACTGTGATTAAGAATCTTATCTCAAATTATTATAAAAAATTATACTTCATTACATTATAGAGAACAAAAAAGGAGAATGTTTAAAAAAATATATTTGATTAGATTACCTGAAAGTATAATTTTTGAAAGTTTAGTTTTGAGAGACAAAATTATTACGCAAATAATTATTTGGGAAGTACTCTTGTACCATTGAAGCAAAAAACATGCTTTGAATAAATGCCTAGTAAAAAGGAATTTGTGGAATATTTCGAATTCTGTCGCATAAGATACCATTTTGAAAGAACTTAAATTTTCATTTTCACTTTTGAAATTTCCTCAATTTCAATAAAATAGACATAATATACATTTGTTTTCCAAATCACATAATGTCTCTTTTCTTGTACGGTTTTCAAAGAAAGGTGAAACAAATAGAGTAGTATAGTGAAATCATATACGTCAATAGTCAAGTCTTCTTTTCTAGTTGATAGTTTTAAACTGTGTAGTCACAATAACGTAACCAACGATGATTTAAGGTCACGATATATAGGGTTTGTTATTCTTATGTTTTGAAATAAACAAATACACAGGACAAGGAGTCTCCAAAGTAAATCACCCGAAATATATACCTTTTTGACTTGACTTTCGTTAAAATTTTTAAAATTTTAAAACTATTAGCAATTATCTGAAAACTCTACGGGGGATATGTTATATGTTTTAGAAATATTAATAAAAATAATCAACTAATTCCGATTTCAAAGTGTTAAGGTATTCGAAAATTCTGTATTGTAATCAAAATTTATGTTATGTATATTACCTTAATTGGCTATTAACATTAGAAATTAAATAAAGTTATTAAAGTGGATTTCCATTAAAATATAAACTGTTGTGGTACCTCTTTTCTTTTTTTTTATTTTTTCTTAACATACATTTCATTTTACTTTTCCATAACAAATTTTGCATATTATACTTCCTTGATAACTCTTTGACTAAATAAGATATTTGAGGCAGAAACATTGTTTGGATGACTCCATATTTGATAGCTCCGAGGTACAAATATTCACATTACTAAATTAGCGAGCGGTTGATGTGCTCTATTTTCTACTATAGAATCATAAAACCTAAAGAGAATTATGAGTAAGGTTGCGTGTCCACCAGCCATTATAGCACTGTGACTGAGCTAAACTATGATATATTCACATTTTGGTTTAATTAACGACTAGTCTAACTTTTACCATTTGTAACTTATTATCTGGCCACAGGTTCATTTTGCGACACCAGGAAATTCCGCATTATGTTTTTCTTTCTCTCCGCGCCAGCTGGGTTATCTGTCGTGGCGGTTTATCGTTTAACTGAAAACAAGACAACTGAAAATGATTACCGAAATTTATCATGAGTTAATACGGGTCCTCCTTTAAACTTCCATTATATATGTTACAGCTATCTGTCCTATAATCTGAACAAGGAGTTGGGTACATACCTGCATACATACGGTGCATATCTTTACAGGTATATAGTTGTGAATACATTTATAATTTATGATATAAAATCTTGAATAAACATCAACAATAAAACAAAAACTGAAAACATAAACAATAAAGCATACATAATGATAACTAAGATACCTAAATACCACTGAGTAGGCAGTAAGTAAAAGAGATGGAGGGAAATGTTACACACAGGAACTCATAAGGAAGGTGCACGAATCCGAATGTTGAAAAAATAAGTATACACTCAGAAATAAAGATCAATGAGATTTAATTGTACAAAAAAAATATATGACTATTAATCATATATTTTGTTCGTATTATGAAGTTTTTCATATTTTACCTCGAATTCGAGTTATTGAAATTCAATGATATAAAGCCTTGTCATTATATAATTTGATTTGATGAATGATTCTTTGAAATGGATGAACCTAATGCGTACCTTTCTCATATTTATATCATATTACATTATCACAATTATAAAAATCATCATAAAAACTGTTACAACAAAATGCTGATATGATGTAATGATCGTATGACGAAAATGTAGATAAGTTTTAATGAATCCAGACCATTTTCGCACTTGGTCCAATCAAACATTTTTTCTTATATGGGTTAAGAGGTCATTGTATAACTTATTATAACAGCTTATACCAGCAGAGGTAAATAAGTTCAATGAAGACAAATGGTATTATTCAGCTTTTGGATGTGTTTAATATTTCCATTTGAAAGAACTTCGTGAGAGCATTTTTCGACAATGTTGGGCTTTATGAATAGAATGTTCATGAACGAAGCAACGTTATTCAACTATAGCATTTACCTTCAATCAACTGTCTTCACCACGATTTCATGACCTCATTGAATCGTGGCAATGATTTTTCATTTGCTACTGAATATGCAATCAACATCAAAGTATAAATTGAAACACTTGCACCTCATCCTGTTTTTGCCGCTTTGTCTGTTTCTTGAACTCAGTTTTAATACTCAAAAAAATGAGCAGTCAAGAAATAAGTATTGACATATACAGATTTTGGATGCTACTCATGTTAACACGGAGTCACCTCAAGTAAATGTAATTGTCATCCAGTGCAGTCAAAAGAACTATATTCATAAAACACCAGCTGGATTATTGGTTTGGGTATGCTTATACCTGGCATACCAGATTATATTAAGAATCAACATGGTATCATCAAAGGTGGAAAAGGTCACTATTATAAAGGAGTTATTAAGTTTTTACAGAGCGGCTGTTTGTACAACGATAAGCTAGGAGTGCAATTGTAACACAAATACTCGTATTAAAATAATAAAAAAACACTTTCACTTTCATACTTTCATGGAGCCACTACAATGAAAGAATCGCACATATTTAAATCTACAACAATACATTAGCTTTCAAACATATTTAAACCGCTTATTGTTGTCCAATGTACGTGCCAACGTTATAGGCTCTAACTTAAACCCAAACGAAAATACTACTTGTATTACTGTATTATCAAAAATAAACTTTTAAGCACATAGCAAAAAAGTTTCACTCTTAAATAAGAAGAGAGAAAATTGAAGCATATGACAGGATCACAAGACGAGAGATTAAGTTTAACTTCTTCATTTATTTAAGATACCAACACTATTCTATTATGGAACCATTTTTAAAGACCTTCGATATTCAATAGAGAACATAATAGGCTATTTTAAAATATTATTTACATAAAATTGAGAAAAAACAAATAGGTATATTATTAAATTACTGTATCGAATGTTTTCCATGTTGCACAAAATCTAGATCTGACACCTTTTGTTTATAATTGAGGTACAATTGAGGAAGAGTGCAAATCTTCAGAGGAATTATTCATTCATATATATGTAGACATTACAGACAGATTTCGTATAATTTTTGTTATCTTGAAAGCGATATGTCCTTTGTCATTTTCCGTAATACTGTTGTTTCCGTAATACTGCATCAAACACGCCAGGCAATAAAGTAGTAATAACTGTTATATGCATAAATTATATGCTTTATTATACATCTTATTATATTACATAAATTTAAAAACGTTTCCTGACACTATTTTTCAGAAAGGTTAGAACCCAACTTAAATTTCCCAGGAAATTTACTGGGTAACATTACTCGACAGGATGACTATTAGTATATTTTACAATATTCTGGTTGAACTTTGCCTTTGCATGACTTATCAACACTCAATAAAACTATGTCCGAACTACTGATTTGAATTAATAAATAGCTGCTTGAATTTTAATTAAAACATTATCCCTTTACCTCCATTATAAGCAGTGCCCAAAAACCTTCCTTCACAAAATCTAAAGCCAAAGTGGTAGGAAGTTATACATAAGCTTACAGGTAAAACCCATGCTTGGAGAGAGGTGTCATTGTATGCTAGTATGACTTGAATAACGCTGTTAGTTTCAAACATCCACAATGCGTTATTACCTTATGGCAGATTTCCATGAAAACGCGATAATACCCTGGCGGCAGCAGTAGCCTTTGAATTAGGGGCGCGAGCCGAGTGGAACAACTGCTTTAAGTCTGTTCATCGCAGTAGACTGTGGCCAACTTAGGGATGGGTCTCTCTTCCCTGAGCTTCGCCCACATTCATTGTGAAAGATAAAAGATGCCTCTCATGAAACGGGGCCTTGCAGCAAAGATTCTATGTAGTTTCTCTTGGTTCTAGCTCGATTAACCCCTCCCCCTTCTCCTCCCTTCCAGCTAACACTCCTTCTAGTGCTCTTATTTTCTCGTTTTCCTTCTCTTCCGACTGTCTACCACCTTGTGGCCTATGTAAAGCTTACATGGATCGTCTAATTGCAAAATTTAGACAGTCTGGCAGCCCTTGATCTCCCAGAGTAGTCCACAGGATTTCATAATTGAGATGTACAAACCAGAAGAAAGTGACATTCATCAAGAATGCATATTGCATACATTATTGTATCCCTTAAGCCTGCTACAGAGTATCCATTGATCCGTCACTCATGATGCATGATGCGTGGTTCGCGGGCAATTCGTTATTTTATTAGTTGAAAATTAATCCGCAAACAATAATATTAGTGCATTCGCGATGATTCCCTTTTGCAGGCAGTAAATTGGCGAACACTAAACGCCGTGCATTTATACCAACTGCAAATTTAAGAGAATCATACTTGATTCATGCTAGTTCATCGATTTGTAGTTTGTGCGCGCTAATTCGTTTAGACCTCTTAATTCCAAAGTCCCTGGTAGTATTGATGCATCACTTGCTTACACTCCACCATCTTCTTTGTTTTCGTTTAGCTTTCAATTTTTTCAATAACTAAATACCTATTTATAAAAATAGCACTAGCTATGGAGAGCTAAATAATCTTAGTAGACTTTGATTCACGAATTATTGGAAATTACAACGAACTAGATGAATAAATAACGAATGACGAATCGACGCATAGTCTGCAGCACTATTTACGGTACTTGCTGCCTAATAAAGGCATAGATTTATCATATATTATATTTGTTATTTTATTCATATATTATATTTTTTATTTTTCATAACTACCAATAGATATTAGTAACACTAATTCCTATTTGAACGTTGAATCAAAGGTAAAAGTAAGTAATTAAATTTAAAAAATATTTAGGTCAATATACCGAATAAAATAATAATGGGTTTAAGTCTAATCAGTGAATATTTCTTGTATATTTAAAAATAAATATAATGCAGTCTTACTATTGCAAAGTCGATTCCAACTAGAAAATACACTATCTGATATATATACGAAAAGAAACTGGACTCGTTATTTTGATAATTTGCAGCTGACCGTTAATAACAACAGTCTCGTACTTAATTAGTATTAAAAAAAACTATGTTAACATCTCCACCTACACATTATAAAATATCCTCCAGTTTTTGATTTATAATTGTAGGATACGTTATCTTGTACATCGCATATTATCATTTCAGTTTGTTCGACATGCCAAACCTGACATGTAATATGCCAATACCGTTAGCAGGAATGTGGTGGGTGTGGCAACACATATATTTCGCTTCGAGTCTTCCTGGACAATAAATAAAGTCACTGCCTCTTTTGTACAGAATTGTCACAAGCTTAACTGGCGTCGATACTTAAATATTATTAAATCCTTTGTGAATTATTACACTGCACAATTAACTGTTGTATGAAATATAATTTAATAGTCCAGTAAAATACACTTTTAAACTTTATTTTATTGCTACAATCCTCAACGTACAAATTGTATATAGATAATTCGTATTTATGTAAAGCCTAAGTAGCTAAAAGTGCATTAATGTTTTCTCAATATAGGGCACTTCTCAATAAGGGTAGAGAGGTGTTCAGTTATAAACGATAAGATAAAAAAATTACCCAAAAATTTTTCTACGTCATCGCCCCCTTTGCTCGCATATTTTTCCATCCAGCATCGAATTAGAAGCTTTTCGTGCCATCACTGTAAAAGTGAAACTCGACATGTTTGAAGTCATTTGTACACGAATGCTTTAACCAACATAACTCAAACGCTGTCTTCTTAAAGCTTCTTTTAACTTTTCAAACATGTTAAAATCACATGGTGATAGATCCGAACTGAATGGTAGGTGTTGAATGGTTTCCTAGAAAATTTCTTCCAATTTCCGACATGTTTGATTTGCCGTATTGGACCGGACATGTTCTTCAAGTAAATTGACGTCCCTGACAGATTATTGTCGCCTTTTTCTCCAATAAACAGCTTTAACTTAATAAGAGAGAATGCAGTAATAAACAGCATTCAGTATGCTCTGGTTATGGAGGATATTCAATAAAAGTAACGCCTTTTGAATCCCAGAAAACCGTCACGAGAACATTCCTCAAAATCTTACCCATCGTGGATAATCGAATGGATACTCCTAATGCTGACATTTTTGTCAGGTACTATTCAAGACAAGGAGCCTGGATAACGGGAATTAAAAAGGTCAAATTATAACACACAGGTTAATGGCATGAGATATTCTCTTGGCGAATTTTAAAAAATTCCAGAAATATCTCTTTCACAAGCTCACAGCTTTGTTGTTTGACACTAAGAGGAGTGATCCATGACTTTGGAGTAACAGAACTCTATTATAAACTAACTCATGAAATAAGTATATAAGTATATAGTTCCAGTAAAATTGTGGCGACATTGGAAAATTCAATGGTTTATTCTATTTTCCCATCCCAATCACATAGCAAGGTGTGTCGGCCAATTTCATTTTGAAATAGTAATGATCTAACTGTTCCACGCCTAAATAGGTAATATATGAATGTCGTAAACAACCGTGTATTATCAGAAAATTCAGACAAAAATGCCATTGTGGTTAGTATACTATAAATTTTACAATACAGATAATTCCTCTACTTTGCAATTTCCATCCATTTTTCTGCCAATGGTTTGTTCATTTTTTACACTATTGTATGAGTGGTGAAATCTAGATGGCCAATTGTAGTATCCTGAACAATTTTAATCATTTGACCTGCGGTCTCACTATCAACTATACCTACCGGAATATCCCTTAGCCCAAACATACACATTTTACCATTTAAATTCCTTCAGTGCAATGGTGCTCTCAAGCATCTTATTTTGTGGTAGAAATATGCCGAAAGTACTGATAAATAGTCTGATATAATAACAAAGGGTTCGAAATAGTTGTAATCACCCATTTAAAACATTTATAACTAGTTATAGTCTACTATAAAAATGGAGTACTTATCATTAAATCGATATCCAAAGCTACTATTTTTGTTTTTAACGTAGAAACCAGTATTATACCGTTAGTTGATTTGAATCCATTCCGTTCCAAATTATTCTTTAACGGAAGAATAGAGATTTTTATAACAGGTACTAATGAGAAGAGGTAATTGGGGAATATATCTCAAGCAATAATTTCTGAATCAACAAATTATTGTACAAGTAAAATTACATTTTCTTTGACTGTTAAACTTTTTACGGTACTAACAAAAATCTTGTATTTGCGACATTTACACATCTTCAAATATAGTCTTTGTGACTTTATATCCAGTAAATCATACAAAATAATTGTTTAATAAAAAAATACTTTTTATTAAATAATATTATTAAGAAAAAATTATGCTTAAGCAACAGTAGTACACCTTCTTCGATTTGTGAAATATAACAAACTAAAGGAATTCAGAGTCTTAGAAAAAATTATCGCCTTAAAAAAGTCTTTTAAAAATTAAGTTTCAGTTTATTTATAAGAATTTTACAACTTAGTCCGAACACAATTATTAATAAAACCAATTGTATAATAAGAAGAATACAAAGAACACTTGTTGATCGGTGTTTGAATACTTATATACTTTAAAAGTTCGAAGGATCTCGTTTGTTCTGTTAGACCAATAAACTTTTCTGTTTTGAAGGAAAACCATTTAATTTGGCTCAAGTCTTAATTAACTTTTCAAGGAAGAGAGTATCAGTTATCTTTTACTCTTGCTTTCTCTTTATAGCGCCTAGGCTAGGAGATTCCAACCGAGCTTCAAGATATATCTTTCAAGTAAGATAACTAGTTGGTAACGTGTTTCGGAAATGAATTAGAAGTAAACTATAAAATAAGGCATTATTTCTAAGCATGGTTAGAAAACTTAGATCGATATATGGTATTACCCCTCGTGCCCTGAAGTAATTATTTACATATAATATTACTTTAAAATTCGACAATAATAAAAGAAATACATTTCAGACTATCTTTAAAACATACACATCATTTATCTGCAAACATGTTAAAATGTTATTACATTTGCATAAATTAATTTACCTATAGATATAAACTTACAAGGCTGTAGTAGGTGACAAGATACTTCGTGGCGAAAATTTCATTACCTATATTAAGTAATAACTAACTTTTCAAATATAATGTATGTATATATTTTATTTGCAAATATAATCTATCATCTAATACTCCTGTATTGTTATAGTTTACTTTAATGTAGTCATTTGAGCTTATGTCCAGGAAAACGAAATTAGTACAAAGAGTTAAGAAATGGAGTTATACATTTAATAGCACAATAAAAAATAATTATTTTGATCACATTCAATATTTACCTCTCGATAAAGTCTACCTCTCCAATATTGAGATGTCCTCATCATTAATAATCAGTTTACTAATCAGTTTTCAATTCCTTAATACAAAATAACTTCTGAATACACCACTGCGTAGAAAGCAGAATAGTAGTTCGCTGTTCCACATATAAAAATAATAATGAACATCTTATTACAAATACAAAAATAGCAATTGCAAGGGCTTATAATATAAATACTTGTTAAATTAATTGTGTATGCTATATATAATATATGTTTTATATACATAATTAGCCTTCTGTCGGGTGCAATATAAATCCATAAATATTTCACGCTAGTTTTTAATCGCAATAATTAAATTTAGATAGAGGAACTCACTAAATGTTATAAAACAATAAATTTGGAAGATTTTTCAGGAGAGCTACCTATTGACAATTTGTCTTCTGTTTTAAGGACAAAACACAAATATAAATTAGTATTGAACAATATTTTGAACACAGAAAACAAACCTTCTATTTTTTCATGTAAAAGTCATAAATTTATACATAAAAAGTATTGGAGGTTAACAAAGAAAAGTTGTAAGTAACTGCCTATTTTAAGCGTAAAAAATTATAAATCCTCTTTATCACGTGTTTCTAACAAAAATAAACGTCAGATATTTGGTAACAGTATTTAGTACAGACCAATAATTTAACACCCAAATGTGTTGATTTTTAATAGTAATAACATAAAGAGCCAGAATCACTTATTCTGGACTGGAGTGTAGAGATCCCAAAAATATTATTAATTTAAATAAAAGAGATCTAACAAAATATAAAAGTGAAAATAATTAAATAAGTAATCAGGCACAATGCATCTGACAGATGCAGGCCAGGTATTCTCTGGCCTTGTATGGGCTATACAAGGCCGGGACGTGCACTAAATGAATCGACACCGTATTGAGAAGAGAGATTTCAAGCTAGGAAGCTATGAGGAAATTGTTAATAATACACACTAAAGGGCAAAAAAAAGTGTCTGTCGTATCGCACAAATAGATTGCGCCCGTTGAAGGGTTAATAGCATAATGGAAGCTAATAAGCGCCCTCCCTGGTGTATATAAATTATTAGTTAAAATACTCAATATTTAACTAAGGAACTATTTGGTCAGTAGACAGGCAAATGATATTTTTCAGGTTATTCAGTCTGGCATTCATTCTGGACATACTCGGGCTGTCAGGTTCATAAACGATATATCTAATCCAACAAATGGTGCTAGATATTTACTACTATAGTACTATTTACATGAATTACTTATTGTTTACTATTTATTTATTAGTTTATGAAGTATTCTTATTATAACGACTAAATGTTAATAACTATGATGTAGCGGAATGTAGAACTAACAAAAATCTAAAACGGCTATCTTGTATTGTTACAGGCCTTCCCTAATAAAAACCTCGTAAAATGTATTATTTGAAGAGAAACCTGATTTAATTACTATGTATATTAAAAATACTTTATTAATAAGACTGAACATGTGGCGAAAACGACTCAAAAATAGTACGCAGTCTTGAATTTGATATATCCATGTGACTGAAGTTTAAATATGGCCACAAAGAAAATATTATGTAAAACATGATATTTTCATATTAAATAATAAAATATGTTATTCATATTCAGTAATGAAGTGTAAATTATGAGTTTTTAGTTTTGTCTATATTTTTAGCTAGGCTTATTATGTATTAAGTCACACTTTTTAGGTCCAAAATGTAATTTGGAAAATCGATACCCATTAGAGCCGAAGTTTCCTGTGCATGCAAAACTTTAAAGATGACTTACAGCTGACGGTTAGTAAATAATTTTTTGCAATACCTGCACACAAAAAATAACTATTAAACTGCCTGGCTTTTCTATCATATATTAACCAAACAAAAAAGATATTAAACATTAACTATGTGTTGAAAACTTAAATTTTGCTATCATCTAAATTTTTTGTTACACTCTTCTTAAAACTATTAAAATGGATCAGATCGATATCGAATACACTAAGAATTTTATTCCATTAAAAACTCCCTGTAAGCATGCTGCATACTGATACATATGATAAAACATCTTTTTATACGAATGTGCATCCCTTATATTCCGTTCTGATATTCCCTTCTCATAAAAGTGGTTTACTTGGAAAATGCTTTAAAATTTAAATATAAATAACGGTATAATTATATTTGTTTATAAAAAATTGTTTTACGCTCAAAAAATATATTTTTTAATTAAAAAATAACTATTGATATTCTAAAAGAATTACTGGCATAATGATTCAATTGGCAATGTAATCCTTTAATATGCTAAAAAATGTTAACTGGTAATATCAGATATTGTGTAAACTTTTTTATGTGATCCAACATTATGACCCCAAGTTTCAATAGCTGACTCAAAAAAACAATGAACAGTTTAGATGTATGCGTTTTCGATATTTTGCAAACACAATATAATTGTTACTAATTCAGGGATTACTCGTTTTACGATACATGGTATGAAAATGAGATCACCAAATATATCACTCTTGTAATGGACTCATTACGTGAGATTTAGTTTACAATACCTTTTACACTTTCCACGAGTATTTTAATCCCCAAAATATTTCATGATGAATAGCATCAAAATACACCAAAATAATTGACAAATTTGAAACATAAATACAGATTCATATCGCCTGTAAACTTGTGACACAACTGACAAGGTTTTATTGCATTGAAGATTTAAAGCACCTTAAACTAATTTAGGATTATTATAGATGCAAGTATACTGTTAAAAGTATAACAATAGTGGCGACGAATGGATCTGAGTGAGTGTGTTTTATACAACTATAGAACTGAATACAAGATTGTAATAAAAGCCGCTCATTTATTCAGTGTCCCTACCAGAGGTGCTACCTTCGTGGTTGATAATAATTCAAATAAAATAAAGTAATGTTAGTAATAAAATAATGTAAAGTAATGTTAGTAATAAAATAATGTAAAGTAATGCTAAGTAATAAAATAATAGTATGTTCGTTATAGTTTATACGACACCTTCCTAAACAAAATGTGCCCTAGGAAGTGCCCTAGGTCCTTTATTATATTTACTCTATACTGCAGATATACTTATCACCATATTAACTGCTGTAGCTACCTATGCTGATGACACTGCTATCCTGGTCGCACATATAGATCCTACATTAGCATCAAGGAACTTACATACCAACTTAGAATAACTTCAAACGTGATTCAAAAAATGACGTATAAGTGTTAACTAATCTAAGTCCAAGCACATCACATTTACACTACGAAAAGGATCATGCCCATCAGTCCAAATGAATCAGTATCAACTCCCACAAGCAAATGATGCTAAGTATTAAGGTATGCACCTAGGCAAAAAACTTACGTGGAAAGTGCACATCTTCAACAAACGTAAGCAGTTGGGTTTAAAGTTTCGTCGATAGTATTGGCTACTTGGTCGCAGGTCACAACTACCTTTAGATAATAAGATTTTGCTGTATGAAACCATCCTCAAACTAGTGTGGAGTTACGGAATTCAACTCTGGGACACTGCTAGCAGCAGCAATATTGAGATATTGCAACGATTTCAAAACAAACTTATGTGGACCATCGCGAACGCCCCTGACTATATACCCAAAAGAATCAACCAGCGAAATATTTCAATTACGTCAAATCAACTCTCTGTTGAAATGATTTCTGAGGTTTGTGAAAAATATCGCGAAAGAGTGTTAAAAGTTTATTTACTTAATGCATCCAAGTGTTCTGGTCAGTCAAGTCTTTGATACAACTAATGATGCAAAAAGACTTAAGAGGTATGACCTATTAGACTAGACCTTTGGACCTATTTAACAGATTTACTCACACAAAGGAAAATGTTTTAATTAGATTAATTTATTAGGAATTATTATTATATTATCAGACGACTTAGGCTTATATTAGTTAGGTGGTTTATTGGAATCACGCTATACATGTCTTTTTTTGCCATATCAATTGCTTATTATTCTAATAGGATAGATTTCTAAACAATTAGGAGTTAATAAGAAAATAATACTTGAGAAAAACTGTGTTTATATGAAGAGAACGACCCTTCAACTTTTAGTGCTATGACATATAATAACGGATTTGTAGACGCAGAAGCACTATATAGCTGTTTTAATCTGGCAAGATCTGATTTTGTTTAAAGTAGTTTCAAACTTTGTATAACATTGTTTTTTACATCCTATGTCTTTAAAGTTTAAAGCATGCCTCCACTGGTTCCTTGTCATTGATATGAATAGTGTGCAAATTCTACTCGTACTTCACTATGTTGAAATATTGCTTGTCTTTCTGTGATAGCAGCTGCCTCTTTAGGATTAAATTGTAATACTACATACTTTATTTTGTAGAGATGCTCACAATAATAAGATGCTGTCATTAACCATGTTTCCTGGCGAGCAAGAATCGGCTGCGGTGGTTCAGGGATGCCGGGATACTGTCGGGATATCGGGATACTGTCGGGATATCGGGATACTGTCGGGATATCGGGATACTGTCGGGATATCGGGATACTGTCGGGATATCGGGATACTGTCGGGATATCGGGATACTGTCGGGATATCGGGATATTGTCGGGACATCTAGATACTGTTGGGATGTCGAGATACTTTAAGTCATCTAAAATTTCTATATAAACGTATTTACTTGATCAGTGTAAATCCCAATATATTTTGTAGATCATCATCTTTAGGTCATCAGTCCTAAGACTGGTTGGACGCTAACCTCCAGCTTCTCCTACCTATTTTGTAGATATGCTCACAATAATAAAATGCTGTCATTAACCATGTTCCCTGGCGAGCAAGAATCGGCTGCGGTGGTTCAGGGATATCGGGATACTATCGGGATATGGGGAAACTGTCGGGATATCGGGACAGTGTCGGGATATGGGGATACTGTCGAGATATCGGGATACTGTCGGGACATCGGGATACTGTTGGGATGTCGAGATATTTTAAGTCATCTAAAATTTCTACATAAACGTATTTACTTGATCAGTGTAAATCCCCATATAAACTTTTTTACTTAGTTAAAAGGTGGTCATTTTTTAGCCCTAAGCACATTCGACGTAATGAACTAGCAGCTTGTAACGTAAAAATATTCATATTAAAATGCACAGTGCACTACTAAACAGATATTTAACAGCTACATGTGCGAACTGTCCCTACATGTGCGAACATATCAGGTGCCATGTAGCGGAAATGTACCGCTGACAAAATCCAGCGCCTTATAATTTATTCTGTATAACTATAAAATCATTTACACTTTGTACTAATAAAACGCGTATCTACTATTTGGAATATTGTAGCAAAGGGCCCCCTATATTTGCAGCAGTAATACAAACCAGTTACATCGTTTAATTAATATTGACACTATTTTGTTCAACCTAAGTCTAAATATTTTTACAATATAAATATTTATATTACTAAAAATTACCTAGTACTTAAATATCACATTTGCGCTGAGACAAATATATTTATATTGATGTAAACATTACCATCCATTATTGAGTAAGTGAATATGTACAAGAATCTATTTAACTAGGAAATGTATTTCAAATTTCTTTGTACGTTTTGTCAACAACAACAACAGAAAACGTCGTATATTGGTTTGCCCCTTTATTTTTTGACAGCGATAAAGCTGGGTGAAAGAGAAGCAGCGAGTAATTTGCATACGTGGATAATGTGATAAAATAAATTGGTATAAAGTCAAAAATTACATATGAAATGTATGTTAGTCTATTCTGTTAATTCCTAAGATCCTTCTATAAATTTATCGTTTTATCGTAGGAATCAGGATCAGGAAAAGTAAACAACTTATGTTATTTTCAAGGTTAATATTGAAATCAATATTCTGTCTGGATAGAATCCGAACCACCAAGTTCATAAAGATGGTATAGAAAAATTATTCTAATGACACTATGAAATCTGCAGTGTATACACTTGATGTCGTATATCCGTACAGGGGTTTCCCCCATGACATTATTTTATAGATTAAATTTGTCTGCTTTGGGTAAAAGACTGTGCGTCGAGCAGGTCATTATAGTACATAAATTAATCAATAGTATAATTTATTACTCTAACTGACTTATCTAGTTTAATATATATCAGAACTGCGTCCCAAATTTTATAATGATTAAACATTACTTAGCTTTAGAAAATCGTTTGGACATATTTTGTAGTACTATTGATCAAGTTAAGAAAGCTATAAATCTTTTGTAAATTTATTTACTTGGTTTGGTACTACTTGTAATACTAGTCTTAATTTTATTTTAGTTTTATATATATATATATATATATATATATATATATATATATATATATATATATATATATATATATATATATTTGATATTTTTGAACGTCTATGTATAGTTTTAGTTATTTTTTTAAATAGTATTTTTATCTTGTGTATGTGATAATTTATTTATATGCAATGTTTTCCACTTTCTGATTTCGGTTAGCTGTAGGGTGGTATATATAATGAATAAATAAAAATAAGAAATAATGAAAACAATTTAATACAATATACATGTTGTCTTAAAATGTCAGTAACATAAATACGTCATGTATTATTTTTTACTATGAAAACTTTAAATGATACAAGTATTAGTATCTTTTTACAAGATTTTGTAAAGATTGTTATAAATTTCATCTAAATTTAATTTTAATTTAACCAAGATGCACACTTCTTCTCATTTTCTAATCTTTTGATTATTGAGAAAATTCCTAGGCAATAACGGGTATTTCATCCATGTTAATATATAAAAAATATGCGACGTCGCAAATAAAATGACACAAATATTACTCGTTCAAATATAAAAAATGCTAATAGTCATTTTATAGTATTGCTTTATTTAAAAGAAAATAGTTTTCATCTTACGTTATTTATTTCTATGCTCTTGAAATTCTTCGAAATAAAGTAATTTCGCATTATTATGCCCAATTAAATAATCAGAATTTTAAAGCCTTCTCCTGTCATCATCTGAGTTAATGTAGACTATTTTATATATACCGTGACAAGTATAGTTTAGCAGTATGGTAAAGTTTTAGTAGGTTTAAGTTTTATATTGAAATTTATACTAGTCCATTAATAAAAAATGTCAATGGCATCATATCTCATTTGGCATTTTTTTTTTCTAAATTCAATGAAATATAAAATTCACGAAATTTATGAGTAACTTTATACCTATCCGATATATCAGAATGACAGCAAGTGGGCGTCACGTGCGAATGATAAATGGATATTTATAAATGCAAATGTTCGTAAGTAAATAATGAAAAAAAAACAGTAAATGTGTTATCGCCTGCCTACTTACATGAATGTTTACCTGGCTTTGTTATAATTAAATATACATATACTCAAACGTGAATTATAACATAAATCATATCTAAGGAGTAACTTGGCTTTCAGATTTTTAAGCCACTGTAAACGTTAGTGTTAGTTTAATAAATGGTTATAATTATTTATAAAATATGGTGTGACCCAACCAACAAACGTAAAAGGCAATTAGATATAATAACACCGTTAAAATGTAAAAATATACATTTTTCATGGTGACAAATGGTTCCCTTCACAAAACATCATACATATTTTACTACCATACATTTGGTCTTGTTGTTGAGCAGTATGTGGATAAGTTTATATTTGGATTTTCCTTTCGAATTTAAAGGTAATTAAAGGCTCATACAAACAAGTAATTCTATTTTCAATACATTAGTATATAATGAATTATTACTCCATTATATGGGAAACACAATTTTCAACGACAAAAAAATGCACGTCAACTTCGAGTGAATTAAATAATTTGAGAATGCAGATGACAGCTTGAGATAATCTAGCGATATAAGTATCTACCGTCGAGAAATTATGTAATGAGACACTTTGAGTTATATTATTGATTACTAGAGGACATGCCCATTTTGAGTCCAAGGGCATAATTAACTCTAAAATTATTAATTAATTATTGCCTATATAACAGGGTAATGTATCGAAAGTGTAGAATTTTTTATTATCTAAAAAAATATTCCCCTCGAAATATTTTTCTATACAGTAATCGTTCAATATTCGCGAAGGTTACGTTCCAGAGAAACTTCGCGAATGTCAAAATCGCGAATGTTAAGTATATCTTGATGTGGAAATAGGGGCGTTGCCTTCCATGATGGCTGATAGAAGTAGTATATACATACAAAACAAGCTACTATTCATTTCATTGATATTTGCCAAATAAAAAACTCTCTTATCTTGCCGATAAACGGAAGAGTCTACCTGAGCCAAGCCATAAAAATAAGCCAATGCTATGTTTTAAGATTTTTTATTTAGCAAATAGCGATGAAATAAACTATACATATAAACAAGTTTTAGTAATTATACGTATTTATAAGTGTTTATTAATTAAACAACCATTAATTTACATATATTAAATTATAATTCAATCAATCTTTGTCCGTTGATGGCAAAAAATACTGAATTATCCGAGACTTTGGCCGACTGTGTGTGTAGTTTTTGAAGTTCGACGTAAGGGGCGATTGCAGCCTGGATATCCCTCTTAAACTTCAAACTCCTAGCAAGAAATGGATCCTGTTCAACAGCTTTTTGAATAGTTGTTGTTGTAGAATTAAAATTTCTCTCAAATGTTTCGAAGAGAAATTTTTGCCTGTGTTAGTAACTCAAATTAGAAAATAAGAATTAAGGGATTAAATTTCGCAACACTTACCTGAGTTCTCATCCTCCTCATCTTCAGCTTCAGCTTCTTCTTCTTCGGATTCCTGTGTTTTGTCTTTCATGATTTCCAATAGCTCTATTTCAGTTAGCTCGTTTCCATGAGATTCTAGATGGTCATGAATTTTATCTTGCCTGATATCCTCAAACCCATCACCGCCGATTTGATGAGCAAGACCCACGATCTCTTCTTCTTGATCTGTTATACACGGATCATGGTTCTCTTTACCAACCACTTCTGGCCAAAGATTCCTCCAGCATGCATTGATATAGCCTGGCTTCAACTCCAACAGTGAGGCGTCGATATCTGCCATACAATCTGCTATGTTGAATTTTTTTGAAAATGGACTTCACTGTTTCTTCCGAATTAAGCTCAATCGAACCCAAAATTTGTTTAGAGCATCGTCTAGTGTAATAGGCTTTAAATTATTAATTATTAATCGCAATTATTCCTTAATCAAGGGGTTGAATTAACGACGTCATATTTGGAGGCAAAAACATCACGTTGACATTAAGATGAGCTCCCATCAAAGTAGAAGGGTGTCCAGGTGCGTTATCGATTAATAAAGAAACTTTAAAGTCAAGGTTTTGGGAGGCAAGATATTTCTTGACTTTAGGGACAAAACATTCATCAAACCACGCTTGGAATAAAGCACCCGTGACCCAAGATTTTTTATTAGCTCGCCAAAATACAGGCAACTCATTTTTATTATTTCCTTTCAAAGCTCGCGGATTTAGGAACAGATATATTATCATCGGCTTTACCTGGAAATCACGTGAGGCATTTGCACACAACAGAAGCAAAACTCGATCTCTTGTCGCCTTGAATCCTGGAGCTATCTGTTAATTTTTGGAAAGAAAGGTCCTATTTGAAATTTTCTTCCAGAATAATCCCGTCTCATTCGCGATAAATATCTGCTGTGGTAGATATCCTCTTTTTTTTCAATTATATGTTTAAGTTCCTTTCTCCGACAATGGCATTACTATTTTCTTACGTTTCTGTAAAGATGACATTTTAATAAAAGTGTTCGTTAATATTAACCCAAACCAAAATGAAAACCAAGGACATTGGTTGGCAAAGCATAGAGGGAGCTGTTGTTGTTCTTGGAAATGTTGGTCTATGTTGTTCTAGGAAATTATATCCTTCAAGTCTCAGAACGAAACCAACACGGGATAATTATTACCGGGAAATGTTTACATTCCTCTTGTTCCGCGAATAAGCAATTACACAGCTCGTGAATGTCGAATTTCTAGGCATTTTCATCGTGAATAATCAAAATTCGCGAATGTCAAATCCGCGAATTTTGAGGGATTACTGTATTAACCGGTAAATAAAAGGTAAAGCCCATAAAGGCACGTTTCTTAATTTATCTTTATGCTTCGCAAAAATTGTATAGGCGAGTCTTCTTTTCCAATTTCAGGCAAATCTAGGCTGTTATTTCAATCATGGTAAATCTGATCACCGTGAATCAGTGGATGAGTCATCATTGATGTTACAGTCGGATAAGTTCTTAGTACCTGAGATGTCATCGCACATATTTGAATGAATATATGTACATAATATATACAATTCAGTTTAGTATGGCAGTTGTGCTTGATCACCTACATATTTTATACATATTATATGTGTTCCATATATTACTATAACTTGTACGTAGTTGGTAGTATATGGCACCGCCACCAATGAGATACCCAAGTCTGTAGCTCTACTCATAAGTGAGTATATAAGAGACTTATTTGTAATCAATTGACTTCAGTAAAGGAATCAAAATGAAGATTCTTAGGCTACACACCGAACTGGTTTGACCAGGACCGATGGTGAATATTTGTAATTATAACTATTATATATATATATATATATATATATATATATATATATATATATATATATATATATATATATTTAATAAATTATACTGGTGGCATGATGAGGATTTGCACACGTAATTATAATTATTTTGATGGGATAATCAGTATCTGCACACGCCACTAGGTGATGTAAGATAACTTATTTGTACATAGTCAAGCTATATTACAAATACTCGTATAGCTTGACATATATCAAACATTGGACGTCATATTTTTCACTTGGCACGTGACTTGGAGTTCAATTTATGCTGATTTAATCTAACTTTCCACTTTTTTACGTACAGATGGTACATAGCTGCGCACTGTGGCTCTAGTCGGTAATGGGTACTTAGGATTGTATTTCATCCAAAAGTCCTTAAATGCTGGTGTAGTACTGTAAGTGGTAAATGGCATGTAATTAACATGAAAAGTAGATCAAAAATGAACTCCGTTTTCCATGGCAGGTCCTTTTTTATATCAATATGTTCCGTACTATTTATGTCTTTTGCAGTCTCTCTTGTCCCAACACAATAAATCTGTTTCACAAACTTTACACACTATTTCGCCCCATCATACATCAAATTTGGAAAGTCCCGAATAAACTTAGTCATATTGTCGGCAAGCGACCATTTTTTCGCCTTTGGCATTGTGGATTTTTTTGTGACGCACGCACGCTGTACAAATTATGTATGTAATTACGATCGCAAAGTGATTTAGTTCTTTCGCGAAGCAGACGCACACGGTCTCAATGTTAAACAGTAACTGGATACGTAGCACAGATCGAGTGTTTTGTGATACCTAGTTTGTTTACAGCGTGAATTAGACTCCGCGTCACGTGCTCGAGACCCCCGCTACACCTTCCCATACGCAAGCCACATGTATATGGTACTGATTATACAGCTCTAATAATAAGGAATCTGGCTGAAAAATAAAATATAATAAGTATAATATGTGCTGCTCATCAAGAGTAGGAACAAGTCTCTATCGGACCGCCCATGAGGTGTGCAGTAAATAGACTGGTCTAAGTAAATAGTCGAATGCTCACTATCACTGCTCTCACTCTTTCTTCTACGCATACATAGAGAAATCTCACACTTTTTCCTATTATTGATGAGCAGTATCTTTAAAATCAAGTACCTAATTTTTTCCACTTCTTCTCTGTATTAAATTTTTAAATTTGTTGCAATAACAACTCAGTAATTGTAAGTAGAATAAATATGAAATGTTTGATATATTATTCTTGCGTAATGGTTGCTCTAAAACATTTGTTTTTATAGCTTTCAAGTCACTAATATTATATGTATACTACTGCTAAATTATTCAGTTTGGAAACATTTCATCAATGACCAAAAATTATAATATATTACACATATAACAAGGTATATTTTATCAATATAAAAATAAATACATAATATTATTGAGATATAATGTGGCTTACATGAAGATGGGAAAAATATTTTCCGCACCATAAAAAGTACAACAAAACAGCACATTTATACATTTTATTTTCAATAAAGAACTGCCGAGAACAGAAGCCGGCGATGGAATGGATTTTTTTAAATAGAAAGGTATAACACATAAAGCCCTTAATTCCAAATTCCGGCTCTAAATGTCTATCTTTTTTTCCTTCGCCCTTAATAAATTATCGTTTTACAGATATTTGTGGTTATACGCGGCCACATCTAATGCGATCTGTAGTTAATAGTGCAAATACGATAAATAACCAAATACACCGGTTATTATTGCTTGCAGCATTAATATTTTAACATTTTTTAAATTTTAGTGGATTATTGAAAAAAAGTATCGTTAAGTTTACATATAATGTAACAAGAATTGAACCTCCTACTGAAAATTGACTAGTATTTTTATTACACATTTTTATATTCTGTTTTATTTTTATGTTAAATGTTTATAATTCTTTTAGCACTTCTACTGCTACATATAAAAAGACAAAAACAAAGACAAGCCAGTAATTCATACATATATATATATATATATATATATATATATATATATATATATATATATATATATATATATATATATATATATATATATATATATATATATATATATATATATATATATATATATATATATATGCCGGGTGTAACAGGATCATGGTATACCTCCCTTTTCTCCTTTAGTTTTGAAGATAATTGATTGAAATTTGGGATATCCTATACACATAATAAGCGGCACTTTCTGACAATTTATTTTTCTTTAACTTCCGGTTTCGCCGGAAGTGATACTAACTTTCGATTTTTAAATGGAATAACCTGTATATTATTGCATTTCTGAATTCTGCATAATTTTATGAATCCAACGATATCAAATAAGTGACATTTCAAAAGTCAATTTTTGTAATCTAATTTTTAGTTTTCCATTTAAGTATGTCATAACGGATCCGATTTATTCTAAATGACCCGTGTAATGCTACAAAAAAATCCCGTCAAAAATACTAAATCACGTGATATATGAACAAATAAAATTCATCAAAATTGTTTTTGGGACAAAACTCAATATTTTCAAATGGAACCATATTGGTACCGTGGTACCATTTATTAGTACTGTTAATAAGGAATTTATTCATATGTCGTATTAAAATGTGCAATAAATACAAACAAAATTACAGCTAAAAGAAAATATTAGTATTTTCTTATTTTCTTTCGAAAATAACCAGAAAATATCCATAGCTTCGCTATGGATATTTTCTGGTTATTAATTACCTATATATTTTCATGAAAAAATATATACCACCGTGTTTACTTTTAGAAAAAGATCTTTATTTTCTTATATCTTCCCCTTATTTTTTGTCCCTTTATATATTTTCATATCTTTTGCCGTTTAGCAACAAAATTTATTTCTTTAACATGTTTTTTATAATTAGATTAATAATACCTTAGTAGGTCGTGAATGGCAAATTGAAACAAGTGATGAATTATGATATGACACATGATAATCGAAATTGTCGATTTCAGATAAAATATCTTCGCACGAGAGTTCTTATCTCACAATTAGCTATAATACGTCATAGTTGCTCCTCAGTTACAAGAAGGACTTTGTAAACTAATATTTTGAGGTGCCCCTGAACAAAAAAATTGAAGCCTGGTAATCTAGCTGGCCAGGGTTGAAATAGCTGTTGAGCGCCTCATCCAATCCACATATTAGCAAACAGTTAATTTAAAAATAAACGAGAAATCAAACTAAAATTTGGGGCAGTGTCATCATACCTAAACGACATGCATTCTCAAAGGCAAAGGGAATGTCTTTAGGCAATTTAGATACCAAAACGTTTTCAAACAGATGTTCGTAGGAATCACTAATAAGGGCTTCTAATAAACAATGGCTCAATCTAAAATCATCACTAATAAAATGAACATTATGTGCAGTATTTGTAAAATACAGTGGTAAAATTGTGACCAAGCGGGGTAGTTTTGCAGCAGTAAAGCTGAACTCGTATGTTGTAGAGACATAACTGCTTATATTTCATGATTGACAATATTAATTTATTATTTACGTTAAAATTTATAGCAAGTTTTCTGGTGCTTACTCGTATGTGACGGTCTTCTTTAATTTCATTTAATATGGCTTATTCCAATTCGTCTGTTCTAACCATCCCATGTCGTCCCGTACTTCATGTTTTTTTAAATCCGACTCTGAAAGTCGAACATTTTTCATAAAATTTTCAGATTCGGTGTTAGGTGATTAGGACATTCTTCAACATAGTTTCGCCCAGCTTCATTATAACGTGGTTAAACTTGTCATTCACATCCTTCTAACTAAGGTAATATTAGGTTAATATTAATGTACTTGGTAATGAAATTAATTTTGTCGCTAAACAGTAAAATATTTGAAAAAATGTAAAGTGTATAGTAAGAAAAAATTAAGAATAGAAGTCAATGGAGCATATGAAAACATATATATAAAATTATATAGGATAGTATTTTTTTTGTGGAAAGAAAGACACATGACAGTATCCATACTTCGGCTACTGGTCACTTCCAGAAGCTGATTCTTTTTTTATTTCATACCTACTAACATAACAAAACCAGATATCAAATATGTTTAAAATGTCTCAAGTGGTTTACAAATAAGAAAATTGATTTTGTTTTGGATTGGATTTTTTTGGACACCCTGCAGTGAAATCAGCACTATGTTTATATGACTAAATTACCTTAATTGTAGTCATAGAATATGGCCATGGATTTTCTGTACTTACTTAGGAAATAGTCTGTACCACAGACCACAGAAAATAGTAAATGAGACTACATACCACAGAAACAATACCAAATAGAAACAATACCAAACTGTACATAAAAATACTTATAAATCTTTAATCTTTTGATCCATATAAGGCTTATGGCAAATATATATAGGCAAATTTCAGCTATGCATGCCCACTCGTATTAGAAAGTATAAGCAGGGGTGGTTGATGTTCTTTAGTATCGTAACCGCAAATATGGTGTTGACTTTTGTTACACTGTTAATATTGACATTGGTGGTCATTCCTGAAGATCATATTCGCATTATAATATAGAGTGTACAGTAGAATAACTCTTGCATATATCGTAGATCTACTTACAATAACTATGACTGTTATTTTAGAATGAAGATGTAATAAAATGTATTCCGCTTGAGGCATTAAAAAATTAATTAGGTTGAAATATATAAGGAAATTATATCAAAAACGTGATTTGCATAATTAATACGACTTATTTAATCTTGAGGCGCCATGTTTCCACACAAATATAACATAATTACGTAGTAGATTTACTAATTTATATTCACAACAAAGGTTTTAAAAGGTCAATATTAAAAGGTGTGTAAAACGGCAAAACTTGTGATACCATCACTGTCGTAAAGTTTACTGTAGCCGTTACATCGGCAGTGTGGGTGTTAACATACTTTCAAGAATTTTAATGACACTTTAGTCATAAAATCGTAAATGTATGCAATCTTTTAATTACTTTTCTTGATGTATGTTTAGCTATTTACACTTAACAGTAGTGAAATCCATTGGTGAAGGAATTATGAGCCGAGGGTGTGTTCATAAAGCTGTTTGATGAGAGCCGAAAGGATTAGTGTTGTAATAGTACCCAAACATTCTAAATATTGACTTGAGAAAATATAGAATAAGCATATTGGATGGCGTTCTAAGAAAAGAGCCGAACAAGTTATTTACTTGATGTATATTGTTTATGAGATATGTTGCATTTTGGAATATTATTGCAATTTTTAAAAATGACTATTATTACCGCCAAAGCTACAGTAGTCTTAGACTGAAGATTAATACTATTTTTTGATAATGTAACATAAACATAAATAATGATAATTGATAAAACATGAAATTAATTATAATTAATAAAATAATTTAAAATTTTATAATATTTGGAATGCAGCGATAGGTGATATTATATTTGGTCATGATTATAATGTAATATGTAAATGAACTAACAACTCCTTGTATCGGCGATAAGTATTCAAGAGGCATAAAGATAGTGTTTCTTAGGCTTTGATCGTAAATATATGTTCTCTTCCTCAGCCTTACTTGTTATAATAGAACAAGTAAGGATATGTCTAATTCTCCCTAAGCCTTCAATTCAATTGTCACCGCTCATTTACAAACTACTTTTCATAAATGAGTGATGAAATGATGAGATTATGGTAATTGGTTTACAATCATTAACGAATCGACATTCTTACATATACTAAATTTAAAAAGTGATAACAGCGCATATCAATATCATCCTGAAAACAATTTGTCAAAGATCCTAGACTCTGTCCAAAATCCCTGCTGTACTTCATATCCAGTTAACACGTGTTGTTCGGCAGGATTTTTATATACCAAGGATTTCAAGAAATTGTAAATAAATAAACAGTTTTAAAACCCTAAAACGGACTTTTCCGCACGTAGAACATCACTATCTCGAAATTGAGTGGCCGAGAAAAGATAAACCAACACATAAATATGTGTTTTATGCGACAGTTTTACTTTTTTCAAATAGTCCACCATCGTGTTTTCTCATGACTCATGGACAGGGTGGGGTATGTCTATCCACCCGAAAATCAATAGATGTCGTCTGGTAGACGTCCCGAATCAGAATCAGTCGAAACCCGATTGATCCGACACGATTTATTTGAGTGATCGTGCTAACAAAAACATTTTTCAAATAGTCCACCATTGTACTTTCTCATGACCCATGTACATGGTAGAGTGTGTTCTATCCATCTCAAAATCAATAGGTGTCATCTGGGTGACGCCTCCGATCAGAATCAATCAAAACCCGATCGATCCAACACGATTTAGTTGAGTTATCATGTTAACAAGAATAAATGCCGACGACAACGACACACACACAGCAAAACATTTTTAAAAACCATTTTTTTTTGTTTTTAGACCGAAAAGCGAAAAATAAACCCAAAAGAAATTTTGTTTTTTCACTTTTTCTTTACACGATTACATTACTTTTCCGCGTATAGTGGAGTGCAGAAAAGTAAAAATAAATAAATAAATTGGATTTAAGATTGACAAATGTAAGTCTAAGTGGCGGTAGACAGTAGTAAGTCTACCTCGTCCGATTAATTTCTTGGGGTAGATCTGCTTTAAATGGCTTTATGCGTCATATTAATGTGGACTAACGTACTTTCATGCTAAAATTACATGTTAATTCACACTTCATAGGATACGTCACCAAATATGTAATTGAATCAAGACTTATAAAAAGTTCAGATACTGTAGGTTAATCATTGGCTAGTAGGACTTTATGTTATGTACAACCGATTTCGAAGCACTTTTTCTACAATACTATCTGATAGATCTTTTCTAATATTCCGCTTGAAATTGATTTAGGGAGTGAAATGTATAGAAACCAGGGTTAAGAATGGTTATTATGAAAACTTACGACTTATCGATTACTTATACAATTATCAGTAAATACAGTGTTATTTAGAATAGAAAGATGTTTCCGAAATTTCCATAATAATGATGTGAAAATTTGTATTGATGACTGAAAATCTTTTCATCATCTGCCTCTTCCAGATAAAAGTAAAATAATTATATAATTATTTCCATGTAAGATGTTTTATATAATTATTTCCTGTACCGTAAGTATTCTTAAACCGTGTTTTTGCATTTGATATATTATTTATTGTGATACTATACACCAGCGACAAAAAGGTTTTCTTGAATGTAACTTAACAGTTCCCATTGGAATACATATTTCTACAAACTACCCAAAATATAGGTTATCTAACAAAGGACCCTAAAAGCACAATTACTTGTGAGAGCACAGGTAATTGTAAAATTGGTATATTGAATCATAACCCTATTAAGTTTATAAGCCATACTTAATAAGATATTCACATTAATGTATTTTAACCAATATCTTAACTGTATTTCATACATTGGATAATATATTAAATTTCACTTTACCTCTGAGTGTACCCCGCACCACTGCATAATTACGAGTACTTCAAATAATAATAATAATAATAATAATGAATTAGCGTGTTTTTTGTTTGGACACACGGAAACTAGACATCCTTCCCCAGAAAACCTACAGGCAGGCTTGTGTAAGGGAAGGTTACATATATAAACGCGGACAAACGGCCAGCCCCGAGGGAAGTGCCAAGTTCCCTCTGGTGAGAATCGAACACACGCAGACAATGTGCCCAGTATTTGGCCCAGTTGCCACCCTGTTACCAAATACCAAGCCAGAACTACCACGGCACCATGAGAAGGAAACCATCCGTCACCCATCCAAGTCGCAACCATACAATTCGTTGCTTGACTTCGAACAGCTCAGGTCCGACAATGAACGGATTATCCTCTTATCCTCTTAATAAATAAATTTAGTATTATAATAATAATACTCAATTAACTGATTCTATACATTGTGCAATGACTAAGGCTGCTTGGTTTTGTCATAGAGACATTGCCGCCATATATATATGCACATGGGGACGATGAGTCGATGAATCAGCATCGCCGCTTGATCGATCGACCTGCGTGGTAGTTATTAAACTGTTTAATGATATTCTGTGCATTTTTTTAAAAATCTATTTGAATTGCAAAGTATTTGTATGTCCAAGGTAGTATTAAAGAACAACCACTTGTCGATCGTTTATATGGGGATTTAGCACTTGAAATACGATGGTGCAAAAATAATATATTTAGTTTGCAATAAATCTTTCTTGTGAGATAAATCGGACTATAGGAAACATACACACAGTGCACAGCACAAATGTAAAAAAGTACCCTAAGACCGAGGACTGAATCTATGTTTAACTTAATTTTTATGTCAATGTCCTGTAATTTACTTCACATAATCAACAAGAGTTTCGGAACTTCTGAAACAAATAGGATCCCACCATGAAATTATCAGACCAAAAACATTGCATACATACGTGTGGAAATGACGATATGTAAAAAAATCTCTTATTAATGTTGTTGTACGTAAATTGGAACCTCTTAAATCATTATGTTCATTCTAATTAGCTAAATAAAATAGCTTGTGGTTAAATAAAATCGATGATATTATCCAAACGTAAATGAATTAATATCATCTACAAAATCGGTGTCTCCCAAATCTCCTAAACGTATTTGATAATTTTACAGACAGCGTCTTAACATCCATGAACCACCACAACCCATTCTTAGCCTCATTTCTACAGAATAATGTATATTATAGTGGTATAATTTGATCCCAAATAGTCAGCTGAAAGTCAAGCAATATTTCAAAGATCCCCAAGTTGAAATAGAGGAAAAACATTACAAAATCCTTCCTTGTCGTCAGTGAAGTCAGTGCAAATAGTGAATGCTGTACACACAGATACACGGTTTAAGAGAGGAAAAAAATAATGGTGTTATAGCAAAGTTTGCTATAACACCTGCTTACAAACTTGCAATGATTATTTTAATTATGCCAATATTACACCACTAGACGTTAAATGGTTACTTTCTTTATAACAGAAATTTGCTTCACCATGTAGAATATCGCTCGCTGAAACAATTGTAGAAACATACCTAATGCTGCAAATGTTTAATCGAGTTAGTATAGATAAATAGATAGACGTTAATTGACAATACATTGGAACCAATCCAGACTTTACTCCCACCTGCACCGGAAAAACTCCTCAATACAATTTTTTGCAATTGCAAAAAGGGGTGTAGTGCTAAATGCGGCTGCAAAAAATTGGATTGTTTTGTTCATTAGCATGTACCAGTTGTCAAGGCCAGTCGTGCTCCAATATTGAGTCGCCATCAGAAGAGGATTCTTACGATATCAGCGAGGAGACATCTGATGCATCGTTGTTAGAGCAATTTACTTGTATCCAACAGGAGGAGGAAGAAGAAGAAGAAGAAAAAGAAGCAAGAGATGAAGAAGAAGACATTACACTTGAAGTTCCATTAAATAATTATCAATCAGACGAATAGTTTTCCCCAATTACTCATAATTCACACCGCGTTCATCATTTCCAATAGTACCATTTTTTATTTAATATAATATTAATTAATTAAACAGACCTACAATAGATCATGGAATAGGCCTACCGGGGAAACCACGTTAAAAAAACGCGCCAAGTACACTACCTCACAGGTGGCGTGGAAACGTGTGCGTATTATGGAGAATACAACTCTTTAACTTTTTGAATCGCTATATCTCAGAAATGGTGATTCTTAGAAAAAAAAGTGTAAGAACAATTTTTATAGATAATTGTATGATCTATAATTTTTGTTTGACCTATTTTTATGATGAAACTTACCCTTTGGCTAAAAATGCAAGGAACCCATATTTGCGAACTTTGACCTTGAATAAATTTTTTTGCAGATGTGGGATCGATGGAGACTTTCAGCTCTATGCAAATTTTTGTAAACTTACCCCTATTTTTTGAGCTAAATTGACTGGGCTAGTAAGTATTTGACAGTGTTGTATAAATTACAACGTATAACCAGTTGCTTATTATTATTTTATTACTTAGCATTACTTATTTTATTTCATTTGAATTTTTATGAACCACGGACGAATGTGACGTCCCTGGTACGCTGACGAAACGATCAGTTCTAGTAGTAACTAATAGAACTAATGAGCGAATAATATAATGGCGAGATTAAACACCGACAAAAAGTAAAAAAAAACACTTCGATCCGTTAACTATGTCGAAAGTACCGAATTTTTGCATTTCAGTATTGATTTATTCATTACTGCAACAGTATAGTGAGATATTCTGTTTCATAACAACCGGGAAATAAGACTCCAGCATTACTTGTTCCAGTGTGACCTTTTAAATAACTATTATTTATTTACGTGGTCTTCGTAGAAACACTATTATTTTATAAGAATATCCTCACTATAATATGACCTAATAAAATAAGAATAAATCATTTGTTTACCTTTTAAACAATAAGTTCATCCACAATATTTAGAAGGAATCATGGCCTTCACGCAACTTTCAATGATAAGAACTACCAGGTGTGTAAATATGAAATCGAAATTTGCTCATAGATGGCCTAGCTGCTAATTTAGTTACCGTCATATAGCGTCATTGGCGCTATTTTCTTGTTAATATAATAATCTAATAAAGGTTTTTATCTCAGCAGTACAAGTTTCATACAACAACATCGTTTTTAATAGCGTTAAACATGTCGAATTTTATACCTGGAAACTACGATTTGCGGGCAACATTGATTTTCTGTTACCATTTGAAGAAAACTGCTGCAGAATCGCAACGAATTCTTGTTGAAGCGCATGTATACGATGAGCATGCTCTTGGTAAATCTCAGTGATTTACCAAGAGCGTAATTTTTAATTTTTTGAGTGATTCAAAAAATTAAAAATTGGTAATTTTGACATGAGGAGCGAAGAACGTGGAAGACCACCAAGGAGAAAGTTTAAAGATAGCGAATTGCAAGCTTTGTTGGATGAGAATGATGCTCAAATGCAACAAGAACTCGTGGATCAATTAAATGTGACACGCGAAGACATCTTCATACATTTAAAAGCCATGGAAAAAATCCAGGAGATGGGAAAATGGGTTCCACATGAACTGAATGAAAGACAGTAGGAAAACCGTAAAATCATTTGCGAAATGCTGCTCGTCAGGTTCAAGAGAAAGTCATTTGTCCATAGAATTGTGACTGGCGATGAATAGTGGATATATTTCGAAATATCGTAAGCATAAAAGGTCGTGGGTAACTCCAGGCGAACCATCGACATGGACTGCAAGGCCAAATCGCTATGGACGAAAGATCAGAAGGGCGTGATCTATTATGAGCTGCTAAAGTTTGGCCAAACCATTAATACTGAATGCTACCGACAACAATTGATCGATTTGAATCAAGCTTTGCGTGATAAATGACCAGAGTATCGAAAAAGACAACAGAAAGTTATTTTGCTTCATGATAATACGTCATCACACACAGCAAAACCAGCCAAAGAAACGGTTGAGGCGTTTAGTTGGGAAATACTTTCGCATGCGGCTTACTCACCAGACTTGGCTCCGTGCAGTTACTACTTATTTGCATCGACGGGACACGCACTTGCTGAGCAGGACTTCACTTCTTACGAAAATCTACGAAAGTGTGTCGATGACTTGTTTGCCTCAAAAAAGCAAGAATATATTTGGCATGAAATCCACAAATTGTCACAAAGATGGGAAAACTGTATAGCTAGCAGTGGATCAAATAAAATATTTTTTATCATTTTCATATAATAAACGTGTACTTTCAATACAGAAAATTCCTGTTTCATATTTACATACCTGGTAGCTCTTCAACTAAAGTTGATAGTGAAATGGACCACTGCACTAATAATTTAATCACTCTACATGCCAATTTATATTAGCGGCAAAGTTACAAGTTGGTCGTGTTATTTTATCAGACCACTAATAGCGAAGATCCGCTACCGAGATGCACATATCTATTGGCATTAGCTCATAACAAAGGATGCTGCTCGCAACGGAGATTATGATCAGAATCCAATTGAGTCAAATAGATTTCATTAGCTTGGTTAAAGGGGATGGATTGTTATGGGATTAACTGTATAGTTACAAGGCGGTAATATAGACTGATATTAATTTGCAATGTACGATATAACACGATCTATAAGAAGATTACTCAATTCAGTAGATAATTATAGGGTGAAATATGCAATATATAAAATTGGTAAAATTCTTCATCTTAACTCGATACGAACTCGATAGATTTCGGTTGTCGGTGTTCATGGGTACAGAAGTCAATGTTTTTACAAAAACTTAATGTCGAATATTTCCCATATTTAGTAATCTCGCGTTAAAAGTAATCACGAAAAATACAATTGAAAAAACTTAACATGAAACATGATATGCGCAAAAACAGATGAAAAATAAATATTATAATTATATGACTACATTAAAAAGAATGTTTACGCGTTTAAAAAGAATGCGATATTCACGATTTGTTTGTGGATTAGTAAATTAGCTCATTCTTTTAGTATTTATCATTTGTCATTAGATTTTACAATTGCGTAACTAGCAGATACAATAATGAATACAACTGCTCAGATGGGATGATTAAACATTCGATTATTGTATGATTATATATAGTTAATTATTATTGATTTTTTCCCTCTTTCTACTTTCAAAATATTGTTAGTTTGCAAAGGCTCCGACCCTGACCAAGTGACGCGTCCAGACAATTATAGATCGTCATATGAATCTATTATCTTCATTACTGTTATGACAGGTTCGAGGTTGGTTTTTAGGAGCCTCGATCGGCTAAGAATGTGTAAAATATAAACAATATAGTTAGCTAAGGAAATCTGAATGTGAACTTATTATTCTTTGTTCAGAACTGATATTAGACAGTTGTCAGTTTTATTATTCCATATAATATATTTTATCAGTTTATCAGTTTAGTTTAATTTTAACCCTCTGGGTATCTTATATCTCAGAAGTGGGATTATAACCCTTACTTACAGAGTAGACTTGCGAAGTCTAAACTTTTAAATAATGCGAGTGCTTGTATTTTTAAAACACCTGTGCCAAATCTGCTATTTGTGTTTACAATGGGTAAAACACGCAAACACCGACACCGCTCCTCTTCGAGGTCCTCTAGTTCTTCTTCGAGTGTCTCTCGGAGGATACGAAGGAAAAAAGCTGAACTGAAAAGTTAAAACGGGAAGTCAGAAATCTTGGAGAAACTGTAAGTACCGACTCATTCATATACCCCGCCGTTGCCAGTGTCTGTTCCGCACGCCGCCGCCATTAAGGTAGATGAAACTTTAATTCCTTAATTTGAGCCAAATTCGGAACATCAGACAACAGTTACTTGGATCAATAAGATTGATGAATTAACTTTATTTTACGGTGGGAATGATACTACTATTGTTCGATTAGTAACTAGTAGGTTGAGAGGTAACGCACGAAAATGGTATGATTCTCTGAATATACTCTAAATTGGCGAGGCATGAAAAAGCTTCTTTTAGAAACTTTCTCAATTGGCAATTGTGAATCGAAGCAGCGAATTATTCTTGTCAGTCATGTCAAAATTTAAATGATCATTGTTTTGATAAAGTTGCTAAATTACGCAGTTTGAGCTTGCAGATTCCGGACGAATTTATTATCGATAGTGTAATAGAAGGAATTACTGATGAATATATCCGTTTTTCAGCTCGAGCGGGCGGATTTAATTCATTAGAGGCATTAGTAACCTTTTTAAATAATATTAGTAGTTCAGTTATGATGTAAAGTCAACATAATGTTGGTGAAGGATATTAAGGCTAAACATGTCGTAATACTACTGTTGTACTTATTTGGTACACCTGTACGTTTAATTTCTGATCGTGGCACTGCTTCTACGTCGAAAACATTTTCAGCGTTTTGTGAGAGCTATAACATTCGACATATTCTTAATGCAGTTGCTATGCCCAGAGCTAACGGACAATGCGAGAGGTATAATAGGACTATTTTGAATGCACTCACTACTACCGCTGCTGGGCAGTCAGAAAATAAATGGGACATAGTAGTTAAACAGGTACAAAGTGTTGTTAATTGTACGTTTAACAAGGCGATCAATAGTAGTCCCATAGAGGTCTTAGCAGGATATAAACCTAAACATGTGGCTGAAACATGGCTCGCGAATCAGGTACAAGTTGATCTTGAGCGGCTTGATTTGCCAGAATTAAGATCTAAGGTCCTTCAGCGTATCATTGAGGATCAGAAACAAAAGAAGGCACGATTTGATAAGGCAAGAGCTCTCGCAAAGATTTACAAAGTAGGGGACTTGGTGTTAGTACTAAAAACAGAACAGCCAAGTTCGGGACAAAGCCGAAAATTAGAACCACGATTTAAAGGTCCATTCAGGGTCATAAAATTGTTATTTAATGAGCGCTATGAAGTGCAAGATTTACAAGAAGGTGTTAGAAATTGTGTTGCGTGAAGACAACAGTAAAGAACTGAAGAGAAAGAATTGAAGACAACTGTTGATAAGTTAAAGCCGCGGATTATTTTGCATAGTAATTGTATTTTTAAACTTAAACTTAATGCAAAAGAGACGAGGCTACAAAAACAGACGAGACGAAGAAGGACTGAAAACTTATAAGTCAATAAAGTGGGAAATCATTAGAAAATGTAGAAAAGCGAAAGAACAATGGATAGAGGATAAATGCAAAGAAGTAGAAGATAAGTTGCAAGTAGGTAAGACTGATGAGGCTTACAAAATAATTAAGAGGAACTTCAGGGATATAGGAACAATAAGTAGAAACGTTAGGAGTCAATCAGGGGACATACTGATCGGAAGAGAGGAGAAAGCGGATAGATGGAAGTAGGAAATTTATACGAGGGTCAGGAATTAGGAGAGATATTAGAGGAAGAATCTAGCATCGATAGGGAAGATGTAGGAAAACCTATATTGAGAGAGGAATTTGAAATAGCACCAAGGGGGCTAAAGAATAATAGAGCGCCGGGTGTAAATAAAATACAGGCGGAAATTTTTAAATGTGCGAGACAGAAAGTAGTAAATAGGATTTTTGAACTGGTAAAATACATATATGAAACGGGCGAGATGCCGGAGGATTATAAGAGAAACATTATCGTTACTATACCGAAAAAGAGAGGAGCCGACAAATGCGAGAACTTTAGAACGATTAGCCTAACTTCCCATGCGTCAAAAATCTTAACTAAAATAGTGCAGAAGAGGATGGAAAATAGAGCGGAGGAAATACTAGGAGAAGACCAATTCGGGTTTAGGCGAAATAGGGGAACTCGCGAAGCTATTCTGGCGCTAAGAGTAATGTTAGAGAAAACAATAGAAAAAGGAAAGAACGCTTATGATTTGTAGATTTAGAAAAAGCTTTTGATAACGTAAGATGGGAAAAAATGTTCGAGATACTAAAGAGCGCGGGAATGAAGTATAGAGATAGGAGAGACTATCAATCTATACAAAGAGCAAACTGCTATTATAGAAGTAGAAAGGGAAAAAAGGGAAGTAGGTATTAGGAAAGGAGTAAGACAAGGATGTACGCTATCACCACTAATTTTTAATCTGTACATCGAAGAGGCGATTAATGTGGTAAAAGATAGAGTGGATTTCGGGATTAAAGTACAGGGACAGAAACTAAAAATGCTGAGATTCGCGGATGATATAGCAGTATTAGCATCTAGTAAGGAGGAATTAGAATCAGCATTGAACGAAATGGAGGCAGTGTTGACAGAGGAATACGGAATGAGGGTGAATAAAAACAAAACTAAAGTGTTAGTGTGCAGAGGGCGCGAGAGCAGAGCAAAAACGAAAGTACAAATTAAAAATGAAAGACTGGAGGAAGTTAAAGACTTCACTTATTTAGGAAGTAAAATAAATTGGGATTGAAGAAGCGATAAAGACATAAAACAAAGAATAGCGCAGGGTCGAGTAGCTTTTAACAAAATGAAAGCACTTTTATGCTCGGGGGTAATAAACTTAGAAACAAGGAAGAGATTATTGAAAACGTATGTATGAAGCACGGCACTATACGGTTGCGAAACCTGGACGGTAGGGGAAGCAAGTAGGAAGAAATTAGAAGCTTTTGAGATGTGGTGTTACCGAAGAATGATGAAAGTACCATGGACTGATAGGGTTAGAAACGAAGAAGTATTGGAGAAAGTCGGCGAGGAAAGAAGTACGTGGAAAAACTTAAAGAAGAGAAGAGATAGAATGGTAGGCCACTTGCTGAGACATGGGAGAATAGTCCGCGATATATTGGAGGCAGAAATAGGAGTGAAGAAAGGCAGAGGTAGGCCTAGATTAGACTACTGCTCGCACATAGTAAGGGATGTAGGTTGTAGCACAATTAGCGAAATGCGTAGGTTAGCACAAGATAGGAGAAGCTGGAGGTTAGCGTCCAACCAGTCTTAGGACTGATGACCTAATGATGATGAATTGTATTTTTAATAGATGTGTAACTCATGGTTGTTTCTGGAACTTATCCTCGCTAATGTGCACTAACGCGAGGTTACGTTTCCGAAAGTAACTAGGAGTAGTTGGTAAAAATGGGTATGCTATAATCCAAAATGTCAGGCTTTCTGCCCTCTGGTATGAAGATTGGAGATTACATTGTGGAGTGCCAAACAGAGACCCACATGTATCATATGAATGAGACAGTTAGAGTATATTAGAAATGTACATTATTATGATAAGAATTAAGCGAAATATTATTTTGAATGTCATGCTCACCTTTTATATTAGAGTGAAAGGGCGAATACATTCTTGGAAATTAAGCTGAGGTGATCTCTAATAGGTTTGGAATGTCAGGCTTACTATAAGTAAGTGGAGATAACATTACCAAAGTGTCATAAGCACTACGCTTGGAATGTCAGGCTTACCACGAGTAAGTGGAGATAACATTACCAAAATATTATACTCACCAACAAAGACCGAGAAATCATCTCGTATCATTTTAAAGTTTCTGAGGTGTTAATTAATATTTGCTTTTTCTAGAATAGAAAGCTGTCAGGACAGTGTGAAGTACAGGATGGCTGAGTGTTAGATTGTAAATGCTCCGACCCTAACCAAATGACGCGTCCAAAGAATTATAGATCGTCACATAAATCTATTATCTTTATTACTGTTATGACAGGTTCGATGTTGGCTTTTAGGAGCCTCGATCTAAGTTATATATAGCTAAGCTATATTGATATAGTTAGCTAAGGAAAGCTGAATCTGAAATTATTATTCTTTGTTCAGAATTGATATTAGACAGTTGCCAGTTTTATTATTTCATATAATATATTTTATCAGTTTAGTTTAACTTTAACCCTCTGGGTATCTTTTAATATTATTTTTATTTTTCTGTATATAATTAATAATTTTATTCTGCGATTTATTTTATGAAAGCTATATAGTACACGTCTAAAGTCCCTTTCCCCTTTAACTTTGGAATTAGGAGACCAAAAAGGACGAAAATTAAAATATAAAAATAATATTTTAGTTAATAGTGTTTTTTAGTTAATAAATATAATCATCAAAGATGGAATTAAAATCCCGTTTTAAAAATTATTTTTAAATTTCAATAGTGTTTGAGTAATACCTTATTTTGTAACTGCTTCAAATATCTACTCAAACGTTATTTTTATTTTGATTTAAAAAAAAATCAACTAAACACAATATTGGCATACCATCAAACTTTTTAGGCAGTGAATTGCTATAGAAGCGTCAGTCACTTATGTCAGCAAGTGTCAGTTTTTTCTTCTGACAGTAATCACACAATAAGGCACTTAGACGTTTTTATATTTTCGAATTTTATTAAACCTAACACTTAACTTTTACAAGGAGGCACTGCTTAAATAGATTGATGTTATGCAAATTTTAAGGGGGGTCGCCACTGTGACGGACCAAAAATTTATTTATTTACTCAAATTCTTATTATGAAATGTTATAAAATAGCAATGTTCTAATATATACAAAATGGTGGCCCTTGAATAATTTGTCTGTAATGGTTCATCCGAAAAAAAAAAGCATTATTTTAATCTGTATGGAAGTAGTTATTGTTAAATAACGTTTTTTTTATTTTTCTATAAAATGGAGGCACTTTCATAAAAGTTATAATTTTTGCCAATTTTCTTTGTTCATTCGGAAAAAATAGTAATTTTTAACATTAAAAAAACATGTTTAGACCTACCCTTAACGATAACAAAAATTTAAAAAATGTAATCAGACTATTACTGTTCGAGATGTCATTTATACACTCTTGAAAAAGTCATTTCGAGAAAAACACGTTTAAAAGTTCAACATCAGTACATATTTTACATGAAAAAAATTAGTATTTATAAATTTCATTTTTTTATTGTTACCATATTTCATCGATTCCATCGATCAAGGAGGGCTTGATTTAAGATGCCAGGTGTCCGCATATACCTTCCTATTTAATAAGTCAGGCAGCACAGTCAGAACCGACTGCACTACCTATTCCACTAGAATAGCTATAAATTCGTCAATTCTTAACATTTTGACCTGATATTTTCATGGAAATACTCTTAAATGTACATCCTTCAAGAAAATGTAATTGTTTTGATCTGTTACGGTGGTGGTTCCCTTTAAATTTAATCAATTTGTCTCAAATTTATGTGGGTCAATTTTCATTCGTTTAGGTCTCTCAGTTTCAAGAGGGAAGGGATATTCAACTATACAATCTCCTGCAGTAGGGAATATAGTGGCATTCAGTTAAGTGTCCGGCATACACAGATCTAACAAAAGTCAAATTCTTGCCATCGCATACAGAAAGTGGATGAGTAACTTAGGCATTTTCTTCAATATACGTATTTGCAACAATATTTATTGTGGTATCTGCAATAGCATTGTTCGTGGGGGTGTCATTGTATGCTTGAGTCTGATTTTCCCTCTCTTCATCCTTCCCATCACCATTCCCCTCAACGTATCTTCCTGAGCATGGGTGTGTGTGTCTTAATTTTTTGTTCACTATGTACATTTGTAGACAGTGCATCACATCGATATATGTGTGTATAAATGAACCTGCGGATGACCTAATGGAAAATCAAAATATTGACAACATATCGAACAGGCTCAAACAGGTTATTACTCATATTCAGTGTTGTTATGCTTCATGACATAATAAAAATTGAAAAAATTCAAATGTGTTTCGGTTCTCATAAGGAAGGAGAATAGTCAGGAGTATATACCAGTATGCATTTAGACGACCATGTCGGGATCATTGTGCTTCACCAAAGCTTCATGCTCACCCCACCGACATCGATCCTTCTGCAATTCTAGTGCCTATATTTATCATTTTATCATGGCATTAGTAGAATTGAATTGTATTCAAAATAAAGCTTGAAAAATTATTCTACAAGGGACTAATTTTCAATAAAATTATGAAGTCATGTTTATGAATGAATATTTATACTAGTTCCATGTCTTTGACAGTATAGTATAATCATTACAACCAGACAATTTTGTGCATCTGCATTATTCCTCAAAACAGAGGCTTACAAATTTATAAATTATTATTCTTGCAAAGATATTAGATAAATGTAAAAAATGTAAGGAAGTTATCACTAATATTGTAAATAACACTTCTCGGCACAGTATTCATATTGAACGTTATAGTTTAAATGTATTCCTCATTGAGTTAATGCATCTTAACCATAATTTGATACTTGTTGAGAAATTATGAAAGAGAAATAGAAAAGCAGGGTTCCGAGATTGAATTTTTGAATGCAATAAGGCAGATGGAGCGAAATTTAAACAGATTTCTTTTATAAGTGACCATTGGAAATGCTTTAATTTGCATGATTTAAGGGGATCAGCATTTTTAGGTATTGTAGAAGTGGAAAGATCGCTGGGCACTTGGTGAAATATTTTTGAGTAGTAAATGAAAGAAAACACTTGCTAGATTTCACAAAAATTACAGACTATATTTCTAACAATTGTTTCGGCTTTTAAGCCATTCTCAAAGGGTAACAAACTTGTAAAAGTTTGGTACTCTATAGTTAACTATATTTCTAACTGTATTCTAATTATATTTCTAACAGTTGTCTCGACTTTTCTGTCATTCTCAAAGAGTAACAAACTTGTAAAAGTTTGTTATGAAATGAACAGAAACAACTATTATTAATCAAGATTAAGTTTTTAAATATTAAGTTATTTTTTACTTTTGATCAATACAATGTGCATTTATACGAGAATTTGAAATGTAGTTTTTATTGTTCGATTATTAACTAAACTTCAGGTAAAATTAAAATTTATAAAAATAGATTTCTCAGTTGTCAATTTTTGTTTGAGAAAAAAATATAAATTATGTCTAACTTTTTAATGTTAGTTACTCTTTTGAATCTTCTTTAAAGACAACTTTTAATACATACATAAATGAAAACAATAGTTAATTAAATATTTATTGTGAGTGTTTTACACTTATATTACCTTTATTATGAGGCAATACCTAAAAGCATTGATGACTAGGGGAGTTTAATGACTAGGGGAGATTTAATTTGAAATTTCACAGAAGAGGAATATGCATTTTAACAGCTACAAATGGATTGTACATTTCGTGTCGACTTTAAATAGTTATAAACTAGTTTACATTTTCATATAGTTTTACTTTTTAAACTAATAATTTTGGAAATAGTTTTATATATTTGTCTCCAAATGTATAAATATTTTTATGTGTTTATGAAATTCAGAAATTTGTGGTATTCTTTTATGTATCCTGTACATCTGTCTAACTATAGGTTCTTAAATAACTTGTGGTTCTTTTTTTTCTAAATAATTTTATATAGAATAATATAAATGCTTAAGCTAATTTTAAACTGGTAAAGGCAAATATAAAATCATAAATTTAATTTTCAATGTCAATTTAATAGTTCAATCATATGTACATGAAAATAAATTATTTTTTTTCATATATTACGATAATTAAAAAGAACTAACAATTTTGGTTTTATACCATATATGCACTGGTTTAATTATCATATATAATATGCTATTATATGTAATAGCATATATCTGCAATTGTAATATCTGTACAATAATAGCGAAGTAAATATTGTTTTCCATTGAACTAAACTTCCTAAAATATGTGGATATATTTGTTTTATTATACTAGTCTGTAAACTGTCTAATTTATAAAAATCTTTCATCATTAATAATTCCAATTATAGCTTTCTACGTCACATTTACATGTATTATTAACGACATAGCTGTTTGGCTTGTAAAACCTGTTAGACCGACAAAATATTTTAATATTACCAGAGTTGCACTGGTTTTTCTATTAATAGAATTCACTGTACACTTAGAGATGAGAAAATATTGTAAGCAAGTAGCAGTATTATTAAAAAGCATCCAAAGTACTTAACATTATCAATAATTTATGAATAATTAATATGTCCTAACTTTTTTATGCATATTGTATGGGAATAAATGCGATACATATTCAACCTCTCATAAATGATGTGCCAAATTGAAACAATAATTACAATTGATGACTGGTGTAAGATCATATATTTGGGACTGCAGAGAAAATATTCATTTTAATAGTTATAAATGGATTAAAATTTTGTTTTACATTTAAGTAGTTTACATTTTCATAAATTTCTACTTTTTAAACTAATAATTCTGCAAACATAACCTATATAATCATTGAGAATAACATTTTTGCAATTTATTGATTGATTGATTCTCTGGTAATGATGATTAAAACTGAAACGTAAGATTGAAAATTATTCTATTTATTGAATTGACTGGAGTCCTAAGACACAAGTATATGGAAAATATAGTAGAAATAGATAATCTGCTTGATAAACGATTGGTAAGAGGTTACTATAGAATACGTATTTTTTGCTAATTACGTGTATTCTAAATTTATTTTATGATAGATTCTTATGTTTTCTTATTAGTAAAATACGTTTATATTGTGTATATGAAATCAAGTAAACACTGTGAAATTGTCACACATCAAATTGAATCATCAAATGTATGATGTTCACAGATCTGTATGTTCACAAATCTCGACATACATATATCTGAAAGTTATTATTAAATTATAGGTTCTCAAGAATGGATTTCTTACATAAAATAGCATATTGCCATGATATACAATAATATAAATATTCTACAGAAAATAAAAATAAATCAAATTTGGAGATGCAAACAATTTAATATACATATGAAGCGCCGGGCTATTATATGGAGTATTGAGTCAAGGAGAATTAACGAGTGAACTCCTGAGATCATATATTAGAGTGAATGACCAATGACTGTAATACAGTGGGCGGTACAAGGTAGAGTGGAATATATGATTGTGAGATGGACAAGAATAAAATAGGGATTTTTACTTTGTTTTGAAAAGATAATTTCATAAAAAATATACAAATAATTAATTTTATTTTGGTGGCCGATCGATGGGTGAAATTAAAGGAATTTTTAACGAAGTATTTCTAAATCGGCCTTCTCTTTCGCTGCCAACAGTGTGTTTTACTATTAAAATCTTTGGAAAAAATGGATGTCTTTCTCCCAGAAGCCATAAAGAATGCAGGTTCGATAAATGATGAGGCTGAAATGAGAGACAAATGTTTTTTTTTCAACTGTTTTGAAATAAAATTAATATCCCAAACTTTGTTCTTAAGTAATTGAGTTGACTTGGTTGATTCAATTAATAGAACAGTACGACGGGCTCTTGAGATAAATGGTTTAACGATCATGCAAAGTAAAAAAATTGGAAATTTAATGTTTGGAAAATGGAATATTTTTCGAGGATAATATCAGACGAATATAGAGTTTTGCGAGCATGTAATTGATAAAGCGAGTAGTGATGAAAATTTCATCAGGTATATTGTTTTTATGGATGAGTGAAACTTTGTATTACACGGTCGTCATAACCCTTCAGTTTTTCGACATTGGCCTCGGGAATGTCTCGAAAATCTGCATAGACGTTTTACGTTAGAAACTCAATATCCCCAAAAAGTGAACACATGAGGTAGGATATTAGGGGACGATATAATCGGGCTATGTTTTATTGAGGGCACCCTCATCGGTCAGACCTTTTACAGCAGCATATTGTTCTGGAAATTAATTGGATTACAGGGTAAAGATTTAATCACGTATGGTTCCAACAATATGAATGTCTTACCCATAATAATATTTTAGTGCAGGAGTATCTGGATAAAGCTTTCTTGAACCGTTTGTTAAGTTGACGAGGAACCACCTTATAGTCGGCGAGATCTGTCGAGTTGGCCGCAAATGACATCTCTCTTAGGAAACATTAAAAAGATAATGAATGGCATTCAGGTGAATGGTGTTAATATGAGCAGTTGTTCTAAGTTATTATTTGTATTTTTATTTTATAATTTTGTCTTTAAACATTATTGTATTTATATTATTATTATAATTATTATTATTATTATATTATATTATATTATTATTATATATTATTATTATAAAGTTATTATTATTATAATATCAGATGTGCTTCACAGGATTATTCCCAATACGTTGTATTATATTAGATATTGTGGGATCGATTGAATCACTGTTTAACTAAAGAAGGGGGCCAATTTGAATATTTGTTATAATTGACACTTTTTTCCTTTTTTTCAGAATTCTATTTGTGTTGTTTTAAACATGCATTGTATGTTAAGGTACATCCTTCAGTATTAATTTGACACAAGTAACATACTCCCAGAAGTTCTGGTGTATTATTAAATGAAAACTCCAGATCCAACCAAATGTGCATGAGTGCTTCAACTTTTGATCCCTGTTATCAAATTAGTATTTTACAAGTAGGTATAGCAATTTCTGAGTAAATAATTTTTTTTAAATTAATTATTAAATGCTAAATTTACACTAAATCTAATAAATATTAAATACTGAATCTGATAGCACTGATCCTTATATAATATCAGCCTAGAATTCCCGGATGTGCAAATAGTATGTTGGTAAAATTCCGTCATTTTGCCATAACAATGTAACATATATACTCTAGGATTCGTCTAATAGCCTGTCACTTGCTGCAATAACTTTTTTTTGTAGAAATAAGTTTTAAAATTCTCAGTTTAATCTAATAAAAAATTAACCAGAATTTGCTATATTCACATTCCGAAAATATTTTAAGTAAAACAGCGCATTTGCCTTTTCTAAATATTCGAATTCCTTAATCTAATTATATTTAGAAACTCCTCAGAATGTATTCAGAATATTTGAAATACACAAATATTTTGACAAACATACGTCACATTTTATTTGTATTAAATTTCGTAGAGAGATACAAATAGGCGGGCACTTTACAGTAAAGTAAAAGTCAAAGTCAAACAGAAAAGCTTTGATCAGAGAGCTTCCTTAGATATGAAATTTCTCTTATAAATACCTAAATATCTGTCTCTGGGATTTACTTCGAGGAAACTATATAATTCCGTGTACGAGTTGTTCAGTTGGCGTCGCCTTTTGCGGCGTCGTTTGTTATTCAGGCAGCGTCGCGATGCCCTTTTTAGGCAAGGCACTGATTTGTCAATCCACGGCACTAAAAACCAGTCCTCTCTTCAGATTTTGCTACTTCTTTTTCATCGTTTACACCATTTTATTTCTTATACAGGTACTTCATCCTTTCAAATAAATCTCTTTCTTTCATGGCTTTTTGTACATTTAGCGGGATCAAAGGATATTTTAATTTTGAACCCCTTTTTTATTGCGCCTAACGAATTAACGCCTGGGAAACAGATGTGAATAACATTAGCAAATGGAGCTCATTTCTGTTTTTATTATTCTGTTTAATTTTAGGCTTAAAGGTAAATATATCTTATAAAAGGAAGTAATCATCTACCTACGGAACCTTTTTATCATGTAATAAAGGCACCTTTATATTTCCACTAATTTATTGTATTCACTGAAATTGAGTATTAAAAGAATCTAGTTAAAGTAAGCGGGGGCAAAATTCTCATTGTATGATGCAAAAATATAAAATTAATGATTTCATAAAAAATAACTCACCAAATGGTACATGGATCAAACGCTAACACGATTAAAAGATCTAATTTGCTAATTAACCACTTCATTTAATTAAATGAAGCATGCTGAATAAGCAAAATCTTAAGTCGTACAAAGGCGACAATAAATATTTAATCTATTTCCCTTTCACTTCTGAAGTTAATTTTGAAAATTTATTCAGTTATGTTCTTTAAGATTCTAAATCCTCTACTTTTGTAAATAGGTTTCATTTTCCAAGTATAAGCAAGAGAATAGTACCGAGAAGCTTAATTTAAAAAGCGAGCTGGTTACTAGATTGTTTTATCCCCGAGAATGGATATTATTTAGGTAATATAATTTATAATTAGACTTTAAAACTTATTTTATTACTCAAAATTTTATGGCACTCAATCAGCTATTGTGGATAAGGCTTTTCTCTATGTGACATTTTTGCCTCCATGTGACCATTATTCAGCTGAAATGATAATTAATTCTATTTAGAACAATTGTAACTTCATCTAACAAAATAATTTTGAACAACATGGGATTTTTTCCACATCTCCCCATGAGGGTTTTATAAAACTTAATTGCTCCATGATAACCCTCTTTGGCGATAGCAAGGATAAAAGTGCATTTTTTTGCCTCGACCGGGAATCGAACCCGGCTCTCCCAATTTCCGGTTAGTTGCTCTGACCGCTGAGCTATCGAGGCACACTCATTATCCTTGCTAATGCGCCAGTTTGCGTCACTACACCTCAAATAATTAATTTTTTGTCAGAGATATATGTACGTAGGTATATGTCTTCTTTCAAGAATGTCTCTAATAAGGCTTGTTTTTGTAAACATTCTTTCTATTTAAATAGTTCAACATCGGCCGTTAATTTTCTTATTAGCTGTTAGACAGAGCACGAACTTCCTTTTGTGTTCTAAATGTAGCTTCACGATTATTTGTAAAAAAATATTTAATTAATTCATCCACCGTGATATCTAAGTGTTTTTAACGTTATTGACGCACCTGCTTAATAAGTTTATCGACGTTATCATTTAACCTTATCGTATTAATCATTAACCCTTCATATATACATCAGTTTAAGTAAAGTTAAATTTAGTGAATGAAATACCCCACTGCACAAAATTTAATTTACTGTTGTTGTGATACCTAATATTTTGTATTTACAATAAATATCAAGAACTAGCAAATATTAGTATTTTTATATTTACAAGGAAACAACTCTAGTTGATCGCTCCAGATTTCAACGTAACTTCGTGTGATGAAAGAAGTCCTGAAACTGTGTGACACAAATGATTGTTCTTAAAACCTTTTAGTTGGTGAAACAACTTGCCAGTTTACAACTCAAACTGCTTGGACACACTTATAAATCAATCAAAATTAATAAAATATTCACCTATAAATTCAAATTTCTAATTTTTGGAGATTGGTTAATTGTAATTTATTATTATGGCAAACATCCCCATATGCTTCTTATTTCCACTTAAATTAAGAACAGTGGTATAATTTAGTCCTGAGTCCTAGTTAAGAAGTAATGGGGAAATATTCCATTCCAGATGACACGATGCACAAAGCTATTCTAGGTGGCCGTCGTATATTTCAGTGAAATTTTGAATGGCAGTAAATGATAAATTAGTCGATTAAACCCGTTTGAGAGGATATACAAAAAGTTAAAATTTACCGTTTAATTGTATTGACCCACATCGCAAAAATGTAAATTATTAATATTTTCTTCCGGAAAGAATTAATAGTATCTTGTTAACCTCCCATCTTATTTAATAAATAGAACTGGGCGTAAAGAGAAGCAGCTCATGGTAATAGATAACATAACTAACAATAACATACGTACCATTGACTAAATAATGTAATGAAACATTTTTCATATATTGCATTCCCCTGAAATGTAGGCACTACTGAATAATGTTAGAGTTAAGTAATCTTGACCTCAAAAAGCATAATTAATTTTAAAATTAATTAATCAACTCGTTAGCTGCCGCCTGTGCAGCTGGCTGTAATTTGTTTCATTTTTAAGCATACTATTCTAGATAACTTTACTTGTTCCCAAAAATGTTTCTGATAATTTATAATATACAATAAAGTATTTATTGTTAGATAGAACGTAAAAGTGGCCCTCTTACTTCATATTATTGTCAAAGGAAGAGACGCTTAACAGAAAGTCATTGATAAAATGCCTTAGATGAGTGTTTTTCTGACCACAAAAATGTATCTGCTGAAAACATACAGTATTTTAATAGCAACGACAGTATATGGGATAAAAATTACGAATAAGAAAGAATAAGTACATAATTCTTATGAAAGTATATATATGAAGTTTCGGGGGATGAAGGACCAAATCAAAATACTAGAGATAGATAGATGAGATGATAAATATGCACCATATACTGCTTGGGGCGATGTTACCAAAATCACAATTTTTTATTGTGCAACTCAGATATCGTATTGTTTCTTATTTATTCCCGCACATATCATTCATATACATTCATATACATTCGTCTAAAATTTTTCCTAACCTAATACCTTCCTAGTGAGATTATACTTATCCCAGAAGTGCTGAAATACTTGTTGACTAAATAAAACAAATAGTAAATTACATGACATTAAAATTCAGTCATACATTAATTCACCTCGATCTTAGTTCACTTTTTTATATTTCTGCTATGCACTGTATACATGTTTCTTATTTTTGTTCCAGCACCATAAAGGTTTATCGCAAACTAGACACATTATTTTTGCATCATTGTATTGTATTGCATCATCAAATCTGTAAATTCCCATATACATTTATTTAATTCATCAAGTGGTCGTTTCTTAGGTCTACGTACATTCGACACAATTAATTAGCACTTTGCAATGCAAACACTTTTATCATAATGTACCACTAATCAGATTTAACAACGACTGCCACAGTCGATCGATGGAGTGGAGACAGTAATACGTTACATTACTATATATTTGATTATATTTACGTTGCATAAATGAAGATCAAATAATGTTTGAAATCAAATAAAGTTATTAGAAATAAACCATTCTCTCGGTGCATCGGTAACTGCTTGTTGAATTCCATTCCATATTTAAAGAGAACATACTAATCATATCAACGAACGAATCAACGATATATCATTTTCGTAATTTATTTCACATAACATGTTAATACTTTTTTTTAATAATAATACTAATCAACCTATAATACCTTACTATATCCTGTACAAACCGTACTTAAATTGTTTCATACCTGGTACTTATAATAGCACTTTATACCATTAACATTATAGCGTCGTAATGAATTGTAACGGAAATCCTTTTTATTGTAACATATTGAAAGCAGATATGGAACTAAAATCATTATTAACGTAAATTAGAAATCGAACAGAAAACAGAACGTAAGATTCCAGTTCGCAAATTGCCTGGGGTATGAAACGTGCTGTTTTAATTCTCGTAATTAGAGTATTCCGCGAGAAATTAAACGCTTAAAAATTTCATAAAAGAGATTAATCTTCCTTGTTATACATACAATAGATAAAATTAGACTCTCCTTGAATAGCCATGTTGATATTAAAATGTTTGCATACTTATGCAGACGTTGACTCCATGCTCACTATATTTTTATTTCGAATATAGCTTCAACAATGAAAATTGAATATTGTATGAAACACCTAATTCTTTTTTATAGATCAGAAATTACAGGTCGATCCCAATTTGAAGGATATATTTCTGTATCATGCAACTAAAATTATAAAATATTATATTATCTGTATTATGCAACTTCCCTAAAGTTCTTGAGATGTCTCTATACAACCGTATGTATGTTTTTAAAATAAATTATATACCTCATAATCAGCAGGGTTTTAAGAAAAATTATTCAATAGTCAGCAATTTTTCTGCATTTTCTCAATATGTTTCAAATATGATGGATAATTATGGCCAAGTACAAGCTATGTACATCGATTTTATTAAAGATTCTGAAGAATTGATCATGGAATAATTCCAAAGAAGCAAATACATTTCTTTGCACTTATTGAACTTCTACTAAAATTATTTGTTTCATACTTATTATAGTTGTATGAAACTCATTTCATACAACTGGTAGGTCATAATATGTAGCATAATGGATTTAATTCTAATACATTTTGTTCTACATCTGGTGTAGCATAGGAGTCCAATCTAGGACCATTACTATTTATAATATTTATTAATGATATTACTAATGTTCCTCACTCACACTACGAGTTATTTGTAGACCACCTTAAGATATATTACGCCACTGAAACTCTTGACGATTGTTTATTTATTCAAGAACAGGTATTAAAAGTGAAAACTTGGTGTAGGACGAATACACAATTTAAATTCTGAAAACTCTTGTCTAACATTAGTTTGTAATATAAATTAGTACATAATAAAATTGATCGTAGTTATCTTCTTGGTCATTTGAATTTTCGAATACCACAGTACTTTTTAAACAACTCAACATTTTTGAATTACCAATAGCCAAGACTGACATATTTTTGCGGTGACTATTGTATGCAATATGTTTATATAATTTAAGTAAGGTATATAATTTAAATAAGGTTATTATTTTGTATTATAAGGTAGTTTATTTTGTGACATATCATGTAAGTTTAAAACAGTCACGCAATAGTTCTACTCAGTATGGTCATTTTCTTTAATATACTTATTTTAAACATCATACATATATTACCATAATTACATCTGATATACACTCGTTTTCAAGTTCAATATTTTGAATAATTCTGCGTAAGTTTGTAATTTGGTTTTAATATACATTGTCTGTTAAGTTTTAGCAGAACCCTTAGTCAATCTCTAAATTAATTATACCAGATTAATCTAATATTTATTAGTTTGTCTTGTAATTAAATTGTAATATGTTGGACAATAACCATATATTTTATATACTATATTATATATTATACAAATGTCATAGTTTTACTATAATCTTATCTGAACACCTTTTGTTGTTTTTTAATACACGATATAGACTAACAAGTTTTCTTCATTATCCATTAACATTTTCACGTTAATTAAATTCACATATGTCCTCTCGAATGAATTAACTACTAATATTAGAATAAAATAGTTGTAAATAAAGAAGTTAATTGTTTGAAACTGACGACTTCAAATTCCCATATAAATTCTTCAGATAAAATTCCAATATAGCTTCAATAATGTCATTGATATCTTATTTAGCCTCAATGTATTTGTGAATCCATTGCATGTATATTAACCGATTATTTTTACATATCATTTTATTACTAATATTTATCAAGACGTTCGTTTAATAAAGCCACATTCATTGTAACTTCATACCTGAAGTTCTTGGTTGTTGTCTTTTAATATACAATATATCTTATAATTATTGCTGTTGGGCCAAAGATATCTAAAACAATAAAGTCCAGAATTTTTACATTGTAGAATCTATACTATGGATACTGTATATTGAAATAAAATTTAGACCAAGCGTCTGATCTAAACGGATTTAACAAAATTAGGAAAATCACAGGATTTATTTAAATTAGTAAATTCGCCAAGGTCCCATTTCTTCTTAGCTCTATTAGATTCTAAAAGGAAGGAGTTGAGCTTCGATAGAAGGGAATTGTTACATTTGGGAGTGAAACAGATATTACAATCATTTAAATGTGATACCATTTCACGCACAGATCTGGAAACGATCTTTCTTCCTACTGTTTTTACAACAGTAGGGAGGTGTATAGGTATTTTACAAAAAGTGGCGAAAATTATACCTGAAGTCATATTGATTGTATCTAACTACTGATTTAAATATTGACGTTGATGGGTGTTAAATTTTATCACGGTCGGCTATAGTTATCTCACACCAAATCACTCTCTGTGTACATTCCATTATGTGTGAAATTTTATAACGTATCTCAGAGAGTATAATTATGTATTTGATAATTTCTTCAATATTTTTGAGTTCCAAGTGTATCCATAACTTAAAAATATTTTGCCAAAGTACTTCTCACTTAATTTCACAATATTAACATTATCAAATAGATAATTAAGTGATACTACAGAAATTACAGTACGTTCGAAGGGATGAATAAACTCATTAAAAATTCAAGAAATAATTTTTGTAAAGAACGTCAAATTTTGTTTTTAGTTGCGCATTTTTCAAAGTATAATTAATACATACAGAGTGATTTGTGTAGGAAGTTTGACAACATTGATCTTAGCAACCCCCTTTTTTTATTAGGAGAAGGTGAAATACCACATTTTATACATACATCACGGTAATAATTACATTGTCGTGAATACATAGGTTAGATAAAAAAATAAAAAAGAACGATTTTGCAATTTGAAAATTATAAACTTAATGGCAATGATTATTTAAAGAAAGAACCAAATGCAATGAACCAGTAGCCTTAGCAACCGATAATATTCTTTTATTGCTGTCAGATAAACACTTAAAGTCATACCGTGGAATCATAAGATAAATATCACACTTAAAATTCTCAGATAGTGAATACATAGTGCGGCAAACCTAGTCGATGGAAGAATTTTATATTTCTTTAACGTGCGCCTAACTGGTGCAAGATATTTGGATTTTCTTCGAGACTACCTTATTCCTGTAGATGTAGATGTAGAAGAACTTGATCTTTAGAGAAATTACTTTTTACTTCAAGAAGAAACTGCATCTCCCCATTCTGTAGCACCTATCTCCACTTATTTAGATGATATATTCCCGAAGCCTAGAATAGAGAGAAGGGAGCGGAGCATCCAGCAAAATCTCCAGATTTGACACTCCTAGATTGTCTTTTATGAGGATACTTAAAAGCAAAGTATATGTTACTAGACAGGAGAAATTAAAAGTTTAAAAGCAAGAATTCATCACGAAATACAACGTAGACTCTGAACTTATTGACAATACTCAAAATATTTTATTAATCGTCTTAGCTATCGTTAGGTAGCCAAGGATTCACAATTTGATCATTTAATTTATTTTAATTTTTAAATAATCATTTCCAATAAATTTAGTATTTTGAAATTGCAGAATCGTTTTTCTTATTTTACTTATCTAACCTATCCAGTAAGACCGACTGGATGGAGGGTCGAGCTGGATTACCACTCAATGGAGACATCTGGTACACGAATGGAGCCAAGAGTGAGACCAAAGCGGGCACGGGGATGTATAGGCGATGCTATGGGATAGGTAAAACCTTCCCTCTGGGCAAATACACTACCGCACTCCAGGCCGAGCTAGCTGCAATTACATACGGTGTTCTGGGGGCCGACCAAAATCGGACCCAGGAGAAGGTATGTATCTGCTCGGATAGCAGGGCGGCGTTGGCAGCCCTTGAACCACTACTTGTCAGGGAAGGGACCGGTGGAACTCTTATGGATACTTGGGCATAGTGGCATTAAGGGAAATCTAATTGCAGATGACCTTGCCAGACTAGGGGCCACAGAAAACCTCTATGGACCAGAACCTGCAGTGGGAATAAGTCGGAATCTGATCAGAGACCGCATCAATCGCTGGGCAAGAGACCAGCACAATGAAAGATGGAGATGGGTAACGGGTTGTCGAATACCCAAACTCTTCATCGAATATTCAGAGATTGAGAAATGGACCCAAGAATTCGTTAAATTGAACAAGGACAAAGCCAGAACCCTAGTGGGAATCATAACGGGCCACCATAGTAGTCTGAATGTATATAAGCACAAGCTGAGGCTGAGTGACAGCCCGGCCTGCAAATACTGTAAAGAAGACGAGGAAACCTCGATTCATCTTCTTTACACCTGCCCCGTACTGGAGGAGAAGAGGTACCTTATATTAGGGACCCCTGTTATCCTAGAGGAAGCGAGGCTTAAGGCGAGGGACGTCCCTAAATTGCTCCTTTTATATGATAGCATTTTTGAATAATGACCCGGATAAGAGGGGATCGCCAAGGGACTACCCATGCGATCAGTAGCTGATGAGGCCCAAACCTATATAACATAAGGTAATGTATCTAACCTATACTCAATATACCAATTATTATCGAAGCGTATGTAAAAATTTACTCTTTCACGTTTCGTATTAAAAATGGTTCTTGCCATTAAAAAAAGGTCGATGGCATCATTTCTCCTACTACTATTCCTCCTCCTGACACACTATATAATATTCCCGAATCAGATCAGATATAATTTAATGTACATGTTATGACATCCAGGATAAACCATGTATGTTTTAAGGCAAAAGAGTAAAGCTGATGATGAATAAATAAATTAAAATTTATATTACAAACTCTTGAATAAATACCTACCCTATATGAATATAAAGTTAATTTTTTACCTTCTCGAAACGCTTACAAGCCTACATGTGTTTTTATGCATTTAATTACGATCACAATGATGGAGGCATTTTGTAATTAATACCTTATTGAGATAAATTGCCTATAAACTATAATATTAATGTAATGCATGAAATATTTCTGATACAATTCTAGTAAAATGCCACGGTTGATTTATTATTAATTTGAAATAATGTGGTTGTGCTCGTTTCATTTACATACGTATGTATAATCTAGAGAGGAAGTTAATAAATACAGTCCGCTGTTTCGATTAATTAGGAGTATCGTACATATAGGAGCCCTTAAAGAAAAACGGAATAGAAAATTGTAATCATAATGATTCTTGCAATAGTTTCTACTACAAAAGAAGCAACTGAGAGCATATACATATAATGAATGAAGGAATTTGTCCTTAGCAAAGGTTATAGATGTAGTCATTTATTAAGTAAAGATAATTGAACTGTAATTTTCAATTGTATAAAATTATATAGATCTATTCAGTTCATAATACGTATTGAACAATAATACAGGGTGGCGCAATGGGTATTGATGATTTTTAAGACGCCACTGTCCGAATATGAGTAAAGCGGAGGGTATATTCAACCACTTAAAATATTCCGCATGTAATGCCATTTAGTAGCCATGGATACGTGGCCAGTAAAACAACGTAGTTTTTGCGTTAGGGCGTATCACCGATCGGAATCTGTTATTGAGGTGAAACGACAGTTTCGGCGCGAATATAACATTCCAAGGCCTGGTAGAATTCCTTCGCGCAACACAATTTTGCGGTGGGTTGCAAAGTTTTGTGACCATGGAAGTGTAAAAAATGAATTTGTCGGTTCTGTGAAATCTGTGCGTCAAAACTGTCAAAGAACGTAGAGCGAGTATGGCAAGCTGTAATAAGGAGTCCAGTTCGTTCAGCAAGCAGTAGCATTGAACATTACATGAAGAAGTTTGGGTCGAATTTTACCCGAAGACCTACGATTTCATCCATACAAAATTCAAGTTGTTCATAAAATTTTACAAGATTTACCAGCACGAATACAATTTTGTAGAGCATTTCTTGATGTATTGAATTCAAATGTTTTAAATTTAATAATGTCTGATGAGGCGCATTTCCATTTATCAGGATATATGAATAAACAAAATTTTCGATACTGGGCTGCTGAACAACCTCAACAAATTCACGAACAACGTCTGTATTTCGAAAGAGTTTCCGTATGGTGCGGTGTGTCTGCTTTCGAAATACTAGGCCCTTTTTTGAAGAAAATGACCGTACAGTGACTGTTACTTCTCAACGGTATTTGGAGATGTTTCAAAATTTTTTACCTGCTGAATTGCAACGACCGGGGGTAGAAAATAACGTCTTATGGTTCCAGCAGGATGGAGCAGCAAGCCATACTGCGAATTTGCATGGCTGCTCTAAGAAACATATTTTCTGGACGACTTATATCCCGTCATGATGATGTTAGTTGGCCGCCGAGGTCACCAAATTTTACCAGCCCTGATTATTTCATATAGGGATATTTGAAGGTTAGGGTTTTCGAAAATAGACCTCAAATGCTACAAGCTTTAAAAGACAACATTACTCGAGAAATCAGAGCGATAAACCAGGAGATGCTGCTACGAGGTACAGATAATTTTCAATCACGACTTCAGGAATGTTTAGAAAAACGTGGTGACCATTTAAAAGACATTATTTTCAAAAAGTAATTTTTGTTGTAAAACTGCATTATATGTGTAATAAAAATATATGTTTTTGACCTTGGTCTTTTCATTAGTATATCCATAATAACACTCTATAAACCGTCAATACCCATTGCGCCATCCTATATTATAATAGGTATATTCGTATAACAAATAAATCCACATTAGGTTTGGATTCTATACGGAGGAAAAATAGGTACGATCCACATACACTCAGGCCATATGGCATTTGGCCTATTGTACTACCTCCATCAGAACAGCCAATTTATCACCAAACATCGACCACACTCCATCAGTCATACCACTTCGTGGATCATTGAAGAAAGGCATTCAGTGGGAATCAACAAATATCGGCCGATTCTGGCCAATAATTCTCCAATGCAACTCGTCGTTCTGTTGAGTGTGCACCGCAGCTCTTTAAGATATGTTTCACAGTCTCGCCCTCTAGATTGGAGTAGCAGTATGGGCCTTAACATGGAGATGTTTATTTAGACTGCAATATCCAGTCAATAATCTTATTACGACTCGTAGATTAGTACGAAATAGATTCAAGCAATATTTTGCTAGTTCGCTGTCAAGCGTAGTTAATAGTATTTTTGCTTACCTACAGCTTCTATTTTTGACCCAATACCTACATGTTTATTTATGTAAATATGCAGAACACCTCCAAATTCTCAATACTAGACACAGTCTGTTACCCAGTACTACAGTATGAATGAGATTATTAGGCCTTGATTTTTTTAGCACTATGTCGATCGCTGGATTGAATGACCAATATTATGTTTTCTCTTTCTGAATGGAATAGGTGATATTATGTAATATGATACCTCCAATTTATAAACGGTTGCAATAGATAATTAAAAACGACCTTGTGCGAAGTCAAAAATAAAAAAAACAAAACTTTATGGACAGTTAAATTAAAAAAAAATACCCTACGTTAAGTACTTGCCTTATGATAACCTATCATAACGATACATTCAAAAAACATCCTCTTGAATTTGTACTACCACTTTTAATTTAATTTAATGCTACTACAGTCTCAATACTATATTCATTCATTTTATCACTTTGAAAATGATACGCTAAGGTATCGAAACTATAATAGTACTAAGTTACAAGAAAAATTGTGGGAGTAATGAAATAAAATTATTTAACATATTTATCATTAAATTTAAATTTAGAGACAAATAAAGAAAACAAAAAGAGACAGAAAAAACGAGGGATTTCATTTTTTTATTTACAAGTCCAAGAATGTTATCCCAAGAGAAAATATAAATTTTACAACAGAATATCGAAAGAATAGTATACTCTTATTTAAAAATATATTCAAATTTAAAAAAGGGACATGTATTCTAACAAATTATTTCTACTAACTGTTACACATGTCAACTGCTACCAATAAGTAGAACTTTACTTGTGGGTTTTCTGCTGCTTGTTTTGTAGGAGATCCAATTATTCAAAATACTCAGAAAAATATTTTTAAATCTCTGACGATATTTTACTTTATCACATTATCTTCGTATTCGGTGTGTAAGTATTCAACAATAAAATAATAAATTAACTATTAACAACAATTTTAAATAATGCAGAAGTATAAAAACAAAATTAGCTCATGACGTACCTAAACATATTTGAAAATGTACCAGCCAATTGTTATTATTTATTTAATACTATCATTTTAAAAGAATTTGTAACAAATAGTTTTTAAAATTATAGGTTAAGGAATTTCACATAAAAAACAAATTAATTTTCAAATAATTTGATGATTATAGTTACCCATTTTAAATAATTCCTTAGAAGAAAAGAAGAATTAATGTTATTAATAACGAAAACTGCAGAATATTATTTTCGATACTTTCGATATGTTCCCCTATAATATAAGCAATAATAAATGAATATTAGACTTAGGAGCGTAATTATATCTACGTTCATTCATTAGAGTTGCCCACTTGGATGCCTCAGCAGTAGAGGTAGCGTGTATAATAATAATTTATGTACTATATAAGCTACTATAGTTATATAATATATAGAAGGCTAAACACGACAGAATACTGAATTGCAGTTACATCACTGGTCACTCACGATGGACGCTTTACTGATTAGTGATTATATTCGTTCGCGATACATCTTTTCCATTGCAGATACGTTTATGAAAATAACTGTTCGAATAAATAATGAAATAAAAATTTCTTAAACAATATAACTACCTACATATGTTCACATATTATATAACTACGTGTCACATGTTATATGTCTACATAATTATTAAAATAATTTGATTTCAAAAGTAAAATAAAAATTTAAACTTTTAAAATGTTTTTTATTTTATATTTTTTTATTTCGTTTATTTGCCGTTCTACAGTAAATTAAATGCAATTATTTTAATACTTTATAAATTAATATTTCTGTTTGATGATTAAAATTAATAAGTATGTATTTTTACCATATCTAGAAAGTTCAATTCCATATAAATTTTTTTCAAACTAATAAAATATTTGTGTTGTGGGGTAGAAGATGTTCCTTCAAATTTAAAGAAAATATTCAGATTGACTACGAGTGAAGTGGGATTAGAGTAAAAATTTATTGAGAAATTGACGAGATGAGAGAATAACATTTGGAGGCGGTTGGGGCAGCAAACCCCAAATCCGTGTTATTTTTTCATTTATTATTAGCACACACTATCTAAAGCTGTTTTCTTCGTCGCACTGAAGAAAAAATTATTATGCACTGACGAGTAAAAAATTGAGGTCACATTGATGATTGTAAATAATTTTCGGAGCAAAAATATTAAGGATCCCATTATACCAGTAGGCGCTGAATATTTGTTTTTAAAGACTTGTTATCTATCATTTAGTTTAATTTGACATAAAGAGGCACCTTGATAAGGATGTCATTAAAATAATGTGCAAGAGTAGTAACAGCTGTTCCACATTTTGGTGCCTAGGGTTTAGTGTAGTTCATTTATAAGTAGATTTTCCTTACTGTAGAATATCGTTAGAAAGGTGTATTATTAATTTAATAAGCCATCATGCCTTTTGGACCTGTTGTTGTGGCGAGAATTATAGCGTTGTTAGAAGACGGTCGGGGGCAACGTGAAACAGCAAGAATTGTGGGTGTGAGCCTTTGTGGTGTACAAAGGATATTCCAGTGCTATCAAGAGACTGGCCTGATAACCAAAAGACCAGGATCCGGGCGGAATAAGAGTTACAAGATATGACCATTTCTTGGTGTCCACAATTTTGCGGAATAGAACAGCAATTGCGGTTTCACTGCCAAATCAACTTCAAGAAGTGAGAAATGTAAATGTCAGTGAATAGACCGTTAGAAGAAGACTTCTTGCTGCTGGATTGTCTTGTAGAAGGATGACTACAGGTCCACCACTTCAACCCCGGCATCGAAATGCAAGATTGACTTTTGCCCGAAATTACCTGGCGTAGAATGCGGAAGATTGGAGCAGGGTACTGTTCCCAGATCAGTCGCGTTTTACTTAACTGGGCCAGACGGACGTCGACGAGGATGGAGACGACCTGCAGAAAGAAACGCTTCAGTTTGTATTGATGAGCGACTTCCATTTGGCGGTGGATCACTTATGGTTTGAGCGGGCACCTCTTCACAAGCATATACAGAATTGGTTTTTGTAAAGAATTGCTCTTTAACAGCTTACAGAAATTCTAGAAGATCATGCTATGCCTTTACTGGTTACTATGGACGAGCACGGCATTTTAATGCACGATAATGCTAGGCCTCATGTAGCCCGAGTTACTATAGAGGATCTGGATGAGGTCGAAATTAGGCGGTTTAATTGGCCAGCTCGCAGTTTAGACATGAATCCTATCGAACATGTCTAGGATGAGTTGGGATGACGTATTTGAAGGCATACACCAAGTCCAAGAACTGCTCAGGAGCTCAGAGAATTGCTTTTGCAGGAGTGGAATAACATAGACCAGAATGTGATCCGTAACATAATTGCAAGTATGCCACGTCAACTTCAAGCAGTCATTAAAGCAAGAGGAAGGAATACACGTTATTAGCGATTAGATTGTTCCAATTTTTTAGTTCCATATTTTCCAGAATACCAATAAGTCAAACTTAGTTTTAAATGTAAATTTGTTGCTTTGTTAGAATAAAATCTTAAAAATTCAATACGTTTTAAAATTCACAATTTACTATTCACTTTGGCCTTCAAAACAGAGTACAATAATTTACAATTGTGAAATATACGTATATAACAAAAATTTTAACAAAACGTTAAAATTATCAATGTGACCTCAATTTTTTGACCGCCAGTGTATATTACGAACGGAGTAAAATTTTTTTAAATTAAAATTTAACGCCTGCGTTAATACAGTGTATAAAATTATAAATCTTTTCTCACAATATTTTGTTACAGTATTATTTTATTTCACTTATGGCAAAAATACTACTCAAGTACCTTCTAAGTTCAAAAGATATCTGGAAGTATCATGTTTTTATTTCTAACTCAGTACTTCACTATATAAGTTTTATAATCATTTTAGCATACAGCAAATTCTACTAAGATAAAGATGCACCTGAAAATGTTTAAAAAATTATGATTCCCGAAATATCAGATATTTTTGGCTAACACTATATAATCCTGTAATAATGTACAACTTGTCAAGAATAGGAAAAAGTGTAATACTATCTATGTATGCGTAGAAGAAAGAGTGAGGCAGTACTCGAAGGGAAAACACTTTACACGCGACCAGATCGAACGTGTGGATTAGATACACTCAATATTCACTCTGCAACGGTCTCAATGCGACTGAGTAAAGACAATGATATTTACAGGCTATTTACTATTATATACCTGTTTCTATTCTTGACAATCTGTACACTACGTGTAAATGTATTTTCACTTGTTACGAAATTGTAATATATTCCAGATTTTGCAAAGATGTTATTATTTAATCCTATTACGGGAATTATCGGTAATTCCTAATCGTTTGCGATAACAAAATTTGTACCTGAAAAAAATATCAGACTGGAGATGAATATGTTCAACTGCTAGTATGTTCCATTGCATGATATGTACTATTGTAAAATGTCCTAAGTCATCTTAAAAAGTCTTAATTAAACATTCTGTATTCCTGTATGAAGCTACATTTTAAATTTATAATCTTAAAGATAGTACACTCCGTCTATTTTTATACAACTTTCTGTATATAGAAAGTAAACTTCATTGGAAATATTTGACCTTTATTTTTCATTAATTATCACCACTGCCACTGATTGTGACTATTAAAAACTACACCCTAAAAAACTGAAACTTTATTTATTTTGTCTTACTCTTTTGCAACGTAACAAGAGAAGTAATAATAAGAGCAGTCATTTCCTTCTATCTTCTTCCTTGTACTTTAGCATTTCCACAAAAGATCAAATTAAGTGCTTGCACTCGACAGAAAAAGAAAATAACTTCACTTCAGATGGCTCATATGCCTCATAACTTCTTTTTGATCTCTTTCTCGGAAGCAATTATTTATTTAGTGCTCTTTCTTTATTATATACAATAAAAAATGAATAGACTGATAAATGAAAGTCTAACATTAACGAAACTGGTGGCAATTTTGCATCAAGTACGCAGTATTGTTGAATTACAAGAATTTATAAAAACAAACAATTACGTCATATTTAAATGGTTAGTAAAGTTTCATAAACATATTTTATTATTAATGAATAATTTATAATAGAATAAATCTACAATTTCGTGAATATAAATACACTGCAATACGACACAGCGACTCACAGTAAAGTTATCTAAAATATCCTTAAAATACGCACATAATATGCTTTCATTTATTACCCATTTATTATTATACTATAACTTATTCTGTTCTATGTGAATTCCTATAGGAATAAAATAGGCGGATCCAGGACCCCGTTGACGTATACATATAGAGTTATAGTAAACAATATATTATCTCCTAATTATCAATTTTGTAGTATTCAAAGCAACAAGAGCGATGAATGTCATTGAACACACAATATAGTACAATAATCATTTTAGAGTTCCAGTATGTGAGCATACTCTGTTCTAAATATTATCGAGTGAATAGTTGACGCCTGTTACTCGAAATCCATTTATAAGCACAAAAATAGCTTTTAACGTCTACAGAGACAATGCAAGGGATAATATAAAATGTATAAATATTTTCAAGGAGGACACGTGTATGTTTTGTTGAGAAAAGTCTTCATCTTTGCCCGCGAGGAGATCCACAATATCACAGTGAACGAAATCTGGAATTTTGTTGTAAAATTGTTACCAATTTAGTGTCCTGTTAACTGACAAAGTAACTAGCGCAGGTCAAATATAATGTTTCTTACTTTAATGTTACTTGTTAAATATAATGTTACTTACTTCCAATCCAGTGAAAGTCGCGCAATGTTCTTTATTGACGCATACATTTTTGAAATATAGTTGTCGATGTACCTTAAATCTCCCCGAACAGCTTGGTCATTGAAAGCCTGCTGAAGATGTGAGATGAAGTATATTTCTTTGGCATTTAGTTTATTGTTCATCATCTTTACATTATCAAAATGAACATAATAGTAACTTGCCGCCTCTAACCATGTGGCCCAGCACATCACTACAGGCTGTGGGGGCAATGGCGTATTCGGAAGTTCATTTTGAAATAATGCTCCTCGAAACGGCGCTTTTGGAAATATCTTCTTCACGTTGGCTCTTAATTTGTCGATTGTGGTATAATACTCTATAGCTATTTCTGCGGGACGATGCAGTCCTTGCTAAATATGTTGTAAAAAGGTACAAATATGGACGTATCCTTAACTTGCTCTTTTATAATTCGCTTTAATTTAAATTTTCACCGTTTTTAACTGACTTCAATAAAAAAGCGGAGGTTCTCAATTCATCTGTATATATATATATATATATATATATATATATATATATATATATATATATATATATATATATATATATACATATATATATATATATATATATATATATATATATATATATATATATATATATATATACTTCAAAATTACGTAAAACAGTTGATAATGATTACATAATACACATAATAGCGTATAAGTCAGGACCTCAAGGATATGAAGATTCAGCCTCCAAAAGAGGGTAACACTATTTTTTGTACCTTAATATATTTTCGCTTAAAATCGATGTAAGTTACAAAACTAAATAACAAATACTTACATAGTTCTTAAAATGGATTCTTAAAATTGTGAAACTAAATGTTCCTGATTGTGATTTCTTAACAACTAAGATATGCTCTAATCTCTAATGGTTTATCCGTCCTAGGAATTAGACATTAAGAGCTATTGCCACATTTACTAAAACTAATAAATAACAGATGTTTGAAAAGTAATTTTTCTGTTTATTTTCTGGATATTAACAAACAATAATTTATTAATATTATTAAAAATTACCCAATTATTAAATAATTGGTTATGTAGATACACCATTTCCAGCACATTGACACTTTAGTTTTTATTCTTCCGCACTCCACTATACGGTAATCGTGTAAAGAGAAATTGAAGAAACAAAATTTTTGTTTGGGTTTATTTTTCGTTTTTCGGCCTAAAAACCGAAAAAAATTGTTTTAAAAATTGTTTTGCTGTGCGTGTGCATTGTAGTAGTTGTCGTTGTCGTTGTCGCCGGTATGTATTCCTGTTAGCACGATCACTCAATTAAATCGTGTCGGATCGATCGGGTTTCGACTGATTCTGATTGGGGACATCTACCAGACGACACCTATTGATTTTGAGGTGGATAGGACACACCCCACCCTGTCAATGGGTCATAAGAAAGCACAATGGTGGACTATTTCAAAAATATATTTTTTTAGCACGATCACTTAACTAAATCGTTTTGGATCGATCGGATTTCGACTGATTCTGATTAGGGACGTCTATCAGACGACATATATTGACTTTGAGGTGGATAGAACATACCCCACCCTGTCCATGGGTCATGAGAAAGCACGATGGTGGACTATTTGAAAAAAGTAAAACTGTCGAATAAAACACATATTCTGCATTTATGTGTTGGTTTATTTTTTCTCGGCCACTCAATTTGGAGATAGAGATGTTCTACGTGCGGAAAAGTCCGTTTTAAGGTTTTAAAACTGTTTATTTCTTATATTTACAGTAAATCGCTTTCAGTAAATCCCCTTATTCCCGTAAATTACACTAAATAATTGTTAATAGATGTCTAAAGCTTCTGGATATCAACGAAGTGCATTTCATACATGTTTACATTATGATAATTCAAATTAGGTCAATAGTATCACAAGACTAGAATAGCAATAGAAAAGTCGATAATACTTACGAAAGTAGTGCTTCGTAGTACTTGTTCCTGAATATCAAAATATTTTCTAAACTTACCCCACTACATATCCTACTCCGATATTTCATTACTATAGTATATATTAAAAAGAAAATAGAATGAAATGTATTACAATTCACACATTGTTTTATCTTCTTTTTGTTTTTAATATAAATAGTAGAAGCATTAGAACTGAATTAAAGGTTACACCAAGAAATATTTTATTTTACAGGAGATGATGTATTAATTCAATTGGTATGCAAATTCACACCCTCGTGATCTGATATATTCTCCCTTTGGTGTAAAACTGCACATTTCATACAGTACAGATCAATATGTGACAAGTTAGGAATGAGACGTTTATGAGTTTAAGTAAATAGTGAATTTAATATAATTGTGATAATGTTTTAATCTATATATACTTGTTTTATAAAAATCTATTAATATGGTGTGATTTATTTTTCTTTATGTATTTAAACAGATATTATTTTCTACCATTTACTTACATATTTATAATGTGATGAGCTGATGAGTGTAAATCCTACCCAGATTATGTACACGCCATTAATATAATTTAATCCATTTTAATTAGGTAAATTAGGTGTAGTCATAAAATTATTTATTACAGCAAATTACGAAAGCTTAAGCATGCGTTCCATATTACATATTACAGTAGAATTATTATCCGACGCCGATGTCAGCTATTATTACGTAATTAAAATAAGAAATATTTAATAAGCTATGTGACAGCTTATCAACTGTTGGTATTAAGGTTTACAGAGAATGATGGAGCCTGTAAGATTCTTTGAAAGTATAATAAATGATTCGGCTCATACAGCAAGGTATGCCCTAATTAGCACAACGTATATCAGGATCGGAATAAAGAAGTATTTTCAGTTTTCAGACCTTGTATGGAAAATAAAATAATATAAATTCTATGTACCGTACAGTTTCGACATCGCCACTCCTAATTTACCACGGTTTATTATTAAAAACTAAAAGCATGTTGCAAATAATAGTAAAATTAATTACGAACATTCGTACAAAACGCATGGTGTGCTCCAAAAAATAATAATAACAATAATAACGTTACTTTTTTATACAAAATTAAAACATTCACTGGTTAGATTTTCACTTTTTGTTTATTAAACATAACAATTGCTTCCCCAACACAGTGGCTTCATGAGATGTCTGACCAATTATCTTGGAAGATGTCGTCAGACATCTGACGAAATCACTGTGTTGGCGAAACAATTAATATGTATAACAAATAAAAAGTAAAAATGTAACCAGTGAATGGCTTAATTTTGTATTAATACGGATTTTAATTAAGTAATGGCTCAATCAATTCAGAATTACTTTTTTACTAATTTCGATCTATCACTCCTTGTCGTTTTTGCTTTAAGTTGGGAAAGCTTATGGAAACATTGACGTAAAGTAGCAAAGACAACTTCTTTTTTAATTGCTAAGGAATCTTAACCCAGATGTTACTGAAACTTTTTTTTAGAATTTTTAATATTTTTTCACAAATATTACATGAATTCCTTTATAAATGCACAAATAAAATAAATATTTTGTATTTGTTATGGCTAACTCAGAAATATGAGGTGTTCTTTTAAAAGGACGGTGGTAACATGAACTACTGCTAGTGTACTAGTTTTTTTTTTATTTTACAGCATAACTTATAATGAAAATACAGTTATAAATCTAATACAAATAAACTACTAAATGATGTGGTATTTTTTAAAGCAAGACTTTGGATGGAGTGGCACATTACATTTCTCACAGCGAAATTGGACGTTCTTCACATCGGAGTTGATTTTGTTGATATATTATCAGATGGTTTATTCCATCGAACCTCGAGTGAGCATTTTCATGTGGATTTCGCTTTGATTCGCCTCTTTTGAAATCGTTCTGATTTGGTTTCAAGATGTTTCCAGCAACCGCTCTTCTGAACTTTAACTGGTCCAGTTTGCCTCCCTCAGTCCGATGCAACAGCCACGCATTGTGAATACATTAGCTTCTACATTTTTCTTCAAATTGGAGAAGGTCACTAGCATATCAACTACCTCAGTGTCAAAAAAAATCAAATAATTGCATAGGCGTAAGCTCTTGAACTGAACCAAGAGTTTCTTCCCATAAATCAGGTTGTAGGGTGATATCTTCTTGAATCCCTAACATGTTTTTTACCTCTTTTGTTGGAGGTTTATAAATGGATCGACCATTTCGACGTCATTCCTCAGTTGGCTTCCTGATAGATTATTTAGAGTAATAAGTTCATCCCCAGACTCACAATCGGTGATCTTGTCATTTGCATTTTCAGGGGAGAAAAGTACTATTTCATCTGGAGGAACAGGTATTTCGTTGAGATTTTCTAGCTCCTCAAGTCGCTCATGCAGCTTCAACGGTCTTTTAAAATAAGATTAACATTACAAATATGCAGTAGTATATCTTACTAGCGTTCTTTTAAAAGAAGGCCGTCATTTGGACCACACGATATGCACTATAGTAACCTATGACGTTTTATAACTAGAAATATAGTGTAATTATGTCCTAATAGTATCTGGATATCATGCGCAATAAGACTTTACATATTTAAATAAGTGAATGGACTTACCTCCAATCGTTCATGATCACAGTATGTAAAAACAAAGTTTAAAAATACATTAAACACTAACAAAACTCTAGCTCAAATGGAATTACCTGACAACAGTGACATGATCTAATCTTTATGAATCGGTAGTTATCCCGACATGTATAGAAAACTTGACAAGGCTCACTCAAGCGACCTATAAATCGAATGCCTTTTAAAATGACAGTAGTTACATCTGGGTTAAATATTTATAACCTGAACTAATAAACTGGCCAGAGTATTTACACAATAATAATTACACACTTTAGACAACTTTTTATGAACTCAAAACTCAAAGTGTGACTGTCGGTGACTATCGGGACTATAGCGTCCATATTAGTGGAAACATGTTTCTACGCTTTTCAACAGTATTTTAATTTTTAACTCAGTTTTACGAATTACCTCTCGAAATATTGCCCTCGAGATATATTACGATAATATAAAGTCAGTTAATATATTTCAACAAAGTTCCAATAGTTTTAAGATTAGTCAACTGTAAACACACCTGCTTTGATAAACATTCCCATATTATTAATTTATGTTAGTTAGTTTTTTTATAATTTAACCACCACCATGAATTTGCAAACAAGCCCAACAAGTGAGATTGTGATAATAAATAAAGTTATAGATAAAACTAATTAATATAATGTTATCTTGTGATTGTGGTTTTGGCGATAGCAAGGATAAAGAGTACTTATGGCTTGAAAGGGAATCGAACCCGACTCTTCCAATTTCCGGTTGGTTGCTCTGACCGCTGAGCTATCGAGGCACACTCATTATCCCTGCTATTGCGCCAATTTTAACACGTCGCTACAGTACTCCCTCCCTAGAGAAATGGTTTGTCTCGATACAATTAACGGAATGTGACCGCGTTCGCCATTCTTACGAACCGTTGTTCGGTAACCCGCAGACTATAGGGCGATGGATAGGACGGGAATCGAATGCGCGAATTTGAGATGTAAGGGAGGTTCGATGTACTGGAACGAATCACGTCATGTCGGGGTCACCACTTTGGCGATAGCAAGGATAAAGGGTGCTTCTTGCCTTCCGTTGCTAATGCGCCAGTTTAATGCGCCACTACATGGTAAACCTGTTGGGCAAATAAACGCATTATTATCATTATAGACATAAAAAGCACATTCACAACAAAATTGCTTACAGCATTCATGAAAAATATTCATCCACTCTTGAGATTATCCCAGGTGTTGGAGAGACTCTCCCCAATTTGATCGGTTGGGGAGAGAATTTACTCTATCCTATGTTGTTTTATTCAGTTCATTAGTATTGGTTCAGAAATTTCCATCTTTTCAATGGAACTTTCGTTTCTTTTTGTGTCACTATGCCCTTTGCTGAGAAGACCTTTGGAGTAATTTATACTCTGTCTATGTCCCAGATGTGTTTAATTTTTATCGCGAGGTTAGTATTTTGGACATTGCAGCAAAATTTCTGAAATGTTCGCTCACTCCTAAGATTATCGCAGTTATTGAACTTGGGCGATTGGAGAAAAATTCACTATATTCCAGTTTGTTTCCTTTGATCTACTAGTACTGGTTTAAGAACTTCCTTCTTAAGTGACAGGCCAGGAATATGACTATATGACTCATTGGTTTAAATATGTAGCTTGAAAGCCCTATTTTCATGGTCATTACGTTTGTTGTCAAAATAACTATTGGAGCAATTTATACTCTACCCAAGCCTTAAATATGACTTAACTCTTTTAGGGGCGTTGGTATATAAAATGTACCCAGAAAAAAACGCATGTAGTGGGGTGGTGGTACACAAAATGTACCAAGCATTCAAAAGCATATAGTTTATCGCGCGATGGTTTAAACTATCGACCAGTATTGTTGTGATATTCTATTAGGTGGTAGGAAAAGTGGCAATGTATCGCGGTCGCGATTTCTGACTGCATGCCTGTTTTAGGTTATGTTTATTGTTGTGAACGGCGAATTCTACATCTGGTTACCGAAATACTTCTAAAAGTAAGTAAAAACGACGATCTACATCCAATTTTCTAAGAAATATGTTGCAAGAAGGCTTGTAGAATAGATTTTTTGATAACTATTAAAAAAACTTGCAATTTTTCTTTCGTTATTGCATAAACTGTTGCGGTATTTTATTTGTACCACTGCCCAATAACGCGTTTTTTTTTCTTTTTAGGGATTAACAATGGATGAGTTACCATTCAATTTAGTAGATATAACCTATGATGAACTTATGCAAGAATTAGAAAATATTGATGCTGAGGCTATACCCTCAGACCCCGAATCAATCGTAGATCAGTCAGACGATGAAATATCACCATTACAAAATATTAATGATGATTTTAATATTTTGGAATCCGACAGCGATCCGGAATTTGATATGCCTCTCTCCGTTTTACAAGCCACTATTAAGACGTCTCTAGCAGAGAATCGAAAGACACGTGATTGGTCCAGAAACACAGTACCCAAAAATTCAGGAGACTTCATTGAGGAAACGGGGATAAAGGATACAGTAAAAAACTTAAACTTTGCCACACCTGGGAAACTATTTTAGCTATTTTTTACCGACGAGCTGTTAGAATATATAGTTTTTCTGACCAATATATATAGCCAATAAGTATCTAACAGGCCTAAAGTCACTAATCTTTCAGAAATAAAAGTGTTCTTGGGTATAAACTTACTAATGGGATTAAAAAAACTTCTTAGTTATAGGGATCATTGGAGTAGCTCCCCAGATATGAACGATCCTTTCATAAGTTCATTGATGCCAGTCAAACGATTCAGTTGACTTCTTTCCAATATACACTTGAACGACAATACTCTAATGTCCAAGAAAGGTGAGCAAGGGTATAATAAACTATACAAAATCAGACCCCTCTTGAATGAGTTATCTAAAAATTTTGAGAGTTGCATGGCTCCTTCCAGAGTAGTGGCCATCTATGAATCGATGATAAAATTTAAAGGGAGTAGTAGCCTCAAGCAGTATCTACCAATAAAACCCATAAAGAAGTGTTACAAAGTGTGGATACTAGCCAATAAAAATGGATATTGCCAAAAATTTCAAATATACACTGGTTATCGGAAGATTCAGAAAAAGGCTTGGGTGCTCGAGTGGTAAAAAATCTGTTGGAGTGCATGGAGGGAAAAAATCACATTGTGTACTTCGACAATTATTTTTACTGGGGTAGAACTGTTAGAATATTTTAAGTCCAAAGACATTCATGCTTGTGGCATCGTCAATCCCAGCCGAAAGTTGCTCCCAAATTTTAAACCTGATAAGAGCTTAAAACGTGGCGAGTCTCAAATCCTCACTTCTGATACTCAGCTGGTCGCCATCAAATGGCGAGACAAACGAAGTGTTCATTTATTGTCAAATTTTCACGACCCCAGCAGTATGACTGAAGTTGATAGAAAAGGTAAGAATGGAACCGTTGAAAAAGTTCCTTGTCCAATAACTTTGGTGGATTATAACCAAAATATGAATTTAGTAGATAAATTTGACCAAAATCTCAATGTCTATAAAATAGATCGAAAGTCGAAAAAATGGTGGCACTGCATTTTCTTTTATCTGGTGGACGCAGCAGTTGTAAATGCCTTCATTCTGTATAAAGAGTTAAATTTAGAAAAATTGTCAATGAAATACTTCAGATGAGAAGTAATAAATTATCTCGTAGCTGAAACTGTCGTCAAGCAAAAAAGACCATCTCTAAGTTCTGAGGTTATTGCAATCAAAACATCAAAACCATATGTGCCATTTGAAATACGCATATGTGTATCTCAGAGCGCTCATCAACCAAAACGGGATACGAGACGCCGTTGTGCTAAATGTAGTACCTCCAAAAAACAAGTTCGAACAGACTGGATGTGTTCTATATGCAATGTGCCCTTCTGCTTAAGAAAAAATTAAAATGTTTTCAAGATTTTCACAATGAACATTAAATCTGTATTTGTGCATTGTTTCATTATGTGTACCACCTATTTACTAAAAAATCTTATATAAGAAGTGCCATATTTTAATTTTTTACCTTGTTTTCTACCAGTGTTGTTGATATTCAAACCTGTTTTAGTCAAAAAAGTAAATATAAATGTTTTGCTCCTCTACGATTTTTTTTATGAGAATTCTTTGCCCCTGAAAGAGTTAATCTATATTGCAAGGTTTTCACATATTCTAATCTTTCGAACATCCATTTTTTTATGTTTTGAGTTAACAAGCAAGCTATGTTTATAAAGTTTGCTCACTGTTCATCTTAATGAGTACGATATCTGACTTATTGCAAGCAACTGTTCTATCAGTGATTATTTGCTTCTATCAATATAGTAGGTGGCTGTCATTTTCGATGATTGGATGTGGCTGATATTTGTAGTATGGTGGTAAGTTCGAAAAAATAAGTTTTCACACAACCTGTTTTTGTGTATTATCTTCACATGTACTATTTTCGCTACTTAATTATGTTTTGTCAGATAGGCTGAATCTGCCAAGGCCGAATATCGCCCAATAATATTATCGATTGTCACCCCTGATCATATTTACAGAATTTACCTTCCACCTTTTTTTTCGATATATACTTCTCGTAGTCATGATTAGATTACACCGAAAACAATCGATTTTATTTGTATATTAATAAATCACAAAATATCATTTTGATTTATGTATATTCATGCTACCTGATTATGCAATCAACCCATTTGAAAATTCCCAAAAACTACATAAGACGCAGATTTGCGCTCGCCAAAATTCCACTAGCGATTACCTATATTTCTTTTAAATTGCTTTAAGTGTTTTCGTTGTATAAGAGTTGTACTTATTTTCGTAATTGTATTCATGTTCAAATCGAAGTCACTTAACTATTGGCATTGTTCTACACATATAAAATATATATTATGATGCCATTACCAGTTGTCATTAAAAACATATCGACTCTCGATTTCTTCATATTAAACTGTTGCTTATAATTTATAACATACTGAAAATATTATCATGTTTATTCATATTCAATCAAGGTTCCATTATAATAGAATGTAGAATAGTTCAATGGCGCCGTAAAGCACTACTTTTATCACATGCATCTACATAAAATATTAAACTAAATGTGGCTCGTAATGAATATATGTATGTTAATAATACTAATAAAAAAGGCAAATTTACATATACATCAAGTAATATTAAAATGCATCATATGTATATGTCCAAGATATAATATGTATACGATATGTTCATAGTACTTAAACTTAACAAAATTTAATAGACTGATACCAATCAATTAAATGAATACGATGGACATTCAGGTTATAAAAGTGCAGAACCGCGCTTGGAGGAATTGAGCTTGGAGTTAAAGTGCACTACAAGGATGTCTAAGGATTTGGAGATGTAGGTCAATTTTAAAAACTTGTGACAGTACAAAAGTAACATTTTTGCATATTCTTAAAAATGTACTTAATTAAATAAGAAAAACAACAAAAAGTCAAATTCTGAGAAAATTAACTACACCTAGCGTCAGAACGAAAGAATAGAAATACCTTTTTTATGTTATTGAACTTTATTAATTTAAATTTTAATCCTGTTAACAATTTTATTTATTGATATAGTTATAATGGAACCTTCTACAAGATTTGACGCAAAAAAAAAAGTTTTTCCTATTTGCCGTGTAAAACTTTATCGAATTTGTTCCAACTTTTATATGCTGACTATATAACAGAGTAAACATATTGATTGATATTTAAATTTACTTATTGTTAGAGCCTTTCGTGAATTAACTTAATTTGAAATGTTATACTTCTCATAATATTTTATTGACAACTATAATAAGTTAATGTATTTGTTTATAAATTTCACCAATTTAAATATATTTTTTCTTTTTGTTTCAGTTATATCCGAAGAATAAATCGATGTTCGGTAAGTATCCTAATATAAAATTGTCGATAGGAATACTCCATTATACACTTTCTGGCCATACTTTTATTTTTTTAAATTAAACAAAATCTGATTAAGACCAGAGATCATATTATGGTAATAAGGTACGTATACATTTGTGAACCGAACCGTTTGTGAACCGCTTGTGAACTATTCGTTAAAAATAGTTTTACAGCGAACATCTACTGAACTAAACACGATCCATGGGAAAGAAGGGACTAACCATGAACCACCAGCAGTCTTGCTCGGCGCGCTTACTTGTAATAAAGAATACTCGCACGAAGACATCGTGCGAGGAAAATTATACGATTTTAATTATGAGTGGCGCGGCTTTAATGATAGCAGAAAGTTTGTGCATAAAGAAGAGGTAAGAAAGACCTATTTCCCTCTAAGCATCTTCTTCTAATTTTTTTTATAATGGTCCTTGTCTTTAGGATTCCACAATAACGATTTCGTTTTATAAACGTCAATTAGTTTAACTATATTTTCCTCTGTCCACTCCATTATAATAATTATTATAATATAAAAATTATTAAATAAAATCATAAGGGTAGGCAGATTATTAAATAAACAACCGAGAGAGAACAAAATCATTCAAAAAGGCACAAGAAATAAATAGAGGCAGTCCCGTGGTTAGCGAGCAGAAGAAAAACAACGAACTGCACACGACGTCGTCTCAATGTGAACTGCCAATGCCTTTGTGTTCGTCAAAAAAACCGACAGGTAGTGGTTCGCCACGAGCGGTTTACAAGCGGTTCGTTCGACGCTCCAAACCCCGCCCCAATCTTGCGATCAAATGGTTCAAGAGCGGTTAGCGAACGGTTCGGCTCGCAAATGTTTACGCACCTTAATATGCCGTGGCAGTAGCCCAATGGACAAAGTGAAAAGTGGGAGTGATAGATAGTTTGATTGGGTCTGACGTTTGGGTTTAAACCCACACTAAAGTAAATAGAACCTGTCTCATCGTTGTGTGGATTGTTTGCATTTCTTGCATTACATATATGTCTCTCTAGAACAACTAAGTTGATTATTATAGAGCAACTGTCTAGTCTATTTCTGGAATGCGATGATATGTCCTATAATAAGTGGTTAATAATTGACCCTTATTCTTATATACAAACCATATTATATATTGGATACACGACATTATTTATGTGTTTAATTGTGTACGGTACTTTATCTCATTAAAACTGTATCAAAATTTAGATTTGTTTTTATTGAAAGTGAAGAAAGAGAAAATAAAATAAATAATTATACATCTGCACAACACATATGAATTATCAACTACAAGATAAATAATGCATGGAAGCATCTAGGGAAATATATTTCTACGAAGTCCACTAGGAGAAAATCTCGACCTTCTCGAGGGGTGTTTAACTTACTACTGTGGATCTTAAACAGCATTTATGTTGTTCTCCGGTTATTTGCAATATTTTCTTAGCTCTGTGGGGGAACGTAAATATTAGTCCTAGGAGCGTTTTGAAAGTAGTATAAGAGTATACTACTTGTGTTATACAGCTAGAATGTGCGAAACAATTCCCCAAGGATGTGTGTTATGGTGTTTGGAGGACGTTGCCTTGAATGTTTTCAATATTGTATAACGAACTGAATTGCGTCAGTGTAAAAATTGTACTTCATCTATAACTTCTGCAATGACTTTCATACCTTCCTCGCCTCTTATAATAATTCTGTCAGTGATAATTAATAATGCGCATTAGTTAACATACATGGGATATCATAAGATTATGGTATATTGTTATTTTATGCTATAAGTCCCATTACAAAATATGAAGATATATTTTAAAGAAATCAATCAAATTGATTTCTTCAATTGAAAATAAACTGATTTTTCTTGGATATTTTTCTGTACAATGGTTTTAAATATCAGCGTTACGACAGTTACATTATCATAATATTAACGAATTGTTTTATACATTTTATATCACTTTTTATTTAATTAACTTTTTAACAACAATTTATTTTTAATTTACGATTTTGAACACTTTGCTATGTCAAAAAAGGAGTAACCGACTTTATATAATTTAATTTAGACTTGTTCGACGTTTACTCGACGACTAATTGAATATTACTATATTTGCCGATTACTATATTTGCCGATTACTATATTTGCCGATTACTGAAGCTACCAATGGTTGTTTCTCTATTTAAAACATTTCTGTATGCTGATGCTGCAGGAATGTTCTAAGAAGTGTTTTTCTCAAGCTTTTAGCAAGTTGCAATAATTGCGATAAAATACAATGTAGGTTTATGATAAGCACGAAAGGTTTTTAGTTACGCGATAACCGCAATGACTTTGGTATACTCTTTTCTGGACATAACATCCTGTATGCTAATGGCCTGTTACGATGTATATTACAATATTATAAAATACAATATTAATCTAAGTCTTAACCTAATATAAGAGAGGATTCTATATAACAACTCCCCCCTTATAATAAAAGTTGGTGTCATACAACAACTTTTTTGTAAAAATCGATTACAAAATCGATGGCGTTAAGTTCATGCAAGCACGTAAAAACATGAAATTGCATATAAACTTTTTCTTTAAATTGACAATGGGATTACATTAGAAATAGCAATATAATTAAATTACAACATTGGGATAAAGGTTAAACAAAATGAGTTACACTGATTAAAAGTTAAAATTAAAACTTGAAACGAAATCTAGCACTGCACTAGCACTGTAGCACTGAGAATTAGTTCAATTCAATATCTTCTTCGGATGGTTCTTCTGGTCTGATTGATGGTCTTCTCCTGGGAAGGATGCTGGCGAAGCTTCTAAATGTTTTCCTTGGTCTAGGTGGAGGTGGCGGTGAATTGGATGTAATAGTAATGGCTAATCTATTTCTTTTTCGGCATTTACAACAGATGTATAATAAGATAATGCCGATTATTGCAGCAATTGTGAAGTACGTGAACCATGAAATATGTTTGGTGATGAACGGTTCATTAATCATATTATCCAGCGTTTTTGAATATTCGTCTAATTTATGTTTTGCGATTTCGAGGTCTTCGGTATTAAGATTATTTAATTTTAATGGTTGTAATTTGGGAATTTCGAAATCATCGGGAATGTCATGACAACAGTTGTATGGAATTAAAATAGGATGAGCATCGAGCTCCTTTACGGTGGTTTCCTTCGAATTGGATTGTATTTTAGTAACTCCTACAAATGCACTGCATTCTGGTTGTAATGTCAGAATGGAGTTCTTGAAAATAATTTCTGTCTTGGTATTTATCTGCTTACAATTTATAGTGACTTGAAGTGGTTCAGAGTTTACGATGAGCCATGAGTTGGTTAGTTTTTGAACGTTATATCCTTTTGCGAATATTAAGGACGTTTCGCAATTTTCGGGTAGTGTTTTTAGATTTTTCAAGATGCGTGCCTCGCACATGGCATTGTCATCTATGGGATATGCGAAAAGGTTTGTACAGAGTTTTGTTCCTGTATAAAGTTGTTTGCATCCGTTCAAATTTGACAAGGGTATGTACATCAAAGAATCATCGTCACGCGCAATATATCTTTGTGAAGTTGACAGTACATGATATAATCCAGTTCTGTGATTTAGAATTGGTATAGGAAATAATTTAAAAAGTGTGTATCTTTGCTGATCAATTAATGGAATTTTCAAAACAAAAATAAGATCTGAATCTGTCTGAAAGGCTTCTAATTCCATTATGTCTAAGTATTTAGCAATATTAGATAACTTGATAACCAATGGCAGGTTGTTTTGATGTAAATTTTGAGATATTTCCTGAAGTGATGTAACCAGATTTTCAGGATTAATTATTGATGTATGAATTATTTTTAAACGCGCGAAAGTGACTGAATTTATGATATTGTTTAGTTGATCCTCGATATACAAATAACTCTCCATTAGAAATTCACATTGTTCTAGAAATCTCAATTTGGCTTCGATGACTTTTATTTTGTCAGCTGTTTTGTAAATCGTGTCTGAAATAATTTTTATGTCCCTATTAAAAGTGGCTTCGTCAATTTGTAATTTTTGTATAGTGGCATTAAAGTTTTTGATAACAGAGGTTGTTACTGAAATTTGGTTTTTTAATAAACTTTCTAATTGGAATTCATCTTTTGCTAGTTTCTTAATACAATCTGAATAATATTCTCCATCTGCAGAGTCTAAATTTCCTGTGATGGTTTTAAATATTGAGCCAATACCGTTAATAAGTCCTCGTTTGTAGCGTCTGGTGTCGAAATAAATTTCATTTAATTTCTCTTGTATTGATTTAGAGATTTGCGTAAGCAGGCTTACATGGGTTTTAACTTCTCCTCGAAATAGGTTCATATTTTCGAAAGTAGGGTTGACTGCGTGTAAAAGAATTTCTAATAAGTTTTCATTATGTTTGAAAGCATTTTTCAATGACGATATGTTTTTGTGAACTAATAGGGTCCATTGTTTGTTTGAAATTACTACTTCACTTTCCTTATGGAAATATATTCCGATGGTATTATTTATAGGAGATATGGTGTATTGCGAGGCTACTGTTCCGATCAGAAGCAGAAACCTGAAATTAAATTTTAATTTTCAGAATAAGGTTTCATCCTATCAAAGTTTACTTTCGTAGTTTGATTCGTTTCTAAATTTTGTAAAATTGCTGAATTTTGAAATATTTCTTTTATTCTAAATGGGCCATTAAATTTATTGTGAAGTTTGTTTTTTATTTATTTGTGATTCTTTCACATAGACTTTGTCACCGATATTAAATTTAGGTATATTTTCCGAAATGTGTTTGTCAAATCGCGTTTTCGCTTTTTCCTTTTGGAGGTTCGTCTTTGATCGTGCTATTTTGTAGTACCATGAGATTCTATTATTTAAATCTCGAACATATTTAGAAATCAGTTCTTTTTGGTTGTATAGTGTTTCGGGAGGACGACTAGATGTATGTCCGAAGACTAATTCATATGGTGTGAAACCATGGGTCTTGTTTACAGAGTTGTTATAACATATTACTGCGTATGGAATAACCGTTAAGGGATGTTCATTTGGATTTTCTGCTTTATTGACTCGTATCATTTCTAATAATGTCGAATGGAATCGTTCGACGGATCCATTTGATTGTGGATGATTGACGCTAGAGAAAGTCAGTTTGATGTCGTAAAGAGTACATAAGTCTTTTAGTAACGTATTGTCAAATTCTCTGCCGTAATCACAATGAATTCGGAGAGGTGTTCCATAATGTTGGAAGTACAAAAGAAGGGTGTTGACTGTCGATTTAGCTGATTTGTCTTGAAGAGGGTATGCCTGTGTAAATTTTGTTAATTCGTCCCTAATTGTCAGGACGTGATTTTCTGTTGGAATTTCTAAAATATCTATGTTGATTCGTTCAAAAGGTGTTTTTGGAGTTTCCGTGATAACTAAAGGGTTGCTTAAATTTTTACGTAACGTTTTTGTTTTTTGACAAATTTCGCAGTTCTGAATGTATTTCTCTACGTGTTTTGTTAATCCTGGCCAATTATATTTTTCGCGTATTCTACGGATAGTTTCATTTATACCACGGTGAAGATTTGCTTTACCGTTGTGGTATTGATCTATTATTATAGGAAATTGATCTTCGTCCGGTGTTCTTGTTAAATTTTGACAAATTGTTAAATTTAGATCTGATTCAGTGAAGATGAATGATAGCATTTCTAAAATTGGAAGGTCTGGATTATTTTCGACAAAATATGTTTTCGAAAGGTCGAGAGTATTTTTATCCTTGTATAAGGTAACAAACATTGTTTCAATTACTTCATCTGCATCAAAAGGTAATAAGATTATATAATATTTGCGATGTTTTATAGTTTTGCTAGATACGGTATTTATTTTATTGTGATCAAATTTTGGGTTCTCATCAAAAATGTCTTCTATTATTTTATAATGAAGATCTTCTAGTTTATCTTTCCTAAAGAATACTATTACGTCCTTGTGTTTTTTGTCTAATAGTTGGTCATTAGTAAATTTGATTTTGTTATAGTCAATTAAAGATTGCGTCTTATAAAGTTTTACAAATGTCTCTAATTCCTGTGTACATGTTTCTGGGGATATTTCTGTAATTTCTGAATTTATTGATTCATTGTCTGAATTTGAAGTTAAAATTTTTGTAAGAAATTCTGAACATTTTTGGAAATGATTGATCTTTATTCTAGATAAAGCGTCAGCGTTTTTATTGATTTTTCCTGGTTTATATTGGATTTCATAATCATACTCCTCAAGCTTTAATCTCCAACGCACTAGGCGACTTCCTGGATCTTTTATTGATAATAGCCAAGTTAGAGGTCTATGATCAGTTATTAATTTAAATTTACGTCCAAAAAGGTAAGGTCTAAAGTGTTTGACCGACCAGACAATAGCGAGAAGCTCTCTTTCAATTGTGGAGTATTTAGTTTCGGCATGACATAAGGTCCTGGATGCAAAAGTTATAGGTAAGTCTTTTCCTATTTGTCCTTGGGATAGAACTGCTCCTATTGCAAATGAGCTTGCATCTGTCGTTAAGATAAAGGGTTCATTAAAATTTGGATATATCAAAATAGGGGTTGAAGTTAACGATTCTTTTAATTCTTTAAAGGATTTCTGGCATTCGTAATCAAAATGGAATAATATGTCTTTTTGTAACAATTTCGTCAAAGACTTAGAGATTTTTGCAAAATTGGGTATAAATCGTCTGTAATATCCTGCTAGTCCTAAAAATTGTTTAATTTCTTTTTGATTTGTCGGTTGAGGAAAATTAGCTACACAATTAATTTTTGTTGGATTTGGTTTTACTCCGTCGGGTGTAATTATGTGACCTAAATAAGCGACTTCTTTGCGGAGAAATTCGCATTTGTCGGGTTGTATTTTTAAATTCGCGTTCCTTAATCGTTTGAAAACTTCAGTTAATCTACTAATATGTTCGTGTATGGTTGGTGAATAAATTATGATGTCATCCATGTATACCAGACAACGTTCGTTTTGGATACCTAAGAGTATGTTATCCATAACTCTCTGAAATGTAGCGGGGGCATTTTTTAAACCAAAGGGAAGACGAGTGAATTCATAATGTCCGTTCTCTACCGAAAAAGCTGTTTTTGCAATATCCTTTGAATCAATTTCGATTTGGTGAAAACCTGAAGCCAAATCTAAAGTTGTGAAATATTCACATTTACCTAGTTGATCTAGTAAATCGGATATATTAGGGAGAGGATATTTATCTCCTATGGATATTTCATTTAGTTTCCGATAGTCGACGACAACGCGCCATTTTTGTTTCCCGGAGGCGTCCAATTTTTTCGGAACGACCCATACTGGTGAAGACCATGGAGAAATAGATGGTCTTATTATGCCTTGGTCTAACATTTTTGAAATTTGTGTCTTTACTTCCTCTTTATGGATGTGAGGGTATCGGTATGATTTTGTGAAAATAGGTTTTGTGTCTATCGTGTCAATCGTATGTTTAATTTCGTTTGTAAATGTCAAATTGTCACCTTCTAAGTAAAATATATCTGAATATTCTAAACATAGTTCTTTAATTAAAAATTGTTCTTCCTCGTTCAAATGTTCAATTCGCAATTGATTTTCAATTTCGAAATTTCGATCTGTGTAATTTTGATTTTTATTTGCTGTATTTGTATTTAATAAACGGGAATTTTTAATGGGCTCTAATTTTAAATCATCGAAATGTATAATTTTTGGAATTTCATTCGCGTTAATTATTGATGTTAAAAATTCTCCTTTTTCATTAATTTTTACAAGAGCATTTGGAATTCGTACTTTGTCTTTTTCTTGACCGCTTAAAATAGCGTCCATATTAAAGAGATTACATTGAATTTTAAATATTTGCTCAGTACGAGGGGCGATCGAAATGTTATTTTTAATAATTTTGGTTTCTAAATTTGGTGGCGTGTTTTCTTGTTGTTCGTAATCGTCAGTAACTTTAAATAGTGGGACAGTTTTAAAATTGGTTATGAGTTGTCTGTTTTTAATGTCGATTATACAATTGTAGTGTTCTAAAAAATCAGAACCTAATAGTCCGTCAAATTCTATGTCAATGTCATGAATATATACTTTATGAGGGTCCGAATCTGTAAATGGTATAAGTGTTGACTCTTTGATAAAAATTCGTTCATCCGTTATTCCCTGTATAATAACATTTTCCGAAAATCTTTTAGTGTAATTCTCACAAGTTCTGGGTTTAAATATCGAAAGTCCTGCGCCTGTATCGATTAAAATTTTGAATGTTTTGCTAATATCTTTAATATAATATAAATTTTTTGAATTTACAGTTAAGAGGTTTTGGTCTACATGAATTTTTTGTCTTTGGGTTGTTGGTTTTTGTTGCATTTTATAATTTGAATTTTGGTTGTCTCCGAATCTGGAGGGTGGTCTTGATGGTCGAGGATGTGAAAATCCTGATTCGTATTTTGTTCTGTCGGATCGTTAGGGTCATGGAATTGATGAGCAGTATCATCATATCTGTTATAGTTCTCATATGGTGAATATTCTTCACAGTATTGGTTTTGAAAGTTATATGGATGAGCGGTATCATCCGGATAATATTGTGGGGTTATTTCTTGCTGATGAGCCGTATCGTCATATTCGTTATGTTCACAATAATTTTGATTCATATGGTGAGTTTTTTGTTGGGTAAAATTTGGGTTTTGCCTAATAATAGATGGTCGTTGTTGCGAATAGTTAGGGTTTGGTCTTATAGCAGAGGGTCTATTTTGTTGAAACTGTTGGAAATTTTGATTTGTTTGAGGTCTGACGTTATTAGCATTAAATGGTTGACGTGGTTGAAAATTATTTGAATTTTGCGAAAAATTCGGTGTGTAATTTGGCGTGTAATTTGGTCTAGTCTGAAAAGTTCCGAAATTCTGTTGGGTACTCCTACATTCGTTAGAAGTATGGCCAATTCTTTTGCACTTGTTACAAATTTTCTTATTTGGAAAATTTTGAATATTAGTGGGTGGTCTGTTAGTTCTATTAAATTTTTGTGTTTCAAAATATGATAGTTGTAGCTCTCGTTTTATTCGGGCGACAGCTTGAAGCATATCACTCGGATTACTTGCTCTAATAATGGAGCCTAATTTGGGATCTAAACCTGTTAATAGTGTGTTTAAAGTCATTGTTTCAATCAAGGTACTTTGCGCTGTTTTTTGTTCTGCGGTAAGCGGTTGCTTTTGTATTGCCGCATGCATTTTTGCGTTGTGAGTCTGCAGTCTAGAGACGAAATTTAGTGCAGGCTCATTAGTATTTTGGCTAATTCTTTGTAGGTCTTGAATTAAAGCTGTGAGATCTCTAGAATCTCCAAAATGCGTTTCTAGTAAATACTTAATCTCATCCCAAGTGGATGGATTACGGGAATTTATTAACTCGGCGGCTTTGCCTCTAAGCTTGTTTTTTACGTGCAATGTTAATAAAATTGTTTGGTTATCGATGGCCATATCGTAAGCACATCTTACTGCATTGAGAAAAGTTTGAAGGAAAATTTGATTTCCATCAAATTCGGGTACTATGGAAAAAATTTCCGATAGCCTATATGGTTCAATATGTCCTTCAGCCATTTTTTGGTTATTAAATTATCAAGTATTTTATAAAAACAAAATAAAAAATAATAATTTTAAAATTAAAAGATTTCAATTATGAAAAAATGTATTTCGTTTCACTGGTTTATATCAGTTATTCGTACGTATTGTACGTAAAATAAAAATATACACACAAAAATTGTATAATGGGGTAAGCGAGATGATTCTTTGCGACTTACCAAGTTGTCGATTTCATTCGTCGGCTAGGGTCCACTTCCAGTGAGGCAGATCCGTGTTCTGGATAGGGTTGTCCTGGCTGATGTTGAATATCGTGGAGGAGAGGTCCGCAGACAGTGAGGCAAGGTCCGTGTTCTATCTGGGTGTCCTTCTTCTTGTTTCTTAAAACTAAGTTGCTTTTTCTTTCTTGTTTATTCTTCTTTAATTATTTCTTCTTGAATTATTCTTTCTTATTTCTTGAAACTTCCTGTTTCTTTCTTCTATTGGTTCTTTCGCTTAGGAATTGGAATTCCACAACTCTAGTTAGGCAATGTCCGTGTTCTAAAGTTGCGCGAAAATCCGCACGACTGCGCCAATTTTTATATCACTTTTTATTTAATTAACTTTTTAAAAACAATTTATTTTTAATTTACGATTTTGAACACTTTGCTATGTCAAAAAAGGAGTAACCGACTTTATATAATTTAATTTAGACTTGTTCGACGTTTACTCGACGACTAATTGAATATTACTATATTTGCCGATTACTATATTTGCCGATTACTATATTTGCCGATTACTGAAGCTACCAATGGTTGTTTCTCTATTTAAAACATTTCTGTATGCTGATGCTGCAGGAATGTTCTAAGAAGTGTTTTTCTCAAGCTTTTAGCAAGTTGCAATAATTGCGATAAAATACAATGTAGGTTTATGATAAGCACGAAAGGTTTTTAGTTACGCGATAACCGCAATGACTTTGGTATACTCTTTTCTGGACATAACATCCTGTATGCTAATGGCCTGTTACAATGTATATTACAATATTATAAAATACAATATTAATCTAAGTCTTAACCTAATATAAGAGAGGATTCTATATAACATACATCAATAACTAATGTAAACAATAAGCTTAGAACATTTTATAGGGAATCGGTGACAAAATTGATATCAAATATCAAAACATACTCGGATGTTAGTTGATTTTAAAATTTTGGTTGGTTCAAAATGTGTACTTAGATTCAAGTAAATATTCAATCGTTTAGGATACTAATCTACTAATTTACAGAAATAAAATAAAGGATAGTCGATTGTCACATTTGTTGTGAACCTTTAAACATGTCATTATTTTAATGGAAGATATCTGCTCTAGACTGATATATCCCGCCTGGAACAGGTATCAGCCAATATAATTGAAAATTTTAAAAAGCTTACTTAATTAACATCATGTTGAGAATCTCGAAGCTATTAGCGGTCTTGTTACCTAAACAATTAATGTTATATTCAATACCACCAAAGCCAACCTTGTCCTTCTTGTGTGAATCTATGTTTTACTATGTGAATCGATGTTTTCATACAAACATGAATTAAAAAATAAAATGTCACGAAACGGAGCCGCGTAACAGTAATAACTTTTATACATAACTATAAGCATTATTGTTGCCTTAAAACTTCCTTTCATTAAAACTTGAGATATCGAAAGAGATTATTACATTTAGAGACGAGAGTAAACACGTCCATGCTCAGGAGGAAGTACCAAATTCTTTTCATTGGGAGTTGGTATTTCAAAGGCACTTCTAAGACTGGGAGCTGCTTTAGCGCCAGGCACTGAACTGTGTTACACTGTATTCTCATAGAGTCTCACTTCTTGCCCAATTTGCATATTTCCTTATAATAATCTTTGGTTGTTCCCATCATGAACTTGAATTTCTAATGTGGCGTCGCAATCTAAGAAATTCTAGAACCCTAATCCAGATTTCTGTGTCTGGAGAATAGGGAGTTTCAAGTCAAAATACAGTTTTGCAGAAAAACCTCTGACATAATGTAGTTTCTATTAATCCTGACACTACTTTTTTAATTTTAAAATAAAATGTTGATAATTTCCTTCAACTATCTGACTATCAACAAATGATAGTCTACAATGCCGCACAGTGGGGCCAAATTCTGAATTTCTGATAAAAATCTGTTTAAGAACGAATTGTTATTAACCGAAGGTAGTTAGAGGTGCTTCTTATGTAATTTTTACAGAGAAATCGAATAAAATAATTATCAAGTTGATTGGACCACGACCATTGTTTATACGGAAATTCGCCATCACTTCAAGTTTGCATGACTGAACCTTTAATGTAATACTCTGTTGTTCTGAGTGTTATGTATCGAGAGATATATTCGTAGTTTGATTAATATTGCATTCCTATACATAACTAATAAAAAGAAATTTAGGATAGAGTTTTTTAAAAATGAATTCTTTATAAATTCGTTATTATTTATGGAACAATGCAAGCAACATAAAATAATAAAATTATTTTCAAGAATGATTGAAAAAATGAAAGTATTTCTACTTCTAAAAACAACATAGATATTTACTTTACTTATAATCTAAATACAGATATCTAAATATATTAAAAATCTACCTTATTTTAATAGTTGCAATACATCTGCACTCAGTGGGAGATGTCTTGTTTTTGGCTCAGGGCTCAAGTTTTAAATGTATGGCTCGGAAAATTCAAGGATCGGTGGTAAATATACTCATTTGTATGCAAACCCAATATCTTTCGCGAATGATTGAGTCAAAAAAGTTTGTAGTCTTTATGGCTATTCTCCTGTACTTCTTCAGAAGGAAAACCAACAGGAACAATTGCAACTTCCATTATTTCCGCAAAATGGAATACAATTTTGTGCAGTCTTAATGGTATGTGGGTAAATTGCAATATCTAATTTTGCAGTTTCCTGAACATACAATCCAGACTTGACTGGGTCAATACGAAAACCGCACTTAATTACCCCGAGAATTATTGCTAGTCGGTGAATCAAGTTTTAATCGATCTTGGTTATCTCTGCTGTCATAGCTGGATTTTTGAAAAAAGAAAATTATAATTAGCACGGCACCGCGTGGTGAAGTAAACAATGATCATGTCTGAACAGAAATCAATATTTACCCGTGTAGGTCAATAACAGCTGTAATTATTTTGATAAAACGGTTGTGTCCAGGTATGCAGGTTTAGGCTGCTGAAACTGTCCTAGACTACAGTATTATTTACCTAAACCATAAAAAAGCCAAAGTAAGGTGAGCCTGAGCCCTGAGCTTTTTAAAAAAAAAACACTTTTAAATATTGAAATCGGTCTCTAAATTCGCATGTTGTGTCTGATTTTCACATCGAATTTTCTCGGACGATCAACTTTCTATTTTATATTATAGGACTCCTGAATAATATTATATTTAGACAGTTGTCAGAATTAACAGGAAATAATGTGAGTAATTTGAAAATCACCCTTCATACCTTTTGCTAAATAACATAAAATTTCAGATTTACGTATATTTTTTGTCAGATCAAATGTTTTCATTGTGAAACAAGTATTACAACTAGTTTGTGCTGGCTATAATTGGTAAGAAATATTTATTAGATAAAAAAATATCATGTGCAGCACAGTACACGTGATAGAAGTGAATACTTCTTTAGAATAGATAATGAGAGAGATTAAGAGTGAGAGATTGAAAGAGAGAGAGAGAGAGAGAGAGAAAGGGAGAGGGATGCTTTCAAAAGAAATATAACAATATAAAATTTGTGTAAAAAATTTCGGTTTATTCATTATCTACACTATCATCGGCTGGTGGTTCAATTGGTAATACTGATATGATTAGTTTGTGATAACTAAAATATGAAATATATGTTCGTGATTCGATATTTTCTAGATAACGTGTAAAAATTGCATCTATTATTGTTCCGGATTTTGTTGTTGATTCTTTGGAATAGTTATTTATAAGCAGACCAAATGTTTCTCGAAGAAAGTTAATCAACGTCAAAAAATCATTGGATCCGAAATTTACATTGAAATCTCCCCCGAGAATCAAAGGGATTTTGTCTTCGCCTCTTCCAAGTGCATTTGCACCTGTGTGGCTGTAAACCAGTAGGGAGCGGTGAATGAAATATATTATATCTTCTAGATTTTAACAAGTTAAACGGTTCAAGGATATTATCAAATAATCACAGAACACAGATGTAAATAATGTAAATAATTACAAAACACAATGATAAATATTAGGTACACACGCGTGCTGCTTCAGCTGTTAATATATAGCGTTTGGACGCGTACATCTATAACGCGCGCATGCGGATAGGGAGACGCGGATAGCCTAAACTGACTAGCTCTCTTTCTCCTTCTCTCTACGTTATATCTTTTTTATCTCTCGTGTAACGAAATCTGGAAACATTACATTTTTTCCAATTCACTCTCCATTCTCGTCAAATATCAGAACGCCGCCAAAGAAGTATTCACTTCAAAAAAATCTTCACCTAGTAAAACTGATTTTGTTCCACCTTGGCCCCACTGTGGGCCGTCAAGTCATCACTACGATTGCATAATATTAGCTCCATTTGAATCTTAATCGATAAATAACTTATAGTGGTTACTCTCTCTTTCATTACATAGTTAAAATTGATCCTTGTCTCACTCTGAGAGTCAATATAGATTTGCTTAACTTTTACTCATTATCAATACTTCTCATAAATTTCGTATACGAGTATTTATGTTGTGCTGTGTGCTGTTGTGATTTACAGCGCAACACAACACTTTAAATACAGATTATGGAAAGCTGTTGCTTCGTATCTCTATTCAATAACGTATTTCATTAAAAAGTGGAATACCCTAGCTATCAACATATTTCCAGCTATTTAAGGTTTTCCGTTTAAATGCAATGTACGATTACATAAGAATTTCCAATGTGGAAATTCCAGTTGTAATCCTATTGTAATATTGTGTTGAAACCTTGTCTCCACTTTCGGTACTGGATTGCTCCCTATTCATTTATTGTAAATAAACGTAACTGTAGCAATAACATAGCCACTAGTCAGTGGCGAAACGTCCATTAACGCTGTGAGGCTAGCAGAATTGCATATCACTCTTCGCGTCGGCACGCCGGTAACCGGCAGTGCGTATGCGCTGTCTGGGCACAGCTTACTCAATACCAGCTATGCGACTCTCGGCGGCATCCTTTGTATTATATCGTTCAATTTTTAGACTTGCGTTTCGGCAGCAGTAAAGCAAGTGGGGATACATTGCGGTGGTTGACGCGTCAGGGCCGTATTCACTACAATTTCTTCATATCAGGCTTGGAAATATAAAGCAAATACATTGAAAGGAATAATTAAAAATATGCAAAAGAACCATCATATAAATAAATCTTTATTAAAAAACCACAACAAACATTAAAGATATTGATTATTCATTTTTCCATATTATTAGTTTTCTTTTTTTATCGAGTCCTTTAAAATTCCTATTTGCGTATTTTAATGAATAAAAAATTCTTATTCTTGCGTACAAATGCAACAAGTAAGAAAGTGGAAATTGCGGACAGGGGTGCGACAAAGTTATTTCTTTAAAAATATTGACAAGGTTTTGGCATAAATGATCTTGGATACAGAGTTGGTCAAAATTTTTATTAAACAGAATTTCCAAAGCTGTTATAAAAGAAACAAAATTTGTATGAGGCATATAGAGACTGCCAAACTGTTCCAAATCGGTATGCCTATAAGCCTTATAAAAGCAAAATAAAGCTGTGTCATCTACTTCCTTGCTATTTGCATTTGCATAATTTACGCAACAATCGCACGTATGTCTTTCCAAACACTTTTTAATTAAATAACCGCATACATATTTTACAAAATTTTTCTCCAAAATATCACAGCTGCGGTACTCCGTATCGATAATTCTTGTCTCAACGGGCTTTTCTCTTTGAGGTTCAAACCTGTCTTCAATATTTTGTGATATATCTGACACTTTTAATAAAATTTCGGCAGTATCAGCTTCACAGTTTTCCGTGCCTGAATGCATTATATCCAGGCAAAGAAGTTTCTTAAATGCTCGTATAAATTGTATAGGAGTAGGATTCACATTATTTCCAGACTGCTGCCTAACTTCACCAAAAAAGTTTTCAAGACAGTCTTGATGTGTTCGCCTTGTTAACAAAAATTTTATGCTGGTTAATTTTAAAGTTTCCCATAACTGTAAAATTCCGTTGATAGTTATTTGCCAGCCTGATATACATTTAATATTTTTTGTGACATGGTAACATGGAAATGGTAACTAACATGAACACACTATCTAACTAAATACGGACAATACGGTTCTGGAAACTGCCGACTGGCCTCTAACAGAATCACAATGACAACTGAGCTGTGCCAGCTAAGCCGAATGCGCGGCTGGTGATGCGCGAACGGATAAAATTTTGCCGAGTGCATTAGCTGGTATTGAGTAAGCTGTGGTCTGGGCTAACTCTCTGTCGCGCGTCGCCTTGGTTTTAAGGGACTTTATTGGGATCCGCGGTGCAGTGAGGAGAGAGGGGAGTACGCGAGGAATGATGTGCAATTTAGCTAGCTCTACAGCCTTAATGGACGCTTCGCCACTGCCAATAGTATCATTCACACTTCACACACCCCGAAGACCGACATACCAGTAACACCAAATTTTATATAATTGCATTGATTACTGTATCAAACTAATACTTGGAATACTTACCTATTATTATTTCATGATGTCGAAGTAATACATAACCCAGTGGCGGCTCGTGATGAAATTAAACGGGTGTTCTGCACAGGGCCGATCCTAGGGTATTGGCCGCCCGCGTGCAAATTTCAAACGTATCCAAACTACTGGCGCCGGCGCCGTAGGGGCCGCAAAGAAATTGCGCCGCAGACAAAAATTTTGAAAATTTTCAAAATTTTCAAAGTCACGCGTTTTCCTAATACTTCAGAATTTTTATGTAAAATCCGTTTTTACAAAAATATAGACTTTCACAAGAAAAATTTTTGGAATTCAATACCTTTTTGAAGAACATTAATGTTTGCCGTCATATTCTTTGGTTAAGAGAAAACGATTGTAAGGTGAATTTTCTACTAGAGGGTCTATAACACTTAAAATATTTTCCGAAAGAGTTTCAGCGTCACATTTTGTAGGTTTCAGGTATGTCCAAAAACGTTCAATCGGTTCACCATCGAGAATATATCTTAAAACTACCACTAACTGAGTTTTTGCAGATACATCAGTTGTTTCGTCTGCCATAACTGCCAAAAATGAAGGTTTGTTAATTTCTTTAATTATTTCTTCATGACATACTTTTAATATACAGTCTAAAAGATCATTTTGTATTTCTTTAGAGGTTCCTTTAAATACTGAAGCATTTTGTAGATGCTCGCTTAAAGTTACATCAAGCTCAGCAGAAAAATTTATCAAACCACGAAATATCCCCGGGTTTTGAGAGGTTTCAGCTTCGTCAAGTGCTCGCAGCGCCAGTTCAAAGGCCCAACAAAACTTTATGCAGTTTATAATTTTTGACAAAATGTATCTCTTTTTTGTCACATTATCATTATGCTTTTGCACATTTATCCAATAAGCTGAATCTAACTGCGCTTTAATATTAGTTGTTCCTAATAAAGCTAATTCCATTGTATTATGTAGATGGCTTTTGGAGTTGTCGTGCTTTTTATTTTTTCAGTTAAGTGCACCAAATCTGTCACCTCTACCTCCGTCCATGCTTTATCACCGCCAAAAAGTAAACAAGGAAAACAAAATAACGCATTTTTTTTGTTGCACCCACAAATTCAATTGTTCTTCGAATAAATGTCTCTATTAAATTGACGTTTATATGCTCTTCCGCGGCTAACACCTGCAGTCTCAATAACAATATCGGGCAATGGCCAACCATTGTTTTTTAAATCAATTTTTTCTTCATAAAAGTATTTAAAAAATCGCTTCACATGAACTAAATTATAAACTAAATTCATTGTCACTATCACAGTATATAAATATTAATAATTAGTACAATAAATCACTACACAAATTCACAAAACAGTAGTTAAAATCTCAAATTAATACGAAATAGGTAAGATTTACGCCCGCCCGAGGAGTAGGAAGGAGTAAACATTCACTAATGTTGCCTTAGCTGGAAAAAATACAGCTCACTGACCGTGCAAATTCGCGCATTTACGAGCGCCAAGTATGGATTGTCGCGGGAGTTGAGGGGGAGGACGGGTGTGCCGAGCCGTGCTGAGAACTACCTCGTGTGGCCCAGTTCAATGTACCGCGACGCGCTCGCGTAGAGACCAAGATAATTCATCTGGTCTACTACTCAATAGAGGACGGCGGGCAGAATGCGACTTTAACGCAATAATTTGGTTAGCTGCACCAACTAACCAAATTATTTTATTAATAAATTTTAGTAATTATTATGTTGCGAAAATATACAAATGTCTAATTTTTTTGGCAGTTCTGCAGCTCTGCAGCACCTATACACCAGCCGCCCCTGACATAATCCAATGCATCAGCAAGGCCATCATTATACCGACCCAATACTTGCAATTGCACCTCTTAAAGCCACTCGCTGAGAATGTTTGTTAAAACAAACTAAACAAATTGGTTTTGATTACGAGTATCCTCAGCTTTAGTTTAATGATTCATATTTCTGACATGTAAGGAATAAGATATGATTTCTACGTCTTAATTTGCAATCCGAACGTAGTTCGGAAGTATACAGGGACTCAAAGCTCTCTATGATGATTTTAAATCATGTGTACAAAGCACGTACGGCATATAACATATCGCACATGTCGTCGAGTTCGTCAGATGTAAGCAGAACAAGTTCTAGCTAGATATTCGCATATAGCAGACCCGCACGTATCAACATCTAATATTTGTTTGTTGGTTTACATACACAAAACGTCTTCATCTTTTGAATCGACGATAACACTAAGAACATTCACACATAATCTGATGTTAGGGGTGTTTTCATAAATCAATTTTCTATAATTTAGCCATACTTGTACATTAAAATTATGAATTAGAATGAGGGTAAAACAATTTACATAAAATTGTCTATGATAAATATAACATTTGCTATCATATAAAGTTCAGAAAATATGTACATTTATCCATACTACTAGACTATATTTTGAAAAACTAATTCAACGATAGGGGCAGATATTTGGAAGAATGGAAGATTAATTAATAAAATTCATAATTAGTTCATCATTTTCTTTCGTCACTGATAATCTACCAATATAACCAATATAGATCTTTTTCTAATAAACTTATAATGATAGAGTAAGAGTATATTCTTTTCTGACTTTCTAAATACGATGAACATTCAATTAGGTGCCGTAATAGTAACAAACATCAATTATTGACTCATAAAGTCAAATAGGCAGTGGTACCTCTCCTCTTCCTTTTTTGACCCCTGTGCATCTATGTATTTATCTTCAGATCTAAATGAAACCTTCTCCTTTGAGAAGGTTGCCTTTATTTCCTCTAAATACCTTGGGGGAACGAATTCGTTTGGGAGAATTTATAACTTTTAACTAAGGTTAAGGATATGCTACCGTAAAAGATGATTTAAAATAATTGTTAACAGAGTAGAAGAGTAAAAAGTATCGTAGATTTTAATAATGTAAAACTAAAGCGGCGTGGTTATTTGTCAATCATATGATGGATATAACCAGTTCAAATGAAGCGCTGCCATTGATTTCCATTCGATTTTGTTGAAGGGCGTTGTAACCAATTGTCTTTTTACATATGTGGTAACAGTAACAGATTGAGATCTCACAAACTATGTTTTTACTAGAGAAAATAATTCACATCTGCACAACTAGATTCTCTACAAATTATAGAATCGATGATCGTTGGAATATTGTTCGCATATAATCCTTGGAATACTGTTCCCAGTTGCCGCTTCTCCAATATTACTCAGAAAAAGATCAGTAGAATTCGGAATTTTTGCTATTCAACCAAAGATTTGTTTTATATTCAGAATTATTGTAAAGATCACATATGAATCCTAAAAAAACTTTGTATCAAAACTCATTATTTTCTATGGCCAATATCTTTTGAAATAAATTACCTGCACAAGATTAAATATTTCACTTGTCTATACCAGTTGTCTTTCACCAAGTGAAAGTCGGTAATTCTTTTAATTTCTACGCAATAGGTTTCATTATTGCCACTGCGCTTTCATAAAAAAATGTTTTTCCAATACATTTACCCATCTTATACAATATTTAATCGCAGCGGTTTGACTGTTTAATGTAAGGAGGTTTATTTATACAATTGTCAAATTCTAATCCTTGACAGAAATTATCGTGAAGATTTGTCTAAGTACATTATATATCTAACCTAATAAGTAGGTTAGATATAAAGTAAATTTGTTTGGAATATTCAGATTAGTTTCAGGAATAGTTTTATCACAAAAAACGACATCAGTTATTATTTTTTCTAAGTCTTGTTTAATAAATATGGAGTAATTATATGTACCGTCACCAAAATTGTATATAATAAATATCTATTTTTCTTACGATGTCGGGCCATCATCTGAGAGAGGCATTACATACAATAATATTTATATTCCATTAGATGGGAGTATAATATATCAATTAGGCAGTTCAAACAAATTGTCTTCGTAGTTTTGATACGCTGATATCATAAAAGTATCTATGTGGGTATGGATGCCTCATTAGACTATCTAAGTGGAAGATATAAATTCTACAAATACGGAAAAACTATTTGATCTCTATTAAGTTCTTTAAGGTATACGAGTAGTAGAAACTTATTTAACGAAATTATTATTTAATGATTAATTAACCAAAAACTATGCATTATATGACAACACTTTAATTGGTACTGCATAAGATAATTTTATATAGCAGAAGATAACCTTCAAATTCAAATCCAAATATTTGGATTATGTGTTAAAATAGCCTATTTCAATATATAGATTTTATAACTAAAATTCAGGTTTTCTTTTTGTTTAAATCGAAATATGTAATATTTATAAATAATATGAATAAATGTTATATGAGTAAATTCTATCATCATCACCAGAAAGTAAATAGAATATATATTACATAAAGTCATCAAATGATTGCTTAATAATACTATAGAGTACAACATTAATTTGTTGGAAAATAAATATAGCTCCGGCATTATCTTGAAAGAGTAGGATGAAGAAGTAAACACCAAACATAATTATGGATTGTTTGCCAAGACAAATGGTTAACAGATAATATAAAATTAAAACCTTTGCTATTCACGTGTTGAAATTTCTTCCTGTTTGTCCTATATATACCTAAGAGCAAGTACTACAAGTCAGCTTATAGACTCCTGAATTATTTTTGGTATTGGTTTTATCTTTAGCATTTCTTATGTGTCTTCCAAAAGTATTATTAGTTCTGTATGCTATTTTATTACTTTGTTTCTTTAAAAACGTTGCAATTTCTTGAGATCGTTCACTTATGTGTGTTGTAATTTTGAAATTATGTATATTTTCATCTGTAATTTTAGGATATACCTGCTGTATAGCTTTAGTGTCTATGTCTATGTCGCTTTTTTAGCTATGATATTGTCTATTATTTTTGGAGAATAACCATTATATACCTTATTATATTTACTTTATTATATAACGCTATTTACTTTAATATATTTAATTCTTTATTATAATTTTCGTCAGACATTGGAATATATAGGAGTTTATGTATCATGCTATTATACATTGCTATTTTATGTTAAAATGAATGTGTAGAAGTATTGTTATGTCGGTATGTGAAGGTTCCTTCCTATGTGAAAGAACCTTCACATAGGAAGTCCCTATAGGAAGTTCACATAGTTCCTTTCTATGTAAAGGAGAACCTTCACGTACCGACATAACAATACATACACTTCCTACACATCCATTTCAACATAAAATAGCAGCGTATAATAGCATGATCATAGACTCCTAAATATTCCAATGTCTGACGAAAATTGTAATAAAGAATTAAACGTAATAAAACAAATAGCGTTAAATAACAGTTAGTCTCCAAAAATAATAGACAATATCATAGCGTACAATAAAGCCCACAATCGTACGCGTACAAGCGTACAATAAAGCTATACAGCAGGTATATTCTAAAATTACAGATGAAAGTATACATAATTTCAAAATTATAACACACATAGGGCAACCATCTCAAAAAATGAATCGTTTTTAAAGAAACGTAGTAATAAAATAGCATACAGAATTAATAATACTCTTGGAAAACAGATAAAAAATTCTAAAGAGAAAACCAATACCAATAATAATTTAGGAATCTATAAGCTGACTTGCGGTATTTGCCCTAAGGTATATATAGCAGAAATAGGAAGAAACTTCAACACGTGAATAGCAGAACACAAAAGGAGTTTTAATAACAAAAAAAAAATAAGATTCAACATATGCAACACATCTAATTGAAGTAGACCATACATTTAACGAATAATTTAAAATTGTACATGTAGGGAAGAAAGGCTTAAAATTAAATTTATTAGAATCTTTAGAAATTAATAAAGCAAAGAAATCTGATATCATATTAAATGATCAAACAGAAACAAACCCATCCCCTTTATTGAATTTATTTTAGTTGTACATGCTATCCAAATATCTTGTTTAAAATTTACAGCTATAATCGGTTGAAATTTTATAACTTAACAACAATAGTTTAATAGTAGGAACACAGTTCCACAACGTAAAATTTAGTCTATGTACTCAACATATGAAGAAGCCACTATGTTGGCGAACCAATTATTATGTTTAACAAGTAAAAAGTGAAAATCTAACCAGAAAATGTGTTAATTTTGTATAAATATGGATTTTCATCAAGTAACAGCCCAATCAATTCCGAAGTTAACAAATATGTTAAATTTAATGTTTTTTTAATGACGAAAACTATCGAATCAAATTAAAATTGAATGCCTTCCGTTGACACCTAAAGATTTATAGACAAGTATATCAATCATTTTATTACTGTTTTATATTTTCAAAGCAGTGTCTCAGTAACCTAATAATACTTATTACAAAACAGAAGAAACTTTAGAAAAAAACTTTTCATATACTTATCCTAGGACATTTATTTCATTATTCTTGCTTCATAATAGTAACTCTTTCATAGAAAATATTTTGCTTAGAATTTTGAAATCCAAGGACTATTATTTGTGCAACACCACAGTAAGTACCATGCTTTTGTTTTTCAGTATACTTTTCTCTTCATATTCATAATACACATTCTAATATCTTCTGGAATATGAAGTGGTATTACATTTTGAAATCTGTTATGATCTAGATCCTAGTTAAAATCTAGCCACAACGAAATTTTTTACAACAATATTTTCGAATTCCTTCATTCAGATTTATTTATTCAGATTTAGGTACTTGCTATGTTAAGACGTGAGTGACTTTGTTTCTTAAAATACAACTAAACCCGTAAATTACCAAATTCATAGTAGTACCATTACCAAGGCCATACATTATTTGGTGCTGTTATTTATATCGATTCTTTAATACGAAGTTATCAACTGGTCAACCAAGAATGCCAATTGGTACAGATGAGTATGATGAGAAAATTGCAAATTTTAAGTATAAATTGAAAAGAAAACATGTGGTTTAATAATGGCAATATTTTTGCAAAAATTGAAAATGGCACAGAGATTATATTTTCTTCAAAATTATGACTCTTTTAGCCTGTATTTTGTATATAAATTATTTTTATGTATTATTATTTTATAATTTTGAATTATTTATTTAGATATTTATAATTATTGTGTAATTAATTTGCTTAATTGCTAATAATAGCAATTGTACACTAAAACATTTGTTCTCTAGCTCAAAAATTTTACGATTTTTGACATTTTATTGACTGATATGGTTGATGATATATTTGCTGTATAAGAAACTTCGTTACAAAATTGCATATCAAATTATTTAGTTTCTATACCCAGCTATAATATAAATAGATGAGATAAAAGGAGTAGTGGCGGAGGGGTAGCTCTCTACGTTCACAATTATATTAAATACGCCATACTCGATGTATCTACTAATATTTAACAATTATGGATCACGATATCGATACATTCCAGCAATTTTGTTGTTGGGGTATGATATAAGCCACTTAACTTGAGTTACAAATGTTTCAATGATGAATTAGAGGAAACATTCTTACATTATATGTTGCATGCTGCGAAAATATATCACCTTGGAGATTTTAATATTAACTATTTCAATAAAGCTAGTGTCTCAAAACATTATTTAAGGTCCATGTTATCTCCCACTAACTTACAACAAATTATTACCAAAGCAAGTTATATTACAAACCGTATCATATCATTAATTGACCTAATACTACTGCAATGGTATGTCTTCTATAATTTCGAGTGACATGAGAGGAAAGATTTATCGGATAATGAACTTCATTGTGAACTAAACTGATCTAAATCAAAATTGGAACCAATATATAATACGTACAGAGTGTATAGAGTCCTCAGATGTTTTAAGCAAAATAGTCTCTACATATGACAGTGGCGGCGCTAGCATTATTTTGTGGTTGGGAGAAAATAGGCAGGAAATATTTAGGGTGGGCGAGGGTGTTAAATATATTATTTTATGTGCGAATGTGATATAGTGGTGTTATAAGAGGTTGGGCGACTCGTTGGGCGAAAAGGATTTTGCCTGGGCGCTCGCCCACCCGTGCCCACCCCTGCCACCATCACTGACATATGAAGACCTAGAAAACCTACATTTACAAAATATATTTGATATACATGATATTGATAGAAAATGCAGGCATTGTTATTATCTTTAGTATTCTTTATACATGTACCTACTAAAACTACTAGAGTAACTAAAAAAAAGACAGATTAATGACTATATTAAACATGTAATCTCAGAAATGGACAAAACTGAAGCGAAAAACAGATTGGGATAGCTATAAGGCTTTAAACGGAAGAGTTACACGTTTAATTTCACAAGAAAAAAATTATTTTGACACTATATCTTCTGGAAATAAACAGTTTTAAAACCTTAAAATGGACTTGCCGCACGTAGAACATCTCTATCTCGAAATTGAGTGGCCGAGAAAAATTAAATCAACACATATATGCACAATATGTGTTTTATATGACCGTTTAGTTTTTTCAAATAGTTCACCATCGTGCTTTCTCATGACACATAGACAGGGTGGGGTGTGTTCTATTCACCGCAAAATTAATAGGTATCTGGGAGACGTCCCCGATCAGAATCAGTCCAAACCAGTGGTGGCTCGTGGTATCCATATTAAAGTAGGCGATAGTGGCGTATGAGCTTAATCAACGATTAAAAATAGCGGCGCAGGCGAAAATTTTTAAGATTTTCAAGGTCACGCGTTTTCCTAGTACTTCAGAATTTCAATGATTGAATTTCATTTATATAAAAATATAGAATTTCACAAGAATTTTTTGAACTTAATACCTCTTTGTTATTCGTGAATAATAATAGTTATTGTGGGTATAAATAAATTGGAATAAACGAAATATATTTATTGAGTATTATACCTATATTATGTAAATTGGGTTGGCAATAATACATTATTTTAGGGCGCTTTAGGGTATAGGCCTCCTCCTCTCCCCTCACAGCCTTCCTTAACCATCGCCATTATTGACTGACAATTACAAAGTGGATACCTACTACTTTTTATAATTTAAATTAATGCGCCTATCTTTAATTAATGAAAATTTGTTAATTATATTTTCCGTGAAGTTATCAGATTTCTGAAGTATGCTAAATAATTCCTTTTCAATTGAAATAAGTGCAAGCGACGATAAACGTACATTCTTCATAGAGTTCCGACTATGCGTTTTAATACGTTTTAAACAAGAACAATGTCTTTCAACCGATGTACTTGTTGCTGGAATTGTAGCAATTAAAACAATAAGTTTAAAAACCTCTGGAAATATTTCTCGAAATTCATATTCCACAAAATATTTCAACATTGACTCGATATTTAATGTTTCAAATTGATCATCACAATATATAACCCAATATCCCCAGTAATGTCACGGCTTATTCAATGCGAAGGCGTCTTCGGATCTGCCGAAGAACGCCGATCTACTTCAGGCGCCGAATGCATTCGGCCTTCAACTGCTTTATTTAAAGAATATAACTGGTTATAGACGTCTGAGCTGCGATTATTTTGCCATTACAACAACGCTATTTGTCGTCTTACCGACATCTGGTTGACGTGTAGCTATCGATTTTCAGGCGGTGGGATGGAGAACTGAGCCTGGTCTGGTTGTTCTGTTTAGGAATAAAATGATTTAATTCGGTGTAGCGCGGCGCCGTGCGGACTGCGGTGGTATATATAAAGGGCGTTTACGGCACCAGCGCCGCCGACGGCGATAGATAATTTAATTAGTATAAAGTAGTTATTATTAATTATATTAAATATTTCTGTATTATCAGGGACGTTAACAGTTCATTGTAATTGCGCTGTTATGAGAAATGACATAAAATTTTAAAGGTAGGCGGCGCCTACTTTGCCTACCCCGACGAGCCGCCACTGGTCCAAACCCGATCAATCAGACACGATTTAGTTGAGTTTTCATGCTAACAATAATAAATGCTGACAACAACGACACCCACACAGCAAAAAAAATTTAAAACCCATTTCTTTTTTGGTTTTTAGGCCCAGAAGAAGGAAGAATAAATCCAAAAAAAAATAATTTTTTCAATTTTTCTTTACACGATTACATTACTTTTCCGCGTATAGTGGAGTGCGAAAAAGTAAAAAATCTAAATTGCCCTGAAAAGAATTAAAATCTCTTAATATTATGTAAAATAAACGAGAAGACCTACCCTTGCAATAGTCAGATGCCAAATTTATTAATAAATTTGGCATCTGACTCACTTGAATCTGAATCACTTTATTAATATCTCAAGTAAGTTATCAAAATAATCTTTTAGTAAACTATTATCTAAAAAACAAAATACGTAATTCTGTGTTTCATTTTAGATTATTTATGGAGGAAGATGTATTTGACAATCTTATAAAAATAAAGAAATCATCTCCAGGTGATAATATAAATATTTCCTTAATCATATTATGTGTGGCATATATTATGCTTTTTTGATCCATATCCAATCAATAGCATAATTGTATGGCTACATTTTCTAATGACTGGAAAAATACTCTTACTACACCTATTCCAAAATGCAATGACCCTCGAAACTTTTCAGATATACGGCTAATAAACATTCTTCCTGGTTTACCTAAAAATTACTAGAAAAAAAAATTGATAATTAGCTTAAGGGATTACCTAGTTGCAAATGATATTATACTAGCTGCACAGATTTCTAGCTGCAATCTTTGATTTCATCCTGGGCACAGTTGTACTACTTCTTGTAATGTAATGCATATTGTCGATGACGTCATTTAAGCTACTGATAATAACAAATGTACAGCTCTTGTACTTTTAGATTTTGTCGAAGCTTTCTATATAATTGACATGACATCTTATGGTATATGCGACGAAGAAAAACAAATCCGAAATGTGCATCTCTTGTGGAAATGTATTTCTGTATTGCATATGTATATATTTTTGTTATACCATTATTTTGCAAATATTTAAACTTCGCTAATATTTACGATCTACGTCTACGTTAAAACCGTATTAGTATTAATTTTTATTTTACCTTTCTAAATGTATAATGTAAGGATACTGCTTATTTAGTTATACAAGAAATTATTATTATTATTATTTATGTATAAGAAATTCATTATTATTTTTAAAATGTCTACTCTATGTAATATTATTGTTCTGTATATAAGGAATAAGTGGAAGAACGCACAAGGAGTAAACTCTCCTTTGAAGTTTCCATTTTATATAAATTATTTATGAGCTTATATGTTATGAAATTGTATTCTCTATGCGTCGTTGTATTTTTTTTACATTAAATCGTTTAAATCTCTGATAATTTCCTTCTACTTTAATCAACTTTAGTATTCTCTATGATTCTGTCTGTTAGTTGATCAAGTATCGTCTGTTTCGTATTAATGTCGTTTTGTTTAAGTTTCTAAATACCGGTAGTGTACATTATAATTATCCGATACATGCTTAGGCTTTTGTACTTTGCACTGTACATAGAACTTTGTTACACCTATTTATCTATTTACGAACGTTGCTGGCGGCAATTTGTCTTGCAACTTAACGCGACTACAGGAGTATATAGATATATAGTACGAATTAAATGTAAGGAAAACTTATTTGCTACTACAGTTAATTACACACAACATGCTTTACATCTAGTTTATTGGCGCCAGTAGATGTTACGGGCCGTTGCTGACGTGATGACCGCAAATTAGTAACACAACATCAATTTATATATCGCAAAAGTATCTCCCCAATCTATAAAATAAAAACAAATATACTTTTTGATTTCACATTTCAACGTTAATTGAAAATACAATTAATACCTAAAAGAAAATCAATGCTTAAATGGAAATTATAATCATTTTAATAAAACTTTATTGATATGATGGTCCAGATAGAATAATGTTTCTATCGACAAGAAGAATATAATGGTTATTATACTTGCTAGATATCCTCATTTTCCTAGTTTTAAACTTTTTGATTCGTACCTAAAATTATATTTTTAACATTTCTTATTTTTGACATTGCTTAGTTGTAAATAAAGAAGAAAATATATAATAATAATAATAATGTATTCAAAATAAACTATATAATATTATATGTGTGAGTATTATATTTAATTAATAATTAAATAGTTGATTGTATAGATTATTATTTGTTAACAATATAATGCAAAGTATTACTACGCAGAGGGTAATATTCAAACTACAGAAATAAGGAATTTTTATACTCCACAACCCATCTGCAAATGCTTTATATAATAAGGACTAAACAAATTAGGTTAAAACATCTATTCTCCTGGCCAAACGCAGAGCGCTGAATTACATGACAAAATTTGCCGTATTTTTGTCTAACAGAGTTGACATTAAAATACAGTCATTGTTCCAAAACCACAAGAAAGATGCAAAGTGTCGCCCGTCTCAGGATATCGTTAACTGCAGACCGGTTTCGACCTTTCTATCTGACGAGACCCAAGATAGAAAGCTTCATGAACCCATTAATTGTAACTAATTATATCTAATTCCTATGCTGTATATACTTTTATAAGTTAATAAATAACATATATACTATATCCTTGTATTGTTATGTTAAAAATTGGAACAAATTCCCTTCCGATCAAATTTTGTTCAAAATGTAAAATGTGCACGTAAATAAACAAGAAAACGATGGGCTTTCTGGTAAAAAATTAGAAGTTATAGCATACCTTATATATAGCATTATAGACCTTACGGTATCAATATACATTCACACGTAAAATTACAACGTACCGTTGACTCTTTAAATGTGTTCAATATCATTGTTATTCACGTGAATTAACTAAAACAAAAAAAAACTAACATGTCCTTTATTTTATAAGCTATGATATAATTTTAATTAGTTTTAATTTCGGGCGTTGAAATTCAACACTCTGTAAGTTCACTCATTATTTATTTGTTTTATAAATTTTCCAGGTTTGTGGATTACATTCCACATAACCTTAATTTTTACATCGCATCTTAAGTTAAAACAGACGAGACGAAGAAGGACTGAAGACTTATAAGTCAATAAAGTGGGAAATCATTAGAAAATGTAGAAAAGCGAAAGAACAATGGATAGAGGATAAATGCAAAGAAGTAGAAGATAAGTTGCAAGTAGGTAAGACCGATGAGGCTTACAAAATAATTAAGAGGAACTTCAGGGATATAGGAACAATAAGTAGAAACGTTAGGAGTCAATCGGGGGACATACTGATCGGAAGAGAGGAGAAAGCGGATAGATGGAAGCAGTACTTAGGAAATTTATATGAGGGTCAGGAATCAGGAGAGATATTAGAGGAATAATCTAGCATCGATAGGGAAGATGTAGGAAAACCTATATTGAGAGAGGAATTTGAAATAGCACTAAGGGGGCTAAAGAATAATAGAGCGCCGGGTGTAGATAAAATACAAGCAGAAATTTTGAAATGTGCGGGACAGAAAGTAGTAAATAGGATGTTTGAACTGGTAAAATACATATACGAAACGGGCGAGATGCCGTAGGATTATAAGAGAAACATTATCGTTACTATACCGAATAAGAGAGGAGCCGACAAATGCGAGAACTTTAGAACGATTAGCCTAACTTCCCATGCGTCAAAAATCTTAACCAGAATAGTGCAGAAGAGGATGGGAAATAGAGCGGAGGAAATATTAGAAGACCAATTCGGATTTAGGCGAAATAGGGGAACTCGCGAAGCTATTCTGACGCTAAGAGTAATGTTAGAGAAAACAATAGAAAAAGGAAAGAACGCTTATATAGGATCTGTAGATTTAGAAAAAGCTTTTGATAACGTAAAATGGGAAAAAATGTTCGAGATACTTAAGAGCGCGGGAATGAAATATAGAGATAGGAGAGTAGTACACAATCTATACAAAGAGCAAACTGCTATTATAAAAGTAGAAGGTGAAAAAAGGGAAGTAGGTATCAGGAAAGGAGTAAGACAAGGATGTACGCTATCACGACTAATTTTTAATCTGTACATCGAAGAGGCGATTAATGTGGTAAAAGATAGAGTGGATTTCGGAATTAATATACAAGGACAGAAACTAAAAATGCTGAGATTCGCGGATGATATAGCAGTATTAGCATCTAGTAAGGAGGAATTAGAATCAGCATTGAACGAAATGGAGGCAGTGTTGACAGAGGAATACGGAATGAGGGTGAATAAAAACAAAACTAAAGTGTTAGTGTGCAGAGGGCGCGAGAGCAGAGCAAAAACGAAAGTACAAATTAATAATGAAAGATTGGAGGAAGTTAAAGACTTCACTTATTTAGGAAGTAAAATAAATTGGGATGGAAGAAGCGATAAAGACATAAAACAAAGAATAGCGCAGGGTCGTGTAGCTTTTAACAAAAAGAAAGCACTTTTATGCTCGGGGGTATAACTTTGAAACAAGGAAGAGATTTTTGAAAACATATGTATGGAGCACGGCACTATACGGTTGCGAAACCTGGACGGTAGGGGAAGCAAGTAGGAAGAAATTAGAAGCTTTTGAGATGTGGTGTTACCAAAGAATGATGAAAATACCATGGACTGATAGGGTTAGAAACGAAGAAGTATTGGAAAAACATAAAGAAGAGAAGAGATGGAATGGTAGGCCACTTGCTGAGACATGGGGGAATAGTCCGCGATATTTTGGAGGCAGAAATAGGAGTGAAGAAAGGCAGAGGTAGGTCTAGATTAGACTACTGCTCGCAAATAGTAAGGGATGTAGGTTGTAGTACAATTAGCGAAATGCGTAGGTTAGCACAAGATAGGAGAAGTTGGAGGTTAGCGTCCAACCAGTCTTAGGACTGATGACCTAATGATGATGATGATGATCTTAAGTTAAATATTCATCAATATGTAATGGTATATTTTTTCACAATCTGATAACGTTTCATGTACCAATTGTGTAGATCCCCGATTTGTTATAAAAGTCATATTTTTTTACATCATTAAATGTAGACAGTATATCTGCAGTAATAGACAGAAGGTATAACGTACTATTTAAGAAAAAAGTTTCGATCGTTGCTTTGGCAAACATGATTACAAAAATGATTTAAGGATGTCGTTTTATAGAGCTTGACAAGTGCTTTTCTAATACATAGTGTTTTTTGTATTTGTCTGTTGAAACAAGGAATATACCGGGCGTGAATTTCAAACCGATTTTTACCCTGTGTATATACATTTAAAGAAATGATGAATAGAATGTACGAAAATGGGTGAAAGGATTAAGTAAATTATGTAGACATTGAGTTGACCGACAATTCGATTTTTAATTTTGGTATCTCACCTTAAACGTTATGCACAGAACGAAGACAAAACTAAACGCAAACTACATATTGCTAATCAAGAAAAGGAAAAAGTATGTGATTCTCTAGGTATGCGTAGAAGAAAGTGTGAGGTGGAATTCGGAGGGAAAATGATGCACATTACGCGCACCAGATCGAACTCTGTGTATATTCCCATTCAATATATATTCATCGATTTTACTCTGTAGAGATCTCAATTCGACTGAGTAAAGACCAGGCTTTTATTTCGTACCTTGTGGGCGGTTCTTTATCGCAGTTTTGAAACTTTTTCGTATTCTTGAGGAGCTATACAGATATGCATATAGATTTTAAAATTATGAGTTACTAAAATATTCAGAGTAGTTAAATTTTCATTAGCACTATTCTATAATTTTTTTTTATTAAGGAACAAACTGACAAAAAATAATATGAAAATAAAAATTGGGCCATTTACATTTCATATATTTCACACTTAACTTTTTCTTTTTATTTATCACCCAAGAAATATATTAATTAAATACTAAAAGGAAATTATGAAAACAATATTTCTGAATAACGTCCTGTAAAATTCACCCATTATTCATTTCTTTTATGAATTGTCGATGTTTTCGGATTATATTCCGAATTATCTTAATTGGCATCGCATCTTCAGTTAAAAATTCATGAACACATAATGATATACTTTTTCACGATCAGATAACGCTGATGTTATGTGTCAATTGTGTGGATCGCCTGCATGCCTCATCGTCACGTCTGATTGGAACCGAGCGAAGAGTCAATGTGTTGCGGCGGAAAGCAAAGCTAACAGAATTGAGAACGAATATATGACCAACTCCGATGGCCACTTCTGTCGTTCTATGGAGTTCAATGCCCATCGCGGCTATGTCATCAGTGTCATGCTCGGCCTTCTAAATTGCCTTGCTTGCACATTCAGACTTATCGACTTATTAAGTGAACTGCTGTTTTGATGCCAACTGAGACAGCCTGTCACGAAAATGATAGTGATTAATTAATCAGATACAACATAGGCGGAATGATCTATATATTTCTGAAATGTTGAGTAGAATAGCTTTGACTATAAGAAAAGTTCATATTAATCTTATTTTTACATAGTTTATACAGTAAGTTCATGATGAAATGTACAAATTCGATATTATTTTCACAAGTTGTTTTTGCAAGAAATTTTAAATTGGTGCATTTTGAGTTATAGAGCAAGTTAATTTCCTTTCATCTGTTTTCCCGAACGTGTTACTGTGTTAGTAACACGCAATTTTAAGTGCAACACTCACTTACATTTCTTTATTATTTATCACATTTCTTTACAAATGTAGAGAAAAAGTAATTTTCAGTAATCTCATAAACATATGTAAAAATCTGTGATTAATATACAGGGTGTCCAGAAAGGGTAGGGGGTATTTGAAAATTCAATAAAAAAACTACAAGTCAGATTTTTTTTTATTTTTAGACAAAGTTTTGAAAAATTAAGTGCCAAAGATTATGTTGTCCAAATGTTGACCCTCGCGCTGCTGGTACTCTCTAACCGAAAACGGAAATTAGCCGCCACGCGTCTACACATCTCTCTGGAAACGGCGGCCATTTTGGTGCGGATGTTGTGCTTCGATTCCAGTAGAGTTCGTGGTTTGTTTTCATAAACTTACTCTTTAAAGTACCCCCATAAGAAATAATCAAGGGGTGTGAGATCGGGGCTTCTTGGAGGCCAGTTGATGGTGCCTCGACAGATCACTTTTTCAGGGAAAAGCTGATTGACAACCTCAAGTGATTGGTTTGAGGTGTGTCAAGTGGCTTCATCTTGTTGAAACTATGTTTCTACAATAAAACCTTCAAACTCCTGCAGTTGTGGAACCAATGAGTTCCTTAACATGTCGCAATACCGTTCACTGTTTACCGTAAGTGCTCGCCCTTGCCGGTCTTCAAAAAAATAAGGCCCAATGATGTCTTCACTAGACAACCAGCAGCTCACACAATAAGTTTTGGACTATATAGTGGTTGTTCGTGTTTCTGTCTTGGATTTTCTTTGGCCCAGTAGCGGCAGCTATGTTTATTTACGTGACCATTTAAGTGAAAGTTCGCTTCGTCACTAAACAGAATGTTTTCAAACATTGGGAAACGTTGAAGCATTTCATTTGCAAAATTTAGTCGGAGAGAATAGTCGGTAACGTTCAGATTTTGAACGAACTGAATTTTGTAGACTGTAAGATGTAAATCTTGCTTCAGAATCGTGTTTAACAACAATTTTTTAATTTTAAAGTTAAAGTTCTATGGTTACTAAATCTCCAAAGAGTAATGCAAAAACCTATCCTTACCGCGCCCCTCCGAACTGCGCCGTTACATGAACGGCGCAGATAGACATACCCCCTACCCTTTCTGGACACCCTGTACTATCTTACCTTAATACAGTAAGCGGTCAAATTAAAAATTTTACTATATCAAACTAGATGAAAGTTGAAGTATTAAATACCTAATTTATCAGTTTAAAAATCGAGGTGTTTATGACGATTGGTTTTGGAGACATACTCAACAAAAAAACTTTATGTAATTTATTTAATGGAAAACATCCACTAATTACTCGATCTGTTGTTAGTAAAACTGAAAAAAATTATGGAGTTTGATTCGATTATAAATTTACCTAGAGACCGATCCCACAACAAAATCTGAAGATGTTGAGTTAAAAGTCTTATTACACCATCACCATATAGGGGATAGCTCTTCATCCACCGCCAATTCAACTGCAACTTACTCGCAATACAATTAAACTGTAGTTGCATCTTCACGACAATGATTCATCTGCGTTACGTGACCATGATCTGACTGTCTTTGAAAAGTTGATGACTTCGGGTGATAATGGTGTTATAATGACGTACTGGCATGTAAAGAAAATAAAAAACACCAGCTGTAAAAGATAAATTCATCAGTTTATTACCAAAAATTATAAACGAAATGCATATTCATAGTAGCAAAGGCTTTATGAGTGAATGAATAGAAATATAAAATATTTTACAGAATGTTTGAAATATCGTTTCTGGGACCAATAGAAGAAATTCGAATATTCAGAAAAATCACAAATTATAAATCAAGTATAAGCGCAAAAGAAAATCATTACTTTGAGGTAATACCAAAGGTTTATCATGTAATAATTTTATCAACTTTTCTTGTAATCTGCCGTATTTGCTAGTTATCCATTAAATGAAAATTATGAAACTAAAAATAAATGACATTTTTGGATGATCTTCTCTAGTTCTTCCATTATTATCAAATTCGCTAAAAAATTTGTCTATTTCTGAAAATTACTCCCGTCTATTTTTTTGCGTAAAGGGGTTTTAATAGATGTTTGGATTGGTTGAGAACCAATTTTTTGGTGTTATTATCTTACCAATTTTTTAGTGTCTCGTAGTTTGTGTATTTTAAGGAGACGGACAAAGTACATTCTTAGACAGTGGCGGTTTTATTGCAGGTGCATTTGTGCGGTGAGCTCCCTTAAAAATTCCTAAGAATACCTATTAGGTGTTTACTATACATTACATTATCATATCATTATACGTAAAATGTTCCGATACCTAACAGTAACACTTACAGGTTGTTAGATGTCGCGAGATTCGCGAACCCTAGAATTAATCAGATTTATCTACGGGATATTAAATCTGCAACTTAAATACATAGGGAGTTCAATTTTCCTATTGCACACATCAGAGGACCGTTTAAGCATGTTAAAAGGAGAGGACTCGAGCGCATGAAACAGGATATATATATATATATATATATATATATATATATATATATATATATATATATATATATATATATATATATATATATATATATATATATATATTTTTTTTTTAAGTTTGGACATACAGAAATTAGAACATCCTTCCCCAGAAAGCCTACGGGCAGGTTTTGAGCAGGGGAAGGTTACACATGTAAACGCGGACAAACACCCAGCCCTGAGGGAAGTGCCAAATTCCCTCTGATGAGAATCGAACTCACACAGACAATGTACCCAGTATTTGGCCCAGTTGCCACTCTGTCACCAAATACCAAGTCAGCACCACCGCGGCACCATGAGAATAAGACCATGCGTCACCCATCCAAGTCGCAACCGTGCAATCCGTTGCTTGACTTCGAACAGCGCAGGTCCGACAATGAACGGAGTACGCTGCCTCATCCTCTATATATATATATATATATATATATATATATATATATATATATATATATATATATATATATATATATATATATATATATATATATATATATATATATATACACATATATACATATATACATATATACGTATCTTATAAGATTTGCGGCACGCGATATACATGGGAACTGTAGGAACCGTTCCTGAAAATGCTGAACTTTTAAAAGAATGCTTAAAATGTATTTTTGATACTGCGGGAAATGATTACAATACAAAAAATCAGGCTCAAATGTTATTGGGTTATTTAAATAACGATTACTTTAAATAGTGGCTCGCGTTTTTCGCCAAGGTCATGCCTCATTGTGAAATCCGTTCTAAAGAGTTTCAGTCTCGATCATTGGATGCTGTTGAGATGAGCAGTTATTTGAATAATTTTGAAGGCACATTTATAAAAACCCGTGCAACTAATTACACAAAATCGCCTGAAAATAATACAAGGCGATTCCATAATGACATATCATTTTCTGCACAAACAAAGGAAGTGTGTGATATATTAATTAACCAAACTAAAGACAGATTTGAGTTCAGAGCGTCGAAACTATATTTCCCCAGTAAATTTAGTGACTACGAGAAACAATTTCCCATTCAATATTTTGACAATATAACGAAAACCTATGGATTTTTGGACAAAGTTAAATTTAAAAGTGAATTAACGGTTATATACAGCAGGGAAGATTTTCGTTAACCAGCCAGTTGCTTAGCAATTTTGCAATTATTTATAGATCAAAACCTGACGGACTGTTTTAGTGAAACTGTTTTATTATTAAAATTAATTTGTACCATACAAATGTTGAAAGTGTTGAAAGTGATCGCTGTTTTTCGACGCTTAAAAGAATTAAAAACTTTTTGAGAAATATAATAGAACAAGACAGATTAAATTCACTTTGCACGATAAGTATGGAGAAAGTGCTAATTGCAGCGATTTCAGATTTTAATAATCTTGTAAGTGATGCTTTTGCGAATTTCAAAAACAGACGAATGGATCTCCTATATAAATAACCTAAGGTTTGGACGTAGATAAGTTTATTTTAAGTTTTCGTTTGTTAATATTTTATCGATTGCACTCCCAGACAAAAATTGCACCGGTCGCCACTGTTCGTTTTCAATAAACATGAATAACCAGATAAGCAGATATGCGTTGTTTTAGGTATTTACTCTCATTTTATATTTCAAGAGAAATTAATTATATTAGTAGAATTGTCTCACAAAGTATAGTCGTTATTTTTAGATACTTGGGAAACGAATGTATGCCCACGTATAACAAAGAACAGTGGACACTGACATATTTGTTTGTCTTGGAATTTTATAAACCCTTTAATATTTGTATACGGAAAGCATATTAGGCTTCAGAATTACCAGAAATTGCCTCTGAAAACTTTAATTATAAATCGTCTTATGCTAGTGCTGACGATAACGCAAATTTCACTATTATTGAGATTCTGATCAAAATAGCGAGGAAGAGATTTACTTTATATGTAAATTGTAATATTTACTCATCTTCCATGGCTATATACAGGGTGGTTCAGTCTGCAATTTATGTTTATGTATCTTTTTTATTTCACCACCAAAATAATATTTTGGTGTTGGTAATATATATAAGGTTCGTTATACTATGACGAACCTTATATAATTTGCTAACTACTTGTGAAGTTCTATAATGTGACGTCCTTAAATTATTTTTGTAATCATGTTTGCCAAAGTAAGAATCATCAATTTTTTTCAAATAGTATGCTATACTTTTTTGTCGATTCTTTATGCATTCCATAGTGTAAAAGGGTACTAGTTCCATGAGAGGAATTTAGAGTAAATTAATAAAATACGATGACATCATTGATAGGTTTTATTAGTGCTACCACAACTGAGTCTTATCAGCCTGGGTGGCACTAGTTCAGTTATTAACAATGTCAAAATTCAGTTGTTTCCATAGCCAAATATGCTGATTCAGAAAGAAAACCGTTGACTGGTTTCATCATATTTTATTAAATTCTTCGATATTTTCTTATGGAAGATGTTTTTTTACCTACATTAATCGAGAAAAAAAAGTATAATATACTATTTAGAAATAAACAGTTTTAAAACCTTAAAACGAACTTTTCCGCACGTAGAACATCTCTATCTCGAAATTGAGTGACCGAGAAAAAATAAACCAACACATAAATGCAGAATATCTGTTTTATGCGACAGTTTTACTTTTTTCAAATAGTCCACCCTCGTGATTTCTCATGACTACTGAACAGGGTGGGGTGTGTCCTATCCATTTCAAAATCATAGATGTCATCTGGTAGACGTCCCTAATCAGAATCAGTTGAAACCCGATCGATCCGACACGATTTAATTGAGTCATCGTGCTAACAAAAAAAATTCTTAAGTAGTCCACCATTGTGCTTTCTCATGACCTATGCACATGGTAGAGTGTGTTCTATCCACCTCAAAATCAATAGGTGTCGTCTGGGAGACGTCCCCAATCAGAATCAGTCAAAACCAGATCGATCCGACATGATTTAGTTGAATTATCGTGTTAACAAAAAATTTCTTAAATAGTCCACCATCGTGTTCTCATGACTCATGGATAGGGTGCGGTGTGTCCTATCCACCTCCAAATCAATAGGTGTCATCTGGGAGACGTCCCCGATCAGAATTATTCAAAATCCGACCGATCCGACACGATTTAGTGGAGTTATCGTGCTAACAAAAAAAATTTCTCAAATAGACCCAAGGGAGGGGGTGGTGTCTGCTATCCACCTCCAAATCAATAGGTGTCATCTGGGAGACGTCCCCGATCAGGATCAGTCAAAATCCGATCGATCCGACACGATTTAGTTGAGTTATAGTGCTAACACGAAATTTTAATGCCGACGACAACGACGACACACACAGCAAAACATTTTTATAAACCATTTTTTTTGTTTTTAGGCCGAGAAATGAAAAATAAACCCAAAAAAAAATTTGTTTTTTCACTTTTTCTTTACACGATTACATTACCGCTAGTATAGTGGAGTGCGGAAAAGTAAAGAGATGATAGTTGCTTTAGCAAACGTGATCATAAAGATGATTAATTGACGGAATTGTATAGAGCGCATTACATATATATTTATAAATATATAGGGTTTGTTATACTTTTCTGTCGAAATAAAAAAAGATGCAGAGGCATAAAAAATATTTTAAATTTTCTGATACCTTAAATTTTATGCTCAACATTAAGGCAAAACTAATTACTTCTACTACTAAAACTACTTCTTCTATTTTCCATGCTTAATAAAAATGATATCATAATTTGTGCCGCTAAATTATCAAAATATATATTTATGATTTGTACATCTGTTAATTGATGTTTATTAAAATTATTGTATATGATGCAAGGGTAGAACACAAAATCAAAAAACACAAAAACAAATGTTTTTGTTTGAATGTGGTTTCTTATATATTGGCATTCTATAAAATCTGTAGATTTGAACTAGTCTAAATAAAGTTCATACAAGTTAACACATCTACAAGAGCATACTAGAAAATTAGCAATACTTAAGATACATTTATATTAAAAATTTTTATCATACGTATAAACGGTCGAAACTATAACACATTTACTTTTATGACCTATTTTCTTAATACATCGAATAAAATATCTGTAAAATGCTTTATGCGTCTATTGTCCTATCTAAAAAATCTTCATGCAACAAATGGAATATCATCTTGAAACGAGGGGGATTGAGAACATTCTGTTTAAGTGTTGACAGTCACAGATCGTGACATCGTTGGTCGTTATAGGTAGGTGATCAATCTCCACCTCTTCAGCTGCGTCTCCTCATTTATAAAGCCTCAATGCGATGTGTCTGATATTTTTTCCAATTTCATCTTGAAATTATATGTAAACGTGGTTAGTGGTGGAGAAAACATTGTATGTAATCGGTATTTATTTGCGATAAGATGTCAGATTAAATTTCTATGGCAGACAATAAGAAAAATTAAATTGAAGGATTTAGTGTCCATTAAATGAAAGTTTCTGTTGACTATTGTTATAATAAGTTTTAAGTAGCAGGATATTTAAAATTAAAGCTTTTTATTTTAGGTAAATTGGCTAAAAGTAACAGGAAATATGGTAAGCTTTGTAATATGTAGGTATCGAATATAAACTTGATGAGTTATAATATCATAGAATTACTATTACAACACTTACATATATAATTGTACTCTCAAGATCACCCCCATACTCTATTGTTTTTCAATATAACTTCCAAATTTTACGAAAATTCCAAAAACAAATAAACGTGCATCAACATACACTCAGAAAATAATTCTGAACCTGTGTGTTTTACCAAGAACTGCTGTAATTTCTGTCATTTATGTGGACAGCCTCTATATTCTTATATATTCAATACAAAAAGTAGGTAATACCAAATAATGCAAAGACATTGTTAATAATGAAAACGTATCGCAGAGTAACAACCTACAGAATTGCGAGCAGGAAGAAGAAATACAAATTGAAAATGCTGTTTTAATACATAATGAAGAAGAATTGTCATTTATTATAGAAGAGGCTCTTCCCATTGGGAGTAATGTAAATATATGCATGGATAATAAATGTGATGAATCGTATGCTGGCAACGATATATCCAGGCCCTTTCAAGAAGAACGTTCGACTAACCGATCATCATTAACCATCTATGATATATGATGATAACAACAGATATAACGCGATAACAACAGAAGGCTGGAATGTTACAATGAATACCTTGGAAAATTAGTAAAAGATATATTTGCCTATAAGAGATACTTTATTCCAATAAGTCTCGGTTTACTAATAATGACACACAAGCATTTACGATAAGACATTTTTCAAGAACCTTTCAGGTTCAATGTGTTAGTGAGTACCCTGGTACAAGATTAATACCACCAATTATTTTTCATGTTCAATCAACTGGTTAATTATATTTGTTGTCCAATTACTGGTTAATTTCCTTAGAAATTAAATAGATCAATTACTTTAGGAATACCTAATAAATTACTGAATATTCAAATTAAAAATTTTTAAAGCATACAGATCACTCATCATGACATAGATGATTGTATAAGAAATAACATTACTAAGGTACATCCAGTTGCGACTAAATAATTTGGCGAGAGTACCATAACTCAGGTTTAAAGGTATAAATAGTGAACATTTTTAACATTCCTTATTACACTTTGGAATGTTACCAATTACTTTTATTTTATTTATTAAATTATCAATTCACCAATGCAGTAAACACTGTTGTTTGTATGTACTTGTTATGTATGTACTAATCCTGAAGTATTTGGTAATCAAATGTATTTAAGGAAATTACATAAAAAATAACATTTCGAGATATTTAAATTATTATAAAAAAAGTCGGCCACTAATGTCACGATTTAAGTTTTCTACTACTTGATTGCTCAACAAATAATTTCCAGTAATCATGGTTATCTATGGGGCATTAACAAAAAGTAATGATTCTTCTTCCTAAAAGTACCAGCGCATGTAAAATAACTTTCTGAGTATACTATATACTATATGTGCATAGAAAAAATATTTTGAATCCATAGAAAGTGGAAGAAATATTTGATGTAATGATAAAGATAATAATTGTTGCGTCAACTGTTATTTCAATTAATGTGTTTGATATCTGAGATCCGTTTATGACTTAATGTGTATATTTTATTAACTCTTTCTATATTAAAATAATATATTCCTCCTATAAGTTTTTCTATTTTTGAGTTAAAAATCCTTTTCTTCTCTATAGAACTAACTTTGTTACATAGAATTATAACAGTTATAAATCTAAAAATACAGATGCTAGTAACAAAAAATATATATTTGTTGTCTGAGGATAATAAAATTAATTCTAACAAAAGTGAAACTTGAGTTACATGGCAAACTAAAAGCTTACTTAATGAAACTAGTAAATCATCATCATAGGTGATCATTGCGACCCATATATTCAAAGAAGCCTTTCGTAAGGATTCTGGTGAAGTATTTCGTAAAATAATTTAATCTATTCTTATATTTTCCACTGGAATTTGATAAAAACATTGTCTTATAACTTTCTTAGTTTTGATTGAGTATTTCGTAATTTTTTTATTATATTATTGTTAAGTAAATTCTCATGATGAAAAGCAGCAAATATTCTGTTTTTTTTTTTAATTTTACTAGCGATAGTTCAAGGTACGTCGGCTTTGATTGTACTATACAGCTCGTAGAAGTTTCTTCGGAGGAACTTCCACAACTAACTAAACATCTAACGTATTTTACACTTTGTGTGTGACATCCTTCCTGGTGGTATAAATATGTCTTTGACATTTTCTAAACTTTGCAGTAAGAGAAGTTATAAGACCAAAGTAGTGCACACCCTTTTATATTAAAACTTATTAAGGCTTATATAAGTTTTGACGTGCGTTTATTATCGAGTATGATAAAAATTGATGGAATGAAACATTTCGTTGTAAACGGAATTTAATTTCTTAATTTAACTTGAAAGGCAAACTCCCAGTCGAAATACTTAAGGTTTAGTCTGAAATACTCCCCATAAAATATGAGAAATATTTCTGATCCATTAAGTGGAATCATTTATATTGCAACAGTAGCTACTAATACGCTTTCATCAACATGAGCTGCCTTCGTCGATTTTAGAGACGCGGTGAATATAATTTTTAGAAGGCAACAACAGCTCAGTCATTTTTTATTATGACAAATATAATTACAAAATTTAATGATATTCTCAGCTAAGACATATCTAAATATGAAATAAAAAATATATAATTAAATTAAGAAAACTGATAATGGAATCTCAGGATCCTAAGTTGTGTCTAATTTAAAATTATTATCATAGAACGGTAGTCTTTCTCTTTTAAGTTTTAATTATAATAATGCTCATTAACATTAATGCACGTTTTACTATATTTATATTTCATTAATTAATTCTCTAAAAGTTTTCTATGGTGCAGTGCATATAAAATTCTGAAATTGTGGGACTATTCATACTCGTATATGTACTTACATATGTTAGTAGTTGTTTAAATAATGTTGTATTAATCATTTCATTTCGTTATACTATCTATACAAATCGTATTTTATTATATAGGATACAACTTGTAAAAGAAATGTCGTCGACTATTACTATTTCCCCATACCTATCTATAATAGTCTGCTGTACAGTGACACATTACTAATCATAGAAAAATAAAAAAAATTATATTGATACCTTGGGTGCATCAACTTCATATACTGTATAATATACATATATTTCATGTATTGATACTTATTTTAATAAACTATTTATTAACAATAAATAAAGTGAACAATTTTGTTCTTCGCTGACTTTATTATGATGATGAACTTTTGATGAACATTAAAATAGGCTATGAAAAGAATATTCAAATACATATTAACAGTTTGTGTTCAATGAAAATACTTGTACTTAATTTTATTTCTGTCTATTGTAAATTTCAATGTTAAATACACAATGCTCAGTAACAGCTTGTCTATAAAAGAAGGTTAAATAGAAGCGTGACTGAATCAAAGGGCACAAGGTTTTGGCCAACATGCACTATAAACAGAATTGGGGCAATTGGTTATTGAGACGGTGATGAAAGCCTTTATTTATAATGAGTATCTGATGTTTATGCAACCTGCTATTATAATTTGATATAGTGTTTTTATATACACATCTTCGTATGCTTAACGTATCGTATGCAGTGGACAAATGTTATGGCCAATAATAGTCGAGTGCATTTGTTGAAAAGTGGGTAAATCGTTGGCGGAAAAGTGGCACAGCCGAGTATCTACACAGGCGTGGCCTAAAGCGTGAAACGATTACGCACCATGGTCGGGTCATGACTCAAAAAATGTATTACCGAGGCCCATATCTAACACTACTGTGCTAGTCGCGAACTGCAGAATACAAGAATATGAAAACTTATCACGCCAACAATCATATGGTAATGTATAGTATTGGCGTAAATTGTTAGAATCGTTGTTAACACCTAGACATGTGCAACAATGTACATGTGTAAAAATTTGGTGATTGCTGAAGAGGCTAGTGGATATCTTTTGTCGAAGTTTGCCACCCTCCCGTAGCATAATGGTATGAACCGGATCCAGTGATGTAAAAATCCATACGAGGATTTTTACATCACTGGAATATCGGGAACGAGGACAGAGAAAAATATAACAAAATAGTTGCAGGTAGAGAAGTTGATTAAAACAGCTACAGGATGGGATTGTTACCTACCTCCCCTAATATGTTTCAGAAAAACTGCCGCCAAGGGAAGGAAAGCACTCACCCCTACTTACTCATAATGTGACATAAACAAATTTGTAGTCAAAGAATCAGTAAAAAGTTTTTAATATAATGGATTCAGTGATGTGGGGTGGGGAATATACTAAGAGGACAATTATCTCAAATATTGATCTAGATACAATACCGTGTAGAAGATGAAAAATAATATTCCAACTTGAGCTGATCATCTGAATGTCCAGATGCTAATCCCATTGAAAACATGAGCTCCCATAAAACTGCAATTACGAAGAAGACGTTTCCAAATACTCAGATCCGTTGCTGTTGCATTTGGGAAACATGACGTTCTCAATCCCAAACATACTCGTATGCCAATCTAATGTAGGACATGTTCCACCGTCTCACAATCAGCAATTGACGTAAATTATATAATTACATACTAACTCTACTTCCGCATATCCATAAGAAGTCTAAAATGATGTGAAAATTATAAAACGTATAGTTGCACAATTGAAATAAATCCTGATGATTTGGTGTTAAATATATTACGGGAATATTTCAAAACTGCTGGGTCTATTGAATTTATCCTTAATAGTAACCTACCACGGTGATATTTGGCTCAACTATTTTTTTGTATGCGGAAATGTCCAACAAGTAATGTACGCACGAAGGGTATGCCTGACAGGTTTGTCTAATAAAGTTCAAAGAGCTTTTCTACTCTTAAATCCCAAAGCAAATAAATAATTATGCCACCATCAAAATGAACAAAGGATATTACTATATTTCGAGAACGACAACATCATTTCGATGTCATTTGGAACAACTATTCTAAAATATGTTTTTGTTTGTTTCAGATACTTTCAGGCTATTTTTAAACTTAGTATTAATTATAGGGTAACACATCCAGTCATTGGCCATCTATGGCTTTGTTAACCTCCCGAATGGAGTAGTTTTCAATCTAGTAACATTTTAAAACTTTTATTTGCTCATCTGGCAAGAAAATTTGTTTATATTTATGTTAAACATGACAGCAAATTACAATTTCGTCTACATAGATACAAAAACAAATATTTAATATATTGGTCTGACAAAACTAGTGATTGGCATCCAAAAACTAATAATTAGCCCCTTTGAGGTAATTATTGACCGGAGTTAGAATGTTTGTTATTAGAAACATTAAGTTTAAGTATATATAAAAAAATTAAATTTAAAAACAAAATCAAAATACATTTATTTTTAGTAAAACCAGTATAAAAATAAAGAATAATTATAAAATGGGTACCTATAAAACAATATTTTATTTTGACTTGTAGTTGTTGGTTTAAGGGCATCATCAAACAACCACCTTTTTACTTTTTTTACAGCTGAGTTGCATTCCTGATTTTCCATCCAATTTCCTTGAATCGGCGTCGAGAAATGCACTTCTGCCAAATTTTCTTTATCTTCCACTTCCATACTCTCTTCTGCTATAGATATTTCGACAGTTTTATCTGAATTTCTTGTTTCTTGTTCTCTCCCTGTTCACATCTTCTCTTATATTTATTTTATTGTCGTATGTTTTAGCTGATTGTATTATAATATCAGATACAATTAACACTTTTGCTTTGTTTTCTAGGTTATTGTTTGTTTCAAGATGATCATTCAATTCAGTGACATTTTTGCAATTTCATTTACATGTTGATTTTCTAGGATTTCTATGTGTTAATATTTCTTCTAATGAGATTGATCTATTATTGGATCCAGGTCTATTTTTTGCTAATTTAAGATACTTAGCGGTTTTTACATTTCGTTTCTTTCCTGTTTCCTTTTGCCCTTTGACTACCGTTTTTCAGCTTGCTTTTCGATTCGATTTTTCTTCCTCTCTTCTTTTTCAACGTTATTTAATCTTTTACATTCTTCTTCTGCTGCCTTCTTTTTTAACCAATGGGTTGATGTAATCGCACATATTGTCCTCTCGGTATTCCTTGTTCCCTTTCTATTAGGAATTTTTGCATGCCAGAGAGTTTTTTTCTAATGTAATAGGGGAATCTATAATATCCTTGCAAATAGCTTTGATAACTTCAACTTCTGCTGGAATAATTACAGGTACCTATAGTATTTTGTATTATTGGTGTAGTTACATTTCCGTGTGACTTATAAGCTTCATTAGTAGATTCGACATCCAGAACCTGAATTTCAAGTGTTCGAACAAACGGTTGTTCGTTTCCTAAAATAACTATTGGCATGTTACTGATGTTGAATGTAAGCTGATCAGATTCCTTGCTGAGAATTTCTGCTTTATGCTCTTTTACCTTATCGTCTATATCATCCAGAACATTTTTCTGTGGTAAAGGAGGCGGCTTGAAAATTTTCCATAATTTAAATAAAATTGATTGTTCATCTTCCTCCATGTTACGACATATGCTCTAAATTCGTCTATTATATTACTTCCAACAATATTTACAAAATCTTTATAACTTAGAAAAGTGTTTACTGCATTGTCTGACACTTTTCCTTCAGAAACATTAGATAATGGTTTGTTTTGACCAAACTAAATACTTGGAGAAGTCTATTGCGTTCACATTTCAGGGGTATAACCCAGTTGCTCTAAACCCATTCTTAATGGTTTGTCATTTTGCAGTCCGGTCTATAGCTAATTTTAGTATAGGTGCGAAGTGTGCCTTGGTTAATGTTTCCAAAGGATGAGATTGTCTCCACTCAACTATCGCCTTTTCCCACCCAATCGTAATGGGCTTAAAAGCAGCCACATCTGTTGGTTGAAGTAGTCTTGTTGAGTTAGGATACAAACATATTAAGACGATATCAAGCTTTCTACATAAACAACTAAGTTTGTGCGTTAAATGCGTCCTATGCCCATCTAAAAATAAGATTACTGGGAAAGTGGTACTATTTTTTTTTTCATATGTGGGTATAAAATATTTACAATATAATAGCACATAACTTCAAGCCTTCATCCAACCTGTGTCAGAAAGACCTATTCCCCATTCTCCGGGAACAGAATCCGCAACATTCATAGGAAACCTTTTGTAAGGGTAGACTATCATCGGGGGTGTTAGCATCCCAGATGCTGTAAAACTAAACATCACTGTTAAAGTTGTTTTGGATAACGCATGATCCACTTCATAAATATTATTGTCCCTTTTGGAGTAAGGACTTTATTATTCTTGGGGCACAGAAAGGAACAGGTCTCATTAGCATTCATAATACGGTCTGGATCTTGAAATAATTCCATTAATCCTTTTTCTTCTAAAAACACTTCTATTTCACTAAACCATTTTCCGATGTCATTTCCCGAGACGTTGGCGCTAACCACAGTTCTGCCTCTGCTGGGTTTCCTCGTAAGAAAGCTCTGTATCACACCTCCCCGAGACGGGTCAACAAATGGATTTTTTCTAGGATTCTTGTCCAGAAACTCTTTTACTGACTCCTTTTCATTTTCTTTTCCATCCTCGTTTATGGTTTTCAAATACTCAATTCACTAAAATTTTTTTCCTCCTCGCTTGATAGGATAGGATTAGAGCCTAAACTTGTTTTTACAAACTTCTGGCTCCTTCTAAATTGTAGAGTAGCTCTTGGATCTTATAACGTCTTGCTACTTCCCTGACTGAAAATCCATTTTTAACTTCTTGTAATCCCCTTTGTAAGTGGTCCTCTGAATACTTTTTCTGGTATTTTTCACCACAAATAATTTTTGGCATATTTTTCGAAGTAGGTAGGATATATCGGGTGAAACAACCTGTAAATGAATTTGTTTTCAGTCACTGGCCCTAAATTTAATAATTATTGGCCGCCGGACAATGACTGGTAACATGACCTATACCCTATATTCTAATGTATCGAAATGATTGTTTGGTAAATATTATTCAAATCAACCCATCATGTCAATAATTCTCTATTAGTTTCAGTATTTTGTTATTGGCCACCTGGCCAATAAATGGATATAGTATTGATTATTGTAATATTAGTCATTGACCACTAAATTCTACCACAAATTATAGATTACAAAGTGGCAAATTATATTAAAACAACATTACAATAGTAGGTAATAGGACACATATCAAACATTGATAAATGATAATGAAATATTATCCAGAAAAGGCTTACCAAAATGGGCATTTCCTAAGCAAATCTTCTCATAGAGAACGTCTGACTACATCAGCAGCTTACCACGACACGGCAAAGTAAGGTTCTGAAGAACGTGGCGCGAACATCTTTCATGGAATTAGCTAAAAGTAAACATCGATGTTGCCAGATTTATCTCAAACCGAAATTACCTATGCATTATTTATAATTTAATGTTTATGCTGGTGGCCAATAATTGCCTTAAAAATTAGAAATTGCCAATGACTAACTATTTTACCCTAACCTGTGTATTATTTCTTCATCTCACAGTTAGTGATTATAGTTTAAATGTTAAGTCTTTATCAACATTACACTTTCATAATAAATGTACGCTCAGCTTTACGATCAATTTATGCTTGAAACCAGTTTTTCACCTGTTAATCATTTTCTTCATCGGTGCTTATGTTATGCTAATGAGAATAATTAATAATTTCACTATATAATATAGAGTTTGAAATATATGTAGAAATAACAATCTGTATAGCGAAGTGATAGATGATCTAATGTTGTGGATTTAATGGAGTGGCAGGAAAAAGAAGTTATTCAAAATAAATTGAGATAACAATATTATTTCATTTAAAAGTATTTCATAATGATTTCGTCAGTTTAAGGTACGTTCATATTCGTTAGATAATCACCTTGTAATGATTACCGCTCTGTAGGCCATGAAGAGGAAGAGATTCCTATGGAGTGATTCTTGAAAGATTTTCAGTAGTTACTGGCAGGAGGACATACGTTATTTCTGAGCTTATTGTTACCATGGTAAGATATTTAAATATGATTCAAATAATATCAAAAGATAATGTCAGATGGGAAAAAATGTTCGAGATACTAAAGAGCGCGGGAATGAAGTATAGAGATAGGAGAGTAGTACACAATCTATACAAAGAGCAAACTGCTGTTATAGAAGTAGAAGGGGAAAGAAGGGAAGTAGGTATTAGGAAAGGAGTAAGACAAGGATCGCTATCACCACTAATTTTTAATCTGTACATCGAAGAGACGATTAATGTGGTAAAAGATAGAGTGGATTTCGGGATTAAAGTATAGGGACAGAAACTAAAAATGCTGAGATTCGCGGATGATACAGCAGTATTAATAAAGTAAAGTAAAATTATCTTAAAAATTTCAGTGAATTTTTAGAATTTCAGTAGCTTTTAAATAATTATTGTTTCATTAGATGGCGCATGTTTTATATTCATTGTAATTTTACTATACTATTCTAGCAAATACTGTTTATTGTTTTATTTCGAGTTTTAATGGATATATATATATATATATATATATATATATATATATATATATATATATGTGTCGGGGTGAATATTTTTAATAATTTGTTGATTATTGGTAACTCCTAGAGCTGATATGTCAGCTTTTTCGTTTCCAACTATTCCTATATGGCTTAGGGTGAATACAAAGATATTTTTGTTGTTGTTGTTCAAGTGGTGTAGTATGGAAATGGAATTTGGATTACTGGATCACGAGTAAACGTAACTTTTGATAGAATACAGTATTCGAAGTAAGAAAATCAGTACATATTGTAACGAATTTACTAGAAAGTTCTTTATTTCGAACACTTACTTACAACTCAACTATTTACAAGTCCAAGTATCTAACTAACTTTCTTTCTACTTTATCTTTATAAACTAACTTTTGCACTGTATTACACAATGTCACTTTCTTCGCACCGTATCGCTTACTATCGCGGTTCAGAGTCAACTCCTGGCTGGACGACACAATTCTTATATAGGAAGTAGGAAGTCTCTCCAGACGTTTCTAGATAAGGAACTCTGGCGAACCTTCTAATATAGAACGCACTGGAAACAACTCCACACTCTCTTGATGCTTTCGAATATTCCCGGCGTCCGTGACAATATTAAAAGGTATTACTTCATATTTTCTAGTAATATTGAAATGCTTCATACACTGCTTCATCAAAGATCTCTGCGGTAAATATAATTGATGTATGAGGCAATCTCCAATCATATATATTTTCTTGTCATAGAATTGGTATATGATTTCTTAGTATATGATTAGTGAAATCTCGAGCCATTTTACCGGCGCAATTCCCCAAAGAGGAATATCGGAGATATTCCTCTTTGGGGAATTGCGCCAATTGCACTGTCTTATCATTTCTGATAAGACAGTGAAACTATTTCCATCTATCCTGTATACTGTTTGTATTCGCCGTATGGTGAACATTAACTGAACTTTGTATATCTTAGAATGTATAACTATAGAAAAATAAATAGATATAGTGTATTCCATATCTATTTCTAAGACAAGTGTATATACCTTAATGGAAAATAAAATGCATTCTGGAGAAGTACTAAAGGATATTTCATTATGGATAATTATTTTCGGTAGTAACCACTATACGTATATGACTATTTTATGTTCCGTCGTATTCTCCTGGATAAAAAGAATTAAATTCACTTAGAAGTCGTTAAAGGAGTTTTATGTACGTCCAAGAGAGAATAATAGAGCCTTACAAACCGTCATAGGCTTATTTAATGTGTTAAAACGTATAAAGAACATAGAAAAGGCAGCACGAAATACAAAGACGAAATGGGAGTTTTTCATCGAGTAAAGAAACCCCGATCTAGTGATGCACGATTGTGTGTCGGTATGTCGCATTCAATTCAATTGGAGTTGAAATTCATAATCTGATTTAGAGACTACAGAATTCTCTAACATGAAAACTGTAAAAACCCGTTCTAGGAAATTATTTCACAAGAATGTTTTAAAACAGAAATTGTTTTCTGTAAATAATTTTATATACAGGCTTACTGAATTGTAACCTGAAATATAATACATGTGTATGAAACTATAAGCAGATACAGAGATGAATAATTTATTATATTATAAAATATTTATAATATATTATAAAATATTTATTATATTATATCAAAAATGAAACTCATATTTTGAAACAAACTTTTGTGTAGTTTATTATTCGTTGTAATCTTACGCACCCATATCTATAATTCATCATATTTAACACCTTATGTAAAATCACAAAAGAAGTTTTGAATTTTGTTAAATAGATGTAGGTTATATCTTGCAAAAATATTTATCGAAATGGCGTTATAAAAAGCGGTTGCTTAAAAGGCTTGTAAAGATAAACGTTTTAAAGTATGGAACATAATTATACACTAGGTACAAAAATTAAAGGAAGTAGATAAGCTATGACAGTTCACGCTCGAAGCCCCATGTAATTTCTTATAAAGGTTCATCGTGGTCTTTTCAAGGCCATCCCTCACTTGCAGCTAACTTCGCGCCACCTAGTAATCGAGGTCATCAGCAGCCTCCGCAGCTAACTTCGCGTCAAACAGGTTTGTATAATAAGGGTAAATAGGACAAACAGGTCTGTATAATAAGGGTAAATAAGATAAGCAGGTCTGTATATTAAGGATAAATAAGTTAAGCAGATCTGTTTGTCTTATTTACCCTTATTCATCCTTATAATACAGATCTGCTTAACTTATTTATTCTTATACAGACCTATTTGTCTTATTTAACATTATTTATCCTTGTTATACAGACCTGTTTGTCTTATTTACTCTTATTATACAAACCTGTTTGTCTTATTTACCCTTATTATACAGACCTGTTTGACGCGAAGTTAGCTGCGGAGGCCGTTGATGACCTCTATCACTAGGTTGCGCGAAGTCAGCTTCAAGTGAGGGATGGCCTTGAAAAGACCACGATGAACCTTCATAAGAAGTTGCATGGGATTTTGAGCGTAAACTCTCATAGCTTATCTACTAAGGGATGTAAAGAAATCCTAAATTTTGATGTGATTTTCAAAGGCCCGTAACTCGGAGAAATATAATCGCAAGACATCCTTAGTCTATCTATTATTTACAAAGTTATGCCAAGTTAAGCGAATATTCCTAAATACACAGTGTTTTACTTTCCTTTCAATTAACATTCTCGCACCGAATATTTTTTTATCAAAAACCAATCAGTACCACTTATAAAGAATACTTTGCAGTTTTTAAAACCCTATTGAATTTTCTGTAGGATCATTATTTCCCGCGTAATTAATTACCAAAGTCAAAACTTACTTTTTTGTTTTAAACAACTATAACTCAGAGAAAAATAATCGCACAAGCCTTTTGGGCTACTCAAATTAAATTAAATAAAATATTGAAATCACTGAAGAACATTCCGTGAATCTTTTGAAAGGTAGACAAAAATTTGGATTTTTTTTTTCAGATGGTTTTCTTATGATAGAACAATTTTCTCAACTCTCAACTCAATATCTGAAAATTAGCGACTTGGAGCTTCAATTTACTTTTTCCAAAATTGCTGTGCAATTATTTTTCTAAAAATTACAACCCTTTGAACATCACCTAAAAATTTAGGATTCTTTTTATCTCCCTTAATTTTTGTGCCTAGTGCAGTTCGGGCAGCAAATACCTAAAGAGCTAATCTCTTGGCCAATACAATAAGAGAGTCAGTTTCAACTCAAAAAAATATAGTTGTGTAGCAAAACAATACGATATTTTGTAGCGTCTGGTATTACCATGGTGAATAAGGACATTGATGATGTTCTTTTATATTCTGAAATATTGTACCAGGTCAGCCAGAAATTGAAAAAGTCGCCCCGCTGAAACAATTCTCCCTTCATCGTATGTGCCAGATGTAACGCCATCTAAATATGCCATGACGATTAACAGTCGTATATATTCTCCTATTTGCCAGTAAAGAATTTTGAGGTTGTCCTTTAATCGTTAGTCAAAATTTAGTCTTAGTCTGTGAGAAGACAGAGTATCCTTATACTCAAAAACTTCCGCATATCAGGGTGTTACGTTAATGTGTGGTGTACGGTTGCAGTCTAAATTCTCTGAATCTATCCCCAGGAGTGTCCATCTTGTCCTTATATTTAGTTTTCACTCAATCATACACTACTACCATTTCGCACTCCACTATACGCGGAAAAGTAATGTAATCGTGTACAGAGAAAGAGAAAAAACAAAATTTTTTGTGGGTTTATTTTTCATTTTTCGGCCTAAAAACCAAAAAAAACGGTTTTTAAAAAAATTTTGCTGTGTGTGTCGTTGTCGTTATCGTTGTCGTCGGAATTTATTCTTGCTAGCACGATGACTCAACTAAATCGTGTCGGAATCGATCGGATTTTGACTGATTCTGATTGGGGACGTCTCCCAGACGACATCTATTGATTTTGAGGTGCATAGAACATACTCTACCATATACATGGATCATGAGAAAGTATAATAGTGGACTATTTGAGAAATGTTTTTGTTAGCACGATCACTCAATTAAATCGTGTTGCATCGATCGGGTTTCGACTCATTCTGATTAGGGACGTCTACCAGACGACATCTATTGATTTTGAGGTGGATAAGACTCACCCCGCCCTGTCCATGAGTCATGAGAAAACAGGATGCTAGACTATTTGAAAAAAGTAAAACTGTGCCATAAAACACATATTCTGTATTCATGTGTTGGATTATTTTTTCTCGGACATTCAATTTCGAGATAAAGATGTTCTACGTGCGGAAAAGTCCGTTTTAAGGTTTTAAAACTGTTTATTCTTAAAGACCAATTCGACTAAATTTCGAACAAATAAGTAGTGCAATAATTCATAATACTTAAAACAAAGAACTCTTAATAATATTAACAATGAAAACATTAGCAATTTAATTCCGAATGACAACTTTATAAAAGTAATGAAAATTTTATAACCATTGAAAAGCTATTTACATATTTTATTATTGCCTTGTGGTGCTATCACATATAACTTATCAACTTCACACTGGGAAATTACTTATATTCTAAATATTTAGTTAATATTTGAGTATTATATCGCAATAGCTATATATTATTATTAATATCTATTATGCATTTATAGAATTAGAATCAGGGTTGTATGAAATGGAGGCAGTGTTGACAGAGGAATACGGAATGAGAGTGAATAAATACAAAACTAAAGTGTTAGTGTGCAGAGGGCGCGAGAGCAGAGTAAAAACGAAAGTACAAATTAATAATGAAAGATTGGAGGAAGTTAAAGACTTCACTTATTTAGGAAGTAAAATACATTGGGATGGAAGAAGCGATAAAGATATAAAACAAAGAATAGCGCAGGGTCGAATAACCTTTAACAAAAAGAAAGCACTTTTATGTTCAGGGGTAATAAACTTAGAAACAAGGAAGAGATTTTTGAAAACGTATGTATGGAGCACGGCACTATACGGTTGCGAAACCTGGACGGTAGGGGAAGCAAGTAGGAAGAAATTAGAAGCTTTTGAGATGTGGTGTTACCGAATAATGATGAAAATACCGTGGACTGATAGGGTTAGAAACGAAAAAGTATTAGAGAAAGTCGGCGAGAAAAGAAGTATGTGGAAAAACATAAAGAAGAGAAGAGATAGAATGGTAGACCACTTGCTGAGACATGGGGGAATAGTCCGCGATATATTGGAGGCAGAAATAGGAGTGAAGAAAGGCAGAGGTAGGCCTAGATTAGACTACTGCTCGCAAATAGTAAGGGATGTAGGTTGTAGCACAATTAGCGAAATGCGTAGGTTAGCACAAGATAGGAGAAGCTGGAGGTTAGCGTCCAACTAGTCTTAAGACTGATGGCCTCATGATGATGATGATGCATTTATAAATATTTGGTACATGCTGTTTTTAATGTCAATTTATTATCAATACATTCCGGAAGAAATATTACTGTCTATGTAAAATTTTTTCACACTTGTTCGACAGAAAAGAAGTGATCACCTTTTTTTTGCTTCTGGTAAATTAAAGTAGCTTAGCTGCAAAATAAATTTATACCTATGAGTATTATTAGTTCATTGATATTAAAAAATACATATTTTTTACCTCTATGTTCGAAAAGTGAAAGTAATTGAATTTTTTAGTTACAGAAAGAATTGAGACACACAGAGTTGATATATTTTCCACATGAAATATATGTATATTCATTGTTATTTTATGTACATTAGTATTATGCTAATAACATTAATAACTAATACTAATAACTGTTAACAATATATGATTTCAATAAACTAATACAATTCTCATTAATGTTGTAATGCCATCATTTGCCTTTTACTGTATTGTGAGTAATCGAAAACCTTAAAATCATCTAAAAGTAGATGATGTCATAAAATAAAATTTCAACAATACAGCAAGCACAATGCATTCTAGTCTTCCTTATTATATGAGTATAACAAGAAGTATTGTGAGATTAAAATATTTTGCGTGCCGTGGATACGAGTGGTAATTATGATTACTACTACCCTGAGGATGATGTACAAATATTCACTTACCGCACGGGAATTTCCAAATGTTTTCATAGATACTTTCTATAGAATAATGTAAGTCTCTATATGTATGTGTCTCTATATAGATTCTGATTCTGAAATGTGATTTTGTTATACCTATTATCTGTTTCATCGCTATTTTCCAAATAAAGAAACTCAAAGGATACCGACAATCGAACCAGTAGTTGACTCAATGGGAGACCGGGGCAGATAAAATTTTTTACGGAAAGTTAAAATAGCCACTGTAAATACGCTTCCATGCGACAAATTGTTGTGTTTTTATATATTACAAATAATTAATTAATTTAAATACAAAATTAATGAGATATAGACACGAAATTAAAGAATAACTGATTTACTTCTAGTTCACCAATTGTTGTTTACCCCACTCTACCCCAATATGATGTGCTTTACTTAATGATTGGGCGTTCACAATGTTCCCGGTGTGATATGAATAAGACGTAATAGACGTACGAATAAGACGTAATAATTGTAATAAAGGTATTTCTCGTAGATTATTACTAAATACTTACTAACAAAATTTGGTAACGTAAACTTATACACACGGCTCTACTATTCTCACATAACACAAACCAGAATCGACAAGAAAGTCTCGAAACACGTTGCCTTAGAATACGCTGTAAAAAATAAAGACATCCGATATTAAGTAACTCTAAACTTCAATCGGACCCAGATTGTTCTAGGTTATGTGTCAATAGGGACGGATTTCGGTAAGTCTAATATTCAATTTTTACGCGTCTTTGATTAAACTTAACTTTGAAACTTTTATGCTGTTTAATATTTCGTGTTTTCGTGGTGTATATTTAGTATTTTAGAGTGGTTATATTTTGGGGGATAGATATTGTGATTTATCAGTTATGTGTGGATATTTATCAGTTTGTGGTTTGTGGTGGTGCCCTTTAATAATAATTTTGTTTAATAAGTATGATTTATTAAATATAGTAAAATTTTCAGACCTTAGGAAGATCCTCAACCTAGCACGAACCAAATTCACGAATATTTTAATACGACGGCGCGGAAAAGAAAACAGGTGTACAACTGTCGATTCATTACATATGGAATTGAAGAAAAATGGTACTTGCATGTTAGTAAAACAACGCTTTGGCGATGACGTAAACAAGTAGGATTTAAATTTAAAATTACCAATAAAAGGGCGACGATAATGGAAAGTCGTAGAATTATTTTGTGGCATATGGAATACTTGAAAAGCATAAAAAGATTTAGATAAGAACAAAGACCGATTTATTACTTGGATGAAACTTGGTACGACAGACATGATACAGTCAAAAGCGGCTGGATGGATAGTTATGGATGTAAAGTAGATATGCCTCAAGTAGAGGAAAAAGATTTATTAATTCTACATAGTGGTACTGAGAATGTATGGGTTCCTAATAGCCTCAAGCTTGAAAGTGTAATGAAATTGGAGGATTCAAGTGTAGACATCATCGAAATATGAATGTTGACATTTTTGAGGAATGGTTTAGAGATACCTTACTTCCGAATGTTGAAAGGAATAGCGTTATTGTCTTAGGACAACGCCCCATACCACTCAAGATTTTTAGAGAAGATTCCAAATACAATCACTAAGAAAGGAAAAATTCAACAGTGTTTAAAAAAATCATAATTTCGCATTTGAGAAAAAGTTTACGAAGGCTTTTGGAAATAGTAAAAAGGAATATTTTTTCTAACAAATATGTTATCGATGAGATGGCTAAAGCTCATGGACACGCTATTCTAAGATTACCTCCGTATTTTTGCATATTTAACCCGATTGAATTAATATGGGGTGAATTAAAGTAAGGAATTCGATGAAACAATAAGTTTCCTAAATTTCATAAAAAAGTTATTGATATTATAAAATCGGAGGTAGAAAAAGTATCACCAGATAACTGGAAGAAATGTATAGAGCATGTAAAAAAATTGAAGATGAGTATATTGAACTAGGTAGAGCCATAAACTCTAATCAACACTGATTTATCATAAATGTGGGTGAAGATTCTGAATAAAGTAATGATAGTGACCTTAGTGTCAATTTGACTACGAATAAGTAAATAAATGATTTGTTTTTTAACCAATCTATAATGCACTTACATGTTTTAGTGCCAATAATAATTATATTTGTGTTTTGATATATTTTTTAATATTTCCAATTATTTATTTTTGCTTTATAAGAAAGAAGTTTGTTTTAAGTTATAAGTCGTGCAAATTTGTTATAATTTTGAATATTTTTTATTCGTAAAAGAAATATTTTATTTTATAATCCCATCGATCCTTTTACCCCACATAAGCAAGGTATAAAAATGCTATTTTATTTTGCTAATATTACTTTATTTAACTATATTAAAGAATATATATTTTGTTAAATTTTATACATGTGCTTATGTGCTTACTTGAAACCCACACCCGACCCTCCACTTCCTGGCAAGGAATATGCTCATACTTCCCCATGCTCCTTGCTGGGCAACAATCATTTTTATTGAAAAATAATTGTTGGCTAAACTGAGCACATACCTAATGAATCACAGACAAGGTCATCATCATTAGGTCATCAGTCCTAAGACTGGTTGGACGCTAACCTCCAGCTTCTCCTATCTTGTGTTAACCTACGCATTTCGCTAATTGTGCTACAACCTACATCCCTTACTATTTGCGAGCAGTAATCTAATCTAGGCCTACCTCTGCCTTTCTTCACTCCTATTTCTGCCTCCAAAATATCGCGGACTATTCCCCCATGTCTCAGCAAGTGGCCTACCATTCTATCTCTTCTCTTCTTTAAGTTTTTCCACATACTCCTTTTCTCGCCGACTTTCTCCAATACTTCTTCGTTTCTAACCCTATCAGTCCATGGTATTTTCATCATTCTTCGGTAACACCACATCTCAAAAGCTTCTCATTTCTTCCTACTTGCTTCCCCTACCGTCCAGGTTTCGCAGCCGTAAAGTGCCGTGCTCCATACATATGTTTTCAAAAATCTCTTCCTTGTTTCTAAGTTTATTACCCCCGAGCATAAAAGTGCTTTCTTTTTGTTAAAAGCTACTCGACCCTGCGCTATTCTTTGTTTTATGTCTTTATCGCTTCTTCCATCCCAATTTATTTTACTTCCTAAATAAGTGAAGTCTTTAACTTCCTCCAATCTTTCATTATTAATTTGTACTTTCGTTTTTGCTCTGCTCTCGCGCCCTCTCCACACTAACACTTTAGTTTTGTTTTTATTCACCCTCATTCCGTATTCCTCTGTCAACACTGCCTCCATTTCGTTCAATGCTGATTCTAGTTCCTCCTTACTAGATGCTAATACTGCTATATCATCCGCGAATCTCAGCATTTTTAGTTTCTGTCCCTGTACTTTAATCCCGAAATCCACTCTATCTTTTACCACATTAATCGCCTCTTCGATGTACAGATTAAAAATTAGTGGTGATACTTACTCCTTTCCTAATACCTACTTCCCTTTCTTCCCCTTCTACTTCTATAACAGCAGTTTGCTCTATGTATAGATTGTGTACTACTCTCCTATCTCTATACTTCATTCCCGCGCTCTTTAGTATCTCGAACATTTTTTCCCATCTTACGTTATCAAAAGCTTTTTCTAAATCTACAAGTCCTATATAAGCGTTCTTTCCTTTTTCTATTGTTTTCTCTAACATTACTCTTAGCGCCAGAATAGCTTCGCGAGTTCCCCTATTTCGCCTAAACCCGAATTGGTCTTCTCCTAGTATTTCCTCCGCTCTATTTTCCATCCTCTTCTGCACTATTCTAGTTAAGATTTTTGACGCATGGGAAGTTAGGCTAATCGTTCTAAAGTTCTCGCATTTGTCGGCTCCTCTCTTTTTCGGTATAGTAACGATAATGTTCCTCTTATAATCCTCCGGCATCTCGCCCGTTTCGTATATATATTTTACCAGTTCAAACATCCTATTTACTACTTTCTGTCCCGCACATTTCAAAATTTCCGCCTGTATTTTATCTACACCCGGCGCTCTATTATTCTTTAGCCCCCTTAGTGCTATTTCAAATTCCTCTCTCAATATAGGTTTTCCTACATCTTCCCTATCGATGCTAGATTCTTCCTCTAATATCTCTCCTAATTCCTGACCCTCGTATAAATTTCCTAAGTACTGCTTCCATCTATCCGCTTTCTCCTCTCTTCCGATCAGTATGTCCCCCGATTGACTCCTAACATTTCTACTTATTGTTCCTACATCCCTGAAGTTCCTCTTAATTATTTTGTAAGCCTCATCGGTCTTACCTACCTGCAACTTATCTTCTACTTCTTTGCATTTCTCCTCTATCCATTGTTCTTTCGCTTTTCTACATTTTCTAATGATTTCCCACTTTATTGCCTTATACGTTTTCAGTCCTTCTTCGTCTCGTCTGTTTTTGTAGCCTCGTCTCTTTTGCATTAAGTTTAAGATTTCGTCCGTTATCCAGGGCTTCCTAGCTTCCCTTTTATCGTGTCCTAAAACGTCCGTAGCCGCGGAAGCTAGACTATTCTTGATACCCTCCCACTCAGTTTCTGCGTTCTTGATTTCGTCCTTACTCGTTTTATTTATTAATTGATCTGTTTTCTCCTGGAACTTATCTTTCATATTCTGATCCCTCAATATGTCTACATTTATACGTTTCTTATCCTTCCGGGTTTTCAGATTTTTGAACTTTAATCTAGCTTTCATGACTACCAAGTTGTGATCGCTGTCTACATCTGCTCCTGGATAACTCTTACAGTCTTTTACTTGATTTCTAAATCTCTTCCTAACCAGAATGTAGTCTATCTGATACCTGTCTATCCCTCCTGGCATTTTCCATGTGTACCGCCTCCTAACGTGAGTCTTGAACAATGTGTTCGCGACTACCATCTTGTGCTTCTCACAGAATTCTATCAGTCTGCTACCTCTCTCGTTTCTGTTTCCTAATCCATAAGGCCCTACAAATTCTCCTTCTTTCCCCTCACCTACGACTGCGTTAAAATCTCCTACTATTATTAAATTTTCATGATCCTTCACAAATCCTATTACCTGCTCTATGTCCGAATAAACGGCTTCTAACTCTTCCTCGCTGTGGTTAGAAGTAGGCATGTATACTTGCACTATTACTGTTTCCACTGGCTTCGAATCTAACCTAACCATCATTACTCTCTCGCTGTATTGTAGGTAGCTATCTACACACTGTCCTGCGTTCTTCCGCATAACGATCCCTACTCCCGCGTTTCCATTTACCGATCCTGTGTGTATTACCCTATAGTCACCGCTCCAAAAATCTCCTACTTCCGGCCAGCGCATCTCACTTATACCTACTATATCTAATCCTAACCTATCCATTTCTATCTTCAGATTTTCTAGCTTCCCTGCCTGTCTCATGCTTCTGACATTCCACGCTCCGACTCGTGAAATGCTACACTTCTTATTATTATTGCACTCGATCACGTCTCCCGGAACAGTCCTCACCCGGAGATCCGAACGGAGGACTATTTTACCTCCGGAGTTTTTTGTCCCAGGAGACGCCATCATTAATTTAGGATAAGCTTTCTGCTAGCTGTTCTGAGGATTATAATGTGGTGGTTTCCTCTTGCCTTCCACATCGCAGTCGTGTGTGTCATAGCACCATACCAACCCTCACGGTTTCTGCCACTATGACTACTGAAAGAGCTGCTGCCCTCCTTCAGGGACTTGTCTTAGTCTGGTTTTTCAATAAGGACCCCCCCACTATGGTTAAACCTATGGTACGGCTCCTTAAATCATTAAAACGCGCAAGCCGACCCACCCGTTCCAGTTTGCACTAGAACTTCGTCAAGGTTCAAGTCCTATCGGATCGGACAGACAAGGTATAAAATATTATTTTGATTTAAAATATATTGTTCCTATTATTCTGCCCACATGAAAACGCATAAATGCGGTCCTGCATATACTCGGCGGTTCGATCTGATAAATAAGAGAGTTCTTTATTTGGCAAATAGCGATGAAACAGACAATACATTGTATTTTAATTCAAATGGTATGTATATTCAGGATGACTTTTTATGAAATAATATTCATAAATTATATAGGCTGTTTCGTAAATACATGCAAAAAAAAATGAATATATTCTGTGGCTAAAATTAAGGTGCTTCACAAGTAACTTCTTAAAATAATGAGCTAACTAGAAACAATATTGATTCATGAGACCCCCCATTTTATAAGTTTGGGTAATTTATAATCAATTATGAGTATCTCAAATTAAAAAAGAACATTATATTATCGAATATTGATATTGAATGAGTTGTCAAAATTCCCTTTGCATGAGGTATCCCAACTTCCTTTCGATTTTATTTCGAAATTTCCGAACTACTAGTCATAATTCAGAGGGAATTAAAATGAAAGATAAAATGTTGATGCCAAATTTATATGCAGATATGCTGTTCCAAGAATGTTTTTAAATTAATCATAACGCTTATAATTAATGTATCCCACAAATATGGACCACACTGTATATACGATAATGCACATGCGTATATTGTTAGGTACTTCTTTTTAAACACAAAATTAAATGCAAACTTGTTTTTTAACTTCAACTCTTATTAAGTTATTAAATATACCAGTTTAACAAGGTTAGTAGCCAAAGGATGTCAAGTTGTCTTAGAACCGACGTAATTTATCTCCGGTTTCCTTTATACATAATAGTGTATGATAATATACAATATAGAGATCATTGGACTTATTATCTCATTTATTTTCAGTTGCTACATTACGTTAATCTATTTCTCCATGATGCATTACGTCCACTGGCTTGAACTACAGGGTGGAAACATTAAATAGAATAAATTCTATAATTATAATATGAAGGATTTCAATAAAAGTTCAAGAAACGATCGGTTTATGATTTTTGAGTGTCCACATCTGTGGACAATGATCTTTAGTTATGTTTACTCTGAGGGATGTATCTATCCCACTGCTTTTTCAAATATGTCAAGTGACATATTACTTGAAAGGTAGCATCGAGAGAAGTAAAACGCACCCTCGTTTTTTATTTTTTATACCAATTATTACCTCTAAAAACAATAAAAACTTACTGTTTATATTAATAATCACTTCATTGTAAAAGATATTTAGTGGGTACCGTTTATTTCTTGGCAAAAAATCTAGTGGATGGTAAAACACATCTTTCACATTCTGTAACATTGCTGCAGAACCTCAGCGTCTTCAAGTTTTATTTCAAAAACCTTTTCAAGTATCCCTTCAAGAAAAAAATGAAGTAGGATAAGTCTTGGAGATCTTGGTGTCCACTGAATTGAACCTCGTTGTCAAATCAATCTATTTGGAAATATTTCATCCAAATATTGATGAATAATGGCTGGTTACAGCATAGTTAGGTGGAGTTCCATTTTATTGAAACCATATTCCTATGATGTAGATTTAATTTATTGAGAAATAGAAAAGATTTAAATTTCCTTCATCTTGTTGAGAAAAATTTAGGTATATTTGGACAATCATATTATTATAGAATAATGGTCTAAGAACCCTGTACTATATTATTCCAGCTCACATATTTATTAGTGTGAGTAGTAGGTCAGAATATTGATCCCTAAATAACTGAGAAACCTCCACTTCAGTTCATTCGCCATACCCCATCATCATTAAAATATCACTACGAAAAGCCTCCGTTAGATATGACACTTTTCAATTAAGTATTTAAATGTTTGTATAAAGTATTTATATCTAAATCAGTAAGTATCTAAATCAGTAATAAATTTTTTTAGATTTTTATATAATTTGAAAAATTTAGAAGGCGAGGTGTCAGCTGTATTATTTTCGATGCGATCTTTCAAAAAATGTATCACTCGATATACTCTTACATTAAAACAAAATAGGAACTGCTATATCCGCCAGGATGAAGATAGTAAAACCCTTCGCCATTTACCCTCTGTGTGGGAAACCAGAATTAAAAATCGATCTGCTTCAAGAATTTTTGTTGACTTTCTTTATATTTGAGTTACAGAATTTATTCCAGTTAAGATTTCCACCCTGTATATATCTATTATATATACGACAGGTTATAAAAATTGTAATAAATATATATGTATAATCATCCGAACTGACACAAATTATAAAGGATAATAGAACGAGTGCTATAGTACTTAATTAATGTCTTAGACATTAAATTTTCCAGTTAGTACATATGTATATTTTATAAATATTTATTATATTTTATAAATATATTAAGTATATTTTGTTAAGCATATTCGAATTTAATCTTAATACCACTAAAACCACCATATAGACTTGTGAATGAAATAGTTATATAACTATATAAATACCCATTTTTATACAAAATCAGATAAAAGTAAATTACACTAAAGTAAATCAAGGTGAGTGTAGTATTCACCATAGACTACATTTAAAGAAGACAGGACCGTATTGGTATGTATAGTATCCACTGAATATGAATAATCATTTCTTAGTTCAATAATACCAAGAAATCATTTTTCGGCTTGAAAAGTGATGTTCCTTATAGGGAAACTATTGAATATGGAATTCCAGGAAGACGTTCACGATATAGAAGAGTTGAGGAAAAAAATAGCATTGTCTTTCTGAAATGTCTGATTTAACCATTTATTTGCGTAATGCATCTTGTTATTTATATGACTTGTAATAAATTAAATTACATATGTATGATCTTCAGATACACATAATTAATTAATATTTCATTAGTTACTAGAAATAATAATATAATACCATAAAATGTCACTATAGAAAAAATAGGTAATGAAAGTATGAGTTATTCAAATTATAGAGGTAACGATAAGAAATTTAGAGAGAAGAAACTTACAGTATATAATGTTACGGTAGCTCTAATTTAAATACTATTATTAAGCTATTATGAGGATTCAATAACCAGCATGTTATTGAAATTCATACTATACAATTACTACTAGCAAAATCAAATTGGTGCCAAAGTTTCATCTTCAATTTCAGGAGATTTCTCACCGACAAACTACGGGGCAGTTTGAAACCGATGATGGTGGTCTAGGAATTGTCCAAATAATTGACCTAAGGAGGTAAATTAATGATGAAACATTGACACCAAGGTTCAGTTGAACGCGAGTTGCCCAAGCTAAGAATAATTGATATGGTTCAACGAAGTTTTCAGTCGAATATATTCATGTTGTAACAGTATTATGCTAGAGTTCGACCATCTTTTTATAAGAACAAGTTAGAACTTTGTGTTTGTATTTGAAGAACAGTAACTTCTTCTGATGTCATTGTTGCCGAAATGTGCTTATATAAATGCTTTCACATATTATTTTTAATAAGCGAGTATATAGCTACAGTAGCTACACAAGTACACGTAGCTACACAAATACACAAATAAATACATGTATAGTTAATTTTTAGTGTTTTAATAATTTAATTCTTATTTCTAAGTTAATTTTAGTTTTACATAACTTGCGTGTGTTAAATTACATTTATCTGATTACACATTAATAGTATTGTATTAATTAGATTATATAATATTTATATTGTTGCAATTATTCGCATCATTATTAAATTATAGGAATGGATAAGGATGTATTGTATATATTCAGCCATTTGTCTACTTTATGTATTTATATTATGATAACTAATAACTTATTTATTTTAATGGCCGTTATGTTAACTTCTCTTATCATCAATAGTAATATTTTACGTATTTATCAGCTCAACTGCTTATACAAAACTGCCAATTTATCACTTTAGCTAATCAGAAACATTGATTGTGAATTGATTCTGAATGAACCAGCAGTTTTATATTGTTCTCCTTTTTCGATGAGTGTTGTTTGAATGGACCAAAAGATTTTATAAGTTCATCAGAAATTAAACTGGCTGAATTTTGTTACTTAAGATTAATAATTCACACTGAGAGGGTATATCTCAATTATTATTTTAATTTTCATCACATTATTATTTTAATTACCGGCACAGAACGCAAGTCGAAACTTGATTGAAAGATTTCATGGGACGAGAAAATATAGAAACAGATGAGATAACTGACTAAGAACTGTATACAGAATTGTTAGTCTACGATTAGCCCCGTGGAACACATTTTCTTTTTAAAAACTCTTCAAAAGCTTTTGTTTTTAGAGAAACCGTAAAATATTATATAAATATAGCAATAAACTATGAATGTTAAAATTCATAGTTTATATTTAGTAGTTTCTATTAACAAATTTGATTGTTTACTAAAGAAATAGGTGAATTATTCCTTGGCAGTAGGGGCGTTACATGTATTAATGTACAAATAATTTTGAAAATATATTTTGTAGTTTAAGCAAATAACTAAAGTGATTTTGTTACATCGCACAAACAATGTAGCAAAAACGAATTAATTACTGTTTTGACAAGTATCTCAATGACTCATTAGATACCTAAATTTTGCGCTTATATAATAAGTTTTTCTTGTCAATCTAGTCTAATTAGGGTAAATACTACATTATTTAGTAATTGTATGTGTATGATCACAAGAACATAATATATGACCATGTTCTTCAGATTTCCTTAACAAGAAGAGATATTGAAGTATTATCGAGAAAGAATGTAATAGTATAATATAGAATGTGTGTCTAAAATGCCTTTCTTTCCCTTTAATATTGGAACTGAGGGGCTTAAAAGAACGAAAATTAGTATACATACATACATACATTAAACTATGAAAAAATATTTTAGTTGATAAATAGTAACGTGTGAAATTAAGTGACAGTTTTTTTTATAACAGAAATCATGCAAATCACAACAAAGTTAGTTGTATATTTTTTCATATCCAAATTACATTTAAATAATTTTTTGGAGGTACCTTTAATTAATTCTAATAATATGACACGTACTTTTGAAGAAAAAAGTTTATGTGATTCTAATTATTGGCAAGATGAAAAGAAGTTAAATTACAGATGGAATAATTTTCAGAATTCCGATCGCTCTATTTCTAGAGCATAGTAACATAGTTACTACAGATCCTGCTGAAGTTTCAGGAAACAGGTATTATTCGGGGTCAAAAATGAACTGGAAGCCTAGGCATTGCAGAAATTCAACAAATAAATACGAGTATTATCTGCAGTTACATTTAATATAGAATATACAACAATATTGTATCATCATCATGAGGTCATCAGTCCTAAGACTGTTTGGACGCTAACCTCCAGCTTCTTCTATCTTGTGCTAACCTACGCATTTCGCTAATTGTGCTACAACCTACATCCCTTACTGTTTGCGAGCAGTAGTCTAATCTAGGCCTACCTCTGCCTTCTTCACTCATATTTCTGCCTTCAAAATATCGCGGACTATTCCCCCATGTCTCAGCAAGTGGCCTACCATTCATCTCTTCTCTTCTTTATGTTTTTCCACGTACTTCTTTTCTCGCCGACTTTCTCTAATACTTCTTCGTTTCTAACCCTATCAGTCCACGGTATTTTCATCATTCTTCGGTAACACCACATCTCAAAAGCTTCTAATTTATTCCTACTTGCTGCCCCTACCGTCCAGGTTTCGCAACCGTATAGTGCCGTGCTCCATACATACGTTTTCAAAAATCTCTTCCTTGTTTCTAAGCTTATTACCCCGGAGCATAAAAGTGCTTTATTTTTGTTAAAAGTGTTGGAATATTACATTCAACAATAATTATTTTAGGTTTAAAAATAGTCTTCATGCGGTGCCTGAAATTAAACATAAACATTAGGTCAGCATTTATGAGTTCGGGTAACTCAATATCGAATGTTTAACTGTTCAAATGTCGTTGAAATAAAAATAGGTTATTTAGCAAGTTAGTCTGAAAGATTATACGTTAGAATACACATCTTAATTTCTTTGTACGTAATTTAGTTGTTATACAGGGTATCAATAAACTCGTATTGTCCTCAAATTGCATCTTTAATTATTTATTCTCCCAAGTACTTTGAACAGGTTATGGGCCCAGGTGCGTCGCGTAAGCTCACTTGTAAGGGAGAATAATTAAAAGGTACATCGCGAGTGATAACTATTGTTGTATAGACAACTGGAAAATGGCGGAAAGTGCTAAGTATAACATCGAAAAGTTGAACGGGCAAAACTACCAGTCCTGGAACTATTTAGTGAAAATGTTATTAATAAATGCGGATTTATGGGATGTAGTTTCGACTGAATTACCAACACCGGAGGAACGAAACGACACCTGGCAGAAGAAAAATGACAAGGCCTTATCAACCATAGCCTTACTTGTCGATGTTAGTCTACTAGTGCATATCAGAAATAAGGAATACGCGCATGATGCGTGGGAAGCACTAAAGGAGTATCATCAAAAATCGAGTTTATCTAGCATGGTTTTTCTGTTAAAGCAAATTTGCAGGCTATCGCTGGATGAGAATGGTGATATGGAAGCACACATAAGTTCATTCTTGGAATTATTGAATAAACTGGCCGCTTTAGGGGAAGAAATTAAGGACAGGTTTGCAGCAGGCATTTTGCTGGGAAGTCTTCCAGACTCATACAGTTTTTTAATCACAGCGCTGGAAAGTAAGTCATCGAGTGAATTCACGCTTGAATTCGTAAAAAGTAAATTAATCGATGAGTACAGGAGGCGTCAAGGAGCTTTGAAAAGTCAAAATGAGTCAGCCATGAAATCAGTATATAATAAAAGGATCCAAAGTAATCAAACTGCAAGTACAGATGTAAAGCAATGTTACTTTTGCAACAGGAAAGGTCATTTTAAACGGGACTGTTTCAAGTATAAAGCGTTTAAAAGAGAAAAGGCCAATAAAGTTACTGAAATTAATACTGGTGACAGTGATGAAGCGTGTCTTATGGTAAATTCAAGTTCAACTGACGTAAACAGGGATTCTGCTTCGTGGTATGTGGATTCAGGAGCTTCGAGTCACATGGTAAACTACAAAGAATTTTATACCCAATTTGACGGTAGCAGACAAGGCGTTGTGAGGTTAGCGGAGAAAGGGCAACACTCCAAGGTTCAGGGTATAGGAACAGGATTCATCAAGTGCGCGCATAGTGCGGGAGTGAATAAGCTAAAAATCGACGACGTGTTGTATGTGCCGGACTTAGATTCAAATTTACTTTCTGTGAAAAAGTTAACTAGTGCGGGGTATAACGTGCAGTTCGACAACAATAACTGTAAAATTGTCTCAGGCGGAAAAGTGATTGCGAGTGCGAGGCCAGCGCCCGACTTGTACAAGCTGTCAACTGTAGAACAGGCACTGAGCATCGTGAATGAACACTCCAGTAACTGTCAGCATACGTGGCATCGACGTTTTGGGCACAGGGACATAGAAGCAGTCAAGCGCTTGATGGAAAGAAAAATGGCAATCGGGATTAATATTAAGGATTGTAGGATTAGGGAAACTTGCAACTGCTGTGTAAAAGGTAAAATTATTCGTAAGAGTTTTCCGAAATTTTCTCAAAGCAACACATTTAATATACTTGACTTAATACATACAGATGTTTGCGGTCCCATGAAGACTGTTACTCCAGCGGGTAAACGGTACATTCTTACTTTAATAGACGATTTCTCAAGATACACAACTGTGTATTTACTGAAACATAAGAATGAAACTGAAAAATATATTAAAGAGTTTATCGAGTTAATGAGTAATCAGTCAGGCAGGGTACCAAAGGTTATTAGGTCAGATAGGGGTGGCGAGTACGTAAATAATGCGTTAAGGGAATATTTAAGCGGTAAGGACATAAAGATACAGTACACGGCGGGGTACTCTCCAGAGCAAAACGGTGTTGCAGAGAGAAAGAACAGGTCGCTAGTCGAAATGGCTAGGTGCATGTTAATCGATGCGAATTTACCAAAGAAATTTTGGGGGGAAGCAGTTGTTACAGCCAATTATCTGCAAAATCGACTACCTACTCAGTTAAAACAGAAAACACCGTTTGAGTTGTGGCATAAAGTCAAACCTGATGTGTCGAATTTGCAAATATTTGGATCTAAAGTGTATAGTCATATTCCAAAGGAACATATTAAAAATAAATTTGATAAAAAGGCAGAATCACTAATTTTCGTAGGATATTCTGATGAATCTAAAGCATATAGATTGTTAGATTTAGATACAGGGCGTATAAAAATTAGCCGTAGTGCGATATTTCCTGAAAGAAATATTCGTGTTAAAGAAAAAAAGATAAAAGATGGAGAAGCGACTATTGAGTTCAAAAAGGAGCAAGAAAGAACGGAGCTAAATGACACTGGGAGACACGAGGCCGCAGATTTCGAAAAAACTGAAGAAATAGAAGAAGCTACGGAGGAATTTAATGTATATGAAAGTTCAGGTACAGAACAATCTTGTGGCAGCGATAACAGCTATCAACCAAGTAAAGAGTTCTACATAGAGCACGGAGGTGATCGTAGATCAAATAGAATAAATAAAGGAGTTCCACCTGAGCGCTACACAGCAAAGTTAGCTGAACTTCGGGAAATAGAACCAAAAACATTTAAAGAAGCTCTTGCCAGCAGTGATAGCGAAAAATGGAGGAAAGCTATGGAAGAAGAAATGAAATCTTTGAAGAATAACGAAGTATGGGATTTAGTACTTACACCAGAAGACAAAAACATCATATCATGTAAATGGGTGTTTAAGCTAAAGACAGGTGAAGATAAGATCTCGAACAAGTACAAGGCACGATTGGTAGCGAGAGGTTTTAGTCAGAAATTCGGTGTGAAAATGATTACGATGAAGTGTTTGCGCCTGTAGTGCGGCAAGCAACTCTTCGAATATTGTTAACAGAGGCATGGAATCAAAAACTAATAATAAAACATTTAGACGCCGATTGGGCGGAAAATAAAGAGGATAGAAAGTCAAATAGTGGATACATATTTATGTTTCGGGGTGCACCTATTAATTGGGGATGCAGAAAGCAGAGTTGCGTATCACTATCATCGACCGAAGCTGAATACATAGCACTGGCCGAAGGATGCCAAGAGGCAATCTGGTTAAAGCAGGCGATAAAGGAGTTTACGAATTTAGAACCGAAAGTGGTTATGTACGAAGATAATCAAAGCTGTTTAAAGCAGCTAGCAAATCATAAATTTAGCAATCGAACGAAGCATATTGATACAAAGTATCATTTTTTAAATGAATTGTATGAAAATCAGGTTATTGCATTAGAGTATTGTCCGACTGAAAAAATGATAGCTGATATGTTAACCAAGCCGCTAAATAAAGTAAAGCTAGAACATTTAAGTACCAAGGGTGGTCTGGTTGACTGATTGAAAAATAATTATAGTTGCGAGGGGGTGTTGGAATATTACATTCAACAATAATTATTTTAGGTTTAAAAATAGTCTTCATGCGGTGCCTGAAATTAAACATAAACATTAGGTCAGCATTTATGAGTTCGGGTAACTCAATATCGAATGTTTAACTGTTCAAATGTCGTTGAAATAAAAATAGGTTATTTAGCAAGTTAGTCTGAAAGATTATACGTTAGAATACACATCTTAATTTCTTTGTACGTAATTTAGTTGTTATACAGGGTATCAATAAACTCGTATTGTCCTCAAATTGTATCTTTAATTATTTATTCTCCCAAGTACTTCGAACAAAAAGCTACTCGACCCTGCGTTATTCTTTGTCTTATATCTTTATCGCTTCTTCCATCCCAATCTATTTTACTTCCTAAATAAGTGAAGTCTTTAACTTCCTCCAATCCTTTCATTATCAATTTGTACTTTCGTTTTTTCTTTTCTTTTTTACAATATTGTATGTTGTATATAAAATTATACATAAAAAAATTGTGATAATATCCATGATATTAACATTTGCTTCTAAAGTACCTACGTGCCGTGTTATTTAAATCAATCAAGAGTACGCTAAAGAAAATTTATAAATGTAGCCACAAAATAAAATTTGGATATATAAAAACCTCCAAGTGACATTGTCGTGATTTCTATTAGAGAAAACCTGACACTTATGTTTTACAGAGAGGAACTGCCTAAAAAGTTTGATTCTATGCCAATATTAAATTTTTCGAAAATGATTTTTTCAAAAATCAAAGAACAGATGGCAAAATAAAAAATTATACTGGACATACTTTCTAAATGAGGTGTTACTGCTACAGAGTTGCAGAAAAAAATAATTTTCATTATTTTTTATTTTTCAAAAGACACCACAATGCTTTAATTAACTAAAATATTATGTTTACGATTTAATATACATAATATTTATGACTAATTATTATTCTTTTAGATCTCTCAGCCCTTCAGCACTCTCACTGTTTATAACAGCCATGTTCTTTTAAAAACATAAATTAACTCTAAAATTAGTCCCACCCAGTACATCCAGTTGCTTATATTTCGGCAAACGTAAGTATCTTATTACATTTTTTTCTCAATGGTGCACCTATTTAATATTTATATTATTAACTGGCATTAGATGAGGTGACTATACGGATAAATTTAAATGAAGACGAAAGCATAAACATGGACATAGTAATCAGAACCATATACATAAATAAAACATAAAACTAATTTCACTATATGAAGAAAATATTTTACTAGAACTACTATAAATAATTTAAAAATACAGTGGGTATTATTTACTCCGGGAATTTTAATCTTAACTGTTAAGTTGTAAATATTATTATGTGTTAATTGCATATTCAGCCCAATAAATATAAGTTATGACTTGATAAATCATCACATTTGTATTTTAAATCATATTCTGATTATTATCATAACATAATTTAATCAATAGTCAGAATAATAATATCACAATTCATTTTGATCTTGCATATTAGATGACTTAGGTTTTGGCCACGATATAAACTAATACTAATTTTTATGAAAATATTACATAAAATATAAATCATTATTTATACCTTCAATGATTTATATAATGTCCTACATATGTATGTAGGACATTATATAAATCATTGAAGGTATAAATAATGACTTATATTTTATGGAAATGTTTTGTGAAGGGAGCGAAGTTTCAAAACAATGTATCGTATGTTTATAGACTTGAAAATGCTAATATAATAATAACTTAATTTGTGCTGAATGATTTCTAATGCAAATTATACTAATTCTAATGCAAATTATCTTTAAAAAATAGTATAATTTTCAATACTTATGATATGATATACCTACGTACATATTTATTATAAATTATGAAAATTATTTTTAGTGCGACCATTTGCTGTGTGATAAATGTCTTCATTGTATTATTTAAGTAGGTGTATTAATTAATGTAATAATTAAATATGCTCTAAAACTTAGATTTTGTACTTAAAGACAAAATATGTATAATTTTACACAGATGGAAAAATTCAAACATTTTCACGTAACATGCAACATTAATAAAAATCCAGTTTCTTATCGGTAAACTTATATATAACATGTATTGCCCATACTGCTTCGGGCTAATTTATTTTCTTATTACACAATTATATAATAGAAACGAAACATAAACTATGAGTTTTAACATTTATAGTTCCCTGCTATATTTATATAACATTTTACAGTTTCCCTAAGAACAAAAAAATGCTTTGAAGAGTTTTTGAAAAATGAATTTGTTCCATGGGGCTAATCGTACAGTAACAATTTTGTAGACAGTTTTTAGTCGCTTATTTATTATGCACTAACTTTTACTTCCATCTCATTTTTTGCTATATTTCCCCTAATTATTATTTAAATCAAGTTTCGAATTGCGTTCTGTACTGGTAATTCTTGGAAATTAAAATCACTCTTATTGTAGGGTTGCTACAACAGTTCACGCACTGACCGGGATATATTTATCGAGAACTCGAAAATAGGTATACATGTTATGCCGATTCTATGAAATGGTCAAATTAAGTATTGTTTTCTTTCCAGTGCATCAGTTTCTCGAAAGAAAAAATTTCGAGAAAATCTATTTATAAACTCTTTTACGTACGATATTTCTTCATATTCTACTCTTTTCCTGTAGATAACTCACTGTTTTCTCAACATTTTTCCATTGCGGTGGTACAACAAGAGTTATCCATGAAAATATGTCAAAATGATTTAAGTCTTTCATTACGTACTGTAAATATGGAAAAATATTTGTAAATCTTAAGTATAATTGACTCCGCATCGACAGAAAGTACATCGGCTGACGTCGATGTTGTGTTATGTAAGATGTGAGCTGAACAACCAATGTCTTCGATATATCTTGATAATTCAGTTTTCAATTTGTAGTGAACAATGTTTGTCCCATGCCTGCCTGTCTCATCCCTCAAAGTTAGTATTCGTATTATCTCCACTGTACGCAATTAGCTTTGTCAATGAAATATTTAAATTATTTAGTGTATTTATGCAGTATGTAACAATAGTCTCGGATGTTTCATTTTCCAAAGAGTCTAATTTCATTAATTTTAACTGCATACCTTTTGTTTCCGAGAAATATTGCACAAGAAGAGGAAACAACTTTTCGGTATTGTGATTGTTTGAATCTATTAGAATTCCGTAGAAAGGAATCTTCTCAATATTTTCTCTTGTTTTTAGCACAGAGTGTGACGCCAATATATTCTTCATTATTTCCGTAGCTTTTCTTCATGCTGTTGACTTTTCGCAGCAATTCTTGAACCTGGATAAAAAGTAGCGTTCCATTTTGCATTGCAGTCAAGCAAATTAAAGGACCGATGGTGATTATTAACTTTGTAAGCAGTAGTTAATTCTGCTGCATACACTAAATATCTTCTGGTGTGTTTTCTTTAACCATAAATGATTAAATATCTCTTGAAGTAGAAGCTGCCGATATTTTGGACTTTTGATGTGGTCTTGTATTGAAGTTCTACCACTGTGACTCACGGAAATAAATAAATTACATATTGTGCAGTGGGTTTCGAAATCACAGTTCCCTTTTTTTTATAAACGATCACTCTTTGGTATAATCATGTGAGAAATGACACTTTCGTTTTGGCATTTTTAACCACTTCAAAGTCGAGGGGATTAAAAAAATGCGGGTGGGGCGGGGGCAATGCAGGCAGCGATTGGGCTGGGGACAGTGGCGTGCGAAGCTGGATGGAAATACATCCTTCTTTCGTTCACACTCCGCGTTACATTAGTATTTTATCTTTTCGAAGATTTAAATCATAGTACCTACCTACATATGTACATCATCATGAGGTCATCAGTCCTAAGACTGGTTGGACGCTGATCTCCAGCTTCTCCTATCTTGTGCTAACCTACGCATTTCGCTAATTGTGCTACATATGTACGTGATATTATAATTAAATTATTTCAACTAATGTTTAACAAATTTGAATGATATTATCGGGGAAAAACATAAATAACAGAAAGGAACAATAATGTCAAATGCAATGAAAATGGTGTTAATGAAAAACTTAAAAAAAATTAGAAGTGAAATTAAGTTGTAAGGATTTTAATTCAGTAACATGTAGATCCTCCACTAGCTCTTATCACCATTTATCTGGGCATGCAATTGATCAAGTGATGAATGATTTCTTGAGAAATATTCTCCCATTCGATAACAACTACTTATTCCCTAAAATTCATTAGGGCAGATATGTGGTGCTCATCATTTTAGTATACTCTTAGATGCACTATGGGGTTCATATCTGAACTTCTTAGTGGTGAGTCCATAGTTGGAATATTTACAAATTGAAGGTAGTCCAGTACCTATCTAATAACGCGCGACCGAGCGTTATACTGCATAAAAATGAATTTGTCCACGACAAATAAGAAAAATGATATCACATATTCTTTTACGATGTTTTCTACGCAGAAATTTGCATTCCCGGATCTCCCCCATATAGAAACCAAATTCGTGTCACCGTCGAAACAAATTCCTCCCTAAAACGTTATTGATTCACCAAGATATGGAATCCTCAGAGATATTGCAGGCAGCAAACCTCTCTCCTGGCCTCCACCAGACTCATTGACGTCCTTATGGTAGATTAAAACTTACTCTTGACTTGTCTGAAAAGAAAACTCGCTTCCAGTCTGCAATGATCCAATTTACGCGTTCTCTTACAAAACTCATCTAGTAACTCTATGTTTTCTGGTGAGAAGTAGTACAATAGCTGGTCTTCTACTGTCCACTCGTCCTTCATTAAGCCCTTTCCTGATCGTCCGTCTAGAAATTGCTACATTTCGAGCTGCTGCTAGGGCTCTGCTTAGCTCTAAGCTGGTATAATCTCTGTTTCTTAAGGCTACATGCATAAAATATCGCACATCGCTTGCATCTGTAGACTGCTTATGACCTTGTTCTGGGGTTCTATAGTAACTTCCAAGTTCATTAGGAGTTACTTGTTGATTGTTTAACTTTTAACAGATTAGTCACATATCTGGCTAGTACGTCTCTTGTTAACCAGAGTTACCACTTCATTTCTTCATCTTCTTTTAAAGTGCGTGGACGATTTCTACTACTCTAAATTTGTATTGGAAAAAGTATTTCATTCCCTGGATAATATTAAATTTAAAAAATTAACATAACTGAATTTTTTGCCTTTTACATAGGACTTGCACCTTGACGAAGTTTTAGTGCAAACTAGAACGGGTGGGTCGGCTTGCGCGTTTTAATGATTTAAGGAGCCGCACCATAGGTTTAGCCATAGTGGGGGGGTCCTTATTGAAAAACCAGACTAAGACAAGTCCCTGAAGGAGGGCAGCAGCTCTTTCAGTAGTCATAGTGGCAGAAACCGTGGGGGTTGGTATGGTGCTATGACACACACGACTGCGATGTGGAAGGCAAGAGGAAACCACAACATTATAATCCTCAGAATAGCTAACAGAAAGCTTATCCCAAATTAATGATGGCGTCTCCTGGGGCAAAAAACACCGGAGGTAAAATAGTCCTTCGTTCGGATCTCCGGGTGAGGACTGTTCCGGGAGACGTGATCGACTGCAATAATAGTAAGAAGTGTAGCATTTCACGAGTCGGAGCGTGGAATGCCAGAAGCATGAGACAGGCAGGGAAGCTAGAGAATCTGAAGATAGAAATGGATAGGTTAGGATTAGATATAGTAGGTATAAGTGAGATGCGCTGGCCGGAAGTAGGAGATTTTTGGAGCGGTGACTATAGGGTAATACACACATGATCGGTAAATGGAAACGCGGGAGTACGGATCGTTATGCGGAAGAACGCAGGACAGTGTGTAGATAGTTACCTACAATACAGCGAGAGAGTAATGATGGTTAGGTTAGATTCGAAGCCAGTGAAAACAGTAATAGTGCAAGTATACATGCCTACTTCTAGCCACAGTGAGGAAGAGTTAGAAGCCGTTTATTCGGACATAGAGCAGGTAATAGGATTTGTGAAGGGTCATGAAAATTTAATAATAGTACGAGATTTTAACGCAGTCGTAGGTGAGGGGAAAGAAGGAGAATTTGTAGGTCCTTATGGATTAGGAAACAGAAACGAGAGAGGTAGCAGACTGATAGAATTCTGTGAGAAGCACAAGATGGTAGTCGCGAACACATTGTTCAAGAATCACGTTAGGAGGCGCTACACATGGAAAATGCCAGGAGGGATAGACAGGTATCAGATAGACTACATTCTGGTTAGGAAGAGATTTAGAAATCAAGTAAAAGACTGTAAGAGTTATCCAGGAGCAGATGTAGACAGCGACCACAACTTGGTAGTCATGAAAGCTAAATTCAAATTCAAAAATCTGAAAACCCGGAAGGATAAGAAACGTATAAATGTAGACATATTGAGGGATCAGAATATGAAAGATAAGTTCCAGAAGAAAACAGATCAATTAATAAATAAGGCGAGTAAGGACGAAATCAAGAACGCAGAAACTGAGTAGGAGGGTATCAAGAATAGTCTAGATTCCGCGGCTACGGACGTTTTAGGACACGATAAAAGGGAAGCTAGAAAGCCCTGGATAACGGACGAAATCTTAAACTTAATGCAAAAGAGACGAGGCTACAAAAACAGACGAGACGAAGAAGGACTGAAAACTTATAAGTCAATAAAGTGGGAAATCATTAGAAAATGTAGAAAAGCGAAAGAACAATGGATAGAGGATAAATGCAAAGAAGTAGAAGATAAATTGCAAGTAGGTAAGACCGATGAGGCTTACAAAATAATTAAGAGGAACTTCAGGGATATAGGAACAATAAGTAGAAACGTTAGGAGTCAATCGGGGGACATACTGATCGGAAGAGAGGAAAAAGCGGATAGATGGAAGCAGTACTTTATACGAGGGTCAGGAATTAGGAGATATATTAGAGGAAGAATCTAGCATCGATAGGGAAGATGTAGGAAAACCTATATTGAGAGAGGAATTTGAAATAGCACTAAGGGGGCTAAAGAATAATAGAGCGCCGGGTGTAGATAAAATCCAGGCGGAAATTTTGAAATGTGCGGGACAGAAAGTAGTAAATAGGATGTTTGAACTGGTAAAATAAATATACGAGACGAGCGAGATGCCGGAGGATTATAAGAGGAACATTATCGTCACTATACCGAAAAAGAGAGGAGCAGACAAATGCGAGAACTTTAGAACGATTAGCCTAACTTCCCACGCGTCAAAAATCTTAACTAGAATAGTGCAGAAGAGGATAGAAAATAGAGCGGAGGAAATACTAGGAGAAGACCAATTCGGGCTTAGGCGAAATAGGGGAACTCGCGAAGCTATTCTGGCGCTAAGAGTAATGTTAGAGAAAACAATAGAAAAAGGAAAGAACGCTTATATAGGATTTGTAGATTTAGAAAAAGCTTTTGATAACGTAAGATGGGAAAAAATGTTCGAGATACTAAAGAGCGCGGGAATGAAGTATAGAGATAGGAGAGTAGTACACAATCTATATAAAGAGCAAACTGCTGTTATAGAAGTAGAAGGGGAAAAAAGGGAAGTAGATATTAGGAAAGGAGTAAGACAAGGATGTACGCTATCACCACTAATTTTTAATCTGTACATCGAAGAGGCGATTAATGTGGTAAAAGATAAAGTGGATTTCGGGATTGTACAGGGACAGAAACTAAAAATGCTGAGATTCGCGGATGATATAGCAGTATTAGCATCTAGTAAGGAGGAATTAGAATCGGTATTGAACGAAATGGAGGCAGTGTTGACAGAGGAATACGGAATGAGGGTGAATAAAAACAAAACTAAAGTGTTAGTGTGCAGAGGGCGCGAGAGCAGAGCAAAAACGAAAGTACAAATTAATAATGAAAGATTGGAGGAAGTTAAAGACTTCACTTATTTAGGAAATAAAATAAATTGGGTTGGAAGAAGCGATAAAGACATAAAACAAGGAATAGCGCAGGGTCGAGTAGCTTTTAACAAAAAGAAAGCACTTTTATGCTCGGGAGTAATAAACTTAGAAACAAGGAAGAGATTTTTGAAAACATATGTATGAAGCACGGTACTATACGGTTGCGGAACCTGGACGGTAGGGGAAGCCAGTAGGAAGAAATTAGAAGCTTTTGAGATGTGGCGTTACCGAAGAATGATGAAAATACCATGGACTGATAGGGTTAGAAACGAAGAAGTATTGGAGAAAGTCGGCGAGAGAAGTATGTGGAAATACATAAGGAAGACAAGAGATAGAATGGTAGACCACTTGCTGAGACATGGGGGAATAGTCCGCGATATTTTGGAGGCAGAAATAGGAGTGAAGAAAGGCAGAGGTAGTCCTAGATTAGACTACTGCTCGCAGATAGTAAGGGATGTAGGTTGTAGCACAATTAGCGAAATGCGTAGGTTAGCACAAGATAGGAGAAGCTGGAGGTTAGCGTCCAACCAGTCTTAGGACTGATGACCTAATGATGATGACAAATTACTTTAAACTGCGTTAAATGTATTCTTAACAAACAATTACAAAGTGTTATTTTACATCTTCAAACTATTGCAATTGTTTATTACTAGTGACAGAGGATATCGTAGGCCACCTACTTTAAATGTTTTAAGGATTTAAAACTTCAAAAACTTATATAATTAAGAAATAATAAAGAACAGAGAAGTAATTAAGTTTTGCTAAAGCATCAATTTTGCCCAGAAGTGTATTTCAAACGCACTAAACAAGACGTACAGAAAATGTGTATACTATTGAATAACATCTTTACATTTTGAAGTTTGTAAATACTCTACCATTCTATATTATACCATTTTAAACTGTTTATAGGAAATTTTTCAATGTGTAAATTGAATACCTTGAAAAAAAGTTAAGGACTGGATAAGCGACTTTCTTCCGCAAATGGGTCTAAATGTATATTGAACTTGATTTGAAGCTGTGAATAGGAAAAAATATATAGAGTCCCTTTGTATGCATTTATTATATAATATTGGCGTGAGCTAAAAATTTCAGGCAAATTAGTAATGATAACTATTCTGCTGTTAATAAAATCAGCATTAAATTGTGAAATGTTTAAATCAGAATTCATAATAATATTTTAACAGATTTATTACAATAAATCTAACAAGAAATGATTTAAGATACTTACTAAAATTAGAGATGGAACGTTTAAGACAATTACCATGCAACGACATCAATAAGAGTAATTTTTTTTTAATATTTGTGAACTCAATATGTATTCAATTTTAATACTATACTATTTTCTTTTGCTATTAAAATATCACATTAATACCCCTCACCAAAGTATTTACTATATAGGCTACTTAAAAGTAATTATTTCATATAATACAAATTCGATATAATAATTCCTGATATAATTTAAATATTATATTCATATATACGTATGTCCATATATGAATTGATTATCAATCTATTTTAAATCACGCATGAGCCTGTCATAACATCTACAAAAATAATAACAATACAATTCAATACGACTTAAAATAATAGTCTTTCCAATTTATCTGTTTACATTAATTTACAAGCACAATGACTTGACAATAGACCACCATAAAATTTAATCTGTTCTGATTAAACGATACAGAATAGGTCACATGTTAACTGGCACAATTTAACTGCATTGTCTACACTCCACAGATTCTGCACTTAAATTAAGTACATAAAAACAAGAGTCCGCATGACATCATAGTAAAGTTGAGGCTTATCAATCTAATGGCATTTTTGTGTAAATATAATTTGATGGAGACACCGGGAGCTGCTTTCACAGTTTCATTTTAATTTCATATTGATTTCTATTCGTTCATTTCATGCTGCTATAACGAGGTCACTAATTGCTAGTTAACAGTAATATGTTCTCTTTATCGTAATAGAAAATCAGGTAGTAAATTTTTATTTCCCTTATATTTTGTGTATTTAAAAGAAAATTTTATACTACCTACTTGAGAATGGAAAATAAAACGATCCGATTTTATTTACGTCTACAAGAAAATACGGTCTTACGTGAGATTGACAATTACAACTGCTTTTGTGGATATTATTACTGCAGTTATTTATTTAAATATGTACATACAGTAGTACTTCACATTTCAAACTACCCATGCCCATTATTTCTTTGAATAAGAAATACCTCTAAACAAAAATCACGTCAATTTAGATATCGACGGGGAAGTTTAAAATCATCTTATTAGGTTTCATTTCTTTACCCCCAGCCATCCCATTTAGAAAAAGTAAATGACACTCCCTATCTTGTAATATATTCTTTTTAAAGTTTTAAGAATCCTGATTAACTCCGTTAAAAAAACTGAATTCGGTTGACTCGGTCTCCTAATAAAGGCAAAAATAAAACAATTTAAATAAAATAAAATAAATTAATGACATAAATTTACTTTTCACAACACCATTTAAAACCTTTCTTTCATCACGATTAACTACTCAAAATTCCCGCCATAAATAGAATTACAATCTATTCCAGAGTTCTTGTCGAACGTTTTGAAATGTGCCTTTAGTAATTAGCCTGCATATGTATGTAATCCTATTTCTTAAGTATTGAACATTCTGGAGCGAAGTTTTTAATACAATTGTTTTCAAATAACCTGAGAGAAAGAAATTCAGTGGAGTTATATACATACAAAGAGCTGGCTGGTCATTCTGGAGGGGCTCTTCTGTCAATTTATTTGTCGGGAAGTCTTTGATCTATCCATTATCGAACATATAATGCATAGTGTGATGGTGTGCCATGCTGTTGAAAGTATGAATTTTATTCATCTAAAAATCGGATTTCTTCTTCAACGACTTCATTTTCTAAGGGCTATGCTATGAGAGGATCGACTTTATTTTACATTCAAGTACAGAGTACACCAGTTAATTTTCTTCAATCAAAATAGGTTGCATTATTTTATTACACATAATTCCAGCCCAGACTTTGATTTTTTGAATAGAATCCTTTCGAAACACACATAGATTATATAGATTATCATTGTTTCAGTATCTATAGATGTCATTTACAAAGCTGTTAAGAAAAAGATGTTATTTCGCCACTGAAACAAGTATTTTTTTATAAAATTCTGGTCATTTTGCATACTCACAATCATTATTTCATAAACTTGAATCCTTGTATCTTAATTATCTTCGCCGAATTGTCAAAGAATGTAATTTTGCTAAGTAAATAACTTGTAAGAAAATAACTTGTTTTGTTTTAATGTTTTGTGTATGAAACCAAATGAAATATTTATTATCTTTTGGAATTGTGGTAGAAGCAATAGTGAAATGGTCTAGATGTGTGCTGTGTCATAAGAACTCTCCGTTGCTCATTTATTTTATTGCACACGGAATTTTTGCACAAGGTCAAGTGCATATTAGTGTTCCACATTGTTGTCATTTATAACAGCAAAAGTAAAAATAATTTCAGTTATTTCTTGTAAAATATACATAATTATGAATCATATTACGTTCATAATTGAATTCTAGCTATTATTAGGAAAAGTTTCTAAAATACAATTAGCGTCGAGTAAAATAAATACTTTATTTAAAATATTTATCTCACTTTGAATAAGAGTAAAAGAAGTGTTAGAAAAAATTAAAAGAAAATTAAAAGTTATTTTTGCTTCTATCATGATAACGGGTCAAGTAAGAAAACATTCTCAAATTCAGACTCGCATTGGAAATATTTGCAAAAATTTTTGCAAATATTTACGGATTGGAAATACGGATTGGAAATATTTGCAAAAAATTTTGCAAATATCAAATAGATACGGGGAGTTTTCTGTAAGCTATATCATATACATTATTGATCTTATTCCAACAATTATTTCTTTTTGCTAAAAATTTGACGATTCTGAATAAAGCTGGTTGGACAGGTGAAAAATTCGTTAATACTATATTTATACGAAAATTAAACATGTGTCTCCTCCATGTGCTAAACGACGTAAAAGAGATCTGGATAACTAATTATTTGATAATTGTTAATAAATAATGACTGATTACCTACAAAACTATTTCAGGATTATTACGTCTCTAATTCTCTTAGAATTCGTAAATTTTACGTGTGTAGACGTTACGTCATCACCAGTGAATTTTTATCTTTGACTAATATTGATTTTTGACAAATTATTATTGAATAGCGTGACAAAGAAATGTGTAATGAAAAAGAGAATTCGAAATTCCATAATCAGATAAATCAGTTTTCGACAAGACTTTTAGATATACAGAATACAGTATCACCGAATTTTTGAAAACTTGTCACAAAAATATGAATTTTGTATTAAGAAATAAATCGCTTATTAATACTCTTCTTGAAATGTTAATTTTAAGAAGTATACATCACATACAATATAGGTACATACATACAAATATATGTACATACAATATACGTAAAATAAACACGGAGACACAAGAATTGGAAATTCAATCAGCTGAGATAATAAAATACCTAGGAATATTAAGATCTTAAGATATTAAGACCTTGCTAAATTTAAGTACTGCAAATAATACTTTGATACACACCACCTGATACAAAATAGTGTAGCACGCTTTAGTGAAGTCCCAAATAATGCATACAATACTTGTAAGAAAATGTGAAATAGTACAAAAATGGATTTCAAACATAATTTATCAAAAGAGATGATATCCTATTATAATGATATCCTATTCCAAGAATGTCGAAGCAATGGCATGCGTGCTATTGATGACACGTGACCAGAAATTGTGGGTACGACATTAAATTGAGGAATTGAGGTACCTAATCAAAATAAAATACCTTTAAAAATCATGATTTTCATCGAAATTTGAGGTCACAGTAACATAGTTCATCATGAACGGGTTATCGGTGCCACATAAATTTTGTGATATTTTTATGGAATTTTGTGAGAGAGATAGACTTCACCCGAATTTCTTTCCGGGAGTGAACGGATGCGGGTGGAAGGGAGCCCGTTCAACTATCCAGAGGTTTGGATTTACATGAAAGGTAATAAATCTTAAAGAAATAGAAAAATTATCAGGCATTATAAGCATAAATGCTAATATAAATAAACAGTTTTAAAACCTTAAAATGGACTTTTCCGTACGTAGAATATCTCTATTTCGAAATTGAGTAGCCGACAAATGATGAATAAGTGTTTTATGCGACAGTTTTACTTTTTTCAAATAGTCCATCATCGTGCTTTCTCATGACCCATGGACAGGGTGGGATGTGTCCTATCCACCTCAAAATCAATAGATGTCGTCTGGTAGACGTCCCTAATCAGAATTAGTCGACACCCGATTGATCTGACGCGATTTAATTGAGTGATCGTGCTAACACAAAAAATTTCTCAAATAGTCCACCATTGTACTTTCTCATTCTCAGAGTGTGTTCTATCCACCTCAAAATCAATGTATGTCGTCTGGGAGACGTCCCCAATCAGAATCAGTCACAACCCGATCGATCCGACACGATTTAGTTGAGTTATCGTGCTAACAAGAATAAATGCTAACGACAACGCCAACTACAACGACAACGATAACGACAACAACAACGACACATGCACAGCAAAAATTTTTAAAAACCATTTTCTTTTGTTTTTAGGCCGAAAAAGGAAAAAAAATCCATTTTTCTTTACACGATTGCATTACTTTTCCGCTAGTATAGTTGAGTGCAGAAAAGTTAAAAGACAATTTCATCGCTTGAAATCACGGTTTTTGTGTGTAGTTCTGATCTTATTTCATAAGTTATCAACCGATGAAACTCCGCAGTTACAATGCTACTGTTTGGAAATTGGCTCCAAAATCTTATACAAGTTCTTCTAATTATGAAAGGTTTGGAGATGGATATCGGCGTCCAATTATACAATTTTTGTCTAGAAGTCGATGTTAAGCGGATCAAGCACGTCGAGATAACTTTGACAGATGCAGCGAAAGAGACACGCTCTAACATAAAATGTAGAGAATTAGGAAGAATATTAAATATAGAAGGGTAGCTTTATAATCCTGGGATAGCATATTAATGGTGAATTTTTTTAAACAGTCGGATTTCATGTCTATAATACATATATTTCAAAACTTCAAACGCGTTTTTCTCGAAACATGATTTTCAAAACGGCACGCAGCATAACTCCAACAATTTTCATTCTATTCATGCGAATTTTTAACAGTACCTTTAAAATCATATCTTGAAGTGAAATACTTACGGAATTTTCGCTAAGTTACCTAATTTAAACATTATTGATTAACAAATTATTGCCCTTTTTAGCGAAAATTTAACGTTTTCTATTTAGATATTCGCTAATCACACAAAAATCAATATAATCAAAATCCCCTACGTATTTCACTAGCTATAAACATGTAGATTAAGTGATTTTTTTCCAGATTGAAATTTGCACCAGTTACACTGTGTGCTGCAGAACGCCTTAAACTCGACACGTCTCGCGAGAATGGCTCCAGTGTCGCCATTGTTGAATATTTTTTGATAATAATTTTTCGTATTATAGCTAAATATATGCCTAATAACTTCCTTAAATATTATTATCTTATCACCTTTTCTTCCATCCAAAAAAAAATACCAAAAAAAGGCCTTTTCTTAGCTTATTATAATGGTGTTCCCCATAAATTTACAGAAATGGTAAATGTTGAGGCACCTATAAATAACTACATGAATTAATATTTCATTTTTAGCACATTAATATTACTTAATAAAGTAACAACATAGTTATTTGTTTAGAAAAATTTTTACTTTTCTGCACTCCACTATAAGCGGAAAAGTAATGTAATCGTGTAAAGAAAAATTGAATAAACAAATTTTTTTTTGGGTTTATTCTTCGTTTTTCAGCCTAAAAACAAAAAGAAATGGTTTTTTTAAAAATTTTTGCTGTGTGTGTGTCGTCGTTGTCGTCGGCATTTTTATTCTTGTTAGCACGATAATTCAACTAAATCGTGTCGGATCGATCGGATTTTAACTGATTCTGACCGGGAACGTCTCCAAGACGACACTTATTGATTTTGAGGTAGATAGGACACACCTTGGGTTGCCATACGTCCCGGTACACCGGGACATGTCACCGGTTTAGAACCCTGGCCCCGGTCGTCCCGCTTGAGCTACTAAATGTCCCGGTGGGAAGTCCAAAGTATCGGCAGCTTCTATTTTAAGATATATTTCATCATTTATGGTTAAAAAACACACCAGAAGTTTAACTACTGTTTACAAAGTTATTGATCACCATCAGTCCTTTAATATGTTGGACTGCAATGCAAAATGAGCGCTACTCTTTATCCAGGTTCAAAAATTGACTGCCAAGCAGTCAACTGCATGAACAAAAGCTACGGCAATAATGAATAATATATTGGCGCCATACTCTGTGCTAAAAGCAAAAGAAGATATTGAGAAGATTCCTTTCTACGGAATTGTAACCGATTCAAGCAATCACAATACTGAAAAGTTGTTTCCTTTTCTTGTGCAATATTTCTCGGAAACAAAAGGTATGCAGTTAAAACTGATAAAATTAGACTCTTTGGAAAATGAAACATCCAAGACTATTGTTACATACTGCATAAATACTCTAAATAATTTAAATATTTCATTGACAATGCTAATTGCGTATAGTGGAGATAATACGAATATTAACTTTGGTGGACGAGACAGGCATGGCAATATTCACTACAAATTGAAAACTAAATTATCAATATATATCGAACACATTGGTTGTCCAACTCACATCTTACATAACACAGCATCGACATCAGCCGACGTACTTTCTGTCGATGTGGAGTCAATTGTACTTAAAATTTACAAATATTTTTCTATATTTACAGTACGTAATAAAAAACTTAAATTATTTAGTAAGGAAGCGGATATAGTGCATTCCAGTTTAGAGTCTCATTCCAGAAGTAGGTAGTTGTTCTTGTTGCCGGTGATTGAACGTATTTTAAAGTTGTGGGAACCATTACGAGATTTCTTTTTCGGTGAAGCCAGAGACCACCGAAAGCGACAGTTGATTTCTTCAATCACCCATTGTCGCAAGTTTACTTCCTCTTTTTACATAGCCAGCCATTTTTATTTGAAAAACATATAAAGAAAATTGAAAAATCTAATATCACTATCATAGAAGTAAAATAACACATAAATAGTCGTGGACAGATACTTTCAGACCGCGCTCAAGGCAAATTTTTAAGAATACAAAGTAAAATTCAATATAATAAGTTGAAGATGTTGCCTCAACATTCAGATTTATTAAAAATATTTGACAAAGAAATCGTTAATTATTACAAAGCCGGCCTGGAATATTTACAACAATGGAGTCGCCCACTAGTACAATTTGACATATTTTCATGGATAACTTTTGTTTTGCCACCGCAATGGAAAAATGTTGAGAAATTAGTAAGTTATCTACAAGAAAAGAGTAGAGGATGGAAAAAAATCGTACCTAAAAGACTTTATAAATAAATAAAAAGATGATGAAGCTTGGAACAATAAAAACATGCAGACAGATTGTTACTTTTCTTTCGAGAAACAGATGTGCTGGAAAGGAAACATTACATAATTCGGCAATTTCACAGATTCGGTATAACATATATACCTATTTTCGAGTTCTCGATAAATATGTCCTGGTCAGTACCTGAACTGTTATGGCAACCCTAGATACACCCCACCCTGTTCATGGGACATGAGAAAGCACGAGGGTGGACTATTTGAAAAAATAAAACTGTCTCATAAAACAGATATGCCGCATTTATGTGTTGATTTAATTTTTCTTGGCCACTCAATTTCGAGATAGAGATATTCTACGTGCGGAAAAGTCCGTTTTAATATTTTAAAACTGTTTATTTACAGAATAAATGCGTTCTACATTTTTCCATTGCTTTTATTACTTTTAAATTTCATGTAAATTAGCCTTATGTGACAATTTAGTCAATTTTCTGAGTTTTAACTTGGGATCAAAGCCTAATGTGCCGAACATTACATAGAATAAGTTCCCTTGATAAAGGCCGAAATTTTCCGGCATCATTAGCAACACGCAATTAGAATTACATCGCTGAAGTAGCAGCCGTGTAAGTTAATGGATGAGTAAATGTGTATTCACGCGACGCGACGAAGAAAAATCAAACGGCGAATAATAAAGGATCTGCTGACTGGTCCATTTATTTCATCTACCATCGTCACGTAAGTTTTATCATTAATATAAATTAGTGTATTGTCCGTATGGTTTACAGACAAGCTCTTTTGCGGCGTGTAATATAACGTTACAGTTTGTTTTAGAAACAAGGGAGCAGGTTTTGAAATTGCACATTATGAGGTCGCCTGACTTGACTTTATGCTATCTTAAACTTCAAAGCCAATATAAAACGATTTACAGATAAACAAACTGTGCCTCCCATCTTATGTTATCTATCAGATACGTTATGGGTATTCAGCATCTTTTGTTTTACATTAAATGGACCATTGTTTGGAACCGATAGCAATTCAATAATAATTATGGCTACAACGAATCAATGTATAAATAGAACGATAATGATGAGATGATGAATAATAAACAAAAAGGAGAAATCTAGCTGACTCGAAGGCGTCACCTAGATAGTGCTCGATAATCGAGTAAATTGCAAGAACAGGTAAAGAAAAACTAAAAGACCGAACAACGATTTTTATATACTGAATCATAATTTATATTGCTATTGATATAATTAGTTTAAAAATGTAATGGTACTGAAGTAAAAAATTAAATACTAAAACTCCATATATTAGAAACAATATAGATATAAAGGACTATTACAGGATTATAAATAGTTCTCCAGTAATACTTTTATAATATAAAACAGTTCTCTTGACCATAAAGTAATAAAATGAAGTATGCAGTGTTTTCTACATAACAAGTTTAATAAACGTTTTTCATATGCCCGTAAACATTAAATTTTTAAATTTTTATACAGAAAGTTGTTACTAATAATCTTTTTAAGTGTAATGTAGGGAACCTACATATGTAAGTGAAAAATCTGAAGCAAAGATGGACTATCCATTCAATTAGAAATCCATACTGCAACCTATTGGAGAAACATCTTGAGATGTGGCAGTTGTTGAGTAGGTGTGCACACTGCATTCCCACGGAAAACGTAATCGAGCAGATATGCCCGATTGTTATGTCTCTTTATTATGATGAGTAATACTTATATGTAGTAAATCTTGTGTGTGAACGGAAAAGAAACCAGGCCAGAATTTAGCTAGTCATCGAAAAGCAACCGCCACAAACTCCTCACTCATAAAAGGCCTAGCTTTAATACCCATATTATATAACCTCAAATTAGAGATGGATATAATATAGGGATGTTTCAGGGGGTATACTTATATTTACATGTAAGTTTAATCACACAATTGATTTTTATAACACATTTTTTATATTCATATATTCATGTTTGAATAAGATCACCTATTAACCTTCAGACAAGCGCGCCTTAAACCTGGATATGAGATTGCTTCCGAGCAATCCGAATAATCCGTGGCGAGCAATTTTTTTGTTTGAATACGTATCCATCTTTTTTAGCAACATCGAAAAGAATGACTGTTGGAGATTACAAAAATAAAAGCAACTCATGTATGTAATCAAATACGTCCTATTTCCTATGACATATTTATGATGTTTATATAATTCACACCAGGGCCAAGTTGCCGGCGAGAACCACTGACTAAAGAGTTGTAAACACACGATCTCTGTTTCTTTGTAATCATTCACATATAGATAGTAATAGTATAAGCCAAACCTTTATAAAGTTCACAGGACAATAAAGACTGCGTGAAATAATTTTGTGTTGTTTTAACCCATATTCCCAACAGGTTATGGGCCCAGTCTCGCAAACAAAAAAGTAAACAGTGAACGTGCGGGAAGGACCTTGTGCGAGTTTTTGTGGATTCCAAACGTGACATAAAATGACAAGTGAAAAGGGCACAAAATATAACATTAAGCCTTTTAACGGTGATAACTATTTAGTGTGGAAGTACCGATTACGTTCAATAATTGAACAGAAAGGTGCGTTAAGTGTACTAGATGGAGAAGTGCCAGACGAAATATCGGATGAATGGATAAAATGGGAACGATTTACAAAGGGTCAAATAATCGAACATTTAGATGATTCCATGCTGGGTGAAATACCAGATGGAGCAACGGCGCGGCAGATAATTGAACATTTTAATTCCACGTATGCATGTAAGAATCTCGCCACCCAGTTAAATGTGCAAGATAAGCTTTTCAATTATAAACTGAAGCCTGAAATGAGTTTAAAGAAACATTTCATAGAAGTGGATGAAATGATACGAGACTTGGTTGCCTGTGGCACTAGTGTAAATGAAATGACAAAAGTATGGTATTTTTTAAACACACTACCTCACTCTTATGATGGAGTCATTACTGCAATAAAAACAATGTCCGATGATCGTCTTACCTTAGCATTTGTTAAAAAGTTGCTGCTCGAACACGAACAAAAATTGAAAAAGGAAAGTGCTGACACCAGTTCCAAGGCACTACAATTTCAATTAACTACTCGTAATCAATTCCAACGGAATTTTAAGCCACTTAATAAAGCACATTGTTCTCGTAAATCCCATTCAATACCAAAATATAAAACTGCTAACAAATGCTTCTTTTGTGGCAGAAGAAACCATGTAAAGAAAGACTGTTATTATTATAAACAGCATCTAAAGAGACAAGAAATGCACCAACAAAGGAGACCGGAACAATCTCGTAAGACCAGAAAATCCCCTGAACTTATGACTGCTACAGTACCCTCTCAAGAACAGGAGACTAGTTTTGCTTTCATGATGCATACTGAAAGTAAAACAGAGCAAGCCAAAGGAAAATTGCAATTTGTATTAGATTCAGGAGCTACGGAACACCTAATCAATGACCTGAGTTTCTACAAAGACTACAAGCAATTGAAGGACCCCATTAAAATTTCAGTTGCGAAAAAGGAAGTGTGTATTAGGGCAACACATGTGGGCAACATTGAAGTTATGACCAATATGGGCCATGTGGGAGTTCTTCGCAACGTTCTATATGCTCAAGAGGTTCCATTAAATCTACTGTCAGTACGAAAAATGCAAGAAGAAAATGCATCACTCAGGTGAAGTACTTGCAAAACTAGGCGATAAGACCATCATGACAGGTAAGCGCATAAATGAATTGCATATTGTACATTTTACTGTTAAAAATGCGTTGTCAATAAATGGTCAAGCGTCCTTAAGTAGTCTAGATAATAAAAATAAACTATGGCATGAACGGTTAGGACATATAAGTAAAAATAAATTTGCTCAAATTAAGGCAAAAGAACTAGCCGCTGATAGTAACTATTTAAATGCAATAAATCCCTTAGAGTCAGTATGTGAAGCTTGTATAAATGGCAAACAAGCGCGACTTCCATTCGCAAAAGCTAAAAATAAAACTGATATTCAAAGACCACTGTATATTGTGCACTCGGACGTATGTGGTCCGATTACTCCAAGCACAATTGATGACAAAAATTATTTTGTTACTTTTATTGACGAATATACTCACTATACGGTAACATACCTGATGAGAAATAAATCAGAAGTAATTACGTGTTTTAAAGATTATATAAACAAAAGTGAGACTCATTTTAATTTGAAAGTGTTCCTCTTGTATTGTGACAACGGTCGAGAATATTTATCTAGCGATATGAAAGAGTTTTGTAAACAAAAGGGGATCACATATCATTTGATGGTGCCATACACTCCAAATCAAAATTCAGTGGCGGAGCGTATGAACAGAACATTGACAGAAAAGGCGCGTGCAATGGTGTACAGTGCAGGTTTAAATAAGCGGTTTTGGGGCGAAGCAGTGTTAACTGCTACATATTTGACAAATATGACCCCATCAAAAGCTATTAAAATACCAAAGACACCGTATGAAATGTGGCACAATAAAAAAACCAAAATTACAGTTTTTAAGGGTATTTGGCTGCACTGCATATGTGCATAATAAAACAAGAAAACATAAATTTGATGATAAATCAGATAAAGGAATTCTTGTAGGATATGTACCAAATGGCTACAAAGTATTTATTACAAAAGCAAGAAAATTTATAGTTGCTCGAGATGTAATTTTTGATGAAATACATTTTAAAACATCAAGAAAGGAACTTGATGAAACGATCGAAATTGATAGATATTTAGGTGAAAATGCGGGTGACTCAGTACAAACTATGAGTACTGAGGAGCTCTCAGAGGAAGGGGGTGATAAGGAAGAAACCGCAGATAATATCCATCCGGGTAAAACAGATCAAATAATAAAAAATTGCAATCAAACCTTGAATAAACAATGTGTCACTGATAAATGTAATCAATCAAAAATTAGTACTCAAGAGTCAGGTGGGAAAGGTCAAACATCTCCAGCAAAAGATGTCCCTGAACCAGGTAATAAAGATCTGTGTTATCCTGTTTCTTCCAAGCTGAAGAAAACAGATAAAATACAGGATGAGAGAAGGAGCGAAAGGCTAAAGACAAAATCGTCAAGTTCATACAAAGATCGTGATTTAGAAATAAACAATATTTTAAATGTTCGCACTGTAGATGACATAATTCCTGCAAGCTATCAAGACATAGCTGAGAGTAAAAACAAACTTAAGTGGGAAAAGGCAATTAAAGAAGAGCTTAACTCTTTAAGTCAAAATAAAACGTGGACGTTGATACAAAAACCAAATAATGTTAACATAATTGATAGTAAATGGGTGTTTACAATAAAACATGATGAACATGGCAATATGACAAAATATAAAGCACGACTGGTAGCTCGCGGTTTTAATCAATTGTATAAATTAGATTATGATGAAACTTTTGCACCAGTGGCGCGTAAGTAAGTACTTTTCGATGTCTCTTAGCTTTTGCAAATCAGTATAACTTATTAATCCACCAAATGGACGTAAAAACAGCCTTTCTAAATGGTGATTTAAAAGAGGATATATTTTTGAAAATCCCTGATGGTATTACTATTAAAAATGATAATTTAGTATGTAAACTAAACAAGTCATTATACGGCTTGAAACAAGCCGCTCGATGCTGGTATGAGTGTTTTGATAATATTTTAAAACAACACGGCTTTATAAACTCATCGGTAGAGAAATGCTTATATTTTCGAGATCAAGGTCAGGTAAATAAAAATATTTATGTCATTTTGTATGTAGACGACATTATAATTGTAACACAAGAAATAAATACAATGAATGCTTTTAAACAATTTTTAATGTGTACATTTCAAATGGTTGATTTAAAAGAAATAAAATATTTTTTTGGAATTAGAATACAAAGAACGGGAGCTGAAGTATTTCTAGACCAAAATATATATTTAAAATCAATTTTAAAGAAATATAATATGAGCAATTGTAATGCAGTTAGTACGCCAGTACCAACAAAATTAAATTATGAAGCTTTAGAGTTAGATGAAGATTGTGGAGCACCCTGTCGAAATTTAATTGGTTCTTTAATGTATGCAATGCTATGTACACGTCCAGATTTATGTACCTCACTAAATATGTTAAGTAGATATCAACAAAAATCAAACAAGGAGTTGTGGCAATCCTTGAAGCGTGTTTTACGCTATGTAAAAGGTACAATTGACATAAAATTAGTTTACAGAAGAACTAACTTTGTAAAAAAAAAAAAATTAAGTAGCTACGTTGATGCAGACTGGGCAAATAATGAAACTGACCGACGAAGTATAACCGGATATGTCTTTAAACTGTTTGATAATTGTACGGTAACCTGGAATACAAAACGGTAGAGCTCAGTAGCTGCTTCGTCAACTGAAGCAGAGTATATGGCCCTTTTTGAGGCAGTAAAAGAGGCTTTATGGTTAAAATCTTTATTAAATAGTATAAATATTGAAATACTAGATCCAATAACCTTGTTTGAAGATAATCAAAGTTCTATTGCAATAGCCACAAATCCTACAAGTCACAAACGCGAAACATATAGATGTTAGATATCATTTTACTCGGGAGCAAGTAGAGAACAAAGTAATCTGCCTTAAGTATATTTCCACAGGAAACCAGGAAGCGGACTTATTCACCAAGTCGCTGGCAGGCCCTCGTCTCCAAGAATTGCGACGCAAGTTGGGACTAATGGCTGATGATGCAAATATGGTTTAACTAGGTTTTTGTTGGGGTTTTCCCTAGTTCGTGCAGTTAATGCTGAACCATGTTCAAATTCCTCGTAAAACGCAGGTCCTGTTTAGTATAAGTTGACATTAATTTTTGAGGCGGTGTGTTGGAGATTACAAAAATAAAAGCAACTCATGTATGTAATCAAATACGTCCTATTTCCAATGACATATTTATGATGTTTATATAATTCACACCAGGTCCAAGTTGCCGGCGAGAACCACTGACTAAAGAGTTGTAAACACACGATCTCTGTTTCTTTGTAATCATTCACATATAGATAGTAATAGTATAAGCCAAACCTTTATAAAGTTCACAGGACAATAAAGACTGCGTGAAATAATTTTGTGTTGTTTTAACCCATATTCCCAACAATGACTATTAAAAGGGATAGTAAAAGAGTTTTTCAGTATTAAAATTATGCGCAGTTTTGTGATTTTAAAGACACGCTCTCCCAAAAATAATTGACTTTTGAAAATTTAAAAATTATAATTAAAACAGGCCTTATCTGATTAAAAATATACAATTAAATTTGCTGCAAGGATTAGAAAAAAACCCAGAAAAACGTAATCAAAATACCTCGTTATCAGTACATTCTAAACCTAAATATTTCCGGAGTTGTAAAAACTTGCCTCCTGGTAATTACTTCGGCAGTATATCAGCCAGTATCAGTCAGTATATCAGAAAGCTCTGATTGTCGGTAACGCTTTAAGACTTCACGTGTCATACTAGGAAGGACATAATTGTTCTTGAGACCAAATATTCTTTCTCAGAGACTTAAAAAAGTTTTTGAGAGAATGCCTTCACCTCGCCTTTATTTGTATATTAAAATATGTATGTAGTATGCGTGAATATATTCCCGAAATATTCATATCGAAGGAATTTGTCGTTTATCTTTACGCGTGATGTCCAATAAATTATTTTTTTTGCTAAGCAAATAATTTACTAGATCAAATGGGGTATACCAACTGTCAGTAGCAAAATTCCTGTTATTATTTTCTCCAGACTTGACCAACTATTTCATCCCATCGAGGAGCGTATTACAAACAAATCAGAGCCATTCTTACAGTTGTGCAATTGGTGCAAGTTTATCGGTTTCTTTTTGCTAATATTTCGTCTGAAGGCCATCAAAACGGAGACACCACAGAAAGAACACAAATCACTAGTCGCTCATAATGGCTCATAATATTTCTATACCAGTCCCATGAGACTTCCCTTGTTGTGGACTTACAGTCTTTATTTCTTTAATTTATGCGTAAGGCCCGAAAACAAAAATATTTATATATATATATATATATATATAAATATATATATATATATATATATATATATATATATATATATATATATATATATATATATATATATATATATATATACAGTGCTATTCAAAAGTCCCCTCCCCCCCTCTTATCTTTGGAAAGATTATACATAAACTAGTGAAATTTGGTAACTGAATATTAAGGGTTGTAAACTTCCCTACTAGTGATGATAGATGACGTATGCGTCAAAGATGACGTCACAAGGTCATTGTGACCAGTAATTTTAAATGGAACCCTATGGCAAGCGACACCTCTTTTAAAAGGTATCGAAAAAACCTATTCAATGTCTATCGTGTCTGTTTACGGCAGTTTTGACAACTGGCTTTCAAAAACCGCAAAGCTGTGATGAATTAAATCAGTTAATAATAAAATTTAAAATTCAAACTCCGCCACTGGATAGTTGGGTAGTAAATAATCTGACGTTTTTGCAAGTCTCCCCAATTTGATGTTTTTTAGCTGTCAAAGTTTTTATACACTTAATAATTTGTGTATTGTTGATCGAACGTTTAACTGTTTTAGTACCTTGTGGTAATTTTAAAATATTTGTACATTCAATAATTTGTTAAACTGTTGTGAGCTGAACGTTTAAGGCCTTCAAGAAGAGAAATGGTACGTGTTTTAGGTGATAAAGTAGCAGCGATCCTAATACTTGGTGAAACTAGAGAAAATATTCATGCAGCAGAACGCATTTTTAATGAAAGGTTTCCTGATCGCCCAGTTTCGAGGACTTATTTGAGAGAGCTTCTTCGTAAGTTTAAAACAACGGGTAGTATTAATGATGCAAAACGATCTGGTAGACCACAAATTTCTGATGAGAAAAAAATTTATATACTGGCAGAAGTAATAGTAAATCCTACTTCTTCAACAACTCAAGTTGCATCAACCTGTGAAGTCAGTCAAAGTACAGTGCACAGGGTGTTGAAAAAAAAAATTCACCCATACAAATTAAAAATGGTTCATCAACTCTCAGACGACGATCCAGACCGAAGACTGCAATTTTGTGAAAATATGGAGACTAAAATTAACCAACAGCCAGACTATGTCAAAACAATTTGTTTTAGTGACGAAAATACTTTCTATTTAAATGGAAATGTAAATACATAAAACGTGAGATATTGGAGTGACGCAAATCCTCACATGTTTCGTGAAACACATACTCAGTATCCTGCGAAGATCAATTTTTGGGCAGGTATACTGGGAAACCACATCGTTGGGCCTGTTTTTTTAAATACCAACTTAACCGGTGAGGTGTATCTGCAGATGTTGCAAAATGCAATAGAACCGTTAATCCTTGAAATTTTGGAAGATAATCAAGATGAATTCGACATTTTGGAAATAATATTCCAACAGGATGGTGCTCCTCCACACTATTACGGTGCAGTAAGACGGTATTTGGATGAAGAATATCCTGGTAGATGGATTGGACGACGAGATTCAATGGAATGGCCGCCTCGATCACCGGACCTCACACCTTTAGATTTTTTTCTGTGGGGGTATCTTAAATCGAAGGTTTACGCCACTCAGACTGACAATATTGATGTTTTAAAACAACATATTGTTACAGAATGTATGGCTATTTCCGCAGTAGATGGAAGTAGATGGAGCTCACTTCAAACAATTACTATAAGTAGGTACTGATTCTTGAATCTGTAATTAAAATTATTATTCAAGTTTACTGATTACTGATTTAATCCACCAAAACTACCATAAATACAAACAATATTAGTATCATTGAATACGTTTCTTCGATACCTTTTAAAAGAGGTGTCGCTTGCCATAGGGTTCCATTTAAAATTATGGGTCACAATGACCTTGTGACATCATCTTTGACGCATACGTCATCTATCATCACTAGTAGGGAAGTTTACAACCCTTAATATTCAGTTACCAAATTTCACTAGTTTATGTATAATCGTTAAAAAGATAACAGGGGGGGAGGGGACTTTTGAATAGCACTGTATATATATATATATATATATATATATATATATATATATATATATATATATATATATATATATATATATATATATATATATATATATATATATTACTATCTTATTTACTATAATATTCAATAAGGACGTTCGATTTTTAAACGTAAATAAAGCAAGTTGTGGGTTAGATATCCACTCAATTTTATTTAATTTGAAATAATATTTTATGGCATTAAGTATATACATATATAGCGTCAATCAAATGTCAGCCGCCGCTTTGCTCGGTTGCATGTATTCGGGAGGTCTAATTTTCGATAACTTTGTCGCATAATCTCGCTGAATTTTCTGGATGGCATTCGTTATGTTGACTTTGAGGGCATCAATTGTTTGCGGTTTATTCACATAGACCTGCGATCTAAGATAGCTCTAAAGGAATAAGGCTAATGGCGTTAAAACGCATGATCTCGGTGACTAGGCCCCGTCGCTGCTGCGCGAAATAACCATGTCCTCAAATCGCACGTACAGAATATCCATCATGGCATGCGCTGTGTGCTACGTAGCGCCGTCCTGTTGTAATCACATATCGTCGGTGTCCATATCATCCAGTTTAGGCCACAAGAACTTGTTATTATCGATCTTATCAAACCGGTTGACTCGAATTTGGCCACTAAACATCGAATAGTCGACTCGGCGACACGATTATTGTGAGGATAAAAATCACGTAATGCGCGGAACGTTTCTCTAACGGAGCACTGACTTTGATAACAAAATTTGATTATTTGCACACGTTGTTGAATGCTATAATATTCTATGGTGATTTTCCATACACTACTTAACAATTCACAATAAATTTGAAAGATGTTGCTTTAACAACATGGCTGCTATAACCTAACAAATTTCGAGCGTCCCTATTAAAAGACCCTTTAATAATGTCAAGAATTTTTTAAGAAACATTTTCTTGTAAGAAGCATCTGTCTCGACAGTTCTGGCGGCTCCTTTATTAGTTTTCCTTAATTTAACAAAGAATGATATAAACTGAGACGGGCGTTTTCCAGTTCATATCCATCTTTAATCAAAGTAGTTGTTGATATCTCGCTATAGTAGATCACTAGAGCATCATTACTGTAATTATTACGCGGAGAAGCGTTGTAATATTAATAATAAAGGCAATTTTTTGTATACGTCTGAAGATATTGCTTAATATAATGTGCAACTTTCTTTAAAATATTGTTATATGCAACACAAGACATTTTAAGTTTATCCTATATACGATGCACTTGCATCTAAATATTTTCTAAATTTTCTTTTTTAAGATCATCTCCGCATCAAGAAAAACGGACCTCAAAAATTTAATTTTTTTTTTAAATTTCAAAAGTTTTGAATAATTTAGGCAAGAGTTTTAAACAACATAGAACTTGAGAGTTCTGCAGATTTTAGTCTAGTCTTCCTCTTTTGTCATAAATACTCATTATTGGTAATAATTAATTAGTAATTATTGGTAATCAAAAAACATAATAATGTTCAAATGTAAGCAAGCAAAGAATATTTACCAAAATTATTTCCGGAATATGTTTCTAAGAGGTAATGTAAAGTAGAAATACTAGTTAGGCAAGAATGAATCAATTAGAAAAATGTTATAACGTAAATGTTATAAAAAACGATAAGTCAAATAGAAATATGCAACTGATTTGTCCTCAAAATAATTAGAGGCTATGTTAAGGTTCATAAATTAATGGCGCTAAGACATCCTCTTTATTGCCTCTTAACATAACACCCTGTGGCATTCTTTTATTTTGAATAAAAATAAAAACAGTTGAAAGTAAAAGGAGCTGTGTCTATCATAAAAAATTCTTATTCAGAAAACATGTAGGAGTAATTGTTATAGAGATGTTACAATAATTATATACATAGCTACTGCAGAGTTGTTCAAGAATAAAAGTAGTTTTAGTTTTAATACTTTGCCGTAGTATTTATTAAATATTAGTTCTAGGTTTCAAATAAACGAAATTTCATCTTTGTTAACCGTTGTTTCTATGTTAATAACTTATTTAGAAATGATATTTAACTAACAATACTACTCAATATCTCTATCACCACAAGACTGTCCCTTTTCTAGTTGATTCCGGTCTAATAGTTTATTTTCAGTTATTTTTTAATGTGAATAAATTAAATGAATGTATTAATGTATGTTTGCAATAAAGTGGAAAATAAGTTTCAATGAAGTAGTAAGTTTCAATGAAGTTATTATTCTTTGATGATATTTATTTCCAAAGACCAAACGTTTCGAGAAGTAACAGGGTTTTAACTTGCCATTCTGATAAGAAAATTTATAAGAACATTCAATTTGGCATATAAATAAAAAATAAGTAATGAAAGTAATTCTTAATTCGTCTTTCCTTAATGTTAAATCCCATAAATATTAATTGCCAGTTCACGTTATATTATTGTAAGTTTTGTACGAATACCTGAGTACAATACTCGTATATGTATTAAAAATTTATAGTTTCTGATGGTTAATTATTTGTTATTTTTTAACTCTTTGATCAAGTTCGACTTACTTAAAATTTCGCACACGATCATAACCTAATTTTGGCATTTAGATTTATGTATGTCCATTCCTTTATATTGCTTTAAGCACATACATATGTATTTAAAAAGAAGTGTGTGTTTATTGTTATTTGAAATAATAGAGCACTATATTATTCCCAACATGTTTAACGCTCATATTTTTAACGCATATATCAAAGAAAATCCATCATATTATTTCTTCAAAATCATGAAGCTAGTGTTTGCATGAGTTATGAATAAATTTTATCATTTCACAAATAGACCCAACCGAATTGCATAAATTAACGGTCCGTCCTTTGTAAACAAAGACTCCAGTGATTAATGTAGATTGTTCAAACCGCATTATTAGTTTAAGAAACATCGCCACAAAATATATAGCCGCCTCTTTGTTATTAAAGTATTATTAGGAATAATATTAATTAAAATTAAAATAAGGCTAAAGCGATTATAAGGATAAGGGCTGATGTATACGTAAATTGTTTGGAACGATTCTGAATCGTTATATCCTTTAAACCTCAAAATTTTCATATAGAGGTGGCCATGGTATGGCACATACTAATACGCATTCATACATAATGGATTCAAAAGCTTCAAATATAAAACAGTTGATAAAAGTTTATATATGTACATATGTAATCTAATATTAAAGGAATTATGGGAGTGCAATGCAGTAGTAGCTCTTCTGCACTAGGATTTCTGAACAAATTATAATTAATACAATATTTAGAATTGTAAATCGAAATTCTAACTCCGACAATACCCGTCCATATGTTTAACTTTTGTGAATATTAACTGAATGTCTCATTCATCAAGTAGGCTAGAACTGTAGATACTGGGTTATTGGTAGATAAGTCAGTATCTACAGTTCTAGAAAACAGTTAATAAAAGTTTATATATGTACATATGTAATCCAATATTAAAGGAATTATGGGAGTTCAATGCAGTAGTAGCTCTTCTACACTAGGATTTCTGAACAAATTATAATTAATACAATATTTAGAATTGTAAATCGAAATTCTATCTCCGACAATACCCGTCTATATGTTTAACTTTTTTGAATATTGATTGAATGTCTCATTCATCAAATAGGCTAGAACTGTAGATACTGGGTTATTGGTAGATAACTCAGTTTCTACAGTTCTAGAAAACAGTTAATAAAAGTTTATATATGTACATATATAATCTAATATTAAAGGAATTATGGGAGTGCAATACATAAAACAAAGAATAGCGCAGGGTCGAGTAGCTTTTAACAAAAAGAAAGCACTTTTATGCTCGGGGGTAATAAACTTAGAAACAAGGAAGAGATTTTTGAAAACATATGTATGGAGCACGGCACTTTACGGCTGCGAAACCTGGACGGTAGGGGAAGCAAGTAGGAAGAAATTAGAAGCTTTTGAGATGTGGTGTTACCGAAGAATGATGAAAATACCATGGACTGATAGGGTTAGAAACGAAGAAGTATTGGAGAAAGTCGGCGAGAAAAGGAGTATGTGGAAAAACTTAAAGAAGAGAAGAGATAGAATGGTAGGCCACTTGCTGAGACATGGAGGAATAGTCCGCGATATTTTGGAGGCAGAAATAGGAGTGAAGAAAGGCAGAGGTAGGCCTAGATTAGACTACTGTTCGCAAATAGTAAGGGATGTAGGTTGTAGCACAATTAGCGAAATGTGTAGGTTAGCACAAGATAGGAGAAGCTGGAGGGTAGCGTCCAACCAGTCTTCGGACTGATGACCTAATGATGATGATGGGAGTGCAATGCAGTAGTAGCTCTTCTACACTAGGATTTCTGAACAAATTATAATGAATACAATACTTAGAACTATAAATCGAAATTCTATCTCCGACAATACCCGTCCATATGATTAACTTTTGTGAATGTTGATTGAATGTCTCATTCATCAAGTAGACTAGAACTGTAGATACTGGGTTATTGGTAGATAACTCAGTATCTACAGTTCTAGCTGTTCAGAATGCCATTTAAATAAAACGTCTTCCGAAAATAAAATTTATTTTCTTAAAAAAGTGGTATTCATGTTCTTGCATATTTTTCTGTATTAGTCTACCTTCGTGCACTGATGATACTTGTTGTCGATCAAAATCTTTGAGCTGAGAAATTCGACATTTATCGAAAATCGATTTTCACGGACGGGCATGAAAAACCATTTAAGCCATTTTCGTCGTTTACAAGTCTGGTACGTCCAGTTTTCTTTAAATCTTTAACAGTACAATAGTCTCTAAACTGTTATTCAATCTTGCTTACTGTAACTTTTATCTGGATATTTATATATGTATTATTGAACATATATCAAACTAACACATTCAATATTGTATTGAACGTACCTCAAACATAGATGTGCATTCAGGTTTTATTACCGAATTATATCATAATTAGTATTTCTTCTCTTTTATTGTATGATAGTATATTTATTTTTTTAATTGATTTATATGTACATATATTAAAAGAATTATGAGAGTGCAATACAATAGTAGTAGAAAAATATATTTTTTTAGACAAATTATTAATATATAATTTATAATTCTATAAATTATGATCATGACTGATTCCAATATTTTATTCTAAAAGTTCTAATATTCATCAATATACAGTTCTTTATCTCAAACCAGAATTTTAAAATTGTATTGATTCTCATTATATATCTATCTATATTTACTAATCGGCTGTTTTCGTGCGTATGTCACAAAATTCTTAGGTCGATGTACGAAATGCTGTTCGTTCAGATTTCGGCATTTTGACAAAATCAATATAGTAAATCGACCCTTGCGAATAACGTGGTAACTTTTGTCTTTTGATCTGAAGCCTCTAGAGGCATGCTCCGGAAGTTCTTTCGATATGGACGAGGGGACGGCGCAATATTATTGCGATTTGATTACTCGTTATTTATGCTAAACTGCTTCAGCAAAATCTCAAAATAAACTCAATATTCCTAATATTGTATATTGTTGGTCAATATTCTCGGACATAGTATTTTCCAGTAGAATTGTGTAGACAATCTCTTTCTTAATTATAGCAATATGGTACTGGAGTAGGTTGGAACCTTTGGTGTGAAGATAACACTAACATAGTTTTCCACAAAACACCAAAACATTATATACTACACCCTACAGGAGTGTAGTGTATAGTGTTTTGGTGTATTGTGGAAACTAAGTTAGTGTTATAGCAATATGGCATTTTTTATACTTTTTTTTTTTCCAAATAATGACCAAAAAATATAAATACTCGTATTAAAAATAAAAATTCTGTATTTGCCTGAAAACACGGTTCTATATTAAGATATGAGAACTATTATTCATAAGCACCTTAATGTAATTAAAAATATAGAAAATATTAAAAAATATAAATAATTACCTGAATAAATTACAGAATGAATAATTAGAAACAATACTTAAGAGTAAAATAATTATTGTTCAAAACTGTAACAATAATATCTTAAGCACAACTGTTAGAAGTTGCCATTCACACATTATTGAAAATACTCTGATCTATTGCTTGCGTGTAATACCGCATTCCTTTCTTCAGTTTACCTAGATTTTTTGGTTTTATAAAGTCTAATTTTTTTATAAAAAACTTATTAAGTCTCCCTAAGGAAAGAATGTAATAGGGTTCTTCTTTCTCTAGTCTAACCCACTGCCCAGAAAATAATTCATTTTGATATTGCCGGACATTTCTTGCGTGTAAGGGGGGAAGGGGAGGAACTCCCTCTGCCTTACATTTTGTTGAAACCAAATTGTTCAAAATTCTATAACTCCGATAATACCCCTCCATACATTTAACTTTAGTGGACGTTGAGTGTATACTTGATTAATCAATTCAACGTACCAGTATCCTAGTACTGCTCATCAAGAATAGTAGCAAGTCTCTATTGGACCGCCCACGAGGTGCGCAGTAAATAGCCTGGTCTAAGTAAAAAGCCGATTGCCACCCTCACTCTTTCTTCTAATACGCATACATAGAGAAATTTCACCTTTTTCCTTCCATTTCTAATGAGAAGTACCTACAAATACATTTGTTCAGAACGTTATTTAAAGAAAACTTCGTCTCGTTTTAAAATAAAATTGATTTTCTTAAAAAAGTGGGGTAGATAGTGAAATATGCATGTCCTTGCATATTTCTTGTATTAGTATACCTCTATACACTGATGATACTTGTTGCTCTTCGAAATTTTAGGAACTGAAAAATTTTACATCCTATTTGTAAGCATTTGGGGTCATCGAATGCCGATTGAAACTGTTTTGGCATTTAGAATTTGTGATACGTCCAATTTTCAGAAAATTTTTAATAGCGCCATGCTCTCTAAACTTCTGTTCAATCCTGCTCCCTGTAGATTAACTTAATCCTTTATCGGCATACGTATATTTATATATTTTATTACTGAATATATACGAAGCTAATACATTCAATATTGAATTTAACATACCTCAAACAAACATCGTTGTGCGTTCGGATTTTATTAACGCACCTTATCATACTTAGTATTTCTAATCTTTTTTTTTTACTTTTTCCGCACTCCACTACATTAGCGGAAAAGTAATGTAATCGTGTAAAGAAAAAGTGAAAAAACAACATTTTTTTTGGGTTTATTTTTCAGTCTAAAAACAAAAAAAATGGTTTTTAAAAAATTTTTGCTGTGTGTGTGTCGTCGGCATTAAAAATTCTTGTTAGCACGATAACTCAACTAAATCATGTCGGATCGATCGGGCTTTGACTTATCCTGATCGGGGACGTCGCCCAGATGACACCTATTGATTTTGAGGTGGATAGCACACACCACCCCCTCCCTTGGGCCTATTTGAGAAATTTCTTTTCTTAGCACGATAACTCAACTAAATCGTGTCGGATCGATCAGGTTTTGACTAATTCTGATCGGAGACGTCTCCCAGACGACACCTATTGATTTTGAGGTGGATAGGACACACCCCACCCTGTCCATGAGTCATGAGAGCACGATGGTGGACTATTTGAGAAATTTGTTTTGTTAATACGATAACGCAACTAAATCGTGTCGGATCGATCGGGTTTTTAACTGATTCTGATCGGGGACGTCTCCCAGACGACACCTATTGATTTTGAGGTGGATAGAACGCACTCTACCATGTTCATGGGTCATGAGAAAACACAATGGTGGATTATTTGAGAATTTTTTTTGTTAGCACGATCACTCAATTAAATCGCGTTGGATTGATTGGTTTTCAACTGATTCTGATTAGGGACGTCTAGCAAACGACGTCTATTGATTTTGAGGTGGATAGGATACACTCCACCCTGTTCAGTGGTCATGAGAAAGGACGAGGGTGAACTATTTGAAAAAGGTAAAACTGTCGCATGAAACAGATAAACAGATCATTTTCGAAAAATTCTGTATTAATTTTTGCTCAGAAAAATTAAAGAATAAAAGGAAAATAATGGTTCTATATCTTATTACGTCGAATAAAATTGTCGTCGGAACGTGCTTTATATCCTTTCGCTATTGGCTAAACGTAAAATTACCTGGATCAAACACGAAATTGTTAATTCCCTTACGTTTTATCCAGCTAATAGTAGGTAAAACTAGCTTTATCCAATATTCCACTTTAGCCGTAACTTACATATATACATATAATAAAAGGTCATTTACAAGATTTTACCAGAAAAATATATTGTTACTTTTAAAAAAATCAAGGATATTATCATATCCGAATTTGAATAGCACTATTTACGTTATTAGTACACGAAAATGCCGGCAAGCAAATAATAATATAAATAAAACCGATGTGTCCGAAGATATTACTCAATAAGGCACACTATTGAAACTATGGAATTTATTTTAGCCTTTTCTAGACGCTATCCAAGTTTTCTCGTTCATCAAATTAATATAATTTTACGCAATGAAATTGTAGTACCACAATTTCTACTATTCCATGCCACGTAAGTAGATAAGATTTTAGCAAACATGTTATAACTAGGAATCGCCTAGGCTTTATTCTCTAGGAGATTTCTAGAAATAACCTTTTAACAGTGTAGTTAGTGTCTGCTAGATTTTTAACAAAAAGTTGATATTATGTGAATATATGTGTGTTATTTCAAATAAACAGTTTCAAAACCTTAAAACGGACTTTTCTGCACGTAGAACATCTCTATCTCGAAATTGAGTGACCGATAAAAAATAAACCAACACATAAATGCAGAATATCTGTTTTATGCGACAGTTTTACTTCAAATAATCCACCCTCGTGCTTTCTCATGACCACTGAATAGGGTGGGGTGTGTCCTATCCACCTCAAAATCAATAGATGTCCTCTGGCAGACGTCCCTGATCAGAATCAGTTGAAACCCGATAGATCCGACACGATTTAATTGAATGATCGTGCTAACAAAAAAAATTCCACCATTGTGCTTTCTCATGACCCATGAACATGGTAGAGTGTGTTCTATCCACGTCAAAATCAATAGGTGTCGTCTGGGAGACGTCCCAGATCAGAATCAGTCAAAACCCGATCGATCCGACACGATTTAGTTGAGTTATCGTGCTAACAAGAAATTTTAATGCCGATGACAACGACGACACACACACAACAAACATTTTTTAAAAACCATTTTTTTTTGTTTTTAGGCCGAAAAACGAAAAATAAACCAAAAAAAAATTTAGTTTTTTCACTTTTTTTTCTTTACACGATTATATTACTTTTCCGCTAGTATAGTGGAGTGCGGAAAAGTAATAAATCTAACGCATAAGAATTATTATTTTTAAACATTCGGAGAAAAGACTGGTCATTTCAACTTAAATATTCGAAGAATATTTAAGTTGAAATGTTTATATTAGCATATAGAGGTCAAAAATTTAAAATGAATGGTAACATTTATCTCAGATTAACCAATTATGTACAGACGTCAAATACATTGTAATGATAAAGTCATACTAACGAAAACAGATTGATTTCGGTACATAAATTCTATATTCTATATCAGAAAGTGTTACAAACAAAATTATCTGGTTGCTAAAAGTAAATTGTTATTTCTGATTTAGTCAAGTTCCCAAATATAAAAAAATAAACCAGTTAAAAGTCACAATTAAGTTGAGGATACCGCCAGTCGCTCAAGCAAGTTGAAAACAGACTAATTAATGGAGCTCCGTGCAGTTTCCTGTTCTCAGCTTGTGCAACTGTATGTCAATTACACACCGCTTTAGTTAAGTGGTCATCCACTTGCGACTTACATTTTTATCTCAGCAATTATTACTGGTCTCTCTACTTTCTGTCCTGCTTCTCTATTACTCTTTCTTTCGCAAAGCATAATGATGTTCAGATAAGGTTGACGTAATGCAGGACCATCTGTGGCAAAAAAGTGGACTTACGTGGTCCGAAGCATTAATTCTTTATATAACGAAATGAATCTAAACATCAAAATTGGGGCTGTTTACTTGTAAATCGATGAATGCACTTCCACTTTCTCGGTGAATACTATTATATGGTACGGATTTCAATTTAGTTTTTATGCTGTTTTTATAGGGTTCGATTGGTGTTTAATGAAATGGAGATAGGTTGAGGAACGTAATAAAAGACTTTGTTTCTCCAACTGGTGTTCGAATTGAATATAAAACGCAGTTTAATCCAGCCGAAGATTTGCTGTGAGAAAAAATGGTCTTAAAATAAGTCTTTAAAAACTCGGCATTCGACTAAGTTTAAATACAGTCGTTTATTAAGATTATATAAAATAGGGTAATGAGTTTTATCACTGCTCTCGCTAAATTATCGTCCATTACTCTCAATTTTTTTTAAATAAACGTAATTGTAGACAACTTAAGAGGGTCATTTGGAATTTGTGACAGTGTAAACATTATTATTTGAAGAATATGTATTGTAACCATAAACATGCCACTTTGGTTAAAACTGAAGAACCATACATACCATACGTACATTTTTATTCATATTGTGCACTTACTACAGTTATAAGAATAAGAACATTTTGTAATTTCTTGACGTTTGGAACAGGTTTGGTCGAATTAGTATACTAATGCCAAAACAATGAACCTTAGTGATTCACAGAATTACTACATAAAATTCAAAATCGGTCACACAGCCTAGATCTGGATTCTATAGATTGGAATATTTAATAAGTACATATATCGAAGGAAATTACGATTAGTTGACACATCTACTGTTTCTCGTATGTCACAGCTACCACGCATTGTAACAAAATTGTCCTAATTTCGTCTTTTTTATCCAATGTGAAATTTTCAATGATTAATATTGAGAGAATTAAAATATTTTCTTAATATAATAGAGATAAAATAACTTTCGAAACTGTAATCAATACAAAAATTTCTATACCTTTTATCTGGTATTTTATAGTGGAGTAGAAAAACTCAAAAATAATATGTATGTATATGTAATGGATAATAAGTACGGTATTGCTTACAATTTAACGTAGACTTTAAAAATTTAGGCTCTTAAATTCCATGTTAAATTGGTTTTATTTTTCTTCTGAAAATTTTCAATCTGTGGACATCTTTTGAAAATAAACGCTTCAATTATTGTCGAAACTGAAAGAAATCTACATGCATCTGAAAGGATTTTCAATGATAGATATCCCGATCTCCCTGTCTCTGGAGCATACTTTATGACAGATGCTATAGAAGTTTCAGAGAACAGGTAGTATTCAAGATAAATAAAGAATTGGAACTATTGTATGAAATCAAAAAAATAATATTAAAAAAAAATTGCCCACAAACCTGAATATTCAGAACTAATTTGTGTTACCGATGAATCCACGTTTCTTCTTGAATGGTAATATGAATATTCAGAAAAGTACTGTAATAATATGAATTCTCTTATCTTTTATGAGCGCCATACACAATTTCCAAGAAGTCAACATGTGGGCAGGGTAATTACGTAGTTTGGACCTGTGTTTAAAATTGAAATGTAATGGAAGAGGTGTATTTGGACAGATTGCTGAATGCTATCGAGCCGCTAATTTTTGGGAAGAAGACGCACATAATGTGCGTCCAAAATTTCTAATTAAAAAAGAAAATAAGTAATTAGCATACAATTTCATTGTAGAAACGTGTTCTAACTGTTCCACTCATGATGATCGCTTAATAATATTTTAAACTTTATTCCAAAAAATAAGGCAATAAAAGGAAAATATACAGTTCTAAAATAGTCAATGCATTAGTGTACTATCAAGAAAAAAACAAAATCAACGTATTAAAAAACACAGAAGACCAATTTTCGACGAACACCAAAAGATTACATCTCGATAGATAAATTTTATTTTCACAAAGTAGGTCTATCTGTTATAAAAAAAGTCATGCAAAGATCTAACTGTTTTAATTATAAAGTTAAAATTAGTTATATAAATAACTAATTAATTTATAGAATATAAGTAATGGCATATAAAAATTAAATAAACAGTTTTAAAACCTTAAAACTGACTTTTCCGCACGTAGAACATCTCTATCTCGAAATTGAGTGGCCGAGAAAAAATAAACCACATAAATGAAGAATATGTGTTTTATGCGACAGTTTTACTTTTTTCAAATAGTCCACTACCGTGCTTTGTCATAACCCATGGACAGGGTGGGGTGAGTCCTATCCACCTCAAAATCAATAGATATCGTCTGGTAGACGTCTCTAATCAGAATCAGTTGAAACCCGATCGATCTGCCATGATGTAATTGAGTGATGGTGCTAACGAAAAAAATTTCTCAAATAGTTCACCATTGTGCTTTCTTATAACCTATGAACATGGTAAAGTGTGTTTTATCCACCTCAAAATCAATAGGTGTCGTCTAGGAGACGTCCCCGGTCAGAATCAGTCGAAACTCGATGGATCCGACACGATTTAATTGAGTGATCGTGCTAACAAGTTTTAAAATTCCAACAACGACACACACACAGACAAAATTTTTTAAAAACCATTTTTTTCGTTTTTAAGAAAACCGAAAAATAAGCACTAGAATCTTTTTCTCCATTTTTCTTTATATGATTACATTACTTTTTTGCTCTGGTATAGTTGAGTGTGGAAAAGTAAATTATTCATATGGATATACACTTTAATCAACGGTTTTTAAATCTAATAAAGAGATTAGACTTTTAAATCAAATAGAAGCTTTTAATAAAGCTTCATTTAATAATATAAAGCAATAGAGCTCTTGATATGGAAGAAGACGAAATTTACAATGAAACAAAATATTTTGAGGATAATGTATACCTATTATATAATAATTTGTACAGAAGCTCAAAACGATAATAATAACCTATAAAAATGGGAAATATATATATATATATATATATATATATATATATATATATATATATATATATATATATATATATATATATGTTCGGTTTAGAACGTTCGGCGACGTTGTCCGATTATCTACACTCCACTTCTTCATATCTTCCCACTGACCGTCTTGTAAGTTGCGGGCACTCATGACTTTTCTCATTCCCACTGTCCAGTTTCTCTTTGGTCTACTTCTTTTTCTCCGATGTGCTAGTATCCACGTCATGGCTTGTTTAGGTAACCTAGAATCGATCATACGGTGTACGTGAGCGTACCATATAAGCTGTTTTCTTTCAGTACCACGGGTTATAGTGTCTGTAAGTCCCATTTGTCGAAATACCTCATCGTTTCTTATTCTTTGCATCCTTGATATGCCAGCCGATCTTCTCAGAGCATCCATTTCCGTAGCTTCAATCTTCCTCTTATTTCTATCCGTAAGCCTCCATGTTTCAGCTCCATGAATTAAGGTACTTTTTATTAGGGTGTTATAAATATTAAATTTTCGTCTTTTGTTATGTTTTTGTTCCATAGAATGCCAATTAAACACCCAATTGCTCTTTTTGCTTGAATTATTCTAGCTCGTATCTCTTTATCATCCGTTCCCGTTGAATCAAGCATAGTTCCCAAATACTTATATTCGTTGCACCCTTCTATTGTTTCCAAGTCGTTGATATGTAAGTCACTCCTGTCATTGCTTATGCACAAATATTTTGTTTTCTGTGTGTTCATTGATAGACCCCATTCCTCGTATATGTCTTTCATTTTCCTAGTCATGTATTCTAGATCTTCTTTGTCACCTGCCAGTACTGCTTGATCATCTGCAAACTGAAATGTGGAAATGGTTGAGTTTGATAGAGGTATTCCCATTCCGTGGCATTTCTGTCTCCATTTCCACAGAGCTTTCTTGATGTATATCTTGAACAAAGTGGATGAGATGCAACAACATCCCTGTCGTAAACCCTTTGTAACTTGGAAAGTCCGCGGTAGCTTGTTCCCCACTTTAATTCTGGAATTTGTATATTTATACAGATGTCGTACTGCCGTGATGAGTGTGTGATTGATATTGCGTTCATTATTGTTTCCCACAATTTACATACTGGTATATTATTATCATACGCTTTTATTAGATCTACAAACAAAATATGAGTTTCTTGGTTTGTGGCTTCCCTTTTTTCAATGATTTGTTTCATACAAAATAAATTGTCATTACAGGATCTACCTGCTCGAAAACCACTTTGTTCTTCTTCGTCACAAAATTCTTCTATAAGATTTCGGAGTATTCTTTCATGTAGTCCACTTACCGTGCTCGTTATTGATATGCCTCTATAGTTTTGACAGTTGTCCTTGTTGCCTTTTTTATGTATAGAGTGTAGAATTATGTGTATCATGTGTGCTTCTTCCCATATTCTAGGAACTTCTTGTCCATTTAAACATTCATTAAATATGTAAGTGAGTAACCTAAATAGTTTTGGTGTTCCATTTTTCACTCATTTTTCACCCAATTCAGCGTAGATACCTTCGGGTCCACAAAATTTTGAGCTTCCTGACAGCCCCACTTATGTCTTTTTCACTTATATAGACTCTTTCTCCTTGAATAATTATTATCGGTGTTGTTTATTCCATGTGTTCTCTTCTTGTTTCGGTTAGAAGGTCTTGGTAATGTTCAGTCCATTGTTGTATAAGTATTATTTGGATATTAACTTTACCTCTACCTGTGTTTTTTACGGATTTTATAAATTTCCAAGACCGTACATTTTCTACCACCAATATATGAGTCAATTTATTTGCATTTGTTGTCCCACATCTCGTTTCTTCTGAAGCTGATTGTTCTTCTTGTTTATCTTTTTACTTCCTCATATTCTTGTTTATCTTCTAGCTCTTTAGTACCCATCCATTTCATGTAACGTTCTTTTTTTAATTTAACGAGATCTTCTATATCTTTGGTCCACCAAGGTTTATTGCTCTTTCTGCTTTCTTTTATTCCTAGATCTTCATTGGCTGCTTTGTATATGCTTTCAGTAACATTTCGGTAAGTTTCTGAGAAAGATGTTTTTGGTTCATTTAAGTATCTATCCAGTCGGCTTTGATATATATATATATATATATATATATATATATATATATATATATATATATATATATATATATATATATATATATATATAGTGCTTTCTTTCGTTCAGCTATCTAGATTGTACCGTGGATAATCAGCCTTTTCTAAGTTTTCATGTGTATTTTTTTCTTCCGATTCTTCTCTCCACCTTGATATAAATATTTTTGCTTTAAGTAGATAGTAGTCTGATCCGCAAGTTGTGCCTCTGTAAGCTCTCACGTCTTGCGTTCGAAGTTTTGTTGATCATCTAGTAATGGTATAATCTATAATAGATTTTTGTTTTCTAGTATGTTGTTCCCACGTATACTTGGGAATCGTTTTGTGTTTGAAGAATCCGTTGTTTATTTTAAGTTCATTTGAAGTGCAAAGGTCTATAAGACGCTCCCCGTTGTCATTAATATTTTCCTCTTCAAATGGACCGACCACGCAGTCTTGAAGCTTACTTCCTGTTCTGCTATTAAAATATTCTAGGAGGATTAGTTCTCTTGTACTTCCAACTTCCTGTATGACTTCATCCAGTTTTTCGAAAAATGCATCTTTGATGGCTACGAATTCATCATCTGACGGGACATATACACCGAGGAATGTCATTTTTCTTCCTTTTATTGTTATATTCATCTTAATCAGATTTTCGTTAATTGGATCCCAGTTTGTAATGTGTTTTTTCCTCTTCTTATTCATTAATATTGCAACACCTCTCTTGGTACGCGTATCTTTGGGAACTCCACTAAACAGATGTATATATTTTTCTATCATTTCCGATCCATTTCCTTTCTTCTTTGTTTCTGTCAGGATTGCTATTTCTATCCTATAATTCTGTTATTCATCTACTATTTCATCCATCTTATTTCTACTACCCTGTACATTCCATGTTGCTGTATTCATAATCCTTTTCATTGCGTTTTGTCGTTTTCCAGTTGATCTGTCCGAATTTCCGAGGCGAAGTATAGAATTTTTAGCAAAATCTTTGTTTTCTAAGAGTTAGGTGGCTGGCCTAACGCCTGACCAGTCAATTTGTAATCAAGTTTTTTTCCTCTAGCCTTTGATAAACCGATGTCGAACTACAAGGTAGTAGCTTCGCCTGTATCCCAGGCAGGGGCCCTTATAGTGTGCTATCATCCGGGTCAGATGAACCCTGGTTTTTTAACAAGGTTGTTACTCCTCCCCCTCCTCCTTTCTCATCTCTTGTGCGATGAGACCCCAGGCTTGGGACTGGTATAGCGGAGTTGGAGAATCTAAATGGGCAATCTAAAAGTGCAAAAGGCTTTCTTAAATAGAAAGAGTGAAGAGGAATGGATAAAAGGATGTTCTAGTTGCTTTTTTGAGTATTAGAATGTTCTGTCATGGATTCACGTGGAATATGGAAAAACATATGTAAATCAAATTGACAATCAACAAGCAACGTTTCATATAATGAGACTGTAAACGTGTACAATATATATAAATACAATAAAAATTAAACATCAAAACAAGTATAGTTATAAATTGTAAATGAGGAATTCCTCCTATAATAAGGTATGTATTAAATCAACAATTATATAAAAATAATTATTTTTACGATTTGACCTTATTCCATACCTTCAAAATATTTTTCATAATTGTTCAATAATTGTTCAATTTGGTAATAATATGTATGTACCTGTACGTAATGTCATGTTCTAATACAATCCTGAAATTGCTTATTCCCGACTTAACGTAGGACATTATTTTCCTTCTCATTTTCTAAAGCAAATAACAGTCACAACGTTCCCTTCACTTATAATAATACATTTCATTTCTCTAGATATCGTTTGTATAGTAATATAGTAACAATTTGCGTAGTTAGTAACTGTAATTTACTATCAATGAAACTTGACTAATCCTATCTATTTAATCTATTTAATATCTATTAATCTATTTAATGTGATGATAAAATTTGTTTCCAACATAAAATGTATTAAATACCAAAATATAAATAATACAGAAACTAAAGAAACTAAACGAAATGCGAACTAGTTTCTTCCCATCGCCATCGTAGCAGAGATACGAGTAGCCAACACCGGATGTAAAACTGCTTCAACTGGTTCTCGATTATAAGGATTACAGTTGTGTATACTGAAAAACTAATTGATCGTCGTATTCGTAAGATTGTATATTTACAGCATTATAAGAGTCTGACGTCATACAGACAACCCAATAAAAAATAGATTATATTTTTTAAGCGGCAAGCGGCACTTCTGAGAAACATTAGTAATGTTAACACACAAAGAACGGAAACTCTTTACATTCAAAGTTAGTAACAATGTGCTGCAACTAATTTGATGTAAAGCTAAATAATTCAATAGTTGAGGTAATTGAAATTGATTTCAGTTGAAATATACCTACAAAATATCTATTGTATGTTGATACAACGATACAGTTTCAATGATATACTCATTATTCTGTTATCAAATGATTTTATTTGCAATACGTCAACCTTATTTTTTTAAACGACATTGACTACAGTAAAAATTCATTTGGTGTTTAAGCTGTGACGTCATCATAGTCTTTTTTAAATAAAACCACTCTTTTTTACATTCCTTAACGTTTTCCGAATGGAATGGTACCCCATATTAGGGCTTTACTCACCATTTAGTATTTATAATACAAGGGGTTTTTTGAGAAAAATACAAATATCGTAAATTCGATTTTATTTTTTATAGAAATTTAAATATTGTTCAAAATATCCTCTATCAATTACCTTGCTTTGGCCAGCACACATGTAAATACTTTGTCGTATTACATTATATTATTGAGTAAGTAAATACATTGTAGTATTACGTGATATTACTGATATCTTACCTTGACTGACCTTTAAATTATTTGATCTATTAATATAGACCCACGATTATAAATAACTCCTTTGTGAAGCAATATATAGGAGTGAAATCAGGAGAACGTAGTGATTATTCAGTTGGTCCTCGTTGTCCTATCCATCTGCCAGGGAAAGTACATCACACTATCCATCTTTCAGGGATATTGTTGCCTCATCCATCTCCCAAGAAGAGTATGTCACTACATTCATCTTCGATGAAAAATATCGCCAAGAAATGATCGAACGTCAACACCGAAATGAAGAGGCTCACCATCTTATTCAAACCAAAGTATTTTATGGAAAAGATCAATAATCTCATTATTTGAATATAGAACTACGAAACATAAAAGGTCTATATTCAGCAGCAGTGAAGTTTTTTTAGGAGGTAAAGCCCTAAAAGACAATTAGATGCGGTTTTTGCAGCTGGTCATGATGTTTTTGAGCCCAATAATGATCCATTTGAGATCAATATTTGCTACAACTATATAATTCTATAATTCTTCAGTTTCTTTGTCAGAAAGAACAGCAACCTTTAAAATGATGAGATTTTCGTCATAACATTTTGTCTTAGTTTATCTTCCCAAAATTATATGCAATGATTTGGTTTATTTGACTCTTGTACTATATGTATTCATTTAGTGGAAATTTTCTTTTTTTAACAACTTTCTTGCAACTATCAAACGATTGACCTAATTGTTTATATCCAGTTATCTGGTAGAAATGTGCGAATGTTATTCAACGCCAAGCAATACGTTTGGGGTTTTCACTTATTTAAAAGATGCCTTATTGAGATAAATGCTTTATACTACCAATACCCAAATATTTTTTAACTAGTTTACTTACTACTCCTATTGATTTTGAAATAGGTAGTCTATCAGGATATTCACTTTTAAACAACTGACAAGCATTCTCGTGAGATCATAATATATCATCATATCGAACCATCATTAACACTTCAATTCTCCCTTGTGTAGTTAAATGAGCCATTTTAAATACAATTTTTAAAAACTCTGTCCCCAACAAACTTAAGTTGACAGTAACAGTAATAGAATAATCAATCCAGTGCAATAATAGCATAACTTAAAAAATCACCCTGGATATTTTGTAAAATAAAGTGACAATGTCAAACTTTTATTATATTTTTGGTATAACAGCTCACTCCATCGTCCTTATCGACCACTCCTTGGAAATCTGTAATGGAATGACGATAACTCAGTTGAATGGTAATTTGAACTATAATTCAGCAGTGTATTTATTTTTGTACAAGTTTATAATTTTTTTGCAAAGTAAAAAAGAGCCATCTGCAGTGTTTAACTTAATATCCGTAGTCATAATTTTGTTTTGAAGACAGCAGATCAATGAAGTAATGTCACCATGTCACACTTCTTATGAGATATATATATTTATCATATATTTTTTATAAATTTTCGCCATTTTTCTTTACATCTTCTTACACTGTATGTAACGTAACATTCGATATTACATCAGGTTTCTGCTTTTCGATTTCTGGTTTAGAATATTTCTGGAATTTGTTCAAGAATTGTTATGTGGCCAAGAACTGGAATGTGTTATTTAGGGTAGATCTTTTTTTTAAAAATCATCGTAGATATGGGTGTATTTGTTCTGCCATAAACTGATTAATTTTATGAGTGACAGTTGAACAATTTTACTCAGTACTGCTCAATCCTTCTTCTCCACCGGGGTAATACATTTCATTGGGCATGTTTTTTAATACCACTTAATAATCCAGATTTATAAATTTTAATACTACCTAATAAGCTAATAACAAATTATTGTCGTTCATAAGACGAGGTGAACTGGTAAAATACATATACGAAACGGGCGAGATGCCGGAGGATTATAAGAGGAACATTATCGTTACTATACCGAAAAAGAGAGGAGCCGACAAATGCGAGAACTTTAGAACGATTAGCCTAACTTCCCATGCGTCAAAAATCCTAACTAGAATAGTGCAGAAGAGGATGGAAAATAGAGCGGAGGAAATACTAGGAGAAGACCAATTCGGGTTTAGGCGAAATAGGGGAACTCGCGAAGCTATTCTGGCGCTAAGAGTAATGTTAGAGAAAACAATAGAAAAAGGAAAGAACGCTTATATAGGATTTGTAGATTTAGAAAAAGCTTTTGATAACGTAAGATGGGAAAAAATGTTCGAGATACTAAAGAGCGCGGGAATGAAGTATAGAGATAGGAGAGTAGTACACAATCTATACATAGAGCAAACTGCTGTTATAGAAGTAGAAGGGGAAAAAAGGGAAGTAGGTATTAGGAAAGGAGTAAGACAAGGATGTACGCTATCACCACTAATTTTTAATCTGTACATCGAAGAGGCGATTAATGTGGTAAAAGATAGAGTGGATTTCGGGATTAAAGTACAGGGACAGAAACTAAAAATGCTGAGATTCGCGGATGATATAGCAGTATTAGCATCTAGTAAGGAGGAACTAGAATCAGCATTGAACGAAATGGAGGCAGTGTTGACAGAGGAATACGGAATGAGGGTGAGTAAAAACAAAACTAAAGTGTTAGTGTGCAGAGGGCGCGAGAGCAGAGCAAAAACGAAAGTACAAATTAATAATGAAAGATTGGAGGAAGTTAAAGACTTCACTTATTTAGGAAGTAAAATAAATTGGGATGGAAGAAGCGATAAAGACATAAAACAAAGAATAGCGCAGGGTCGAGTAGCTTTTAACAAAAAGAAAGCACTTTTATGCTCGGGGGTAATTAACTTAGAAACAAGGAAGAGATTTTTGAAAACATATGTATGGAGCACGGCACTTTACGGCTGCGAAACCTGGACGGTAGGGGAAGCAAGTAGGAAGAAATTAGAAGCTTTTGAGATGTGGTGTTACCGAAGAATGATGAGAATACCATGGACTGATAGGATTAGAAACGAAGAAGTATTGGAGAAAGTCGGCGAGAAAAGGAGTATGTGGAAAAACTTAAAGAAGAGAAGAGATAGAATGGTAGGCCACTTGCTGAGACATGGGGGAATAGTCCGCGATATTTTGGAGGCAGAAATAGGAGTGAAGAAAGGCAGAGGTAGGCCTAGATTAGACTACTGCTCGCAAATAGTAAGGGATGTAGGTTGTAGAACAATTAGCGAAATGCGTAGGTTAGCACAAGATAGGAGAAGCTGGAGGTTAGCGTCCAACCAGTCTTAGGACTGATGACCTAATGATGATGATAAGACGAGGGACTATTCTAGTTAGGATAAAACTAATTAGGATAACATAATTATAGATAGACTGTAATAACATAAAAAAATTTAAAGTTAATAAATAAATGAAGTAATGTGAATAAATTTAATAGAAACTACAATGAAATAGAAATAAGAATGGTATTAAAAGTATATTTAATACACGCAAGCAAATTGTAACAACTCACCTAGAGAAAAATGGGGATATAAAAATCATAACTAATAATAATTAACATTTTTTTTTCAATAAAACTTCTGTTCATAACAGATCATCTATTAATTTTTCGACAACTATATTCTTTTGGAAAAACGTCATTATTTTAGGAAAATATAGGAAATCTTTCAATTGTGGAGTTCTTATTGCCACTTCAAAATTTTGCACATGGATAGATACTACCATATTGCTCGCCTATTTTAGGTGGCTAAAACAATATAATTCATACTAAACTCCAGGGTGGTAGTCTGGGCCAGTATTGGGGGTGTTATTGTATGTGCAGGTTCGAGTTATATGGAGAGTTTGGCACCTCTCTCTAAACATAGGTGTATCTGTCCTCGTCTTTACGTGTAGCTTTCCCCTCCACAGACTAAGGCTTAATTCCTGTGTGTGAAAACTTCTCTAAATTTTAATATTTTTCTTGTCACTTTTCAATTTAGTTAATCCCACTTGAATTCTGCTTGAGTTAACACTACGATTTATATCACTACATTTAAATATTGCCTACAAAATTTTTTAGAAAATATTTAGAATTTGTTGATCTTATGTAAGTTATATATACTTTTTATAAATAAACATTTGTGATGTGTTATTGCAGATTCTTCTTTCATAAAAGAGTATACCATACAAAATTCTATATACTGCAGTTGATTCTACAGAAATGAATTGTAGATCAGTTTTTCTATTTTTACATAAATTAATTCATTACCTTAAAATAATAATTCAGATAATAGAATATCAGGATTTTAAAATAATAGTGGCCCATCTTAACTATAGTATTTCTCAAATAGAGACAGTATTTAGCATAACAAAAATATATTAGCTAACTCACTGATAAGTTTCTTACTAAATCCCCTCAATTCGTATAATTCCCTAAGGTAGTCCAGTGTCAGTAAAGTCAATAAACTTAGAACAAGGCACAAACTTCGTGGACCATAATTCCATTGCCTACACCTGGTCATCTCCAACATTACCGATGAAGTCTGCAGAATTAATATTATAAAAAACCATCTTGCAGAATAGTAAATTTTCTTATTTCATTTTGAAGTGTATGCACTAAGGTCTACTGTAAACATGTTTAAAAGGATGTAGGTCCGGAATATACCTAAAGGCATTTTTGTAACGTAATTGAATAATCTAATCTGTATAATACCTATACAGTTCTACATAATTTAGAAGAGAGCACAGAAGCAGTTAAACAATTAAAACAAAAATTAACATGAATTCACATATTTTTCTTTTAAGAAATCTCTTAAAGAAAATACTGATTATGTGCCAGAAGCTTTAACTAGAAAACCATGTATCAGTGTAGGCTCTATAGCATTCAGCAGTGTTTTATCTTCTTAATTTGTCTCACATTACTTATTTTGTATCAGTTCTCATGAACCAATTCAAACGGACTTTTCTACACGTAGAATCTCTCTATCTCGACATTAAGTGGCGAAATGAGAAAAAATAAAGCAACACATAAATGCAAAATATGTTTTATGCGACAGTTTTACTTTTTTCAAATAGTCCACCATCGTGCTTTCTCACGACCCATGGACAGGGTGGGGTGTGTCCTATCCACCTCAAAGTCAATAGATGTCGTCTGGTAGACGTCCCTAATCAATGCAGTTATCAGTTGAAACCCGATTGATCTGACACGATTTAATTGAGTGATGGTGCTAACAAAAAAAAATTTCTCAAATAGTCCACCATTGCACTTTCTCATGACCCATGTACATGGTAGAGTGTGTTCTATCCACCTCAAAATCAATGGGTGTCGTCCAGGAGACATCCTCGATCAGAATCAGTCAAAATCCAATCGATCCGACACGATTTAGTTGAGTTATCGTGCTAACAAATATAAATTCCGACGACGACGACACACACACAGTAAAAATTTTTTAAAAACCACTTTTTTTGGTTTTTAGGTCGAAAAACGAAAAATAAACTCAAAAAAAAATTTTGTTTTTTCATTTTTTCTTTACACGATTACATTACATTGCGTATAGTGGAGTGCGGAAAAGTAATACACAACATGGGAGGTAGACCAGGATAAAACTACACAATAATTCACTTCGTTCAACATCGTTCCTCCATGTTGTACTTTTAATATAATGAATGGTGAAAACGATATATCTAGTACTATTTACTTTATGTACATAAAGTAAAAGATATCAGCAATACGCGATATTTGACAACGAAGTAGATTACTGCAGAATGACACAAATAGCAATTCCCACGTTTATATGAACGCCTTAGTGGATTAAGCAAATGGACAAGCTAATGGACTAAGCCTTGGACTAGGCAAATAATTATAAAAGTCCGCTCATTATAAACAGTTAGTCCAGACTAGTGACTATTAGCAGTTTGTACGGACTAACTCACATATAGGTAAACAAAATGGAAAACAGAGCTTACTCTAATTTGACCTTCATTAGTCCGGAGTAACGAGTGCATGTAAACGTAGCAAATGTCATAATAGTTGGAATAATTGCCAGACTAACGTCCGGCAATCCACAACGAAAATTTAGGTCTATTTTAAAGTGAAATTTCAACAATAAATTTGTAACACTAACGTAGTTTTCCGCAGAACACCAAAATACTATACATTATACTCGACGCGCGTTTTGCCAACACAGTTGACATCATCTGGAGATGATTAAAGCTACCAACCCACTCCAGTAATAAATTTGTCATATTTAACACTGTGTATTACAAATGTTTTACTATTTGTAGAGATAAAGCAATAATGATCTACAAGTTTGAATACTGAACTGAAAAAGTAATCATATTTATATTGGGAAAAAAATCCAAATCAAACTATTGGTATGGGAAAATTGAAATTTTTAACAAACCACTGACAGTACTGAATATATCTAGGTTTGTCTGCCGAAAATAAGGCTTGAAAAAGCAATTGCATTTTACATCGATACATGATCAAGTTCTTCTTTATAGTCGTTCGACATGCTCCATGTGAAAGTCTAATTTCTCCAGACTGGCGTTCCAAAAATTTGTAGTTGAATAATAATACATATTTAACAAATTATTCTCTACGAATGATTGACTATTGGGAAACACCAACACAATTTTTAACATTTAACATACGCTTAAAAATCAATCGATATTACTCTTAAATCTAAGATGTATCATAATTTCTGTTTTGCATTGTATTGTATTCCATAATTCTATGAACTAAAACAACAGTTGGAAAATAAGCTACAATCATAAATATCTTGTGCTCTTGGTAATAATCATAATTTAAAAACTATTTAAGGTTATAATGACAATAAAACTTCAACGGAACTGCCTTCACTAACTTATTTTGATAATCAAAAAACGATTGACACGTCCTGAATAATACACGATACTAGTGTATTATTCCAACAATTATTTAAATATTCACGATCACCTTTGACCAAGAGAATTTCCAGTATCTTTGTATATGGTTTTAAAGTAATGAGAAAGACAGTGCATTTGTCATTAAAAGTATTTCATATCGACCATGGATATTAAAGTTATGTATTATAGAAATATGAACGGAATGTTATATTTCTATTTTATAGAAATGTGTATTAAATATTCTGAGATATACATATGTATGTACATATAATGCTACTCATACTCGCTGAAATACAATTTCGCCGTGGCACCCCACCTCTTTTGTATTAAATTAAAGATACAAGATATGGTTCTATAAAAGAGGCTTATTTGGACAAAATGAAACAATATTCCCTTGATATCTACTGTCATGGCAGTTTTAACAAGAAAAGTTCGTATATACAAAAGTTAACTTTGTCTTTATAAGCGAAACTCCTCTGTGGATATTGACATTCTCGTTACAATACGCTTGTTTATTTACTTTACAGGCAAAAGGAGGAACAGTAGAACCCTCGATATCATTAACGCTTTTATGATAAATAAATCATAACCTGAACTCGCCCGTGCTTGCTATCTGCTATCTAATAAGTATTGTTTTTATGCGTTAGTGTTAAACATGAGGAATATTTGTAAGTAAAATATATGGCTAGTAGTTTAATATACATTAGCACTAATAGCAAATCAATAAACGCATTCACGTCGTTATTAATACAGCTCAAATACGATACAATAAAAAACTGGTTCCCGAAAGTGACACAGGATGTCGGCTTTTTTATTATTCGCGTGATAAAATTGATTGATAGCGATGGTTACGATTCGGGGATTTATTTAAAACCGGCCAGTGTATTCTTTAAATACGTCAAGCTAACCAGACGGATCCACGCTATCCATAATGGGATTTGGGTAATTCGGAGTTTTATACAATTATGTAACCAACCATTATCTGTGTCTTGCATGCGGACAGTTTTAAAATTTAAATGGTGTTTAATCCTCTACTTAAATAAGAAAGCGAGATTAAGTAAACGAAGCCCGGGAATTATTGTTATTGTGAGAGGAGCCCGGCGATGGCATGCAAATATATCGATTCCGAAGCTAGCACTCCAATATTCCATCATGTTTTGCATTATTAAAAGGAAACATCATGAAATGCTTCAGCGTGAAGTGTGATTGAACAAGTTTCTAATAACAATGCCAGGTATAACGGCGTAATACTTTGACAGGAATAACATATTTGTATTTCAACGCTTATTTCAATCTAAAACCTATTTATGATGCTACTATGCAAAATTGATAAACGTTTTGAAATATTTCCACAAGCAGTAGTAATACTTTTATAATTAAGCCCCGAATTTATGTGAGGACATTTCAGTCGGACTTATACGTGTTCTGAAATATCTATTAGAAATACGAAGACCGTAAAGAAATATCGCAATCTTATAATGAATTATGCAATAAAACATTTCATGCCAGTAGCTTGTCCACATTCTGGGTCATTTTTCTGTAATGTGATTAACTGCTTGAATAAATTAGTAGGACATCAACCAACAATTCTATGTTAAATAAAATTTATTCGTTAACTGTCTACTATCTGCTGCTCTATTTGTTTCACTAAAAATATTGAAAGTATTGTCGGAGGTGCATTGCGCTATGTACTAATAGTAAAGGTGTGCGAGGGCGGGGCAAAAGAAATATCTGCGGGAATGACCGACAACACGATGCCATCCGACCAGTTACTGTGAGAGTGGTATTTGTACACAACTCGAGGCTGTCGTAGTATTTTGAATTGCGTACGGTATTACATACAAATAGTTACAGTGCAAGATGATTTGACAATAAGTATTTTAAAATGTCTCGACAAAACCATCGCTTGCCACAATACAGCGTTGGATAAAGGAATTTCCGGGGTTGGTGTTATATGACAGTAGTGAATTATGCTGCTCCTATTGTGATACGTATGTACATAGCGTGTACCCACAAATCGGATGTTGTGAGACATTGGCGTTCCGAAAAACATAAAATCACGGTTACTGGACAGAGCAATGCTTATGAAAGTCACACGACGTTTTATAGCGAATTGGTTAATTTAATGGTTGGGTGAATCTCAGCTAGACAATTCTAGTTTTAAAGACTTTATAGAGAAATGTTTAAATGGGGAATTTGGTAAAGTAAACGTGCCCATAGAATCGATGATTCCAAACAATTATCTACCGCAAGCTCCTGCCACTGTCAATTGTACTTTTTTCGTAGAAGTTGAGTATAAATATTTATGGGTTTCTGTCGATGAAACCACAAATATCTGCGGTTTACAAGTGGCGAATGTAGTTATAGGAGAAATGAGAGATATATCGGTAATGCAATCACATGTGATAGCATCAAAAATATTGAGAAAGACGAATGCTGAAACCATTGCAAAATTAGTTGATGAGACTAATACCTAAGTACCTGAATACATGAATGCTTGAATATCCGAATACCCAAATAACTGAATACCTAAATATGTACTTGAATACCTGAATTCCTGAGTATCTAAATACCAGAATACTAAAATGTTAGCCAATCATCCAATAATTCTTTGAATTGTCACACGGATACCATATTTTTTCCTTATATGTATTTAAATTCACATAGAATTCTAAAATATTGTAAATAAGATATATTTGTTGTAATTTTACTTTTTCGCACGCAACTATACTAGCGGAAAAGTAATGTAATTGTGTAAAGAAAAATGGAAAAAAAAAATTTTTCGTTTATTTTTAGTTTTTCGGCCTAAAAGTAAAAAAAAAGGTTTTTAAAAAATTTTGTCTGTGTATGTGTCGTCGCTGTCGTCATCGTTGTCGTCGGCATTAAAATTTCTTGTTAGCACGAGAACTCAACTAAATCGTGTCGGATCGATCGAGTTTTGACTGATTCTGATCAGGGACGTCTCCCAAATGACACCTATTAATTTTGTGGTGGATAGAGTACACCTCATCCTGTCCATGGGTCATGAGAAAGCATGACGGTGGATTATTTGAGAATTTTTTTTGTTAGCACGGTTAACTCAACTAAATCATGTTGGATCGATTGGATTTTGACTGACTCTGATCGGGGACGTCTCCCAGACGACACCTATTGATTTTGAGGTGGATAGAACATACTCTACCATGCTCATGGGTCATGAGAAAGCACAATGGTGCACTACTTAAGAAATTTTTTTGTTAACGCGATTACTCAACTAAATCGTATCGAATCCATCGAGTTTCGACTGATTTTGATTAAGGACATCTACCAGAGGACATCTATTGATTTTGAGGTGGATAGGATAGGACACACCCCACCCTGTTCATGAGTCATGAGAAAGCACGATGGTGGATTATTTGAAAAAAGTAAAACTGTCGCATAAAACACATATTCTGTATTTATGTGTTGGTTTATTTTTTCTCGGCCACTCAATTTCGAGATAGAGATGTTCTACGTGCGGAAAAGTCCATTTTAAGGTTTTAAAACTCTTTATGTTTGTATATAATGGAATTTTTAAATTAGTTAAAAATTCGGCTATAACAATTGCCCTAGTTTATTATTATTTACGTAAGGAATAAACTTTTATTTTCACTAATTCAATATTACAGTTGACAAATGAAGAGTGAATACCCTGTATAAACACTGTGTCTGACGTGTAAGCAAAGTAGTGACAGCAGCCTGGCATAGTGATTATTTATTTATTTAGTTAATAAATAAAATTTTTAGTAATTAAAATATGCCTCCATCTACTGATGAGATGAGAAAGAAATGATAATAAATGTATCGACTTATTGTTGTCTATTATATAAAATATACATCATATATAATATACTGTGTATAATTAAGAAGGAATATAATGTAAACCAAAGCAAATATTTGTCTGTCTAATTATTACGAATTGCTTACATACATATAAACTTTGTGTACTATAAATCTAGATGTAATAAATGTATTTCAGTGTGAAACTTGGAAAGAAAAAAACAGATACAATGGCTCTAGTGGAATTTATATATTTAAACTGATATGAGTTATAATTTTAATTTATTTGCCAGCAGCTGCTTTGTATCAGTAAAACTTAGTCTTTATTTATGAAATAAATCTTAGATATCGTTATTTATAATGTCCCTGGCTACTTAAATAGAAATTTTCTTTTATCCTTTCATGACCGCAATCAACAGATGCGGCTATTCATAGTAATTTCAGCTAAATTGTATTAATAATTTAATCACAAATTATAAGTAAAGCGTAAAATATATAAAAAAGTGTCGGTAATATGTATTTAAAGTTTTCACAAATAACAATTTTACAAACAAGCTATCTATCACAATTAATGATAAATGATAGAGTCGTTAGATTTTAAAATCTACGAAGAAGAAAATTTTAGCATAAGTTGTATGTACCATAAGTTGTAGTATACATAAATAAATTAACATTCCATGGGGCGCAGTGTGAATCCAAACACATTCGGGCACATTGCATCTGAGAGATCCCATATCAAATCTTACACAATTCAGGCTTTAATGAGGTGGAGACTCAACTGAACGCTTATTTTAAGTAATACAATACAATAATAAATATTTCACACTAGTTAATTAAATTAATTAATCGCAATAATTAAATTTACACAAAAGAATTCATTTCATGTTGTAGAACAAATAAATTTGAATTTTTTTTTTTATAGGAGAACCAACCATTAACAAGTTTTTTTCTGTTTTAAGGACAAAACACACATATAAATTAGTATTGAACAATATTTTGAATACAGAAAACAAGCCACCTATTTTTCATATAAAAGTCATAAAGTTATATATAGAAAAATATTGGACGTGAATTACAGAGAAAAGTTATAAGTAACTGCCTATTTTAAGTGTAAAGAATTATATATACTCTTCATCATTTTAGCACGTTCCAAACAAAGATAAACATCACATTGTTGGTAACGATATTTAGTATAAACCACTAATTTAACACCCAAATATATTAATTTTGAATAATGATACCATAAACAGCCAGAATAAGTATGTGTAGAGATCCCAAAAAATGTTATTAATGTTATAAATAGTAAAATAAATCTAACAAAACATAAAAGTGAAAATAATGACGTAATCAGGCGCAATGCATTTGATAGATCCAGGCGACCCATACAAGGCCAGAGAACGCACTAAGAAAATCGACACCATATCGAAAAGAGTCGTTTGGCGTTAGGAAGCTATTGAGTTAATATTCGTAGTAGATATGAAAAGTCAAAGAAAAAAGTGATTGCCGGATCTCACAGATCGCCTGTGCCCGACGGAAGGTTAAATCGAATTTATTAAATGTTACACAGATTAAATGTTGTTATTCAAAAGAAACGAACAAAAATACAGGATGTCCCACAATATGTAAGCAACTTTTAAGGTAAAACTAGTTTATAGTAATCAAAAATAAATTGTATTGTTCAAAAATTTTGTTTCTTCGACATTATTTTGATATGAATAGTTAAAAGTCTAAAAGTTTGGACACACAAAAATCGACTTGCCTCTACATCATTGGTTACAGAAGAGAAGCTTACACATAGAGACAAGAACAGACATACCATGCTCAAGGAAAACTGCCAAACTCCCCCGGTAGGACTTGAGCCCAAGCATACCACGATACCCCAGTACTGGACCGGTACTGGGGTATCACCCCAGACCACGGTACGAATGACATTGTCGCAGCCACCTCTACCAGTATAGGATAATACAGTGGCGGCTTGTGATGAAATGAAACGGGTGTTCTGCACAGGGCCGATCCTAGGGTATTGGCCGCCCGCGTGCAAATTTCAAACGTATCCAAACTACTGGCGCCGTAGGGGCCGTAAAAAAATTGCGGCGCAGGTGAAAATTTTGAAAATTTTCAAGGTCACGAGTTTTCCTGATACTTCATAATTCTTATGTAAAATCCGTTTATACAAAAATATAGACTTTCACAAAAAAAAATTTTTGTGAAAATTTCTGTGGAAAAAAATTCCTAGAACTAGGGATAAATTCCCTAAGTTGACATCACTGGGCGACTTATCGTATTATCCCAGGGGCGGCTGGTGTATAGGTGCTGTAGAGCTGCAGAACTGCCAAAAAAATTAGATATTTGTATATTTTCGCGACATAATAATTACTAAAATTTATTAATAAAATAATTTGGTTAGCTGCACCAACTAAGCAAATTATTTTATTAATAAATTTTAGTAATTATTATGCCGCGAAAATATACAAATATCTAATTTTTTTGGCAGTTCTGCAGCTCTGCAGCACCTATACACCAGCCGCCCCTGGGATAATACGATAAGTCGCCCAGTGATGTCAACTTAGGGAATTTATCCCTAGTTCTAGGAATTTTTTTCCACAGAAATGGAAAAAGAGAATTTTTATAGGTTTTTAGGGATTTTACTCAATAATTTAATTTTTATTTTATTCTTATATTTTTAAGGCATGATTACCATATCATTATTTCTTACATTTTAAGATGATTTTTCGCTTGATTCTTAGAGTCACGTGTATGGGCCGAGGCTATATAAGGGTAGCCCGAGTTAAAATATCACTCTGTACATTATTATTGTCTTGAATAACAGTCACGTAAGAATACTCATTGTCATTATGAACAATATATCATATGTTGGTAAATAAACAACCCTCGATAACGATAATCCATTGACCTTAGTCTAGCATCTAGCAGGGTAAGTAAAATAAACAAACGATTATATAAACATAAACTAAGCCCCTTTTAGCGGTTTTAGCGTTGTAAATCGCCATCCATAAAATGGCCACGGCCAACACAGAGTGCTACACTTTTACAGACGCGCGTCGAACAACTGGCTGAGCCAGTAGTATTCCTTTAAGTAAATAAATATTATATTCTCTAAACTTAAATATTGTAAATAATAATTGACATATTCTTATTTTAAGTGCTTTTCTTTTCGAAGTCGGTTATAATCTAAACATCTATTGTTCAGATATAATTACTTTAATGTCGACTACCTCAGTTAGGGTGTATTGTAGGAAAAATTTCATGTGAACTCCACACTTTATTGCTCTCATTTGATACATACGCCCCCGAGTCATTACCCACATATTCAACAATATCCTGTATAAATAAATAACAGTACCTATAAACAATACTTTTAAATTAATCTATGATTACCTATATTCATGTAATATAAAAACATTATCCATTGATATCTAGAACTATACTGATTATATATTAACTTCGTATTTCTAAATTAATTATAGTTTCATATTGATGACATAATTAATATTAATGTTTAGAACAGACACACTTATATATCGATATGTCAGAATCTGTTTTAGTCACAGATGGTTGTGAATTTTCAAACAATTGTCGAATTGTTCATCACATCATTATCCATCAGTCATCATTTTTTAGTTTGGTGAAGTTTTCTTTCTGTTACAATCTTAAACACTTTATTTTAATGATTATTTTCACCACAAAGCAATATCATGCAAATAATTTTTTCACTGTAAGTATACAAAAAAAAAAACCATAGATGTATTAAAAAATGAGTGATGTGCTATTACTATGCTATAACATTGTTATATCTGTACGAGTATATGTATGATATTATTATAGTACAGCGCTCTAGATCTCTAATTACGTTAATATAATTTATACCAAAACGTATGTAAAAAATGTACTCATTCAAATTCTGTTATAAAAAAAGAGTTGCCATTAGAAAAAAAAATAAATGACGTTATACCGTCTACATGAATCACCCTGTATATATTAATTATATTTATTTTAACTTTCCGTTGGGCGCAGTCTGAATCCAAATATATTCTGGCGCAGTGCATCTGAGAGATCCTATATCAAATCTAACACAATTTAGATTTTAATGAGGTGGAGACTCAACTAAACGCTTATTTTAATTAATAGAATACAATAATAAATATTTCACACTAGGTTTTAGTCGCAATAATTAAATTTACATAGAGGAACTCATTTCATGTTGTAAAACAATAAATTTGGAATATTTTTATAAGAGAACCAACTACTGACAAGTTTTTTTCTGTTTTAAGGACAAAATACATATATAAATTGGTATTGAACAATATTTTGAATACAAAAAACAAACCACCTATTTTTTCATATAAGAGTCATAAGTAGTATAGCAAAGGGGCTACGAGCTCACTTTTGATGCGGATGGCATGTGTCCATCGGGAGTGACCAAAGATGTGGGTGGGGTCGCGAAGAGTTCTTGTGGATGATCAACAATGACCAGAGGGTGTAGAAAAAAACATGGCGGCGGAACATGGCTGCATTAAGAAAAAAAGAAGGGGCGTGGCTGCATTAAAAAAAAAGAGGGCGTGGAAAAAGCATGGCTGTATTAAGAAAAAAGGGGCGTGGCTGCATTAAGAAAAAAGAGGGTGGGGGTAAAAACAAACATGTCTGCATTAAGAAAAAAATATGGTTGCATTAAGAAAAAAGAGGGTGGGGGTAAGAAAAAAACATGTCTACATTAAGAAAAAAATATGGCTGCATTAAGAAAAAACATGTCTGCATTAAGAAAAAAAAAATGGCTGGATTAAGAAAAAAGAGGGCGTGGAAAAAAAAAACATGGCTGTATTAAGAAAAAAGGGGCGTGGTTGCATTAAGAAAAAAGAGGGTGGGGGTAAGAAAAAAAACATGTCTGCATTAAAAAAAAAATATGGCTGCATTAAGAAAAAAGAGGGTGGGGGGTACGAAAAAAAAATGCATTATGAAAAAAGAGGGTGTGGGTAAGAAAAAAACATGGCTGCATTAAGAAAAAAGAGGGTGGGGGTAAGAAAAAACATGTCTGCATTAAGAAAAAAAAATGATTGTATTAAGAAAAAAGGGGTGTGGCTGCGTTAAGAAAAAAACATGGTGGCAAAGGGGTGGGGGCCGTTACGTGGACATCTAACGCAATATGGCTATATCTTAAACTTTATCCGATTTCAATCGAATAAAGACTAAAATTCATTAAAACTTAATTGAATTGATAATCACAAGAGATAATATTTTAAATAGGTTAATAAATAAAAAAGTTATAGATAAAGAAAATGTATTTATGGTAAAAACAGGGGTTTTATTTTTCCTAAGTTGGTACTAAAAAGCCACTATATTTGGGTTGGTACACCTGCATGATGGTACGACTTGAAAACGTGACTAAAATGTTTGCTATGCTATTGTAAACTAAATAAGCTGGTCTGGTGAATAAACAAAAATTATCTGCACGTGGATGATTAAATGCCGAGTCATTTTTTCTTTTAACCTACTTGTCGCTTATTATATAGAATGCAAATTCAACGTTAAAAACAAGTCTTGACCTGTTGAACAAAGTGTCGCCAGCTGAGTTAAGGAACGTGACTTAAATGTAAACAAACTGGTGTTTTGCCACTATTGTAGACTGTGATTAAAGCCGACTAACATCGGAATTGAGATCAAGGTCATAAATCCAAATCGTATTAAATATCATCTGCGTAGAACAGTGTTGGTGGAACATTTGAAATCTGGGGATCACGGTAGGAAAGCGGGAAATTTGAAATCTGAGTTGGTTAGGTGTAAAGAGAAGACACATGAAAGAAATGTAATTTATTTCCTGTATATTTTTTGTATCCTTCGAGTTCATGGCGTTGGATTTCAATTAAACTTGATATATGAACCTAATGATGTCTACTGAATAGACTAACGGAATCAATTACTTAAGAAAGTAAAAATCTTAGTTCCATTCTGTCCGATCGAAGTGAAATTTTACGTGGGTATACATCGGCTTTGATCATCTAACGAAATATGCCAAAAGGACCTTATCTTAAACTTTATCAGATTTCAATCGAATAAAGACTAAAATTCATTAAATAATTAATTGAACATAATCACAAGACAGAATATTTTAAATAGGTTAATGAATAAAAGAGTTATAAACCAAAAAGGAGAATAATGTATTTATCATTATATTTAGCTTCAATAAGAAAATAGAATAACTTCCATCTAAATACGTCTCATTCAAGCATTATTTAAAGTGTAAAAATCATATTCGATAGGAAAAAAAACTAGTGTTTCAGTATTGGTTATTTGGAATTATAATGTTTTTATCTCTATTACATGTTGTATATATTGGTCATCTTTACTGTTGATATGGATTTTTACCTACCTATTTAGGTGATTCAGATATAAATGAAATGCAGTTGGCTAGTTGTTAATATTAAAAATCTGAAGACTAGGGAGGTATGTAGAGACATGGGTGGTAGGTAGTAATATAAGTATAGACTAAAAAAGAGCTGATAATACAGGGTTAGAAATTTGAAATCTGGGGGAGCGCGGTACAAAGTGAAAATTGAAGACGGAGAGAGAAGAGTCAGCTTCGAGGGGGAGGAAGCGAGATGACAACTATTCTTAGGTCGAACGGAAAACTAAACTACGTCTCAGACAACCCGTTCATTATGTAAAGTTATATATTAAGCGAAATTCATTAAGAACATATGCATATCAATGTGTAATTTTAATTTTCGATTCTTACCTCTTCACACCTTGCTAGACCGTATGGGGGAGCCCATTCGTTTTTTTTCAGCATGACGTTTCTCACACGAACTAACATCACGTGTTTTTTCTTAATGCTACCATGTTTTTTTCTTAATGCAATTTTCTTCTTAGCCCCCCTACCCCCCGACGTGTTTTTTTCTTAATGCTACCATACTCAAGACTCCATGTTTTTTTCCTATTGTTCTATTATGTTTAATATTAAATCTAAATGTAATGCTAAATATGCGTACTATTTTTTTACCATAAATATATTTTCTTTGTCTATAACTTTTTTTTTATTAACTTATTAAAAATACTCTGTCTTATGATTATGTTCAATTAATTTTTTAGTCTTTATTCGATTGAAATCGGATAAAGTTTAAGATAAAGCCCTTTTGACATATTGCGTTAGATGTCCACGTAACGGCCCCCACCCCTTTGCCACCATGTTTTTTTCTTAACGCAGCCACACTCCTTTTTTCTTAATACAATCATTTTTTTTTGCTTAATGCAGACATGTTTTTTCTTACCCCCACCCTCTTTTTTCTTAATGCAGCCATGTTTTTTTCTTAATGCAGACATGTTTTTTTTCTTACCCCCACCCTCTTTTTTCTTAATGCAACCACGCCCCTTTGTTCTTAATACAGCCATGTTTTTTTTTCCACGCCCTCTTTTTTCTTAATCCAGCCATATTTTTTTTCTTAATGCAGACATGTTTTTTCTTAATGCAGCCATGTTCCGCCGCCATGTTTTTTTCTACACCCTCTGGTCATTGTTGATCATCCACAAGAACTCTTCGCGACCCCACCCACATCTTTGGTCACTCCCGATGGACACATGCCATCCGCATCAAAAGTGAGCTCGTAGCCCCTTTGCTATACTACTGTCATACATTTATATATAAAAGATATTGGACGTGAATTACAATGAACAGTTATAAGTAACTGCCTATTTTAAGTGTAAAGAGTTATAAATTCTTTTCATCATTTTAGCATGTTCCAAACAAAAGTAAACGTCACATTGTTGGTAACGACATTTAATATAAACTACTAATTTAACACCCAAATGTGTTAATTTTGAATAATAATATCATAAAAATCCAGAATAGGTAAGTGTAAAGATCCCAAAAAATATTATTAATTTAAATAATAAAAGAAATATATCGAAATAAAAGTAAAAATAATGACGTAATTAGGCGCAATGTATCTAACGGATCCGGGCGGCCCATACAAGACCAGGAAATGCACTAAGAAATCGACATCATAGTGAGAAGAGTGGTTTAGAGCTAGGAAGCTATGAGGGAGTTCGAGTTAATATTCGCAATACACACGAAAGGGCAGATAAAAAAAAGACTGCCGGATCTCACAGATCGGCTGTGCTCGACGGAAGGTTAAAAAAAACGCAAAACTAAAAATAAAATTTTAAGTATTCAAAAGTCTTTCCCAAAAGTTGTTTCTTGAATTTGTAACGAATTTATTCATTACTTTATGAAAACATGGTCTATTGCACTGCGTTGTAAATTAATGCTTACGAACACCAAATTTATAGAAATAAAAAATTAACACATTATGGTTCTACACTTTTGCTAAACTCGAATTATAAAAGGAAATACATATATTAATTCTACATTATAGAATTATCAAAAAATAAAGTAGCAGAACGAAAATATTAATCTTATGTACTTGTAAAGCTGCCTTTCCACGCTTGCCAAGGCTCGACAAGCGTCCACAAGCACAAGCGTGTAAAGAGGGTGTTTGGCTTGGCTTGCGTGAGCTTGTGGACGCTTGTCTCCGATCCGGTCTAGTGTCGGTTTTTGGACACAGATCAAAGGGCGCTTGCGGCAAGCGCTTGCGACGCATTCACACGTTGGTGTGCATTTACTGCATTTAGTTGCAGTTGTGATCTCGTGGCGAGCGCACCACCATCCACCATCTTCGTGGTCGTCGAGCTTTCCTTGTTTTTGTTTTACTTTGCTTGTATTTCAAATAAGAGTATGTTAAACCAAACGTAATAGCCGATACAAGTTTGGTGTCCGCCATGCTTGGGTGTACGTAGCACACTGACGCATTCACAAGCATGTAAACGGCTTCCAAATGCCAAGCGAGATTTGTGGGTGCTTGGGGTTTGCCAAGGCTTGGCAAGCATGGAAAGGCAGCTTAAGAATATATTAATGTCATTACTAATGTATCCAATAATTAAATCCTTAATTCTGTTAATACATTGCAAAGCCTCACTGAAGTACTGTCGGTTTAAATTTTTATTTTCACTTCATAATTTAACTGTTGTTTAGTTGGTATTCTGAAGTGAAAGACTGTAATTCGAATATATGAATAAAAACGTATTAAACATATTCCCTCTATCATTAGTTGAATGTAGATTGAAATGAGAAAACATGAAGGGTGTTCTGTTCTAAAGGCTTTGTGGTCTTCTTTTTTTTTTTTAAATCGTATAAGAATATGAATAGTATTTTATTGTAGAATGCAGGCTTTCTCGGCTGTTATCCAATGAAGTAAATTATTCCGGGTTATATCTTGGCCGTCGAACATTGCTTTAAGTTTCACTAAACAGGCGAAACAAGCAAAATTTGTCTTTAGATTTGGAGGTTCATACGATGATCAACAAAATGTACAAATCAGTCGATGGCGACCCCGGCATAACCCGAAAAAATTTCTGGAATTATTTCGGAATTTCCCGAATTATTTATACAATGCGCGTAGTCTAACTGCCATATAAAAATAAATCTGAGGGAGTTAAATCTGGATACAACGCAGGCCACTATTTTATTCCGTTTTCCAATCCATCTATTGGAATACTTTTCATTAGAATATTCTCACTGTGCCATAATAGTGTAGACGAGCGCTATCCTATTGAAAGTGTAATTCAAGATTTCGAAATTTATCAGCATTTTCCTCTAGAATGTCCAAATATACCTATCCCGTTCAAATACATTCACATTACTATTTAAGAAAAATTCGTCGCTAAAACACGATATTAATTAATATTTAGATTCGTAGGATATTTTCCTGCGATCGGGTTGATACCTTTTGTAAGTTGGTGAACTATTTGAAATTTGACGGGGTGGAATTTTTGTTTATTTAAAACCCTTTGCATAGTTTTTACAGACAATCTACAGACATCTGCAGTTTGAGATGTAAATTGAGTAGGATTCACAACTGAGTGGCCAAATTTATATTTTGGTTTTCTGCAGTACCTGGGGATCTAGTTGCTTTTTCAGACTCTCTGTTCTCTGAAACTTGTACAGTGACTTGTGTCATAAGTCATAAGTATGCTCTAGCTAGACTCTAGAGATAGGGCTATCAGATATGTTTCTAAGTGAATTTTTGCGTGATTTCTGTCAGAAAAAAGACTCACACTTAGCTTTTAGAGGGAGACATTACCTAAGAAGTTTAATGGTATGCTAGTATTAAATTTAATCGTTTTTTCAAAAATCAAAAAACACCATATGTTAAAATAAAAACAACGATTAAATAGATATTTGAAGCAGCTTTCAAATGAGGTTACTTGCATGCTGACAACATTTAAAACGTTCTTCAAAATGGCGCGACAACACCATCCTTGATGATAATATCACCATTTATTATCTATAGGGTGTCTCAGTTGAAACTCTAGGATTTGAATTGCGCGCCATTTATGTTATGTCAAAGATGAGGGTCAATATTTAACGACTGTCATCTGCAAGTCATAGAACACTAACATGCTTGCCATAGCAGGTCTGCACAAAGAAGTATGGTCCAATTACTTCACCACTCCAAAATAAGTATCAAACCATGCATACCTGTGGCATGTGGATTTTCTGCATCCCAAATTCGACAATTTTGTTTGCTGACGTATCCATTAAGATGAAAATGTGCTTCATCGCTGAACACAATTTTGTTGCAGAAATCAGCATCATTTTCTTGTTTATCTAACTCCCAATTAACAAATGTACGTTGTTGTAAATGGTCTGTAACTTTTAATTGTTGTGTCAACTGAATTTTATATGCTGACAGATGCAGATCTCTCTTTATCTTATAGGTTGCTCTTGATAGATTCAGTTGTTGTGCACGACATCATCGTATTGATGTGTTTGGATACTTCCGTACATTTTCTCTCATTGCAGTAATATTTTTATCTAACCGACCACGATGAACACGTATAGGTGTTGTTTATCAATAACAGAACCCGCTTCTTCAAATTTCTTGATTAAGTTACGAACTGTTAATTCTGTAGGAACTTCATTTCGTCCTAATTTTATGGAAATATAATGCGACTGTAAATGATTGCTCACTTTCATAAAACATGACTATGATAGATACCACAATAGGATGTATGTAAAACTGATTACCAATACAGTATCTTGACAAAAATTATAACAACGTACATTTAAATTTCACGGGAGTAAGAACATGGGATACTTTGATACAAGTATTTTCACAGAAATACATACTACTGTTCAAAGGATACATATTACTGTCAACATCAATGGATATGTTTAAGTGAAAAGAGAAACCACACAAAACAAATAAAAAATTCCATTTCATACCTTGCAATATTCGTTATAATGTTGAGGCCTCTTTTCTATTGCTAAAGTGTAACACAACACACACACACACACACACACACACACACACACACACACACACACACACACACACACACACACACACACACACATACAAATATCATGCCGCAAGCACTGGCTCATATTTTATCTAAATAAATTAAAAGGGAATTGCTCGCCGCTTTATCGTGACAGCCTGTGGGGGATATAAAAAATGACTGTAAACTAAAATATGTAAGGAAGGTCTACTACCATATTAAATGAAATAAAATTTTGCCCAACAACACTGCCTACGCTGGCCAGATAATGGGAAAATCACCACAAGATAATCTAAAATATAGAGTGCAAATGATAGCAACTGTTTAAGATACACAACTGGGACTTGCCGGAGAGCAGAGAATATCTGATAAATATTCACCCTTCTGGCTTTTCTCGCGACCTTCAAATTTATGATCGGCCCCTGGTCTTATATCTTTATATGCGTAACAAGCTTTTATTATTAAAGAAAATTGGAAATTCTAATCGGTTTATGTTTTGAACTAAGCTATATATTTTGTTAATATTATATTTAGAGCTCATAACTTGCAGTAAATATCATAAAACTGAGTTAAAGAGAAAAGAAAAATTATTAATATTAGGAGCATAAATAGCTGCCCTATATACCTATGTATATAGGGTAGCAGTGAATTTTCTAAGAAAACAGTACAGAAGAAATTACAAAATACCAAATAACACAGTACAGAATACAAAAGTATAGTACAGAGAAAAGTATAAAAGTTCAATAGTAAAAGAAATAAAGGAGGCAGTAATAAATTTTCTAAGGACACGAGTATTTTTTTAGTTAGATAGATATCCATAGGTACGGAATGAAATAGTGGAATATGTGCAATCTGATTAAGTACGACTTAGATAATATTACGCAGGAGTCTCACTTAGAGTTGAATCGTTCATCTTACCAAAAATATAACGTAGGATTATGCAGCGGTGGTTACTAGATTTAAAGTATTATTATTTATCTGAAGACGAAACCATGAGATGAAGGACATCACATTTCTTCATCTAATGCAGGCCTTCACGTGACACCACGTGAGGTGATAACAAGGAATTATTGCCATATAATTATTCTTAGTTACACCAAGGATGTCTCGGAACTGAATATCGCGATTTCATCGTTATTAGGAATCATCAGTGTAAGTATTAGATATTATTAGATGTGTCTTGTGCGAAGCCGCCATGAGCAATACATATAGAAATGTAATCATGTATGATTTTTTTAAACGCTATCTACCTGCTTACACGTTAAACGGCAAGGTGTGATTTCCTAGAAGCCGCAATGTAACTGAAAGTAATTAGATGCTAATAATTATTTTAATTATCTCCTCAGTGAAAGCTTACGTTAGAAATGAGAAGTAGCAAAAGGCTTTCCGTAGGTGACAATTTGCAGGTAGATGGCGTTTGCCAAATTATTACATGTATTGGTGTATTTCTCATGCCATGATACAAGACTCATGTAATATTTTCAGAACGCCGGCCATAATCCGGTATAATTGCACTGATGATTCCTAATAAGGATGAAATCGCGATATGCATTTCCGGAACAGACTCAATGTAACTAAAATTAATTAGTTGGGAATAATTCCTTTCATATTAAGAATGTTTAAAAAATTATCGATGTCTTCAGTTATTGAAGACATCAATGTAAACATTTATTATTTATTTCATCGCTATTTGCCATACAAAAAACTCTCTTATCTTGCCGATAAACCGAAGAGTCTACCTGAGCCAAGCCATAAAAACAAGCCAAGGTTATGTTTTGAGATTTTTTATTTGACAAATAGCGATGAAATAAACTATACCTAGAGTCTAGTAAATATTATGTTTTATGATTTATATGAACATTAACCAGTCAACAGCTAAATAAATATATATACACTGCAATGAATATCACTTATTATTTAGTGAAAAAATAATAAAAAAACTGCCGATAATGATTATATCACTTGTTTTCATCTTAGACAATGATACAGCATATGAATAATTATTTCTCAATACAAGTATGTACGTAACAATTTTTATCATACTCTTAGGTATTGATCCAGGCAAGCTGGTTAATCATAGCTATGTTTTAACGATCTATTAAAATCTTTATTTTTATTCGAGATTTTTTTGTTTTAATTTTTTTTACAAGAATAATTATATGGTTTTTTGCGCAATGGCAAAATAAAACAACATTTTTGTAGTATCGTTGCAATAAGAATACTTTTCATAGCTGTGTAAGGAAAATTATACATTGAATTACTGACGATTTGCAATACATAAGTAGTACAGCACACCACGAATGGTTGAATACCGAGTACTAACTGATAAAATAGGTGTATATATATATATATATATATATATATATATATATATATATATATATATATATATATATATATATATATATATATATATATATATATATATATATATATATATATATCCCTCTATCATTTCTGCGTCTTTACATATTGCAAGGATTGTCCATCAAAGTATATATAATTTGCTTTTTGCATACAGGTGGGCCATCATGCAATTTACATGAAACTACAGAGTATATTAGATAACTCAAGGTATTTTCTTAAATAAGTGCCATTTTATATTTTGCAACCATTCTGCGTCCTTACACTTTAATATGATTTCTACGTCCACAATATACACTTCAGAAATTTATCCTTTCAGCATCCAAAAGTATATATATATTTACGATTTACAAATTTTTGGACGTCCGACATTGTTGCCAGTTTTTAACGTTATATTGGTTTATATTAATAATAGAATGTAAGAATAATTGTAATTTTGTTGACAAGGGCAAGGGTACCTTACCTTTGGAGAGTCAGTGAATTTATAATTATTATTTTGTTAATTGAATAAAGCAAATATAATTTTTAATTTTATTCGAAAAAAGAGCATCGACTTCTTCAAGATGGATTTATCGAATTTAGAAAGAGTTTATCTTTTTATCGAATTTCGCTGAAATTTGAGCATTTTTATGAGGGCTTAAAATTTGACTTATCATTTCTTATCTTCTTACAGGAAATTATCGATAGTTTCACCGTTGCTAAAATTAAATATTAAAATAAACAAATTATGGTTTATTAATTTTGTTTAGTTAGAAGGCAGCCTTAAAGTGAACATCAATGAACCTTAGAATGTGGCGGTAAGTTCCAATAAAAGGGGAGAAAAGGAATGTTTCCAATCTAATTTTAATACTATTTGATTCACATGGCCACTCTGGGTTAATCTGATAGGACTATAGTTTAGTAAAGAATTTTTATAGAAATAAATCGTTTTCGTACATAATGTTATTTTATTTGCAAAGTTTGTTTCACAGATTAAAACATTACAAAATACTCTAAGAATAAAGTTTTACCTCTATTAACATAAAAGTATAAACTTAAGATATTAACTTTAATGACATGATGTATATTAAAAACTGAATTATCAAGACAAGTTTGAAAATAAATCAAAAATATTGTAATTGCATATATTAATAATAAATTAAAGTCACTAAGAATATAACTTCAAAAATAAAGTTTTAACTCCAGTAAAATAAAAATATTAAGATAACAAATTAACCACTCTCTTAAGGGATTACTCATCTTCAACAAGCTGTTTTAGTTTTTTAGTATAAATATTTTGTACGAAAACTTTAACTTTGGTCCAAGACTTGTTGTCAAAGATATCCGGATATTTTGCCAGCAATAAATCACATTCCTCCTTTTTGGGCGCTTTTTTGATTTTAATATGATTTTTAAAATACTTTAAAACTATTTTTTTCTGACCAGTAGTCCAGGGAACTAGTTCCCGTTTTCTTGCTTTACATATATCCGCCTTTTTGGGCAAATCTACTTTACTTTCTTCTTCTTCGTGTTCATGTTCTCCAATGTCTAATGGATTTTCTGTATTGTCATTTACCAATTCTAGATCGTTATCATAACATAATGGCAGATCTTCCTCCATATCTATCTCTATATCTTCGAGAGCTTTCCCTTTATATTTTTCAGCGTCCCCGCTTTCCATTAGCAGTAATAATTTGGCGATTTTTGCCGTTTGAAAAATATCGTCGGGTAAGCGGTAGACCTTGCTGTGAACATCTATTGTATGGCCCATAAAGGTAGCCAATTGCTCTATGTCATTGGGTGTCATATTAAAGATTTGAGTTAAAGTTGCTAAGTGCTTTCGCAACTTAGTAGACGTTAAAGCAGTCGGATTTTTTGCACCAGATAATTTGGAATGTTTTTGTAGAATTTTATACCCTATAAACGGTTGGTCAGACTCGGTGTTACAAAATAAAAACAAATTGTTTTGCTTAACAAAATTGGGTCTCTCTTTTAGAAGAAGTTTCATATGATCCTGCACGTCTTTACTAACAACGCGCTTTAAGTTTTTTAATAATACTTTCTCAGAGGCTGTGACAGCATCTGAGAATTCTTCGTAACTTTGTGTACTTTTTTCTTCTGACAACATATATGTTGAAAGCTTCATTCTTTGTAGTTCACCAACCCTTTTTCTATTTAGAAGTAGCAAGCGACAAAAAATAGTTTCCATTAATAATTTGAAATTTTTCTTATCATTAAAATATTCTCTTAGTTTAGTTTCTGCCTTGTTGCCTTGCTCAATAAGGTATGTTCTAAAAATTTTAAAATCGGCGGCTAAAGGAATTATTGTTGTCTTGTTCCAAGCCTTCGTACTCAAGTCATTACCTGCTTGCGTAGACACCTCGTACTTCCAAGTAGTCTCCAATAATTTTCGAAACATAGTAATGTTTGCTTCTACTTCTGCTGCAGATAAACTGTGATATTCATATTTTCGTTTTACAAGATGTAAAATTGCAATGTCGCAGCAGTCTTTCAAGCTTCTGCTAATATTCATTCCAAATGTGGGCGACAAATATGTATCATTTTGAATATCATACTTGGCAACAATTTTTGTACTGCTTACCACAATATCAAAATATTTTGGATGAAGCAAATCGTAGAGATTTTTTATTAATGTGTTAATCTTTCGAGACTCTAGTAATATTCTCGCTAGTTCTCTCATTTTACGAGAACATACATTGATATGATGTTGCTCACGGTGGGTATTAAAATATCTCGCTCCAAAAGCACAAATAAGAGCATCTTTTTTTGCGATAAGGGATATCTTATCGGCGCGCATTCGAGGGAATACTTTCAATCTCAAGTCAGAGTTAACACTTCATTTTGGAAGCCGAACATTGTGGGATTCGCTAAGAGATGTACTTGTACTGGGATTTTTATTTTGGGGACAAGTTTTCTTATGTTTCCATAACAACTTTCGGGAGTACATACCAAAGCAAAATGGACATGGAATATAGTTAGACTCTGAATTATCAACATAACTTTTATGGACCGGTTTGTATAAACCTTCCGAATTTTTTATAAAATTCCCTTGTTTTCTTAAAGCAGCAATAAGTCGTTTCCTTTCAATTGATTTTGGAGCTAGTCCTGTTATCCTTCTTACCTCAATTTCTTGAGAATGGTTGCGTAGAATATGTCTCGCAAAATTTTTTTCATCGCTCTCACAATAAGTACAAAAGTCTGGATAACGAACGATACCTAATTTCTTTTTTGTTAATGAGATCCTTGACCTATCTCCATAATCAGTGGTAGAGTCTGGAATACATATCTCCAGTGGTATATTCTTGTTTTCAATATCCGTGTTGTGCCAAGTATTTGATTCTGCATCCTAAAAAGAAATGTATTTAATTGTTTGTAAAAATAAGGTAAACAAATAAATATCTAAATTTGATCACTGTGCCCTATAATTGTCAAAAATGTAACAAATCACTTTTTACAGAACTATTACTTACAATTTGAGCTAATGCTTCATTGCCTGACTCGGAAGTATGGTAGGTTGGGTCGACTCTATTGTCAGACGAAGATATATCATATTTTGATTCTAATTCGGTGTCCACTAAAAGTATAAATATATCAATGTAAATTGATAATATGCATCGTACTACTACTTATTACTCTCTTTAGACTCTTTTTGAATATTCTCTTTTTGTGGACTGATCAAAATGTCTTGCAGAACCACTATTTTGTTATTAGGTTCTTTATTTAAATTATTTAAGGTCCTCTCAATTTCTGCCACACCCTCTTCAAAGTTTTGTGTATTTGGAATGACTATAAAATTATTTATAGAAGAAATATCAATATCTGAAACAAGTAGATGTATGTGAAGACATGGCAGATCTAAGTAGTTTAAAAATAAATTAAATAAAAGTTAATTCAAGTGGTTGATGAAAAGATAAAATCTACAAAAATATGTGATTCCTGTTGATAATTTTAAAATATCAACAGAAATTCTCATATCAAATGCATATTGTAATAACTGACATAATTTTTTTCACTTATTATTTTTCGAGAGAAAGTCATTCTCCATAAGAAGTTTTTCTTTAATCGAAAAGCTGTATAAAGCTATAATGTTGATAAATATTAGGAACATGTCGGCCTGTGTTAAGAATAAAGTACTATTTATTTGAGACTAAAATAGTATAAAAAATATCTCTAATGTTATTTTATGCCCAAATATCAAACTCAAACAATGAATATGAAAGTTAAATCCTTGACGTATCTAACTAATTAACAACACCTGTCCATAGTACGATTCGTGTTGGGAATTAGCTAGTTGTAATTAATGAAATAGACAATTTAGCCATATTAGATGATCTCTTCTCTCTCTTGAGTTAACTAGCGCATATAAATCATACTAGATTCTGTATACGAAAAACTCCACAACCGTATACAATTTTTGGACTTGGAATTTTGTTAATGTAAGCTTTTACGGCTATAAAGTGGTACTTTATATAATAGATAGTACTTTATTCTTAACACAACTTCGCGTTTTCCTACTTTTTGATCACTCTGTAGTGATCAAAACAATTTATAAATAACGACCTTTTTCTCAAAAAATAAGTCATGAAATAATTATAAAAATAGTTATGTCAATCAGTGAACGTACTGTATAATCACGTATCATAAGAATATTTTATTCTTGAAGTAATTTTTTCTTCAAATATCAGTTAATGCAATAGTTTCTTATTTTCTGCGTAACTTATGGTAATCACACTATTTCTTAAATAATACAAGTTAATAATCATACTCAGCATTTTCAATTTATTACTATTTTTAAAAACCATATCATATATAATTTTTCACATGTCTGTGGCTTCAATGATCTTTTCTCAATATTCTGTTCAACATTTTGTTTGACATTTAAGTAAATAGTCAGAAAATGATGTAGCCTAACGGGCTTGTCGGTATTTAATCCTGTTTCAAGTAAAAATAAACGATTAATAAAGATAATTGCACTCTAATTTTCATAACATTTTTTAGGAAACTGTTACCTAAATGTTGGAGATATTTACGACAACAAAATAAAATACTGATAGTGCACCTTTTAAATTCATGAGCTTCATGTATTTATTCCCTTTTACCGGTTCAATCAAAATACTGGGCATATTAACAAATTATTATGCAGATTACCTTTATGAAAATTTAGCACACTAAAAAGATTATAACTTTTACAATATTTAACAATATTACATATTTGGAAATATTACATATTAAAAGGAAAATTAATCAGTTTTACTTACCTACATGCATAAACGAAAAATGCCTACATGTAACTCAACTACTACTATAATTTTCGAAACGAACTTAACTGTCACAATATTCCACAAACCTTATGGTAAATACACTGTCGCCGGTTATTAGGACGCAGAATCATCTCAAAATGTACAAGATATATACTAGTCAGAGTATATACGAAACGCTTTTAGCGCTAACTAGTGTTAAAAGCTTAAACCCGGAGTTGTATATTAATTTATAATACCCAAATATTTCTGCGTCCTCTTCCAAGAATTGCACTCGCCTGGAAATCGTTATGAAATATTCTACAGTATTCTACTTTAGATTATGTTAACGTAGATTCATAATTAGTTAATTTCTACAATATTAGATGACGTTGGGAGTATATGGAGCTGCGCAAAATACAGATGTCTTTTGACGCAGAATCATATGGAAATTTATAATGCACGGCTGCAGAATTGATAGTGGGATATATATATATATATATATATATATATATATATATATATATATATATATATATATATATATATATATATATATATATATATATATATATATATATATATATATATATATATACTGAGTAACTCATACCATAACATTGCTTATCTATGCCCGTGAATATAACTTCATTCACATATTCATATTCTGCTTGTATCGTTTTCTTTTTTTAAATGTGACCTTTTGTTAGTATATTTCCTGTACGTATTTTACATACATTAAATTTTATTATCCAACGAACAGGTATTTAGCAATGACATTTCTAAATAATGTTTTTTTTTCCTCTTTTACTTACATATCGATTATTTAAATGGCTTTGTCATTTGTTGTTTTGTTATCCTACTGGTCGATTTTATTTGCTTATGGTTTCGGAGCCATTTATATAGTCACGCATTATGGAGTTATAATAGTAAAAAATTTAATAAATTTATATTTGAATATTGTGTATATGGATGTTATAGTTTCTTAATTTTGAGTAACCGTTTTAATTAACTACCAAGAAGATAAAAATAAAGAAAATATATATTTTATAAAATTGTACGAGTATATTTAATAATAATAAAATAATAACTTGAACACAAGAACAGTTAATAAATGTCGTGATGAAACATGTATGTTACACCTAATCCTATACTGAAATAAAAATAAACAGTTTTAAAGCCTTAAAACGGACTTTTCCGCACGTAGAACATCTCTATCTCCACATTGAGTGGTCTAGAAAAAATAAACCAACACATAAATACAGAATATGTGTTTTATGCAAGTTTTACTTTTTTCAAATAGTCCACCATTGTGCTTTCTCATGTCCCATGGACAGGGTGGGGTGTATCAATTTAGTGACGACCGACGCACGGATCACATGATACACCACTCGCAATTGTTACTAATATGTCATAATTATCAGCACGTATGTCTAGCGACATATGCTTCAATAAACTACGTATGGCATAGACAGTTAATAATTTGTTAAACAAAATGCAATTATGAAGTCACGTCTTAGCCTTTATTCTATAATTTGATTCATTGGCGTCTCAATATTTCTGTAATATTTATTGTATTTTTGTTTCATTTATTTTGATTCTTGTTGAGTTTATTTCATTTATTTTGATGGAAATATCACTTTCATTGAACGTTCTTGCGGAGAAACTTTTCATTCATCTGTCATAGGTTGACGGATTTATATTGTACTAACTGTTATCCTAAAATGTGTTTTCGACACAACACTGTTCAAAAATGTTGAGTTGATCCATTCATACGATTGTTATCTGTGACGCAAAGAATCATTATACAAACCATATATAGTGGGAGAATTGTTTATTAACTTACTACATAATTGATAGCCAATTTTTAACAGGGATTTTTAGATTTGAAAAACACTAAGTTGTTTTTAAAAACCTAGTTTAATGAAACATCGAATAAAATGCAGAATATAAGTCAACAAAATTTACACTTGAATTTTATTTAACTAACGTGGCCAGTGTATAAAACTAATATGACAGTGTGTACACATTTCTATTGATAAAAGTTATCATAAATCACTAAACCTTTAACACAGTAAAACACAGTTTACTTTAACTTTCTAGAAATTTGCACAGCAGAACTATGTGAACTTATCATGTATTTATAGTTTCAATAAATGTATATATTCTACCGTCACGAACTCTTAACGTACCTGTTTTAATTAAAACATTTACAGTGCATTTCCAAAGATCAATAAAATCTACGAATCAATTTATCAGGTCGTTGACAAAGATGAAAGAGTCAACTGCTACTATACAAACGTAGTTTCAATAGGATACAAATAAGTTTTAACAAAGTTAGTGTATTTTTTCGTGTGGCGTTTCTGTACCTATTGTAAACTCAACTTATACACTAAGAAAAGTGAGAATCAATTCATATGATAACAATTATTTACAAAGATTTGCAGGTTTATAAATATTTTGATTTTACTTAAAGCAAATATAAAATAGGCTATACTTCTCAACAGTAAATTATACATTAATTTAGTTTTGTTTTGTAATTGCCTTTTCCTACTTTTTGGTGACAACAAAAAATTTGGTAATTACTACGAATGAGAAGTAAAAGTGTCAGTGAATGCAAAACGGTTGGCTCCTAAAACACAAACTCACTCCTACCTCCATTGGTTAATCCCAAATTAATTATAAGCATAGCCTCAAACCACGACTTTCAAAGTATCATATAACTCTGGTCAATTTCGTAACAGTGATGAATATAAAACTATCTAATAGTGAAGTTTGGATATATTAGCTTACTAAGTTAAAATTATGATATTATTCTTATGTGAAATATGTATGCATCTTATTTATTTATTTATTTACTTATTTATGACAGAGTATCCCAATACAAGTTAAGAAATATTCCAATCACAGGATCAAACATAATTATAATAATAATAATCACATGAATATGACTATACAGAATAGATGAAAAGAGACCTAAAAGACATTCATTTAAAAATTGACATTAACTCAGTAAATTAAGATATGCATGGGAAGAATATTAACAATATAAGAAAATTGAATTATAACTGTAATTAATAAAACAAGCAGTAAACAATATGCAATGTATAAATGGATCTAGTCTTCTAATATCTAAAAACGATATTTATTGAAAATACAAGAAAACAAAGGAAATAAAGAGAAATCAAAAACAGAAAAACAAATATGAAAACAGAAAAAAAATCCAAAGTAATACAAATAGCAACTGCAGGCGATATACTACTTTACATTAATAGCAATATTCTCAGTGAGAAAAATTGGAATTAATTTTGTTATAGTCCTAGATGACTTCGAAATTCTATAATACGTTATGTTATCTTCGTAAGAAGTATAATGGAGTTTCTATTAAATCTATAATTAAAGAAGTTAATATATTTTTTTAATTTTTTCTAATATTTCTATATATTTAATATAAAAAGGAAACTGAAGATCTTATTGAAACATGTTAAAGATGACTTCGTACCAAGAAATTATATAATATTATTTATTTGGGATTAGTAAAAGATTTTTTGATTTGTAATATAAATACTAAATTTCTATAAACTTTTCGACAGATAGTTTCAATATGAGGCTCAAATATTAATTTAAGATCTAATATAATATCTAGATCTCTAATCGAGTCTACTTTCTTTAGTTTAAGTTACTTACATGGTAGAAAATACAACATTCTTAGATGGTCGTCAAAATGTGATTGAATAATATTTGTCAATGTTTAAAAAAAGTTTGTTTATTTTACTATAGTTATAATAAAAAGGCAGTACATCATCTTGCAATTCTATACTATTAGACACGCTATTTACTCTTTTATAAAGCTATAAATCATCGACATACAGACAGTAATCACAATGGATAAAACAATTATTTTCGTACAGAAATAAATAGAAGAAGTTGTTATTTACCAAATTTCTATTTCAACTTTTGAATATTGGAATGACTTGTGCATTTTTCTAGGTAGTTGTAGTTGAGAGGAATTTACTAAATATAATAAACAAGTGAAATGAAATAGTGTTTTGCAGTTTATGAAGAACAAGGGGGTAAGCTGCCAATGCCAGCCCCCTTATTTATACCTAAGTATCAATCTTATTTTAAACCTGGTCGATGGTAGTAATGTCTAGAGTAATCGTGTCCATTAGCTGGACATAATTTATTACTAAAAGTCTATCCCAAGCCTCAAACACTCACTGTAGGCGGATGCTATTTCATCCTAATATTGTATAAATTTTACAATAACTTTAAAATGATTTTGAGTAACTAAAAATAACCAAAAACTTTTAATATCATTACCTATATAATGTATTCTCTATTTTGGAAATATAATTTTTATAAACATTTCTAACTGATACTTTGACCTGTTTAGGCATATCAAGGAACTCTTGATAATCTAACTCATTTAATTTTTTTTCCAGGGACAGTATAATTCAGATTTTTCTTTTATTTAATGTTTGATTGAATTGAATATATGTTGTGATATTTTTTTGCCCACACTTTGTGCGACAAGTACAATGTAACACAGTGCACAATGTACTTGTTATAAAGTAGCATCGTTTATAATGCGAAAGTTTTTTGATTTATTGTTGTGTGTTATATAGTTTAATTTTTTTTAGGAAATATAATACCATATAAAACGTTCATAATAAGCATATCGAAAAAAAATAATTCCAATGCTTTGTACTAAATACCACAATACGATTTTAATAAAGCATTGTTATATCACAATATAGTGAATAACTCAACTTTTTATATTGCAACGTTAAAGCAATTTCACACTCTGGAAATGAATTTCAACATCAAATATAGATAAAAAAAAACTCATATATTGGGCTACACTCACTGCTACTGACAACAGAGCAAACTGTGTTAATATAGCGTGTAGCAGGCGGTATGGATACTATATTTTTTATGTTACAAACGATTATCTTTAATGGCAACTAACTTTAATTTAATATCCTGTCTATCAAATAATAATCCACAGCAAATTAGATTAAATCAATAAAAGTATCCCTAAATCGCTTCATAAGATGGTTTAATTTTTCTAGCAATAGCCATTTATATTTAACGTTTTAGTACTTTATGTCGTCACTACTAATTCAGCAAAGAGTAAACTTTTTATATACCGGTGATTTACAAAAATGCGATATATAAAAAACAAATTACCATTATTATCCTATTGACTTCGATTATTTGAAAACGTGTATTGTGAAAGCTTCTGAGGCCACATAATTGGTATTTTAAATATACATACATCAAGACTGCACCACTAAGCTCTTGTATTAAAATAGTGATAAATAATCAAATAAATAATCAAATTCTTTCACGTTTAATTAAATTATTCGGTATGCTCAATTAAAATAATTTAAGTTTAATAACTAAGAAAACGTATTTAAAATGTATATGTCCAACTGATATGGCAAAACAATTAAATATATAAATTATCCATGTTAAGATACACATTAAAAGGCCTAAAATCGTATATTATAAATTTATGTTATTAAAATTATAAACTTTTTACTCACTAATTACTTATTCTGTTAAATGAATGAATATTATACCACGATTTTCAACTACTCATTATACGTAGATTCTGCCATCGCAACTAGTAATAAAAGTAACAGTGGCAAGGAAAAAGTATTGCCAATGTGCCATTAAGTTGTAAAAATAAAAAACTTGTGGAAAGTTATGTGTCACTTAAGCTTTATTATTTATTAAAATTATGTGCTAAAACCTATGTTGTGTGTTGTTTTGGAAATTCTTCTTGTATTATATATTTTAGTATTTGGTTTTATTCCTAGAATTGTGGATATAGTAAATCCAAATAATAGTCCCACTGCTATATATATATATATATATATATATATATATATATATATATATATATATATATATATATATATATATATGCATACGTTACCTCAATTGTTGGTTAACGCAGTTTAATAAAGGACTGAGGATATATTTTTTAAAAGAACGCAGCTGGAACCCAATAATTATTTCCGTAGGCGATATATTTATGTTTTGCATTGTTTTTTTTTTTTTTTTTTGAAAAATGCAGCCTATTTTTAGCGTGAGAAACCGGTTTCGCAACGATCAAAAAGGTATTTTCTTTTGTAATATTTCTAGTTCGTGTTCCTGCCTGTTTCCCCGACCATACTCGCACAGCATTTCAGCTGTTTTCATCAATTTAACTCGAACAATTGCTGTAGTAGTATCGTGACGCTGAAACAAGTTTATTCTTACAGTTTATTCTTCGATATTACAATCATAAAAATTGTTACACTTTTCTACACCATGGATAGTAGATAAAGGATAAAAAATTCGACCGACAAAAATCTGCAGCACGACAAATGCTCCTCGAGAGAGGACAGTTGGTATACCTGGCGTAAGGCTGAACCTACTAATTCTCTTGCCGAGTACAAGCACAAGACTCTTCTGAATGAGACGGTATTAAAAGTCATTAAGCCAAGAGGTGCATGGGAGCTCTTACGCAAAATAACAATGAGTCTCTGAATGCGATGATTTGGAGAATGGTGCCCAAACATCAGCATTCTAGCTTCATTGTTACTGAGACAGCGACTCAATTAGCTGCAATGATATTTAACGAAGACACCTCAGTACTTTTACGAGTATTGAATATCGTGGGTGTCACCGTGGGATCTACGCCGGAGTCTAAAATAAGGCGCGCATCAACGACGCCGAGCGCAGGGTTTCAGACGCTGCTAAAAGAGCCAGAAGAGGGATAATTGTATGGTCCAGGTATTGCAAATTGACGGTAAATTTACCTTCCTTTATGTAATTATCTTTCAAAACTTTAAACGCGTTTTTCTCGAAAACATGATTTTCAGAACGGTGAGCTAACTTTCTCTAAAGCTATTGAACTGATTGCGCTGATATTTCGTAAACAAGTTATTTAAACAGCTGGCTATCGTGTGACGAGAGCTTCTTTGAAAACAAAAATTATACGACTTTTATTAACAATAATAGTTGAAAAAGCGGGCGATGAATTACGTTTTTTTCGTAAAAAGTCCGCCATTTTGTTAATTTTTCAAGTTTTGGAAAAAGTTCCCGTAACATGATAGCCAATTGGTACTAATTAATTTACAAAAAACATTTTTGTTTAAAATGAACTGAGCAGCTGGAAACATGATCACCGTTTTTTGCAGGCCTCCAATGAGATGGATATAACGGTCGCCATTTTGTTTTTTCAAAAACCTCTTATTTGTAAACTAGTAGTCTAGAATAAAAGATATCGAAAAACTGGAATGCTCTACCTCTATTAGTTTTTCCATAATAATTGAATAAATACACGTAAAAGCAGAATGCCCTCTTAATGCAGCTAAATCCAGTGTGAAACCAAACTATCTCAAAGTTTCCATTGAATTTTCTTAATAACATAACCATAAAATCCATATAAACGTATATATTCCAAAAACAATTTCAGAAGCGGCATAGCCATATCCGCGGTTTTAGTATTTTTTGATTTGTCACTATTTCTCTATGATTTCCAAGATGATTTTAGGTCGTAGGATTCGTAGCATCGGTGGCAAAATTATGAACTAATAAACCAACCAAACACTATATAGTACGATGGATAGTGTGCCAATAAAACACACCTATTATTATTAAGCATTGCTGAACACTTGTTTTCCTCTTCTGTTTGTATTCACTATCCCTATACTGCATAATTGTATACATACCTGGATAATATGTGATTGTAAATTGTAATTAAATGTTGTACATTATAGTATTAATAATAATAATCATAATAGGCATCTATATTACACAAAGCTACTTGTTTGATTATCGGAGGTATATAAAAAATATAAAAAGGGGAAATAATTGTGCTATACTATTTGAAGTATATAATATAATTCCAAACTACGATGTAAAATGTAATGAAAACGTAATGGGCATAAATAAAAACCGTTCATTTAATTTTGGAATTTACTTCAGCGATATATTTCATTAAAAATATATTTTATTAAATGGAAAAAAATTCTTCATTAAGCATGAAGAATCAACTTAATTAACTTAACTTACTTAACAAACTGATGTGGATTATCTACTCGATGAATTAGTAATTATTAAATTAATAAATATTCATTTAAAAGTTTATATTTTATCATTTTAAAAGTTTTTAATTTATATTATTATAGAAAATTTATGTGGATTAGTGCAGTTTTAATGACATGCACAGATATAAACTGGCACCTTTAAGCTATTCCTTAAGGTTATCGATAAAGGATAATAAATAGAACAAGAAGATAACACTGACGTAGTTTTCCACAAAACACCAAACCACTATACACTCAACTCTACGCGCGTTTCGCCAACAAAGTTCGCATCATCTGCAAATGATTAAAACTTTGGGCGATGTGTTTTAATTATTTCCAGATGATGCCAACTTTGTTGGCGAAATGCGCGTCGAGTTGAGTGTATTGTGTTTTATACACTCGAGTGGAGTGTTTTGGTGTTTTGTGGAAATCTTCACACCAAAAACATAATTAAATTTTATAAATGTAGAAGAGGAACTACTGAGTGGCCAGCCAGATTTTCGGATCAACGTCGCTGGAATATTTTTTGTGAGGTTCCCTTAAATACAAATTACATCTTAACAGACATTAAAATATAGAATTAGGAACGAAATAAAACCAATTAATTGACGCTGAAACGCAAAATATCGTTTTATGAAAATGTTATATTCAACTTGCATATTATCAAGAGGAACGGTAGCCAATTTGAACACTTATTTTAATAGATTTAGTTTATGTTACTTATTATTTTTAAACAAAATTGTTATAATTACTTTGCTAAAATATTTTTTGGTCTTAAATAATTGTTATGCAATCTACCACAAAATTTTATATATTACATAAAAAACTAAGCTCTCTTAAATGGCATGGTTGGATAAAAGTATTATCAGATTGTCCATACAAAATTGAAACCTTTACTGGTTAGATTTTCAGTTTTTATTTGTTAAACATAACAATTGTTTCGCCAACACAGTGGCTTTTTCAGATGTTGAATACATAGACTAAGTCTATGTACTCAACTATAAGTAGTCTATGTACTCAACATCTGAAGAAGCCACTATGTTGGCGATATAATTGTTATGTGTAACAAATAAAATATGAAAACCTAACCAGCAAAGGTTTTAATTTTGTATAAATATGGATTTTCATCGTGGAAATCCATATTTATACATGTTTCATCGTTTTCATGGAAGTAACGGCCCAATCAATTCAGAATGTCAGATTGTCATTAAAAAAACTATCTATGACATTATAACTCCAACAGTGATAATTTCAAAATGAATATATGTATATCAAAAAATACAAAGCTAAAAACTAGACCTATTGAAGCATTTTTTTCTTACTTGTCCTGTAACGATTTTATCGAATTTGTTCCAACCTTTACATGCGGACTGTAGTTATAATCTAATGACATGAACATGAGACATAAATATGATTGTCATATATTCATGCCACCAGACTACTGAACACAATTGATATAACGAAATCGTCGATAGTGGTAAATTATTAAATTATTTAGGTTCAACTCCATAAGTCAATCGACCATTACTGGTGTTTAACCATTATTAGTCATCCCTAAATATATGTCAAATATATTAAAAGCTAATTGCCTTTGGTATAATTTTATTTAATGAATGTCTAGATATTATAAATAACAGGTACGTTTATTTGTTAATCAAATAACACCTACATATTTATTTACAAGGATTCATACGTTATATTTCTTTAATTTTCATATATTTATGTACAAACTATTTATGTACAAAACGTTATTCTCTTTATTGAGTTTTCATTTAAAAGTTTATATTTTATCGTTTTAGAAATTTATAATTTATATTATTAAAGAAAATTTATCTGGGTTAGTGCACTTTTAATGACTTGAAAAGGCACAAATATAAACTGGCACCTTTAAGCTATTCCTTAAGGTTATCAATAAGGGATAATAAACATGGAACAACAAAATGAGAAGATAACACCGACGTATTTTTACACAAAACACTATACACTACGTGATTAAAACTTTGGGTGTTGAGTCTTAATTATCTCCAGATGATGCCAACTTTTTTGGCGAAACGCGCATCGAGTGTAATGTATAGTGTTTTGGTGTTTTATGGAAAACTACGTCAGTGTTATCTTCACACCAAGGGTTTCAACCCACTCCTTTAAAATAAGAAGAAATAAACAGTTTTAAAACCTTAAAACGGACTTTCCCGCACGTAGAACATCTCTATCTCGAAATTGAGTGGCCAAGAAAAAATAAACCAACACATAAATGCAGAATACTCGTATGTGTTTTATGCGACAGATTTACTTTTTTCAAATAGTTCACCCTTGCGCTTTCTCATGACCCATGAACAGGGTGTGGTGTATCATATCCACCTCAAAATCAATAGACTTCATCTGGTAGAGGTCCCTAATCAGAATCAGTCGAAACTCGATCGATCCGACACGATTTAATTGTGTGATCGTGCTAACAAACAAACTCAAATAGTCCATCATTGTGCTTACTCATGACCCATGAACATGGTAGAGTATGTTCTATCCACCTCAAAATCAATAGGTGTCGTCTGGGAGACGTTCCCGATCCGAATCAGTCAAAACCCGATTGATCCGACATGACTTAGTTCAGTTATCGTGTTAACAACAAAAATTTCTCAAATAGTCCACCGTCGTGCTTTGTCATGACCCATGGACAGGGTGGGGTGTATCCTATCCACCTCAAAATCAATAGGTGTCATCTGGGAGACGTCCCCGATCAGAATTAGTCAAAACTCCATCGATCCGAGAGTTATCGTGCTAACAAAACAAAATTTTCAAATAGACCCAAGGGAGGGGGTGGTGTGTGCTATCCACCTCAAAATGAATAGGTGTCGTTTGGAAGACGTCACCGATCAGAATCAGTCAAAACCCGATCGATCCGACACGACTTAGTTGAGTTATCGTGCTAACAATAAATGCCGACGACAACGACGACACACGCACAGCAAAAATATTGTAAAAACCATTTTGTTTTGGTTTGTAAACCGAAAAATAAACCCAAAAAAAATGGGTTTGGGGTTTTTTTACTTTTTTTTTTACACGATTACATTACTTTTCCGTTTATAGTGGAGTGCGGAAAAGTAAAAATAATTCATAAAAATAGTTTATAAAGGCAGAAGAGAAACTACTGAGTGGGCAGCCAGATCTTTGGGGTCTAACGATCTAACGTCACTGGAATATTTTTGTGGGGTTCCCTTAAATATAAAGTATATCTTGATAGACATTAAAATATAGAATTAGGAACTAAATAAAACTAATTAACGCCGAAACGGAAAATACCGTTTTATGAAAATGTTACATTCAACTTGCACATTACCAAGAGGAACGACAGCCAATTTAAATACTTATTTTAATAGGTTATGTTTGTATTACATATTATTTTTCTATAAAATTGTTCTAGTTAATTTGCTAAAATGTTTTTTTATCTTAAAATAATTGTTATACAATCTACCACAATATTTTATGTATCGCATAAAAACTGAGGTTTCATAAATGGCATGATCAAATAATAGTATTATCAGATTGTCATTAGCAAAACTACGCATGGTGTCAGTTCAAACAGTAATGACGTCAATATAAATTTACGTATACCAAAAAATGCACACCTAAGAATATACTTATTGGAGCACTTTTTTCTTATTTGTCCTGTAACAATGTTAGGTATCGAATTTGTTACAACCTTTACATGCGGACTGTAGTTATAATCCAATGGCATGAACATGGGGCATAAATATGATTGTCATATAGCCATGCCACCAAAGACTACTGAACACAATTAACATAACGAAATCGTCGATAGTGGTAAATTATTAAATTATTTAAGTTCAGCTACGTAGGTCAACCGACCATTGCTGGTGTTTAACCATTATTAGTCATCCCTAAATATATGCCAAATATATTAGAAGCTAATTATCTTTGGTATTATTTTATCTGATGGAGGTTTCAATATTATAAATAACAGATACGTTTATCTGTTAATCAAATAACACCTACATATTCATTACAAGGATTATTACGTTATTTTTCTTTCATTTTCATATATTTATGTACAAACTATTTATGTATAAAAAGTAATTTTCTTTATTGAGTATTACGGAATTCAGTGAGTAAAATGGAAGATCTAACACGGAATACATTAAATTAACATAACTTCTACCGTAATTTAGGCTATGTATGCGTGAGTCCAAACAATGAAAATTTAACTAAACCTGATGGAATAATCAGATAAAAACTATTAATTAACATAAACCAAACGATGGTGAGTGATGGAATAACAACCGACATAAACATTTTTATTTAAATTAAACGAGCACTTTACTCTGGTGATTTTATCTCAAAGAGTTTTCACCGAACTCTCTCATATCTTTCTTCAACAAAAAAATCTGTAAATTATTTGAAATCGTAACTTAATTAATTAACGAAAACTTCTTATACGAACTTTAGCCAATATAAATAGTAGTCGGATATAAACGTAATAATGTGCATAAATATAAATAAACTAGATCAGGTTATGCTGGTATACAGCCTCGTCCAATGACCAGTTTGTAACCATGGTTACTTGAATATCATGCCACTCAAAGACTTCTTAATGATAAGGGTCTCTCTTAATTCGTCCAATTTGTGGCGACGATCTTAATCTACGACGTTCGGTCTTAAGCAATACATAAGTATAAGATATCTATTATTCTCGTTGTTCAGTAATAATCATATTATTCTACTTGAAAAAAATCTTACAGAAATACATTATCTGCGATGCTAGAAGTTTAATAGATTGAATATTCACACTTATGTAATTCATTCTATGATACATGCTGCAGTTTTATATTGAGGATAAATTGTGTGCTATTGTCAAATGTTGTCAGTAGATAGGAATAGGAAGTGGTACAAATTTTTATATATACTTCTATATTATAGACCGTGATCTATAATATAGAACGAGTAAGTATATCGCAATAATATTGCGCCACCCCCTTGCTTCTATCGGAGGCACCTCCGGAACATGCCTCTAGAGGCTTCGGATAAAAAATAAAAGTTACCACGTTGTTCACAAGGGTCGATTTACTATATCGATTTTGTCAAAATGCCGAAATTCGAACGAGAAGCATTTCGTACATCAACCTAAAAATTTCGTGACACACACACGAAAACAGCCTTTTAATAAATAGGGATTACTCATATTACACGCGTATAATATGAGAAAAAATGCCAAATATGTTGGTTGATTGATTAAAATTAGACAGAGATTTCTAGGAGAAATGCTGGGAGAGGATGATTTTTAATCTTAATGGTATATCCTCTAAATGAAATTTTAAAAAGATTATAATATGAGGTTATTTATGTAAATATAGTAGAAAAAAGTTTTCTACAGAATATATTTTTAAATTAATAAATACGGAGTTAATTTTTTGTAAAACAGTAATACTGAATAAAATAATGTTTTTTAAAATTATATATATTTGTGCTAGTTTAATTATCAATCAACAATATATAACATTTACGAGAAACTAAGTCCATTATCGTTAAAGCATCTATTGTGGTCGCAACAGAGACGGATAACAGTCGATTTGCTGCCGATTTCTGTTTCTAGAACAGCGACATTGCCACCTTATATACAGAGTATATAAGTATCTCTGTATGTATTATACAGAGGTCTGCTATGGGTTTGTTTTCATTCCATCGCTGTTTTCACTCCTTTCATGGCCCTGAGGACCATGTCGTGTGTTTGAATTGCTGTGTTTTTATTTGTGTTGTAACGTACATAAAAGTTAACATGCCGCGAGACAAAAACCTAGAGCAGAATTACTACAAACTTGCGTTTATAGTGATTCGGAGTTGTTTACGGACATGTCTATTAGAGGAAATGATTTATTTTGTAATGTGTATGAACGAATTATTTAATGCGTTTAAAAAAACTAATGCAATACGAGTAATACATGACAAAATCCTTGCTTCGTCTAGAGGTCATGATAAGGATGACCCTATATTTTTCTATGACCGCACGGTAACCTTTTTGGTAAGTAGTATTATTAAAAGAATTACCTCTTGCAGTCTCTAATATGTACATATACTGGATTTCATATAAAACAGGTTTAAAATGTGAAATCTTAATCCCCAACTACACACACCGTCAAAAACCTTGGACCCCCCCATATTATAGATTTTAGCTATGTTTATTTTGTATTCGTTGCTAGGCAACAAAGGTGAGTTAAATAGCTGTCAAATAAGATCAAATAAATTACTAGATAAGATAGTGTTGATTAGTTAAAATTTTTTTAAATATTTGCCAGTTTTATTGCATATTTAGCAAAGCAAATTTGATACTTTTCTATCGTTATAATGCCAGGACGTAAGGTTTCTACATTTAATATAGCAAAAATTATTGCTTTGCATGATGCTGGATATTCCAATCATCAAATATCCGAGATGTTAGCCATTCCTAGATTTTCTGTTGTGCAAATAGTGCATAGGTATCAAGTGTTAGGGACAGTGGAAAGAACACCACGTAGTGGTCGGCTTCGAGTATAAAATGAACGGCAGAATCAGTATTTGGTTCAATGTGCCCGTAGACACCAAAGTGCTTCAGCTCCAGCCCTCAAGGTTCACTTTCAAGGTACGTTTCGCTTTGTTATATCGACCTCGAAGTATGGAGTTCGAAGAAGATTCCATCATGCAAATTTACATGCAAGAAGGCCTTTAAGGGTACCCACTCTACTTCCACGACATTGGGCTGTCTGCTTTCAGTGATCACGGGAATATAGTGATTGGCTTTTGCAGCAGTGACGATGGGTCTTATTCATAGATGAAACCAGAATTGGACTGGTGAGTGATGAGAATAAGCAAAGGGTTTTATATAATAAGAAAATAAGCAAATAAATGGAGAGAGCTAGGTCATCAAGAGAGACTTAATGTTACCGGGAGGTTGTTTCCTGCAGTGGTGGGACAGTAGTATTTTGGGGAGGAATAATGTTCAATCGCCGTGCGCCGTTAAATAAGAATATGTCAAGTCAACTTTATAATGAAAGTGTTATCAGGCCCATTACTTATCCCTTACGCGACGAATTAGGTGACAATTTCATCTTCATGGGCGATAATGCCAGGCCACATCGTGCAAGAGCGGTTCAAGAGGTACTTGAACAGGGAGATATTACCGGATTAGATTGGTCAGTTAATTCCCAGATATGAATCCCATTGAGTACATATGGGTTTTGTTCCTAGAGCAATTCACAAACGCATGAATCCATCCCAAAACGCAGAAGAATTAGCTGCAGCATCAATAGAGGAATGGAACAATATTCCTCAAGAAATTATCAACCGTTTGATTGTTTCAATGCACAGGCGTGTCAATATGTTGCTGAAAAGCAGAGGAGGCCATACTGACTATTAAGTTGTAGTTTACTTTGTTAAAAGAATACGTTTTTTTTAATTTTTGTCGCAATAAATTTACTTAAAAATTGCAAATTATCTTCTCATTGTTTTTTAATTGACTAAATTTTTAAAAATTATTCCTATATTATACAAAAATACATTTAGAAAAAACATACTTTGAAAAACAAATACAATATTTAAAAAAAAATTATTTACTAATACTAAACATCGGGGGTCCAAGACTTTTGACGGTGTGTGTATATTTATAGAAAAGTTATGTAGAGGTTATTATGCAAGGATGATAATAAGGGAAGACATATACTAAAGATATAAGGCAGTCAGGTGATGTATGTTAATAACAAGTAATTGTACTACACCAACTTAAATAAAAAATATTAATAATCTTGTTTAGCAATCAAAATCATATAATTTTCCTGAAACAGAAAAGTCAATCAAGACAACAACACCCTCAATCATCTGAACACTGAGTTCAGTAACATACCCATCCCTTAAATATAAATTTTAATTTTAAAACTAAAAATATTCCTTCCTGTTCCTGTATCACACAGTTTCCAGTAATAAATTTACCACAATTTATAGTTTAATAATAATTTTAACATAAATGCTTAATAATGACATCCTAATATCTTTCTGTTAAGCGCCGTCCTTTGGCACCAAACATATATTATCGAACAAGGACACAGCTATGTTGCATTATATCGAGGAAGTGAGAAATAAACTTAATACTGTTGTCATCATTTACCGGATCTCTCGTCCAGTTTTGCTGGTAGCTTGAATGTCGTTGAATTTATTTCTCGGTCAAGTTCCCATTTAATGGATTACTTCACATTACATTTATAAGGAATAAAGTTTCCTGTAGTAATTACCGCATTCGGCATCTAACATTAAATCTATGTTCTGAATTAATGTAACTAGCTTTTTAAATTTTATTGGAGATATAAGATGAAATAAATTATAGAACTTGTTTTATCGATTGTTATTTACATAAATGATGTATATACATTTTCAGTTTCTAATTTCTGAATAATAGAAATGTACTTTTCATAAATTAAGGATTCAACTATGTGAAAAAAATTTAAGCCAACCGAACAGAAAATTCATGTTTCAATTTAGTTGTACCATATTATTATGCTTAAACGTTACTTTTCGATTACTATTATAAAACAGATTGGTGAGGATAAGTACATACATAGTTGTGCAAAATATATTCCATAGTGAAAAATATATACATAGAAATATATAAATATATATTAAAACTTCAAGGACTTAGCTAAAAAACAGACAGAGATAGGTAATTTTTTTGCTATTTTAACATTCTACGTTTAACTAATTTTATCTACAATAATTTTAATATGAGGAGCTGGCGAACAAAACGGTATAATCACGCTTCTAGTCAAAATCCTTTTTTTTTATCCGGACGTTTTTGGCCCACTGAATACAAATCTGAACATATTTCCAAACAAAACTAGCTAAAATTGAGTCCAAAGTTTTGATCAAAACGGTACAATTACAGTAAAGTTTCAACAGTTTTGAATGAGCGACTTTCGTTCAAATGGAACAATTTTTATACAAATTTCTAAGATGTCAATCAAAACTAAATAAGTGACATCCATTTTTTGTTTGCACTTTCAATACCGTTTTTAATAAGACTACATTAGCTCTTGTTTTAATTAGTAGAAAATAAGATAAAGTCTGTGGTGAAAGAGTGTAATTTGTGATAATCAGCTGTTTAAGTTTTTGATTATCGATTGCTTATTCGAAGTTATTGAGGGAAAAGGTAAAATGTCTTCTGAAACTGTTGGTGTAATCAATTCAAGGTCGAAGAAAAAGACGAAAGTTTTTATGTTCTATGATTAATCAGTTTAGTATTATTAAACTGTTGTAAATAAACGTTTTGAAACTACTTATATTTTACTTGGCGTAACCTAACACACAAAAACTTATTGTTTGCAATCAAAATGGCTTAACTGCGTCCTAGTGGCAATGAAAACGTAATAATTGCATCGGTGGCGAACAAAACGACATAAATCTTCCGTTTTATTAGAGATAGGAATCTGGATTTAACATATGCCAAATAAAGTCACAAACCCCATATGCTCCTTCTGTAAAATTGAATTTCGTATTATTATACCATTTTGTTCGCTAGGTCCTCATATGTTAGGAAAATTATAATACAATAGAGAATACTACGTGATTGATACATATGTGAATACTGAATATGTACAATACTTATAAGCAGTGGCGGCGACAGGGGTGGGCGAGCGCCTAGGCAAAATCTTTTCGCCCAACCAGTCGCCCAACCTCTTGTAACACCACTATATCACATTCGCACATAAAATCATATGTTTAACACCCTCGCCCACCCGAGATATTTCCTGCCTATTTTTGCCCAACCGCAAAATAATGCTAGCGCCGCCACTGCTTATAAGCAATGTCACAGGATCATATAAGGATCTATTCTTCTTCGAATTTCAATAATGTACAATACATTAAAAATTTTCTACAAAAGCTATTTAAAGGCATAATAGTTTAATACTATCGGAAATATCATTATAAACGTGAAAAATATTATAAGAAAACAACTTTTTAAATATTGTTAAACAGAATTTAATTAGAAAAGAATAATTTTTCTGTAGGAGGAGAAGAGATATAGATAGAAGAATAGATTTTTCTTTGAGAACATTTTTTTCTCCGAAATTAAATAATTCTCCGTCATGACTTTGTGATTTTTTTTTTTTTTGAAACACTATACTATTTAAGATATGGCGTGGTAAAATTTAATCACATTTAACAGTATAAAAATTGTGTAAAATTTCATTATTTCTGGTATAAAACCTAACACGTGAAACAATATGGCTACTCGTGATTTCTCATTAAACAACTTATGTTCAAATGGTGTTATGTGTCTTAAAAATCAAAAATTAATTGTGTTCCGCAAGTTTATTTATTAAACGGTTTTACCGAAGACTGAATAATGTGTTGAATTTTATGAGTCAATCTATGATTTCATCCAATAAATAATAATGTCTAACCTATTTGTGTTTTGCGATGATAAAGTAAACAAGGTAATATAAATCTCAACAACAACAAAAATGTTAGAAGGGTACAAACAATGTTCGGAGTTGTCGGCTTCGCCGATAAAAGAGTTGAGATCTGAACGGGTGCAATGTTCCATAGGACCTTACAGTAGGAACTTACTTATTTTGTATCTGTGATAAAACTGTTTAAATTATATTTTGTATTTTCAGTAAGGACTAACTGTCATCATTATAAGAGGAATTATTAGTAAATATTCAAGGGCATCTGGATATCAACGAAGCACATTTATTGCTCAATAACCGGAAGAATTTTCACACTATGATCATAATGTTTAATTGAAATTTAATTGAATAATTTAATTTTTAATTGAAAAGATCGATAATACAAAGTACTGTTTCAAGGGTGATAGTTCCCAAATATATAAATTTCTCTAGGCTTGCGCTAGGACATATGTACAATATGTACATATACGCCAATATTTCATTGGTGCAATAAAGAAATTAATTTTGTATATTGAAAAGAAAAATATAATAAAGTGTACTATATTTTAAAGATGTTTTATTTTTCTTCATTGTACAATATGGACAGTGAAATATATAACGTTGAAACAAAGCTGACTCCAAAAGATTTGGTGTTAGGTTTTGGTGTGAAATTGGTGTTAATATTTTATATCACATTTGAAACAGTGTAAGAGCTTATAGAGAATGATCTCATGAAGAAACACCAATAAGCGCTATTTTTTTACTACAACTTTATTTAAATGCTACACAGAAATAGAAGATTATTTGTATGATCTACAGTTAAAAAAATATTCTATATTCGAACACAAATTATTTGTATTAAATACATATATGCATTGTATTTTTTAAGGTAAGAAAAAGGTATTTTGAATTTCATATTTTTATTGACTTATTAACTATTTTAATAATATAACATTCGCAGATAAATGGAGGAATGTCTTAAAAAGTGAAATAATAAAAATATAGATATAATAACGATCTACTGTTGTAAATAAAATGCTTTAAATATTTACATATTTAAATTCATGGTGTGATTCATAAAAATTAAAATAATATACATATATCACCAAATTTAACTTAATGAAAAAATTTTTCTTATAACTGAAAGTATCTATGGAATGCATTTAGGATAAGTGCTATAAATTCCCCATTAAATAGAAAGTTTATTATTAATGTACTAATTTTCTATATTTACAAGTAGATCATTGAAAACAAAACTTGCAGGTGTTGGAATATTTAAATCCATTTCTTTAAAGAACACTACAATACACCAACTTCGTTTTTGAACTTTCATTTTGCTTAAATATCCAATGGTCTCCCCCGCTCCTCCTCATTTTTAAAATATTTAAGAGTATTACACTACAAAATATTACAAAATCTTTTATATTACAATATTACTCACAATACCACACCATTTTAAATATTACGAGCATAGTGCGAAGGGTTCAACTGGTTAACTGGTGAATTTTATTATAAAATCTCTCGGCGATGGCAAAGCATGACAGAGTACTTTTTAGTCCATTTTAAATAATATATAGGTTTAGACTTAAAATCACTTAGTCAAATAAAGTCTAACTTTAAGATTAATTTTTAAAGGACATTATTCACTAGTGTGCTACTCTACATCACTACATTCTACTCACAAAAGACGCTTATTGCTACCAGGCAGATTGCAGATCTCTCCAAGAGTAGAAAAAAATATATACAATCGAATTCCAATCTGTTTTATTGACAACGGCTCATCGTGTGTATAAAACGGTAATGTACTATCGTAAGTACGTATATACACTAGGTACTACACGACCTATATGTATATGAAATATGTACTTGTATTTAAATACGTTAATTACCTTATAGCCAAAGTACTGACTCCCTGAACTATACAAAGTATTAATCTTAATTTCCCCAAGTTTCTTTGCAGAGTTTATTAAGGAGAGATAATAACCAAATCCGATTATTAAATAAACGCGACGTAAAGTATAAATATTGGAAACGCTAATGGATGTAGTTCAGAACAAATTACTTCAAAACTACAAAGTTATATAAAAAAACTGTAAACGTCAACGTTCATGCCTTAATCTTACAATAAAGTACACTTCAAACGGAGTGAGTATACGAAAATTATCCCCTAAATAATCACATACAGTGATCGTAAACAGGGTTATTTAAATGTATTCTGAGTAGATCTAATAGTAAAGGGGTGATTTTTATGTCAGATTCATCTAGTTATCATTCTTTTATAATATACGAAGGATAATCAGTATCTTAATCAGTTTCTTACAATTATTGTTATTATTATTCAAATTATGTATTATATAATGAGTAATTTGACTGCAAAACTCTGACAAGATTGATCAGAACCACAATTTGGCATACTGAACCTGAGGAATGAGTACGACAGATCTCTATTAATAATACTATTTAACTTGTTCCCCTAATTGCTTTTATATCAAGCTTTTATAATTATGTTATTGGCGTATTTAATCATGTGCATAGCATAGTGCCATGTATTTTATAAACATCAGTATATATTATATAGAATATATACGTCATCCTACGCTAGCTGCGATATTGTTATCATTCCGTAAATATATATTTACTAAACGGCTGTTTTCGTGTGTGTCACGAAATTTTTAGGTGGATATACGAAATGCTTTTCGTTCGAATTTTGGCATTTTGACAAAATCAATACAACAAATTGAGCCTTGCGAACAACGTGGTAACTTTTGTTTTTTGATCTGAAGCCGCTAGAGGCATGCTTCGGAGGTACCTTCGATGTGAGTGAGGGAGCGGCGCAATATTATTGTGATTTGCTTACTCCATACTTATTATGGAACTAGTTGCATTATTGAAGTAAATTAAACGTACTCTTTTATGTATCAGACAGACTATAAACTTAAAAATCATTAATCTGCAGCAATTACTTCCTGAAGGATTTAATATATTGAATTGTAAGATGTTATAGTTATTAGATTGTTTTGGACTAGGAATAAATACGAATAACTACAATAACTACTCAGATTACATATGGCTATGAATATATATATATATATATATATATATATATATATATATATATATATATATATATATATATATATATATCAATTAATGGGAATCAACTCTTTTAATTTAATCCATGTTCGTACATTAAGAAATTTTATGAAGTATGGTTTTGGTGAACATGTAAGTAAGTGAAGAAAGTAATTCGTCTACTTTATTCAGATAAATGACAATTACATCATTAGGAGCCATCCATTGTTCTTCCAGTTAAGATTGCGTAACTGCATTAATATACTCCTGTATACTAATGAAATAAACTGTATTTGAGTATGTAATATTCCAGAAATGAAAAACAAAATGTATGTTAATATTTTTGCATTATCAATGCAACACAATTTTTATTCATACTTTACTTAAGTTTTTACAATAATATTCTTCATCGTCAATTATTCACTTTCAAAAATAAATCACTGTTTCATATTCACTGAATCAACATAAGCACACCTGCATAATTTAATATATATGATTTGTTGCAGGTCTCTACCCATTACACCGTACCATACTAGGACCGTAACCATATCGACACATGCAAACAAATATATATATATATATATATATATATATATATATATATATATATATATATATATATATATATATATATATATATTTGCATTAATGGTCCAGTCATGGCACGCATCGGTGTTGGTCGGTGATGGAACGGTCTAGTGGGCATTCTCTGATACAAATCGATGAAAATTATATTTGTTAGCATGTGTCGATACGGTTATGGTCCTAGTATGGTAGGGTGTAGTAGGCACAAACCTTATAAAACGGAAAATCTTCCCCGAATTATCAGAAGCACATGATTTTTTTCTACATAGTATTTCTATCAAGATAATATTGTCAAAACTTGTCATATGTATCTATGTTACACAATTCATAAATTTTACAAAAAAATATGGTAATGCATATGAAATCTGAGTATTTTTATATTCTTCATCTCGAATATTATTTAAAATGCAGACACCCTAATATGCAGACACCCTGATATTTTCGTCATTTTCTGCAATCCAGATTTGAACTTTGGCATAATTGTAGTCCTATATAGGACGTACATTTCGAGGTAATCAACTTACATTTAAGTATTAACTCTGACAACGGCGTTCCAGATGAGGCCCTTTCCCAACATCCTGCTTCGTGCTGAATATATCAAAAAAAGTTATTAAGAAAAGTTTTTCAGAATATCAGAATCTAAATTGGAGCGCCAACATAAAATTTTATTATGAAATTCCATTTCTAGTGTTTTCAATATTTTTCCGCAAACAATTTGGAGATGGGGCTCGTACTAGCAGAGAAGTAGACGCAGAATTTAACCGAAAACATCCTTTACGAGTCACTACTTGTCATGAAACTCATGTTTCATTGAAAATATCATTTATGCAGTCGCATAAATGATATTTTCAATGAAATTGACCAGTGTTAATAAATGATCTGAGAATGATCAACCTTGTTGAATACATCCGTATCCTGAATTTAACGTAATCTTAGTAGCAAATCAAGTGAATCCAAGAGTGAGTTTACGAGATTTAGTGTCTCGACAAAACAGAATATCGACAAGGAGAACATTAGATGTTTCAGTCGTCATAAAATCAAGCCTCGTAAACCAAAACTATAGTTTCTACATACTTTCAAATAAAATGATGAAAATGAAAGATTAGAATATCGATATTGGGCCCAGGGCAATTTTTTAAACGACCGGAATTTTCTACATCAAATTTTGTTTACTGATGAGGCTACATTTACCACTAATGGGGTGGTATTTTCTTAAAACTGTAAATACTGGGCTACAGAAAATCCACATTGAGTTATTAATTGTAAAGACCAGTATAGTAATCACTGATCAGAGAAAGTTAACGTGTGATATGGATTTGAAGGAAACAGAATAATTGATTCATTTTTCTTTAATAACTCGTAAATGCTGAGCGTTTCGTGAACTTTTTGGATACGGAATTATGGGATGCAATAGAAAATGATCTTCTTAATATGCGTTAGAAGATGTTTCTCCGTCTAGATAATGAGTTAATCCATAATTTCAGAATTGTTCGTCAGTGGTTGAACGAAAATTTTTCAATAGGCTGGATAGGTGTTCTTGTTAAGTAATAGCCCTTTGAACTATGACCTCGTAGGTCCCTAGATATTACACCATTATATTATTATTTCTGGGGAACAGTGAAGAATGAAGTATATAGAACGAGACCCAGAAATAGAGACGTACATTTTGCTAAAATAAGACAAGCCTGTCGCGAAATCAGCATTCCAGAGCTGAGAAGAGTAGCCAATTAAAATCGTAAAATAATTGAGAAATGTATTCAAATTGGAGAAACATTAGTTAAGAGAAGCTACATCCGATAATTAATTAAAATTATTATTTATGTCCATTATGAGTAATTATCTCAAAATTTAATTGTTACTATAAACTATTGTTTTTTTACTTATTTCAATTACCAAAAGTTAATTTTTTATTTTCTTAAAATGTACTATTTGTCAAATCGACCACGTACGGACTGTCAAAAACTATTGAAAGAACTAAAAATACGAATTTTTTAGCAACATTTGGTGTTGAGACTTAGATTCTGAATAACTTTTTGTAATACTCGAGTTTTTTCGATATCTTCAACACAAAAGAAAATTTTGGGAATGGACCTCATTTGGGGGCTGCCATTATCCCAATGTGTTACTTAAATTTAAGTTGGTTTTCTCGAAATATACGTCTTATATAGGACTACGATTATTATGCTAAAGCTCAAACCTGGATTTAAAAAAATGACGAAAATATTGGGGTATCTTCATTTTAAATGAGACACATGGTATATACGTATTACCTATACAAATTCTGCTAAAATAAAAACTTGAATAATAAATAAAGCAACTGCGTATAGATTATTGGAAATGATAACGAGATGGGACAATAAGTGGCTATTAAGTTTTGTAAGCTATGGTAATAAATTCTTGTTATTAAAAATATTATTTAGATGCTTTCATATGCGAACATTTATTTTCTTTAGGCAGTAAAAAATGAATTAAAACACAATCTAAAGATGTTGGGCACAGATAGCGCAATATATTCTGTTAGGTTGTTACATAATTTTCACGACCCTGACATAGTGGCTAGATTTATTTTCATACCAGATTTATTATCAAAACTTTTGTAATTGTTTAGTTGCTGAAACACTTTTGAAGAATTATTCTCGTTTTTTCTATATTTACGTTTCTTTGGCTCGGAGCTTAGGGCTTGAAAAATTAGCGCTTCCCGCTAGGTTTACATACATTATTATCTTATGGAAATATTCTGATACTGCAAAACTAAATATTTCTTTATAAGCTTTTGTCGATTTTTATAAAATGTTATTACTTCAAGATCTTCCAGAAAAAAGTCGTACGACTTTTATGATAACAATTCCAAATAAACACTAATTTTATTTTCATAAATACCACTGCAAAGGACATGTTTGTATAACTTAGATTCAATAGTTTTTTATGTATTCAGGGATAGGCGAAAATGATCGCATCGTATCAATTTTCGACCTTTCCCCGCAAGGGCTTATATAACCCAGAAATACTACCTAAGTATATGACATTCTAGATTCCCTGCGAAACTGTACTAGATGCAGGTTTTAGTGCTCGCGTCCATGAACTGATTTCACAATAATACTTCACAATTATTTCCATATTCTAACACTCGTCGGATACAATAACAAGGTGCTAAGAGATATGTACCGAATTTAGATACTTCTTAATAGAAGCGGACACAATTTTTCATGACATTTTACAGCTGAAACATCCAGAATTCTAAATGCAACAGACATTTGTTGTTCTTGGGAAAAGACTTTCTGCTAACATAAATCATCGCCATGAAACGCCAATATCGTATTAATTGAAAATAAGGCAGAAAACTGTCAGGCGGAATACAAGCCAGTTTAGATATTACATATTATTACATTATAAATCACGTGATCGCTAACTAAAATGAAAATTAATATAATACATTTATAACATACTGTATTACATCGAACACAACGAAACCTTTTTAAAAATTCTTTTACACGTAGCCAATCCTACCTTGGAAGATATGAAATTATTTGGAGGAGGAGTTAAAACCCATGTAAGTTTGCTTACACAATTTTCCCAATTAATTCAAGAAAAAGTAAATGAAATTTATTTTGATACTAAGCGTTGCAATCGAGTAATTATTAAAGATATTGTCTCAATATTTGAAACCATTACATGAAATTTAGACTCTCTAGATGGAGAGTATTATACAATTAACATTAGAAGAGAATAAGATATTAGAGAATATTGTATTAACAAATTGACAAAGGATCGATTATTTACAAAAAAAAATAATAAAAACTCAGGAACGACCTCTGTTATTAAAAATCAATGTTACAATACAAATGCTGAAAATTGTGAAATTCTCATGGAAAGTTATTTGTACATCGAAGACCAATTGAATATTATCATAAACTCAGTCATTTTTGCGCACTTAAAAATAATTTATTCATCAATAATTAACTCTGGTTAGCTAACTGGTATACAAAAATCTGGTTATCTCACATCAGAAAATATCTCAGCATTTACATCAAAACAACTTAATTATCGAATATTGTTAAATATTTAGACATCATGGAATTAGAATTTTTTCAAACAGAATCAGATCTTATTTTTATTTTAAAAACTTTACTGATCGATCAATAAAAATACACACTTTTTAAACTATTCAATCCTATACCAATTTTAAATCAAGGTACATTCCACGTAATGGTTTTTTTTTTATTTAGGTGTAATCGTTATATAAAGTCCTACTGCATTGTCTTTTTAGACTAGTACACTCTAGAATCTTTCTGCCACTGCCGTATAAGAAACATCAGTAATCACTAATCATTCATCAGTAATTATTTTCAATCTAACGAGGTTACTCATTTTTCGACAAGTTTCATTAAAATAGTAAAACTAAATAATATATTTATTTAAAGGTAAATTAAAGAAATAGTGATATAAACTACATATATATGAAATGTATTTATTTTCTGTATAATCTGAAATTATCTTGATAAACAATTCTCCATATATATCCAGTTATTCGAATTTAAGACCGACAGGGACGTTATTATTTATTATAGTATTTCCGAAAAATATTTACTGATTACCTTCATAACACTTCATAATTACTGTTGACGACCAAATGACTCCAGTAACTTTATAAAGAACCTTCTTTGTATTATAACATAAATTTGTAATTTATTTTATTGTAGTTTTATTTTATTATCAATCGCGCATTATACATACGGATGTCATCTCTGTTCTCTTGTGGACAGTACCCATGGAAATAAATCTACATATATGTATGTACGACACACTATTTCCCCTATTATTATAGATGTTTGTAATATTATATGCTTTTAAAGGTAAATGTTCTGAATATTATTTATACTGCTATTGATATCATACGTTTGTAGATTGTAGGAGTTGTCAGTCAGTTCTATTGAAGAAATATATTTTCTATAGTACTTCATGGGCTTCTCACCATCTAATAAATATTTAACAAAAATTTTATCTAGAAAATATTACTAACATAACTTAAATATTACTTAAAGAAATAGTATACTACAATAATTACTATACAAAGATTCAAAATTATTGTTTCAGAGACTGCAAAGTACTGCTCGTACCAACATCCAGCACGATAGATCCCCGGGACTCTACTGCTGTCATCTTCGTTTTTATCGTTTTTGTTTTTATTGCAATCAACGATATGTAAATAACTTCCCTAACCAAAATACTACGTTTGATCTTATTCTATTATAATCTACCTGCGCCTATGAAAATTTATTACAACTTTAGCTCAGACATAATGTCGTTTATAGCATTTAAGTGATTTATAGTAACAATAAAGTCAGTTTCATCAATAGATATATCAATATATCAACCTAGAATAGAACTAGATATATTGGTCATATTAATTAATAACTCACAAGTACATAAATCATATCTTTCTTGTATTTTTCATATTCATCCATACATTTTTAAACAGACTCATGGTTGAGTCGTTGAATGACATTTTGACGTAATATAGGAAACAGCGAATTCATATTCATACCCTGTGGATACTAACTTAATTGATAAAAAGTATATTGATTGCTACAGTTATAGTAGTTTTCTTAGGTTATTTTTTATTTTTTATTCTGTTACACTACGTATTACATTATCTTACCTTGTATGAAAAACGGTGTCCAGCTCGGAACCTACCTGCAAGGAAACATATATTTTTACTTAACTAACAATTATTCATCTGTATGTAATTACTTCATAGACAATATAATAACACAAATAATTTACTGTTTTGGTTGTTGGCCTTTTTTTTCTTCATATACTTATATTGTCTAATTAAATTCATGAAAATAATAAATTCAAAAGTCAGTCATGATTTTTTATTAAGAAAGTCATTATATTTATTTTCCGTGCAATTGTATACGCAATTATGGGTCATTCTATAGAACACCCCTTTCTGCCTTATCGAAAAACTAAACTAACTCACACATTCTACATTCCATCATGAGTACAACGCACCTTATCATATCTTGCGCAAATGGCGTTAAGTATTTTTTATAAATAAATTAATCGTTTCTGTAGTTCACAAAAGTTCCCATGTTGCCACATCAACTTTTGCACAACTATCATAATATACAATATAGGCTACAAATTACTTGCTTACCTAAAGCGCAGACATCACAGTCTAATGCTATTACTAGTCCTTCGGTTAATTAGGTCACTCAGAATAACCCTGTTACGTGCACAAAAAAGGGAAAGGCAGATTATGACAAATAGAAACAATTAGGATTCACGATTATTTCAACCCTTACATACTATTCCTCTATCTTGTAAATTATTTTTGAACATTGATCATTTTTACCAAATATATCCCTTGCCCTTCAACAACAGACGCCAAAATTTAACAAAAAAAAAAGCAAGATATTTAATTTTCCGGTCTATGTGTACACAATGCCACATCCTTTCACCACACATAAAAATATTGCTTCAACCCTTAAAAACTACCCCTACTTGTTGAATATTTTCAAAAATTTACATTTTTTTAATGTACCCTTGCTAAATTAACATTCCTCAATACACCTGTTTACCCCACCCAGCACCTCTATTCGCTCCCACCTCCCGTTAGCTACATGGGTTATTATTAATTTGCGCAAAGTTCCGTTTGTGAAAAACTTTTCCCAAAGCAACCTACAACACGTAGATGAAAAAAAAAGGCGAAAATCCAGAAGGGGATGTTTGAACCCTTAAAAACTATCCCTATATTTTGAATATTTTCAAAAATTTACATTTTTTTTATGTATCTTTGCAAAATTAACATTCTTCAACCCACCTGTTTACCCCACTCAGCACCCCTATTCGCTCCCACCTCCCGTTAGCTAGATGGGCTATTATTAAATTGCGCAAAGTTTCGTTTGTGAAAGATTGTTCCTATAGCAACCGACAACACGTCCATGAAAAAAAAAACGCGAAAATCCAGAAGGGGGTGTTCTATAGAATTACCCAATTATGTATCGCTACATGTATTATCCTTAATTCTAAGCCCCGTACGATTGATACATTTTTTCTTAAAAAACAATTCTGTGTTTGAATTAAAACTAAAGTACTTAAATTACCTATTTAACTCCTTCCCTAATTCCAATCGTCTAGACTAGTTTCCATCACACACAAATCACAAAATTTATCCAGAAAATTATTTACGCACACCCACTGTATATTTATACTGCACATATGTTTAATCTAATTAAAACACTTCAATCGAATTGAACTCACTACTGCACTACTAAAAATCACCACTGCACTTCACTCTCGCCTTTACCATGTCTCGCCTTTAACATCTTTCAAATACTATTCAATAAAACGCCTGGCAAATCTGAACGGTCAGTTTTTTGTGTGTATATACATATAAAACAACATGAGGTGATATATTTTTCATACCTTTATGAAAAAAAGGATGGCGGAAGATCTTAATAAACTGTTATCGGTTGTCCTGGGGCCTACAATATATTTAAACGCAAATCTGGATGTGAATAGACACGTAATTGGCTTACTCGAATTAAGATAAAATAATTTGAATATTTTTACAGTGTAATATATGTATATTACGAAAAAAAAAATGGACCAACAACTTATACCATCGCAGAGAAATCAATTAAAATATATATTTATCATATTTTCTTGCCTTAACTAAGCGTTTTTGTTTAGAAACCAGGGATTTTAGGTACAAGAAATTAAAATGATAAATCAATAATGAGAGTTGTTGACTTGTTATTGGTGATAACAGTTACAATAAATTCGATCTAGTTCTAGTCTAGTCTGACACATTGCAACCGACTTTATTGTTACTATAAATCACATAAATGCTATAAAGGGCATATATGTATATGAGCTAAGATTGTAAAAAACTTTCATAACCAGAGATATATTATAATAGTAGAAAATTAAACGGAGTATTTTAGTTAGGGAATATTTTAGTTAGTTTATTGTTGATCTCCTGAAATCGGTAATAAAAACGAAGGTGATAGCAATAGACTCCCGGGGATCTATCGGGTTAGATAGTAGCACTTTGCAGTCTCTAAAACAATAATCTTGAATCTTTATTAACAACAGTAGTAGTAGTAATGATGCCCTATTTTAAAGGTAGATTTTTTGTTAAATACAAGTGAGAAGTCTATGACGTACCATAAAAAATATATTTCTTCACTATGGAACCCATTGTTAACCCCTACAATATACAATGGTATAACATCAGTAGCAGTATAAATAATATTCCAGGATATTTAACTTGAATAGCAATAATATTCCAAACATATATAATAATAGAGATAGGGAACATTGTTTGTCAAGATAATTGATACATCTTACGTATATAGAAGATAGATATGTACATATCACATATTAGTAATATGAATATCCTGTACACCAATAATCTGTTCGACATTGAGATAAATAAACCAGCTCTTAGCATTTTCTAGAGCAGCATTTTACACTTAAATTGCATAATAGCATAATTTAAAAATTATACTACTAATGTCTACATTTTCACTATACATCTTTCATTAATGTCAACGATATTCATTTTTTAGAACATCCTTTTATATTTACATAATCTGAAAACACCTAATCCGCCACCATTTTGAATATACATATTTATTAATATTCCCAACAGTAGTCATTCAATCAGAGACATTTTATCCACAGCAGGATTTAACTGTTCTGATAAATAATTTTTATTACGTACGTATATCCAGCTATTAAAACTTTATATGTAAACAGTTATAGTGATCCAGGGAATTCTTAGGGAAGGGCTCAATTCTCCTCATAGCATAGAGACCCAAATCCAAATATATAATAACACTGGCAATACTCAAACCCAAGCATATACACTGGCCTGTTTCCCAGTTCTCAAATCATGGTTCGAATTATATAATTGCAGACATATCTGTAGAAAAGTGCATTAGGTCACCCATCAATCTTTCGGATGCCAGATTAAGGATACTGAGCTGAATACCTACTATATTTAAAGATTAAAGTCCTGATTTGGTCAATTTGAGAATATGGAGTAATACTATGAAAATTAACATACCTGTAAATGGTAAATGGTTAACATACCTATAACTTTAAACCACTATTGTGCATTATTATATAACCAGTATAACCAAACGAATATTACATACAGAACCAATATATACATACAAAGCTACATACAAGCACTTACAATAATTAGTTAATGCTAGTTTGATTAGGTATATATGTACTATAAATATTTTAAAATACCAGACACGCATCAAGATATCTCATCCCAATACAAAATAATTATATATAATAAATATATTCATTTCACTATTATAAATATATTTCACTATTATAATCTTTCACTAAATTTGAATATAAATCAATTGGTTTAAGTTTAGAAAGACCACCCTGTAAGTACGACGTCCCTAGCCCTGTGTAAGTTTAAAAATGCCACCCTGTATATTAATGGACCTTTTAACTATCCTTTTTAAAAAACTAAAATTATATTGTTATTCAACAGGTAATCTTGAAAGAAGAAAATCTTGTACATTTAAATTATTCTCTATACTATTGTATATTTAATTTTATACAAAAATATACATGTAAATTAATTTAACCACAAAGCATCCACTATAAGGCGACATGTATTTAAAACATGTACATGTAGAACATAAATAATCGAATCTTGCGTTTCGGAGATTTAGACCAAACTTATGGTTTTTTTTTTTGTAATGGAACACCCTATTTATCTTTAATATAACTATGATAACATCAAAAATAACATCTAATTTAAACTATCAAACTATTTATAACAATTCTCGTAATTATTGTTTCAAATTTTCCATGGCGATCTTGATTTTGTTTGTTATTCGATATTTCAAAGGGCGATACAGTATAAACTACTAGAGCAAAGATATAACATGTATATATTGTTGTAATCAGAAAAGCATGTAGATTTCAAATAGGCTGTTCCATTTAAAAAAACATAAGTTTGGTCTAGATCTCCGAAATGCGAGATTCGACTGTTTTTCTAAATGCATGCCTGAGATCGCAGTAAAATTTCCTACAACTTTCATATTTACCATTTCTTTCTATTTCAAGAAATAAAACAGTTAAGGGGGTAGAATGTTATGTGGATAACCCTGTATCCGTAATAGTTCAGACCCTCACAATTTTTCTGCGAAATGAGATGTAATAGAAAGGGAAAAAAATAAAGTAGTGGCTGTATAATATTTCTAACAAAAAATAATTTCCTGAAAATTACAAAAAAATATGAAATTATATAAAATGGTGAAAACGGTATTTTAAATATCGCTATTAATTAGATAAGAATAATTATGCATTAAATTCATATTTTGGTAGTACAGAGTACACAATATTACTTTCAACACTTATCGGAAACTTTATTTATCATAATGGGAAACTAACGTTTTGGAAATAAATATGAAAAGATATTTATGATTCATGTAAACGCAATTTTAACTCTAAATTACACTGTATAATTGATACATTTGGTAAACATTTGGTATTGATACATTGTTCTAGTAAACTTAAAGTAATTTGACTTGATGGTAACCATTCAATCAATGTATTTCCAAAGTTATTTAGAAATAACGAAAAACTATATGGTTCCACAATGCTGTGAGAAGAACTATGTATATACCGACTACAATATTCTACTTTAAAGTAGTTTTAACTGTGATGTCGTATATTTAGCACAGATAGCACAGATTAGCACGTAATTACTACTCACTGGTAATTCCAGCCTTAGTTGGAGCAACTTAGATGCTCCTGGGGCATGATTTTCAATATAAGCAAGTATCATTTAAGTACGTATATATGTAAGTAAATATAGTGTAACCTTAATGTGAATTTAAAAGACGTAAGAAAATAAAATCGAAATTTAAATGTATTTTTTTGTTCTCATATTTTAATTGACCGAAAATACAAGAAAATAAAACATAAAATATAATTCGTACCTACGGTAAAGATAATAAAAAGTATCTATATATAAATTAGTACGAATTTTATTGAACTGTTCTTTAATTTTGATTTATATTTCACAACCTAAGCGAAACCTATAATTTTAAGTATTGGTTTAACTGTTCCTTAGTAATAATATAAATCAAATTGTCCTTTATGTATATATTTCGGTAACACCGATAGCCAAGGGCATTGGAAATAACAAGCAAGAGAGAACAGTACGCTGAAATTAAGTGGGTTCCTGTATTCAAACTTTAATTAGAACACGCAATATTTCTATAAATTAATGACTATATTTTGCCGTGTTCCCGACGTTTGAAGAATCGCTAACTTACTAACAGCTTTGCAGCAAATTCTTAAATGCAATTAATACAAACGTGATTAACGTAATAATCGTTAATTGAATAAAATGTTTTGTTGCAAAAAGTAACGTTGATTATCATAAAAATAAGTACAGTTTTATTAAGTAAAAGTTTATTTTTCATATTCTCTGTCAACTTCCTAAATAATGATAAAATACTACTCCTATTTTATTTAAAAATAATTTACCTTCCAACTTATGGTATCAGTTATTCAAGTTACTTACGGGGCTTTCATAATTAATTTAATATATTAAAATATTAAATATTTTATTCATCATTTAAATTTTTAGACCATCGACTATTTTTATTTCAATACATTTTTTTCTCGATTTTTTGTTTAGTTTAGCTTTATTTCTCATAGCTTTATTTCCCATAATTTTACTGCTTATTTACTTATAATATAATTTTACTGCTTATGTACTTATAATATAATTTTACCAACCAATAATTTCTACATAACTAGTATATCTAGGCATAGCGAAGTACCTGACAATTCCAGGTATTAAATTTACATCTCCAATTTAGTTAGAGGTATATATATAGCATACATTAACATGAGAATACTAAAGTAAATATGTATGTTGTGGCTGTTAGTGAGTTATGCGATAGGCAATCAGGAAATATGGAGAAAGCGGCGAAAATCGTTTTGTGCTATATTAATAATAAATAATATAATAATGAGTCAACATGTATTCACACTTAGCCATCTCTCAATGTTCCCGGCGACAATGAGAATAATGAATGAAATACTAAGCACAGGTAAGCCAAACGTCGATCTCCATTTTGACTTTAATACACTGAAATTATCTTCAGTAAACTGATGTATCTGACCTAAAGTCTAAATCTCAATAAAACTCTTATAGCAGTAAGTAAACTACTACCTTGTTCTAGTATCAGTGTATACAAGTATTCGTAGATAAATTGCTACATTATTGTAGTATATTTATGACACATTCTGCCATGGTATGCATGGCAAAATGATTTTGTATATATTTTTACTGTTGTAGTAGGACACCGGAGCACAATTCTCGTATACTCCGGGCATCATATTGTAATCTCAAAACAGTTTGTCAAATTGACAAATTTATCATAACTTTCAGTGAAAGCAGGTAGTACATAACCCATGTGCCCCATGATATTCTTACCGGATGAGACGAAACTTACAGTTGCAGAGACAACGTAGGACACAACTATCTTTTGTATTGATTAGCTTGAGATGATTAGAAGATTCAACAAAATCCTTGTATGACTAAAAAAGAATCTACATCCGTTAAGGTAGTACTAGTAGTTTCCCGTTTTCTTAACAATTCGCTCAAATGTTTATATTTATTAAATGAACAGTTATTAAATACTTTTGTGAAGTTTAGAAACATTTATCTTCACTGTTTTCTCAATAATTAAATCTAAAATTGATCTTGTTAACATGGGAAATACAGGAACCTCTCAACAAATTGACTGTTATTCGATTATATCTCAGTAACAGTTGTTTAGATTTTTATATAAAACTAATATTTTGTTTAGTATCCAAAAAAAGTATCCAAAAATATGTGAATCCAAAATGGGGTTGATAGACTACATAGGTTTCGCATAATCGTAATACAAAGTTACGAATTTTTTCCGATTTATATCACGTACTCTTGCACCGTGGCAACGTTACAAAACGGATTGTAAGCCACTTCTTACTTCACTCTCGGTGTTTTCTGATGACAATAACGTTTTACACTAATGACACTTCAAATTCTGCTGCACTTCATCTAAATCGATGATCCTAGTTCCAAGTTGAATTTTTTTCGCGGTTCTTCGCTTTATTCATTGCTTTTACTGATTTCAGACGTCGCTTAACATTTTTCTCCTTTATATTTTATTTTTGGCATATTTTTGGCAAGTTCGATACTGATAGATTTGTATGCCACTGTGTCTTGTTTACTTAATACTTGTTCAATGTTTACAAATTTGTCACAGTGTGCTAATAATAATAACTTCGACAGTCATATCAATATCACAATCCTATAGATATTGAGATCGGTACTAAAATTCAACTGATCGATACACGGATTCAAATTTCATAAATGAATCCCTCCACATACCAAGCATATATCATATCAAGAAGCAGGCCCCGATTCGACGAGTGTCGATAGATTTTTATTCACTCCAATTATTTCTTTCCTACATATTGCCTAAATATAGGAAAACGCCAAACAAGCTCTAACATGTGTCATATTAACAACGTTAATATGACATTTGATATGATAACTTGACTAACAATATTGATACCAATACTGATCTGTCTTAATAACTTACGAGTATATCCACTGCAGAAGTTCCTTAATGCAAAGATAAATCTACCCAACAATAACGTTAGTGTGGGAGAATATAATGTTATTTGGTCAGACGTAGATACCATTTGCATGTTTTATATATTGCTAGTCATTTTATATAAAATCAGTATATTTTTTTTAATGTAAACAAGCAGCTTTAATTTGATATCTAATTATAGCGTGACACATAATCAGTGAAGTCAACTTATGTTGTACGTTGAAATACATCGATTGTCAATAATACATTTCTGTAACTTATAAGTCGGGAATCGAGAAAGGAACAACCAAACCGCACAGCGGTTATCAAGTGGTTCCCGAATAGCAAGGCTATTACATAATCGCTGTAGGAAACCACTACTCCTCGGGCTAAAGCCCGCCAGGCATTGAATTATACCTAACAGCGATCTTCGACCCCTTTCTCGGGTTTCTGCACGACTAGAGCTTTTTTGAAAAGGGACGCGCCCGGGAAGGATTCGACGTTTGTCCTAGATGGAATCCGAACGACTGACAGCTGTTTCGAACTTATTAGTTCTCATCAGTGCCGTACGCGGTACACCGGTTCAGGACAAATGCCGAAACAAATCCGTGGGGTTTTCATCTAAATCGATAAGATCTATGCCTGTAACTTATAAGTCGGGAATCGAGAAGGGAACCACCAAACCCCAAAGCGGTTATCAAGTGGTTCCCGAATAGCAAGGCTATTACATAATCGCTGTAGGAAACAACTTTCATCTAAATCGATAAGATCTATGTCTGTAACTTATAAGTCTTAAAAAGCTCTGGTCGTGCAGAAACACGAGAAAGCGGTCGAGGATTGCTGTTAGTTATAATTCAATGCCTGGCGGTGCATTAGCCCGAGGAGTAGTTATTTACTTAGGGACAAATGTCAAATCCTACCCGTGTCGGATCCCTTTTCAAAAAAATAATGCATTTGCTATTTAGAAACTATTTGAGTAGTGCTAATTTAGATATTTTATTCACAACCATTTGCACTACTGAAAACTTAGTTATCAGCCATAGTCCTTAAAAAATAGTGAATGAGAGTAAAACAATTTACTTAATTCACAAGACTAAGTCACAATAATCAAGATATACTGAACTCCACTTCTACATTTGTTAATAAAATAGAAATTGAATGGATATGTATATACGACTGTTTTATACTTAGTACAGATCAACGAAGAAACTGTATATAACATAAATTGACAGCCCTTAACAGTGAGATATTTTCAGTTATATTTACGTATATTTACAATACAGGAAATAATTTTACCAGATATTCAACAAAATACATTTTGCCGGCAATGTAAAATATATATAGAAAACTATTATATACAATTATTCGCTGTATAGATTCATTTAAATCAATATTGGTATTAGCTGCTTCGACGATTTAATTAATAATGGTCTGTTGACATGACTTTAAATAACATTAATGAAAATATATTATATTAAAATTATTCATTTACCAGTTTTGTTTATTTATTTCTATTTTCAGGTTTTACAATGACTTTTTTAATTTGAATAAATTGTACCTATTTATTCAATTGAGGAACAATGAGATAGTTATCAAATCATTTAATATAATGACAAGTACGAAGTTGTTAAATATATTTCTCTTCCAGTGTTGAGGCCACTTTAGGTCAACGCGGATTATTTTGAATTTAAATATGTCACGCCATACAGTTGGCAATACACAGTTGGCAATTCCGCAATATTTCCCCTAAATTTTCCTAGTTCGTAGAATTGATGGATTTTCTTTTCGAGAACGCACGTGTGATCTGTAATCAAATATCATCGTAGTGAGATCAAAAAACTAAAGAATCTTTCAAGTGATTATACGACCGACATATATTCTCAAAATTAGTGCCATGAAAATTCTTCACGGGGCCCCCACCGTTGAGAATACATCAAGAACTAGAAATCGACAGCCACCAGCCATTTGGAGTTTCGTGCCTCGCCATCCACTGGTAAATAAATTCCTACTAATTTACTCCTCCATTCATGTACGTTGCCAATTGTATAGAATCTAAGGTCCTTCGTTCCAAGTTGTATCTTTTCGTAAGGCCTACAGCCGACCATTTTTCGTATCTGCCCTTCAGGTTTATACATCCAGAGATGACCAGATTGCTTACCGTGACTATAATAATATTTCAGTTTTTCCTAATCTAATTGTAGTAAATTACATTATCATATATTCCATGAATTATTTAGTTCATTTGATGATTAGTCTGGACAATTTAGGAATTTAATCAAACGGCTAAATAAATATGAATTTGAAAACAATAAATCTATAATTCAACCAATCGTAATATAAAAAGACTTCCTTCAAAGCGTCGTTTGGTTTTAAACCTCTATAATATTTTTGCTAGACGGACGGTGTTGTAATTTAACTATATGTAACAAAACACTATGATGGGTTAAACTCAGGCAAGAAATGCATTCCATTCCAACGGTAAAGTTATATAATGGATGTATTCTAACATTGGTGCTCAATAGTTTTGAATAAATCTTATATTAGAGACAACTGGAGATGTAAAAACTCATTATAGATAAAGGCAGTTAAAGACTGTAAGGAAATGTATTAGGTATTTTCCTCGAACCAAAGTTTTCAACGACTTGTGTTCTTTCTCATAGCGGACCTTGTTACTACTTATACTCCAGGGACCACCAACTACTTATTTATTACCTTACATAGAGTTCACATTTTATTTATCAATATTGCCTTTAACCAAATAGATTTTCTGTTTCAATGTTCAACATTGACAAATAATAAAGAACAGTTCTACATATATTACGATTTTATTAAAAATTTGAAGCATTGAAAAGAAAATGACTTAAGAATATAAATCAGAAAAAGATTCCTTCCTGATTCTGAATTCTTAATAAAGAAAATGTAACTCAGAACGAAAGATCGGCAGATTAATCCATATTTTGATATAAACAAATGATAATTAAAACTTGAAATAATCTTAACTAATATTACAAATATTTAATTTTCCCAACCATTACTATTATTGTAATTAATCACTATATTTAACTCATGAAAGTAAACAAGAACTTATTAACTCAGCATAAAATTGAGCAGGATCGATTGGAAAAGTAGGTCAATCGGTTTTTCCAAATTTGTAAAGATTTTCCAGAGAACGTGGAGATTTCAAAGCTAATTTAAATTTTTATATCATTTACAATCAGCGAATGGAACAATATACGTCTTAACAAAATAAAATGATTATCTTTCTCGATGCAAATTAATCGTAATTTTTAATTATGATAGTATGTCTGAGAGCTTTTTGGAAATAAATCAGTGCTGCATTTCCTATGGATCATTGCTTTTAATTTTTACCAGTATAGGAGGAGATGGTTTAGTTTTTGCTTCTGTTATTATTATATCACAATGCTCTGGAATATTCTAGGGTAAACTTCTCATTTCTTTTTTATTTAGTTAAAGAGAAAGGCTATATTTTCAAGAACCTTTTCTTTTGTGTAAAACCTCAGCTGTTCTCAGCTCAGATTAAATTCTTTCCCGACTAACTTTCCATCAATAGTGATATTCCGATTGATCCCAGTTCGCAAAGGTGTTGGACCGAACATGTCCAATATTAACTTTAAGTTAGAATTGAAGTATGTATCAGTATATTTTGTAGGGTGTATTTAGATAATATTCATGAAGAAATGCTTTGTTTAAATTCTTAATGGTTACATTAGCAAGCAAGTCTTCCTAGGTTTTTGTCTTGAAAGATTCCATCGCATGGGACTAAATTAACAAACATATTTTATTAGGTTTTTCCATATCCCTTATTATAATTCTTGATTGATTATTATGTTTTTCCTGCATGTCTTTTGGTCAAAATATTTTCTTCTCAGGGAACGAAGATAGCTGAACTCTTGTAATTCATTGTAAAGTAATACCATCATCTTCATCTTCTTTAGACCTGCCCCGCACTGGAGGAGAGGTGGTGCCTTATATTAGGGACCCCTGTTATCTTAGAGGAGGCGAGGCTTAAGGAGGGGGATGTGTCTAAATTGCTCCTTTTATGGGATAGCATTTTTGGATAATGACACGGATAAGAGGGTATCGCCAAGGGATTATCCATGCCATCGGTGGCTGATGAGGCCCAAACCCATATAACATAATAATAATAATAATAATAACGATAATACCATAAGGAGGAAACGCAAATTTTGAAGTCCAGAATATGCCGTTATGGTTATATCTTTTAAATCATATATTTTATATCAATGCAAATAAGATATAATGTGATCTTTTTAGTAGGCTGGCAGTATGGCAGGGGAAAATACTAGATCCATAAATAGTTAACATAACCCACACGTTTTAACTTTTATAACCTTTTTTTATAGTCTAAGTTCTCATGCCTGGATTTGTTATAAATACACAAATAATGCATAAATTATTAATGGAATCCGCTACTAACAAAAGTGAGTTGAATTGGTACCGGCATTTCAGTTTCTGTTAAGCGTTTCCACTAAAATTTAAAATTATAACGAACCGTACAATAACATGTATTAAGCATAGTTGCACGTATACAATTTATTTTGAGAAGTAGTTTAAGTATACACTCATTAATATACATGATTAGAAGTCGATCAACTTGTATTCTCATTTCCATTGACGTTCGACAATATCTGTTTTTATTTGTATCTGACTATAATAATAAGTAATTAAAATTGCATTAATACCGTTACTATGGCAATATAGTTCTATAAATGATACCTACTAAGCGTAAAAATTACATGGTTACTTGTATTAGTAAAAATGAAATCTTCCAATCTGTATATAATTATACAGATTGGATACATTACAGATATATAATTATTTCATTATGTTTACAAGGTAAATGTATACGTATCCAAGAAGAACCTATGTAACATAAAATCTATACTAGGTTTTATGTTCTATGTTATGTTCTATCTATTCTTTCCACATTCACGTATCAAATTTACTTATATTGATAATATCAAAATAAAATAAAAGCATCAAAAGTGGTACATAAATTTAATTATCATGTAACAAATAAAGCAAGCGTTTACTGTTTCTCGTTCATCTTGAGAAATTTTAATTTAAAAAGCAAATGGTTTATTGTTTTACCTAATGAAACTAATTCTAAATAGAACAGATACGTACACATGAAGGACTAAATTCAACCTCTTATTAAAGTTTTGAATAAACTACAACAATGAAGTAGATTATTGTGCAATATATATATATATATATATATATATATATATATATATATATATATATATATATATATATATCATCATCATCATTAGGTCATCAGTCCTAAGACTGGTTGGACGCTAACCTCCAGCTTCTCCTATCTTGTGCTAATCTACGCATTTCGCTAACTGTGCTACAACCTACATCCCTTACTATTTGCGAGCAGTAGTCTAATCTAGGCCTACCTCTGCCTTTATTCACTCCTATTTCTGCCTCCAAAATATCGTGGACTATTCCCCCATGTCTCAGCAAGTGGCCTACCATTCTATCTCTTCTCATCCTTATGTTTTTCCACATACTTTTTTTCTCGCCGACTTTCTCCAATACTTCTTCGTTTCTAACCCTATCAGTCCATGGTATTTTCATCATTCTTCGGTAACACCACATCTCAAAAGTTTCTAATTTCTTCCTACTTGCTTCCCCTACCGTCCAGGTTTCGCAACCGTATAGTGCCGTGCTCCATACATATGTTTTCAAAAATCTCTTCCTTGTTTCTAAGTTTATTATCCCCGAGCATAAAGGTGCTTTCTTTTTGTTGAAAGCTACTCGATCCTGCGCTATTCTTTGTTTATATATATATATATATATATATATATATATATATATATATATATATATATATATATATATATATATATATATATATATATGTATAGCGTAACATTTTTTGACGTGGGAAATAGCTTTTTAGACTTTGTTTATATAAACAGGGGCATTGGCCGATTCTAAGTAGGAGTTTGCCGTATTTTTGTAAATTGTTTGTTAAAATTTAGTGCTCCAATAACGAGTATATCTATATTCTTCTTTTAACTTCGCCCCTCAATTTTTAAGTTTTTGTAATAGAACATATTACCACCGCCCTTTTAAAAGGACACCATTTTTTTCTTAGTTACCGAATTATAATAAAAGGAAACTTCATAAAATCTTACTTTACTGTTCATACCCTTTACTTCAAATGAGAAATTTCGAAATTTGTTATTTTTTCTGAAATAAAAGTTTTGGTAATATCTGGGTTAAAGTAAATGAGTCCGAGTATATCTATGTAACTTTTATACTAAGAAAGGAAACCTTTTCTGCGATAACTCTTATTGGTCACCACATACCGCAAGTAAATAAAAATCTCTAATCGAATACCCCGGTAAACACCTAGATCTTAGAATCAAGGCTTGCATCAAGAAATCACATCTTGGCCAAAAAAGCAACTTAGTTTAAAACTTAGCAGGATGTACTGGTTAATTGATAGGCACTCCTAGCCGAGTTTAACTATAAATTCCTACTCTATAAAGTCAGGGACACTGCATGCACATCTAATATCGATATCCTGAAATATTTTAATCTATAATCCGAAAACAAATTACATGTCAGGATCTATATGATCCCTGGTATGTGCCAAATGACGTTATTCGTAGAGGCTTGGAGATTCCTACGATCAGAGAAAAGATAATGAAACACAGTGCAACTTACATGAAAAGACTGGAAGGTCAACCATCTAGCAGTCAATCTACTTGATAATAGCAAAGAGCAATATAGACTAAACCGTGCAAGAACACTTTATTTAGTTCATATATTCAAATAGATAAATTGTAGTTTTCCTACGTAAGTATTTTGTTAATATTGTTAACATTCATCAACCTACTAGTTCTAATTAGAATTTTTTACAGATAATAATCAATTGATTATTATCTCTCATGCTCATACCCATTTCATAAAGTGATTGTAAATGTTAATTATTGTAACAGCTGCAAAAATATATAGATGTTAAATAAAAAATCGGTTAATAAATAAAAAGTAACTTTAGAGAGGTACCTCGCTTTTAAATGCCCCACTCTGTATATACGTTACAATCAACTGGTGACCACCACCTAACACATCAATAACGCTAATATGTTTTCCACGTATAAACGTGAAATAGTTTTTCGTTTAGTGTGGACTTGTCCACGATACACGCAAATCAACTCTTTCAATTAATACAAGATGTACGGTCTAGGTGTAAATTAAGAACGTTTACAATAATTGGAGTTCCTACAGCGTCGACATGCAACTTGAAACGACAATTTAATAAAATAATAAACTGAGAACATCAGACAAATGAGCTTAAGCACTGTAAATTGTGGAAATAGAAGAAGAAATAAATTCCTTTTTCGATTTAAATATCCCCTTATTCGAATAAAATAACAACGGTGCTGTCTGGCTGGATTTTTTTATTATTAAGTAAGGTTTGATTAAGCGTGGCATACTTGTTGTGAGAATGGCATTATTTGTAGGATATTATAATTTGATACACACGTTTTTGAGTTATATAAGTTAATACCTTTCTTACAAAAACGGATAGCATATTCTGATAAATTTCTGATAGAAACTGTAGTTAGTTTGTATACTTATACAATAACAATATTCTCACTGTTTTATGGGTATGTTCATACTTTGATTATATTTAGTTTTTATTTTTTTATACGACGCTTTAAAGTATTATAATAATTCTTGTGAAGAAATTCTAAGTATAAGAAAATCATAAATAAATATGAATATGTTCATTATGAACCACTTCAAAAGGTATAGTCCAAACAAAAGAAAATATTTTACCTTTTATACCTAGTTATAAGAGGTAAAACCTCCTTAGTTACCTCTATTGAGTTATAAAATTTTCAGTGGTACTAACAATGAGTTGAGGTGCCTAATATATTCTCAAGGTGGGAGCCTTAATGGGAATAAATTCTGTAAATTGAATATAGAAGATTACAATAAAAAATTGTGAAACTGAAATTGTGAAAGATGGACTGATGTTTTTGGTTGCTCATACTTAGGGGATAATAGCTTTTAATTATTTTTATCCTGGGGGATGTAATCACCTTCAACGTTTATTTGAAAATTTTTGAAAAAGCGCATCGAGAGGACAACACACACGTTTTCTAAATTTTTCAAATTATTACTTGTAAAAAGCATAAACACTTACTACTTACATTAATGATCATTTAACCGTTTGAAATATGTTGAAATGGGTACCAGGTAATAAATATGGGTAAAGAAAAGTTAATCGATTATAAAATTAAATTCTTATACGAGTATATCAGTCCTATATTCTGTAGAAGGCATTCTGTAGAATCTTCTGCTACAGATTTGTTTATCTTTTTCTGCAGAACCTCAATGTCATCGTGTTTTGTTTCAAAGACTTTGTATTTCAAGGTCGCCCCCCCACACACACACACAGGAATAAATAAAGTGAGGCAGAGTGTGGAAGAAATCTTGGTGGCTTCTTAATTGGACTTACTAGTGCAGTGGCACCTATTTGGATAGATCTTGTTCAAATAATGACGAACGATTAGTGGATATCGATCTTGTTGAAACCGTATTCTGGTATTAGATAGATCTAGATCTAATTCCTCAGGAACAAGAGTTGAGGTAGATGGAACCATATATTTCTGAATATTCTGATGATTCCAGGAGCGATAATTTACAGTTGCATTAAGAAAAATTCGCGCAAAATTAGGACAAAGTGAAGCGCCTATAGAGTTAATATATTGTAAATTAATCAAGAAATTTGAAGAAACGGGTTATGTTATTAATAAGGCAACACCAATACGCCTTCGTCGCGGTCAATGAGATGAAAATATTGCTGCAGTGAGCGAAAGTGTACATATGGTTTCAACAAAATGGTGCAACGTGTTATACAGCACGTGCAAGCATAACTCTGTTCATGTATGTTCAAGCATACTAAATTTCTTGATCATGTTGCCTGGCGGAATGGTGACATCAATTGATTTGCAATATAATGCGATTTAACACCACTAGACTTTTTTCTTTGGGGTTATGTCAAAGGAAGAATATATGCCACCTAGCCAGCAACAATAAGTGATCTCAAAGCAAATATTCAACGTGTTATTCGGGAAATAGAGTCAGTTTTATGTGCCCGTGTTATGGACAATTTTATTAAATGAATGATATCATGCCAAATGAGTCGAGGCGGCTATATGAATGATCTTTTTCCATTTATAGCAGTATCGTTCCCAATTTATATTGAATAGTAAAAAACCTCAGTTTGTTAAACATTATTAGTTTTATTAACAAGTCACATCCTATAAATATGTTTTACCATCAAGGTCGTTATTAAAATATAAAGATCCAATAATCCTGTTACTTATTAGTCTAGCCCTCACATTATTTGTAGGCATTGAGTAAGACTTTCTTGAATTCAGTAAGTGTTGCTATCAGCCTAATAACAACAATTGGGTTGGTTACCTTTACCACTTAGAAATATACTTTTATCAGAAAAAATTACGAACATCTAATTACGAATAATACCCAACATCATACACAAAATTCAAACCTGCGATCCGCGTGATCCTTAGTAAGTTCTCGAACCATAAAACTATATATGGTAAGTATTTATCTGTAGTTATTCCAATAATTTCAGAATTTTGTTACGACTAATGTTAAAATTTCAAAACCAATAGTCGAAAAGCAATCATGAGACGTTCTTGAACAACTAACAACATATTTAATTTGGGTTCAGTGTCAACGATGCATTGCCTCTTTCTAGGTACGTGTTTCTAATAACTAAACTCTCGATAAGAGGACTCGATTTTACTGACTGTACCTTAGCTAATGGATGATTAGGTATGTATATTGATCCTTAGATAACTGAGGAACCTTCATTTGAGTTCGGCATCTTACGCTATATCCGATTATCATTAAAATTTCAATTCGAAGGGCTTCCGATAGATAGGAGAATCCGCAATTAAATATTCAAATGTAAAATCATAAATAACACGTGAAAAGTAACACCAGTGCAAAAATAAGATGCCGTATAAGATAATACATAAAAGTTTCTTTAAACTGACTTTAAGCACGACATTAAACCAAAACAAGATAAGATAAAAAATAAAGAGAAAAAATATGTATTATCAATTTTCAAACAACATATTAACTCAACAAATAACGTTAGAAAATGGCACGCAAGGTTTCCACTCTATATATAATTTTAAATGTTTTCTTAAAGGAACGTTTAAAATTTAGCTGGCACTCCCTTATACTTTGATCACCTCATATCCTCACCTATTTCACTTTGATCCTTTATAATTAAATCATTCATAGCTTTACATGAAACAAAATCACGCCTAAAGAAACGCGACAGGCTTTCTAAATCAAAATAAATAACAAATATATTGGAAAAACGTTTAATACATAAATAGGTGGCAATATTACAATTAGTCCGAGTAAAATATATATTTCTGAAATAATTTATAAAACCACTGTGGCCTAGAAATAAATATTTTATATAAAATAAACGTAGAATGAAGATATGAAGTAGAATATGATAACTTAATCATACGGCAAAAATTTGACCCATACGGCAGATGTAATACTTGCTTTTCTCTTGGTTATAAATTATTACATACTATAACACCATTATATTGTCTGTTCTCGAATGTATAAAACATTTTCATCATTCAAAACTTGTTATCGTTCTATGGAATTTTAGTTCTTATATATAAACCATTGATTTAATTTAATACTACTACCATTATACAATTTTATATACGTAAATATTTTTATATGACCTATTACCCGTCTTAGTAAATGAGTAATAACTATATTAATATATTAATATAATAACTATATTAATAACTATATCAGAACGTAAAAATTCTCCATAGGACCAGAAACTGTACCAGATTATTTTCTTTGTAAGCTGAATGGTCTATTAAGTTGAAGTTAACCTTCATAAGTTGAATTGTATATATGTGAAGGGTATAAGGATTGAATACATACTCTTCCTTTTGCAGTGCAGGACAATGAAGACATAGTAAACATGGTACTGCCTTTAACTGAATTACATTGAAATCAATTTGTGTTTAACAAATAATAAAACTTGACATATTTGACGTGCATAATTCTAATTGAAATTAATTGCCAGTACTTTATACTTAATAATAATATAATTATTCTCTCATAATTAAATCTAATATTCCAAAAATGTTCTGTCGCAATTTCTCTGGGCAAAAAATAAATGGGCAAAATAAAAGAACGTTATATTCATGCCTTATTAATAGTATTAAGTGCTTAACTAAAGGCAAGAACAAATGCTCTATTAGTGAATTAATTGTTATAATATTTCATATGATTTCTACAGAAAATTATATTATGATATAAAATTATAATATTTGATATGTATTGCAGGGTTATACTTTAGTCTAATTTTAGATAAGCAACAATAGTGTTTCGATTACAATCGATAGGAAAATCCAAGTGATTAATAAAGAGAAAACTATTCTCATTGCTACGAAAAATTATAAAGAAATGTGAGAAATAAACAAGAAATCGTTGTCTTGCAAATATGTACCTAGAAGTGTGGCTACAGAGGGGTATTGGTTAGAGCTTTCAATGCATTTTTCATGATGAAGATGTTGATCACTGCACTTAAGTCTATCACTTTCTAAAGGCAAACTATATAATATGTGGTACAATTCAGGCGAAAAGATCTAACACACGCGCATAACAACATTCTTATTAGATTAATAACCAATTGGTGTCTAACTGCGATTGGAAAATCACAGAAAAGTGTTCAAGAAACGAGACCTTTTCGTGCGGCAGATAAAATGCGTACTTATATCCTTATCGTTTTAAATATGTATTTAATTATATCTTCCAAAGAATACCGTCTGAGGAAAATTTATATATTTCACTACTCTAATTTTACAGCTTTATTACAGAAATGTATCGCAATATATACCATGACGTATATAAATATTTGAAATTATCAGAAATTAGATTGTTTAATCAGACACAAATTTATTGTATCACCCCATAATATACAGGGGGTTAGGCACATGGTTTTCCAAACGAGAACGACGGATAGGTGGGGTCGGAGTTATTTAGCCCTAATTATCTCTATCGCAAGTTTTACGATTTTTCAGATATTATTGTTTTTGGAAATTTCCCTAATGAGCCTGTATTATTATAATGTATTATTATATTTTATGGTTATAACAGCTCAAAATAATTTTTAGTATTTTCTGCAATGTATCTTTGTTCTAAATAATCATGTGAGATGCTGACAGTAAAGAATAAAATAATTATACATGTGCGACATCGTTGGATTTCTACCGTTGTTGTATGTAGCCGCATCTCCTCTCCCATCGCATCATCGCATTGTTGTGAACGCGACGTTTATTTTTTCAATTAACTGATCTTGGTTTTGAATTTCTGGTGAGTACAGAAGTTTTATAGTATGTCTCCAGACATGTGGTGTCAGATCAGTGGCGACAACTAGAATTTCTTTTCATTTTTGAGCTGTAACCCAAAATTCGTACTTTTGAATTCTGGATATCTGTTGATAACATGATTGGAATATGTATAATGCCTTCAAAAGGTTTTTAATATCAATATTACTGCTTAAGTTACAACGTACTTTTTACTTTTGTTTTTTTAAATATGTCATCTGGCTGTAATTTTTGTAAAGTGGAAAATGTGTCTCTTAACCATACAGGACACGTGGAGTTAATCCTGAATTTTTTTTGTTCTTAGTACAAAGTAATATTTTTTAGGCTGTTATTTCTGCGATTTTAACTTAGTAGATGAAGATCATATTAATAATTAGTCATTTAAAATATATCATATTTTTTTAATAATATTAAGGCATTTAATTACATTATTAGGTATATGCCTATAATATAATATATTATTCTAATATTATTTGAATGTTATTTAAAGAAATAGAAAATACGTACTATATAATTCTGTAATTATTTACAATAAATTTTGAAACTGACATCCATTATTTGCAACACAATTCGCATCGCTTTAAAACATTGCTAAATACATACATATATGAATATTTAAAACATAATTTGTACTCTATAAAATTGCCTCTTCGTTAGTTCACCGTGTTGTTAGTCTTTTTTTATAATTTATCGTTAATGATTGATTGTTCAAAAAGAGAAGTTTAGCAGTGAAGTATCCAATAAACGTAGTGACCACCTTACTAGTTATCTCCGTCTCTAGCTATCTTCAAATTTGGTAGTCAACCATTAGCAGGCAATTCTAGTGCTATGAGGTGGTAGCTCCATCTTGTTGAAAAAAATTATTTCGTCTTTCATTGAGTAGTAGGTTATCCTTAAGTATATAATGGTTTATAATTTCATGATAACGCTGACTATATAACTTTTCTTCATTTTGGTAAGTTAAATTACGATTACTATATAGAGCACACCAAATATTAAAACCAAAATGTTCCCAATTTAGGATGCCCCTTCAAATATGTAAGTAAATCAAAATATTGTAAATAACAATAAAATATTTAACAAATGAACTTTTTTTATGTTGTGTCCACTCATTGTTTTTCTTCAAATTGATTCGTGTACTAGGTAAAATTCGTGAAAATTTTTAATTTTTAGAATTAAATTCAGAACCATATATGGAATGTGGGGTCAACCCACATTCCATGTATGGTTGAAAAGAGATATATTTTCTCCTTTGATATAACAGTTAACTATAATATATTTAAAAATGGAAACTTACATTATAACTCAGACGGTAATAAAAATATTAAAAGTGCATCTTATTCTACTTAAAAAAATTGTCTTGAATATATACAAATAACTTTTCTCTAATTCTATCATTAATTAACTTTTCGACATGTTAAAAATAAAGAAAAATTAATATTCATTTATAAAAACGGAACACAAAAACGATCCTCTTCAAAAAAAGGATGTCGCAAATTGGGTCGCAATTGGTGAAAAATTGCGCAGATTGTCGCAATTTTTCATACCTAAAAACGTACCTAAATAATAATATAATAATAAATAATAACCTATCTCATACCTAAATATCTAGTAACAGTACAACTAACTCCACCAGTTAGTTGAACTGTTTCCCACTAAATTAAATCCAGCAAGTTCATGGCAATATAGCAATATTCATAAACTCAATAACCATTTTCATACACTCCCTGTTTGACAAGCAACTATTTAAAAAATGGTCTATGTTATTGATTTTATGAATCTAAAATATATGTTCCTTTAAGGAAAAACAAAGGTTACTAATGCCGTGTATTTTATTACAACTTCACAAAGAAGAACGGCAAAAGCTCTTGTTGACAATTTGAATAAGTGTGTACTATCTAATCTCTTCAAAAATCTCTGAAGAAAATTATTCCGAAACTCAGTAGCATAGTTGGGTGGATAGTTCAAAGGATAATAACATATCTAGTACAGTAATAGCATATCTGTTACCCAGAGGTAACACATTTCCAAATCCCCAAAAATATCCAAAAGACTATGTAAGTTTTTCTACAACTTCTGTATCTATTTTTCTATAGCTATGATTTTATACGTTTTTAAATTTTAATTGTTTATAACGTTTATATCATAGGGTAGACGGAAAGTTATTTAATTCATTCACATCATATGATGTTAAAAATTATCAATCGGAATCGATGTGTTTGGGAATAAAACTAACAGTTTATTTACTTCATTGTTCCTTCTAAAGGGTGTCTCAGCGAGGGGTAGCCGTCAAGCCCAGAGAGAGGTCCCGTGGTTTCAACTCCTGTGTCAACTGGATCTTATACGCATGAAAATGAAGGTCTTTTGTCAAAATCCTCTGTAATGTTGACTGAGATTTAATTGTTAGAAACGACATCTTATGGATATGGTGTTATCTGTAGCCACACTTGCACTGACCGCTTCAATATTTTTAACTGAGCGTTGCCCACGGTGACGTATAGGTGTTGGTTTATCACACACGGAGCCACTTTTCCTGAATTTCTCCATGACGCGTTAAATGGTCCGCTTAGCAGGTGCCTCACGACGACACATTATTGTACGTAATTTTCTTTCAGTGCCCACAATTGAACCATTACTTTCGTGGTACGCTTTAACAATAAATATGCGTTGCTGAACAGTATAGCGCTCCATTTTGTAATGGCATACTTTTCACGTAATACCTACGGAGCAACAACTTCCAAATTTTTATTATTTTCTGCCATGTATCTTTGTTCTATATGTTTCCTAGTCTGGAGCCTTACCACCTGGTATTACATGTCTTTTTAAATTGAGGGAAGCAAGCAGAGAATAATAGTAATTACTCATAAAATATTGACCTTTTATAAGTCTAATGGTGTAATTGTATTAAGTGTAATTACTAACGGTAAAATAATTTTTATTGAATAAGAATACTGTTTCCAGTTACACTAATTGCATGCTTTCCAACTTACTTAATATAAGATAATTAATCTCCTTACAACTTCTTTACTGGACTCTTTGAAATGTCACTTCCTTCATCAATCATGTTGCATTTTACACTTATTAATTAATTTATTATCTAATAATTAAATACTGTACTGTTTAGTTATTGATCTGCTTTCAGTTGTTTGTTTATATTCATTATATACGCATATTTCTTAAACAGGTGCAATCACTGTCTAAACAACGTACTCAAACGGGTTCGAATAAGACTTAAAAAGGTATATCCATCCAGTAATTTATCATTTTCAACGTTTAAAACTATTAGGAATAACGATCGACAAAGAACAGTAATTAATCTTTTTCGAAAACAAAAATATCATTAAATCTCTACTTTATTTTAAGCATAAATTTTCATTACAGTGTGTCCTAAATTTGATTGTGAATACGGGTACATATTTTTCCATATCTATGTGATATATTGAACATATATGTTTAAATATACATGTTTGGATTTAATGACTAAAAATTAAGAGAAAAAATGTAGCTAAAATATGTTATTGTTGAACTAAGCGGAATCATATACGAGTAGATGACGATTTAAGATAGGTTTATTTAATTAAAAAAATTATTTAATTAAACTAAATATGAACTGTTATAAGGAATATATTCAATATACATAAATGTTCAAACAACATTACTATTTGAAATAGTAAAGTGAGGTTCGATTACCTAAAATCTGAAATCTCCTTTAACTGTACTGAAAAGGATAATCATTACCTTACAAAAATTTTAGTTATATTTAATATGCGACAGGATAATACAAAAAAAAACATCTAAATATGATGTCCATATATTTGTATTGAATAAATTTCTGTTTCAATACTAAATTTTGAATCTTTCATCCTTTCATTTTAATTTTGAGAGGATTTTCATTCAGGCGTCTATTTTATTTTATATTAAGGGTCTAAATTTATCAAATATTCATATTTACGAACAAACTACATAGTATGCATAGTTTGCTGATAAAATTCGTGTAAATTATACAAAGATATAACGGAAAATTAGCAAAATTCATTCTAATGCCTAGTGTCATGCAATCATATCAGATCTTATCAGATCAGTAGGTCAGCCGTGACCTACTGTGATCTGATGGTGAATATTCGGGAACTAGAAGGATGGCACTAAGCTTAACCTCGCTCCTGTAAAAGCAAGAGCGCAAAAATGAAAGAAAATCACGTGAAAACGGCGACTTCAAGTCCTTTCTTAATTTCGATATAGTTGACTTGCCATTGCTGGTGGGTCTATGAAACATATCAAAAAAGTGAAATACTCAACGAAGTAATAAACATTTTTCAAACTTATCTTCTGTTCATCATCATCATTAATCCTAAGACTGGTTGGACGCTAACCTCCAGCTTCTCCTATCTTGTGCTAACCTACGCATTTCGCTAATTGTGCTACAACCTACCTCCCTTACTATTTGCGAACAATAGTCTAATCTAGGCCTACCTCTGTCTTTCTTCGCTCCTATTTCTGCCTCCAAAATATCGCGGACTATTCCCCCATGTCTCAGCAAGTGGCCTACCATTCTATCTCTTCTCTTCTTTATGTTTTTCCACGTACTTCTTTTCTCGCCCACTTTCTCTAATACTTCCTCGTTTCTAACCCTACCAGTCCACGGTATTTTCATCATTCTTCGGTAACACCACATCTCAAAAGCTTCTAATTTCTTCCTACTTGCTTCGCCTACCGTCCAGGTTTCGCAACCGTATAGTGCCGTGCTCCATACATATGTTTTCAAAAATCTCTTCCTTGTTTCTAAGTTTATTGCCCCCGAGCATAAAAGTGCTTTCTTTTTGTTAAAAGCTACTCGACCCTGCGCTATTCTTTGTTTTATGTCTTTATCGCTTCTTCCATCCCAATTTATTTTACTTCCTAAATAAGTGAAGTCTTTAACTTCCTGCAATCTTTCATTATTAATTTGTACTTTCGTTTTTGCTCTGCTCTCGCGCCCTCTGCACACTAACACTTTAGTTTTGTTTTTATTCACCCTCATTCCGTATTCCTCTGTCAACACTGCCTCCATTTCGTTCAATGCTGATTCTAATTCCTCCTTACTAGATGCTAATACTGCTATATCATCCGCGAATCTCAGTATTTTTAGTTTCTGTCCCTGTACTTTAATCCCGAAATCCACTCTATCTTTTACCACATTAATCGCCTCTTCTATGTACAGATTAAAAATTAGTGGCAATAGCCTACATCCTTGTCTTACTCCTTTCCTAATACCAACTTCCCTTTTTTCCCCTTCTACTTCTATAACAGCAGTTTTATCTTTGTATAGATTGTGTACTATTCTCCTATATCTATACTTCATTCCCGCGCTCTTTAGTATCTCGAACATATTTTCCCATCTTACGTTATCAAAAGCTTTTTCTAAATCTACAAATCCTATATAAGCGTTCTTTCCTTTTTCTATTGTTTTCTCTAACATTACTCTTAGCGCTAGAATAGCTTCACGAGTTCCCCTATTTCGCCTAAACCTGAATTGGTCTTCTCCTAGTATTTCCTCCGCTCTATTCTCCATCCTCTTCTGCACTATTCTGGTTAAGATTTTTGACGCATGGGAAGTTAGGCTAATCGTTCTAAAGTTCTCGCATTTGTCGGCTCCCCTCTTTTTCGGTATAGTAACGATAATTTTCCTCTTATAATCCTCCGGCATCTCGCCCGTTGCGTATATGTATTTTACTAGGTCAAACATCCTATTTACTACTTTCTGTCCCGCACATTTCAAAATTTCCGCCTGTATTTTATCTACACCCGGCGCTCTATTGTTCTTTAGCCCCCTTAGTGCTATTTCAAATTCCTCTCTCAATATAGGTTTTCCTACATCTTCCGTATCGATGCTAGATTCTTCCTCTAATATCTCTCCTAATTCCTGACCCTCGTATAAATTTCCTAAGTACTGCTTCCATCTATCCGCTTTCTCCTCTCTTCCGATCAGTATGTCCCCCGATTGACTCCTAACGTTTCTACTTATTGTTCCTATATCCCTGAAGTTCCTCTTAATTATTTTGTAAGCCTCATCGGTCTTACCTACTTGCAGCTTATCTTCTACTTCTTTGCATTTATCGTCTATCTATTGATCTTTCGCTTTTCTACATTTTCTAATGATTTCCCACTTTATTGCCTTATAAATTTTCAGTCCTTCCTCGTCTCATCTGTTTTGTAGCCTCGTCTCTTTTGCATTAAGTTTAAGATTTCGTCCGTTATCCAGGGCTTTCTAGCTTCCCTTTTCTCGTGTCCTAAAACGTCCGTAGCCGCGAAATCTAGACTGTTCTTGATACCCTCTCACTCGGTTTCTGCGTTCTTGATTTCGTCATTACTCGCTTTATTTATTAATTGATCTGTTTTCTCCTGGAACTTATCTTTCATATTCTGATCCCTCAATATGTCTACATTTATACGTTTCTTATCCTTCCGGGTTTTCAGATTTTTGAACTTTACTCTAGCTTTCATGACTACCAAGTTGTGGTCGCTGTCTACATCTGCTCCTGGATAACTGTTACAGTCTTTTACTTGATTTCTAAATCTCTTCCTAACCAGAATGTAGTCTATCTGATACCTGTCTATCCCTCCTGGCATTTTCCAGGTGTACCGCCTCCTAACGTGATTCTTGAACAATGTGTTCGCGACTACCATCTTGTGCTTTTCACAGAATTCTATCAATCTGCTACCTCTCTCGTTTCTATTTCCTAATACATAAGGACCTACAAATTGTCCTTCTTTCCCCTCACCTACGACTGCGTTAAAATCTCCCACTATTATTAAATTTTCATGACTCTTCACAAATCCTATTACCTGCTCTATGTCCGAATAAACGGCTTCTAATTCTTCCTCACTGTGGCTAGAAGTAAGCATGTATACTTGCACTATTACTGTTTTCACTGGCTTCGAATCTAACCTGACCATCATTACTCTCTCGCTGTATTGTAGGTAGCTATTTATACACTGTCCTGCGTTCCTTCACATAACGATTCCTACTCCCGCGTTTCCATTTACCGATCCTGTGTGTATTACCCTATAGTCACCGCTCCAAAAATCTCCTACTTCCGGCCAGCGCATCTCACTTATACCTACTATATCTAATCCTAACCTATCCATTTCTATCTTCAGATTCTCTAGCTTCCCTGCCTGTCTCATGCTTCTGACATTCCACGCTCCGAATTTACTATCCATTTTCTTGCTAGATATGTTACGAATATACAAAAAAAAATTTCAAAAGAAATTTAAAATTAAAAAAGGTACAGGCAAAGTTGGTAAAGTGGGGGATAAAAAAAGGGCGCGTCCTGGTTGGCACGATTCTAATCCTTCTAGTCATCTGAAACAAAAAAAGAAAAAGATTCTTAATTGGTAAGAATATCTTTATAGCCTCTACCTCAGAGAAAAAGAAAAAAAATTGTTTTTTTTTGCAAAATGGCGACTGCTTAAAAAAAGTAATTTTTTGCCCTTATTTGTTCAGTTCTTAATTTTTTAAAAATAGTAAAAAAAAAATTACAAATCTGGTAGGGGCGATAAGGATTATACAGAGAAGGTTCGTACCAAATTGCAAGTAAATTGGTTCGTTAGAACTTGAGATATCACGTCAACCGTGTTGAAAAAAGTTGTTTCGAGAAAAATGCGTTTAAAGATTTGAGTAAAGTTTTAGGCAGTCTTAAGTCATATAATGGTGCGTTATACTTACATTTCGTTAATCGCCGATTCCTGATCCATACAGTGCGCCTTCTTCCACTTCAAAATGTAAATTTTCCGAAGTTCTTTCTGCTAGACGAGCAGTTCTAGCTTCGTTAGAGTTCTCTAGTTTTAGCTTCTACTGTCTATTACGAGTAGCTGCCGCTCCGGCAGGACCGGTTTAGTTGCCGCGTCACTAAAGTAGCTATAACTTCATAAATAATTGTAATTTTGAAACTTCCTTTAGGGGATGTATTTTTAAAGGTCTAAACTTGAAAATGCGCAAAAAAATCGATTTTTCAGAATTCTAGACAAGAATACCCCCTTAAGACGTATCGGAGATTTATTTCTCGAAAAAGAGAGTACGAATCTGTTTAAAAATTTCCTTATATTGAATTGTTAAAAAGAGATGTACGGTTATGATAAGAATTTAGAGTTGGAGAACTGTTTTAGCGACAATATATTAATTCATTAATTATACTTTTTTAGCAGCAGTTAATCAATGTAGATGTATGTATATATAAAATATAACTTCAGGTAATGTAATGAAAACTGGACTGGCCGAAAATTAATTAATATAATAAACAATTATAACATGTTTTATGAAGAAGAATTCTCTCAAAATAGTACTCAACGCTGCATTGGAGATGATATACAAGAAGAAACTATCGTATAATTATGTATTCCATATATGGTTTAATAAATAATGAACGTATATTACTAAAACCTGTTTTACGTAATGTGGAGTTATAACTTGTCTTCTATCGGAAAATATAAAATGGAGTGTGAGTCACTCCAATTTTTGTATCACGGTATTTACAGGATCGCCTGCTGAAATCATTAGAAATAACTTGCCGGAAATCATAAAATACATTTAATTTCTCGGTAAAAGGATATTTCAATGATTTGAGTATGTATCTCCACATATTGTATTGCAACAGCAATTATAGGAACATCATTATGACCGAATTCCACCGTGCATTCCTCTTCGATACAACTATATATTTCTTAAACAAAAAATTAATTGACACATGACAATTCGTCTGAAGTTTAATACATTCAGCATGGTGATAGTTTCGCACAATATGTATAATTCTATTCATAATCTTAATAAATAATTGTTTGAAAACTTAATCAACCTTATTTATTGGAAGACATTGAATGATATACAGATTTTATTTTACGCATTTTCTATTTTAGTTATGCCATTGTTGTAGTATTTCTTTAACTGCAGATTCCTCTTTTCTTAACAACACAAGATATATTACAGTTTATTGAGTATAACATTATCCCATATTACGAACTGCTTACTTAGTTTTGGGAAGTGATACAGATTTTTAAAATTCTAATTTACATTGAAAAATAGGCATCTGATAAACATTTTGGCTAAATATTAATATCATAGAGTACACTTATTTTACTTTCCAAACTGAATAAGTAACCAAAATCAGTTTGTGTCTCATAAAGATAACCTATAAAGATATCTAATAAAACATTTCTTGCTCATAGTTAAAAGAAAAATCATCAGGAATTATCAGATTAAACATTATTAACTGTTCCGTTGCTATTACTGTCACGTTGACTTTATTAGGAAGAACTTTTAAAGACTGTATGTGTTTTCAATAAATAATAAAGTGCGAAGAAAATGGCTCGTCAGTATGTGAAAGGAACTGATAAGAACTAAAATAGGAGTTGAATGGCTAATGATGTGTATACATGGTAACAGCTGCAGATCTCACAAGGAGACATCCATTTTTTATTCAAGAATATCCTGAAACATCACGTATTTCAAGATAAACAGTAAGCAGACTAGTTCAAAAATTCTCTGAAACTGGTTTCATACAAAATTTCAGGTCTCAATTCGGTGAACACTATAATTGCGCGCATTGATTGAAGTTCGAAGTGAAGAATATCCTCACACTTCTACTAGAAAACTGTATTTACAAGCAATCATGTTAATCATTTCGTAATTCCAACTTCTTAAAAAAGTTAGAAATTACAAATTTCAACTTAGTTCCAGCTTTAGCAGTTCTAGCAATGTGGACGATAATGTTCTCCACCAAAGAATTTGGCTTCAAGAAGATGTATTTCTTCTTCATTTTAGTGTTGGCATGTCATCAGGTCTTGACGAGACGTATATAGCAATGAATACCAACTGAGTGTGTACCAGAAACCACCTAATCTAACCCCCTAATCACCTAATTTAACCCCCTTGAATTTTTTGTGGAATTACACTGGAACTGCAAGTCTATTTTAGTAGGCCAAATAATTAGGGAATCTGAATCTGAAATAAAAAATATCAGCCCTAAAATCATTCAACGTTCAATATGATAATATGATGCGTTTATACACGTGCTGACTATTATTAATGGAGGGCATATCGAACAGCTTTAAAATCTCTACCAAAATTAAAGTCTTGTATGCCTTATTTATAGTTTTCTCTTAGAACATCCTCTATTGTAAAAATTGTCAATGGAAAACCCTAATGTGTGTACCGTTGTACTCGAAAAACTACAGAATCCATTTTTGTTGCTCTCCAAAAAGAGGGCATATGAATTTATAATAGACAATCATAACGGCACAGCTCAAACACAAAATATGAAAAATAAAGATTTGTTCGTCAATATTGTTCAAAAGATCATTACTTTGTATAATAAAGTATTTATGTTCGTTACAAAGCATCGAAGACCTCATATAATACTACTCATTAATTGCATAATACTCTGCTACAGAAAACTAAGATTCAGCTATTATATACTTATAAATATAGAATATAATAATATATAGAATAAATTAGGTTTTACCTGTAAGTGATCTAGGGGTGTTTTATTGTAAATCTATATTGCGGATGTATATTAATGGACAATGCGATCGATGGATGAAGGGGAGTTATTGATTACGTTCGGCCTTACAGATACAGTTAGAATATACTTCAGGGATTGATTGTATGTGTAGAGTTTTTTTCAATTCTTTTCTCCCTGTGGAGTATTTATATCGATTATTAAAGGCAGAATATCTATTTCTTGATTTTGTATGAAACTATACCTGGCGATTCTTCAACAGAATCTAATTGATGCATAGTCTTATCTTTTCTCAATACTTCTAATATTTGTCTATTTTCAAACTGATGATATATGATTTACACCTTATGTTACTTATTAAAATGTAATTGGTTAACTCCTTTAATCTACAAAAACTCGTGAAAATGAATCTTTCCCCTCATCAGCGCTTTCCCGATCTCATTAAATTAATTAGTACTTCAAAATTACTTAGTTACCTGATCTTATGAAGCCCGACGTATTATATGTAATTTTATTTTGCGCTATTTAAAGTTTCGAAGGGTATCGTAATTAATAGTATTTCGCTTTTGCTTAATTACAACGTTGTATTAAATTCTTCACCTAAATAAAGTTATATAACATTTATAAATTCCATTTGTAACTCAAGCGTATGTAGCTGTAATAAAAATAAATACGTCTTTATTAAAATTTTAATAAAAAAATATTACGTTTGAAATACTAAAGCACCCTTAATTCTAATTAAAAAACTCCCGGTATTTGAAAATAACGATGATATAATTAATGATGATTATAATTAATTTGCAAAGTTAGTTAGTTATACATATAATGTTATACTTTATCGTATTTTTTGAACGTTCAGTATATATAGTATATATAATCATTGTTCAAATTGAAATGAGTGTCACTAATAGCCTAATTAAATTTCCTTAGTATTTTACTAGATAAAAGTCTAGATACAATCTAGACTTTTTAGCTATATCTTTATGTTTGTGTAGTATTTTATATATTGTGGTATAAGAAATGCCCAAATCTCTTGAGATATCCTTGACTGACTTCCTATGATTTTCTTGCAAAAATATATTTATAATTGTTAGTAGTATAGCAAAACCAGTTCCGGGCCGCCCTCGGATTTGTCCGCGGACATTTGATGCGGATGGCATGTGGTCATTGTTGATCTGAATAACTCTTGGTAAAGGTATAGAACAGGTCTGTACAGGTGTAAAACAGGTCTGTACCGGTTTAAAACAGATATGGTGGTATTAGGAAAAAAACAAGATGTCATTAAACAGGTTACCATACCTGTTTTAAACCGGTACAGACCTGTTTTACACCTGTACAGACCTGTTCTATACCTGTACCAAGAGTTCTTCAGATCAACAATGACCACATGCCATCTGCATCAAATGTCCACGGACAAATCCGAGGGTGGTCCAGAACTGGTGTTGCTATACTACTATTGTTGTTCCTGGTTAATACCTTTTATTTTATTTCTATTAGCAAGAGATCCGTTCCTATTTCAGATTAGATTCGGATCAGCTAGAGCTCAGTTTCTGTTAGCAGAATTCCTCATTTAGTTTATATTTTTGAATGTATTTTTATCAAAAACTACATGGTCTGGATGTAAACGCCGATATTTTTTGCGCACAGATTTTAACCTTTTATTATTGGTTACATATAATGTAAAAATGTTCATTCTTTTCTGAACTGAATAATATATTATTTAGACCAATATTTTTCACTTTTCTTGTATTTATTAGTGTTCTCTTACTATCAATAAGACCTTTCAATGGGGACGTTTGAAGTTTAGTAGGTTATAGCAGCTATATGCCAAAAGCAACATGTGTTAAATTCATTGTAAATTATACAGTAGTGTATGCCAAATCATCATGGAAGGGTATAACGTTCAATAACGTGTCCAAATCATCAAACTTTATTTTCAAAATCAGTACTCCGTTCGAGAAACGTTCCGTGCATTACGTGATGTTTATCTTCGCCACAACCGTTCCGCCGAGTCGACTATTCGACGTTGGGTGACTAAATTCAAGTCAATCGGTTTGATAAATAATCAGCCAATACCCGTACATCACCAAAATGCAAGGTCTGCTGAAAACATCGCTGCTGTGCGTGAGAGTGTATAGGAAAACCCGAGGCCCAGAAATTGACCCAGGAACTTAGGGTAAATGACCATAGATAACGCCGTGTGTTCGCTGATTGGGCTCTGAAGCAGTTGGAAGTTAATCCAGATTTCGCCAAAAAAAAAAAATCTTTAACCCTTAGCGACGAGGACCATTTTTAGATGAAGGGTGAAAAAGCAAAATTGTTGGATTTGGGACGATACCAATCCGTACAAAATACACCAGCCCCAAATACATCCCGAGAAAGTCACTATTTAGTATCGACTTTCGTTTGGCAGTATCATCGGTCCATATCCTTCTAAAACGAAACTGGCATTGCCATAACCGTCAACAACGAGCCCTGCAGATCGATGATAAACAACTTCTTGTAGCCTAAACTTAATGATACGGATACCAACGACATGTAGTTCCAACAGGACTGCGCTACGTACCACATAGCGCATGCTACGATTGATATTCTGCACGAACGATTTAAGGGCATGGTTATCTCACGCAGCGGCGATGTGAACTAGCCACGGAGATCGTGCGATTTAATGCCTTTAGACTTCTTCTTCTTTGGGGCTATCTTAAATCACAGGTCTATGAGAATAAACCACAAACAACTGATACCCTCAAAGTCAACATAACGAACGTCATCCAGCAAATTCCGCCATATTTCTGCGACAAAGTCATCAAAAATGTAACGTCCCGAATACGTGCCACCAAGCAATGCCGCGACGGAGATTTCAACCATATTACATATATTCCAAATTAATGCCATAAAATATTGTTTCAAATAAAAAACAATTGAGTGGATATCTAACACAAAACTTGTTTTATTTACGTTTAAAAATCGAGCGTGCTTATTGAAAGATTCTATACCACTTAGAAACATACAAGAAATTTTTTATTCTCTAAAACAATATAAAGGATGCACCAGAAGTATGTAACCCATTTATTTTCAAATATTGTATTTAATATAAAATTTTTTCAAAGAAAACCAAAATGTATATTCCTTGAAGATTTATTTGTGAGAAATAATGTCTCTTAGGTGACATTCTAAAAAATAAGAAAAAAAGTAGAAGCTATTAAAATGGGTTACCTACTTTTGGCGTACTCTATTGAATCTCTTTAGGCCCAACAGTACCGTCTTTCGAATCTCTTTAGGTCCAACAAATCCTCCATATCGTTTTCAGTTTTCCATATTATGATCGAATATATCTCAGATTATTACATCCTAACTATAATATTAGTTATTTATTACTAATGCACATAATTATTAATGCCAATATTATTATGAAGTATTCATAATATTTCCTTATTTAATCAGATAACGAAGAAAACGAGAATTTTGATAATAGTAATAATTTTATAAATAATACACATAAGAATTCCACTTGCTAATTCCACTAATAAAGAAAACGTTGAGTTTATACGCTTGGTATTTTTCAAGGTATGCTTATCGTGTTACACTGTCGCATTTGTTTTATTCGACTGATATCTACTATTCCCATGATATACATATAAGTGATTCCCTGCTGTGCTTAATTACTTTAGATACAGAACAATTTTTATTTTCATAAATTGTTATTCTGAATAGTCTCGCTCATTGGCAACAATGTAATTAATAGTCAGAACATATTAAAACGTTACGTTAGCCTATAAATATTCATTGCCGTAATTATTAACTATAAAGTAACAACGTTCTTCATGCACGCATTAAATCTTAATGCAACCTATTTTTATCAATTAAACATGACAAAATCTTAATGAAGGATGATAAATTATTGAGTCGATTTGGGCATAGTATTCTGTATATTAGTTTTTATATGGTAAAATGCTGCTGATATGCTAAATAATAAAAATCAATTCGTTAACCAGAGGAGAGTTAAATCATCTAAAGCGATTAAAGCGATGTTAATGATGGTAAACGATGATTTCTTCGATATAATGTTTGCTTCAATCAAATGGCTTTCATTACAAGTATATTCATGTTAATCGCTTATACTGAATTTACTATGCCTTACGTTTCAAAAACAGTGATGATGAGGAGGAAGGTTACTTCACTTTCCATTTTCAGCCTTTAACAATCTAAGAATAATATTTATTAGGTAAAACAAAATTAGGAAATTAAATGGATTTATATGTTTTGAATGTTTTCAATATTCCTATCAATTTACTTATTAGTCCCTTCAAATTAAGAAAATTGAGGGAAATTTTTCCTACAGCTAAACGACCGAAGCTGTGTTGGGGTTGTGTCAACATATTTTTCACCTAGCGCATAATAAAAAAAGGGTTGTTTTTTTAGATATAGACATATACGGGTTCTTGTCCGTTTTTTCGGTTTTTTGCGTATTTCTTAAAAACTAAAAATTTTTGGGAAAACATGACCTGATTTGATGTTGTAGATTTTACGATTCTCCACAATGTTTGTTTTCATTTTTTCGAAATTCTGCTTAGTTGTGCCGCTAGAGCACGCTGAAGTATTTTTGAGCTCTTTTCGATTTTAAGCCAAAACTATACATTGTAGAGAAAAATAGCAATAGATCAAAGTTGTAGATATAATAATTTCCGACACATTTTGTTCTTTTGTTTTTTTTTTCAATGTTGCACGGTTTTGCCACTAGAGGGCGAAAACCGATTTCTTTTTTTTTTATATAATACTCTTGTGCGAATGAAAAAGACACTCTAGCGCATTATTTCTTATTTATAGGCAAGACTATGCATTTTTTGTAAAAAAAAAGTATAAGACAATTTATAGGAAGTTTTTTGCTCTCCCACTTTTTATGTGATTGAACTTTTCTAAAAAATGCATGTTTTCATGTTTTCCTAAAAATGCATAGTTTTTCAGAATAACGTAAAAAATCGAAAAAACGGCCAAAAACGTATATATATATATATATATATATATATATATATATATATATATATATATATATATATATATATATATATATATATATATATAGATACATAACATTCACATTTTCCAATTAAAGACCCGACAAAATCGTCTACCTTTTTACTGATATCATTAAATATGTTAGTTAACACGCTATTAAAGTTACAGACTCGATAAAACACATTTTTTTCATTTTTTGGAATGCAATTTTGAAGTGTCTGCCTTCTGCCTCTATGAAAGCACTCCTTAAATCGTCTGCAATGTTTATTTTTATATTCAAAATCAACTTAAATTTCAGTTTATTTTAATTTTTTTTCTGTAGAACATATTTTTGGTCTACATTTTTTGGCAGATTTTTACTATGTGCAGTATCTCAGACCCCGCAAGTGGCCAGGCAGATTTTCCATTCCCTATTTATCTGTCATAAAAGTTCTAGCATGCAAAATTTCTAGTTCGGCAAAACACCTGTCGAAAATTCGTTACGAGCTCTCTGACTATTAGGGATGCACCTTGATAGAAAGCTAAACTGGAGGCACCACATACTTATGAAGAAGAAACACATTTAAACCTCTCCAAATGGTTCTGGTTAACCGGCATAAAATTTATGCTCTCGCGGTCTAGTAAACTGGACCGTGTATAAAGTGATCCTTGAACATATATGGTCTTACGGTATACAACTGTGGGGAACCGCAAGTATATTAAATTTGAAATCTTCCAAAGGTTCTAGTCCAAAATACTAAGAACCATCACTGATGATCTGTGGTTGGTGACAAATGGGACTACATCGTAATTTAGAAACTATAAGTATATTAGATGAAGCCAAATGCACGAAATATCTAATAGCTTGCAAGGCATTCCAAATCCCTCGCTGTTAACCTCCTGAACAACAGCCAAAAGTTATAGATTATAAGTTAAAAAAATAAGTATGTATAATTATTACAACTAATAATAGTCCCTACAAGTTAGACCTTTAATATAGCGCCGCTAACCCCTGATTATCAGACAATTTGTTATCTGGCACTAAAATGCAACATATGCTTATTGCTTTTGGGCAAATTGCAAGTAGAATAGAAGTTTAAAAATATATATAAAAACATATTTTGTATTTCATCTAAATATAATAGTGTAACATAATAACATGATAATGTTAACAGAATAACTTGTTAATATTATAACATAATTAACGTATATGTTAAAACAATAGTTAACATAATATAAACAAAGTTTCAGGTTAACACCAAAAGCTTTGTTTAACTTTCACTCACTGTAACTTAAGTATTAATATACGTACTTTAAGTAAATTAAGTGAACATATGTTCAACAATATTAGGTTGGTAGTGAGCGATTGTTGTGAACATATGCATTTTCTCCCTATACTTTTAATATATTGGTGGTAGATTATCTTTTGATGCATATGTGTATCATCTTTATATTCGTATTTGAAACAAATTCTGTGTTTTCTTTTACATTTTCTCCGAACCTAAACTGTAATAAAATAATAAATAAAATAATAGATAAAATTTATTTTATCTATTGTATGGGGTGTCTCAGTTGGAATTATAGAATTTGAATTGCGCACCATTTATGTTTTGTCAAAGATAGGGCGCTAATATTTAATTACTATCATCTACAAACCATGTGACTTCAACGTGGTATTCAATAAAAGGTAAATATGATGTCAAAGCGATATTCAATTCGAGTCAAATTTGGTACGTACCATAGATATGGTTGCACATGCTATATAACACGTTGCGCTGTCTTACTGAAACCACATGTTCAGATCCATGTCATCAATTTAGTGGAAAAATGAATTGTTTAACATGCCAAGATAGCGTTCCCCATTTACTATAATATCATTACCAGCTTAATTTTCAATGAAGTATAGTCCAATTACTCCACCACGCCTAAATATGCACCAAACTGTGCATCTCTATAGACGTATTTCTTTTTCGTGAGCAGCATGTGAATTTTCAATATCCCAAATTCGATAATTCTGTTTGCTAATGTAGGTATCCGTCAAAATGAAAATGTCACCGAACAGAATTTTGTTGGAAAAATCTGCATCACTTTCTCTCTCTTCTAACATTCAATTAACAAATGTACTCCATTGTAAGTGGTCTGTAACTTTTAATTGTTGTATCGACTGAATTTTGTATACTGACAGATACAGATATTTCTTTAAAATCCAATGCTTGGTAGCTCTTGGCAGATTCAATTGATGTGCACGACGCCGAATTGGTATGTTTGGATACTCTCGTACACTTTTTCTCACTGCAGCAATATTTTCATTTGACTGACTCCGACGAGGACGTATTGGTGTTGTCTTATCAATAACACAACCCGTCTCGTCAAATTTCTTGATTAAATTACGAACTGTTAACACTGTAGGCGCGTCATTTTGTCCTAATTTTTTCTTAATCCAACTGTATTTAACAGCTCACTTTCACAAAACAGTTGTATACAAACTATTCATTATTGAACTGTTAATCGCTACATGTTGACGTCCTATGGTATGAATATGACAGACAGTTGTTAAATATTGACGCCTCATCTTTGACGGAACATAAAATTGCAGGCAATTCAAATCCTATAATTCCAAGTGACACTCCCTGTATGTTTATTCAAAAATAATAATTTTTTGGTATATAACTGAACACAAGAAATGTTAAAATGTATGTTTTCAAATGTATCCATATCCATGAAATTTTAAATAAATGTTTTAATTATTTATGAAAATTAAAGTGAAATGTGATAATTAGCGAATTCAGAATAGTATCCTACAATACAGCTGGTGACTAGGGTACAAAACAGTAACGAATTGATACACAACTTTGAGCGCGACATTAGACATTATCTACATAAAGTTGTGTTTGACGAGTTACATTTTTAAGAATACAGAGAAGAATAAATACTAAAAATATAGCAGCGTATCAATTACGCTGTCTAATTAAGAATCTCATTAAAATCTAACAAAAACCTAAGATACCTAACGAAACGAAAGAAAAATAGTTTTATATTTAATACTCCAGTGACGCTAACAACCTCTAAATGAAGAACGATTACATTATCCTAAAAAATTTGGTATCTTAATAACGGTTAGTGTATGACACTAGAGTGACAGTTTCGGAAAAATGTCAGAGTTATTTCCAGCAGAAGTTCAGATTCCATTGGAAGGAATTTCTGTCTCTATCAAAACATGAATGTTGATCCAAATGCCTATATGTAACAGTCTCCTACATACTTAACCTTAAATTGTATGTGTGACGCCGTAATGTAAAAATGTGTGTAGTCATAGTTAAAAAGCCCATTTATTCTCTAGGTACAAGTACCCCACTCTTAAACCTACCTCTGTAATTTAACTTAGGTCATTTACATTTACTAATTTTGATGGACCGAATAATTATAATATTAGATTATTTATTTTCTATTCAGCAGTTCTACAAGTGCATTACGATATAATCTTAATATATAACAAACATGTAATTGAACTTAATACAACAAGAGGATAAAGGACCCTTGAAAATGAAAAGAAAACTATTTCGTTGTGTTTTTTTTTTCGTGTGTCTAGTTATGTCGTGTTCATTTGACCAATACATCTATATTCCATAACATATATAGATAAATTTATTTATATGCACGAGATGATAAGTAGAGCTTATCAAAACTACGAAGAAGTGTAAGATTATCTATGTATGGGTATGTAGAAAAAAGAGTGAGGCAGCATTCGGAGCCAGATCGAACTCTATACATTCGATACACTCGACATTCACTCTGAAAAGGTCTCAGTGCGATTGAGTAAAGATCAGGCTATTTACTGCGCACCTCGCGGGCGGTCCAATTTCGGAGTTTTGCTACTTATTCCTACTCTTGACGATCTATATCTAGCAATAATTACACACACTGATGTTAAAAAAAAAGAAGGAAGGTAAAGGAAGGAGGGAAGGAAGGAAGGTTGATTCAGATTATAAATATAGATTAATACTAATAAAGGTTGTTTAGGTCGTAACTTTTTTTAGATTGGTGATAGATTTTGTAGGTCGTCATTTAAAAATGATTTTGTTTTATTAAACTCCAATTTTACTTAAAATAAATAACTAAATGTTGTATTTTTAGTGACAGATAACACATTATCGGACAATCAGAGACTAGCGTTCCTATAGTAAAGGCCTAACTTGTATGGACCACTATTTGTTGTTGTAATAATATATAGGAGTACATACTAAATGATAACTTATAATCTGTCACTTATTTCTCGCTTCAATCGAGTGTCGCATGGCTTCAGTCGGTGAGACTTTTGGCTGTTATCCACGAGGCTAACAGCGAGAGAGTTGGAAGGCACTGCAAGTCGTGAGAGATATTTGGAACTCGCGCTTTGGAGCTAATAGTTTTTAGTTTCCAAATTGTGTCGTTCCCTTTTCAAAGTTACCAATCATGGAGCATCAGTGATGGTTCATGGTGTGTTGGACTGAAACTTTTAGAGGATTTCGATACTTGATATACTTGCGATTCCCCACAGTTGTATATAAATCCATATAGGTTTAAGTATCACTTTAAAATAGAGTTTAGACAATCTTGCTTTTTAACCAGTAGAATTTTGAGAGTTTTAAGTCAAGCTGTTTCCTCTACATAAATATATAGTGTCTCCAGTTTTTCCTTCGATCAAGATGCGTACCCAATTATTTAGCTGTGTCAATCTGTGGGAGTGGCTTATCATTGAGAGTAACACTGCGACATATTTCTTTCTTCAGAGTGAAAGTTATCTGTTGAAATTTTGACTCATGGACTCTTATTCTCTATTTACTCCCGGATGTTATGGATAGCTTATTGAAGTTTGTGTTGCATATCTTGGCACTACGTGCAGCCATAACTGCGGTATCATCAACGAAAGTAACAGTGAATAAAGATAACTTTAGAATACAGTAAAATTGTAAAGAGTAAAAAATAATCAAGTACAATTATATTGGGTGAAAGAGATTATCACTCAATTTCGCTGCATACATTGACCTATTATTAGTAAAAATTGAATTAAACAGGCTCTTAGCTCTACTGCTTTTGTGAGCTGCGTCATGCTAACACCAAATGTGTCTATCAATTTCATTAGGTTACTATTATTAACGACTAAGTAATACAAGGAACTGTCACCAGTTACAAAACACACTTCATTGCATGCAAACATATTTCTATTTTTTTAAGTATATAAAATTTGAAATATTCAGTGTGGAATATAGAATTAGAAATGAAGCATCACATGTAGAGCTCATCAACATAAGGATTAAGGCTCAAAACTGCGACAGCGAACCTCCAACGAGGTGTGCAGTAAATAACCTGGTCTTTACCCATTCACATTGAGACCTTTTCAAGAGACTTCTTCCTCCTAATGTTGCCTCACTGTCTCTTCTACGCATAGCTAGAGAATCTAATACCTTCTCCTATTCTTGATGAGCAATACTTTATTTCTGTTCAAAATTTTAAAGGGATACTTCAAGGGTGTTGAAGAGGAAAGTATGTATACATACTTCATGTATTTCAATACAATACATGAAGTATGTATCATTACATAAATGTATATAAATTATATACAAGATATATTGCAATTTTGAACCCGTATTAAACACGCCACTGGATCTTATATACTTATTCCTACCTCTATTCGTTGATAGGTTTTCTCTCTTTCAAACAATACAAAATATATTCTGCATTCAAAATCGAATAGAATTTTCTTGGCTATTATAAAATTGAGTAATTTTGACAAAGCGCTAACGCTTTGTCAAAATACAATGAATGAATACCTAAGACAAGTATTCATTCATTGCCTAGAAATGTTTAGAACTTCCTTTGTTCTCTAATTTCTATCAAATATCTGCTTATATAGCTTAACGTATTTATCAGGCGGCGTTTTACAGATATTTCAACCTTCCTGTTAAGAACCATAAACGAAAGATGAAACTAGGGTAGCTGTCTTGGTCGAAAAAAGCATACGTAAAAAATCCATTCATAGATAAAAATAACTTTAGACGTTCCAGACGCGACACAAATAGTAGGAGACCCAAGAACATCGCACAATTTAAAGGTTGATTCATTCATTTCTTAAACATAAAAATTATAGCTGAGTAGTTAGACTCACCACTTGTACTTATTTTTAGTTTTATAACGTGACAGTTATAAGAAATTGTTCGAACAGGAAGAGGCACTAAACCTAAATACAGCAGTAATTATGTGTTATTAATACGACTAAATTTTTATGATAATGACCCTTGTGGGAACGGGAATAATTGTCGTTAGAGGTGATGTTTCTTTATACATGTTTTTTACTTTGATAAATATATATTAATGATGACAAAAGCAATTATTTTAATATGAGAGAAATTTATTTTGAATTACGAAAAATATCATACATCCGCATCAGTAATTATTAGAATACATTTGTGTTAACTACAATTTGGGAATGTTATTTTCTGTCATTAAAAAAACACACGTTACACTATTTTATGGTTTTATTAATAATTGATATTTACGCCCGTTTATGCATATTAATTATATCTTAATAGTTCTAAATTACATGCTCAGTAGTAGGAAATGAAAATGGGTAATAACAATTTACGGTAAATGAGGAAACGCTATTAGATTCATGAATAAAGAAATAGAATAATTATTATTCAGTATAATAATGAATAATTCTTATTCGTAACACACAGACAATATGGTGGCATAAAATATAAAGTAAAAAACATAAATTTAGCAAATAAAATTAGTACCACCATCCCCGGATTATCCGTAAGGCAATTTGGCAGCTGCCTAGGTGTACCGACGGCTTGGGGGACGTCGGCAATGAACAAAAAACAACAAATTTTCATACTTGCAAATTATCAACAAAAAATTAAAATTTTCTTTGCTTTATGTCTGGTAGATTTGGTCACAGATGCGGGTCGAATATGTGATGTGGCCGTTGTTTTAGAGAAAGGGGCAAACGACTATCCAATATTATGGAATATAATAAAAATAAAGAAGGATACAGAAGAGAAAGCGTGAATTTGACGGAACCCATGAAAATGAAACACACTTCTACGGCAAAGGTGACATGAAATTTAATAATTTTCTTGCTATTATTGGTAGGCTAGATCAAGAATTAAAGAAAAGATTGATGGTTTACGTAGAAATAGAAAGAAATTCTGGTTTTTAAATAAACTTAAGATTATCAATGACAACGGCATAAGAAATGATTCAAATAATTTATGAGTTGAATATTCAAACGATTTGGATGAATGTTTTGCTGATAATTGTATTGAATCCAAATATTTTGTTGAAAACATAGAAAATATCGTTAATGTTAGAGACATGTTAGTATTTATCGGGGAAAAATATGTTATAACCATGTTCCCTAATGTGGAAATTATATTGAGAATTTTTCTTACTCTACCCATAATAAAAGCGTCAGGAGAAACATCATTTTTTACTTTGAAAAGGACAAAAACATATTTACGAAATGTCATTAGCCAAGAAGGACTTAATAATTTATCTGTGCTATCAATAAATCATGGCTTAACTAGTGCGCTTGATTTTACTGTTATTATAAATTGTTTGGCTAGTAAGAAATCCAGAAAACGTATATAATAGTTATTTATGATACAAGTGTTAAATATGATGTTTTATTTACAAAATAGTTGTTTTTATTGTTTTGACCGTGAGGTGCTCGTGACTCGTAAACTTCCCCACTCACAAAATAAAATATCACTTTTTATATAAAATAAACTTTTTCCATTTAATTTTTTTTATTGATTTGTGCTGAGTATATATTGTTTTTTATATCGTATTATTTAATATTGTAAATAAAAACATTTCAAATGTATTGTAATATGAGGGGGGGGGGGGGGCGCTATTATAGGAGTATAGTTGCCTATGCGCAAAAAAACATCATAATCCGGCTCTGAGTACCACGTGTCGTATCACGAGTACACGTATCTGAAATCAATATGCGACTATAATCGAATGCAATTATTCTGTTTTAGTTTCCTGCTAACTATTGCTTATTTTGAGATGTTTATGATTTAAACGTATTTTAATCCTATTTTAATCTATTTATGTATTTTAACTAGTTATTAAAAATTAGTTTATTTTATTTTTAAGTAGTTAATAAAAATTACTTTTATTACTTTAATTAAGTAATCTGTTTGTATTATATCCACAGTATTGTGATATTCTATAAATATTGTCCATAAATAAACATGCGATTTTATTATGGGGAGCTTCTCATAATTTAAACAAATATTTCAACTTTTAAAAGGTAGTTAGAAACATAACAGGCGATCCAAGAAATTCTTCATGTAGAAATTTTTTTCATATTTTGTATATATACGTTCAAATACGATATTTCCCCTGTTAAAGAACGACATATATAAGAACGAAAGTATATTTACTAGCTTCACCATGTATAAATGAAAATTTGCCAACAAAAGTAAAATTAAAGAAAACATTGAACAAGACTTAATTAAAAAAATCTTCCGGTACACTATTTACTAAAGAAGCTTTGAAGAGAATAGGTCACAAACTGAGTGAACTGTTCTTTAGAGCTACTCACAAGCAAAGAAATTTTTTAGTAATATATTCAAGACGTTAATGGAAATAATTGATACGTTATCTCGTAACAAAGAACCAAATTCTATCTATGTGAATGCGACAAATAGTATTTAATAGTTTATACTTGTGCGTGCCATGAATGACTACTGAAGAATTTTGTTGTAAATTATAGAAAACTGTGACATTTTATTTTACAGGACTTAACACCACTGCCCTGAATACCTTGTTTGCGTGGATATTATGAGATACGTAAATAATACCTACGACTGTATTTCAAGTTTAATTTCTTGTGGATTTTCTTTAGACAAGAGATATACAAAAGACACGATTTAAAAAAATACGAACTTTAATAAGTATTACAAAATTAATTAATATCTCCAGATAATACCGATAGTACGAAAATTATTTTCTGGCTTATACTTTCTCAACCAATTAGGGACATAATTATATTATATTATTGCCACCTAACGTGGAAAGTTATTTTGTAAGTTCAAGGATAATTGAAAGTAGGTAATGTTTGAGGTTTTCTGAACGGTGCGCTGGTTTGTATGATACCCTGATTTTTACTATTTTCTTCATCATAACGTTTGAAAATCCAATTTGCATAACTATCAAAATATTAATTGGTGCTTTCACTAACACCACTCACAATATTTTACTTAATGTGATGAGTTCTTAGTTTCAGTAAGATATTATTATAAATAATTAATAAAACTGATACTACATTGACTAGTTACTACTGACTTATCACGATAACTCAACTAAATCGGTCGGATTTTAACTGATTCTGATTGGGGACGTCTCCCAGATGACACATATTGATTTTGAGATGGATTGAACACACTCTACCATGTACATGGGCCATGAGAAAGTACAATGGTGGACGATTTGAGAAATTTTTTTTTGTTAACACGATCACTCAGCTAAGTAGTGTGGATCGATCAGGTTTTGACTGATTCTGATTAGCGACGTCTACCAGACGGCACCTGTTGATTTTGAGGTAGATAGGACACACCTCACCCTGTCCATGGGTCATGAGAAAGCACGTGGTGGACTATTTGAGAAATTCTGTTTGTTGGCACGGTAACTCAACTAAATCGTGTTGCATCGATAGGGTTTTGACTGATTCTGATCGAGGACGTCTCCCAGACGACACCTATTTATTTTGAGGTGGATAGAACACATTTTACCATGTACGTGGGTCTTGAGAAAGAACAATGGTAGGCTATTTGAGAATTTCTTTTTGTTAGCACCATCACTCAATTAAATCGTGTCGGATCGATTGAGTTTCTACTGATTCTGATTACAGACGTTTACCAGAGGACATCCATTGGTTTTGAGGTGGATAGGACATACCCTACCCTGTCCATGGGTGGGGTAAAGAATAAAACTGTCGCATAAAACACACACACACACACACACACACACACACACACACACACACACACACATATATATATATATATATATATATATATATATATATATATATATATATATATATATATGTATATATATATATATATATATATATATATATATATATATAAGTCAAAATACGTTTGTCATCAATTAAGCGACCGGGTGCCTATTGCGGTATCGGCGAATATTTTCACCATTTTTCTGTGACAAATGTTTCACAAAAGTCCATTTGTTAAACATCGTTGGATTCAGAAAAGAAATCTGCACAATAGTAAATAAAAAAAAAACTGTATTGCCATTTGAAAACAAAAGTTTGAAAACACTACGGTATGCTCACTCTAGAGTGTATTTAAAGCCATTTCATTTAATTTTTTATTTTTTAAAATCAGATTATACATAACGGAGTTTGTGGCGTTTTTTAGGAGACAACCTATATATATATATATATATATATATATATATATATATATATATATATATATATATATATATATATATATTACTGATTAGAATAATTTACACAACTATTTCTGAATCTCTGACTTAAGTTGGTATTGATGAAGTTGTTTCTATTTCTTTTTTGTTTGGTGACTTATTACACAGTTATCATTATTAATAAATTTAAAGTAATTTAAAGAACTAGCCGTAAAATCCTATTCAACTGCAAACTAGGTAAATGTCGTAAGTCCAGAAACATCAACTTTTTGGTGACCCTGTACTACTTGATAGAATCAACACGAAATGTCTTATTTTCATGTCATTGTAAATAACTATTGGACAACCTTGACACTGACGAGGCTAATGGCAGAAATAATTATCGTTATGAATAATATTGAGTTATAAATAAATCACATCCACACGCGAGTTTATTTTAAGTGTTTCCATCCTTCCCACTAATAAACTTTTTCGATCCTACATTAATAAAGTCAGCTAACGAGAATTAAAAACATTGTATTAGGGGGTACATATAAATTAGTCTAATGTTTCGAAATCTTGTAAAAATTCTGAATGAAGAAATACACTGTTGCTCTAACAATGGAACTACTCCCTCTCAAGAGAGTGGACATGGGGAACAGTTTCTTTTAGCGTTAGCGTGATCGACCTCACCACGTTGTATTCAATTTTTCCCCCAGATTCTTTATATGAAGTTTGATATCACTTATTTATGATCGAATCTGGTTAATCTAATCTTAAAATTATATCTGAATTTAGTCTGATTTAATTCATATAATTGAATATCTTAAAGAAAGAATAGGAAGAATTCAGAACCCACTTCAATTTACATTTATTACCCAAGCTTGAATAGGAGCAAATAATATTCTTGACAACCAATGGAAGCCTATTATTTGTAACGGAAACTCTCGTTGGTTTTAATGATGGCTGGCATAAGCACAACCCTAAGATATGAAGAATCCATCTTGCTAACATTTTTTAAGATGCAATAGCATAAACAGGGTCCTGTAGTATGCCAAAAGAAACTCCTCTAATTACTTTGATCTTTAGCTGATCTGCTCTTCTCATCTTCTGGTTTTCCTGACTGCATTTTCCCAGATTAACTTTCAGCAAGAATTTCATGAATTAATTTTTAACTGTATCTTCACAGGTTAATTTCCAAGAGTCCCTTTCAAGATCTTCAAAGTCCGACCAATGCGTAATTTATTGCGTATTCATAGGAATAATTACATTCTTATCCCTGAAAAAACAGATGTGTCTAGGTCTTAAGTACTAGTGCAGTGTATAAAATGTTCTATTTGTCGTGTAAAACTTATATTTTAAAATTTACATCTATTAATTAAAATTCACAAATTTACATGAGTAAATTAATATATGCAAATAACATGGCTAACAATAAGCGTACGTGGGGTTGCATGTGCTCAGAGTATTCCTTGTCAGTGACGGTAGCATCACGAGAAACCGCCTTGCGGTAAATCAGGGACACCCACTTGTCTTTATGACCTTTTGGCGATAGCAAGGATCAGAGTATATGCCTTGACCGGGAATCTAACCCGGGTCTCCCAATTTCCGGTTGGTTGCTCTGACCGCTAAACTATCGAGGCACACTCATTATCCTTGCTAATGCGCCAGTTTAATGCGTCACTACAGTACTCCCTCCCTAGAGACATGATTTGTCTCGATACAATTAATGGAGTGTGGCCGCATTCGCCATTCTTACGAACCGTTGTTCGGTAACCCCCGGACTATAGGGCGATGGATAGGACGGGAATCGAATCCGCGAATTTGAGATGTAAGGGAGGTTCGATGTACTGGAACAAATCACGTCGGGGTCAACACTTTGGCGTTAGCAAGGATAACAGTGCATGCCTTGACTGGGAATCGAACCCGGGTCTCCCAATTGCCGGTTGGTTGCTCTGACCGCTGGGCTATCGAGGTACACTCATTATCCCTGCTAATGCGCCAGTTTAATGCGTCACTACAAACTGATAGCAAATTTTGTGATGTTCGGTAATGGCCGCTCGATCAGTCGTAAGATCTGAGGTATATTATGACCGAACGACGGTTGTTCGGTCGTAAGGTTGTAGCTGGTGTGAAATGGTTTTGCTTAGTAGATCGTTGATTCGTCGCTAGTATAACCGTATCGTCATGATCACAAGAAGCGGCGAGCACGTCACTTTCGACCATTTCGTCACTCAAAGCGTACATTGGTTTTACTCGGTCGATCAATACTATATCAATAATCAAGATAATTCGCAATCGTGCATTATCTCCGTGATCATCTTATTGTCGCGATCAGTGGCTGCAAGCAGTGCAACGTAGGATTCTGTGACTGTGGAACTGTGGATTCTGTGGACCTATTTCACCATCATAAAGTCCAGGAATACGAAGGGGTTTATCTCTCCGTGGCACTTAACTGTGGTCAATCGGAGAATTGGCATGTGATTTCACCTGACAGTCGAGTCTAGATCGGAACTCAACATTGTGGTTTCTAGAAATTCCTCAGATATTCATCAGTTGGGCAGCTATCACCTACAGATCAGCTGACTTGTGCACCACCTAGATTTCTTCATAAATGTGTAGGTTAGAGACTTGTGGTCAGTGTAGACGACGAACGACTTAGCCTCTATTATATACCTGAAGTATCTAGTAGCTCCGTAAATTCGTGATCGTATGTAGCATAATTTGGCTGGGAAGTGCTAAGTTTTCATTTTGTCTACGAGTCAATCCATAAACTTGACCTCAGCTTGCCCAAACAGACACTTACCTGGATTTATGATGCAGCATTAAATACTAAATAAAACAGGATTTACAGGTGTCACAGATGGTCTTGCTCATACGATGAAGCTACATGTCATCTAAATACGCGTGGCAAAAGTCCACAAAATTACACTTACACTTTCTAAGATCTCGGGAAAAATTCAGACTAGAATGTAGACCACTGTTAATATTAAATATAAACCAGTCCTACAGACCAAGTTCTACAATGTGACTTGACTAATAATTTAATGACGAAAACTTTCACTAATTTTACAGAATTGCCATGTATTACACGCCATTTTTATCTATACAGTTGTCCATTATTGTTCATAATCATAATATTATTTTTTTCTTTCAGTTAATTAAGTTCAACTTTTAAATTTCCAGCTTACTATATAAAGGAGAAAGGAGTACCTATGCGAGTTTATTAAAAGGAACATGACTATTATATTCTAATATATAGTAAATAAATATAATAAGTATAGTAAATCCCTAATTTCTTATTCAAATTACATATGATGTTGCATGCCTGTAAGCAAAATATAATATATAAGGTTAATAAAATAAATCCTGTCAACCTGTATCCCTGTGCACTATTTTTTTAAAGAATGTCACTGTAGCACCAGCCAAGCACTACGACCAGTAATATCAATAGTATATTCAACGAGAATCTTATCTTCCACGGAACTGTCAACCGCTGCTGGTTTAATCATTTTGAATTTGTAGATATCAGTCTGTAGGATGAACAGCGCCCTAGATGCTATCATGGACTATCGATGATAATGAATTGCTTCGTTGCATGAAGGGATCATTGAAGGTTAGAAACAACCACGCGCGTATTGATGATGGTACTCATCCATGAATCATTCATAACATCGATTACACAAAAGTTTTGACAAGTTGGATTCCACTCCGCCTCACCGAAGACAGCAAGAATTGTCGTGTGATCGATCATTACTTCTCCATCTACGAAGAAGTAATGATTGGTGACGAAGTTATCGAAGATTTGGTGACAGAAGGCGAATGTTGGGCTTTCCGTCAGAACAGTACATGTTACGTAATAACACGTTACGACTCACTTACTCGAGAGGAGTCGCCACGACAGCGTACCTTCACTATCGAAAGGTCCTGTTTGAATTTCTGGTGGCACTGAACGAATGTGCTATACTTTTAACTGCTCCCTTAAGGAAAGTCGGCTAGCGGTACTACATACGTTAATTACCTGTAAAATCTTGCGGAGGTATTCGATAAAAACTCTCAAGATTTTCATTCTTATTCTTCATGATAGCGTGAGGGCACAGATGCACAGAATTATTCCAACTTGACTGGGTCATCATTCCACATTCATTATATCCCCCGATATCGCGCCATTACAATTTTACTTATTCAAATAATTAAAACGATATTTAACTCATAAAATGTTCTATAGACGAGATGAAAACTGACGTGCATTCTTTTTTAATACGCAACACTTTTACTTGTGGGCCAGATACATTGACAATTTTCCTAATTCCTGAACTAACTTTGTAAATATAGGGGATAAATACATTGTAGATTAATATATTTTTTATCAACTCAATGCATTCTCTCTAAATATCCCAAAACAAACCATCCACCTTATTCCAGTAGGTATTCAATCCACCATGAGATACATTATTCACGAGACCTCAAATGCCATAAAATAAATCATCAACAAGATACAAGTAGGCCTTCAGTTTGTGCTTTAGTGTATCTTACTAATATTAACCCCCTTTTCCATTAGTTTCAGTAACACTTTCTAACAACTCCGTTTTCTATTAGTGCCAATAAACATATAATCTCAACAAGTGCCATAAGTTTTCCGAAAACCCCAGAACAAATTCCTAAGTGTATTTAGTCCTTACATAAAGGATCCGTGGCATTTTTCCTGTTTGTCCGCTTCTTTATAATTGTAAATTAATAAGAAGAGTGTAAATTTAATCTGTGTGGACGAATACATTTCTTTGTTATTATTATTGTTAAATAAAACTTAATCCAACATTTAGATGTTAGTCTTCATAATTGGAGAAATTACAATGATTAATGTGTTTTATCTGATGGCTTTCGGGTAACTTAGTTGAGAATTGAGATACAATATACAATTCTGTCGGGTTTGCTATGTTTGTTTATGGTAAACATCATTATTGGTAAGCATAGTCTGTGAAGTAATATGAATAGAGAGAGAGTTGATGAGGCTTTAGATATTCTATTTGCATATAATATATAAATATATGCAAAATTAAGTTATTAACCAACTAAATATAATTTAAAAGATTAAAGTATATTTCGCTTAAATTCTATATATCAGTGTAGCTATTAATTATCTCTTCTATTAATTAAACAAGAAACATTAATGTAATTTCAAATAAACAGTTTTAAAACCTTAAAACGGACTTTTCCGCACGTAGAACATCTCTATCTCGAAATTGAGTGGCCGAGAAAAAATAAACCAACACATAAATGTAGAATATGTGTTTTATGCTACAGTTTTACTTTTTTCAAATAGTTCACCCTCGTGCTTTCTCATGACCCATGAATAGGGTGGGGTGTATCCTATCTACCTCAAAATCAATAGATGTCGTCTGGTAGACGTCCCTAATCAGAATCAGTCGAAACCCGATCGATCCGACACGCTTTAATTGAGTGATCGTGTTAACAAACAATTTTCTCAAATAGTCCACCATTGTGCTTTCTCATGACCCATCAACATGATAAAGTGTGTTCTGTCCACCTCAATATCAATAGGTGTCGTCTGGAAGACGTCCTCGATCCGAATCAATCAAGACTCGATCGATCCAATATGACTTAATTGAGTTATTGTATTAACAACAAAAATTTCTCAAATAGTCCACCGTCTTGCTTTCTCATGACCCATGGACAGGGTGAGGTGTGTCCTATCCACTTCAAATTAATAAGTGTCGTCTAGGAGATGTTCCCGATCAGAATCAGTCAAAACCCGATCGATCCGACACGATTTAGTTGAGTTATCGTATTAACAAAACAAATTTATCTAATAGTCCGCCATCGTGCTTTCTCATGACCCATGGACAGGGTGGGGTGTGTCCTATCTACCTCAAAATCAATAGATGTCGTCTGGGAGACGTCCCCGATCAGAATTAGTCAAAACCCAAAAAATGAGTTATGGTGCTAACAAAAGAAAATTCTCAAATAAACCCAAGGGAGGGGGTGGTGTGTGCTCATCATCATGAGGTCATCAGTCCTAAGACTAGTTGGACGCTAACCTCCAGCTTCTCCTATCTTGTGCTAACCTATGCATTTCGCTAATTGTGCTACAACCCACATCCCTTACTATTTGCGAGCAGTAGTCTAATCTAGGCCTACCTCTGCCTTTCTTCACTCCTATTTCTGCCTCCAAAATATCGCGGACTATTCCCCCATGTCTCAGCAAGTGGCTTACCATTCTATCTCTTATCTTCTTTATGTTTTTCCACATACTTCTTTTCTCACCGACTTTCTCTAATACTTTTTCGTTTCTAACCCTATCAGTCCACGGTATTTTCATCATTATTCGGTAACACCACATCTCAAAAGCTTCTAATTTTTTCCTACTTGCTTCCCCTACCGTCCAGGTTTCGCAACCGTATAGTGCCGTGCTCCATACATACGTTTTCAAAAATCTCTTCCTTGTTTCTAAGTTTATTACCCCCGAGCATAAAGGTGTGTGCTATTCACCTCAAAATCAATAGGTGTCGTCCGGGAGACGTCTTCGATCAGAATCAAAACCCGATCGATCCGACACGATTTAGTTGAGTTATCGTGCTAACAATAATAAATGCCGACGACAACGACGACTCACACACAGCAAAAAATTTTTAAACACCATTATTTGTGTGGTTTTTATGCCGAGAAACGAAAAATAAACCCAAAATAAATTTTGTTTTTTCACTTTTTCTTTACACGATTACATTACTTTTCCGCTTATAATGGAGTGCGGAAAATTAAAATTAATGCATATTTAAGTGTACATTATTATTATATTATCTTGTGTAGGTATTATTTTCATTCGTCAATATATAGGTAAATATATGTTACCACTATTGTTATAGTCTAGTTTATATATAGTGTTAATTTCGTCTTGTGTTTGTACTTGCTTTTTTAAGTTTTGTAAAGAATTTGTTTGTTGTTTCGTTTGTACTGTTATTTAGTTTGTGTGCTACATAACTTCATGTGTTTACCTTTTACACTAATATATATTATAGAACCATTAGTGGAACAAATTAGATACTACCACGTTCTAGTCCTTACAAATAAATAGCTAACTTAACAAACACATTGTAACATAAATAGTCTTCAACATATCTCCAACCCAATATTAGCTGTCAATCCTACAGGATGTAAATTTACCATTCTGAATTCCAGTTACTTAGCTAATAACGGCTTATTGAACTGATCTATCTCTTCATTGGCTGAGGTTTTGCAATTCCCCGATGATCCAGTTTCACGGCCTTTCATGATACAAGGCATTCGATTATATAAAATTAATGACTTTATTTAACACAATTTAACCTCTTAACTGGCAAACAAGATTTACGTTACACAATAACGTAATGGATCCTCAAATTACCACTAGCGACCATAATCGTCTTATTCATTGCACATCCGTGCGCACGCGCATATATTCGGTTTAACCATTGTAAAGTAAGGTAAGCAAATAATGGGAATACAGAATGATAAGTTTTATTGACAGTACTTTTAACTTACATATTAAAAGCATTTTAGTTTGTATGATATGTGCCAAAACATGGTGCTGGACATAAGCCGATCCTGCAATCAAGTCACCAGTACCTCGATTCTATTCGTATCCCATTTTCAGAACATGATACGCGTCTTTTAGTAGATTTTTCTTTATGGGCTGTAGGCCGAATAATCGCAGGAAAATGCCTTTCAATAGATCTGGTAACTTTACCTACTTTGGAGCTTCTTGACTGAATATTTGTGGCCTTCCCATTTTAGCATAAGTTTTTCCGCCAGCTCAATGATAAAAGTTATAATCTATTTTTCTTGCCTTCAATTATCTTGTAAATTATGTAATTATTTAAAATCGTAATATTGAGCATATGCAGAAAAATCTTTTTGTAAAATTCCTTCAAATGGGTTCTGGACATGGGATAGAAATGAAGCTGGTTGTCAGCTGGGTCCACTCCACCCATTTGTTTATTGTAATCTAACACGACACCTGGCTTTCTTATTGTACGCGCTCGTTTTTATCATACTATTATCGTGTACAGTACTTATCATCGTTATATCTTTCTTGTTTTTCCATTTTCAAATCATTACTTTACGTCTAAACATCGCCACCGTTTGTTCCTTTTCTAACTTTTTGTTTTTTATTTCATGTAGAACTCCTTGTCTAGTTGTTCTTAGAGTACCTATACAATCAGTTTTATGTTCTAGTAATCGTTGAACCAAGTTGGGGCTTGTGTAATAGTTGTCCTTAAACAAGCAATATCCTGTGTCTAAGAGCAAGTCCATCAAATATAAAATAACTTGATGCCAATGGTTCCTGATTGTATTTGTTTTCATAATCTGTATCCTTTCCAGTATATATTGTAAAATTGTAGACATAACCTGACGAACTTTCGCAAAGGACAAACATCTTTATTCCAAACCTTTGCATGTACTGCTTCCATTGAAGGCGCTCTTTCCAACCCACTAGTGACTCATCAACAGATAGGTTTTTGTTGGGGATATATACAGACATAAATTTAATTTTTAGGTGCTGCAGAATGGGATTTATTTTGTATAACTTTCTATCCGGGCGGTTTTTGTCCATAAGGTTGTTATCAGCGAAATGTGGAAACCTTTAATAGTAAGCGAAATCGCCTTTCCGTTATAATCTTGCCAAATAATGTTGTTTCAATGCTTTCTCGTCTACTAAAATACACTCCTTGCAAAATCAGTACGCCAATAAACGTTTTTATTTCGTCCGGGTTTGTGATTTTCCATTTACGAACTCTAGACTTGGGTCCGATATTCTCATGATTTTGAAAAACAAACTGATTGGCGTACCTACAATTATTATGAAATAATATTGTAAAATGAAAATTATAGTTATTAGGAAGTAATTATTACCTGTTTGTTTCTTCGACAATTATATTTATAGTATGGTTATCGAAAAATAATTCGAATATTTGTAATATATCTTCTGGATCGTCAATAGTAGTTTGTATGCCAGAATGTGAAGTAAAGGGGAAGCAAGGCCTAGGAATTCGTTTTTCCACCCACAGGACGTTTGCTAAAATATTGTTATCCGACTTCTAGGACGAAGATCATCACTAAACGCATTATAATTATTTTCATCTGATACACTGCTTTCTGATTTACTTAGGTCGAGATTTTCACTTAGATCTGAGTCAGAGTCGCTCGATAAACGCCTTCTTTTAAACCTAATGCAACCCTCTCTAATGTCCAAGAGTAACTGCTCTGTGTAAGCGATGTAAAATATTAGAAAAATATTACATGAAATTGTAGACCAGAGAGTGGACATGCGTATGCTTCACCACGCGCGAGTATATTCGAATTACCCATTAAAGGTCCCTTCAAGAATAGGGCCGCGAATATGTTCCTGATAACTATAGCAGCATGATTATATATTCGCGCATGAATTCGTCATCTTAAGAGGTTAATAACATGACCTACGTAAAATCTTCCATGGTCATCATGCAATGGCATTACACAACTACGAAGAAAAAAATTGCTACTTCAAATGAAGTATAAACAATTGAGACTATGATAAGAATAGCAGTCTCTCCAGGTTCTAGTACAATTTCTACACAAATTTCCTTTTATTATTTCTGTGTTTCTAATCTAAATATGTTGATATTTGTCTCGTAAATATTATGTTATGAAAGTCGTTAAAGTCCAGGTTCGTCATTGGTACACAAATAGAGAAGACACCGGAAAAATATCAATCCACGTAACAAAAACATTGTCAACTAGTCTAATATTCGCAGAATCTCTACAAAGTTATCTACAACTATATATAAGAAACTAAGGGCAAATATTAACATACCTAGCTGTATAAATAAAAACTTAAGACGTAAATAAACTGCATATATTAATAAAAAAAAAAACAGGAAACCAGTTTTCCGCGAACACCGAAAGATTACACGTTTCTCTACGTGCGGTTCGCCAACCAAGTTGGTATAATCGGGAGATGGTTAGAACTTTTAATCATATCCCTACGAGTTGAGTTTTAGTCCTCTCCCGATGGTGTCAACTTAGTTGGCGAGACGCACGTCGAGAAACGTGTAGTCTTTAGATATTCGTAGAAAACTGATGTCCTTTTTTTTGCGTTCAAGGTTCCAGTCCCTTCCTACAAACATTATTCAAGTAATTATGCAACCGCACTGCAAATGTGCATCTAGCTGTATCTTTTATTGGAATTCACATACTGCCTATATATTCTTTAATACCTGTTTACATTAAATTATAGTACCCTGATTCTCAAAAAATAAATAATTAGTACTCGCGACTGTTGGAGAACCCGTTTACTTTCCTCATTCATTTATATTGCAATAAACATTAAATTAATCATCGACCATTGAATTCTAAAAAGCAGTTATTAAGAAAGCTGTCTGAGAAACGTATCTAGTTTTCTTAATAAAATGCCTCATTTCTTATGTCAAACCACTTTCTTGTCTCCATGGTGGATAATGATATATGATATAAGCGACAACACAGAAAAGCTCTTTTGCCTCACCGTGGAATAGAGATTTCTGTTATTTATTTGACGCATTTATTTAGTGAAATAATATGAGAACATATCTAGATATAGTAATCTCGGAATGTTTTATCGATTTACTATGTTACGCCTACATATATGCGTACTTATTATAAATTCAAGACAGATAAAATAGTTGAAATAATAAAAAATACCAACAGGTTGTTAACAAGTAATAGATATTTATTGTGCCCTTCCAAGGTGCTCCTTCAATGCCATATCATTTTACTTTCCACTTTAATTTAAATACAAAATGTTATATTTTATAATTAATAACATCGTGCGATTCGTACAATGCCAAAGAATCATGTAAACATGTATAGAAACATTTTTTTCAATATGTTATACTACTGCTTAGGAAAAAGTTTTTATAGTCAACTCTTCATATAGGTAGTTCATATATGTATATATAACTCTCAACTTTTTCTATAGTTCGGCGCTTGAGTAGTTTTTTAGGCAAATATAATTTGATGTCAACATGTTTTTTACTATTTGCTATAATATTTTCTGAGGTATATTAAGCTGATATTATACTTTCACTTGTATTCAGCACATCGTTATTATATGAAATAAAGTAACTACTTAATCTAGAATTATTTCTGCTGATTTTCATGAAATAAGGCATCCATTCGTATTGCTGCTATTTGGAACATAAAACTGTTAATTCTAGTGTAAGGAGTGTTGGAAGTTTCTAGTTACTAGTTTAAGAGCATATAAATTAGTTGTCAGGAGATGCATATGAATATAGAGGGTGCCATTAGAGTTGTTATAAATTGAAACGGTAATAGAATATATTCAATGATTTATAACTAATACTAAATTATTAGAGGAAGAATTATGACTACTTAATCTGTTATCCAGATTTCTAGTACAATAATCAATATAAGAGGGTTGGACGAATACTAGAAACGTCTCATAAATTAACTATTTTGGGAAAAAGATATAACTTTATCGAAATATCTTAAACCTATTTTTTTGAAAATTAATGTTAAAATATTATCCGAACTCAGTTCTACTAGTGATTAATATTTACATTTTATGTATTAATCTATGTTTTTAATTAAATAATTTTCATTGAAAGGTTGATCAGTAAAATGATCTAAAAGATGTATTTAATCTATAATATATTTCTGAAATAATTAGTAAAATATTTTAGGACAGATTCTTTAAAAACTTTGTGCATGTAGGTATACCACGTGTAAAATAATGAATGTTATGTGTAAATATTTAGTATGAGATGATTCAGAGTTTCATACAATGTTTGATACGTGTACGTAGCGCCGTTCTGTTGAAACCACATGTCGTCGGTATTTATATCATCCAGTTTAGGCCACAAGAAATTGCTTGTCATCGATTTGTAGCGCTCGCCATTGACGGTTATGGCAATGCTAATTTCGTTTTGTAAGAACTCCGGGCCGATGATTTCGCCAGACTATAATCCGCACCAAACAGTGACTTTCTCGGGATGCATTTGGTGCTGGTGTATCTCGTGTGGCTTGGTATCATCCCAAATCTGACAATTTTACTTGTTCACATATCCATTCATCCAAAAATGGGCCTCGTCGCTAAGGACGATTTTTTGGCGAAATATGGATCAACTTCCAACTGCTCCAGATCCTAATCAGCGAACACACGGCGTTGTCTATGGTCGTTTACCTTAAGTTCCTAGTCAGTTGGATTTTATACGGATGGCAGACCCAAGTCCCGACGCAAAATTCGCCAGGTTGAAGTTGCAGAAAGGCCAGGTTCTTGTGAACAAGGAGAAATTGACTGCCTCGGGTTTTCCCGTACACTCTCACGCAGAGCAGCGATGTTTTGGTAATAAGTGGTAATAAATGTTTATTAGATCAAAAGAATATTCACCTTGTAAAACTTTTTCCCGTCTCGGCCCCACTGTACGACGTGTAGAAGTACACGGAATTGAACATAGCCATGGAAATATTAAGTATCTGATAAAATTTATTGTGACTCTGATACGAGTATTTATAATAATATGAATACGCATTAAACATTTATATATTTTAATTTCACAACCGGTTCAATAAAAGTTCATGTTTTTCCTATTCAGGTACGAAAATAAAGTATTCAGTAATATATGTCCAAAGCCAACAAATAAATTATATAAATTAATCGTAAAATACACGTATAATTTATAGAAATTACTCATGGAGCCATTTCACAACATTAATAGTTATCATCCGTCGTTACACTCTAAATTATCTTAATACATTAGTCATAAAGCCCTTTGTTACAAGCTGGTCTTAAAATTCTGATCTACAATTGTGCTTTTATTGCCGTCCTTCATTCCTTTGCATTTGTTCACCCATAAAATGTTTATTATCTAACATTAAAGAGCAATTAAAATACCCAAGGTGAAATAATGTTATTGTTGCATTAGAATTTATGTGTCTTGCTTTAAATAAGATTACACTAACACTAACGTATCGCTTGTCCATATTTATGTGATTCTAAATGAGATCATCAATAACAGTTATTGAGAATTTCTAGGAGTTAAAGTTATATTGAATTCGTGCAACAAGGTAATATTTTAGCTCAAGACTGCGAACTACAAGTATAATATGATCATACTAAACATGCCTATAGATATATCTTGCATATATAAAATTATCAGAAATAAGAAATAAACGCAATACTCGTAAACGCAAATGTATTTCATAAATAGAATAGATGTTTTTATGATGATGATAAAGGATTTACATATTGCATGGATACATATTGCATGATTAAATACACAAAAAAGGAGCACCTTGATGACGGTTACTCAATAATGATTTGGAATGATATAAAAATTAAACTAAAACGATGCACTTATCATCAATTTTTCTAGAAACTGATTGAAAACAAAGAAATTATCCTGTGATTTACAAACACGGAAATGTAAATTATCAACTACTTACTAATTTAAATCAGTTGAGTTCTTTAATTAATAGATTACTCAGTAAGGAGTGTTTCCCATAAATTCTAAATTATATAGTAAAAAGAATAAAGTTGCAATAAATGTGTTTTGACTTGTATCGAGTCTTTCAATAGGGACGTTCGATATTTGTTGGATTATCGCGGCCATGTTCTTAAAGCAATAGCTGTCAAATAGATTGTGTATTATTCAGTAGTATACGGCAAATCGCCGTGAATAGCTATAGCGTTCAGTAATGTGTATAAATCATTAAACTTTATTTTAAAAATCAGTGCTCCGTTAGAGAAACGTTACATTTCGTGATTTTTATCCTCGCCACAACCGTTTCGCCGAGTCGACTATTCGAAGTTTGGTGGCCAAAATCGAATATGTATATAAACAATCAACCAATACTCGTACATAACCGAAACGCAATGTCTTCTGAAAAAACATGGCTGCTTTGCGTGACAGCGTATGGGAAAACTTAGCCTTTCTGCGACTTCAACTTGGCAAATTTTGCGTTGAGACTTCAACTTGGGTCTACACCCGTATAATATTCAGCTAACCCAGAAACTTAAAATAAACGACCATAGACAATGCTGATATTCGCTGATTGGGCTTTGAAGCAGTTGGAAATTTACCCAAATTTCGCCAAAAATATTTTAGCGGCGACGTCCATTTTTGGATGAATGAATATGTGAACAAGCAAAATTGTCGGATTTGGGATGATACTAATCCACACGAGATACACCATCACCAAATGCATCCCGAGAATGTCACTGTTTGGTGCACATTTTGGTCTGGCAGAATCATCGGCCAGTAGTTCTTCCAAAATGAAACTGGCATTGCCATAACCGTCAACGATGAGCGCTACAGATCGATGATAAGCAACTTCTTACGACCTAAACTAGATCATATGGATATCGACAGCATGTGGTTCCAACAGGACAGCGCTACATTCCACACAGCGCATGCCACGATGGACATTCTGCATGAGCGATTTGAGGGCATGGTTATCTCGCGCAGCGGCGACGTAAAATGTCCACCGAGATCGAGGGATTTAGCGCCTTTAGACTTATTCTTTTGGAGCTGTCTTAGATCGTAGGTTTATACGAATAAACCGCAAACAATTAATGCATTCAATTTCAACATAACGAACGCCATCCAAAAAATTCAGCCAGATTTATGCAACAAAGTCACCAAAAATTAAACCTCCCGAATACGCGGTACCACGCAAAGCCGCGGCGGACATTTGAACGACTATATATTCCATACTTTATGCCATAAAATATTCTTTCAAATAAAAAAAAAATTGAGTGAATTTCTCACACACAACTTGTTTTATTTACGTTTAAAAGTCGACATCTTTATTGAAAGACCCTTTATATCACGAGCAAATGTAATATAAGTAGATCCAGTACATTTTCTTTAACATTAACCATAGAACAGATAGTTTAAGGAATGTAATGAATTACGTCTTGTTAGTTATTAAAATATACAATATTTATAGATATAGAGGATATATTTGTAATAACGGAAATATGAATATATATATATATATATATATATATATATATATATATATATATATATATATATATATATATATATATATATATATATATATATATATATATATATATATATATATATATATATATATATATATATATATATATATATATGTTCGGTTTAGAACGTTCGGCGACGTTGTCCGATTTCTATACTCCACTTCTTCATATCTTCCCATTGTAGGTTGCGGGCACTCATGGCTTTCATTATTCCCTCTGTCCAGCTTCTCTTTGGTCTACCTCTTTTTCTCCGGTGTGCTGGTATCCACGTCATGGCTTGTTTGGGTAATTTAGAATCTGCCATACGGTGTACGTGAGCGTACCATATAAGCTGTTTTCTTTCAATATCACAGGTTATAGTGTCTGTAAGTCCCATTTGTCGAAGTACCTCATCGTTTATTATTCTTTGAATTCTCGATATGCCAGGCGATCTTCTCAGAGCATCCATTTCCGTAGCTTCAATCTTCCTCTTATTTCTGTCCGTAAGCCTCCATGTTTCAGCCCCATAGATTAAGGTGCTTTTTATTAGGGCATTGTAAATATTAAATTTTCGTATTTTGTTTGTGTTTTTGTTCCATAGAATGCCATTTAAACACCCAGTTGCTCTGTTTGCTTGAATTATTCTTGCTCGTATCTCCTTATCATCTGTTGAATCAAACATAGTTCCCAAATACTTATATTCGTTGCTATTGTTTCCAAGTCGTTGATATGTAAGTCACTCTTGTCATTGCCTATGCACAAATATTTTGTTTTCTGTGTGTTCATTGACAGACCCCATTCCTCGTATGTTTCTTTCAATTTCCTAGTCATGTATTCTAGATCTTCTTTGTCATCTGCCAGTACTGCTTAATCATCTGAAAACTGTAATGTAGAAATGGTTGAGTTTGATAGAGGTATTCCCATTCCGTGACATTTCTGTTTCCATTTCCACAGAGCTTTCTTGATGTATATCTTGAACAAAGTGGGTAAGATGCAACATCCCTGTCGCAAACCTTTTGTAACTTGGAAAGGTCCCGATAGCTTGTTCCTCACATTAATTTTGGAATTTGAATATTTACACAGATTTAGTACTGCCGTTATGAGTGTGTGATTTATATTTGTGTCCATTATTGTTTCCCACAATTTATATACTTATATATTATCATACGCTTTTGTTAGATCTACAAACAAAATATGAGTTTCTTGGTTTGTGGCTGCTCTTTTTTCAATGATTTGTTTCATACAAAATAAATTGTCATTACAGGATCTACCTGCTCGAAAACCACTTTGTTCTTCTTCGTCACAAAATTTTTCTTCTATAAGACTTCGAAGTATTCTTCCATATAGTCGACTTACCGTGCTCGTTATTGATATGCCTCTATAGTTTTGACAGTTGACCTTGTTGCCTTTTTTATGTATAGAGATCATGTGTGCTTCTCCCCATATTCTAGAAACTTCTTGTCCATTTAAACATTCATTAAATATGTAGGTGAGTAACCTAAATAGTTTTGGTGTTCCACTTTTCAGCAATTCAGCGTAGATACCTTCGGGTCCACAAGATTTTCCATTTTTGAGCTTCCTGACAGCCTCACTTATGTCTTTTTCACTTATATAGACTCTTTCTCCTTGAATACTTATTATCGGTGTTGTTTCTTCCATGTGTTCTTTTCTTGTTTCGGTTAGAAGGTCTTGGTAATGTTCAACCCATTGTTGTATAGGTATAATTTGGATTTTAATTTTATCTCTACCTGTGTTTTTTACGGATTTTATAAATTTCCAATACTCCGTACATTTTCTACCACCAATATATGAGTCAATTTCTTTGCATTTGTTGTCCCACATCTCGTTTTAAATATAAATATGAATATATCAATGAAATATTTAAGTCGAATATCGGAGGACCAATGATGTTTTTTTGACGAGGATATGGCGTTGCTATAAATAAACTATCAGCTAGATCTAAATCCCAAAAGTAATACAAAGGAAAACAAGAAGGATTATAACTACTTTAACAGTGGTTAATCTTGAACCAATAAAAAATAATTTTATTTATCGTATATACAAATAGTACTCATTTGGGATATAACAAGGCCGCTCAAAATTGATGTATAAAATTTTAGGTATAGGTATACCTACGTACACTTATTTGTAAGATAGAACGTACATACATATAAATTGAGTAGTTAATAAACTTCATGAACTAATTTACAAAATTTACCATTCCAATATATTTATTAAATTTGTCTGTTAAAAACTTTAATATTTTGCATAGATATTACGCACCTATCGCTTCTTTAAAATAACATTATCTGAGAAATATTACATATTAATTCATATTTTAATAATAAATTGCAATGATAATTTGATAAACAGAAATGATATTGTTAATTATCCGTAATACACATTATCAAACTTTATCTAAAATCATAATAAACATATGTGCTTTAAGCTAGAAATTATTTACTTGCGACAGACATAAAAAGAATAATACCAAAAATGATTTACAGCGATCACTAATATTTTCTTTATGTATTTGAGAAATACTTCTCCAAAAAATATTTTTACAGGACTAAAAATAAGATAGTTTACTATAAATAAGATAGGACTATAAGTAGATAGTTTCATATCATAGGAAAATGTACCAAAAGCAATATATTGATCTACAAATTCAGTACCAGAAAGAAACACCCATTTAACAATCGATTTGATTACCATCAATAAATACGACGGATAAAACGATAATTCAATAGCTAAATTAATTACAAATTCTGGTGGCTATAGATAAGAAAGTAAATAATGTAAGTGTTATTAACATTTACCAAATGTGTTGTATATTCATTCTTTAAGAATATTATAGTATTTGTAGATGATTTATAAGTTTTAATATAGGGTGATAATTAAGATGTAGACAATGTCAGAAAGGTATTTTCTTCTATGACTTTAGTTCAAAAAGTTCATATAAACATGTGTTCTAAACGCATAAGTTTTTGATGCATAGGGTTTTAAAATTTTTATTTTTTATCTTTTAAGTTTTTTAAACAGTTTCTAAGATACTTAAATCAAATTCAGCACATGTAATACCATTAATACCTTTAACAGTACTGATGGAATAAAATTATTAATTTTTGAAATAATTTTAATAATAATTGAAAGGCGTTCAGTTTTTCTTTTTTGTTACGATGACAGTAATTAATTGAGAATTTAACGTTTTGTTTTTAATTTTTCACTGCTTTGAAATTTGCATAATTTTTTACGGTTTAACAGATATTTCAGAAAAAGCAATTATGTAAATGTATGCATTGCTTTAAGGGTAATATCATACTTGTAACAGTGCCCACGAAACATAATTATAAATTTTTAAATAATCTACAACGTGCCAACTAAAACTAAATTTATCGTAATCTAAAGAAAAATATAATGAAAATGAAATACACAAATAATATGGATACTCCTAATTAAAATTATAAAGTAGGCCTTGTACCTTATGTCAAAAGTTATAACGATGTTTCATGGATGATGTTAAAAATGTTGAATTATCCTTAAAACAGAGTATATATTTATTTTTTGTCATATATCTGGTAAAACGAAAGACTTCAACAGAGTGAAAACCTTTTGAAAGAAACGTTAAATTTGATTTGAAAATATTTTAAACTTGTTACGCCATCGGCGTAACAAAAAATTTTTAAGTGTTTAAAAGGGTCATTAAAAGACTGATATTTGTTTAATAACTAAATGTAAGCTTCTTTTTTAAATGCTCTATATATTATTGTTAGGTGATGCAATATATATTTTCCTTATTTTGAATGCAGCATTGAATTCGTTTAGAAAAGCTTATACAACTAATGTGGTCACTCGTCACAAAGGATCGCAATTAATCTATATGTATTTTAGATGTATCATCAAGCCTCATTATTTCAATATACACTGTACAACTTCTAATCAAATGTACTAGTAGGGTGATGATATACAAACATATTAAACAATGAAACAATTCATTGAATTGTATCCCATTTGCTAAATGACAGTTCTACTTAAAATAGAAAAAAACTCTTCTTACCGTTAGAATCTGATTAAACTACTTAAACTACTCTTTTAACCGTTACCTTAGAAATTAGTCGAATTATATAGAGAAATTAGAAATAATAATCCATATAGACCTACAGAATTATTTCAAGTAGTAGCAGCGCAATTCTTACAAGTAATTAAAGGGTATATTATTTAGATTATCAAAATAAGTTTCATCGTGACTGCGAAGAGTCATACAAGTGACACTGGATAAAGTGTTCTAAGGGTGAAATGAAGTGGTTCTCATCAAGATGGCAGTCGAGATGGTTTGACGACTAAAAACTTATTGCAACTGAATTGTCACATTAAAAAACAAGGATTCATGTGTGGACTCGACAAGAATGCGTCTTATTTTGTGGGTAAATAATGTCACGCCGAAGATAATACGTTTGGGGCAATTTGAACAGACAACATAATCTCAGTATGATGAGTCGACGTGGGGTCGACAGTCGATTTGAGAGAACCGTTCTATCTGTCTTCACTCTAAATGACTACAGAAGCATCGCAATAGATCTCTATGAGGTTAGAATAGAACACTTACTGAGAACAAATAGAATACTTGTTAGAAGGTACTGCCTAGTTAATAGACTCAAAATTAATTTTTGGGCGTTCTTTTCCAATTTCTAAACTAAAAAGAATCGCAATAAAAAAACGAATGTATTTTCTATTTCTTTTCAAAATTATTGATTTTTTAATTTATAAGCATCAACCAGTTGAAAAGTAGAAAAGACAAAAATTGCTATACGTACATTAAAGTGTAAAAATAATTTTTTAGCTAATAAATAGTGACACAATCTCAAAGATGCTGTTTTGGAGACACCATTTTGAAAATAATTTTTAAATGACAACAGTGTGTGAGTAACGCCTCATGAGAACTAAACTCGGCGGGAACTTGAATAGGTGGAAATAATATTCTTTACAAACAACATAAGCTTGTTGTTTGTAACGGAAACCTCCAGTTGTTTTAGTGATGCTTGGTATAAATGGGACTCTTATCTGTAATATGCCGCGAGGAACTTAATGTCTCTCGCCAAATTGACTGTGAGACATTAAAAATCCAAGCTCAACCACGAACTCGCAGTCAACAAACAACTCGTTGTAGGTTGTGTACAGGTACTTCTGTAAAAGCTTTATATGTGAGACAATTGTCTTTAACAATAGTTTTTTAACGTACCTACTCTCAGACACTCAGGTAGAGACAAGCAGCCTGATGAAAGATGTTGTCTTTCTGCGGTAAACAATATACGTACCCTAAGGCTTAACCCAGACGTACCACTTTTCAACGACAAAATGGTCGTTGGGCTGTCGCAGCTATCGACCACATTACAACCACAATTTTGTCGGCGTGCAGTTGAATGTGAACTCAGACGAACCACAGCCTTTCTTTCGATAGGAAAAGTGCAATCAACGCGCAATGCAATAATGGAATGAACGAACAACTACCACGATGGTCGGCAGTCTTTGGTTCTTTTCGGCTGTGGTTGGTTTGTGGCCGGTAGGTCGCACATGTAAGTTGGGTTCAGTTATTACCTGCGACAATTTTGTGGGTTGCGCATTGCATTGCATTGCATTGTCAACGCATTGTCAACGCATTGCGACTGTCGTCTAAATCGACTACACAGTGTCGGTCATGTGAGTGTTAACCTACGTTTCCATATTAATTTGCTACTCTCCACTAGCGACAACTTTTCTGTGGTTCCAATGTCGTTGTAAAGTGGCGCGTCTGAGTTAAGCCTAAGGAGATAAGCACCACCATAAGAATGAGAACTATCGAATGAATTTCACCAGTAGTAACTGGTAATATACATTTGGGAATTGCAGTCGCCCTTAGATGTATTAATGTAATCAAGAAGCAATAAACTGCTACAACAATGCAATAAATTATAAGTACTTAAGCCTTGTCAGCCTGTTCATAATTACACAGTATAAGAATTATTTACATTTACGTAAAATGAATAATTGAAGGGCCTCGGTGGAAAACCATGAATATCACAAAATTCACGAAATTCATATGATCATGAAATTTTGTAGATATTGGGAAGTACTATCGACTGCTATCTTCACCAAAGGAGGAAACAGTAAACGTAGCGATTTATTAAGTTTTTCAAATATGCTATATTATATAAGGAAGATGTATGTCCTCGCAGTTAAAATAGCAGTTATAATTACTGTTTGATGCATATAGTGCTGTTTTATGTTGGGCTCCTTAATTAACTTTAGTTATGGCAGATAGCGAAAATATTGATAATACAAAGAAAACAATAGTCAGTTTAGATGGAGATGAAGAACATGAATTTGTAGAACCGCTAATTAAAAACCTAGCAATGCCATGTCCACATGCCATCTGATGGTTTGAACCGATCTAATATAAAATCAAGTATGGCACATTATTTTTAACATTAGAGATATATTTTCCGCAAAATTTTAAAATGGCTTTTTTTAAATCGAAATCTATTAAACACGATTTAAAGAAGTTAAATTTTCACACCACGTACTTATCCGTTCACGATGTTAAAAAAGTCAGCTACGTTACTATGATGTAACTGCGCATTATCTCACATTCAGTATTCCTGACTTAAAGGCTATTTTGTAAGTATCTAGTGGTATAAAACAAAATTTTTGCTACACTAATACGTCATACGTTAACCAGCCCCCTGGCCTTTCCTAATGCGAACGAGCTGTACCATTGTACTTTGATTTCAATAACAAAAGAAACTAACAGAAAAAGCAATATTCTGGATACAAGCTGACAAACAAAATGCCATCCATGGTTCTCTCAATTTATAAGTTGGCATGAACTGCTTTAATTTGCCATTTCTTAACAACTGTTTTATGCGCCTATTTAGTTGAAAGTATTATTTTTTATTAATAAATTATTAGAACCTTTAGTCGTTTTATATTTCAAATCCTAGTATTTGTGAAGATATAGAATTTCAAACTTTCAAAATTAATTTAATAGAAACAAATTCTTGTGACTTTCATAGTTTTTCCTCAGTCCCTTCAATTAAATGAAAAACAAGCTTATGTAATAACTCGCTTGCACTAAAACTAAAAAAAATAATTATGACTACCACGAAATTTACTTAAAAACTTTTGAATTTTAGTACAGAAAGGTATAAAGTTACATATCTGGCAAATAATAACCTAATGAATGATAAATGTGTTGGTAATGACGAATGCTAACCAAACTTCTTCAACTAGATTTCAGTAAGACGAAATTTAGAAGTATCAAGTACATTCAAATTTATGCGCCCAGGAAGTGCACATTTTGAACGAAAACTTAAATTTTGTGACACCTTGTTGATATACTCGTATGTACATGTTTATTTTTAAATGATAAATCTATAAATACAATTAATAGATTATCAATTTTCAACGGAATTATCATTAGAATTATCCTGCAGGATTATCGTCACCATTTTTTAAAAAATGGCAACGATATTGCCATTGTAAACTTGTAGTGGTCCACCCTGTATATAAAACTCTCTTATATCAAACTCTTCTATAATGCCGTAAAGCTGCAGTGAAATGTTACAATTTTTGACATTTCCTCGTAAGAATATGGGTAGTGGTAAATGAAAATACTATTTTACAATACCATCTAGGTTTTTATCATTTTTTTTCTTTTTTTTTTTTTTCTTTTTAGTAATTGTCGCCATTTGTTAAACAGCTAATGTGTAATACCATTAGACGTTATATACATATATACAACCATGTACTGCTTGAAATTAGATTTACATTACAACCTAAATAGAATACGCTAACTACTAAAGCTCACAAAACAGGTTCGACAAACTGTAAACTGTAAAGTGTCATTAAAACAGTGTGTAATACACAACTCGTCATTAAAATAATATACAGGTTCCTACGTGCCTACGGAACAATTATTGTACCTGGGACGTAGTTTAGATGACATTATCTTCAGAAAAGGAAAATTTAATAACGTTACAAGAAACATCTGAAAAAAGACCGACAATTATTTCACGTATACATGCGTGACTGAAAGTATTTAACGTTTTTGTTTGGCCAAATAGCTTTAGGAAGTATCTGGTGTAGGTAAACGATCGTACGTACCACAGTGAATACAGAATGATTAACGGGTAAACATATCTGGTACAAAAAATAAAGCACAATGTAATTATTATTCTCTCTTCCTTGTACGTTTTATAATGACGAATAAAATTTAGTTTCAAATTTAGCTTTGGTGAAATTCACTTTTATTTTAGCCTTACATTTTTTAGTTTATGTTCAATTGTATAACATATATAATAAATATTATAAACCAAAGAAGATACATTATTACTATTATTAAACAATTGCTTAGACGTTTTTCGCGTGTAGTTGTCAATAAAAAATTAATACATCTTTCAGCGTTAAGAAATAATTCTAACTTGTATTTACCTATTTTTTTCTTGTTATCAATAAAGCTTGTTTGAGCATCATAAAGTAGATGTTATTTCGATTTTTGCTGTACAGGAGTAACTACAAAATTTTGTTAATTGATTCTTAAATGTACATAGTATAAATCTGCTAGGCTTTACAATTCTTATTTAAATATTGTCAAAATAGATACATATAAACTCTTATATTACTGGACACAACTTGCAATAAAAGCAGTTCAAAATTTACAACGGTTAAGGATTTAGCTGCTTGTTTAGCTAAGGTCAGAATTCCGGGTTTTGATTAGGACCAGTGATCTTACAAATTAGTTCAGTTGAAAAAAATAATGAAGTACTTGCTAATTATAGTAGAGAATTTTGACCATTGTCTACGCTGTACATATCAACCACAACTGACTAATGATATTAATCAATAATACAATCTTTATTTGGTTAAATTTTATCTTGAAACGGTTGAAACGTGATGCAATATAGCTGTTAGTGATTTTTGATTAATCAACTTATACCTAAATGTTGTATATAATATATACCTAACATACTTGAGTTTCGTGATACAATAAACAAGGTAATCTAAATGGTCACTTCTCGTTTATTGTCTACTTATTATTTAATAATAATATACACATACGTTTCACTAATGATATTACCAAATTCTTAATTTCAGCAAAAATTATATCCTAATAAAAAGAATTATTAACAATTGTTAAAACCTGAAATTTATGATTTCTGAATAATTTATTTATGATAGTTTATCTATCCTAAGAACCAAGCGTAGCCATTGTCATAGCTATGTTTATTAAAACTAGTAGACAGTAGATATCTGAAAAATATCTTAAAATTTGACAAATTCGCTGAAGGATTTCGTTGGGTAAGTAGTTAATGATATATTATATTTGCATTCTTATTATGGACTTCCCAATAATAACATTAATCGTTTCAAGAATATATCCAGTTATTTAATAATGAATTTAATAATTGGCTACGGTCTTGATTACGTTACAACTACATTAATACTGTTTAAATTATAATTTTTATTTTCAGTAAAGACTAAATCCCTTCATTATAAGAAGAATTATTAATGAATATCCACAGGGATCTGAATATCAAAGAAGTATATTTATTATTTATTAACACGAAGGAACATTCATATTATGATAAAATCATAATATTTAATTGGAAAGCTCAATAATACAAGTACTATGTTAAATATGATAGTGAGGAATTTGGTTGCGTTATTCGCGAATAAATAAATATATTCTAGGCTTGTACTAGCACATGCATATAATATACACCAATAGTTCATTAGTGATATAAGGAAATTAACTTTGAGTACTAAAAAGAAAAATATAATAAAGTGTATTCTACTCCTATTTTAAAAGCGTTTTATTTTCCTTCATTATACAATATGGACAATAAAAGGTGTAAGATAGAATAAATTGAATAAGGAAAAAATGCAAATAAAATGTTTCTCTAAATCAAAACTGTTGAAAACAGTTAGATCAATAAATTGATTAATTAGTCTGTTACTGTTACTGTCGAGTTGACTATTAGGCGGTTTTTAGAGGTTGTATTTAAGAAACAATAAAGTGTAAATAAAAATAGCTGTTTTAATTGAATGGGAGATGACTAAAGGGATAATGATTGTGAATTATGATATATTATGTGATAGATTAAGATTTTATGAGAAGGGTTATCCGCTGTTTAATCAATAATACCCTGATTGACTACAGATATTTCAAAATGAATAGTTAATAGAGTAATTTAACATTTTCGGATAGTAGTAATACAAGATTTATTGTACATATTGAATGTATACCTCAAGTAAATTAAGAATATTGCTTGAATTTCAAGGACATCCTTACACTTCTACAAGACAAATGAGTTGAAACAATATATTGTAAAAAAAAGAAGTTGCACCGTTTTCATTCAGTCGAAAAGTCAGACTCTAATTATTTATTTGAAGAAAATTTGATTGCTTGTAGCGTGTAATTTTTTGATATTTTTTAACTCTGTAAATAAAATTTTGTAAACAAAGATTTAGGCACCTTAGAATAGGTAACTAGTAAAGCTCGATATAAAAAATAAATAGTTAAAATAAATACATGTACATATACAATAGGTATACGCCTCAGTATCAGCATATAAAAAAAATATTCAGAGGAAAAAAGTTATATTACATTTTGTTTAGAACATGGGTATTCTTGTCGGAGTTATCGTTATTCACCGCTTGTGGATTTTCTTCTGTATTTCAAAGAGTAGAATATAGACTTTACTTGTAAAATACAGTAGGCAGGAAATTTAAATTCTGACGATGCTTATATACTAGGTTTAGTAGTTTAGTTTCATCCCTAAAACTAACAAAAATTAGGTTAATTAAATTTGTTCGATTTAAGTAATCTATTTGAGAATTCTAAGTTGGTGAATATATTAAAGTGTAAAGTATTTTTATTTTTATTTGAAAGAAAAAAGTGAGTTTCTTTTGGTTCTCCAGCTGTAATATACTTTATTCTTCCTAAATATTTGATAGACTAATTTTTCTGCAGGCGAAGCATAATTTGCTTGTTGCACGGAAGGTGTCTAGTGAATTAACCTTAAAAATAGACTTCAGTGCTTTTGCCCTGGTTTGTAATATTAAAAGGTGACTTACCCACCTGAGCTAATGTCGAGATGTTTATATCTACACGAGGTCAATCATTGTTATCGAGAATACATTTTTTCGGAGTGGACTAACAAATACTGAAAGAAGTTACAGTAACTAAAATCTGTACATTTAATATTTTTATAACCTATGATTAGTTAATACTAATGTTGTTAACACAATTAACATTAACGTTGTTATTAGTTAAGATTAATATTGTTTTAACTACCATGTTTAACAGTTAAAATTGTACATACCTTGTGGCCGTAAGGGCTTTTTTCCGAAAGTTAGTTTTCAATTTTTGCGTTATTTGCCAGCAATGCTAACTACCTTAAAACATGTATAATATAAATAATTCAAGGTATTCAAGACTTGTATTATGGTTACCACATAGTTACTCCATTTAGTGACATATGACAGTATTTAGATTATATAGGGTGTCTTAGTTGGAACTGTAGGATTTGAATTGCGCCCCATTTGTGTTCTATCGAAAATAGGGCGTGCATTTTTAAAGACCGTCACATACAAATTATACGACGTCAATATGCCGTGACTAACAGTTCAACAACGAATAGTTTGTGTACAACTATTTTATGAAAATGAGTGATCATTTACAGTTGTATTAATATAAATTAGAATAAATTGAAGCACCTACAGAGTTAATAGTTTGTAACTCAATCAATAAATTTAAACAAAAGGGTTTTGTTATTGCTAACGCAACACCGATATTCCTCGTCGTAGTCAGTTAGATAAAAAAATTGCTGTAATGAGAGAGAGTATACGAAAATATTCATTAATTCAACGCATTAATTCAACATCGTGTACAATAATTGAATCTGTCAAGATTGCACGTGTATCGGATTTTAAAGAAAGATAGATAAATTTGTCAGCATACAAAATTTAGTTGATACAACAATTAAAAGTTACAGACCATTTACATTTACGTCGTACATTTGTTAATTGGGTGTTAGAAAAGAAAGAAGGTGGTGTAGATTTTTGCAAGAAAATTTTGTTCAGCGATAAAGCCCATTTTTATCTTGACGGATACGTCAGCAAATTGTCGAATTTGGAGTGCTGAAAATCCATATGCTATTCACGAAAAATAAACCGCGCATCCACGGAGATGCGCGGTTTAGTCCGTATTTTGGAGTGGTGGAGTAATTGGACCATACCTCTTTGAAAATGAATCTGCCAAACATATTTGTGTCGATTCTTTTGAATCGGCTGCCCCAAGTTTAGTAATCTTAAAATTCGATCCAACCCAAACCCAATCCGCTTCCGACTATAAAGGCTGCTGGGTTGTAATGGATTAACAAGATCTAAAACGCGACATTATCCTAGATATTTAGAATTTCTACATTTTGACTTAGATTTGACGTTAACAGTTCTTTATCGAAACGGTGAAGATGATAATGTTTCCCACCAAGGAATTTGGTTTTAAGAATACATGACTCCTCCTCACTCCTCAGATACTCCTCATTTTGATGTTAATATCCGGTTTAATGATATTGAAGTGACGAGAACTAATTGTATTGAAGTGACGAGAACTAACTGAATGACCATCAAGCTAATTTTATCCCTTTTGATTTGTTCTTGTGGAGTTATTTAAAATCGTGGGGCTATTTTAATCGGCTAAGTTAGTTGGAGAGTTTGAAGCAATTATTTCGAATCGAAATAAAACTTTGTTCTTGACTATTTAATATAAAGTATTTACATGCGTGATCAATGCCAGATTATTAATGGAGGACGTTTTGAACAACTTTAAAATGTCTGTCAAAAATAAAGTTATTTGGTATTTTTCTCAAAAAAAAAAACAACAAACACCTACCTTACAAACGGTAAATAAGAAACCTGCAATATGTACCTTATTGAAAAGGAAAGGAATGACAAGAAACTATAATGACGTTATAGGTTAACTACAAAAATACAAATGTTGAAGTGTCTGAGTTTTTCAAAAAATCTTTAAACATAAAATTACGAATATTATGCAAAACTTTGTCACCACGTTGTATTAAAATGCTTCAATAGGATACAAAGTTCACTGGGAACTTAACGTTTATTATTAAGTTATCTATAAATACGATTTACTTAAACATACATTTTATGTTTCCATATTTCATTCAGGAGAAATATCACTGCCTTGTGGGAAATGCCTAGCAGAGCATTTAAATCACTCGCCTTGTTTTTTAAGTACAACATTGAACAGTGATTTATAAAGAAAAAAGCATTGCGTCGATATAAATTTATTCAAGGTGGAAATGTCTGTATAAGTAATTCACAAGTAAATTTCCTGCTTAATGGTGCCAGGAACTGCAGGGGCACATCAGAAACGGTATTCTTTGTATAGCTTTATAGTTCTGCAATAGGAACACTTTGATGGTATATAAATTTACACATTCTTCAGCATTAATATAGCACTCTCTAAAAATGAGGCACTAACTTTTATATTTCCTACTAAAAAGCTTTAATAAAATACAATACAAGTTGTAAATCACATACTTTGCAAACTACTTTGTCCGTAAATACCTCAGTAATTGATCATAAAATTTAGTCCTTCAATTGTACGCATATTTATGACCTTTTAAACTTGTTGCGGTAACAAACAAAGGACTCTCTTAGATTTACTCGTCTTAAAAACAGTAAGATGCGAACGATAAATGTTCATAATATTCGTGACAAAATGTGAGTTAATTCTTTAAAGAACTATTTTTTATATACAGATACATATGAGCTTTTCATTGTGATTATAAATTATTTTGACATACGTACGTTTATCATATTACGTGAAAGTAACCAGTTGTATCTAATAATAATAATTATTGTTATACTCGTCATTAATGATTTTACTTTTCCGCACTCCACAATACGTGGAAAAGTAATGTAATCACGTAAAAAAAAATTTTAGGGTTTATTTTTCATTTCTCGGCCTAAAAATAAAAGAAAAGTGTTTTAAACCATTTTGTGTGTGTCTGCCATTGTCCTTGTCGTCGTTGTCGTCAGCATTTATCCTTGTTAGCACGATAACTCAACTAAATCGTGTCGTATCGATCAGGTTTTGACTGATTCCGATCCGGGACGTCTCCCAGATGACATCTATTGATTTTGAGGTAAATATAACACACTCTACCATGTTCATGGATCATGAGGAAGCACAATGGTGGACTATTTGAGAAATTGTTTTTGTTAGCACGATCACTCAACTAAATCATGTCGGATCGATCGGATTTCGACTGATTCTGATTAGGGACGTATACCAGATAACCTCTATTGATTTTGAGGTGGATAGGATACACCCCACCTTCTCCATGGGTCATGAGAAAGCACAATGCGGGACTATTTGAAAAAAATTGGAGAAAGTAAAACTGTCGCATAAAACACATATTCTGTGTTACCTAAATTCTAAATTACCTTTAAATAAATATGTTACATTCATCATTATTCATTGAACAGCTATTCTTCAGTGATCAAATTTTTCCATTTAGGTTATACTGTGCTTTCATTTTAAAACTGTACATAGGTTCCACCGTTCGGTCCTTCTCGGAAAATTAGCCACCGCTCAGGTGGGGAGTCCGGCCGTACGCCGGCGCCGTGATGATCGACGACTTAGATTTCACATTTACCGTCGCACACGTGCTTGGCATTTAGATGAGTGAACTTCGTAGTAATACGTGTAATTTTAAATAGATTCTTTTAATTCTAAACTTAGTAATTATGACGTACTCACTTGAGGAAAAAATTGATTTGATATCATGGTCTCTTCAAGGACATTCATTACGTGCAATAAGGGACCTTTTCTCAGTCAAATATGTAAATCGTCCGATCCCTGCCTTGAACACAATATCGACAGTAGTCGAAAAGTTTAAGTCAACGGGATGCATTTTAGGTTGTAAGTGCTACAAGATACCTAGAATTAACGAGGATGCTGAAATGCAGGAATTAATGGTGTGTGCAATGGTAGAAGAAGATTTAAATATTTCTATCCCAAAAATTTCCGAGGAGACTGGTTTTAGTGTGGGTAAAATTTACAAAATTTTAAAGAAAAACAAATATCATTCCTATAAATACAAAGCCCATCAAGAAATTTTCGATGAAGACCAGTACCGTAGAATGGAATTTTGTAACACGGTAATGGAACGTGCAAATGCGGATGACAATTTTATTTATAACATCGTGTTCACCGATGAATCCACGTTTCCGTTACATGGTAGGCACAATCCATCAATTCTACGGTATTGGGCTATTCGTTCAGAATTTTACGACAGGTTGGGTTATTGTCTGGCGCAAGACGGAGGCATCTTCGAAAATTTTCTTTAGTTTTTTTTCTTATTCAAGGGGATTTTTTTTAAGTTTTAAGAGTTTGTATTTTATTTTTAATTATTTTAAGAGAATCTATTTTTTTTTACGTTTTATTAGAAGGCACTTTTTTTTAATGCAAAACCAATTATAAAAATAATGAAAAAAGATCATAGTCTGCTGTTAAATATGGCCAAGATATTTTTTCTTTAAATACCTTGATCATCTTTTAACAGTAAACCCATCAACATCACTTCCCACGTAAAAGTTTTTCCCCATTACAAATACGATGTACACTCCCTCACGTGTAAGAACGTAACTGTCGTAGCGCCGCTAACCGTCCGCGTCCCCTCCCTTCACATTATACGAAATCGACCGATTGCCTTGCTGTCTAGTAAAAAAATGAAAGAAGGTATAACAAATTCTATATTATTGTAAACCATACCATAATACAATATGAAATTTATGATATGGTCATCCGCTTAAACATGTAGTTCTTGTGAAAACTGAGATCGCCCTACGCAAAGAAAGAAAAACGTTTGTTAGCGAACTTTCACCACTTCAATACCTACAATTAAAAAAAATTATGAAAATATTTCATTTTGTGTAAATACTATTTTTGATATATTTGAAAATGTTCTTAATCGAGCAGATTTTGCACTTCTAAGTATCATAGATCTAGGGGCATTTTTTATAATTTCTATCATTAGAAATTATGGCAGAAGTATCTGCCATGTGCTGCTTATTAGACATTTCGAAAGCGTTTATAAAAATGAGGAGAGCAGTTTAATAATTCCAATTAGCTATGCCTAAGTTATCATGATAACATGATGGCAAAGCTTTAACTTCATTTTCTAAAAAACTGGCCATATGTAATCATGACTACCGTAATGCCTTAAATTTTATTTATGCAATCATAATTGGCAATGCCAATTGCAATGAAGTGGCTACGATAAGATTGCATTAGAAAAAAATATGACAGAATAGAAAATATTTATAGAATAGAATAAATACAAGAGTATGGGAAAAGTTCATCTAATTTTTCTATTCTCAATTAGGTTTTGTATCCTCTTTTATTGTAATAATCATCATGCATACAATGATTTAAATGAAACTGTTAAGCAATAACAACCACCCTTCAAGAGTTTGCTATTAAAGTAAACACGTAGAATATTCTACTGAAAGATATATAAGAGTATTTTTAGGTAAGTAATATTTAGATTTGTTGAATAACATGTCTAACATTATCCTGCTTTAATGCTATTACCTCTGCTCCAAAATACTTTAAATTTAAAGCAACCGATAGTAAGCAATAGAAGAGTGTCATCACTTGACCAATATATTGTACCTATAATCGTTTATTAATTAAGGAAAGATTAGGTTTACTTTATATTTACTCCTTTAATATGTGCATATTTGGGACAGAACAATGCAAGAATTCTGTTACAAAAAATGTTGAAAATAAAATAATTTTTAATGTTCACACTAGCCAATACGGATTAGATAAAATATTAGTCTAAAATATCGACGATACTATTTAATCGCAGGGTGATTTAAATAGATAACATACAGTATTTGTATTACTTTACTCGATGATCGCTGATGATATTTGTTGTTTTATATTGTTCCATTATTGGTATATATCGAACTTTCAATATTTGTTTATATTGATCAAATGTGCATATAAAACCAAATTTTAACTTATAAAACTGTTATCATCCCCATTTGGACTTGTATTGAACTGTGCCAGTAAGTCTTAACATCACTATCATACAACGAGGCTAATCGAAGATTTGGAGCAATCGTAGGCGCCCTATGGTATGTCACCAACAAGATGTTGCATCCTGACCTCCGAATCCTAACAGTCCAAGATATGATCAAAGACAGAAATCAGAAACATTACCAATGATTGGAAATCCACTCAAATAGCTGTTTAATACCAATAATCGTCAGAAAATGACGACAGAAGACTTAAGGGGAAGTGGTCAATTGACCTTAATAAAATGTAGGATGTCTTCTCGCTGGATCTCAGTTATCAAAAGAGTTCATAGAATTGTAAATCTGATTCCTGTTCATCAAATTATTATAAAAATAAACGTTAGGTGTGAGATCAATAGAACGAGCTATTGGTACATAATAACTATAAATATAAAACTATAACGCCAGTTATACAATTATTGACATTAAAAGTTAACAAATTTTTAAGAACAATAAAGAAAAATAAATCATAAAAGTATACATTTTTCGCTCATCCTGTGTATAAATTCGACTTTGATAAATGAAAACAATGATTCATATTTACATTGATAATAATCAAAACTGTTATCCACATATGACACCGGAAAGGGTCTGTAACCTAGCGACTACTTACAGTAGGAAGAAAGAATCTGTGTCAGTAGTTACATACTTTCACTGTGAGATGTAACGAGTGCTCGGTGATGTATAAATTGACTAAATATTATTATTGTACTTAAAAATGTCGCGTAAACTTCGTTTACTACAGTGGAATAGTAGGCTAGTGATATTCCTGATAGTGTAAGGTCAATGTGCATAGAAATTAAAATATGTTTCTGAGCTGCGTGACTTGAATGTATGGGTGACTGTAGATGAAACCATCAATGACACGAGCCGGAATAACGCACAGGTATGAATGATGTTGGTGGGACTCACGAGGCAACGACAATATGATCAAAGTTAATTACCTTAAATGTGATAGATGCGACAGATTCAGACACAGTAGCGGAATTTGTAAGTAATAGTCATAACAAAAATATGGAAGAAGATTTAAAGAACAATATAGGACGTATGCTACACTATACAACCGATGCAGCTTCGTATATGAAAGCTTCTACAGTATGCATAAAATCTCATATAACTATGTTAGTTTACTGTTATACTACAATCAATAAATTAATAGCCAACTTACAGAAGACATTTTCAAGTAAATAGAAGCGCTGTCTCGAAGAAAATTATTTCAAGGCGAGTTGCCAAATATACCATTATCACCACAGCCTGTTGTGACACATGCTTAGATGCGGCAAGCTACTTTATTATGTTCATTTTGATATTATAAAGAGGGTGTTCGACAAACTAAATGCAAATGAAGAACTCTCTATCTCACACGCTCAGCGGGCGTTCAGTGACCCAGTTGTTCAGGAAAATTTAACGTACATTCACAGTCATTTTTTAAGAATTTATATTTGTCAATAAGGATTATTAAGTAGGTACACCTCCATTCTTTGGTTACACAGTAAATAGTAAATATTATATTCGATCTACATCAGTTTATTTTCAGTTAACAGGACACTCCGCTGAAAGCGTGAAAACTAAATTGGAAATATGTACTTTTGTAAAATAGTGCCAGATTTAATACACCGTGCGATATTATGGATCTCCCCGTAGGTAAAGAGGTACATTTTTCTCAGCTCAACGTACATGCACCCTCTTTAAAAAACATTACATATTTTAAATGTGCTCCCAGTAGATGTTTGTAGATGTTGATAGGCATCTTTTTTCATATGAATAGATTTTGATTTAAATTATTAGTGTGCCAGGTTGTGTGTTCGGTGATATTTATTGCTCCTGTTGTTTTGAATAGACAAAATCGAAACTAAAAGTAATATGTTGTTTATGGTATCTTTTATATGTATATGTATATTTCAGCGCGGTGAATTGATTCGCCCCTGACTTACGTCATGTACGATTTACTTCCGGACATTAATTATTACATATCCGGATTGGTGTCTGTGTCTTCAAATGCTGGCGATCGTCTAAAGGTACCTCCAGACATACAACATCGAATCACAACGCAACGCTGATGAGTAAATTAACAACGTAACACATCCTAACAGCCCATGTTCGTGATACATACATCCTACGCATCGTAAGCTAAGAAGGACTTTACGCACCTCCAGATACTTTGTACGTTTCGTAGTACTTGGAACAGTTGTTTCAAAATATTATTCCCCTGATAATGTATAGTTAATATCGGATTATTATACACACAGGTATTATACTCGGTACTCCAATAATAGTACTCGGTACTCCGGTAACTACTGATGAGTAAACAATATCCTTCAGCAGTTGAATAGAATTAACATTCAAGATCGTAAAAAGACAATATTGCAATTTTGTTATTATTTTGTCAAAATAAGCATTATTAATGTTTACACAGATATATCATATGAGACTTCCGTATTCCTTAATGTTGTGAAGGTGATCTTGAGTAAACAATAGCCTTCAACAGTTGAATAGAATTAACATTGACCATCGCAAGAAGGCAATATTGCAATTTTGTTGTTATGTTATCAAAATAAGCATTATTAAAGTTTACACAGATATGTCATATGAGACCGTCTTCCTGAACGTCGTGAAGATGACCTTGAGGGTGTAGAAACATCGTAAATCATCCTTCTCTGTTTAGATTTATTTGAAAGCCTTTTAACTTGGTGAGGCTCCAAACGCATGAAAAGAGGATTAGGATTGCAAATGATGTCATACGGGAGGAGTTCCAGAAATAATTAAAACATTTTTATTGTATTTTCTTCGATGCAGAACAGACGGCAGGACATCAACGTGCAACAGAGATTCACAACATTAAGCTGTTTCATCCATCAGTTCTTATTGAAAACGTATATAGGTGTTGTCTAATTACGTATTGTATTCAAGAACCTTTTTTCGATTCGAAAAAAAAAAACATTTTTCTCCTACACTCGTTCACTGTAGTTGGAAAATGTCCTATGTTTTGTATTCCACAACCCTTCTTTGCTGCAATATGTAATAAAATGCGGCGTACGTTCTATATTCCATTCCACGTTTGAAACTTATAAGTACCGTTACACTCCCCCGTTCAGGAAATATAGGGGACGCGTAACGCCACTGCGCAACACGCCTTTGATTTCATGCTGAAAAACCCACAAACTAAAGAACTCTTCAACGTCACACCTCGACGTTACGATGTCGCAGTTACTGTATGATGTGTAAACATAACACGAGATGACGTTGTGGTATGATTCGTTGTTACATGTCTGGACACACCTTAATATTTTAATGTCTCATGCACTTCTAAACTTCTTCTTATAATTTTTTTAATTCTATTACGTGTGAGTTGGTGTTAGTTACAGTTACATAACGTATGGTAGGGCGCATCAAATATAGGAACAAGTCTCAAAACTGCGATATCGGACCGCCCACGAGGTACGCAGTAAATAGCCTTGTCTTTATTTAGTCAAATTGAGATGTTTGCAGAGTGAATATCGATGAATATATATATTCAATGTGAATGTACACAGGGTTCGATCTAAGGCGTAAAGTGCATATTTTCCCTCCGAATACTGTCTTACTCTTTTCATCTACGCATACCTAGATAATCTCACACTTTCTCCTATTCTTGATGAGCAGTACATTATACAATATATTTAGAAAAACTTTGGTACCTATTTCTATTCTACCATATTAGTTAATGATATAAACTGGCATTAAAGTACTGTTATATTAAGAGAACGTATTATTTGTCGAAATAACAATCACTCTCGTTATCGTTATGCGTTTTCTAAATATTTTATATTCATGAAAATTTTTCGGGAGGTCTTTATATCACCTTCGACACTCTCCTGTATCATGTAGTCTGATATTTAGCCTGACAATTATTTCATTCGTTAGTTCCACCAGATACCTTACATTTATTGGATAGAGTTTCCATTTTCAGTTTGTTATGGCTCTTTTTATTACCACCCGAGCCGGCAATGTATACTGTGGTGTAGTTAAGTCGTAAAATCTGCTTAATGAAGTTTATTTAACACAAACAGAGGAGGATGTATGTATATTTGTCAGCTACTTTTTTGACCACGTTTATTTTTATATTAATGACCGACTACAATTTTTATACCTCTACCTAAAAAACATATATGTTGATTTTTTAAGTGATATTTAATGGGTGTGATGAACAGACAGTCAATTACTTAAGATGGAGAGAAAGTTTGTTATTTTATAGGGCAAGTACTTTATATCGATATGAATAATCGATAACAGTAATATATACCCTAGAGTACATTTTAATCATTATTTACATCATCGCAAATGATAGATAAGCTATAATTTAGACAATTAGGACATTATGTAAGTCTTCAGCTCTTAATGTAAGAAGGATTAAAAAGAAGAATAAAAAGTTTTAAGATATTGAGAACCTAGTGTAATATTAGGAGGTTTAGTTTAATATTATGACGTACAGGGTTTTCTGCAATTAAAAAAATAAGAATTTAAACATATGTATATATAATGAAGGCCACTGGTAACTACACAACATCACTTTCCACGGCTTTGTATTTATTTACTATTATTTATTAATATCTGGTGATATAAAAATATATACCTGACAGTATATGATTTATACCTTTGATACATCAGTAACCCTCTTACATTTAAATAGTCTTTCCGTTTATTTCTGTATTATTAAAGTGTAAAATGTGTTTATGGGGAATCTCGGTAACTATAGGGGGCATGGAAATATGAATCCCTAATTCTAGATCTTTTATATTTATTTATTTATTATTATTATTATTTTTTTTTTTTTTTTGAAGAACAAAATTCAAATTTCATTTCGTTCTCGGTCTATAAGCCAAAAATCGTTTTTTTATTGGGGTTTTCGATACATGTCGTGATGTTTATAGAATTATGCACACACAGAAGTTATTTGCGAATAAGTACTTTTTTGAGTAGAATAAGATACCTTCCAGAGATTTTTTAATATTTTGTCTCCTATTTGAGTTTATAACGTAAACTTGTATTCTTTAACTATAAGTGATAGTTGGCTATCACTTACATAGAAACACAAAACTTTGCTCTATGCAACTATGTATAACATTCGAAGTCAATTCTGAATTTGCATTTTAATAAAAATTTATAATTTCTATGCGGATGTCATTTTAAAGGAAGAAGTGTTAACGCAAATGAATATGTTTCATTGTTGTTTATAATATTTGGTTTAAAAGTTCGGAATGGTGTATAAAAATTACGAAAAATTTAATATGCCAGTGTTTTATTTAAAGTATATAATTATAATTGTAAAGTTGTGTCCTAGATGTATTTTAATCACTATCTAGAAAGAAAACGATCTAATAGATCTATCTGCTTTTGATAAATTAAAAGACAATCTTATTAATCAGGAAGTATTTAATAGACCAAGGACAAAAACATTGGGGATGCCAGAATGTTGTCTTCAATGTTATTGGTGTAATGGTAGAAGATCCTTTGGTATATGTTAGCAAGTTTATGTCATCAAATTATCCGAATCTATTTTATTACAGAAATGAACATCTTTTAAAGTTAGTATTAAAAAATAACACAAATATAAGCCTTATACGATAAGAAAATAAGAATTTCCATCAACCGATAGTGAATAACGCGAAGACTATTGCAATTGGTATCTTATCCACAAATTAAGATGCACTATTTTTTTAAAATATTTGGATTACCATCCAAATAAGTATATATTATTTGGATAATAATAGACACTACTAATAATAAGTATATATTATTAGTAGTGTCAAGTAGTCAAGTGTGTTAAATATATATTAGTAGTGTATCGAAAATTTTTATCTACATAAGAGGTCCTTTGGTCCCATCGTACCGTTGATATCCAAAATCAAGGTTGTTTTGGATTTACTGTTTAGTATGATACTTACAGTAATTACATTTCTGGGTACATTATTGTAGGGTATGGATTTATAAAGAAGAATTATGTCAGCATTATTATGGAATTAAAGACATCACTTAATCTACCAGTTCTGAAGGCAATTGAGCAGGGATCCAGTAAAAGTCCATTAAGATGGCAACGACGTTTTAATAAATATCATTTCTAAATTTATCTATTTATTTTTTACTTTTCCGCACTCCAGTATACGCGGAAAACTAATGTAATGGTGTAAAAAAAATGTATTTTCTAGGTTTCATTTTTCGTTTTTCGGCCTAAAAACAAAAGAAAAATGGTTTTAAAACCATTTTGTGTATGTATGTGTGTGTGTGTGTGTGTGTGCGTCATTGTCGTCGTTGTCGTCGGAATTTATTCTTGTGAGCACGATAACTCAACTAAATCGTGTCCAATCGATCGGGTTTTGACTGATTCTGATCGGGGACATCTACCACAACACCTATTGACTTTGAGGTGGATAGGACACACCCCACCCCGTCCATGGGTCATGAGAAAGGACGATAGTGGACTATTTGAGAATTTTTCTTTGTTAGCACGATAACTCAACTAATTCGTATCGGATCGATCGGGTTTTGACTGATTCTGATCCGGGACGTCTCCCAGATGACACCTATTGATTTTGACGTGGATAGGACACACTCCACCCTGTCCATGGCTCATGAGAAAGCACGATGGGGAACTATTTGAGAAAATTTTTTGTTAAGATGATAACTCAACTAAATTATGTCGCATCGATCAGGTTTTGACTGATTTTGATCCGGGACGTCTCCCAGATGACACATATTGATATTAAGCTGAATAGAACACACTCTACCATGTTCATGGATCATGAGAAAGCACAATGGTGGACTATTCGAGAAATAAACAGTTTTAAAACGGACTTTTCCGCACGTAGAACATCTCTATTTCGAAGTTGAGTCGCCGAGAAAAAATAAACCAACGCATAAATGCAGAATATGTGTCTTATGCGACAGTTTTACTTTTTTCAAATAGTCCACTATCGTGTTTTCTCATAACCTATGGATAGGGTGGGGTGTGTCCTATCCACCTCAAATTCAATAGATGTCGTCTGGTAGACGTTTATAATTAGAAACAGTCAAAGCCCGATCGATCCGTCACGATTTAGTTGAGTTATAGTTCTAACAAATATAATTCTCAAATGGTCCACCCTCGTGCTTTCTCATGACCCATGGACAGGGTGAGGTGTGTCCTATCCATCTCAAAATCAATAGGTGTCTTCTGAGGGACGTCCCCGATCAGAATCAGTCAAAACCCGTTCGATCCGACACGATTTAGTTGAGTTATCGTGCTAACAAAAAATATTCTCAAATAGTCCACCCTCGTGCTTTCTCATAACCCATGGACAGGGTAGGGTGTGTCTTATCCAACTCAAAATCAATAGGTGTCATCTGGGAGACGCCTCCTATCAGAATCAGCCAAAATCCGATCGATCCAATACGATTTAGTTGAGTTATCGTGCTAACAAGAATAACTGCCGACGACAACGACACGCACACACACAAAAGGGTTTAAAAACCATTTTTTTTTTTAGTTTTTAGGCCGAAAAACGAAAAATGAACCCTAGAAAAAATGTATTTTTTTACAAAATTTGTTTTCTAATTCCACAAACAACTAAATTATCCATATGTATCGAAAACTCAACGAAAAAAACAATAATTTAGGTTTAGAACTCGAAAACAGAAAGAACTAGTTAATTCTAGTTTTCATCATTGATTCTCCCTAGAAAACAAAAGTGGTGGTCCACCATCTTATATCCCTAATAGTAAATTTTCTACCTCAACGTAGTGGAATAACAAATCCACTTTCATTTTCATTAAAAACAACGTATGATTTAAATTTGGTTAGGAATAACTTGAACTAATTTGTCATTGTTAGAGGGTATTTGAGCGACTTGTAAATTTGCCTAATTTTAAGGGAGACAATCTTTTCGGGTTCCGCCCTTTACTAGTCAAGTTTATCATCTGTAAAGATGCTGCAGCAATTTATCTTTTTTGTGCCTATCTTGAAGTTAGTATAATGAAATTTGTTTAGTTTACCCAACTTCCAGCAGGCAGTGGCATTTTGTTTATATTCCGTTATCACTTTGTTCCTTTCAGAAATGAAAAACATTTTGGCTTCTATTAATTATTTAATTTTTTCAGTTCTTGATAATATTCATAATCCAAATGAATGGAATGCAAGAATTTCAGAATTCTCAATAGAAAATTATATACCGTGCTTTTTTAATAGTATTTTTAAAATTATCATCAACATGAGTATTTATTGGTATTTCTTTATTATAGATTTTCATATTAATATTCTAAATTCCATTGTTTTTTATCTCTAGCAATTCTAGAGGCATTAAAGCAATAAGCAAAAGATATCCCTCCTGTGGAGCGTTTATTAATCAAGTGCTTCCATAAACTTGGAAAGTTTAAATAATAAGTGCCACATTTTGAAACATATATTTTCCCTTCCACTGGTTAACAAATAGCGGAGACGTATCCAGCTATAATGTAATATAGTTGTAATAAATTCAGCTTTACATGCAATAAAGATAATGAGAAAGTTCTAGCACATATATAGAAAGTTATAGCACAGAGTATCTCAAACTTTTTCATAGTTTGAAGATACGCTGTGGTCTGTAAGTAACACTGTGATTAAAAAATTTTTTTTTTTGATGAAAAATCACGTTTTCAGTATCTTGCAACTACGGAATAAAAAACTGTTGAAGCATATGCAAGTACGATCTCCGAGAGTCATCGTTGTCTTTTCAGCGAAAAAAAGGTCCAAATACTCTATTGTTTGTTACTGTACATCACACGTTCATTTTTGAACTTGAACGCTATTGTTCATAATAATAATGAGAACTTTTATAGCTCAAATGATTGTGTTATGGGTATTTACTCCCCCGCCATGTGAAGAGCTACCTCATCAATTCTTGTGATCCTACAATTGCTCACATATCCACACATTGTTTGTAAATTCAAAATGACATGCATCGTATAATTCCCTCAAGGCGTGTACACGCTGAATGTAGTACGGATATAGTTTTAAATATTGACGTTTAAAAACAAAAAAAATAGTTTTTACAAAATTTGTCGTTGTCGGAATTAAAATTTCTTGTTAGCACGATAACTGAACTAAATCGTGTCGGATCGATCGGGTTTTGACTGACTCTGATCGGGGACGTCTCTCAGATGACACCTATTGATTTTGAGGTGAATAGAACATACTCTACCATGTTCATGGATAATGAAAAAGCACAATGGTGTACTATTTGAGAATTTTTTTTTTGTTAACACGATCACTCAATTGAATCGTGTCGGATCGATCGGGTTTCGACTGATTCTGATTAGGGACATCGACCAGACGATGTATATTGATTTTCAGGTGGATAGGACACACCCTACCCTATCCATGGGTCATAGTAAAGCACGATGTAAATGTTTATGTTCATTCTGAGATTTTAAACATGAACATTTAACGCGTTGCTCATTTTTCATTGAACGAAAGACACATATATTCGGCTTGTATCATATATGAATGAATGAGAAAAAAATAATTTCGTTCGATCACAAACGTATTGATACGGCACTGAAGCAGCCGCCAATGAAAAGAGTAAAATTGTCGCATAAAACACATATTCTGCATTTATGTGTTGGTTTATTTTTTTCTTGGCCACTCAAGTTCGAGATAGAGATGTTCTACATGCGGAAAAGTCCATTTTAAGGTTTTAAAACTGTTTATTTTTTTTTAACTGAAACGGTTTCCTCAAATTTTTGACAGCCACTTGTAATGTTCCGGTAGGGAAGTACATTACGACTACCATTCTTCTTCTGAATTTATGTTGAATGCCAGTGATGCTTTAGAAAACATTAAACTACTGAATAATGAATTAACAGATAAATAATGTAGTGACAGACTCCCGCTGTTTATTTCCAGGATTACTATATTGGAGCTTTAACTCGGAATATGACCGAAAACTAGGATTTCCATTTTATATCATTACAAATGGATTAGGCTGTAATTGTTTGAAATTTTTTTTTACTGTGAAAAGCTTTCCGAGTTCGGTTTGTTACTTATACTGACAGATCAATAATAGGGTCTAAGTGCCTTATCTACAGCGGGTGTTACCATTATTGCCAATATGGGTATGCTGGAGTATGTTCAATGCTGGACATTACCTTCCCAGCATTATTATCTTCCCAGATAGATTTAGTAGGCATTGCTTTATCGTGTCCATCTAAATCAAGACACGTGTTTAATGTATTCCGATTCGCTTAGTAGTCACTTTATATTCTTAATAAGGATTCAGAAGTCCAAAGATCTTATCTGTTTTGGTACATTCCTTAGCAAATTCAATCGAAAAGGTACATTTTGTATGAAATTTTGCTCACAGGAGTATATGGGACAATAAATTGGTAGATCAGAAAGAAAATACTACTGCTAGCAAATCGAAATAGAAAGTATATCTATACACTCTAATTACCTAAATTTAGTGATTAAAAGTGGTATTAAAACGAATTTACAAAATAAATGAAAGTTAATGAAGAATATATTAAAAATATTATAGCTAGTATTGATGGGTGGAAACCTAAAAAAATTATTAGACGAGAGGAAGTGGCATTAACATAACTACGATTGAGATGTACATACATAACCTCATCTTGTAACGGGAAGTGGAAAACGAAAATGCCACAATTTTCCAATAACATTAACAGTTAACAGCCCAGGATGTACTTGTGAAATGTGTAGTTTCAAAACTGGGGTATCATGACGACTTAAGAGTTGCGTTGTCCAATATACAAGAGACAATTGAGCTACTTATACATTACCTTAAGGAAACAAGCTATGTTAATACTGGATAGGAGAATACAGGATATGTTGTGTGTGAGATGAAATAAAAATTATTTTATAAAATGTTTAACCAAAAAGGCAATGAACATATCTAACATACATAAAGAAGATAAAGAAATTTGTATTTATCTAGTTTATCTAGCTATACAGACTCACACTGTAGTTTTAAACATTATTTTAGAGATGATGTAGTATTTCCCAGAAACAGACTGCACCTTGCCCCTCTTAAATTCTGAAATACAAAACATGATTCAGTATTTTACTTAAGAATCATAAATTATATAAACATTAATTGATCTATTGCTTATATATCTATTGCAGTATATGAATATCATAGGCTGAATATTCGAACTCATATTTCGAATTCGTATTCGAATTTGTATTCATGCAAAAAATTGTGTAGTTACATTCATGAATTCTAGGAGTACAATTATCCTGAATATGGATGAATTTCAGCTTGTCGCATTTTTTTCATTGTCCGCTTCACATGAAATGCCCCATTATGCAAAGATTTCGTAAAAGCGAATTGAATATATCAAAGTTCCCACTTCGCATAAGTTACTTAATATTAAATTAAATCGAAAATTTGTAGATCCGCTACTTATGGACCACACATTGTAAAAGTATCATGTATAGGTATGTATCGAATATTCGTTAATATCGCATATTATGGAAAACTTCGTGAAAGATGCTGGAGCAAGAGACCGCATTGTATATTACCGTGTGGGTAGATTAAAAAGCAATTATGTATTTTACTCTTGATGTCTTTGTAATATACTCTGTTTTTAAAAATTGTTAGGTAAAACATACCCCCGTTTGTGTGAACTGTTTGCCCTTGACGGAAACTGTTTTTGTTTGAATGAAAAAAGCTTTTATTCCTCTTCACACTTTGCAGAATATATTTCCCCAGTCTCGTAAAAGAGGTAATAAACGTTTTATTGAAATTACCATAAAACTAATTAATGTACTTTTATGGTCGGTAATTATCTCTCTTTTTATTACCATAATCTTTATAATTACACAGACATTTTAACAAGTAAAACATTTTTTTAACTAATGTTTGAACCGCATTAAACATCTGTATTAAATAAATTCCTTCGCACCTTTTCCCCTTTGACATAGACCCCGACAATATTTGAGGACCTTCTTATTGCTTAAATTTCCAGTATGTTTTGTACAAACACTAGTTTTCCGGGGGTCATAAAAATTCCAACTCCGCAATCCTTGACTAACATCCTTTTATAAGATAAGCGTCGTTGGCAAAGTCGAAAGTAAACCTAAGGAATGTAATAATCCCTGGCAAGAATTCACTAGCGCGTATAGCAGTGGCGTCCCTTCGTTCTCTTTAAATTTATAGATACCCTAGTCATATTATGTTTATATTTACAAAATATAATCAAATGCATATGTAATTCAAAGTTGCAGAATAAAGAAAAATATTTTTTTATTGTACAACATTGTTATAGAAACAAAATGTTTTTATATAATTATTATAAACTATTTTACAACATTATTTCTCATATAGTTATGACAAGTATCTATCGGAGTATCTTTAGATAAACTCTTCTTAAAGGTTATTAATTTATACGACATATTTGTACGACAAAATTTAGATCATTACATATTTTATATACAATTATATAGATTACATTTAGCTTAAAGTGGCTAATAACCGTTGATGTTGATGCCACTGTAAATAATGTACTTAGTGTACTTTCACAAATAAGGGAAAACTATTTCTTGAATATGACTTTCAAAGCATTTAATTAAAATTAATTTTTAATTCTCAACAAAGAAATTAAGCTATAGATAAAAAAACAGTATGAGGACATATAGGGTGATCAAATAAATATTATTGTGTTTTACTTTGTAAAAATAAACACTGTTTTATTATCTCTTTGAAAATGTTATTTCATGAAAACCATTTCTCATTGTATACAACACTTTCTCAACCATAATTTTCTATAGGAACTGTTAAGAGGACATATCGATCTAAATATACAGCTTTATAAGCTAGAAGGTAACTGAATTTGTTATTGGAAGTATGCATTTCACTTTAAAAGTATAAATGTTTCTTTATAATTTCATATCGCTTAATATTATATGCGTAACATACAAAATTAATAGAATTACATTAACACTATAAGAATGTAATGTTATATACAATAAATGGATGTAAAATACATAGGACTATACTAGTTGTTAGTTGATTTGACTGCCAAAATATGTATCAATAAGCATATTTTATTTATACATTGTTCTTTATGAACCCTCATCATGTTTTTTATATTTTATTAGAACTACCTTTATGTAGTACTTCAATAAATTTATATATAAAATATGTATATGAGCGTGTTTTAATAGTCACTTTTATTTATTTTCCAGTTCTCTCTCTGCAACCAAACTGCTGGTTAGTTCATTAACAGGATAAGGTAAGTGTTATTTTATGTATTTTTTATATTATAGTAGAGGCTGCTGTGCATCTTAAGGGAATTACTACATAAAACAAATGAAAAAAGACAATTTCATTTGTGTTTCCTTAAAACACAACTCTTTTTCCGTTCATTATATTTGTTTCATCAAAATCTGAGCATTGAAAGGGGCCGAAATTAATTTTTGAAGTCATCGAAACGGGGCATTTTAATAACATTGTACAGGCAATATTACAAGGAAATTTGAAGCCTAGATTATTGTAAACAGATTTGATTTAGCTATAAAATCGATTATTTCTTCAACGAACTTTTATTTCAATGTATAAAGAGGAAAAAAGAATGAATATCAGAGTTAAATGGATTTCGTGAAGAAGAATAATTTTAACCTCCCCTGAGAAGCTTTTGGGCAATTAAAATATAGAATGAAAATATTTATATGCTTCCTAAAAATATGCATATTTTCGTAGGGTAGTCTACGAAAGTTCTATATTGTATAATGAATATTTTCAAATACATAGTTAAGGAAATGCCAATGCAGATTTTGAGCAGTACATATAATGACCGTGAATAGAAAAATGATAATTTATTTTCACTAAGAATTTTTTTATAACTGTTAGTATATCACAGAATACAAATAAATTCTTATTTAATCTCATTTCGATATATATATATATATATATATATATATATATATATATATATATATATATATATATATATATATACATATATATATATATATATATATATATATATATATATATATATATATATATATATATATATATATATAAACTTTCTATCAACTACCTGTCATATAGAAGTTATAACTTCCTGAATGTTTTATAATCCTATAGTAGCCGCTTTTCAGCCGGATATATAATGAACTCAAAAAGTAAATAGGACAATGATAGTTTATTTTTACTAAGAATATTTTTTCGCAATTACTAATATATTACAAGATAGAGATACAATTACTAATATATACAAGATGGAAGAATTCCTTATCTTGATTTAATTTCATCACGATGCAGATTTTGTATCAACCACCTATCATTGATAAGGTGTACTTCCTGAATGTTTTATAATAGATACACTTTATTTATTTTGTTCTCAATACATGAACCTCACCTGCAGTGTTGATGATGACTCGCAAAAGATTATTATATTGGCGACAAGGAGAGCAAATTATTGTGTTGATTACTATTGTATTGAAGTCGATTAATTACATATTTAATGATGATTAATGATTTAAATACGATAATATTTACTACAAAATGATATTACATTAAAACATTTAGTTACCTGACGATGTTTATCATATTTTGTATAATTTATTAAAGAAAAGTTGTTTTTTTTTCATAATTAAACTTTCAATATCTAAAAAACTAAAAGTGTTGGAAATTTATGCATTCTTTACAGACGAAGATTTACCCATGTTATTATATAACAAAAATGTTTATACCATAGCAACAGGTTTGTCGTGGTATAAATTAAAAAAAAGAACTTATATCTGTAAATCTTATAAAATCTCAAAAACAAAATCGAAATTCCGACGAACATTTTAAATCTTTAAAGATTTCCAAGAAATTATACACCTGCGAATTCATAAGTATATTTCAATCTACTTCCTTTATTTTATATATATATATATATATATATATATATATATATATATATATATATATATATATATATATATATATATATATATATATATATATATATATATATATATATATATATATATATATATATATATATATATATATATATATATATGGATTTGAAGATATAACATATACGTCATATTTATATACCTAATTTCTCCTATCACTGGCTTTGATTTTCCCTGTTTCCTATTTCATTCAATATTCATAAACTATTCACGTTAGGATAAATTTGTTATTCAAACTAGGCAACGATTCTATAGACAATGTGTCTTTAAATCAATGGTTTTGAGTATTCAACTACTCTGTCCCGTCTCAATACTAGAGTAGGTTGGAACCTTTGATGTGAAGATAACCCTGACTTAGTTTTCCACAAAACACCAAAACGCGCATTTCGCCAATAAAGTTGACATCATCTGGAGATGATTACAACTTTAAGTTTTAAGTAAAATTAGTTTTAATCATCTCCAGATGATGCCAACATAGTTGGCGAAACGCGCGTCGAGCTTAGTGTATAGTATTGGTGTTTTGTGGAAAACTAAGTCAGTGTTATTCTTTCCCAAACGCTTTGTTTCGGAATATAATTATTGTGGAGTTTCAGTTTTAATTTTGGAATTTTGAAGCCTTTTCAATAATTGACAGAGGAATTGAGGAGGATTTTTAGGAGGAGGTATTTTAGGTAACTTTCCACCGGGGTCTCAATCTGCCTACTGCCCAGGGTTCGTTATTGGTTTCTGTCGAAGTTTCAATCTTCGTACTAGTTCGAATCTGGTAGAGACAATTTAATTGGAATGCAGATTTAGAAATAAATAGTTAAAGACAATTACTAGTAATTTACGTTTACAATTAAATTGAAGATCACATTTGTCAGTTACCGCGGTTGGTTTTGTACCTACCATTTGCGATAATTTTTTAAATTGCTGTTACGTTATTTTCAATACGCTGAATTTACCAGAAAAGCAGCAAATTCAAATCCTAATTATGATTAGACGTGAAGGTAAAATGAGAAGTCAGCCTGAAGCTTACGATATGTTTAACAACGTATTTTTCGATCAACAAATTACACAATTAACCGAGAGTAAAATTTGCTATAAATTTGAAAAAAGGGACAGTGTAAAAGATGTTCGAGGTTCAGGTCGATCCAAAAACTTATATGAGAACATTTTCTTAGTAACAAGACGTTTTCAAATCAACAATTCATCTTCATGTAAAGAAACAAAAATCAGAATCCTACCTAATAATGGTTACTAAAGGCTGAAATATTGTAAAATCCTGTCGAACATAATAAGATACTAGAATGATATAAATCCTTATTGGATATAACAAACCCATTCACAAAAAGTAAACGTTTAGACAGGAATAATTGCTGCCAAGAAATATGGAAAAACTGAAAATCAGCATAAGGGGGGTTATTCGTGAAATTTCACATAAGACAATTAGTACTTCTGTAAATACTGTCCAGGATAAAATGGGTTGTTCTGTGAATGGTTTTGAAGTTTTAAACGATAGCCACTTTGGACAACTGCTGTAAATATTTATGTTTTGTTTGATTTCTTGTTAACCGACTTCAAAAAAAAAGGCGGAAGTTCTCAATTCGTTTGTTTTTATGAATGTTCGGGTATAACTTTAGTGTTTATGAACCGATTTTAAGTATAGCTCTTATCCTTAAGGTGGTCCTATCTTAATTTCATTGCTATTGGACATTGGACTTCGAAGATACACAACGTAACTCTTTATTCAAATAGCCGTCGTTTTCTCATTCGCAAATCATCCTTAGTAGGTCTACCCATTACTTAAAATTGTAAAATGATGAGTTAAAAAAACAGACTAAAAAAAGTGACAACTAAAGAGCAATAAATGAATGTTCTTTTTCTACAAAAATGTAATACTTATTTGTTGTTCCGTTTAATATAATTGCGAAATTATTGTTTATTATGTAATTATTATTAATTGTTTTATATAATTTTGAAGGAACATTATATAAAACATTAAACGGAACAACAATAAGTATTAAATTGTTGTATAAAACATTTATTTCTTGCTTTTTAGTTAAGATACTTTAAGTCGGTTTTTTTTTAACTTATATTATTTGTATGTATTTCGTTATTGATAGTGGAATTAAGTATATAGATCCATTTTGTTAAATATTTCCATTATTTAGTAACCAAACTTCGAATTTGTTTGAATTCGGTACAATAAATGCTTTAAGACGAGGTACAACAGGGGATATCTTCATATCGGATATTCTACAGTTAATGCTTTTAGAATTTAGAGCACTAATATTGAGTAGTCTCTCTAGGGAGCGAGGAAAAATAATCACTTGAGTTGTTGTTTCGACAATAAAAATTGAAGTATCAAAGTAGTCTGTCCAAAAAATGTTCGTTTTAATTTCATTTTAAACTTTCAAGACATATTGCATAGATAATTATATAAAATTTCTTATTTGCATAGGAATTGCTCAATATGGACATTGTGAGTACACAAACAGCTAAAATAAATATAATTAATTTGTGGAAAAAGAAAGATAATTGATATAAACCAGTGAAAACCGACCTACTTGTGAGATGCGTGAACAACAACGATATTCTGCGTTCCGTTTTAATAAATTTCGCGAAGACGTTAAAATGATAATTGCCTCAATTATTCCATAATTGTTTTGCGGTGTTGTGTAGGATAGATTAAATAAAGATTGTATTAAGACTTGTAGTTCCCCTGTTACACATTTGCCAAATTGTTATTCGGATTACTTCAAAATGGCTAACTTGGAGCTGATAGTATTTCACACAAAGCTAAAGTTTAATATTGCGTTAGTAGTTTTACCCACCACTTATGCCAAAGTTGAAACGTGAAAGCTTAAAGCTTATGGTACGCAAACGATCCCGTTTTGATATGAACTTTATATCGCAAAGTTTTGAGGCACAAATTGTTTAAGTTGTAATAACTGTAATCATACATATTTAAAGTGTCGCATGTATAATATAGAATTAATAAAAAATGTACTATAACTGTAAAAGTAGACGGTATCATAGCCTAGCACGTTTTATTCTTGAAGGTTACCTGATTTCCCGTTCTAGTTTAATTTCAAGGTATTTAATTTCTAATATATATATAGGGTGGCCCAGAATACATGGACAATTATTCATATCAGAACTTTACGCAAGACGTACGCTCATTGAAATAATCGCCCTTAAAGTTAAAGAAAAACATATTTTTAGACAGTATTTCTCTTTGTAGGAAGTACATACCAAATTAATATTTATGAATTTAACAATGAAAAATTATTAAATGGATTTTATTCTATTATCAAAATGATATACTTTTGTATATTCATAAAATGTACCATCGACAAAAATCGTAGTGTAAATAATTCGATATGTTCCCCAAATGTAGACAATAATTATTTAATTTTGTAGTTAATTATGCCTTTGGTCAATAGAAAACTGTTTTATTTTGAAGCCAAGAGCATAATTCACTCTAACATAATTTTATTATTGCTTACGAGTATATTTCACGGAGATGTATCGACAATGTTCATTGCATTCTTTTTCGATGAATATTAGATGGATGGAATATAAATTAATATACAGACTAACTTAATTATAATATCATATATTATGCATTCTTAATTTAAATTCATATTTTGTGTTGCAACTAACATTATTGTTATTATGTTTATAAATAATCTTTTATTTTATTTATATTTATGAATAAATATCCTAGCTTTATTATCTTTAAGTATAGTAAATGCCTCAAAGTATCCTCTAACAAGTGTATCGTTACTTTATGATTAACTTTTGAAATACCAAACTGTATCTTAATACCCTTAAATTATCTCTTAAGTACCTTTAATCCCGAGTCTAGGTATGTAACGTATATCCAGCTTAACTTATTACGATCTCTGTTCATATGGACAGGACATAAAATGACAGCTAAAATATTTGAATCAAATTGAAAAAATATTCCATACTTCTTTAATTTTAAAATTAAAGAACTAGCATACACTTTTAAAATAAGTCAAATACTATTTTTATCTACTAATAATGAAATAAAACCTTTCTATTTAAATTCACAGTAAATATGTAGTTACACTTTTACTTTTCGTTCATCAATTCATTAATTATGATGATAAAATCACAAATTTGGGGGCAATTCTTGTTAATATGTTAATACTAATGAATGATATTATAATGATACAAAAACAGGTGAAGTATCACGTATAATGTGACATTATAATAAACGAACGTAATGAAAACTACATTTTGTATAAAAATTAGGGAATAACATATGTCAATTTCATATTGTTCATTTCATGTTGTCATAATTTCATATCGTATTGAAAATTTCTCAATTTCATACTCATATTTTCATTAGTCTTTAAGCAATTTCACTAAATTTTTGTTTTCTAATTCCACACTTCTTGCGCAGCTGTGAAAATATATTTTTGTGTTTCCAATCTCTGGAGGTGCGGATATTCAATTTCTGGTCATTCAATCATATAATATCTATAGTTCAATATCATTGTATTTGTTCAATTGCATTAACTGTGTATAGTTAAATACTATGCCACCTATGTACTTTTTTTATATTAATAGACGTATAAATTGGTATCTTGAGTTCCCGATTGCGTGACGGTATCATAAACCGAGATATCTCAGCAAGAGCAGCAGTTCGTGGATAGGAGGACCAGCTTTCGATTAATAATATTTATTACTCGCTTTAATATTTATATAATATTTATTTATAATTCTTTTTTACTGATATATGTAACAATTAATTACATACCTATATGATAATAACAACGATATAAGGGCGCCGGTAACCATTAATTGAGTGCAAGCCCTGGCTTTCATATAAGTTAATAGAGAACAGTTACTAGCAATCTATTAAAAAGAAACGGAGACCACAAAAAAATATAATTGAAAATTATAATAGCATATATTCTGTCAATCAAAATACATGTATCTATATGCATAATAAGTGTATCAAAAAATACATATAGAAAGCTTCAAAAGAAATCTGGATGTATCAGAATATTTATAGGTACTTAACAGAAAAAAAAATAGTATTTAATTTTATTTCCCTAAGTGATCACATAATTCACATAAAAATCAAAATCATATATTTACTTATATAACAATCGTCTGCTTATAAAATCATATGTATATATAAAAACAATGAAGAAATATAAAAATACATGTAGTAACTTTTGGTTTGTTTAAAATAAATCGCAATGTAATTAATAAAGTAACGAAAATAATAGAAAACTTATCTGTTAGAGAGCTCAAAGCGGCGTGGATACAGACAGGGTGACACAAGGTGGCTGCTAAATTCTGTCTAGTGATGTTGGCGGGTGAAAACTTTTCTGCCTCCCGGCATATACTCCTCCGGCGGAAACAAAAGTGCATTCTCTCGAATCGTATTCCCAGCTCTGGCGGAACAATCAAGAACATTCGTACGAGGAACCTAGTTAAAAAAAAGACAGACGTGGAAAAAAAGACGAGAGAAGAGAAAAGAAAAAAGTAAAAGAAAAGAAAAATTAAAGAACTGAAAATTTCATTAAATGAGATTACGTGCACGTTCTAATAATAAAAAAGGAAGACACATCATCAGATATCAATTTTCAGAAACAATAAAAAATGTACCTAGTTCAATAGAATCCGACACAAAGTCAAGAAGAAATCTCACAACAAATCCACCTTTTCAATGGAGCCTTGAATAATGAATCCCAGTAACCTGGAGTACAGTAAAATTGAAAAGAAATATTTGATCAAAATCACCGACCATTTGAACTTACGCTATAGACGTATCAATTAACTAAACTAGCGGACGAGCAACTGAAGTAGGCCGTTCTAACAAGTGGCAAAAAAGGATAGATTAACCAGGAAATATGAAAGCGTAGAATAGATACCGATAAACATAGAATACAAATGTACAATAATGCGAGAATTGACTATAAATCCGGGAATTGAATAAAACTAGCGTATACGATATTTATTCAAAAACAAAACGTAACAAATATTCTAAAAAAAATTACGTTAATATATAATTTTGTAGAAAATACATAAATTTCTAAAAATTTTTAATATTGTAACTTTGGCTTCTGAACGTATACGAAATACCCATAGTTAGGAGTTGGGTATCTTTCTATTTACTAAACGGCTATTTTCGTGTGTCACGAAATTTTTAGGTCGATGTATGAAATACTTTTCGTTCGAATTTCGGCATTTTGACAAAATCAATGAAGTAAATCAACTATTTCGAACAACGTGGCAACTTCTGTTTTTTGATTAGAAGCCTCTAGAGGCATGCTCTAGAGGTACTTTCCATATGAGCGAGGGGGCGGCACAATATTATTGCGATTTGCTTACTCGTTTCTATTTACTAAACGGCTGTTTTCGTGTGTGTGTCACGAAATTTTTAGGTCGATGTACGAAATGTTTTTCGTTCGAGTTTTAGCATTTTGACAAAATCAATATAGTAAATCGACCCGTCCGAACAGCGTGGTAACTTTTGTTTTCTGATCTAAAACATCTATAGGCATGCTTCGGAGGTGCCTTCGATAGGAGCGAGGGGGCGGCGCAATATCATTGCGATTTGTTTACTCGTTTATATATTAAGATGCTATAACAGGGTTACCCATGTTATAGTATTGTATTTATATAGATGTTTGAATGCAGAATACCAAAAAGAAATTACACGCAAAATGTATATTATTACATGCAAAATATTATATTTGAAAATAAGATTGATAATTGAACGAAAATGGCTTTTCCGTTTATTCTTTTCTTCACTGGCACATAAAATTAAATGTAATATACGTTTTTATATTTTTATTCTGTAATACCAATTTCTGATTCACCTAATACTATATTTACCATTCAATATGGTTCTTAAGATAAACACCCGCATTCCTTTTGATCTCCATTTTGACTGACAGAATCTGCGATGGTGTCGATGGGGGAGTTAGTCTTTCCTTTTCCTATCTTAGGGAAAAATCTGCAAATGCAAGGAGCTATTAGTATGTGTGAGAGTGATAATTTAATTAATTTCGATTTGAATATATTTTTTCTTTAATCTGAAACTGTAACATCACTTACTAAAAAAGAGTATTACTCCAGTAAATACACATACATGATTTTATTTTAAAGCAAACATATATTCAGTAAAATAGGGTGCAACTTTATAGAATCGCGTAATTATACAATTGCTTTTTAATGTCTCTTTATAATTTATAATGAAACAAGTGTGTTATAAATATATAATGTGTGTTGCTGCTAGAGCAAGTAAAATAATGTATATGTATATACTTTAACAGAAATATATACGTTGTACAAAAATATATACTTATACGAGTAAGTTACAACAAAATTGTAGGTATCATTTTGACCGCTAAAGTAAAAGATTTACAATAATAATAAATATATTTTATAATATTATTCCATTGAAGTCTATTTATATGAAAGAATTCCTACATTCTATAACAAATAAAACTATTTTAGTAGTGATAGAATAATAAAATAAATGTAGCTCGCTGAAATATTTATTACTTCACACTGTGTATTATTCAGATAATCCTGGTTAACTATAATATTGCTTTATAACAATTGGCGGCAGGAGATATTTATACAAATAAAACTATTATTTTATTTTTGTTTATAAATATTCAATATCTATATGTATAGATAATATATTTGTATATAACATTAAAATGCACTTTCATAGAATGTACTTCTACTTACACATATATTAGAAGATAATAGAACCGTGATTAATCAAATTCATTTAACTTCTATATAAACGGAACCTACTTTTTGTAATTTTCATTTCCAAATAATTTTTATATTAATTTTATTTACAACGACTAAATAACCTATGGATTTATTTTTAGAATAAACAGTTTTAATACCTTAAGACGGAGTTTTCCGCATGTAGAACATCTCTATCTTGAAATTGAGTGGCCGAGAAAAAATAAACCAACACATAAATGCAGAATATGTGTTTTATGCGACAGTTTTACTTTTTTCAATTTTTCTCAAATAGTCCACTATATTTTATAACCTATGGACAAGGTGGAGTGTGTCCCATCCACCTCAAAATCGATAGATGTCGTCTGGTAGACGTCCCTAATCAGAATCAGTCGAAACCCGATCGATCCGGCACGATTTAGTTGAGTTATCGTGCTAACAAAAACAATTTCTCAAATAATCCACCATCGTGCTTTCTCGTGACTCATGGACGGGGTAAAGTGTGTCCTATCCACATCAAAATCAATAGGTGTCATTTGGGAGACATCCCCGATCAGAATGAGTAAAAACCCGATCGATCCGACACGATTTAGTTGAGCTATCGTGCTAACAAGAAAATTTTCTCAAATAGTTCACTATCGTGCTTTCTCATGACCCATGGATAGGGTGGAGTGTGTCCTATTTACCTCAAAATCAATAGATGTCGTCTGGGAGACGTCCCCGATCAGAATCAGTCAATGCACGATCGATCCACACGATTTAGTTAACATGCTAACAAGAATAAATTCCGACGACAACGACAACGACACACTCACACACACACACACACACAAACACAAAATGGTTTAAGAACCTTGTTTTTTTGGTTTTTAGGCCGAAAAACGAAAAATAAATCCTAGAACAAATTTTTTTTACACGATTACATTACTTTTGCGCGTATAGTGGAGTGCGGAAAAGTAATAATAGTAGTGATATTTATTATATAATTATTTGTTTTTTTACTTTTCCGCACTCCACTATACTAGCGGAGAAGTAATGTAATCGTGTAAAGAAAAAGTGAAAAAACAAATTTTTTTTTTGGATTTATTTTTCGTTTTTCGGCATAAAAACAAAAGAGATGGTTTTTAAAAATTTTTTGCTGTGTGTGCGTCGTCGTTTTCGTCGGCATTAAAATTTCTTGTTAGCACGATAACTCAACTAAATCGTGTCGGATCGATCGGGTTTTGACTGATCCTGATTGGGGACGTCTCCCAGATGACACCTATTGATTTTGAGGTAGATAGCACACACCACCCCCTCTCTTGGGTCCATCTGAGAAATCTTTTTGTTAGCACGATAACTCAACTAAATCGTGTCGGATCGATCGGGTTTTGACTAATTCTGATCGGGGACGTCTCCGAGACGACACCTATTGATTTTGAGGTGGATAGGACACACCCCACCCTGTCCACGAGTCATGAGAGCACGATGGTGGACTATTTGAGAAATTTGTTTTGTTAATACGATAACTTAACTAAACTATGTCGGACTGATCGGGTTTTGACTGATTCTGATTGGGAGCATCTCCTAGACGACACCTGTTGATTTTGAGGTGGATAGGATACACCCCACCCTGTCCATGGATCATGAAAAAGCACGACGGTGGACTATTTGAGAATTTTTTTTTGTTAACACGATAATTCAACTAAGTTATGTCGGATCGATCGGGTTTTGACTAATTGGGATAGGGGACGTCTCCCAGACGACACTTATTGATTTTTATGTGGACAGAACACACTCTACCATGTTCATGGGTCATGAGAAAGCACAATGGTGAGCTATTTGAGAATTTTTTTTGTTAGCACGATCACTCAATCAAATCGTGTAGGATCAATCTAGTTTCAACTGATTCTGATTAGGGACGTCTACCAGACGACATGCATTGATTTTGAGGTGGATAGGACACACCCCACCCTGTTTAGTGGTCATGAGAAAGCACGAGAGTTTATTATTTGAAAAAAGTAAAACTGTCGCATAAAACAGATATTGTGCATTTATGTGTTGGTTTATTTTTTCTCGGTCACTCAATTTCGAGATAGAGATGTTCTACGTGCGGAAAAGTCCGTTTTAAAGTTTTAACACTGTTTATTTTTATTACAGTACAGGTTCTAAATTTAATTATTATCATAAATTAAATATATACAACATATATTTTATTCATTACAATCAAACTTTTCAATAGCCAAAAGTTAATATTTCGTTCGTGTAACAATTTTCATTGCAAGTTTAATACTTGACCTAAATATAAGACAACTCTCTTTTGTGAATTATTTACTATGAATGCAATAATACAGTCATAATACTCATAACCATGAATATTGATACGTTTCATACAGTAAACTCTAAATACGTATGTGCGTTGTTTAATACCACATTTTCAATATGACAGGATATTCTATTGTCTTACAATTAGTCAACAAAAATTTAATCCCAGCATTATTTAATCACAGATAATATAGTGTAATTTCGTGTATAACTGTTTATACATATTTCGTATAGAGATTGAACACTGACTTCAATATACATACATAATGCAATAGAAAACTCGAAAACTGAAGAAAACTTTTAATTTATAATAGTGTTCGTATCGCTTATCATATACAAAGTGCCATATAAGACCATTACATTTTATATACTCCTGGTCAAAATTAATACATCAGCAAAACGTTTGATTATTCCTTATAACTTTAGATCCTTAAACATTTTCTGTAGGTGGCCCAAGATATCCGTTATCACTACTGGTAGACAATTGAAATTGTAAGATATTGATCGACGAAGCCGTTACTCTGTGGTAGCTCATAATTCCAACGCAATTGAGTGAAACACTAAGTTTTATATCACTATATTTGCACAAATATCGTGACTGCAGTTTCAATACTTTATATCATTATCAAACGGTGATACGACTAATAATGTCATTCTTAGTATTTCATGTAAATATTTCACAAACAAATTTCATTATATTATACATATTTCATATACATATTTCACATTAAATTTTAATTTAAGTCGTTAAAAAATATGAGCCCACAAAAGGGGCTAACAATGCAATTATTGCACCTACATATAACATCTAAATATTAAAGGCATACTTTATTTTCTTTTATTCAACTTAGTACTAGTATATAATCAGTACTAGTTTTAACTAGTACTGTGACTCTGACTTTATACATCACATTATTACTTTTATTTTTTCGAAGATTTAAATCATAGGACTTATGTAATATTATAAATTAACGATTTTAACTAATGTTGATTTCAACTAAAGTTAGAATGGTATTATTCATTCACAAATTTTAGAGTGATATGATTTAGAGAAAAACATGAAAAAATAATAGAAAGGACTAATAATGTTAAATGCAAAGAAAATGGCGTTGATGAAAAATAAAAAAAATTTAAGGTGAAATTAAGAATTTTAATAATTAATAATTAAGAATTTTAATTTAGTATCGTGTAGATCCTCACCTAGCTCTTATCACTGCTTCCATTCATCTAAGCATGTTCTTTACTGATCAAGTAGTGAATGGTTTCCTGAGGAATATTCTCCCATACCACATGATCGACTTGTTGGAGTTCTCTAAGAGCCATAGGGGCACGCGTGTTGCGTCTAACTGATCGTTTTATTGCATACCAGCGATGCTAAATGGGGTTTTTTATGCTCTTAGTGGCTAATCCATAGTTGGAATATTCACAAATCGAAGGTAGTCCATTACCCCTCTAACAACTTGGAGCCAAGCGTTATCCAGTATAAAAATTAAATTGTCCCCAACAAGCCAGGCAAATGGCATCACATGTTTTTCTATGATGTTTTCTACGTAGAAATGTGCATTCATGGATCTTCCCCGTATAGGATCTAAATCCGTGTGACCATTGAAACAAATTCCTCCCCAGAACATTATTGATAGTAATTCTATGTTCTCTGGTGAGTAGTGATGCAATATCTCGTTTTCTACTGTCCAGTCCTCCTTCATTATACCTTCTCTGGACCGTTCGTTCAGAAATTGTTTCATTTCCTGCTGCTAGAGCTCTACTTAGCTCTGAACTGGTAGAATGCGTGTTTCTTGAGGCGACTTGCAGGATATACCGCTCATGTCTTGTATCTATAGAATTCTTACAACCTAGTCCTAGGGTTCTACAGTAACTTCCTAGTTCACTGGAATGTTAAACTGTTTGACTAGCTGAATGTCTAAACTCCTAAAAAATTAGCCACATACCGCTGACTGGGGTCCTCGTAACGAGAGTTGCCACTTTCACTGCTTAATCTTGTCTTAATTAAGTTGCGCGGAGGATTCATTTCTTCTACTCTAAGTGTACTTGATGACATTGAATTTTTTTTTTAAATTACTAGCGTAACTGAATTTATTGCCTTTTACAAATTACTTTAAATGTCGTTAAATGTATTATTAACAAACAATTACAAAATCTTACTTTCATGTGTCAGACAGTTGTAATGTTTATTAGTAGTCCAAAAGAGGAGGAGTGGTTTATTAGAGGATATCCTAGGCCACCTATATAAAATATTTAATGATATAAAAAACTTCGAAAAGTTATAAGAAATAATGAAAAGTTCTGCTGATGTGTTAATTTTATAAATGTGTATAACTATGAGTCGAGTGGCATATGAATTGGATTAGCCGAATGTAAATTATTAAATCAACTTTTATAGCCAAATGATATTTAAATACAAAAATTCAAATGTTACGACTATTTCTATTTGATACACTGAATACGTTAATAATACTATACAGGGTGATTCAGCTAACCCGTTCATTAAAAGTTTATGAACTTCCCATTGGAATTCATTTTTTAAAATTTGGAATCAGGGATTAGCGAGGACCATCTATTCAACTAAAGTATTCTTGCTTTTCTGACACTTCCGGTTATACCGGAAGTAGCTATCAACTTCCTTATTTTGAATAGAACACCCAGTATATTATTACATTTTCGAATTACTCTCCTGATTTTAAGTGAACTTTCTTAACAATTCCCTATACCTATCTTCAGCAGTTTTTGAGATATTTAAATTTTTTTGAAAAAATTAGGTTTTGTTGTATCCCATTGGAATGCGCGTCACTTATTCAAAATAAAAGTTATAGTAGCAAATTTTGGGCTGTAATTAGGCGAACTATTAAGCTTTCACGTGATATGTAGTTTAATATTTTATTATTTACAGGGTGTCCAAAAATTTAGTTCATTCTGACAAACTTCAACTGCTCAAAAGTCAATTTTCTTAAATGAAACACCCTGTATTTCATTGCTTTCTGTGATGGAGAATTAAGTGATATTTCAATCTGTATTAGGATTCCCTATACCTATCTGCTACCGTTTTCTTGCTATCGAGGTATTTTTTATTCGATACCATAGTTTTCCATTTTATTAATTTACTTCTGACCAGAGGGCCATGAAAATTAAAACAACGTAACATTTATATTAATTTCTTATTATAAACAATGGTGCAAAATTATTGAACAAAAAAAAATGATGAATAAAAAGCATATTTTAAACGATTTGGAACTTACATTAGCCTAAACGATAAAACTTAATAACAATAATAACTAAATGTTAACAATTGGGTCTTATTGGTCTAACAACTGTTCTATGTACCGTCCGTTGTATTCTAAGCACAATAAAACTCGTTTATTAATCTCAACGGTCGCAGATTTCAATACCATTCCTTCATCTAGTTCGGTGAAGACAGTTCTAACTCGATGTAATAATAGCTTTTTATTCATGATGATTTTTTTTTGTTCAATAATTTTGCACCATTGTTTATGATAAAAAATTAATATAAATGTTACGTTGTTTTAATTTTAATGGCCCGCTGGTCAGAAGTAAATTAATAAAATGGGAAACTATGGTATCGAATAAAAAATACCTCGATAGCAAGAAAACGGCAGCAGATAGTTATAGGGAATCCTAATACAGATTGAAACATCAGTTAACTCTCCATCACAGAAAGTAATAAAATACAGGGTATTTCATTTAAGAAAATTGACTTTTGAGCAGTTGAAATTTGTCAGAATGAACTAAATTTTTGGACACCCTGTAAATAATAAAATATCAAACTACATATCACGTGAAAGCTTAATAGTCCGCCTAATTAGAGCCCAAAATTTGCTACTATAACTTTTATTTTGAATAAGTGACGAGCATTCCAATGGGATACTACAAAACCTAATTTTTTCAAAAAAAATAAAATATCTTAAAAACTGCTGAAGATAGGTATAGGGAATTGTTAAGAAAGTTTACTTAAAATCAGCAGGGTAATTCAAAAATGTAATAATATACTGGGTGTTCTATTTAAAATAAGGAAGTTGATAGCTACTTCCGGTATAACCGGAAGTGTCAGAAAAGCAAAAATACTTTAGTTGAATAGATCGTCCTCGCTAACCCCTGATTCCAAATTTTAAGAAATTAATTCCAATGGGAAGTTCATAAACTTTTAATGAACGGGTTAGCTGAATCACCCTGTATAACTAAAATGTAAAATTAGAAGAAGACAGCATACGTAAATAGAACGAGACAGTCAGTTCACCAAAAAAGCGTATTTACCTTATTATATATTGTATGTACATTTTAAAGCAGACAAATGATGCGGCTACAGAATAGTTAATATTTCCAGTTTATTAATAATAAAGAAATACCACAACTGATGGAATATTCGAATAGATAAAACACATTATACGGTCGATTGTACGTTCATAATTTTAAAAACCATTTTTATGGTTGTTATGCTCGCATAAATGAAATTACTCAATTGTTATAGTCAATATCATAAACAATGCAATACAATGGAATATTTTACCCAAAAACTATATAGACAGTACTACCGTGTAAACTGAAACCAGACAAACCGCAGTTGGCCCGCGACAAAAATTTTTATGAATAAAATATTGCACGGGAATTTATAATTTAAATGCCGTGTCGTATACCGATAATAATTGATTGCTAATATTAAATTCTATCACGATAAACCTTTCAATACAGTTACCTACATTGTTTTGACACGTTTGTGGATAACTCGTCCATTATAGTCATTTTAGAAATATAATTATTAATTACTACACTCTTCATTAACTTGCTGACAGCACAGTATATTGGAAATGACTGCGCAATTTTTTGTCAACTGTTATTGTATTATTTGAGGACAAAAATGTGATCATTTGCAACGGGCAGGTATGACTCATTTTTCAAGTGTCATCTTCTGGGGTATCATACATACAGGGTTGTGTACGTATATCGATTTCTGGCTAAACTATAAGTTGTATTAAAAATTACTCAACAAAAGATTTTATTAATCTATTCAGTGTACATACTTATTTCCAACGACTACACTATTTTCTCGAGATGTGTCGTTACAGGTAGTGTTTTCTTTTAATAATTCTGCAGATCTTTATATTTGAAAATCGATACTTTTTAACCATTAAAACGATATTGGATTTAGTTGATGTGGAATTTACGGTTTTCTAGATATAAAATAAAATAATAAACTAATAGTGTATTATGCAATGAGCATTTCATAATAGCCATCGAATGTGAGTTGCATATGATATTTTACTACGACCATAGTAACGTCAACGTTGCAAGGTAAACTGTAATTATTGAACTGAATAATTGAAATTGTTAAAATTGAATCATTTTAGATATCATGCAGGTAAACATGAAAATGTTTGATACTGACTGAATATTACTGTGATGTTGAATTTCTGCAACACAGTTGTCTGCAGGACAGTTAGTAAAATTTTACACCACTATAATTGTAAACTGTTACATATTTTAGGGCAGTGGCGGCCGGTGCAATTTTTGTTTGGGGGTGCAATCGATAAAATAATAACAAAGGAAAAATTAAAATAAACTTACCTATGTCCAAGCCCGAGGTTATTTATATAGAAAATCCATTCGCCCGTTTTTTAAATTCGCAAAAACGTCAATTACGAGAATGACGTATTCGGTCGATTCGAAGAAGAATTCGATCTATAAATAATTGCAAAATTGCTAAGCAATTTTCTGATTCACGAAAATCTTCCCTGATGTATATAACCGTTAATTCACTTTTCAATTTAACTTTGCCCAAAAATCCATAAGTTTTCGTTACATTCTCAAAATCTTGAATGGGGAGATGTTTCTCAAAGTTACTAAATTTATTAGGGAAAATAGTTTCGACGCTAACAGGTGCTCTTTGAACTCAAAGAGCATGATGTGTGCAATAGGTAAATTGAACTCCCTATGTATTTAGAGTTGCAGATTTAATATTCCGTAAATAAATCTAATAAACTCTAGGGCTGGCGAATCTCGCGACATCTAACAAGCTGTAAGCGAGACCGTTAGATGTCGGAACATTCTATGTATAATGATATGATAATGTAATGTATAGTAATGTATAGTAAACACCTAATAGGTATTTTTATGAATTTTTATGGGAGCTCACTGCACAAATGCACCTACAATAAAACCGCCACTGTTTTAGGTATAGAGCGGAATAATATTTAATATAATTTAATATTTAATATGGATACACGACAATATATAGTAAACTTTACTCCGTAGATTATATGGGGTAGATTATAGTCCCTGCATGGTAACTACTATTCTAGAGTATAGACGCACCCATGTAGTATTCACGTTTAAACGTTAGGCAATATGGCTGTTTATGGTACTGAGATAACTGAATAATGTATTGAATTATATGAGTCGCTGAATGATTTCACCGATTACACATTATCTGTACGTATGGTGTCGCTATTTTCCAAATAAAAAATCTCAAAACATACCGTGGATTGGTTCTATGGCTAGGCTCAGGTAGACTGTTCCGTTTATCGGTAAGATAAGAGAATTTTTTATTTGGCAAATAGCGATGAAATGAATAGTACTTAACGTATTTGTATTTCGGGGCGATGAAGTAAACAAGGTAATATAAATACATATTTTGTATCTGTCATTTCTCATTTATTATCTTTTTATTGTTTAATAATAATATATACATTTATACACATTTTACCAAGGCTATTAACAAATTTTTGTTTACAGACAGAACTAAATCCCAATAAGAAGAATTATTAACAATTATTGAAACTTGAAGCTTGATGATTTATAAATCATGAACGTATGCCCAAATTGTTTGTCTGTCTTAACAAGCAAATACATTGTCATGACCTATTTTATTAAAAATTATAGATTTCGGGAAAAAAGTTAAATTTTGACAAATTCGTTGGAGGATTTCATTAAGTAATATTTTGTATTTGCCATTCTTATTTCACGCTTACTAATAATAATATTAATCTTATCAAGAATGTATCTAATTATTAAATAATTAATTTAATAACTGGGTACATTATTACCACATTCCCACTGTTTAGATTATAATTTTTATTTTTAGTAAGAACTAGTACCCTTATAATAATAATTATTAATAAATATCCAAAGGCATCTGGAATTCAATGTAACACATTTATTATTTATTAGTCCGAGAGAGCACTTACTTTAGGATAGGATCATAATATTTAATTGAAAATCTCCATAATACAAGTTAATTTATGATAATTAAGAATTCGTTCAAATGTAATAACAAATAAACTATAAAGAAATTAACATATAACAAATTTTATATTTAACAATAAAGAAATGAACTTTGTATATTAAAAATAAAAATGTAATAAAGTGTATTCTATTTCAAAGGCGTTTTATTTTTCTTCAATGTACTTATATCCAAATGTAATGGAGTTTACATTAAATTTGTGTTGTTTTACTCCATTACTGATATAGGAATTCACACCAGCAAATGATAAACCTTCTACCATGGCCGTGAGTGTTAATTTTACATCAGACTGGTGTGTTCCTATATATACTCCATTTGGTGTGAAACTAGTGTCAAATTTTACTGTGTAATTATATTGATAGTGTTGAATCAATTACAGAGTTTATAGGTTGGTATGTTGTTTATATCTTACTTTCTCTCAACTATATATCTGATTAAAAAACTCCTATTTTTTGTTGCCATGATTTTTTTTAAATTTCTGTAACAGTCAATACTACCAGATAGTTTTTCTATTTCTTTCATTTCAAAATTAACTGTTTTTCAACAATTTTGCAAAAGTTTCATGCAACGGAAATCATTGATAATAGGTTAAAATCCGGTCGAAATAAATGTGTAAGAAATGTAGATTGCGCACTTGATGTTCTTTTCAATTTGCATAAAGTAGCTCAATCTGCATAAGAACTTAGGGACTTCACTATATATAAAACTAATAATTATTTAATACTCTTCGTTAATTTTTTTAACTAAAGTGGCGCACTGTAATTGTTGAAAAGAAGTGTCTGTCTAAAGATCTAAATAATATACAGTTATCCATCATTAAAAAAGCTACCGATGACGTCATCTCTCGAGTAATAGAGATTGGAAATCAAAGCATGCAACTAAATAGAGTAAAACATTTTTTGATGTCTTAACTAAACCTTTTGTGAAGATATTTCTTTAAATACAGTTTATAGTTTAGGTATAAATTAGATGCTACGACGATATTTCGTCGTCTTTACCACAAAGGGGCGTATCTCACAAATAAACCAGAGTTAGGACCAGAGTTATGCTTCTTTTTGATAGTATGATGATAATCTAAAGGGTTTTATTTCAATAATGTACATAATTAATTTCCTCAAAATGCTACAATGGTGTGTTCAAAAAGTACATACATGGTGTTATCCTGCAGAGTGCCTAAGTCAATGTACGACCGTTTGGAATGTTGTAATATAACTACTGCTTACACTTTGCCGAATTCATCAGCGGTGGCTTAACATACAACATTATATTGTCAACAATTCACTGAATATTCAGAAAATATTCCTTTTTTTGCACCCTACCACTTTTAAAGAGAGGGAGATTCGGTTCATAGTGCAATTGGATATGCTCTTAAATGAAGTGGATAAATATTTTTATGTAGCCAGCCTTCCCATCATCTGACTATGAAAAACATCCATATGAGGTTTTCCCTTTAAATATTCTGTTGCTTTAACTTCAAATTGTTTTCAGTAAATTTAAAGATTTTGAGGGTTCATCAAAATCAATCAGATGAAAACTTATATAGGACATAAATGATTGAATTTAAAGTTACAGCAACCCAACCTACAAAATTGTTTTTAAGATAAGTCACCTCCAATCTGAATACCGCTTTTATGTTTAAAACGAAATGTATTCCGCTATGTGAAATCGCCAGTTACGTCATTGAGTGAACAACTGATAAAACTTCCTGAGAGGACATTCGACTGATGAGTTTTGTAGTGGATCAATAAGCCAAGAGTAAAGTTACCTGAGCGTTTACAAGTTTATCGTTCCTTGCTGTATAAAAAATTATGTAGTAAAGTAATAATGTATTCAGAAAACTTGTTTTCAGTTTCTCTTAAAACCATTGAGGAACATTGTGAGATACATAACTTTTGATTTTGAAAAGCAAATATTTTATTGTGAAATTTCAAGCGTTAATTTTGTTTTATGAACTTGATTTTCATTTCCCTCTTGTCATTGTCTCCGTTAAAAAGTTTTTATTTTATAGCACTTTTTAGTTATTTCTTTTATCAATTATATATTATTTGGTATTTAAAAGTTGTTTTTAGCGCTATTTTTGTATAAATACAGAATGTATCTCATTCGAATAAGCATAGTTAACAAAATTTTTGTCGCACATAATGGCGTATCTAAAAACAAACATACAAAATAGGCACCTGCCTTTCACGGTAAAATGTAATATTAGCCATCTTTTCTTTACCACATTACCTACAAACAACAGCGCCAAGTTGCATACATTTCATTTAATGGTAAGTAATGAAACCTAAAATTTCTTTAATTATCTGTACTATAAGATATAAAAAATGAGAACTTCTTTGCGGTAAATGTGACGATTTGTCGATTAATTTTACTATGTAATTTTATATAGTTAAATTATACTTTACAATACGCCTAGAAACAATGGTGAAGTAATTAAGCAAAGAAAACTATTTCTGTCTAGGCTATAAGGAAATAGTCCCTGCAAGGGTTGATATTTAGAATCACCAAATTATATTACTCAAAGTACTCAAATTATAGCTTAATTTTTAATAGCCAAATGAGCGATAATCTAGAAACTTATAGACAATTTGTTAAAATTGTCTATAAATCTGTCTGTTAGAAAATTGAACCGTAAATTGAAAAAAGAACTCGTGAGTTTTTAGTCCTTCCATATTTAGGATAAATCCCTCTATTGGCACTGCACTAGTTGTTGGTAACCTGGTATTCTTTTTAATTCTTTATGCAACGGAGTAAGTTCTTGAAAATTTACAATCACAATCAAATGATTTTAATATGAAGGAACTGGTAGCACATATTTGTCGTATTCTTGCGAAAGGTGCCCGAATTTTTAGAGAAATGCTAAGCCAAAACCAGTTAAAAATGGTAGATATTTCTCCAAAATAATGCTTCTCTGTTGTTACTTGTATTTTGTTTTAATATTTGATACATAATGTATTGTTAAATAAGTACACATATTCTTACATTCATTGAATTAAATATAAAAGGTGCCGATTACTGTGTCAAAATTAGGATGAATTCGATTTATTGACGCAAGTGACCAACAAGTCCTCTCGGTTTCCCCAATAATTGGCTTGCTTTATTTAGTATTGATTAATACCTTTTTATCACGTTTTTATTAACTCGCTTATCTGTCTGTTCGGTACAAATTTTGCAATTGATTTTAAACTAATAACTTCCCGATGAGCTGGAGACTCGAAACATTAAACATAGCTCAGAACTGGATGGCAATGCAATATTAACTCTCTTTTTTGTATATTTGTTCGTCAAGGTTCCGTACGGAATCCTATTACTAAGCTTATGCTATCTGTCGGTCCATCTGTCTGTCCTACCTTCAAAAGGCTGTATCTTTTAAAAGCCAATCAAGACTAAAAAGTATAAAATAATTTCTCCTAACCCCATACTTACTATACATACTAACTACTTTAATAACTATGAAAATACTTGCAAGATTTGAAATAAAAAACGTGGGGCGCTTGTAATAGATAATGGTAAGGTGTGTAGAGAGTAGCTATCGTTGAGAAAACTTACGCAACAGTTCATATCATTTGCAGTGCAATAAAATTGTAAGTGACTTAAGTGAATTATTCATGCATCGCTTATCTATTGCATGCACCACACGTTTTTCATTTCAAATTTTACAAATATTTCCATAGCTATTACAAATTCACAATCAAAAATTCTGATAACTATCTGTATGCGGTTTGGAACCTGTATGGGGTTAGGAGGAATCATTTTATACTTTTAGTTCATTTTAAAAACGTGTTATATTAATTTCTTTTGTTCAAATAATTATGTGTACCTAGCTAACTTATCAATTGTTTTATGATTTTTATATACATATGTGATATATTAAAAAAGAAGTAAATGCGAAATAATTATTCCGATGAGTCTGTCCAAATTGCAAAACTAAAATAAAAAATAGGATGTACTTCAAGGAAGATCTTTTGTTCTTACATCTAGTGCTTAAAAATGAAAATGAAAGAAAAAGAAATAAAGGAAGAAGCGGAACATTGAAAGGAAGAGAACAAACAAAAAATATTGCAAAAGAAATTAAAATAGCCTACAAAAACAATTAAAAATAGAACAGACACTAGTGATGAAAAAAAAATCTCTAAAGAAATGATCTGTGTTTTTCATATCCAACAAATATAAACTCAAATGAACTTGAAGTTAAATTGTACTAGAGTGCACCATATTGCTTGCTTCAAGAGAAATGTTGATTTAAGGATTTTTATAGATTTACACAATGAAACGATATATGTATACTCCGTAACATATTGTATATATTTTTAAACGTCGATCTAGATTTTAAAGTTAGTAATGGTGTTGTGGTTAATAATGAAAATTTTTCTTGTTGATGTAGTTGAAGCCAATAAATAATTTAAAAAGAAAATATATTAAAAGTAAATATTCTGTCTATTAGTTGAATTTTACTGCCAATCCAGTGTCGGTGCCATATATAAGCAACTGCGTATAAGGAATAGTAATTTACATAACATGTATTACTACGTTTGTATAATATGTAAGAGTTTAACCACAATGGCACAGCTAAACTAAATTGTACTAAATTACTTGTACCTACATCTATTCAAATATATCAAGTTTAGGCAGCTGCATCTCAGCTACTATAAAGTTACACGATTGCATCACTGATGTTATAAATGATGCAATCTGAGATTTGAAACTGACTTTCAGATTTTTTGTGAAAATTTAAATGCTTGGACACATATTAGCTATTAAGAGGCATTTAATTAAGGTTTTTAAGTATCTCGCAATTACGTCAATTATAGAACTACTGATATTAACTGGACGGGGAGATCACATACCATACAAGCGATTGTGGTAATAATTGGACAACACGTTTGAAGACCATTAGATTGACAATAATAATCCATAGAATGGTGGCCCAGATCCCCCGAACTTAACCCCACTAAACTTCTATTTGTGAATACATAAAAAGGCTACAATTGACTAGTTTGTTACACACGAAGACCTAGAAGAAAGAGTAATAAACTAAAAGTTTATTTTATATAGTATGTGTCCGATATTTGCTGTCTATTTTTGTGTAGTCTCTATTGACTAAAATGATTTTTTAACGCCAATGTCAATCGGTGTAATGTCAATAATTGCGCAGTCAATTCATGTATACAATGTTCCAATTGAAAGAAAAATACTTTCAGCACCTTGAAAATTACCATATTCACTGTTAAATAATCAATACACTATTGACCAGCGGAAAATTTTCTGATAAAAAATTCTCTAAATCTTAGCGGAAACTGGTAGATGACGCGTATGTGAAAATTGTGAACTTAAGGGAAAAATATCCCTTACGTCAATGAGCAACTGATTATCTAGACTCTAGACACTATAATTCCGCAATGTAACACTGAAGTTTATATTATCTATGACATAATATTCAGTATGACATAATTGTAATTCGACAAAACTTCCAATTTCGTAGAAGTTCCTAAACTCTTAAAATCAGCGATTAAAATATTGTCTTTTACAGTAAACACCGAAGTAATGACAAGTATGCATGGAGTATTAACTGTAATGAAAATTTACACTTTCAATAAAATATTATTCATAATAGTGCTTTGGTTAAATAATGGGAATTGAATTTTAAACATGGAGTATTATAAAATACTATTCAACTACATCAATTTCCTATAATACTCCTTATATTAAAGTATGCAGCTACTTATCCAAATGGGTAGAACCCTAAACGTCATATAGATTTGACTCATTTTTGTAATCCATTTTTCGTTTCCAGGCAGAGAAATTAGTTATCCTTAAATTTTGTCGATCCAATTATCCCTCTTGTCTACATAGAGTCGATATGTGCATAAAAAAACATGCAAATTATTTGTTTTTTTTTTCAGTCATTTAATTCTTCAAAAATTTAGTTACAAATGCAGAATAATATTCATATTGTTCATTACATTAGTGGTATTATTACATTTATGAAAAACGACGTGTATGAGAATATTATGGAAACAACACTAATTGTCTTAAGATAAATTATATATTGTCTAGAGCAAAATAATGTATTTTTTCGTATCTCTCGTATAATATATATGATAATAGACATAACGGTGATGAAGTTAATACTGTGATAACGTCACAAGGCATACTTAAAATAAAAGGTTACGTCAGTACTCTTTAAAGAACAAAGCTGTGGGGTGGGGTTTTTAATTTTTAAAAATCATTTAATAACGAAATTATGCGACCTTTTATCATCATGCACTGTATATAAAATGTTTTATATTTAACTTTATGACTAGCAGTCTATTTATTAGGTCACTAAATAGTTCCGTTTATATCTATAATGCATTGCGTATCTAAATCTTGATCAAATATATCACTGTTGCAAATTTAAATGCAACACTTTTATTTTGATAACAATAAATTGTACATTTAAAATGAAATAATATATTTTGTTCAAAATTAAAATCACAATCTTAGTTAAATTACCATGATATTTCCCAAAATTCGGATTGGATACTCAAAATTATATGTGCTTAAATATATTAGCCTAAAATGTTTCTGCAATGGTAATTATGTAGTCATGTGGTTCTGCCATTTTAAAATTCAATATCTCAATAATATATCTTGAAGTGGAATAGAAAATAATCAACTAAAAAGAAGTATTAGAAAAAATATTAATTCATATTTTTCTTTATTGATTAAGATATCTACATTGCCATATAATTTTAATTGTAATAATAATAGAGTTTCAATTAGCATATAAGTAGAAATTAAGTTTATTGCAGTTTTAAAGAAATTAAATATACCATTACATTTAAACAGGTTGAATTTTTTGTACTATTTTCTTACATAACATTTAAAGTCGAAAGAGGTATTATTATGAACAATTATACATTCATTATTCGTAATATTTTTGAGACCGGATGCTGTGAATGTGAAATCTCGAGGTCTGCTACGAGGAATAAACAGCCATAGCTTGAAATTCTTAGGCGGCAGGTGTGACCCATTTTAATCTTTAAAACCGAACTGGTTTCGAACTAAAAAGTTTCTGTAAGATTTCTCTCACACGTATTTATTTATTTCCAGTACAGTTACCAAAAATTTAATTTAACAACTTAAAGGCCAGCTATTACGTTGTCTCAAACGAGCAAACTCACGATCCACAAATTTGAGGCGTGTGTATACAAGTGAACATACTCGGTTTTATGTTAATAATTGTTATAATGTACTCGTACATATATAAATAGTGATATATCTGGTCTAGTATAAAATATATTTGGGCTGAACCATCGATTTGTTAAGTAGAGAAACATCATATAATGGATTTACTCGGCATTTATGCACATTTAGAAAGATTGTTATGCCGTATATAGGGTATCTCAGTTGGAACTACAGGATTTGAATTGCACGCCATTTGTGTTCTGTCAAAGATCCGTTAATATTTAACGACTATCGTCTACAAATCATTCGACGTCAACATGTCGCAATTAACAGTTTAATAACGAATAGTTTATGTACAATTGTTTTATGAAAGTGAGCGATCATTTACAGTTACATTAGGAAAAATTCGCACAAAATTAGGCCAAATGAAGTGCTCACAGAGTTAACAGTTGGTAACTTAATTCTGTTATTGACAAGGCAACACCAATACGCCCTTGTCGAGGTCAGTCAGATAAAAATATTGCTGCAGTGAGAGAAAGTGTACAGGAATATCCAAACGCATAAATTCGACGTCGTGTACAACAATTAAATCTGTTAGTAGTCACCACGCATCAGATTTTAAAGAAAGAGCTGCATCTATCGACATACAAAATTCAGATGACAACAGTTAAATGTTACTAATCATTTACAACGTCGTACATTATTTGTTAATTGGGAAGAAAAAGAAGGTGATACTGATATTTGTAACAAAATTTTGTTCAACGATGAAGCACATATTTATCTTGACGAATACAGCAGCAAATAAAAGAGTGGAATTTGGGGTACTGAATATCCACATGCTTTCACGAAAAACAAATGCATCCACAGAGATGCACGGATTGGTTCTCATTTTAGAGTGGTAGAGTAAGTGGGTCATATTCTTTGAAAATGTAGCTGGTAATACTATCATAGTAAATAGGGAATGCTATCGTATGGGTTTTAGATGGCTGTCGTTACATATTGATACCCTATATTTGACAGAACATAAGTGGCGCGTAATTCAAATCCATATATAGTTCCAACTGAGACATCCTTACGTTGACGTAAAATATTATCCAATGTGAAATAAACAATGAGTAAAAGAAAAACGCTGCGTTCTTAGAGAAATCCCAGTTGTCTTCTTCCTCCGAGCAAAAAACAAGTCAGTCGAAGCCTAACATTTGTATAAATTTTATATAATAAAACACGTTTTAGTTATTTTTATTGTCATGAATAATTCATATGAGACAAGTTTGACAGAAGTGATTCTCATCTGTAATAATAACTTAATATATACTTTATCCTGTTATTGGTCTATATGCAACATGTAACAACAAGCAAATAGACTGAAAGTTATGTTATATGAGGGTAGATATAGAATATAACATTCTGAATTTCAATGTTACATATACCAACACTGAAATTTATAAAAAAAATCTTGACAGGTTTAACTAAGAATTTTTTTTCTTAAATTATAATTGGTGGTGTTAAGACTGTATTATTGAGACCCACCAACGAAACAAGGATCAACTGAATAATCGATTTCAATATTTTATGGTGCTGCAGGCAGTCTATCGGTCGAATATACAGGGTGGCCCACGAAGTTTTGGCCAGTCGATATCTCGAATCCTATTTGAACAATGATTTTGAAAATTGGCTATATTAAACAGCCGAAAGCGTTGCCCATTTTGGCATAGAAGGACTTTATTTCACCTGCACATTTCCGGTCACGTGACATCAACTTCAAAATTTTAAATGAGACGCCTTGTATATTATTATAATAATATAATATATCTTGTGAAGGTCTATCTAATATTAATCCAATAATACCATATTTGTCAAGTTTTTGCGGCACTACAGTAATGATGAACAACTGTTTATGAATGTTTCTTTATTTTTATTAAAAAAAACGTAGGTAGCTTAGAAACAAAAAAGATGTCCTAGCAACAGAAAGACATCACTACTTATCAAGAGCTGTCAAACAGTATTACTAGATTTTGTGTTTGTAAAAATAGTAATAAGATTATTATTACTATAAGCCTTTACATTTTACTTACGACGAGTACGTTGATATGCTGCTAATCTATGGAGAATGTGGAAAAAATAGCAGACGTGCTAGAGATTTGTATAGTTATCGTTTTCCCGACTGAACAGCTCCAAGTAAAAATAATTTTGCTTACGTGAAACAAACATTAATTAATATTCTGGCGTATCTTCAAGTAAATCCCCATATCTCAACGCGATGTTTTCAGCAAGAATTAGGAGTAAGTAGAACTACAATCCAGAGAATAATAAAATATCATAAATATCATCCTTTCAAAATGAAAGGATGATAAGGATAAATTGATATTAATTCTTCTTTCATCCTGAAAGAAGAATTAATTTTATTGCTGAAATGTCAGTGAAAGTCACAGATGACCGGTTCTTTTTAAATAAAATATTGTGGAGTGATGGAAGTCGTTTTCACAACAACGGTACCGTTAATAGACACAATTGCCACTACTGGTCGGCTGAAAATCCAAAATGGATGCGAGAAACCAATTTCCAGACAACATGGTGCATAAATGTTTGGTGCCTTTTATTCAACGGCCGTTTAATTGAGCCATATTTCGATCAAGAAACGTTGGACGGCGAAAGATGTTTATATTTTCTCCAGAATATGCTTCCCCATTTACTTGAAGACATTCCCTTAAACGAAAAAAGGACGATGTGATGGCAGCAGGATGGTGCACCTCCTCACTTTGCCCAGCAAGTTAGGGCATATCTTGATACTACTTTCCCTGAAAGATAGATTAGGTGCAATGGTACAATATCTTGGCGGGCTCGCTCCCTACATATAACACCTTTAGATTTCTTTCTATGGGGATACTTAAAAGATTTAGTTATACACAGCCTAAAAATTTAGACGATGTGCAAAACAAAATCAGAGCAGCGTACCACCAGAAATGATTAGAGCAGCATGCTACACAAATGTTTTAAAAAGATTTGAGTATTGCGTTAACGAAGGTGGACATCAAGTTGATCCTCAACTGTAATGATTTTTATAATTATTGTATTTTGCTGTGTAATTATTTTCTTTGATCCGATCCGATAGGACTTGCACCTTGACGAAGGTCTAGTGCAAACTAGAACGGGTGGGTCGGCTTGCGCGTCTTAATGATATAAGGAGCCGTACCATAGGTTTAACCATAGTGGGGGGGTCCTTATTGAAAAACCGGACTAAGACAAGTCCCTGAAGGAGGACAGCAGCTCTTTCAGTAGTCATAGTGGCAGAAACCGTGGGGGTTGGTATGGTGCTATGACACACACGACTGCGATGTGGAAGGCAAGAGGAAACCACCACATTATAATCCTCAGAACAGCTAACGAAAGGCTTGTCCCAAATAATGATGGCGTCTCCTGGGGTAAGAAACACCGGAGGTAAAATAGTCCTCCGTTCGGATTTCCGGGTGAGGACTGTTCCGGGAGACGTGATCGAGTGCAATAATAGGGTTAGCAAAAAGTGTAACATTTCACGAGTCGGAGCGTGGAATGTCAGAAGCATGAGACAGGCGGGGAAGCTAGAGAATATGAAGATAGAAATGGATAGGTTAGGATTAGATATAGTAGGTATAAGTGAGATTTTTGGAGCGGTGACTATAGGGTAATACACACAGGATCGGTAAATGGAAACACGGGAGTAGGAATCGTTATGCGGAAGAACGCAGGACAGTGTGTAGATAGCTACCTACAATAGCAGCGAGAGAGTAATGATGGTCAGGTTAGATTCTAAGCCAGTGAAAACAGTAATAGTGCAAATATACATGCCTACTTCTAGCCATAGTGAGGAAGAGTTAGAAGCCGTTTATTCGGACATAGAGCAGGTAATAGGATTTGTGAAGGATCATGAAAATTTAATAATAGTGGGAGATTTTAACGCAGTCGTAGGTGAGGGGAAAGAAGGAGAATTTGTAGGTCCCTATGGATTAGGAAACAGAAACGAGAGAGGTAGCAGACTGATGCAATTCTGTGAGAAGCACAAGATGGTAGTCGCGAATGCATTGTTCAAGAATCACGTTAGGAGGCGGTACACATGGAAAATGCCAGGAGGGGTAGACAGGTATCAGATAGACTACATTCTGGTTAGGAAGAGATTTAGAAATCAAGTAAGGGACTATAAGAGTTACCCAGGAGCAGATGTAGACAGCGACAACAATTTGGTAGTCATGAAAGCTAGATTAAAGTTCAAAAATCTGAAATCCCGGAAGGATAAGAAACGTATAAATGTAGGCATATTGAGGGATCAGTATATGAAGGATAAGTTCCAGGAGAAAACAGATCAATTAATAAATAAAGCGAGTAATGACGAAATCAAGAACGCAGAAACTGAGTGGGAGGGTATCAAGAATAGTCTAGATTCCGCGGCTACGGACGTTTTAAGACACGAGAGAAGGGAAGCTAGGAAGCCCTGGATAACGGACGAAATCTTAAACTTAATACAACAGAGACGAGGCTACAAAAACAGACGAGACGACGAAAGACTGAGACGAGGATTGACTAAAGTCAATAAAGTGGGAAATCATTAGAAAGTGTAGAAAAGCGAAAGAACAATGGATAGAAGATAAATGCAAAGAAGTAGAAGATAAGTTCCAAGTAGGTAAGACCGATAAGGCTTACAAAATGATTAAGAGGAACTTCAGGGATATAGGACCAATAAGTAGAAACGTTAGGAGTCAATAGGGGGACATACTGATCGGAAGAGAGGAGAAAGCTGATAGATGGAAGCAGTACTTAGGAAATTTATACGAGGGTCAGGAATTAGGAGAGATATTAGAGGAAGAATCTAGCATCGATAGGGAAGATGTAGGAAAACCTATATTGAGGGAGGAATTTGAAATAGCACTAAGGGGGCTAAAGAACAATAACGCGCCGGGTGTAGATAAAATACAGGCGGAAATTTTGAAATGTGCGGGACTGAAAGTAGTAAATAGGATGTTTGAACTGGTAAAATACATATACGAAACGGGCGAGATGCCGGAGGATTATAAGCGGAACATTATCGTTACTATACCGAAAAAGAGAGGAGTCGACAAATGGGAGAACTTTAGAACGATTAGCCTAACTTCCCATGCGTCAAAAATCTTAACCAGAATAGTGCAGAAGAGGATGGAAAATAGAGCGGAGGAAATACTAGGAGAAGACCAATTCGGGTTTAGGCGAAATAGGGGAACTCGCAAAGCTATTCTGGCGCTAAGAGTAATGTTAGAGAAAACAATAGAAAAAGGAAAGAACGCTTATATAGGATTTGTAGATTTATAAAAAGGTTTTGATAATGTAAGATGGGAAAAAATGGTCGAGATACTAAAGAGCGCGGGAATGAAGTATAGAGATAGGAGAGTAGTACACAATCTATACAAAGAGCAAACTGCTGTTACAGAAATAGAAGGGGCAAGAAGGGAAGTAGGTATCAGGAAAGGAGTAAGACAAGGATGTGCGCTATCACCACTAATTTTTAATTGTACATCGAAGAGGCGATTAATGTGGTAAGAGATAGAGTGGATTTCGAGATTAAAGTACAGGGACAGAAACTAAAAATGCTGAGATTCGCGGATGATATAGCAGTATTAACATCTAGTAAAGAGGAATTAGAATCAGTGTTGAACGAAATGGAGGCAGTGTTGATAGAGGAATACGGAATGAGGGTGAATAAAAACAAAACTAAAGTGTTAGTGTGCAGAGGGCGCGAGAGCAGAGCAAAAACAAAAGTACAAATTAATAATGAAAGATTGGAGGAAGTTAAAGACTTCACTTATTTAGGAAGTAAAATAAATTGGGATGGAAGAAGCGATAAAGGTATAAAACAAAGAATAGCGCAGGGTCGAGTAGCTTTTAACAAAAAGAAAGCACTTTTATGCTCCGGGGTAGTAAGCTTATAAACAAGGAAGAGATTTTTGAAAACATATGTATGGAGCACGGCGCTATACGGTTGCGAAACCTGGACGGTAGGGGAAGCAAGTAGGAAGAAATTAGAAGCTTTTGAGATGTGGTGTTACCGAAGAATGATCAAAATACCGTGGACTAATAGGGTTAGAAACGAAGAAGTATTAGAGAAAGTCGGCGAGAAAAGAAGTATGTAGAAAAACATAGAATGAAGAAGAGAAGAGATAGAATGGTAGGCCACTTGATGAGACATGGGGGAATAGTCCGCGATATTTTGGAGGCAGAAATAGGAGTGAGGAAAGGCAGGGCTAGGCCTAGATTAGACTACTGCTCACAAATAGTAAGAGATGTAGGTTGTAGCACAATTAGCGAAATGCGTAGGTTAGCACAATATAGGAGAAGCTGGAGGTTAGTGTCCAACCAGTCTTAGGACTGATGACCTCATGATGATGATCTTCTTTGATAAAAGTTTGAAAAAATCAATTCATTCATTTAGCAGCTCAGATTATCACTATTTTACATAGACGTTTTAATAAATATGACATCATTGGATTGACATTAGATAGATCATCAGAAAATTGTAATAACATACAGGGTGTCTCATTTAAAATTTTGAAGTTGATGTCACGTGACCGAAAATGTGCAGGTGAAATAAAGTTCTTCTATGCCAAAAATGGACAACCCTTTCGACTGTTTAATATTTCCAATTTTCAAGATTATTGTTCAAATAGGTTTCGAGATATCGACTGGCCAAGGCTTCGTGGGCCACCCCGTATGTAAATATATAATAGATGTATATAAGTAGATAGAGTATATTGTGTGTTAAGAGTAGAGAATATCTTACAACAACTTGTGCTTGAATGTGCTTGAATGACAGTTTTGGATGAAAATATAAATACTATTTTTATAGTGTACAGTACTACTTCCGTATGACTGAGCATACTATTATAGTAACTATAATTTTATTCTACAAGTTTAACGACAATTGATAATAATTTTTTAAATTCTAAGTATGCACTATTATTGTTACTTTGAACATTATTTTAATTTATTGTAATATATTGCCTATTGTGAATAACTGTCTTTTAACATTGGTGGTAGCTATAGGTGTTCATAATATTATAGTGTTCTATGATGATGGTAATTCTATCACTAATATTGTCGAATAAATTTAAAATTTTGACACAGATATCGCCTTATTTCTCCCTGAATCGACAGGCTGCGGAGGGAATAGTTACACATAGAATACAGGACAAACACACTCATGTTCGGAGTGAGATTCCAAACTCCTGTTTACTGTCTAATTAGTCAAATTAGACACATTTAGAAATATTAAAACTTACTTCGACATATTTTAAAGGTGTTCATTCGAACAACTTGGTTTGAAAATGTCTTGTTCTTATAACTTATTATAATAACTAATATCATATAATTTCCCACTGTTGAAAATTTTACATATTTGTAAGCAAATTAAAATAATATTGTATATGAAATAATTCATAATAATTAATGTATCATATTTCCTATGAGCCTTCCTTCGACACACGTATAGGTTTGTTATAGGTACACCTACTAAACATATATGTGGGACCTATGATGTTGTTTAACGATTGCATTCATTACCTCTGAAGTTCTTTATATTATTGTTGTTTAGTTAACGCACATCATAAGTATTTAATGTTTCTGCATTTATATATGGTAACAGAGATAACATTTTTATACAAAATCTATAAAAGATATGTATGTATAAGAATTTTGTTTAAGAAAATATGATATTGGCATATAAATGTATTAGAAAAAAAAAAAGAATTGGAGCCTAAAATATTTCAGTATTGCAAATTAATATGGTTATATCTCAATAAGCATAGTTATCTCCATAAATAATGAAGAATCTATAATTATTAAGTCAATGATTTATGTATTTTAAGGTAGCAGTATTTTATTTAGAAGTCTCGAGTAGACGTTTCCAACGTTTGAATTATTTACAGTTAGAATTATAAATTATAAGCCTTAATACCCATAATTTCCGTCATCAGCATATGCATAAATCAACACATTAACGTATGTAGAACACTATACTTTTGGAATTTATAAATTAACTGATAGTATTTTAAAATCATTGTTTTCAATAAAACAAAAGAAATGAGAATTTGAGAAAAAAGCACCTTACGCAGTTCGAAAAACAAAACAAAAACCTAAAAACAAAATTACATACAAAACATAAAGAACAAACAACGTGGAGAGCAAAGAACTTGAAAACCAAATTTAAATAGCATCCATGAAGTGTTACAAAATTGATAATCGTATAACCTTATGGGTACCACGTATCCTATAATAGTCCAAACAACCGTATTTACGCCTGCAGAAATATTTCTTCACAGCATGGGGGGAGTTAAATTAGAATGCAGAAAAATAAACAATAATAAACAGATATTATAAAAATATTAAATCCAACATAAAATACAGAGAATTAAATCGCTCCTCTATATAAGTAGCTCGTAACCATGTCTCTTAATCTCTAGTAGTGAACTAGAAGATCTCACCGTTACGTGTAATAGCTGGTGATGATACTACTAAAGACAGTGCTAATAAAGCTGATCAAGAAATTATTTTTTCCTGTGATTTTGCTAGTTAACGTAGCCTCCAAAGAAGTGCTTCCTTACAGCAATGCACCCTCGCATACCCTTCCAGATACACATGATAGATTAGGCAGAATATTGCATAATCTATCATTCAGCAATGTCGGTTTTTTATTTTTATCTGGTATCCTATAAGTGCAGTTATTATTAAATAAACATAAGATCATGTTTTCGCTGAGGGCTGTGGTCATGGAGTTTTTTAAATATCTAGACCTTTCTGCGGTGAATTTTCAACATTTGGAAATAAGGTTTCTATGTTTGTTGCCCGTAAAATGAACTTTTACAACATTTGCAATTCCTGTAATTATATGATATAAAACATTACTCTATATAAGGCTGTCAATATTTATGTGAATATACTATAGACTATTTTTCGTGCAATTTGATTCATAGTCAACAATTAGTATTAATTTAATACTAATAATTGAGTATTTAATAAAAGTTACACGTTCAAAATGATGATAAATCAAAATGATATCAAAAATACATTAAAAACTAATTTTATGAATTATTTATAATGTGAATATTTATAATATGGGCAATTACTTAATTACTATGTTGCTATTCTCTAAAAATTGTATTACATTTATTTATGATTTATCCGTAGTCACAAAATTTGTGTAGTAAGTTATAAGGTTTCTGATTTACAAACATAATAAATACCTTAATTATTTTCGACAATATTATTATCATTAGTTAAATCAATGTTGGAAAGTAATTTTTTAAAAACAAACGACTTTATTCAACAAAATTACCAAGAGAGATTTGAACGTAGAATTAATGCAATCCCGTTCTTACAATAGTTTTGTTAGTTATAAATGCTGACTATAAGATGCTGAAATACTGAATGATAATTATTGTCATTGAATCTTCCATGAGTTCTACGTATATATATATATATATATATATATATATATATATATATATATATATATATATATATATACAGTGATATTCAAAAGTCCCCTCCCCCCCTCTTATCTTTGGAACGATTATACATAAACTAGTGAAATTTGGTAACTGAATATTAAGGGTTGTAAACTTCCCTACTAGTGATGATAGATGACGTATGCGTCAAAGATGACGTCACAAGGTCATTGTGACCAATAATTTTAAATGGAACCCTATGGCAAGCGACACCTCTTTTAAAAGGTATCGAAAAAACCTATTCAATGATACCAATATTGTGTCTGTTTACGGCAGTTTTGACAACTGGCTTTCAATAACCGCAAAGCTGTGATGAATTAAATCAGTTAATAATAAAATTTAAAATTCAAGCTCCACCACTGGATAGTTGGATAGTAAATAATCTGACGTTTTTACAAGTCTCCCCAATTTGATGTTTTTTTAGCTGTCAAAGTTTTTATACATTTAATAATTTGTGTATTGTTGATCGAACGTTTAACTGTTTTAGTACCTTGTGGTAATTTTAAAATATTTGTACATTCAATAATTTGTTAAACTGTTGTGAGCTGAACGTTTAAGTGATTCAAGAAGAGAAATGGTACGTGTTTTAGGTGATAAAGTAGCAGCGATCCTAATACTTGGTGAAACTGGAGAAAATATTCATGCAGCATAACGCATTTTTAACGAAAGTCGAAATGATCGCCCAGTTTCAAGGACTTATTTGAGAGAGCTTCTTCGTAAGTTTAAAACAACGGGTAGTATTAATGATGCAAAACGATCTGGCAGACCACAAATTTCTGATGAGAAAAAAATTGATATACTGGCAGAACTAATAGTAAATCCTACTTCTTCAACAACTCAAGTTGCATCAACCTGTGAAGTCAGTCAAAGTACAGTGCACAGGGTGTTGAAAAAAAAACAAATTTCACCCATACAAATTAAAAATGGTTCACCAACTCTCAGACGACGATCCAGACCGAAGACTGCAATTTTGTGAAAATATGGAGACTAAAATTAACCAACAGCCAGACTATGTCAAAACAATTTGTTTTAGTGACGAAAGTACTTTCTATCTAAATGGAAATGTAAATACACAAAACGTGAGATATTAGAGTGACGCAAATCCTCACATGTTTCGTGAAACACATACTCAGTATCCCGAGAAGGCCAATGTTTGGGCAGGTATACTGGGAAACCACATCGTTTGGCCTGTTTTTTTAAATACCAACTTAACCGGTGAGGTGTATCTGCAGATGTTGCAAAATGCAATAGAACCGTTAATCCTTGAAATTTTGGAAGATAATCAAGATGAATTCGACATTTTGGAAATAATATTCCGACAGGATGGTGCTCCTCCACACTATTACGGTGCAGTAAGACGGTATTTGGATGAAGAATATCCTGGTAGATGGATTGGACGACGAGATTCAATGGAATGGCCGCCTAGATCACCGGACCTCACACCTTTAGATTTTTTTCTGTGGGGGTATCTTAAATCGAAGGTATACGCCACTCAGCCTGACAATATTGATGTTTTAAAACAACGTATTGTTACAGAATGTAGGGCTATTTCCGCAGACACATTTGAAAAAGTACGAGAAGGGTTTCGCAATAGGATTTTTTACTGTCAGGAAGTAGATGGAGCTCACTTCAAACAATTACTATAAGTAGGTACTGATTCTTGAATCTGTAATTAAAATTATTATCCAAGTTTACTGATTACTGATTTAATCCATCAAAACTACCATAAATACAAACAATATTAGTATCATTGAATAGGTTTTTTCGATACCTTTTAAAAGAGGTGTCGCTTGCCATAGGGTTCCATTTAAAATTATTGGTCACAATGACCTTGTGACGTCATCTTTGACGCATACGTCATCTATCATCACTAGTAGGGAAGTTTACAACCCTTAATATTCAGTTACCAAATTTCACTAGTTTATGTATAATCGTTAAAAAGATAAGAGGGGGGGAGGGGACTTTTAAATAGCACTGTATATATATATATATATATATATATATATATATATATATATATATATATATATATATATATATATATATATATATATATATATATATATATATATATATATATATATATATATATATATATATTGTTAGAACGAATCAATGTAAAAAGAAGTTTATTACAAACTGTATTTAATACAAAGAAAAACTACGCCTCTATCCACACTTAGCTAACAAAAGAATCAATCAATATTACAGTTTAAATCTCGACATTCGAGATTGTTTATATTATTTTGTTTTAACATGATGCCGCTATTGAGGCCCCAGTCCGGCGATCGAATTTCCTAGCAGACGGAGACGGTCGAGTCGAAATTGTCGCCAACATTCGGCCATCCTGTCTATGCTTCTGTCCCCAGAAGTTGCCTTTAATCTGGAAAATAAACCATTTTAGTGAATATTCTTAGTTTTTTTTTTTGAAGCATTCTAGCATTCATAAATGAACATTCGTACATGCACTTGTCTTGTTGGGGATTAGTATTGGTACTCGAGTAAGTGATCTTATACCAATCAATTTCATCTAATCGTGATACTGCCTAGCCGTATGCCAGCCGTAAAAAGGTCTGGTCATATACCAGTCGCAAAAATGTCTGCTCGTATACCAGTCGCAAAGGGGTCTGGTCGTATACCAGTCGCAAAGGCGTCTGGTCGTATACCTACCAGTCGCAAAGGGGTCTGGTCGTATACCAGTCGCAAAGGTGCCTGGTGGTATACCAGTCGCAAAGGGGTCTGGTCGTATACCAGTCGCAAAGGTGTCTGGTCGTATACCAGTCGCAAAGGGGTCTGGTCGTATACCAGTCGCAAAGGTGTCTGGTCGTATACCAGTCGCAAAAGTGTCTGGTCGTATACCAGTCGCAAAGGGGTCTGGTCGTATACCAGTCGCAAAGGTGTCTGGTCGTATACCAGTCGCAAAGGTGTGCTCTCATCTTTCAAGATTATCCATGGTTTCATATGGTCCACTGCCATTACGGTTGTCATACATTTATGACCGTCGCGAAGATCTTCGACTTCATACCTATCATTAGGTAATACTTTTCTGACTCTAAAGGGTCCTTTGAATTTCGGCAACAGTTTCTTGCTAGCCCCAGTAGCAGGTGGCGCGTTCGATACCATCACTAGGTCCTGCACGGCGTATTTTTGAGCAACTTTTTCATAACAGTAGGTGCCTAAGTTTTGACCAGCAGAAGAACGATAGCATGCTGCTTCAACGAGAAGTTTTCCGAACTTCAACTGTGTCGGAAAATTTTTTACTAACTGACTTGTAAATTCACGCCACTTTAAGCAGGTATTTGGCAATGAATCATACCATTTTCGCGCATTACCCGTCAAACGTTTTGTTGCTAGCTTTAAGGTAAGTTCATCGCCCCACTTATAGAATTTTCGTAGATCTTCTAGCTTCTTAACCCACTCAACAGCATTCTGAGCGTTATCGCCGTCAGGTTCAAATTGTGGGATAACGCTCTCCTCAATTTGGATATTAATATTAGAGTGAGTACTTACAGTTTCCTTGAGGGCCTCAATTTCCTTTTTTAACGATCTTATTTTCTTCCGGGTCTCCGTGTCCTTTGGGGGCGGCGTCCTACCAGACGAGGATGAACTGCTTCGTCTGGACGTCTTTGATTTTCCCCGTCGCTCGCTCCGTTGGCGTTTCCGAGAGCGGTCCATCACTAGTGTAGATACTTATAATTCGATAACAATTATTGTCACTTTAGCAGTTATTTAATAGCTACGGGCACTGTCCTATCTATTAACCGCAGTCACACGCACACCAAAGGGCGACACTTGGAGTATATCCCACCGCTGTCTTTGTTAGAACGAATCAATGTAAAAAGAAGTCTATTACAAACTATATTTAATATAAAGAAAAACTACGCCTTTATCCACACTTAGTTAACAAAAGAATCAATCAATATTACAGTTTAAATCTCGACATTCGAGATTGTTTATATTATTTTGTTTTAACATGATGCCGCTATTGAGGCCCCAGTCCGGCGATCGAATTTCCTAGCAGACAGAGACAGTCGAGTCGAAATTGTCGCCAACAATATCCTTTGTGCATATAACTCATTACGATTGATAATAATAGATGTTGCCAATAAAATAAATACATAATATTTATGTAAAACGGAAAGGAAATTTTTTGTAATATAAATCAAAACAAGTTGATGTTGAACATTATTAAAAATGTTATATACATTTAATATATGATAAAAATAATAATAAACATATACTACCTACTATGGATAAATATTTTTTTATAAGAAGAATCGATATTTGATTATTTAAAAAAAAATAATTCATCAAAATCTATTTCAGGCATTGACGAAAAAAGTTCCCTTTTGAAAATAATTCAGATGATTAGGTAAACCGCAAATTATCAATATTAAACTATAACATTAATAAGGAATTTTTATTAGTATCGATTACAATAGGATCTATATAGCCTGTGGTGTATTTCCCATAGTTTTGGTATTCTTACAATATCGGTGGTCTTCTGTCACTTTATCGGCTTTATTTTTATGCCTTCGGTAATCGGATACACTATAAGAATCCCCTAATTTTCTAATCAAGCAATAGTGAGATAGTGGCCCAAATCCGGCTGATATTTGTTTTCAAACACATGTTGTATGACATTTGATAATTGATTACCGAAATCATTCTAGGCTAGAATCTAGACTTTACGAACTCAATTTATAAAGTTTGACGGCTCTTGAACATATTCCCACATTCACCGGTACAATCTGTTCGGCGCACTATTTGATATTCCTTACGTTAGAACTCTTGGGGAATCCAGAAATAAGAAGTTGACAATTACACTGAAAGGCTTTCAGGTCGTTCCGCTTTGAAAATATCTTATTTTACTAAACCACGACGCAGGTTCGGCAATACCTATATGAAAGAGATATGTATAATATATTGCTAAACTATTCTTATGGACAATATGCAGTTACTACTCGTATATGACATATTTGTATATATTTTCTGGTATGTATATAGTTAACATTTGGTTTACATGTCTTAACTTCATCTGATTCGCAAACAATTAAATTGACTTATATTATTTAACAAAAATAGTTTGAAGCTCGACCAGTTTGTTACAGATCATTATTACATATACATTTTTGGGAAAAAACTGCTAAATATAATACAGATGGCGGTAGTAAAATTATATATATATATATATATATATATATATATATATATATATATATATATATATATATATATATATATATATACACCGAGAGAACGCTTTACTTTTTATTAACGGATTACGTTTATGACAAATTAACGTTAATTTTGGATATTGCGAAGCAAATATAAATTTTTGTTAAACAAATAATCACGCCTGATACATTAATAAACCCCAATCACTTAAAACCCCAATCATGAATTTAATATTATGATTTGTTAGGTAAGTAACACATATTTTGTGTGACGTAAATGTAAACTGTACAACATAGCTAGAGGTTATAATTTAAATAAGATTTATTAAAACTTATATTACCAATTTGAGAATACGCGGAGCTACAAAGATGGATGACTTTGCTCTATGGTCACTACATAGATGGGTGACCTACTCTACTCCCTTATAGATGTGACTGCAGAAATGTAATTCGTACTGTAGTTTGGCACCTCTACATGAGCATTGTTGTGTTTGTTCTCGTCTATACGTGTAACGTTCCTGGGCCTTAAACTTTGGGAGAAGGAGAAGTCTACTTCTATGTATGAAAAGATACAAAATATCATACCCTGTTTCAGTTTAACTATGCTTGTCGTTAAAAGTCACAATTACATTTTACTATATTTTCTTTTCCAATTATATTCCACAATGGCATGTAATGTAGTTATTTTAATTTTGTTTTTTTTAATAATAACTGGTAATATATACCTATTACAAAAGTGAGTAAAGTGCGCATTATCCCAAATATGCACTTGGATGAGTTTAAAAGAATGTAGGTTAGATAATATATATGAGACCTGAATGAATATACACTTTCAGACCCTTAATTCAATTGAATTGTATAACTCCCGTACTATCGTGTCTTTTCTATCGCTTTATATCAGTACTAAATAAAATGCTGCATCTCAACATATTTTAAATAGATGATGCTTAGCGCGATGGTACTCAGGTACAAGTACTTTTCTGTATTAAAATAGATGATCATTTTAATATACAAGAAAAATTAAAATAGATTATCACTGTAATATATAAATATAGACCCATTAATAGTAAAACTAAATTGGTATTAAACAGAAGTGATTGCTTTTATAATTATAGCTTATGCTTCTGAAGAAATATCTGTTCATAAAAATAAACGATTTCCGTTGAACGATTGAAGATCAAATAAATGCTCTTTCTTTTCTATTCTAACAAATTGTTTTCTCTGTCTGATACTTCATTATATTACATTCATCATTCAAGGTCAAATAAATGCTCTTTCTTTTCTATCCAAACAAATTGTTTTCTCTGTGTAGTACTTACATTAATGTATGACACGTATTTCACTTCATATAAAAGGTGTTACAATAAGAGCACAAGATGTGAACTTTATGTGAATAAAACATTGTTTTCTATAGTAAAGTATTGAAATATGTATTGATTTATAAATTGTAAATACTTAGGAATTATATATGGAATAACACAACCGATAAAAGGCCGCCACGGCTTTGGTGACACACGAGTACTCTTCTGGCGAAATTTTCAATAACGGTTTTGCACAAATGTATTATGCAGTATTTTGTTGATACAGCGTTTAATTTCGGCCTTCAATGCTTGGGTGGTTGTGGGCTTACTGGCGTAGACCTGAGACTTCTGAAAATCCCACAGAAAATGGTCCATAGGTGTTAAATTGCAAGACCATGGCGGCCAATTCTAGTCACCAAAACAGGAGATGACAGGACCAGGAAATGAGTCGGGTAAAACCGTCAATGTGTTAGCAAGGGGCACCGTCCTGCTGAAACCACATGCCTTCAGGAGCAATACCTTCCAATTGAGGTACAAATAACTAGGTTATCATGTTACGATAACGTTCGCCATTTATAGTTAATTATTACCTGCCTCGTTTTCAAAGAAAAATGGTCCAATGATTCCTTCAGACCATAATGCCCACCAAAGAGTAACACGTTGGGGATGCATTTGTTTCTCATGAATCATTTCTCTTTTTGTTCAATGATTTAATTGGTGAACTCTCTTCGCTATGCATGGTCTATTGGCAGAAGTTGTTGAGTCAATTGGACTTTGTAAACATGAATATGCAAATCTTTAGTGAGAATACGGTGAAGAGTGGCTGTTGAAATGTCCAATTCTTGCGCACGATGACAAATCGAAGTCCCTGGACTCTCGACCACTTTTGTAAACCGTAGTGTTTTATTCTGAACGATCACTATGAGCTCGAGTTGTGTGTTTCACATCAGTAACTGAACCAGTACTAAAATTTTTCGATTATTCTTTTCACATATGATATTTGAAGGGTACAGGGGAATAACGGGTCAAGTAATTTTTCATCGAATTTGAGATAGTGTCACAATCTAGTGGCATTTTAATAGACCTTTCCGCTCGGTAGATTAGTCAGGACAATAATGAAATAAGTCGACAGCTATCAGCTATAAAAGAATACCCATACAGGGGAAAACTAAGCCAAGTCCGTACGGTTCAGGGGAAAAACGGGCTAACGTACAAATACGCAGTAACTATGCGGCCGTTGGTTTCACAGTTTTAAAGTTTTTCATGTGCGGCGTGCATTGCTTTTATTTATTGCTTATTCAGGCAGCTAATTTAGACATAAGTAATAAATATTTCTGGATGGAAGACGATATAAGTGATTGTGAACGTGCCAACAAAGTGAAAGAAGCTAAGAAAATACCAAAACACGGAAGGCTCAAGGACGTAAACAAACGAATTAGATTACAAAGCCATTAATTTGGAGAAGAATGCCGTTGTAAGCGCATGCAGTGTTCCGAAAAGATTCCATCAGCAGCAAAACAACTGATACTACGGAATTTCAATATGCTAAGATCTACTGATGAACAAAATATGTATTTGTGTGGCCTTATTAGTATTGTTTCCATTCAAAATAGGCGGCCCCGTCAGAATGAGGAAGATGCTCGTTTAAGGGACATTGCAGCTTGTTACAAAATAAGATTCTCAATTGACAATAAGGTAACAGAAATGAGCGTCTGTAGAAAATAATTCATAGCCTTACATGGAATTACCAAAAGAAGAGTTGAGTATCTACCAAATTCATTAAAAGAAACTGGAGTTTTTTCCGTAGATCAAAGAGGAAGACACCAAAACAGACCTAAAAAGCTATCAAATGAAACTATTGAGATGGTAAAAAATCACATCGCGTCATTCAAAGGAAGGGGTAGCCACTACAGTATGAAAGATTCGCAGAAAACATATCTACCTGAAGAATTAAATATCAAAAAAATGTTCCAAATGTTTAAAGACCTTTATCCTGCTTGCGTAATCTCTTATGAATCTTACAGAACAATTTTTAATACTCATTTCAATATTTCATTTGGCTACCCAAGAACCGATACCTGCAGTATTTGCGACAAATACTTGGCAAAAATGAAGTGCTTGGAAAAACAAATTAGAGAAAAGTGAGACCGAAGAAAGTAAACAAACTGTATCTGATGAAAAGAGAAAGTTATCTACTTTGCATAAGCTTCACCTATGTAAAGCGAAAGCATTCTACACAAATAAGAAAAAATCGAAAATTATCAGTAGACAAAATGATGATGTAGAAGCAATTTGTATTGATTTTGGCAAAAATTTTCCTTTACCGAAAATCCCAACAAATGATGTGTATTACAAGCGACAGTTGTCCGTGTATCTTTTCAATATACATGTACTCTCTACTGGTCAGAGTGTGTTTTATATATATCCGGAAACAATGGGCAAAAAAGGTAGTGATGGTGTTTCATCTTTACTGAACGATTTTTTTTATAACCATCTTGATGCGAAAGTTCGAAACTTGTGAATTTTTTGTGATTCGTGTGGTGGGCAAAATAAAAATTTTGCTTTTTTCCGTTACTTACATAACGTTCTCCACCACCAAAAAAGACTCGATTCTATTCGAGTAACATTCCCTATATAAGGGGCTATTCTTATATGGAGAACCATAAAAACATGGGTCTAATAAATCAAACAGGTAGAGTAGAAACAATAGAAGAACTATGTGATCTTGTTAGTTCTGCAAGAAAGAAACCTTCACCTTCTACTTTGGTACAGACAGATATGGAAGCCAAAAACGAGTTTCTTCTCCCAGATTCCTCATATCAAGGTAATCTAATTTTATTAATTGCTTAAATTTTTACTATCTCAGTTTTCTGCAATTTAAAGGTTTTATTCCAATATCCGCCGAGAAGTTTGCTAACCTACAATGTTTGAAAAGATTCTGTGGGCAGGAGGCTCAAGATTATTTTTCGAAAATAACCCATTCTTAGCCTCGAACTGGAGTTTTGTTTTGAAGGACTGGTTTCACTTTCTACTTGGATTTTTTTAGATTCAATGGATCACTCTAAAGGATTTATGGCTTTCTGAAACCATTTGAGAACTTGGTACAAATATTTTAGTTTGTTTTTATATTCAAACGGTTTTTTCATCGAAACAGTATGTAGTTACATAAATAATAATAAAATATAATCATATGGTTGTATCATTATTAGAAATATTTCAAGTGAAAAATGAGTTAAGTCGCCTACAAATTGCCAGTTTTTATGTAATTTTAAGACACACATTATTTCAATACAATTTTCCTTTGGGCAATAAATAATTAAGAACTTATTACCAAAAATCAATATATATTTCAGTTTAAATGGATGGTCTAAACATAAAAATCCCTTTAGCGCAAAACTATTAAACTTGACTTAGCTCAATCTTCCCCTGTACCCTTCATTTGAAACATTATTTGTACCGAAAACTGGACACACTTTACGAATCTTAGCAGCCAAGCTTTCAGCATTTTGATAGTTATATTTAATAATAAGGACGCGTTATTGTATCGCGTAGTACTTAATGTTTACTGTCTTCTATCGTCCTGCCATAGTTATTGACCTATCGAATCATGACAGCGAAATTGGCGGAAAATACAAATATACAGTAAAAAAAACTTCGAATATAATAAACTTTGATATAAACATTGAAAGAACAATTTATTAACTATTAATGGATTATATTTACGACAAATAAATTCTGATTTTAGATATTACACATTAGCAAAATCCTCGTAAGTGAATAATAACTTTGAATACATATGACTTGAAATTGTTTATTGCACCCATGCAATCAAATTAGGTTGCATGTAATAGTCTCATTTATTAGGTAAAATATACATTTGTTATATAAAATGAATATTATATTTGAAATAAAACTATTCTTCAATATTTTACATATAGATTATTTATTGATACCTAAAAAACTTTTTAACATTAAATATGTAAATTTATCTTAAATAAATCAGAAGGTGACATGTGTTAAATCCATGCCATAGTAGACTTATCCATATCAATTCAACTTGACGTCTGATTGAAAGGCATGAAGTAAAAAGGACACACTTCTAATTGGGATCTGTACTTTATTATATTAGTTTATCCGAATTATATACGAATAGCGTAATATAATGCGTAATTTTAAATTATGTATTTCAGTACATTTATTTCATTATGCATTAATATAAAACAGATAAAAGTGTGTGTAATGTTTACACAATAAAAATATGAGAAATAAGAATTACTCCAAATATAACTGATATACAAAATCTGATACATACAATTTCTGATACACACAGAAAATGTTAATTAGATATAGATTAATCCCAGGTGTTTATACGACAAGTAATTGAACTAGATTGGATCAGAAAAAAATACGGATGGAGAAACAATATTTATTGTTTTCCAGTCAATTCATTATTTATACAATGTATGTCCGGAACTATCCGGAACATAAAATTTTTCTTATTAAGTTTAAAATAAAGCTTCCGCCAGTTTTTACTTTTTGATTAGAATTGGATCTATGGTATGCTACTACTAAAAATTAAATAATAGGAAAGAAAATTCACAGCACGCATGCAAGACGAATTATCTGATAAGTATTCGCGCAATGGATAATAATCATGATAGGTAAGAGGGACACATATGAAAAAAAAACAAATGAATGTCTAATAGGATTTGAAAATGTAAAATTATATTCTTGCCTCCAAATAAAGATTTATATTTTATTAACTCTGCGTTTGACACTGAAGCAAATATCCATTGTATTTTCCCATAATATATTAAGTTCATGATTCATTAGAAAAGTATACCATCCTTTGAAAGTAGATGAACTTTGAAACACTTGCAAATCTTGGAAGTTGAATGTCATGTAATGATGAATTTTTGTATATTATTATCGCTAAATTATAAATAATTAACCACATTATGGCCTTAGTCCAAATTTCTTGGTAACACCTATTTTGTCATAAAATGCTTATTGGTACTTTATAGTAACAAAATATATATTTTTAATGCACATGACATAAACTTTTTCTTATTAAGGTACGTCAATTTTGAGTGATTTAATTAGACTTATGATTTCAAATCGAAATGTAACGGAAGAGATATGATTGGATGTGTTACAGAATGCTATTGAGCAGCTAATTTTAGAGATGCTAGGAAAAATCCTGATGAATTTGGAAATCTGAAAATAGCTTTTTAACAGGTTGGTGCTTCTTCACACTACTGTGGTGCAATAAGAACCTGTTTCAATTAACAGTACCTACATAACAGGTGGATTGGACACCGAGATACAATCGAGTGGTCTACTCGGTCTTCAGATCTGATGCCTTTAGATTTCTGTTTTTGATACTAATAAAATCTAAGGTATATACTATGCAAGTTTTAAGGGAGACAGTTACTAAAGTAATATAGGCAAATTTCAGCAGAAATACTTGGTGTTTCTGCGGAACGTGTGAGAGAAGATGAAATTCTTTAAAAATATTATTCGTGCACTGTTTAAGCCATAGAGAGAGGAGTGGGTTCTTAGAAGACCTAGACCCAAAATTAGTAACAGTGAGGGCATCAGTATAGCCTTAATTTACATAATAGTCTAGGTATCTAACCCCTAAATAAGGCTACAGACTCCACATACAATTTGTATAATGGATCTTTGCGCGTGTATCAATTTAGTGATGACGCACGGATCACATGCTACACCACTCGCAATTGTTATCTACTAATATGCCATAATTACCAGTACATATGTTTAGCGACATATGTTTCAATCAATTACGTACGGCATAGACAGTTAATAATTTACCGAACAAAATGCAATTATAAAGTCACGTCTTACAATTAGCTTTATTGTAAATTTGATTCATTGGCGTCTCAATATTTCTGTAAAATTTATTTCATTTTTGTTTCATTTGTTATCATAGGTTGATGGATTTGCATTGTACTAACTGTTATCCTAAAATGTGTTTTCGACACGACCCTGTTCAAAAATGTCAGTTGATTGATTCATATGACTGTTACCTGTGACGCACACGCATATCATTATTATGCAAACCATACGTCAATATGGATTTATAATATTATTTCAATATAACTGAACATATAAAAACATTAGACTAAACTGTACAATAACGAGTAAACAGTAACAGAAAAATATCACTGAGCGCAATTCTACCTTTAAATTACATTTGATGTAAATTCAACTAGTTAAATATTTAATGTCTCATAGACAAGCATTGACAATAGAAATACCTATAATACTGTAGAATTGTACAGAAAATAATATTTTTATTGATTAGTAACTGAGCTTATATTATTATCACAAAAATATAAAAAGAGTTAAATATGAGTGTAATTCTTTTATATGGCAGTGTAATGTAGCATGTCCCAGAAGGTATTCATCTTCCAAATTATGTAACAATATACATGATATACCATAAGAAATAACAATCTTGGTTTATTTAAACAGACCTGTATAAATAAGTAAAAATAATTATTTCATGGAAAATGAACTTGGAAAAAGTGACGTCAGATAGCACTTTAAAATTTTCGGTAATACAAAAAATCTATAGTATAGTAGGAGCCATTATTAATTGGCAGGCGTAATGGCCTTGATGGGTTTTTCCGCCAAGTCGAACGAGATTACCGCTCTTTACTCGCCCATCGTGTAGACCGGGACCGTCGTACGAGGGTAGACCGAACTTTGCTTTCGCTTTCGCGGTCTCTACGCGAGAGACAAGTGCCGCCCGCAAACAAGACCCGCACGACTGGCAGCGGTTCGCTCCCCTCGACCTCCTTTGGTCCTGATGTCTTTAAGTCCCGCTGGCAGGGACTTATTCTCGGCTTTTTCTTAATCTTTGGTCGACTTGTTTTCCCGCATCGCTTCGCCAGCGTCAGCCCCCCGGGGGTGTCTTGTCGTGGGCGCCGCGACCAGTCCGACGCCCGGGAATTGGGTCATGTCAGGCGATCTTCCACAACAATGCGGATGAACCGCATCGCTTGGATCGCCGTCAGGAGGGTGAGTCTTGTTACTCGGGAGGAGTCCTTCTCTATTAGAAAAGGGTGCCAGGATTTTGAGTTAGGTATGTGCGAGAGGGAAGTCGTGTATCTTTCCTGTAACAAAAATGGTTAAACGGCCGTAGGGCCCCCTGACATAAAAAATGGTTAGTGGAGCAATAGGGTTCAGCTGTAATAAAAAGTTATGTTTGACCTGTAAAGAGAGTCTATGAGTTTATACTACCTGGATCTTGGGTCTCTTGTGTCTTCCTGATGTTTCTGAGTCGTAGTCCGAAGCTGCTCGGATGAAGAGGTTGTCATGGGCACCTGCTTGATCGTAGAGTTTCCGAGCCCTAGTTCGGATTTTCTCCGTCACAGTGGTGAAGTCTAGGTCTTGCCGGTTGTTTCTCACGTACCACGGGGCGTCCACGACACGGAGGAGGGCGACGTTTTTGACGGCCTGAATCCACTTCATATGTGTCTGAGCAGCGTAGCCCCAAACTGTCGATGCGTACGTCAGTTTGGGCTGAAGGACTTGCCGGATGAGGAGCAGCTTGTTCCTGAAGTTCAGCTGGCTGTTGTTTCCCGTCATCGTTCAGAGTCTAGCTGCGGTAGCTTTGGCGCGTCCCGTCACTTGGTGGATGTGGTCTCCATGTCAACGACTTGTTTATGACAACTCCAAGGTACTTGGTCTTGTCCCGTCATTGGATGTCCTCGCCGTTGAAGCTCACATGTCCTTCCGGGTAGTAGGACATGGTATTGACGAAGTGCAAGATGGTAATAGATATTAGATAATGTAAAGGCGCCCTTACAGCACATGTGTAAATATGACCTTACAGAGTTGTTAAGTTGTTGGTAAATTGTAAACTCTGCTGGAGAAAAATCCAGGCTTTGTGCATCTATGACACTTTGAACTGTGTAATTATTTCCTTTGCATAAAATAAAAAGCTGTATACATAATACACGTTATAAGTGTAAATTCCTTTAACTAAATATTTGTATTTGCGGATATATTAATAACAAAAATTTCTCTTGCTTGGTGTAATCTTCTTAGTAAATTAATAACAGTATTCTAATGTTGTTAATAATTTATTTTCAAATGTATGCATCGTCTCTAGTCTATTGCATACTTAATTAATAGTAATATGCATTTATGGAAAAATATGTAAATTATTATAAAATGTTTTCCACTTTAGAATGTTGACCAGATTAAAGAATATAACGGTAATCCATCGCCATCTTTCTCAATACAAGGAAAGAGTGGTGGCGTATGAGTATAGTTATGGCTGGTTTACCGATTGTCGGAAACAATAAAAATTGTAACAGATTCAAATTTACATTATATGCAGTAACTCTGGCAAGATCCCCTACTATTCCTAGTATTTTATAATTTAAGTAGAACAACTAAATTAATGATTATACTATCGACATACTGTCACAGTCAGTCAATAAAATGTTTTATTTTATAAATTAAATTAATAGAGCTTCTCCGGTCTCTTAGATCAGCAAACATTTCAATTACGTTTTCATTAAAGTTAACGTCACTTTTAATTAAATTGTTTTCAATGGGCTGCGTGTAAAACGCTGATCGCTTTTGTTTTGGCCAATCGAAATTTATTTCTTTAAAATATATTTCCGTATATGTCATTGAAATTGGACTGTAATTATTACCTCTAATTCTTTAATGGTTGTCCGAAGCGGTTGCTCCAAGTTATCATAATCAAATACGTTATAGCGACTAGTTTGTTAAAAATCTGATCTCATAAACTATGGACAATTCAGTTTCACTGTATGTGTGGATAAATCATTCCTGAACTTCTATGACACACTAATTAAACAACTTCGTATGTAACACAGATAACTTTAATCTTAAAATCATGGTGTCACCTTAAAATAATTAATAAATAATAGGTACTTAATATGTCATTAAGTATGGAATATAACGTCGTTCAAATATCTGCTGCAGCGTTGATTAGTGGCGGGCATTCGGGAGGTCCAATTTTCGATGACTTTGTCGCATAAATCTGGCTGAATTTGCTAAATGCAAATAAAGTGGCTGAATTGTGTTCGTTATATTGACTTTGAGGACATCAATTGTTTGCGATTTATTCACATAGATCTGCGATTTAAGATAGCCCCGAAAGAAGAAGTCTAAAGACGTTAAATCACATGATCTCGGTGGCCAGTTCACGTCACCACTGCGTGAGATAACCATGCCCTGAAATCGTTCGTGCAGAATGTCCTTCGTGGCATGCGCTGTGTGGCACGTAGCGCCGTCCTGTTGGAACCACATGTCGTCGATATCCATATCATCCAGTTTAATCCACAGGAAGTTACTTATCATCGATCTGTAGCGCTCACCGTTGACAGCTATGGCAATGGCAATGGCAATGCCAGTTTCGTTTTGGAAAAAACAATTTAATCCCAAACAAATATTTATGATGCTATTCTAAATTGTAAATACATATTATTTTTACATAAAATCTAATATACAGCTTGTCAAGAATAGAAAAAAGCGTGAGATTGTCTGTGTATGCGTAGAAGAAAAAGTAAGGCGGCATTCGGAGGGAAAAGGATGCACTTGACGCGCGGATAAATTAAATTCTGTGTCAATATATATTCAACGCTATTCACTCTGCAGAGGTTTCAATGTGACTGACTAAAGACCAGGATTATTTAGTTCGACATAGTAGTTTTGAAACTTATTCCTATTCTTGACAAGCTATACTATTCATTTCATGACTATTCACCAAATAAAGAACTCTTATTTTGCCGATAAACGGTACCTGAGCCTAGCCATAAACACAATCCACGGTATGTTTTGAGATTTTTTATTTGGCAAATAGCAATGAAATAAACTATACGTACTGTATTATGTATGTTCTTTATTTAGATATTTTCATGTTTTTTTATGTAATAGTTTGTAAAATATATAAGTAATTACTGTAAGTGGTAAAATATGTTTTTCCCTCTAATACCTCTAGTATTTTGTAATGTTTAATAACTTATGAATATTATTTATTTTTATTACTGATTATTATTATGTCACGTTTTTGCATAGTTTTCTATCAATAAGTGGTGTAAGACTTTACATTATTCTTGTCCTTGTATCTTCATGAATTTTTGCACTTATTTTATGTTATTTCCATTTTTAAACTATTTTAAAGTATATGTTCCTATTTTAAATAAATTTTCTATTCTATTCTAATTTTATCTAATTATGAATAAAATATATATTTTTATTCGTAATTAGATAAAATGAAAATTGTATAAAAACATACGGTTAAAATAGAATAATTTAATAGAGTACAATTATAAATGAGCCAGTCGACGCTAATGCGTTATGTATTTCACTTAAAGCTTGAGAGCGTCTGACGAACAAACTACGTGTATCACAAAAACCAAAATGATTCGAAACGGCAAAAACCCAAGAGTATTAGTATTATAACGAACGCAATGCGACGTTATGGCTCTTTATAACTTCCTGAAGTTCTTCTTTTTCTTAGGTAGCAATTACCTTTGAATAGCGGCTTAGATTCCATTTTCTATTATGTATTAACTTAAGTGTAAACATAAAGAAACCAAGTGTTATAAAATAACAATTTTTATATAAATATGTAGATATACTTACCTAAAATATTGGGTTTATATCCGTGAAATTAAACGGTCTAGTTAATTTTATATAACCTCTATAATAAACGTATTTTTATGACGAGATATAGAATATAGAAGTGTTAATATAGGATATAGAAGTATTAAGAGGACGGCGGGGATTATTAATGGTCACTGTTTGAACTAAAATACCCAATATATACTTCTATACCCAATATATATATATATATATATATATATATATATATATATATATATATATATATATATATATATATATATATATATGTATTTCTTCTAATAACTACTAAGTATCATGATATCACTTTTCAGTTCTATGAAATTAATTGCATAAAACAATGTAAATGTCAAAACTGATGATAAAGTTAAAGTCATGTAGAATATAAGCATACGAAGAGCACTACTTATATTTTGAGTCTAATAATAAAAATACATTAATATGTCATTGAAAATTACTTTATAGTTTTTCGAAATATTCTCCTTCATGATTTATACACTTTTGCATGCGTTCAAACTACTTGTCAAAGTATTTTCTCCATTCCGCTTGAGATATCTCCAATAGATGGTCCTTGAACGCATCAACGGCTTCTTTTGCCGACGAAAATCCTTGTCCACACAATTTTATTTTTGACGGGAATAAAAAAAAGCCATTGGATGCCAAATCAACACTGTACGGCGGATGACCCTTTAATTCGACTTTTTGGGTATTCAAACACTCGGTTATTAGATGAGATGTGTGGGAGCTCGCATTGTCATGATGAAGAATGATCTGACGGCGCTTCTTTATTTTCCTTATTTCACCGAAGACTTTCGGAAATCAAATGGTTGTGTACCATTCAGAATTGACTATTTTACTTTACTCTAGAGGCACTATTGCCACATGACCAGTTTTTCCAAAAAAAACAGGCGACCATTTGTTTCGAAGTGCTTCGAGCGCGAACAACTTTTGTTGGATTTGGTTTATCTTGAAACACCCATACAGTCGACTGCCGTTTACTTTCCGGCTCATACGCATAGATCCATGATTCGTCACCTGTTACAATGTTATATATGTCTTTTGAAGCATCGACATTGTATTTCTTGAGCATTTGTTCGCACCAATCGGCACGAGCATCTTTTAGAGATTTTTTCAAATTACGTGGGATCCAACGAGAACAAACCTTTTTTACAGCTATTATTATTATTATTATTATATAGGTTTGGGCCTCATCAACCACTGATCGCATGGGTAATCTCGTGGCGATCCCCTCTTATCCGTGTCATTATCCAAAAATGCTATCCCATAAAAGGAGCAATCTATGCAATCTGTTCAATTTAATGAATTCTTGGGCCCATTTCTCAATCTCTGAGTATTCGTTGAAGAGTTTGGTTATTCGACAACCCGTTACTCCTCTCCATATTTTATTGTGCTGGTCTCTTGCCCAGCCATTGATGCGGTCTCTGATCAGATTCCGACTTATTCCCACTGCAGGTTGTGGTCCATAGAGGTTTTTCCTGGTCCCTAGTCTGGCAAGGTCATCAGCAATTAGATTTCCCTTAATGCCATTATGCTCAGGTATCCATAAGAGTTCCACCGGTCCCTTCCCTGCCAAGTGGTTCAATGTTTCATAGCAATTATGGACCAGCTTCGACTTTGTCGTTGCTGAATTCAGGGCTGTCAATGCCGCCCTGCTATCCGAGCAGATACATACCTTCTCCTGGGTCCGAAGTTGGTCGGCCCCCAGAACACCGCATGCAATTCCAACTAGCTCGACCTGGAGTGCAGTAGTGTATTTGCCCAAGGAGAAGGTTTTACCTATCCCGTCGCGTCGCTTATACACCCCCGTATCCGCTCTGTTCCCACTCTTGGCTCCATCCGTGTACCAGATATCTCCATTGAGCGGTAATCCAGCTCGACCCTCCGTCCAGTCGGTCTTACTGGTTTTTTACAGCTAAATAATCATGCAATATTTTATATATGCTAGTCGAACTAATGCCTAAGATTACCTGAATCTCACTGTATGTCACATGATAATGATCTTGCATTATCGGATTTTGCACAGCATTAATGTTTTCTGGCACAACAACTGATTTTGGACGACCTTCACGACTTTCATCGGTGAGCGAATGGCGGTCACAATTATAGCGTTTCATAGTGATAAAGGATGGATCTTTATCACCAAAAGTGGAAGTAAGTTGATCGAGCACTCTTGTCTTGATAATCGATTTTCAACTTGATATACAATTTTCAAATCACTTAAACAACACAAATCGTGCTTAAGTGATAATATGTTCTGAAGAAGGTTATGATTAAAAGTGTTAAACTTTCCATTGGAATCGTCAGATCGCGTCGGACAACACTAGTGTTGTCTAGACTCAAAATATAAGTAGTGCCCCTCGTATGAGGAGAAAAACAATTAAAACTACAAAATATTTCAAATTAGCCTACTGTTATTGAATAACATAATCTAAATGAAAATTAAACAACATTTATGAATAAATCTGTCCACTTGAATGACAGTGACGACATTGTATATAAGCAACTACGTATAAGTTATAATCATTTATTTATATATCAACTACAACGAGAGAACAACAGATGGCCACAAATACGACTACAAAGTTAAATTCTTACACTTTTTCCTATTCTTGATAAGCTGCAATGCCACTAATGCAACATTCACGGTAGGCAGCTTTAATTGTGAGAAAAATAGAATAATATTGAACGTTTAAAAAACATCACTTTTAATAAATATTTCTCTAGTGATAAATATTTATAGTTGCTGTTCATTACATAAGTAGTTACGTTTCATTTCAGTTTTTATTCTGCGTTTTTCATAATTTTAAATCAAAATAAGATTTCTAACCAATACAAAAATTCAATTTTATTTATTTCCTTTTGATTGTCCCTTCTATATTTCCGCCCACTACGTAACTTGAAGCTTTATGGAGGCTGCCAAATTAAAGGACAATCGAACATTAATTATGAACCTCCATTTACTTGTTTCTTAAAATAGAAAGAAAACAAAGCTTTCCACCTACTTCTTACCGTAAAAGTAATTAATTATTATATTATGTTTGCAGTATCTGATTTTTCGTATTCAGTTTGACATATAGTTGCTTTAAGCCATATGAAATATTTTATTTGTGGAATAATTTGATCAGAATAATAAGAAAGTTCCTGTAAACAATTCGCAGTTGCAGTTTCAATTTATTTGCACTTTTTGACTTAATATTTGGTTGAGTTCGTTTGTGGATAGAACATGTCATTTCCATCATCAGTTTTCACCTAATATTTAAAGTCGATTATTAAATGATAAAATGACTCATTAGTTAGGCATTATTAACTAATTCTTTAGTGAATTTTCTGAAATCCACTGAATTTCTTAAAATTGTTAATTTTTCAGTGAATCGACGAAAAGAAAAGTATTTCTTTACTAGGCGTCTTTGTAATTATGATGCCTAGTAATGAAATTTACTTTTATTTAATATTTGTTTAACAAAAAAACATACTTTTCATTAAACAAGGAAAAAAAACTATTTTTATTTTCATTTAACATACAAAAACCAGGATTATATGTGCTTAAGTTAAAATAAAAATAAATAAGCTAGTGCGACAAGGTCAGAACATCGACGGTGCGACGCCGTTAACCCCTTTCTTTTTTAGTGTCAAAGCGTCGTCTATGAAATATCCGTATAATCTAATTGTAAATATAATAAAACAATAAAGAAATTTTTAAAGTAAAAGTGAGTAAGGGTTATATGTGGGACAGGATATTTGATAAATGACCACCTCGGGTTCTATAGCCAATCGATATAATTTTGAGAGTGTTCCTTCTGTCTTTCATTCAGTTCATGTGGAACCCACTTTCCCATTTTATGGATCTTTCCCATTACTTTCAAATGTATGGAGACGGCTTCTCGTATCACATTTAATTGATCCGCGAGTTCTCGTTGCGTTTGAGTGTCACTCTCATCCAACAACGCTTGCAATTCGCTATCTTCAAGCTTTTTCGGTGGTCTACCGCGTTCTTCGTTTCTCGCATTAAAATTGCCACTTTTGAATTATTTAAACCACTCAAAGCAGTGTGATTTACCAAGAGTATGCTCATCGTAGGCCTCGCCAAGCATTCGATACAATTCTGGAGCATTTTTTTTCAAATAGCAACAGAAAATCAATGCTGTCCGCAAATTGTAGTCTCCAGGCACAAAATTCGACATGATCAACGCTATTAAAAACGATATTGTTGTATGAAACTTGTATTGTTGTGAGACAAAAACCTTTATCAGATGTCAAAACAAGAGAATGACGCCTGTGGCGCGGTATGACGGTAACTACATTAGCAGCTAGGCCATCTATGGGCAAATTCCGGTTTCATATTTACATACCTGGTAAACATTATCTGTGTCCACTTCATTACATGTACACCACAACTTACTTACACGTATATCACTTACATTGACTGTAACTATAGCACTTTTATGGTTTTAAAATATAACTTATTAAATTATAGGTTTTCTTTGGTAAGCTATTAAAATAGAGGCCTAAAAACTGTGACATCTTGTCTATAAAGACTGTTTTGACAATTAATCTAATTATCCCATATACGTTTTGTTTGTTAACAAGGTCACTAAGAAGAAAATGGAAATCACTCAGGATAACTTTCCCGAAAAAGTTGCTTTCTAACACATATTCAACAAATGTAAGTCGTTATAAATGATCTGCTAGTTTTAGTTCCTGCGTCAGCTCCACTTTATAAATATGTAGGTCAAAGTGCGACTTAGACTGGTCTTTGAATACAAGTGAATAGAGGATATACTCTTCCGAGTTACACATCAATTTTCATATATAAACTATCATTCATATTATAGTTGCGCTGATCATTGGTGCCAACTATTCACACCAGCGTCAATAATAAACTGATGCATACGTAAAAGACTATTTTTATACGCGTTCATGTGTGAATGCAATAACCTTCTAGAATGTCTTGAAATATACGAGGAATTTTCTAAACAAAATTTTCAAAGAAATCACCAATACAAAGAGAAATAGGAAATCGTCTCTTACTACTCATATTATCAGTTATATATTTACTAATATTTCCGTCGAACAGTTGAGTTCTGAAAAATGCTGTACGTGTGTTTCATGAATACGTAAAAATTTTTGTACCAAATTATGTACAACAAATATAACTCTTCATACCTTATTAAAACTACGGTTCGCAGAAATACATAATTGTAATTACATTCCAAGAGATTTCGAATAAAATTATGAAGATCTGAACATTCGAGAGAATGTTGAAAAATTGTTTATTATGTAATATTATACCTATCATTAGAATGGCTTATGCTTCAGCATCTTCTGTCTGGCATTAATATACTTATTAATATTAATGCCATAATGTTGTTTTTACTAGGTTAGTTAATGTCAGTTATTAGTTATGTGCAGCGAAATTTAAAAAATTTAAAAGCAAATAATGCAATGACCTTTGTATTTTCTATAGATGAGTAGCAATTTAGTAATATATTGATAGCTTCATACTATAAAGAAGCTTTTATTCTGAATTTCGATTATCTGTAACTCATTATCCGTTTTCAGATCCTCCCTGGGCTTGTATTGTAGTCGCAAATCTCTGTAACTATGCCTAATAATATCCTTTAAATTTAGACTGGCAATTAACTACGAATAGAACTGCAACTACATATATTTGATATTATTTAAAAGTATTCGGATAAAATTTAAAGAAAATAGCATATAGATAAAAATTCTGGGGTTTATATAAAATCTCGGAAACTAATAGGTCTAATGTGTAAATTACATAGATATTATGAAAGTACTAACAAGATGAATTAAGTCTTCTTAAAATTATTATTAAAAATTTATTGTCATGTTTTTTACGTTTTTATTCATAGTTAAGACAAAATATTGTGTTGCAGTATGCCACACATATGTATCTATCTTAAATGTGGAGAAATTTTTTATAAGTTGCTCCAATTTCATAGTCGCATATACACTTAGAATAATTCGATTTTGTTCTGAAATTCAGAATTAGTTTTGTTAGAGACCAGTTGTTGGCAGTTTTCTAGAACGACATTTGTTTTGAGATTGAAAAACTGGTTTAATGTTTTTTCGTGTTCATTTTAACCAAACTGTAGAGATCATTTGCAAATATCTCCCAAACCATCAACTTTATCAACAAAAATATTCTAGAGTAAATTTGCTACAAAAAAGTTCTTTACCGTTTGTCTATAAAGTGAACCGTTACGATGCTACGACCATTCAAAGTGGAGCCCTTTTTGATTCTTGCGGAAAAGTTATCAAAATCATATGCCATATCAAAGTTTCTACATGTTATAAAAACTTGTCAGCATTCCAGGTGTTTTTAATGCAGGTATCAATAAAAAAAATGGTCAGTAAGTACATTCAGTTCACATTCAGTACTTTTATGTAGCAAATTTACTCTAGATTATTTTTATAACAGGTATTTTGTTGATAAAGTTGATGGTTTGGGAGATATTTGCAAAAAACCGAAAAATGGTACCTTCTTAGATACGCCGACTTCGCTCGAGGGGGAAAACTTGGGAGAGTAATATCTGGGTCCAAATAAAGCGATTAAAGTAATTTCCAGCTTTCCACTAATTATTTCCTTATTGAACTACCTGTCACCTGGCGTATGCCGCAAAATGACGAAAGATTACAAACTTGTAATAGACAGTTTCTATCGGTATTTATGCATCAATAGAGTCATTCTGCTTATAAAACCGTATGCATGATCGGTATTTACGCGGTTATTAAGATGTCTAGATGAGGAGCGTGGTACTACTTCCACCCTCTATTGTTCCTTATTTCTTGTAATCCTGTGAAACATGGTTATTATGTGTGTTTCAATTGATCTTCAATAAATTACATGGCAGAATATGATATTGCTTGTAGAACGACTTTAAAACAGAGAAATTATAACATTATTGAAATTTTGTTTGAGACGTTAATCATTACAAACTAATGACAAAAGTTAAATTAATTATGAAGAACATATTTTTCGAGGCATAGAGAATATAGTGAGTAATTGACAATGTTGAGGTCTTTAATATAATAGTTTCCCCTTTGTTATTGAGATTTTGTCTGTGATATTTATGATAAAGGAAAACATCTCCTAATAACTGACGCTTTGTCAATGAAAACGTAATGTCACTGTCTGAAAGGTATAGTAAAATTTGTCATCAATTTTATACCAAACAGAGTGCATACAGGAATACCCCAGTTTAGTGGAAAATGAACACCACGTACCCGTGGTAGAATTTCATCACCCGTTATATTAATTCCGTATCAGAATTGGAGTAAAATTAACATATCTGGTCTAAATTTCTTTACCTTTTGGTGTAAACTTTAATTCAGTTGTATTTAATTTAATTTTTCACTGTACATTGTCTAATAAAGAAAAATAAAACTCATTCGAAATGGAATACACCTTATTGTATATTTTTTAATGATAATTTCTTTATTCTACTAATCAACTTCGGCAGTGAGTGTGTGTGTTTGGTGATGGATGTTTAAAAAATATTTATTTAAACAGTACTTTCGTAAAGTAATGAATAAATTTGTTAAAAATTCAATTCAACAACTTTTGTAATAACCCTCAGACCCGTTAAATTTTATTCTTAATTGCACATTTTTTAAAATACAGTGAATACATACAGAATAATTCGTGTAGAAATCACGACGTCATCGAAATTTTAATGACATTAAAGTGTCAATACAATAGTTTATTACGCAATGTTGCTGAGCACATTTCTTAAATACACTTCGGTAATATAATTACATTATGGTGAAGTATAGGTTAATAAAAAAAACATAAGAAATTTTTTTAGTGATTTTGCAATTTTAAAATACTAAATTTAATGGAAATAATTATTTAACCCTTTATAGGGCAAAACTATTTTACGCAGGTTTTAAAAAATACAATTATATTTTAAGGTTCATAGTACCTAAATGAACATTTTTTCTCAGTAAGAAAAATTTTAGAGAATTGACGTTTTGGGTGGGGGTGGTGGTTGATATTTTAATCAGTGAACGTTATGGGCGGAATACTTTACATTATCTTTTTAATCAAAATTTCAACCACTTGTTTAAAAAGGCAAAATCGAAATAAGTGAAATTTACTGAAAATTTATTACGGAAAAGTATTATTATATTCTATTTCTCATGCAACAGTCAAGGCAGAGGGCGACTTCACATCTGCGACAAACTATTTAGCTTCGTTCTGTTTTCTTCGCTGTATTGTAATAAAAACAGCGACGAGAGATTCCTTTTACGGGTAAATGATTTCCAAGATTATGCGCCCTCACTGCATTTTCTATAGAAATACCCCTTCCCCCTAGTTCTTTTAGTTTTCCATCTAGAGAAACTACCGAACCCCTTCGTTTTCGGCTATTATAATCTGGAATTAGTTCGTCAGCAAGAATTGTCCTAAATTTGAGGTGAGATATGGGTTTCTCCTTCAGTCGCTATCACCACCGAAGTTGGAGTTCTCAGCTTGTTCATCGCTCAGATTTTCACAACATATATGCTCGACGCCAAGGTCTTCATGATACATGAAGACCAACCGAAATAGTATTATCAGAATCTTTTGTGAGTGTCATGAATCACTGTTCAATGTTTCGTGTTCAATTTCCAATGTCATCGATTGAGTGGCTAGGCAAACGACTAGAAGATTTAAAAATAATGATTCGTCACGAAATACAACGTATACCTCCTAAAGTTATTGACACTGATCAAAAAGATTTTATTACCCGTCTTGGCTATTTCAGGCATCTAACGATGCACAATTTGAATATTTAGTTTAGTTGATTTTTTCAACAATTGCCACTATATTTATTATTTTGAAATTGCTCATTATTTTTAAGTAGCCTATACTCACGCTAATGTAATTATTACCATAGCGTATATAAATAATGTGCTCTTTCACATTTCATAATAAAAAAGTGGAATTGTCAGAATCTACACAAATCTACACAGCACAATATCTACACAAATTGTACCGCATGTATTAAGTGTATTTAGAAAATGTACAATTTAACATAAAATTTAATGGGTTCGAGAGCTTTTCCCAAAAGTTATTTCTTTAATTTTTAACGAATTTATCACTGTATCCTCGCTAATACTGCAGGAAAATTCCTAAATATCATATTTGAAGTACTACGTACTTCAAATATGTAATATCAAACCTTCCAATTAAATATTCTGATCCTATCCTAATGTAAATGTTTTCCCGGGTCCATAAGTAATTAACATGCTTCGTTGATATATACATGCTTTTGGATATTTACTAATAACTCTTCTTATAATTAGGAGATTTAGCCTTACTGAAAATACAAATTTTAAATGTAAGCAGTTTTAATGTAGAGGTAACGGTGTAACAACAAATTCTTTATTAATAATTAGGTATAGTCTTGATAACATTAATATATCGTCAGTAATTCATTAAACAATAAATTATGATTGCACACACAAAATATTACTTTTTTACCAACCCAAGGAAAGAATGTGTTACTGTAATATCGCTGCAGGGAGCGATATTACAGTAACACATTCTTAAATGGCTTAAACATTGTTTAAACTTGGCCATGATTCCATAATGTATGCTGCTTAGGTTAGGTAAATCATTCGAGCATGAGTTCATTATTCAGAAATCATAAACAGCTACATTGCTACTATTAATGAATATCCTTTTAGGAACATACTTTTTCGCTGGAAATACAAATATACTTTACGCATTCACACGCATTTATTTTGAAAGCCGTGAGCATTCCAATCGAGTTTAAAGAGTATTTGTGAACAGATGCACTTTATAGCACAGCACAGATATAGCGAAAATAATTCACAAAGTATCCAGGAATATTGTGCAACATATGCATGCGGACGAACCTCCAGGTAAACATAAAAGGAACATAAAGGCATCACATGAATAAGATAATCTTCCATATCGAAATCCACAGCATTCAAAGAGAGGCATTAACAATGAAAAAGATGAACTTCACCCCTATTTCCTCTACACATCTACTTAATTTTTTCCTTTCCTACATTTGTTAATGCCAACATTGAGATTCGAACTTAGGTCATCAATAGTCAGTCAGTGGCTAGTAATATTTGCCATATAACATACTCTAACCAACTGAGAATGCTGTCTTAAGATTACTGGCATGGCAGGACAATTCAGCTTAAGTAAATCAAAATAATAATAAGTTAAATTGTCTGATATAAAATGTAATCTGGAAATACCTTTTATACTATTTACATAAATTCGACATGAATTTAAGAATTTTAAAACTTACAGTTCATATTGCTCAGTTCTGTTGTAACGGAAGAAAGTGACTAACTCAGAAACAAATAAAAACTGAAACTTAAAACCAATATTTCTCGTGAAAAGCCATACAAAAAGCATATTCACTAATGTTAAAAATAAGCAGATAAATAAAGTTAATAATATATTGTAACAAAAATTAAGTTAATAACTTTTATAATTGTTACACAAAGCAAATATATGGTCATCCTACCTTCTACCCTAATATATAGTTACCAAAACTGTAACTCACATACACCCGATATTTACAAAATAAAAAACTATTCAACTGTTTAACTGAGTATGTAATTCAACAATTATACTCTAAGTACAGAGATAAAGTATTTGTAAAAAACGAAAACAGTTCTTGAAAAATCTCCTACATCTCCTAACAATTTTACAATCATGAAAAAACCAACCTCCTACAGATGAATGATACGTAAAATGCTACAAATTGAAAGACCAAAACAAATCAATTAACAAGCTATAACATAGAGAGTTCAATTGAAACATATTTTAGTCTAAATAAACTAATTATAGGATGATAGTATGTTCTTTACATCTACCAAAACATAAATAAACAGTTTTAAAACCTTAAAACGGACTTTTCTGCACGTAAAACATCTCTATCTCTAAATTAAGTGACCGAGAAAAAATAAACCAACACATAAATACAGAATATGTGTTTTATGCGACAGTTTTACTTTTTTCAAATAGTTCACCCTCCTGCTTTCTCATGACCCATGAACAAGGTAGGGTGTGTCCTATCTACCTCAAAATCAATAGATGTCGTCTGGTAGACGTCCCTAATCAGAATGAGTCGAAACTCGATCGATCCGACACGATTTATTTGAGTGATCGTGCTAGTAAACAAATTTCTCAAATAGTCCACCATTGTGTTTTCTCATGACTCATGTACATGGTAGAGTGTTTTCTATCCACTTCAAAATCAATAGGTGTCGTCTGAAAGATGTCCCCGATCCGAATCAGTCAAATCCCGATCGATTCGACTTAGTTGAGTTCCGTGTTAACAAAAAGAAATTTCTCAAATGGTCCACCGTCGTTCTTTCTCATGACCCATGGACAGGGTGGGGTGTGTTCTATCCACCTCAAAATCAATAGGTCTCGTCTGGGAGACGTTCCCGATCAGAATCAGTCAAAACCCGATCGATCCGACACGGTTTAGTTAAGTTTTATCGTATTAACAAAACAAATTTTTCAAATAGTCCACCATCGTGCTTTCTCATATCCCATGGACAGGGTGGGGTGTGTCCTATCCACCTCAAAATCAATAGATGTCGTCTGGGAGACGTCCCCGATCAGAATTAGTCAAAATCCGATAAGTCCCACACGATTTAGTTGAGCTATCGTGCTACAAAAAAAATTTCTCAAATAGACCCAAGAGAGGGGGTGACGTGTGCTATTCACCTCAAAATCAATAGGTGTCGTCTGGGAGACGTCTCCGATTATAATCAGTTAAAACCCGATCGATCCAACACGATTTAGTTGAGTTATCATGCTAACAAGAATAAAAACCGACGACAACGATGATACATACACACAGCAAACGATTTTTAAAAACCATTTTTTTTTGTTTTTAGGCCGAAAAACGAAAAATAAACCCAAAAAATAACTTTGTTTTTTCACATTTTCTTTACACGATTACATTACTTTTCCGCTTATAGTGGAGTGCGGAAAAGTAATAAAAATATTTAAAATCTTTTCATTCTAAAATTACCCCACTTATTGCTCACAAAACTTCACACAAACTGTAGTAACATAAACAAACCACCTCACTAAATCAGAAAAGCAAACAACACACCAAAGCAGACAAAATCGCAACTTAGTTACGCTTTACACAGCACAAATAGAAATAAAATGATTAAGTACGTTCATGTAACAAATATACAAAAATAAACAGTCATAAAAATGGTTCAAAAAAATAATCTATTGTAGGATTTCTGACGAAGCTATTCAAATCCAAGTCTAAGACTAAACGTGTTTTATTTCATTTTAAATCCGTTGCTTTTATGGCTAGGCTCAGGTAGACTGTTCCGTTTATCGGCAAAATAAGAGAGTTTTTTATTTGGCAAATAGCGATGAAATGAATAGTACTCATGATCAAGAAAACAAAACACACATATGGACATGCTCATTAGAATTTTGCTGATTGTTTTAACGATTCTATTTTTCTGATTGTGCTTACGATTTCCATCTCGCTTATAAGATGCTCTTATAATGCGACTTAATTTCACAATATTATGTATGAGTATACTGTATAATTTACAAATGCAGTTACTATTCATATAGACAATCTTTTGATATAATCTAAAATCGACCAGTATAATATGTATTATACTAATTATTATAATAAATCAGGAAACTGAACATTAACTGAAATGAACATTATAACCAATATTAAATCGTGAACATATAGTTTTTTAATAAACAAATGACCTAGCTATGATGGAAGGTTGTTATTAAAAAATCCCCCTTTCCGAGTATCTCTAACGTGAGTACCACTTCTCCCTTGGACGTCTGCTGTAGCTATTGTGCGATGTCAATTAAGTCCCAAACGTGCTCTAGTGCTCATATGGCTCATAAGGACCTCTTCAATCCATTATAATTGCAAAGTCACAGGGTCGACTTGTAATTATAGGTATCCGATGTGTTTGTATTGTACGACTCCTGTCTAATTGAAAATAATAGCTTCTATATGTCGATATGAGAAGTTCAATTGTTGTCTTAGTGAAAAATTTAGAGCTTTTACGACATTATTCAATAGATTTATTAGCACCTATGTTTACGTGTTATTATTCTTATAATTATTATTCTAGAAATAGAGTAGATCGTTAAGATTAAGATATAGAGTATTTTAAATGTGTTACGTACACACTTACATGTTAAGAAATAAACAGTTTTAAAACCTTAAAACGGACTTTTCCGCACGTAGAACATCTCTATCTCGAAATTGAGTAGCCGAGAAAGAATAAACCAACACATAAATGCAGAATATGTGTTTTATGCGACGGTTTTTCTTTTTTCAAATAGTCCAGAATCGTGCTTTCTCATGACCCATGAACAGGGTGGGGTGTGTCCTATCCACCTCAAAATCAATAGACATCGTCTGGTAGACGTCCCTAAACAGAATCAGTCGAAACCCGATCGATACGACACGATTCAATTGAGTGATCGTGAATCCACCTCAGAATCAATAGGTGTCGTCTGAGAGACGTTCTTGATCAGAATCAGTCAAAACTCGATCGACCCTACACGATTTAGTTGAGTTATCGTATTAACAAAAAAAATTTCTCAAATAGTCCACCATCGTGCTTTCTCATGACCCATGGACAGGGTGGGGTGTGTCCTATCCACCTTAAAATCAATAGGTGTCATCTGGAAGACGTCCCCGATCAGAATTAATCAGAGCCCGCTCGATCCGATACGATTTAATTAAGTTATCGTGCTAATAAAAAAATTTCTCAAATAGACCCATGGACAGGGTGGGGTGTATCCTATCCACCTCAAAATCAATAGGTGTCATCTGAGAGACATCCTCGATCAGAATCAGTCAGAACCGATCCGACACGATTTAGTTGAGTTATCGTGCTAACAAGATTTAATGCCGACTACAACGACGACACACACACAGACAAAATTTTTTTAAAACCATTTGTTTTTGGTTTTAGGCCGAAAAACGAAAAATAAACAAAAAAAAATTCTTTTCCCACTTCTCTTTACACGATTACATTACTTTTCCGCTAGTATAGTTGAGTGCGGAAAAGTAAAAACATGGAAAAGTTTTAGTAATATATACTATAACATTATACACGACTGCCATTTAAATATATATAAATGATATTTCTGGCCATACGGTAAATATATAATATACAGTATGATGCTATATTATTTAAAGACTAAAGTCAAAATGTTGTTCTAACAGAAACTGGATAACTCGACGTATTTTACTAATATATTTTTGTAACTCGCCATTTTCTTGATGATAAGAAATATTTGAATCAAGCAACGAAGAAAATAATATCTAAGTAGTGTATAAAGACTACATATAATGGATTTATCTTACCTTTACTCGATAATATCCATGTTGTACAAAATAAAGGATACCTCTTTAGTTTAAACTTTCAGTTTCCTTTTCATCAACATAGTAAGTGTTCTCTACGGTGTGTTTCTCGATGATTATTCTAAGTCATTCAAATAAGTTTATGTTGATATAATCTTAATTAAAACGGAACTACCGAACATTAATATCAAGAGGAAAAGCATCATTCATTTTCAGTAGTTAATCAATTAATAGGTTAGAATTTTAGATTTGTTAATAAAAATAACCAACCAAATTAACTTTATCAAGTTTTTTCATTATTCGTTATAAAATTTTCCCCTTATTAATTTTTCTATGAATTTTAATAATCACGGTTTTCTAGATACGAGGCAAAGGATTAAGTTGCTGACCTGTGAAGATCACTTTAAGAGGCTATGTTAGGCAATTTTTGATATTTGTGTATGTGTTTGAAGATTCTGCAACATAATAAAGTAAAATATTTCATGTTGGCTTATTATTTGGTTTATTAAAATAAACCCTCTGTCTCCCTATCCATTTGACAAGAAATGACCTGGCATTAACACTAAAATAAGAATGAGATCTCTCACATTGAAAACAATTTCTTTAGTGGGGAACATCATCGTCCTCATTGCTTGAATAAATACTGCTAGAGCCGGAGGAACTAAGTCAGAACGTAGGAATTTAGATACCTAGCAGCAATTACATGTTTTCCAAAGAAGTAGAAAAGATCACTTTCTATTATTTCAGATCATACACTTTCTCTGTTTGGAAGTTGGTTATATAATTCTTGAATTAATTGAGGACTCTCTTGAGACCTTTATGGCTACCTGACCCCTAATAGAGTAAGATACCTCTAGCATCCCAAAGTATTTTTTATTTTTAAATGTAATCTATTTTACAATAATAAGTTTAACACAAACTAACAATTTTAAGTTTACTAACTTTTATACTATATACGGGAAACAGAAAAATCTTAATAAGGGGTAATTTTATGAAATTAATTTTTGTTGAAAAATGCAATTAAGGGGGATGATATTCAAAAATAATATGATAACGTCAACACAAAACCTGAGAAAAATTAAAATTTGTACATCAGTCAATATCTTTTTTTTAAAATAATTTAATTGAATTATAAATATTGTGCGAAACTTTATCACCACACTGTATATTTCTCAAAATGAACAAGATGAAATAGTATAGTGTATTATTAAATTATTATATGGAAACTAAGTCTTTAGCCTTATTTTAGTTGCAATACAATTACATATTGAGATTATATTGAACGTGGTCCTAATATTGTCAGGATCTTAAAATTATCTTGTTCTTTGCATTATTAATAAACAGTTTTAAAACCTTAAAACGAACTTTCCCGCACGTAGAATATTTCTATCTCGAAATTGAGTGCCCGAGAAAAAATAAACCAACACATAAATGCAGAGTATGTGTTTTATGCGACAGTAACTTTTTTCAATTTTTCTCAAATAGTCCACCATCGTGCTTCCTCATGACCCATGGATAGGGTGGGTTGTGTCCTATTCACCTCAAAATAAATAGATGTCGTCTAATAGACGTCCCTAATTAGAATCAATCGAAACTCCGACACGATTTAGTTGAGTTATCGTGTTAACAAGAATAAATGCCGACGACGATACACACACACAAAATGGTTTTAAAACCAATTTTGTTTTTGTTTTTAGGCCGAAAAACGAAAAATGAACCCTAGAAAAAAAATTTTTACACGATTACATTACTTTTCCGCGTATAGTGGAGTGCGGAAAAGAATAAATTACCTACGACGTTGTAAATTTTGTAATCTAAATTATATAAAATTTAGTATGCATATTCAAGCTAAATAATCACACCAAGCGGGATATATATATATATATATATATATATATATATATATATATATATATATATATATATATATATATATATATATATATATATATATATATATAAGAGCACTATTATCAATTTGGTATAAGATAGCCCCCCAAGATCTGGTAAAATTTTCAGTTTGTTTGAATTTTCTCACCAATGGCTAATGAACAGCAAATGACAAAATATTTATTGAATCATTTACCGTATTGAAAAGCAATAAATAAACAGAAAGCACTTAAATGGAATATGCTTTTCATATATGTATGTACATATTAAGAAGATAGAAGTATATATTTAGATATTACATCGCCATAAATATTAAAAATATATAAGAATTTGTAATACTTGCATCAAACGATGAACTAATTAATACGTTCACATTACCCGTACATGCGGTTAAATGTATAAAAGCAAATATTATGTCAAATGGCCCTTACGAACTACAATCTTAGATGCTTATATTTAGTTAAATTACATTATACCCGCAGAGTCATCTCTATACTAATATACGGGGTGTTAAGAAGGTAGTACGGAATACTACAAAAAATGCTATAGGAAGCAATTTAAAGTCGGTAGAGCGAAAGATAATCTCACAATTAAACAAGGTGTCGCCGTTTTCCATATGTTCGAGAGGTTTTAGTTTTTTCAAATGATAGCTATAATTTGTTTTATGATAATGTACAGAACACTAGAAAGGAAATAAAAAAACAGAGAATTACGAATATCTCGAAAACAGTGAACCTACTTCCTTAATACGGTGTATATTTTACTTATATTAGTGAAATATAAAACACCATCCTCTATTACGCATTATATTAGTTTTATATCAACAATGCATATCTTATTTTACAATTACGGTACATTTTTCTTAAATTAAATAAAAATTCAATTTCAAAATAATTAAATTTTATTATTGTCATTCCAAGGATAGTGGTAAAACTGTTATCATGGCAAAATTTCGACAACCCGATATTTCACATTTTCATTGTAATAGAAATTATAAGTAAATCCTCTTAGAGATAGATTATTTTTAACAATATAAATATTTACTAGTACGGCGACATGGATATTATATAAGTTTAAACTTGCCAATCCTAGATATTTGTTTTACTTTTTCTAATAGTTGTTACGAAAAAGAATAATGTATGATGAGTTATTTATTGAGGTAAATAATTCTTGATTTTAATATTTGGACATCATGTATAACACCCCTTGTTTTTTTCTTATGGGGCTATATCAAGAGTAAAGTCTACTCAACGCCTGTCAATATTAGAGATGACTTATTACATCGAGTTAGAACTGCCTTCACCGAACTAGATGAAGGAATGGTATTGAAATCTACGACCGTTGAGATTAATAAACGAGTTTTATTGTGCTTAGAACACAACGGACGGCACATAGAACAGTTATTACACCAATAAGACCCAATTGTTAATATTTAGTTATTATTGTTATTATGTTTTATTGTTTAGGCTAATTTTTGTTTAAAATATGCTTTTCATTCATGATGATTTTTTTTGTTTAATAATTTTTAACATAATTAATATAAATGTTACGTTGTTTTAATTTTCATGGCCCGCTGGTTAGGAGTAAATTAATAAAATGGAAAACTATGGTATCGAATAAAAAATACCTCAATAGCAAGAAAACGTAGCAGATAGGTATGGGGAATCCTAATACAGATTGAAATAAAACTTTTGATGAACGGGTTAGCTGAATCACTCTGTATATTCAGGTATACTAACCTCACTTGTTTAGTTGAGTTACTCCAATTATTGAAACCAATATTTGTGTAGTTCCAACATAGAGAAAAAAATATTAATGCACCGTAAACATGTTCGTCTCTTACAAAATTTATTAACACGTTTCTGTACTGGATGCTAATTTAAATCGATTATGACATCCAAATTTGGTCCAAAGTACAAATACAAATATAGGGTATGGAGTTTTAATAGGCTTTTATCAAATAAAACTAAACTAGTCCAAGCAATTTACATGGACCAATGGAATATTTCTAGTAAAAGTGGAGAAATGCAAAATATGAATTAAGTTCTTAGTGCTTCCAATATTATAATTAAATAATGAAAACTAATGATAGGTCGTTTTATGTCAGTGAAGACATTTGGAGAAATTCTTGCGTTTGTTTGTTGTAATTAAGAGCGATTGGTTATTTGTGACTAAAAATATACAAGAAGTGTTAAGGACAGTGAAAATGGGTATTTATTAGGGTGGTTGTACATTAAAAAATAAAAAATTGGAGAATTTTCACGTTTATATTTCTTATAATAAAAGGTGATGTGCTACTTGTGACTAAAAATATATGAAATGGATTAAGGGCAATAAAAATTGATTAATGTGATAAGACTCTTTTGAATTAATAAGATAACGGAATACTCTTTAGTTTGCGAACAGCACAACGAACTGTATATTTAGTATAGTGAAATTTATTTAGAATAAATAATATAGAGAAGTTGTGAAGGTAATTCTAGACAGAGAGAATTCTAAAAAAAGGTTAATACCTTTTATTTGTTAAATTATAAATTCTTAAATTACTGTTGTTTTAATATTTTGTACGACAACTTACAGAATATTTTACTAAAACTAAAATATAAATTGTAAAGTTGGAATCACAAAATCGTAGAATTTGATAACCCGTAATGTAGTAAACTAGATGACTATTACCTATGCCATGAGATACGTAACAATTCCGTCTAATGGAGCTTGACCCACAGAGAAACGATACGCTAGTATCTAGCCTAGGTTATTCTATTGTTCACTAAGTTCGATATATTAATACCAAATTAATATGATAGGATTGCAGACGCCCTTCCTATCCTAATGGGCGGCTGTTCACGTATTTGCTTACATGAAATTAACATTGAACAAAGGTTATATCCTACGCTTAAAATAGAATAATGATGGTAATCAAGCAGTTGTATACATTTAAAGTGAATTTTTAAAGAACTCCTCTATGGTCTATGAACCAAAATTATAAGTTAACACTTTTCTTTATAATAATAATAACTTATTTAAACGTATAACATTATTATCATGTCAATTTGATAAAAAGGGCGTTCAAAAATAGTTTAGCTTAAGGTAAGTACTTCTGTTAACCTCCAAATATATATATATATATATATATATATATATATATATATATATATATATATATATATATATATATATATATATATATATATATATATATATATAGATAACAGTAAAGTATACATGATTAAAATAATATTTTTGGCAGCTCAACGAAAGCCATTTATGAGTTATTAATTGATATCGTCAAGCGAAAGAGGATTAGAGTTGAGAGGAGTACGATGCATACGATGCACAAAAACAACTACTACTGGTTTCAAAGGTATTGGCGTTTCCATTTAAATACTTACGAAAAAAAACAGACGTCCATCTTATTAGACTATATCTAAGTTGTATGAAAATATGGTTTACATTTTCTTTAATATTCAATGATAATGTAAAAAAAATACCTAATTTATTTACCAATACCTAATCATTTTCAGTATAACGACAATTACAAATTAATTTAAATAAAATCATTATTTATGAGTAAAATTTCTTCAAAATCTCACGAGCTTTTAAATGGATCTCCATTTATTCGAGTATGCATTTTTTTTAAATATTGTCGCCTTGTAGTATTTCAGTTATTACAAAAAAAACGTATGTTGTAAAGTGATAATGTTATTACTGTTAACAATATAATTCAAATATTGCCACATAAGACAGAACGTGCAACAAATAGCCATGCTGAGCAGGAATCTAATGTTTTATAAAAAATTAGATTCTTGCCCAGCATGGCTATTTGCATGTTTTATATAAAAGTGAATGAAATATCATTTAATATACATATACCAGGACAAATGTTATATCCTATGAGGAGAATCAAGGTACGTCAATCTCGAAAAGCGATGTTATCGATTTTCGAAAATAGCCAGCGATTTAAGAGTATTTCAATACCTTTATTTTTACGACTAATTTTTATAGTAGGAAGTAATTAGTAATTATGATTACTAACTGGAATAACAATTATAATATCTAGACCGAAATATATATATACATATATATATATATATTTCGTAGAAATACATATATACTACCCCTGCCTATGTAGAGTTAAAAATATAACAATATACTCGTACAACTTAAAATACCGATAATATATATATTATCTATATAATATATATATATATATATATATATATATATATATATATATATATATATATATATATATATATATATATATATATATATATATATATATATAAAAGTATATCATATAACTTACATTAGCATTTGTGTGGTTACCTTCTTTGTCAGATAACGTAATATCAGAGTCATCTACTTCGAATTTAACCATTAGGGACTCTATACCAACATCGACAAGTTAGTATTTTAGTCTTGCATAGTTTTGTCATACTGCTATTGACATATAGTCTCTTCACAGAGAAGTTTAGTCTGTTTACATACTCCTAAACTCATAACATAATGAACTACAGGCAGCCATAAAAGATTAATGTTATCTTCTCAGAGCTCAGTCGTGATAGCTTCTAGTAATAATATTTTTATGAAATGATAATGTCAACTTAAAAGTCTTGCCTTAGTCAACTGTTAGTTAAAAACAGTGATTCCATCTCTTAAAATACTTGCCTCATGGGCATCCATTGAATATATTGTTGATTCCTCTACAGGGTGGATTTTTAAAATTTGGATCTAATATAATACGGTATGGACCTTGACCTACTATAATTACCGATTTGTCCGAAACTACAAATAATTCGAGACAGAATTATTCTTTGAGCTGTTCTTTTTCATCTCGTTGTAGTAATCTTCAGACGCAGCACTAGTTTTTTCTAATGAAACGCCTTAAATTACCGACCTCTAAACAACTCCTCTATCATATTTTCTTTTGCTCTTAAAAATATTTTACCACAGATTCATAATTTACAAAAGTTTATGTAGCTTTCGCTAAACATAAATGAAACATACATTTACATAACATTATCGAAGTACATTTATGTAACTCCAGCTTTTACTTTCATGTATTTTACTACTGCAACATCATCTGAAATAAAGATAACAAAATTTTAAATGACGGACGAATAGCAGTAACAATCATTTGTAGAAAATTTGCCATACCCACGTGCAGCCCACGTAAATACATTTAAATGAATGTAAAAGAGCCCACATAATAATAATTTTACCAGTAACCAATAACTAAACATAATATGTTCTATTTGAATAGATTTCCCCAAATCATATTTAAATCCCTAATAATATTTGTGCATGGTACCGTCAATACTTAATATGTTGTTAAAAATTCTTGAATTTATATAAAAGGAGGTCAGTCTTTTATTGAATATTCAATGAAAATAGTTCATGTATTTCACAGGTCAGTTGAGAAGGAATATATTCATTTGAATAGTCGTTAATTTATTTTTCAATATAAAATTTATTTCCAATATAATACGCTTTCCAATAATAAACTACCGGGAATAAACTTATATTGCATAGAAACCTATTTTACTCCCGGTCTGACGTAAGATATTACTAAATTAGTATTTCAATACTTCCATACATTTCTTTTTTTAAGTATCCATTTTTACATTGCGGCAGAAATTCATTCATTATGAAGTTTACAAGAATTAACATACATATCTGATTTGATTTCTTACATTCAATTTTATGAATAGGGTAACGATAAAATTTCGCACGATATTCGGAATTTGGTTATTAAATGATTTTATTAACTTTATCCATTATTTTGAGTAACGTACAAATTTTATATTTTGCTTTCAGATTAGAGCGTCTATTCCGCCAAACCGCAACAGGATCGAAATCAGGTAACTATTAATAAACAGAAACTATATCATAATATAATTATGTATATTAATAAGTACTCTAATAAACAGAAAAACTAGAAAAGAAATTTATGAATAAAAATACACACACCGTCAAAAATCTTGGACCCCCCGATGTTTTGCATGAGTAAATATATTTTTTTAAATATTGTATTTGTTATTCAAAGCATGTTTTTTCTAAATGTATTTTTTTGTAATACAAGAATGTTTTGTAAAGATTTAGTCAATTAAAAAAAAAATTAAAAAAAAATTGCAATTTTTAAGTAAATTTATTATGACAAAAATTACAAAACATATGTTTTAACAAAGTAAACTATAGCCTAATAGTCAGTATCGCCCCTTATGATTCTCAGTAACATATTGACATGCTTGTGCACGGAACTAATCAAACGGTTCCTCTATTGCTGCTGCAGCTAACTCTTCCGCATGTTGGGGTGGGTTCATGCATTTGTGAATTGCTCTAGAAATAAAATCCCACATGTTCTCAATGAAATTCGTATCAGGGGAATTAGCTGGCCAATCTAATCGGGTAATATCTCCCTGTTCAAGTACCTCTTGAACCATTCTTGCGTAGTGTCACCTCGCGTTGTCGTCCATAAAGATGAAATTGTCACCTAATTCGTTGCGTAGGGGATAAATAATGGGCCTGATAATATTTTCAATATAAACTTGACTTATCATATTCTAATTTATGGGAATTAACGGCGTACGACGATTGTACATTATCTCTACCCTAAACGTTACTGTCCCACCATTGTAGGGAGCAACCTCACGGGGAAAATTTAGTCTCTCTTAACGACCTGGCTCTCTCCAGACCATTTGCCGATTGTCATCACTCACCAGTCCAACTCTGGCTTCATCTGTGAATAAGGCCCATCGCCACTGCTACAAAACCATTCACTACGTTTCCGTGCCCATTGAAAGCGGGCAGCTCGATGTCGTGGAAGTCAAGTAGGTACCCTTAAAGGCCTTTTTGCACATAAATTTGCACAATGAATTCTTCAAACTGTAGAGGTCGATATAACAAGGCGAAACGTACCTTGAAAGTGAGCCCCGAGGTCTGGAGATGAAGCATTTCGGTGTCTACGGGCATATTGAACCAAAAACTGATCGTTCAGTCAAAAACTGGTCGTTCATTTGACACTCGAGGCCGACCACTACGTGGTCTTTTTTCCACTGTCCCTAATTCTTGATGCCTATGCATGCACTATTTGCACAACAGAATATCTAGGAATGTCTAAGACCTCGGATATCTAATGATTGGAATGTTCAGCATCATGCAAAGCAATAATTCTTGCCTTATTACATGTAGAAACTTCACGTCGTGGCATTATAACGAAATAAAAGTCGCTTTGCTAAGTATGCAATAAAACTAGCGAATATTTAAAAGAAAATATAACTAATCAACAATATTTCATCTAGCAATTTATTCGATCTTGTTTGACAGCTAAATAACTCAACTTTGTTGCTTAGCAATGAAAACAATATAAACATAGTGAAAATCTGTAATATATGGGGGTTCTGAGACTTTTGACGGTGTGTGTACTTACCATGGGTGAGTCGGTTTCGGTTTCTGACTCAAATAGAAACCGGTGCCAATAATGAAAATTTATCGCTAGGTACTTTATAAAGCCTATCATCTGCAATATATGTAGGTAGGTTAAGTGAATCATTTAACAATAGTTTACGCAGTGGAGACGTCCTTTCACTCCTTTTGTACTGTCACCACAGGACAGTACGATAAGTTAACTATATATGTGTTTCAATCGGTTGTATCCAGGACTTTTCGTAAATACATTTACAAAACGTCGCAGTTCTTTCTTAATACTTTACTGGCTGACAGTACAGACTTCACGTATGATGTGGTTGTTTATTTTTTATTTAACATCATCTAATAGCATAAACTACATTATTTTTTTATTTTAGTAATAAGGTGGAATACTTACTATTAATGTAACGAATATCATCTCAAGTGCTTTGAAGTTGCATGAAGTTGTGTTGTACGCTTTCGTTGGGATAATACCTAAAGGTAACACGTTTTAGTTCCACAAAATACTTATCATAATAAGCTACAGCTTCTAACGAAGGACCCCATCTTGTGACAACTAGCCCAGGCGGTAGAGGTATGTCTCGCCGAGCTTGTCTAAATGTTTCCCCGACTAAGCGCTTTTACAAAAATGTTGTTCACATTTCCTATTACCTCGTTAACACGAGAGTAACTGTCTCTTATTGTTTCTGCTATTGGTTAAGTGCATGAACTACACAGATAAAATATACTATATTTGCAAAGTTTTTGTTAACAGACCTACTGCTGTTTGCATGCATGTAGCTGCGTCTGTTAGCATAATACATTCTGTGAATTATATTGATCTGCCCATACACAATGAGAGCACTTAGTCACAAAATCTACAAATGTTTTATGGCTGGACCTGTCTAATATCCTAGAGGTCACTAAATAGCTGCCACTAGCAAAAGAATCATTTCTTAAATTTCTCCAAGTACAGCAATATCCAATAATAAGCGTTTCCTATTTATCGTTTATAATACATATGGTGTGGAACTTAAGATTTTAAAATAGAGTTGCATTGAAAAATGAAAATATTTTACAATTACAGAGGTATTTCATATGAGTGATTTTGAGACATTTTCCTTGAATGGTATCGAATGTATCGTTATAACTATAGATATTGATTTTAAGGGTATCCTCATTAGATTCAAGAATCATATAGCGTTAATATAAAGTAAATGTTTGGACTGGAATGACATGTTATTTTCTACGGTTCTCCATCTGTGACGAAAATTTTATTGCTGTTGGGTATTTACAATTTCTACATTTCGATTTAATTACAGTTTTATTAGTTATTTATTTAAAACAATGGGGATGATGTATATATAATAGTTCTGAACAATTTTACTTTTCCGCACTCCACTATACTAGCGAAAAAGTACGGTAATCGTATAAAGAAAGAACATTTTTTTGGGATTATTTTTCGTTTTTCGACACAAAAACGAAAAAAAAAAAGGTTTTTAAAATATTTTTGCTGTGTGTGTGTGTGTCGTCGTCAGCATTAAAATTTCTTGTTAGCACGATAACTCAACTAAATCGTGTCGGATCGATCGGGTTTTGATTGACTCTGATCGTGGACGTCTCCCAGATGATACCTATTGATTTTGAGGTGGCTAGGATACACCCCACCCTGAAGGTCTATTTGAAGTTTTTTTTGTTAGCACGATAACTTAACTGAAACGTGTCGAATCGATCGGGTTTTGACTAATTCTGATCGGGGACGTCTCCCAGACGACACCTATTGATTTTTAAGTGGATAGGACACCCCACCCTGTCCATGGGCCATGAGAAAGCACGATGGTGGACCATTTGAGACACTTTTTTTTATTAATACGATAACTCAACTAAATCGTGTCGAATCGATCAGGTTTTGACTGTTTCTGATCGGGAACGTCTCCCAGATGATACCTATTGATTTTGAAGTAGATATGACACACTCCACCCTGTTCATGGGTCATGAAAAAGCACGATGGTGGACTATTTGAGAAATTTTATTTATTAATACGATAACTCAACTGAACTGTGTCGAATCGATCGGGTATTGACTGATTCTGATGGGGAACGTCTTCCAGATGAAAAATATTGATTTTGAGGTGGATAGAACACACCCCACCCTGTCCATGGGTCATGAGAAAGCACGACGGTAGACTATTTGAGAATTATTTTTTAACACGATAACTCAACTAAATCATGTCGGATGGATCGGGTTTTGACTGATTCTGTGCGGGGATGTCTCCCAGATGACACCTATTGACATTGAAGTGGATAGAGCACACTCTACTATGTTCATGGGTCATGAGAAAGCACAATGGTGGACTATTTGAGAAATTTTTTTGTTATCACGATCACTCAATTAAATCGTGCCGGATCAATCGGGTTTCGACTGATTATGATTCGGGACGTCTACCAGACGACATCTATTAATTTTGAGGTGGATAGGACACACCCCACTCTGTCCATGGGTAATGAGAAAGCACGATGGTGGACTATTTGAGAAAAATTGAAAAAAGTAAAACTGTCGTATAAAACACATATTCTGTATTTATCTGTTGGTTTATTTTTTCTCGGCCACTCAATTTCGATATAGAGATATTCTACGTGCGGAAAAGTTCGTTTTAAGGATTTAAAACGGTTTATTTACTATGGAAATATATTACTTTCTCGAAGATACATGTGTAACTTCTATTCATATATATTTTACATTTCAAATGAAAGTATTCGAGCACTCTGCAATATGTATATGTGTTGTGTCAATTTCATAAATAAATTTGTTTGGTATAGTGGCTATTTACACTAGACGAAGGAGGGTAAATATATAAATTGTACACATTTTTTAAAAAAGGTATACGTCCTTTAAATTGGTAGTTTTTACTGACTGTATCAAATAAAAATAAAAAAAGGACTGTTTACTTCACATATAACTAATAAAAATATTTGAATTTAATCTGGTAGCAGTTTATTCTTTTAATTCGTATAATTTCGGACATTCAGATTAACAGTATATTAAAATATTGTGTATATTAATAGAATCAAACTGTTGTAACAATTTGAATCTTCTAAAGTATCTTGATAGTTAACCATAAAATATGAAAAATTTCTTAATTGGTTATTTCCATAATAAAACTGATGATTTTCACATAACGATGCCCATGCGATTTAAACATTTTTTTGCCAGTAAATAACACAACATTTCTATTTCAGAGAGGTCTCCTTAATTCCATGTATGACGTAGTAGTAATCGGTCTCTTCTCCACATGCCATTCTTCATCATTATATTATAGGTATCCATAGGTACTTAAATCCATTCGCAAGCGTCCATTTAAAAGCATAACGGTCTTCACAGACCATTAAACAACATTTATTTCGTAAATGTTTTACCTTTGAGCTTAATAATCTGTGACAGAAGAATTAGTGGGAAATATTGAAAGACTAATTTCAGTTTAATTGCTATCAAGAGAAACAAAAATCTATCAGAGATAAATCAGCTGCTTTACTTTGTAGGTAAGATTGTCGGTGTTCCTCTTATCTGCAGGTAACGTTGTGCAATTTCACATATATTCGTTTGGATATCACTAATACGAGGTAGATCAGAAATTATTAAAGATAAAGTTAGAGATACATATAGTAATAATTCACTTTAAAGTGTAATTTCCCATTTTAAGTAAAGGTATGCTATATAATTTTTCATAGTTTAGAAACATATGCTTGTATATTATCCTTGGATTTCTTGTGTATATATAATATTATAAACATTCCATTGTAAACATAAAAGTAATACAATTCTCCGGGTATTACGCTGTGCAAAATTATCTCCAACAATGATAATTCAAATTAGGTCTAGTTGCAAAGGATAATGGTACCTACTAAAACTATAATCCTGCACAAAAATCTACAAGGAGAAGGCCTTTTTGACAAATAGTCATAAAAAGCTGTTACAGTGTTATCTCCGCTGCTGTAGAACCTAGATCTTGACAGCTTTTTGCACTATTTCAACTCTAGTAGCTTCTACATCATTATATATATATAGACAATCTAACAATACTGCTTAGTAGAAAATTCGAAGGAGTGTGACTAAAAAATGAAGAACGTAGAGGGTAGACAGTTCTCGCAATAACAGAAAAATGATGAAGATAACACACTGTACTTGTATATGCCAGAAAGATGAATATGATTCTCTTCACATGTAAACGAATACAGAAAACCATAGATGTCGTTGTACTTCTAAGCACACCACTGACATTTGTGTCAGAAATGAAATATTTTGGACCTCTATCTTGAAACGAGATTAAAACGGTCTTAGACCTGTTATGAGCAGTCCTTCATAACAATAGGAAGTGACACCTTGGGAAATGAAACTCAAAGTTGTTATGTGACTATGTATTGCCATCATGAAGTTAATGATTGGCTGTGGAACCATTTCCTAGTAAATTATTATCAACAAGCAATGATAAAATAGAAACTTAGTCAACTGTAGATGTATTTATTTGAACATAAGCATATTACATTGTATGTGGCGTTATTATTTCACGTTCTGATTTAAAATAAAAATTTATATATTTTGTTTCTTTCGAATGTCTCTATTTATCTTTCTTACTAATTGATCCGCATCGATCCCATTAGTAGCATTTTTGTTAAATACTCTTTATTATTTTACGTAACGCTCCCCTAAACTGTCCCTCTGAAATTATATATATATATATATATATATATATATATATATATATATATATATATATATATATACTTTGTTTTTCATTAGATACATATTTTCTCCAAGCTTTTAGTTAGGTTTCCTCTTTTAGTTAGGAATATTATTTCGTTCAACATTTTAAAGTAGAGAATTACATTTCGGTTTGAAATGACAAGATTGAGTATATATTTATATTCCCGATACTTACTGCTTGTTTTAGATAAATAGTGAGATCTAGATTGATTTAAAGGCGATGACATACATAAAATACACTATAGTTATTAAAACTGTATTCTATTCTATTCAAAGTACAAAAATTGACCCTTTCATCAGTGCCATCAATCTAATTCTTTGATTAAACCGTTTACTTAAAATAGACACGTCAGAAGCTTGTGGCGATCGATGTGTATACGTTTATCGAAAACATAAATCTATGACGTATTCACGTAATTGTGTGGGAAGTTAGTAAAGATACTCCCATTTTCTGTGTATGCTATAATTGATAATGTTTAAGGTTAAAACACAGTTTTCTTTTTCGTAGACTATCAATTTATTTCGAGTCTTATTTTCAAAGTGATTATTACAGTTTTAAAAACAATATATACGTCATTTGGTCGTAAGACAAATTACCAGGAAGAAAGGATAGTTTTATTAGAAGAAACTGTGGAACATTTTCGTCAACGTGTAACTGCCAGTTTAATTAACCTTTATGTAAGTTTACTGCTCAGATATATAAATAGGTACGTATCTAACGTATTCTTAAAAATAAAAAATACAATTAAAAAAAATCACATTCTTATAAAGTCATAGTTGTGCAACAGTTATCCCTTTATTTGAGAAACTATGAAACAGATAAGATATTTTGACGGATGAAATATAATTTTATCTTAGTTGTCATGTCAATTGGCATAACAGACTTACGTGGTCTGCAGAGGATATTGACAATGTAAAAGAAAAGAAATTACATATACTACTACGGGAATCTAATAATTTCTTCAAGAACTTTATGATGACCAAATAATCAACCACAATTTTTATTCAATTTTTATTTGTTTGGAGCAATACAAATTGCTATTTATGTAAACCTTTTACACACATTTGAAAGTTTAAAAATCCAATTTCTGACATTAAAGATTTTGCAGAAAATTAATTACATAGTTTATTAATAATTTAAAGAGATCGGTACACGTCTGTTTATTAAATGAAGACAAATGTTTTAAGCACTTAACGTGAGCGTATTTTGATATCTTTGTCTTTTTGTTGTTAAATATATTGTCAATAAAAATGGCGCATATTATACTTTGTATTGCCATTTTTAAATTTATGTCTCATGAACATAGTACTGGTCTGTTCTCACTTTATTAAATAATAAAATGCAGTTTTTCTGTCTTGTATCAAAAAATTCAATTCCTTAGAAATTACCACACATTTAGTTCACAACTTTATAATACACATTTAAAATATGGTTGATACATAATCCAATGAGGCATATTCCAATTTAAGTTTCTTTAATTTAAGTTTAAGTAAAAGAGTTTTTAATGTAAATGGACATACAATATGTTGTTCATTGTTTAATTCACTTTACTATTCGAGTTTAGACTTACAGGTTAATTTATCTGTCAGTCTAAATCACTGTTGGCAATTGTATGGCTTGACAAGTTAGTAGGCACCAGAGAGTGGCACATTCATTAAATCAGTATTTCTCTATATTAAAATAACGTGTATCATTGAAGAAGGGAACAATTTTATATCTTGTGCGTCGTATTTTGACGTTCGTAATATATTTCGGTAATTTACGAAATATATAAGAAGTATAAATAGTAACTGAACACAATAAAAATGTATATGAAATGATCATATTCTTATGAAAATATTAAATAGCTTAAATGTGTTAACTAATTAGTGACTTTTATATTTAGTATCTAATTTTTCCAAGTAACTGAATATTGGCGACACAGCGATGCCTCAGATCAAAGAAAAAGTTCGTGTATTTTGAAGTGAAGTGGAGTAAATCTAAATTAAGTAAATCTAATTAAGAAATGAGCATAAATGTAACTAATTAATATGACTTAATATTTTATTGGATTTTTGTTAAGATGATTTAACTAATACTAATTTATAAAAGTATCATTATTTGTTAAATTCACACTACCTATTTTAGCTATACAAAAAAAAAACTTTCATTACCCACTATCATAATTATCTATGCTTTTATATAATGTACAAATAACTGTAGGTACCTTTAAAGCTATACAATTTTGATACATTTGAGAAGTACCTTAACAGCGTTTTACGTCCTTCAGTAGTATCAATAAATCATTTGACCAAATTGTTTTCTATATGGCTCGTTAATGTACAATAAAAATAGTCATAAAAGCAAAATGAAGCAATAAATTATCGAGAGAAGAGAGATACCTTAGTATTCGTATAGTCCTCTGCGCATCTACTTAATTAAAATGTGTAGATAATTGGATTGGATTTATGTGACGACATTGCGAATGCATGCCTAGCTCGAGACGTCTCTTATCAGGTCACCATTTGATAACTTCCCCACCCTGAAGCTATAAATACATTAAAAAGCCGCCAGAGCACCTGCAAGTTGCTCCCTGAGCGCGATATAAGGGCTGTCGAGCCAATGGGACGGTAAAGATTAAAACTAGCAAAAACAAAAGTTTTCCGGGTGATTTACGAGATCGGCTCATATGGTTACAGTTGTTTTCATTCAAAATACATGTGGCCTTAAAACGGAATCCAGGAGAGTTTATGTGAATGAAGTTTTATCTTTGCGTTGATATGGGACATTTGCTGCAGTTATATGAACGCCATAATGCGACTTAATTATGGCTATTACTACTCTTGATTAAATTGTTTGCCATACGGGTAAAAATTTATGAAACCACCATTCCGTTTTTTACAACAGGTGTAATGCAAATGGCGTGAATAAATTCGAACGTATCTCTCTACAGAAATTAACTAAAGAATTTTAAAGCATTACATATTACCACTACTGGAGTATAGAACATTTTCCCGCATGTATTTCTTTTTCTATTGACACCTTAAAAAAGTTTAAGTATGCTACAGTTTTGTTAAAGGACACGTGAATTACTCATAAATAAAGTACAGTTCTTCATTCTAATATAATATAGATATACACTGAAATATATATTATTTCTTTTATTTTTTTTTATTTCACTATCTTGAATATTCGGAACCATTTAAACGAAAAAACACGTTTATCAAATTATTCAAGCTTTCCAAATATTACACCCTAATGAAGCACATATTTTATTATGTGGAATATATGTCCCAGAAAGCCGCGGGAATGTAGCAATAACGATAACAATTTTACATATTTACATTGTTAAACAAAATCGTTCCTACATAATCAAAACCCTCTTTTTGAATCAAATTATTTTCGTCGTTCGTTTACATATTTATGTAAAATGATTCTTAGCCTATGTATTTATTGAATTCTTGTTAATGAGCTAGTTCTAATGTCTTTGTGATCTGATTGTTTAGTTTATTACAGGCATTGAATTTTAACATTGTTAAAATACTTTATTTGAACGTTATTGTTTATTTAAAGGTATTACATTAAAATAAATATTCAAAATGTTCTCTATTCACTTGTTGACAATAACCTAGTCCATAGTAAAATGTTTGATTAATAAATAAGCCCTGGATAGGAATACGGACATTTCAGAGTCAGATTTATATGTATTCTGAAATATGTATTAGAGATACAAACACCCTAAAGAAATATCACAACCTTATAATAAATTTTACAATAAAACATTTCATGTCAATGGCTTGTCCACACTCTGATTAATTTTTTTGTAATGTAAATTAACTGCTTGCATAAATTAGTAACACATCAACCAACAATTTTATATTAAATGAAATTTATTCATTGACCGTCTGCTACCTACTGTACTGTCTATTTGTTTCACCAGAAATATTGAAAGTATTGTTGGAGGTGCATTGCGCTATGTGCTAATAGTAAAGGTATGCGAGCGCGCGGCAAAAGAAATATCTGCGAGGATGATGGATCAGTTATTATGATATTTGAGAGTGCTGTGTGTTTGTACACAACTCGAGACTGTCTAGACTCGAGACTATTTTGAGTTGCGTACAGTATTACATACAAATAATTACAGTGCATGACAATTTGATACATACATAGCGTATACCCGCAAATCGGATGTTGTTAGGTTAGACATAGGATGTGTTCCGAAAAACATAAAACCGAGGTTACTGGACAGAGCAGTGCTTGTGAAAGACACACAACATTTTATAGCGAATTGGTTAAATTCATGGTTGGGTTGTTTTATCCAGTGGACCCAACTAGGCAATCTTAGTTTTAAAGACTTTATAAAGAAATGTTTAAATAGGGAATTTAGCGCAGTAAACGTAGGCGCACAATCGACGATTCGAAAAAATTATCTACCGCAAGTTGCTGTCAAATCTACTGTTGACGCAGAAGTTGAGGATAAATATCTATGGGTTTCTGTCGATGAAACGACAAATGCCTGAGGCTTGGCGAATATAGTTATAGGAGAAATGAGCGATATATCGTCAACGCAATGACATGTGATACAGTGGCGGCTCGTGACAATTGTTATTGGGTGTGCTGCATGAATCACGACCAATATATAAAATAATAGAAATAGAATAACAGAGGAAAACGAAAAACAATTAAATTCGCTCTAATAGTAATTATTAATAATGGCATAATATAAAAATCTGAGCAGCTTACATTATTGCATTTTCGTAAATTGGAAATTAATACGCCGGTCTTTTTTTGCCACAAACTTTTCTATTACTTTGTTGTTAAAGTTCGGTATTGAAGCGATGAACTTTTTTTCTATCGAGAGCATGGAGAGGGCTGTTAATATGTCTTCGCACATTGAATTTCTTAAAAATGTTTTTATCCGTTTTAACGTTGAAAAACTACGCTCATTTTCTGCTGTGGTCATTGGCGTAGTCACCAGAATTTGTATAAATTTTTTGATTTCTGCTAATGTATGCTCTAAATTATTAGAAATTATAAATTTTAATAAAGACACTGCACCTTTTAATGCTCTGCACTCGATATTGAAATACAAAACTGATAGCTATGTGCGCAAACGTTGTTTATCAAAAAAGTTATAAGCTGTACAAGTTAAGTCCAATTCATTTTCAGGAAACTTATTATTATATTTTTCGAAATGTTCTGAATATAAAAGCGCTGCTGCAACTAGGTGATTTGTATATGCAAACCATTCTTTTGCATTGTTTATAATAACATCACAAACTTCTATACAGACAATACGATGATCCTGTGGGCTGTTATATGGTCGTTTTCTTTTTTGGACTCTAGGCGCCGTACTTAAATTTGAAGCTTGATGTACGATAGGGTCTATTTTATTTCGGACATTGTTAATACTTTGCTCGAAAACATGTATAGTTTTCTGTGCTTCGGTTGGGTCCATGTTCTTTTTTTTGAAGCTTGTTATACAAAACGTCAACATGTGGCATAATATAATGGAAAACATTCAGCCAGAAGGTAAAATTTTGATCTTCCAGAATACGTCGAAGCCCTCTTGCTTCCTTGGAAGTAACATCATTTGACTCTTCTTCCAGTTGCTCCATATACTCAATAATAGAGTTTCTATATTCGTAAACAACATTTACTGTACGAATATTGAAATTCCAGCGTCTAGGAATTAAACGTGGAATATCTTTCCCAACTATTTGGTTCAAGACAGCTATTCGTTGAGGTGAATGACTAAAAAATCCGGGTATATCATGTAAATCTCCAAAAAATACGCGTACTTGAGAATTAATAGAACATGCTCTTGACATTATTAGATTCAATTATGGGCATAACAGTGCACAAAATGAGGATTTTCATATGTTCTCTTAATTATTGTTTGCACTCCGCCATGTATTCCACTCATGACCGCGGCTCCGTCGTAACTTTGTGCAGTGAGATTATTTTTGTTATTCTTTAATATTGGGTCTATAATATTCAAAATAGTATTAAAGGTTTGAGCATCGTGTTTTTCTGGAAGCAAAAAAGTCCAGAACCTTTCAACTGGGCTACCGTTTGTTACATAACGAAAAACAATGACCATTTGAAATTTCATAGAAACATCTGTTGTCTCATCAGCTATCACTGCTAAAGATGGGGCTTCATTGATTTCGTGTAATATCTCCTCAGCGTATACTTCTAGCATGCAATCTAGAATATCATTTTGTATTGTTTTTGAGGTACCTTTGAAAATCGATGCACTTGTAAGGTGTACACTAAGAGTTTTATCAAGTTCTGCAGAAAAATTCACTAAACCACGAAAAATTCCAGTGTTATCTGATGTTCTAAGTTCGCCGTTTGCCTAGTAAACGCATTTTAGAGCTGCCAGTGTTTCGGTTGTACTCGACGTAATCTATCGTACTTGTAGTAGAAAAGCAATGCGTAGACAAATTTACATGCCGATATGAGAAGCAAATGCCTAATAAAAAATAATATTAAGCATCGTTGTTGTGAAATTATTAGCAGTTAATGTTTAATATGGCAGATTTAAAGTAAAAGTATATTAATATTAATTATTATTTAATAATAAGATTTACTATGGTGGTTTGGTAGTTCTGCAGCTCAGCAGCACATAAGGAATAGCCGCCACTGATGTGATAGCATCAAAAATATTGAGAATGACGAATGCTGAATTTTCCATAGTGGATGCTATAAACGTTGTTTGGGACCTTCGGCAGTATATTTTGCAGTTGGAGGGGGATATTGCGAAAGCTACAAAGAAAAACTTTATAGCTTTCTACTGCAGTTTTGGATAACAACCCCGGGTTTTCTACTATAGCAGTTATAGTAGATATTTTACAGCAGAAAGAAGTTCATATCTCTAATCCAGAAATCAATATGAAGGCTCTACAATATTATTCATATTTTCGGTATGCTCCATTCAATTTCGTTGATGTAGAACGGTCGTTTTCACATTATAAATGGATATTTACTGACAGACGTCGCTCGTTGGCTGCTGAACAGTTGGAGCAGCTATTAATAATATACTCATGTGATCATACGCGTAAATAGTGTTACATAGGTGTGTAACACATATGTAACACTATTACATATTACCTTGAAAAACTACTGTGTTGTTCAGATCGTTTTGACAATACGGTGACGTGATGACTTGCCCTGCCCCTGGACCTGACTACGCATTTTTAGGGATACAATTGTAAGTCCTCATTTGTTCTTAAACGACCATGCAATGAAAAGTAAATTAATATGTGAATAATTTTTATATGTAATCTGCTCTTCATTTCAAGTCTGCCTCTGTACTTTACGTTATGTCGGCATTAAAATCCGGAGCTTATAACAAATAAATTCACTAAAACATAAGATGAGATACTTCTTATTAATATTTATATTCCATCGTTGATATTGTCGCTCTATTCTGGATTTATTACATATACTTCATTCTTACGATAACTCTACCGCAAAAACTCCAACTGCGTATATATATATGGTGATCTAAGTGGTCATTTAATAGAACATCTTACAATGTTGAGAAGATATATTACAGTTGTAATGAAAATCCCAACATTTTTAAAGTGTACTGTCTTTCCTGAATAAACAGTTTCTTCCTTGAATGAAATAGCTCATAATAATAGCTGCAGATGCTGGCGTCAGGAGGGTTTTCATTGGTTTCAAAAATCGCATATTCAGAATTTCTTCGTTTTCACTTACGGTCAGCTTTAGCAGATCTTTATCCAAACAATGAAGATGGTGATGTTCCCGTCCAATCATTTGGTTTCAAGAAGATAGACCGCCTTATTTTGGTATTGATGTCCGGAAATTTCTAGACGATACTTTTATTTGACAAGTAGGTGGAGCCACAAGTATCAACTGAATACCCACCACGTTCACCTTGTTTAATCCCCTAGATTTCTTGTCAGGAGATTACCTAGATCACGGGTGAATTTTAGTAGTCCATATAATTTAGTGTCACCAAATATTTTGAAAATTATTATGAAACTTTTGAGGATTATAACTATTTAAATAAGAAAGTGGTGACGTCGTAGCTCAAACTTAAAATATGGAAAAATTATACTTTTGCGTTAGTCGCTGTCAAAATATCATTTAACAACAAAATTATGCTTATTGTGCGAAACTCATCGCACTGTATATTATATAAAGTATATTTATAGTAAAATAAAATTATATATTTTTCATATATTTGCAAATATAACTTGTGGTCCAAAAAGTCTTAATAATAACAAAATGATATACTATCTTTCTTTTGTGGTCAAAAACCATCCGTTATATAATTCAATTTGAAATTAAAGTTAAGTTTTTAGGGAACACCGATTTGAATTTATTGTAACGAAACCTTCCTTCATCGAATGTCAGTGACATTTCGGTAAATTCTTCACGCCAAAATGTTTAATAAAACAAACAGTTTGATACCCGACAAATGGACCGTGTCATATAAAATTTATCTCGCCATGGTATCTGGTGATGTAAGCGCAAGCATCAAATGCCTAGTCGATGTTACTTGTTATTTTCAGGAAATTACACATTTTTTCCGTTCTCGGTTATGTTGAGCAATGTAATCAGAAGCAGAGTATGAATTTCAATATGTTCGCAGATGATTTGAAAAAGTGTGTTTCAGTTTGTTCGGTTAATAGATAAAATAGATATGGTTTAGTGATACTGCCGAAATGTAAAATATTAAATAGTTTTTTAAACTTACACAGAAATAGAAATATAAACTTGAAATGAAATAATCGAGTGGTATGGCATGTCTTTTTTTAATACAAACATATAAATGAAATAGTAATAACCTCAATATACAATTCCACTTCATGGTAACAGCTACTGTTGCGTTAAAATGACGTAAGAAATTGATTCATCCTATTTTAGAGAACTTAAAACTTGAATCTTTTTCTTCAATTTATTACATATTTCCTCCTTTCCTAAAAATATAGTTTATATATATCCTACATAGACAGGATCAGGAACTAAAATTTATCTCATTTAGATGCTAAACTGTGATTGACCTTTGTGAGAAATCGGGTTAGATAGTATTTTAATATGAAAAGTGCGTATTATAGCCGAAATTTGAAATATACAGAGTAAATAATAAATTATGCAGTACAACGGTGCAACAATAATGCAGTACATTACAACAGACATGTAGTTATTAAATCGAACACCCTGTATAATTTTATACTATTTAATTTTCCTTGATAAGCATGTCTCAGCAGTCTATAATACTTGAGGCTTAAATATATAAATACGTAATAAGTTTATGACAAAACACAAAAGTAAATGAAGTGGGGATTACAAAAACCAAGATGGTTTTTCTATAGTACTCGCCATGCTATTTAAGTACATATCACCTGTGAATTACATCTCATTGTCAGACGTGTATTACCCAAATTTTTATAGACAATGTTTGTTCCAAAATAGGAAGAAGAAGTTTATAAATATGTGAAAGTACATATTTACGGCCATAGTGAAATTTCGGTAAATCATTTCATGAAAAGTTATATTGTATTGCGCATAAACACTCCGATATTTCACATATCATATATGAATGTGTCATATATGAATTTTTCCTGTTCTGGTAAAGTTGACATTAGTACAAAGTAGACATACAATAGAGATATACAAATATTTATGAGCAACATAAATAATATATATGCAACATGCAACATGTAACAGACCCAAATACATTTTAGCCAAAGTTTTAATACAAACTAGATCATTGTCAACCGCCAATGATAAAGAAGAACATTTTAATTGTTTAATTGAAGGTAATATATTTATATAAGTAATGATATTCATATAAAGTATTTTAAAGATCTCTTGGCTTGTTGCTTATAACTAATTAATGATTAAGATCACAACTGTTAAAAATCGTTGAATTTCAATAATATAAGAATATACACTATACTTTAAATAATAGGGTATATGTATGTAAGATGATATATGTATATGCAGTGCAAGAGAGTATGTACTATTCATTTCATCGCTACTTGCCAAATAAAAATCTCTCTTATTTTGCCGATAAACGGAACAGTCTACCTGAGCCTAGCCATAAAAATAAGCCACAGTATTAGATTAGAACCGTCTGGGATTTTTTATTTGGCAAATAGCAATGAAAAAAACTATATATCGTTTTGCTTGGATCTCTCCCTGAGTTTTTTATAAATCTCTAATATAGCAGCAAAAATATTTTATTTACAAAAGGAATCCACACTATATAATATATGACACATTTAGGCTGAAAAATTATTAGAATAATATAGTGCTCGTATAGAAAATCTGGTTCCACGTTTATCCAATTACATAGATTATTAAAAATTTAAGTCGTTTATTTTGTCATAGATTTTTTTCAGAATCTCATTATCGTTACAAAACCTAATAAATTTGAGTTTCATGGCAATTTTGGTTTATATCAAACTCAATATCTTACGGTACATAGTCTAACTCTTCATATTTAACCACAATATTTTTATCTGTTTCTTCGCATTTATTCTTAACATCATTTAAAATAATCATGAGAACTTTAATCTATTCATTAAGTGAAATGAAAAATACCTACAAATATTTTAATAGTTTACATTATAATAGGCTAAACAATATACTTATATATTGATATCCTATGTATTATTTTTTCCATGTTACATAAAAATTCGTCAATACAATTTGCAAAATTTGTATTATAATTATCGTATAAATATGTACATATATTTGCCAAAACTAAATAATGTTAAAAAATTCATAATTATTATAAAATCGTATATATGGACCAAACAGTAAGGAATAACAATTTAATGTAATGTTTTCCTCACCTTTTATCAAACTAAATACACATTTTAATAAAATCACAAATCAGTTTTCTACAAACACTGAAAGATTATACAGTGCTAAAGATGTGTAGAGATATTTGAGCGATGTATCATACATACATCTTTCGGTGTTTATGGAAAACTGGTCTTTGTTGTTACATCGAAAGTTCCAATTCTGTCCCAGACCAATAAAATCATTAACTTTCAGACGGCTATAATACATTGGATCCTTTATTTTATGGAAATCGTCTGAAATATATTGCATGCATGAGTTCGGATATAAGAACGCCTTTTGCTATTTACAGATGTATATATAGCGTGATAAAGAATGGTACTAACCGATATATTCTTTGCATATTTATTTACATTTTTTTATTAAATTGTCTCTGATTTGAATATACTATTCATCATCCACGTCTTTGTTACGTATACATAGGAACTATTTATTTATTTGTGTAAAACAAATTGTTTTTCTTTATCTTTGCATTTTTAATATTAAATTCATTCTGATCACAATCACAATCGTATTTTCTTTTAATCCACAATAATTTCTATGAAGTAACTTACTTCATACTTCATACGAGTATGACTTACTTCAAGTAAGTCATATGCATTCGACTAATAATTCTTCAACACATACATAGGTACTACTGAATTTTATTTTTTAACAAAATAATTATTAACAGAAGCACCTACCATTTTCATAAGAAATTTTAAATTATAACACAAATTATGCATTGTATGCACCATTTTTATTATCAACATATAACAATCGGAGTAATAAGTCTTGCACTACAGTGACAATGAAAATGTGAATATAACTTTATGTATAACTGCTCTATGTTCGAAATTATGACAATATCCTAAAAAATATTATTTTTCATTTAGTTCTCAAAACTTATTATATGTATAAGTATATATTTACCTATCTAAACAGGAAGTAAGCATACATGTTTAGCTAGAATCACAGTTCAACGTTTATGAATATTTAGCAGACTTTCTTCTGGAAAGACTGCGTTTCATATACATCATTTACTCTTTTATCATTTACTACCAGCATTTTGAAATCTTCCCTCAAACTCTCCTCGAAATGATCGAAACGTAAATGAATAAAACTTTAGACGAATGACAGATAAAGCAAATATAAGAAGTGACAGGAGCAGTATTTAGGACAGTAGCAGTAGTAACCATGAAATAAGAAAAAAACAGTTGAACTCTTCGTATTAAGCTGTTTCATTCTTTAGTTCTATATTCCATTACTCAATGTTCCTATCTGGACAATCCGATTTCTGGATACACCTAAGCAGGTACAAATATGATAGTTAAAAGACCTTATCCATAGTCCAAATCTAGTCACTTGATTTGAACATAACGTAGTGAAAACTTTTCTCATAATTTTTAAGTTTCTTATTAAATAGTTATTAAAACTCCATGAGTAATAGTAGATATGCTATATACTATATCTGCCTAGATATCATATACTAGATAAGCCTGCTTCAATTTGCTTAAAAGTGTATACAGTGATACTGATCTCGGACATAACTTCAGTTATATCCGGACATATAGTGACGGTGATGGTTAAAGTGCCATGGCCGTCCTTAAGGCGGAAATAAATCAGAACTTGTTGAGGGGTTAGGATATCATTTATATTTATATTATGTTTGAATTAATTAATATATTGATAATTAAAAAATAAAATTAATAAAAAAATAAATTATTTTTGGTTTATTATTTTTTAGTTTATTAGAAAATTTTAGTTCTCATTTCTTTGAACACTTTTATACTCTACCATAGGAGCAAATTTTTCAAATGATCATTTTACACCATGATGTTTATATTTTTCAGCCAAAGATGTCCTTGCTACTTTTACCTACAGAGAACATTCATCATTATTTGAAGTTATTGCCTAAGCTATTACATTAACAATTAAATGGATGGAAATTACCTGATTATATGATTTTTTACACAGCTGATGGAGTCAGGGATGTTCTGTTGTTGGACCACTTTCTCCTTCGAAATGAAGTGAATAAATATGTCTTTTTTATTAACATGATCAATCAGTTGGAATCGTTGGTTTAATAAGTTTCCCACGATATTGAATACAAGGCTTTGGAAAACTGATAAAATAATATAAATTCTCCAAAAATTATTTACTACGCGTCTCACTGAGACATATCCCATAACAATAACTTTTTTGCTACTTTCTTTACTAATAACATATATTTTCATTAAAATGCTTGTATCATTATTTTATTTTAAGTGTATTAGAATTAAAACTGTACTGCTGATAGTAAATTGATAATTAAATTTTTTTTTTTTTTTCATTTGATTACATTGAAAACATATTCACAGCTTATACACTTATAAAGTGACCGAAAAACATGGTAGCAGTTAACGAATGTGCACAAAAGATGTTCATCTATGAAAAGGTCTATTTACAATATAAATACAAAGTGCTAGTTTCATCATTAACTTACCACACAATTGGCAGTCAATTGATCTTTAGCGTTGGAAAGCTAAAAAGAAGCAAATTGAATTATAAAAAGGGAGAGAATACAAGTCAAACATTCGCAATTAAAAATCGAAATTGATGCTTTAAAATTGAATGGAACTGATATAGTCAGTGTTTTCAATTAATGTGACACATGAAAGTGTATTAATACACTTTAAACTTCCAAATAACGAAAGGTAAAACCCAGATTACTTTAATTTTTGATAAATATTCAGAGAAAAATAATCTGAACCTCTCACAGATTTATTTTTTCGATAAACTTATGTAATCCCTTCGCCACGAACTATTAATATGTCCATTTTAAGTAAACTATTGATGATACATTTTAAAAATCCCTAAAATCTAGTGATCATGTCATCTGATTGGTGATACTGAAAGTGCCATACGAAAGTGCTTTTAATATTATTATTATTATTATGTTATATTGTTCTGGGTCTCATCAGCCACTGATCGCATGAGGAGTCCCTTGGCGATCCCCTCTTATACAGATCATTATCCAAAAATGCTATTCCATAAAAGGAACTATTTAGGCACGTCCCCCGCCTTAAACCTCGCCTCCTCTAGGATAACAGGGGTCTAAGATATAAGATACCTCTTCTCCTCCAGTGCGGAGCAGGTGTAAAGAAGATGAATGGAGGTTTCCTCGTCTTCTTTACAGTATCTGCAGGCCGAGTTGTCATTCAGCCTCAGCTTGTGCTTATATACATTCAGACTACTATGGTGGCCCGCTATGATTCCCACCAGGGTTCTGGCTTTGTGCCTGTTCAATTTATTGAATTATTAGGTGCATTTCTCAATCTCCGAGTATTCGATGAAGATTTTGGTTATTCGACAACCCGTTACTCCTCTCCATCTTTTATTGTGCTGATCTCTTGCCCAGGCATTGATGCGGTCTCTGATCAGATTCCGACTTATTCCCACTGCAGGTTCTGGTCCATTGAGGTTTTCCCTCATCCCTAGTCTGGCAAGGTCATCTGCAATTAGATTTCCCTTAATGCCATTATGCTCAGACATCCATAAGAGTTCCACCGGTCCCTTCCCTGCCAATTGGTTCAATGCTTCATAGCAATTATATTCAACTTGTCGTTGCTGAATTCAGGGCTGCCAATGCCGCCCTGCTATTCGAACAGATACATACCTTCTCCTGGATCCGATTTTGGTGTGCCCCCCAGAACATATATTTGTAATTGCAACTAGCTCGGCCTGGAGTGCAGTAGTGTATTTACCCAGGGGGAAGGTCTTATCTATCCCATGGCATCGCTTATACATCCCCGCACTGTTTCCACTCTCCACGGCTCCATCTGTGTACCAGATGTCGCCACTGAGCGTTAATCAAGCTCGACCCTCCACCCAGTCGGTCTTACTGGGGGACGGTGATCTTGTATTTCTTGTCAAACAGGAAGTGGATACCCGTACTGTCAGAGGGCAACCATAGGAGTCCCTCCTCAGCTAGTTCTCTTGAGAGTCTATTCAGGTCCCTTACCTTCCTATTCATATTTCCCACTCTGTGCCTTTGCGGTTTCCGCTTTCAGGGTGACATCAAGAGGTGGTATCCCCGTCAGTATCCCCACCGCCTCGATCGGTGTTGATCTTTTGGTTCCGGTTATACTTATTTTAATAACTTTAGTGTATTTTGTTTGTGACTTTCATCTTCAATGAATTTGGATCTATGTATTGTTGGAATATTACATTCAACAATAATTATTTTAGGTTTAAAAATAGTCTTCATGCGGTGCCTGAAATTAAACATAAACATTAGGTCAGCATTTATGAGTTCGGGTAACTCAATATCGAATGTTTAACTGTTCAAATGTCGTTGAAATAAAAATTGATTATTTAGCAAGTCAGTCTGAAAGATTATACGTTAGAATACACATCTTAATTTCTTTGTACGTAATTTAGTTGTTATACAGGGTATCAATAAACTCGTATTGTCCTCAAATTGTATCTTTAATTATTTATTCTCCCAAGTACTTCGAACAGGTTATGGGCCCAGGTGCGTCGCGTAAGCTCACTTGTAAGGGAGAATAATTAAAAGGTACATCGCGAGTGATAACTATTGTTGTATAGACAACTGGAAAATGGCGGAAAGTGCTAAGTATAACATCGAAAAGTTGAACGGGCAAAACTATCAGTCCTGGAACTATTTAGTGAAAATGTTATTAATAAATGCGGATTTATGGGATGTAGTTTCGACTAAATTACGAACACCGGAGGAACGAAACGGCACCTGGCAGAAGAAAAATGACAACGCCTTATCAACCATAGCCTTACTTGTCGATGTTAGTCAACTAGTGCATATCAGAAATAAGGAATACGCGCATGATGCGTGGGAAGCACTAAAGGAGTATCATCAAAAATCGAGTTTATCTAGCATGGTTTTTCTGTTAAAGCACATTTGCAGGCTATCGCTAGATGAGAATGGTGATATGGAAGCACACATAAGTTCATTCTTGGAATTATTGAATAAACTGGCCGCTTTAGGGGAAGATATTAAGGACAGGTTTGCGGCAGGCATTTTGCTGGGAAGTCTTCCAGACTCATACAGTTTTTTAATCACAGCGCTGGAAAGTAAGTCATCGAGTGAATTCACGCTTGAATTCGTAAAAAGTAAATTAATCGATGAGTACAGGAGGCGTCAAGGAGCTTTGAAAAGTCAAAACGAGTCAGCCATGAAATCAGTATATAATAAAAGGAGCCAAAGTAATCAAACTGCAAGTACAGATATAAAGCAATGTTACTTTTGCAACAGGAAAGGTCATTTTAAACGGGACTGTTTCAAGTATAAAGCGTTTAAAAGAGAAAAGGCCAATAAAGTTACTGAAATTAATACTGGTGACAGTGATGAAGCGTGTCTTATGGTAAATTCAAGTTCAACTGACGTAAACAGGAATTCTGCTTCGTGGTATGTGGATTCAGGAGCTTCGAGTCACATGGTAAACTACAAAGAATTTTATACCCAATTTGACGGTAGCAGAAAAGGCGTTGTGAGGTTAGCGGAGAAAGGGCAACACTCCAAGGTTGAGGGTATAGGAACAGGATTCATCAAGTGCGCGAATAGTGCGGGAGTGAATAAGCTAAAAATCGACGACGTGTTGTATGTGCCGGATTTATATTCAAATTTACTTTCTGTGAAAAAGTTAACTAGTGCGGGGTATAACGTGCAGTTCGACAACAATAACTGTAAAATTGTCTCAGGCGGAAAAGTGATTGCGAGTGCGAGGCCGGCGCCCGACTTGTACAAGCTGTCAATTGTAGAACAGGCACTGAGCATCGTGAATGAACACTCCAGCAACTGTCAGCATACGTGGCATCGACGTTTTGGGCACAGGGACATAGAAGCAGTCAAGCGCTTGATGGAAAGAAAAATGGCAATCGGGATTAATATTAAGGATTGTAGGATTAGGGAAACTTGCAACTGCTGTGTAAAAGGTAAAATTATTCGTAAGAGTTTCCCGAAATTTTCTCAAAGCAACACATTTAATATACTTGACTTAATACATACAGATGTTTGCGGTCCCATGAAGACTGTTACTCCAGGGGGTAAACGGTACATTCTTACTTTAATAGACGATTTCTCAAGATACACAACTGTGTATTTACTGAAACATAAGAATGAAACTGAAAAATAAATTAAAGGGTTTATCGAGTTAATGAGTAATCAGTCAGGCAGGGTACCAAAGGTTATTAGGTCAGATAGGGGTGGCGAGTACGTAAATAATGCGTTAAGGGAATATTTAAGCGGTAAGGACATAAAGATACAGTACACGGCGGGGTACTCTCCAGAGCAAAACGGTGTTGCAGAGAGAAAGAACAGGTCGCTAGTCGAAATGGCTAGGTGCATGTTAATCGATGCGAATTTACCAAAGAAATTTTGGGGGGAAGCAGTTGTTACAGCCAATTATCTGCAAAATCGACTACCTACTCAGTTAAAACAGAAAACACCGTTTGAGTTGTGGCATAAAGTCAAACCTGATGTGTCGAATTTGCAAATATTTGGATCTAAAGTGTATAGTCATATTCCAAAGGAACAAATTAAAAATAAATTTGATAAAAAGGCAGAATCACTAATTTTCGTAGGATATTCTGATGAATCTAAAGCATATAGATTGTTAGATTTAGATACAGGGCGCATAAAAATTAGCCGTAGTGCGATATTTCCTGAAAGAAATATTCGTGTTAAAGAAAAAAAGATAAAGGATGAAGAAGTGACTATTGAGTTCAAAAAGGAGCAAGAAAGAACGGAGCCAAATGACACTGGGAGACATGAGGCCGCAGATTTCGAAAAAACTGAAGAACTAGAAGAAGCTACGGAGGAATTTAATGTATATGAAAGTTCAGGTACAGAACAATCTTGTGGCAGCAATAAAAGCTATCAACCAAGTGAAGAGTTCTACATAGAGCACGGAGGTGATCGTAGATCAAATAGAATAAATAAAGGAGTTCCACCTGAGCGCTACACAGCAAAGTTAGTTGAACTTCGGGAAATAGAACCTAAAACATTTAAAGAAGCTCTTGCCAGCAGTGATAGCGAAAAATGGAGGAAAGCTATGGAAGAGGAAATGAAATCTTTGAAGAATAACGAAGTATGGGATTTAGTACTTACACCGGAAGACAAAAACATCATATCTTGTAAATGGGTGTTTAAGCTAAAGACAGGTGAAGATAAGATCTCGAACAAATACAAGGCACGATTGGTAGCGAGAGGTTTTAGTCAGAAATTCGGTGTGGATTACGATGAAGTGTTTGCGCCTGTAGTGCGGCAAGCAACTCTTCGAATATTGTTAACAGAGGCATGGAATCAAAAACTAATAATAAAACATCTAGACGCCGATTGGGCGGAAAATAAAGAGGATAGAAAGTCAAATAGTGGATACATATTTATGTTTCGGGGTGCACCTATTAACTGGGGATGCAGAAAGCAGAGTTGCGTATCACTATCATCGACCGAAGCTGAATACATAGCACTGGCCGAAGGATGCCAAGAGGCAATCTGGTTAAAGCAGGCGATAAAGGAGTTTACGAATTTAGAACCGAAAGTGGTTATGTACGAAGATAATCAAAGCTGTTTAAAGCAGCTAGCAAACCATAAATTTAGCAATCGAACGAAGCATATTGATACAAAGTATCATTTTTTAAAAGAATTGTATGAAAATCAGGTTATTGTATTCGAGTATTGTCCGACTGAAAAAATGATAGCTGATATGTTAACCAAGCCGCTAAATAAAGTAAAGCTAGAACATTTAAGTACCAAGGGTGGTCTGGTTGACTGATTGAAAAATAATTATAGTTGCGAGGGGGTGTTGGAATATTACATTCAACAATAATTATTTTAGGTTTAAAAATAGTCTTCATGCGGTGCCTGAAATTAAACATAAACATTAGGTCAGCATTTATGAGTTCGGGTAACTCAATATCGAATGTTTAACTGTTCAAATGTCGTTGAAATAAAAATTGATTATTTAGCAAGTCAGTCTGAAAGATTATACGTTAGAATACACATCTTAATTTCTTTGTACGTAATTTAGTTGTTATACAGGGTATCAATAAACTCGTATTGTCCTCAAATTGTATCTTTAATTATTTATTCTCCCAAGTACTTCGAACATGTATCTGGATAATTAGGCTTTTCTTAAGAGATGCTAATATATTTATGAGTTGTGTTGTAAATATTAAACGAGAAATAATATTACTTTATTTCGATCAAGGAAGTAACATATATGCGTACATTTTTTATATACAGGTAAACTGGTATGAAAACGACATAAAACAATGTAAATCAAATTACAGCGGGTGCATATTTGACTGACAATCACGTACTTGTCAAGTACTACAAAGCGTCACCGCTTCGCAAATTCACTTAAATGCATTTACTTTAACCGAATACTTGTCTGCGATGTGCACGTCAACACCTAAACAATTTTAAAGAAACACAATAACTCAAGTTCGAGCGGAGATAAATTTGACTGCAGCTGCGGTTTAGCGAGTCAGTCGGTGCAATACGTTTAAGCCCTTCTAAATTTTCGCCTGAAAGGCACGCTTGCCGCACAGAGGACTGGAAATTGTTTTTAACTGCTAAAGGAACAGCTGTAAATTTCTATGATAAAATTCCTGTTTGTTATTACCGCCACGTTCCGTTCCGTAAAAACATTAGGACACTGTGTGCGAAATTATAGTCCAATATTGTAATGTGATATTCAACCGCGCCACCAGGAAATTTTAATTTTCTTCGCGTCGTGGCGCGGCGCCGACGCCGCTATATGTTATCATATTTTCAAATGAAAAACAGATTAGCTGTGGTCATAACTTTATTGTGATTAATTCTTGAATTTTTGCGTTGTGATATTGGCTAAAAAATTATTTTAAGAGAAGTTTGAACCACAAGTGATTCACAATACTGCAATATTCGTAATAATGCAGTTCGACTGAATTTTATTAGCCATTTTGAATTTAATATATAATTTTCACATTAAAAATTACAACTAATAGGCATATATGCTACTGTTATAGGGATAATTGGGTATATGGGTAAAATCATAATCGGACAATAATATTAGTAAACATATAAATAAACTCATAAATATAGGTGCCACGGAATATAAACGTAGATGAATAAATCGAGAATCAATGTGTAAATGAACAGATATAAGAATATACAAAATATAATAAATACAAGTAAAGAAAACATTATGAAAACATATCACCCATTATATGACTCATTGTTATCACTGATTGATTATTTTATTCCTTTCGCGGCTTGCCTTTTAGTCAGTATTTTTTTTTTGGTGTTTTTATTTAAATCTATCGCTGGAAGCTCTCCAGCGATAGATTTGAGATCCATGTTCCGATGACAAAGTATATTTGAGGAGTGATTAAACAGAACGCAATATATCCATTTTTAGAAATATATGGAAAAACGAAAAAGCTTTTAGTGAAAGGCCTTCGGGAATAAAAAAATCATTTGGACATAATGTGCAGAATGTTAAAACATAACAACACAATATATTTTGTAGCTTTTGCATGATATGATACTCTTCATATCATGCAAAAGCTGATATGAAGTATGATCACGAAAAAAAAATGGATTTATTACGTTTTGATTGATTGGCAGTTGAGGGTTTAATAAGTTTTATTTAAATAAAAAAAGATGTTGCTAAAAAACTAATACTTAACCATTTGGTAATTAATAACAATAAACAGAAAAACAAAAAAAATTAAATGTGAGCACCATGGTCAGGTTCTCAACAGTAAACATTGTTCATGCTCTTCTGCCTCTTCTCGTTTAAGGATTTGCACATCAGCACTTAAAAGGCTTTTATACCAAGAAAGCTATTGGTCGTCCATCCATTCTGGACCGAACTGTTCATCCATGAGATGTTTTAGAGATTTTTTATCTTCCCTGGAATGGCGTTATTAAGTGCCACCTTTTCCAGTCTTAGATTTCGGTCGGTCTTTCCTCTTTTAGTTATATTTTTGGAGTTTCTGTTAGCGATTCAAATCTGAAATTCTGGAAATCAACCACCTTTATTATTGTTACCTTCTTTATTTCCTATTTTATCAGATAAACTCGTTTGAATTCGGAAATTCCTTCTATTTTTTTTAAGTATTTTCTAAACTTTTTAAGGAACTCTATGCCAAGTTCCTTGATGACACCAAAGTTGGAATATATATTTTTGTACTCTGATTTGGACTTGACAAAAACGATTTTCCTTAATGACTTCTCACCTCTGCCGAACACTCGATCTGCCGGAAGAAAACTATGTCCTCGAACAGGGTAGGTTATTCTTAATTCCTTCACATCTACAGAGATTGACACATGTGAGGGAAACACACTGACACATACAATTTGAATGAAAACAAAATAAATTTTGCAATACTTTGGATTTATTACGTTTTGATTGATTGAATCGCTAACATTGAAGGCTCTATTTCAATGGAAATTATTACGTTTTGAATAAATCTGAGGTCGCCAATGGATTTATTTCATACCTAAAACAGGTGCACTGTACCTACCTCTAAGTGACCGAAAAGTGGATATATTGCGTTTTGTCTGATCTCTCCTCATTTGTTCAGGAGAGTCATCCATCAATAGGTTTATTTGAGGAAGAGTCGGATATTTCTATTTTTTATAACTAATGTGCTTTTCTCCTACGTATTAGCTGTTTAGCTGTATATCTTCTTTTCTGTGTTTCCCATGCGATATTCACATGGGAGACATATCGCTGCAACTAACTATTTTGGGAACTAACTCATTAATGAGTGTTGCGAAATCAGCTGTATTAGTTGGGAAAGTTACTGCTTCAGTGTAGGTAGTGTTTGTAGTAGGTGCCATTATAACTACTTTCTTCTTAACCCCTAAATATTATTTTTAGTTTTTACTTCTTGAATCGCAGTGTCTTTCGGGGCAGTTGCGGGCCCAGAGAATTGAGAATTTTCACAATCTACACAGAATAGTAGTCCTCTGCCTGGTTTCTCTTTATGTAAAGATTTATTACTTATGCAGATTTGCTCTTTAGAGATCTTCATGGTGTAATAGTATATCATGAAGATGTATGGGCAAACCTCTGACATCTAAAATACCTTATAGATACTGGAACGTTCCATTCCTACTTGTAATAAATAAAATGTCACTTTAACTCGTCTAGGAAGGGCAGGGTTATTAAACGTAAGTACATGATTGGGTGATTCTCCCCTCTTTTCTGTGATCTCATTGCCTTGATCCTTCATTCTTTCCAAAATATCTTCAAATAGCCTAAAACTTCGGACAGAAAATTACACCTCTTAACGAATTTATACTTTGGTGAGGAGTAATTAATGTGGACCTTGATGTGTCCAGAGTGCACCATTAGCGAAATTTACTCATACATCCATCCCCTAAACACAATCGATCACACCTTGAAATTACCTTAGATACTCCTTTAAGAGATATTCTGTTTTTTATGTGTTTTTTTTTAATTTGTTACGGAAAAAGTAATAGAGATAGAGCATTCCGGTTTTTTGATATCTTTTATTCTAGAATACTGATTTACAAATAATTTTTTTTGAAAAAAAATCGTGATAGTTGTATCCATTTCATTGGAGGTCTGCAAGAAACGGTGAACATGTTTCCAGCCGCCCAGTTCATTTGAAGCAAAAGCTGTTTCTTGGAAATTAATTAGTATCCAATTTTGCTATCATGTCACGGGAGCTTCCTTCAAAATTCGAAAAATTAACAATATGGCCAACTTTTTTCGAAGAAACGCGATTTTTCGCGCAATTTTTGAACTGTTATTGTTAATAAAAGTTGTACAATTTTTTTTTTTCATTTTATCAAAGAATTTGTGTATGTTGATGTTTGGGCGGTATGGTCCAAATTATCGCATTTATTGACTCATTATTATTTTGCATATGAGCTCCCAAGCATCTCTTCTTCTTCAAGAGAGAATTAGTGGCTTCAGCCTTACGCCAGGTATACCAACTCTTTTCTCCCGGTAGGGCATTTATTTTTCTGCGAATTCTTATCGGTCGAACCTTTATGAAAATACATTGCCCACACTGCGTCTTTCATTTTCTAGTAATTCGGCGAATTGCTAGACCATAATATATTGTCAATGCAACAATGACTTTATCCGTAAGCTTTCCTGCCCCTTTGTCCCCAATGCCTTTGTTCGCTTTTTTGCATTATGTAATATTGCCCCATTGTTTTTTCCACGTGGCCGATACATTTTTTTTTCTACAATTTCGTCACCGTAAGGATTACTTTCAAGGATTTCCTTAAAGGTCCTGCTGCGACGAGAATCCAGATGTCATGCGCAGGCCAGAATTTGCGGCTCTATATTTCCCGTAAATAAAGGAATTCCGGGAAATCCTATCACAGGGACATTTCTATGGGTTTAAGGGTTGTAAAAATGCCAAGAAATGTATTTTTCAAAAAAAAACCAGAAAGTCCACTTAACGCAGGGGACACACGGGCTTAGGCATCTCTGGTTCACCTCACCCGTACTTACTAGTAAACTAGTAAACCCCTCATAAACTATTATTGTTGTTATATAATCTATAAAATAAGGAACAACTAGCAAGTAAAATTGTAAGAGAAATAATAAAAAAAAATCATATTTTATTTATTATTAACAAGTAAAATGTAATAATATGTATTAATAAGTAATACCAATTTATTTATAATACTAATTGTTATTAATTAATTAACAAGAATTCTGAACAGAGTTTTTACTACACAACTGTACTTTGACTCGAAACCAGCCATTTTTTTACTAGCTAAACGATGACCATTTTAAAATGTTAATTAAGTGACAATCAGTTCTTAAATTGATAAGTAGCTGCAGTATTGCATTTAGTGAAGATATTATTAAATATTAAGAAATAATTTTCCTTGTATGTTTTGTATAAACTGAACATACTTTTCATAATAAAGATAGCAATAATAAAGATCACTTTTAGATTTGAAAAAAATTAAATGCACAATTATATGACGGTTATACATTAAATAGTTATACATTGATTATATATGTTTAATTTTCGTAATAAATATACTAAAATAATTAATATAAAATCTAAATATCTCAATTGACTATTTTAAATTTCCACATATGCAACAACAAACAAACCTTTCTCTCTGTGTAAAGATGTAGAAAATACTCTACTGGATAGATGATCATAATTTATTCAGGAACCTAGTACGTTAAGCATATTGATAATTATCGAATTAAAAGACATTAATGTTTTAAGAAGGAGAGATCAATGAAACAGTGCACAGTAACTATCGTCAAAATAATGTGGTTGCTTACCAAAAGAAGATCGGATAAAAATAATTTTCTTAAAAAACATTTTCAAGAAGTCTGCGTTTCGTAATAGAAACCTTAAATGTATAGCCATAACATTACTGTTTAAAGCATAATAAAAAATTAAATTTAATTAGTAACGGCCGGTTAATTTAAATTATTTCTCGTGCTGCAATTGCTGTAAAATTCAAAAACCTCAAGAGCAGTATTTTTTTATTTATATTGCGTTGAAGTATTGCAGATATCTGGAGATATTATATAAAACACAATGAGTAGAAATTAAAATAAACTAATTCCAGACTTTGTTTAAACGATAATAATGCAAGATATGCTAGGTGAATATTAGAAAACACTGTCAAAATATTAAACGTAAAACATCAAAGATTGATTATCTTTTTGTTTCAAGAAATTTCACGATATCCTCATAAAAAACAAAGTAAATTAACGTATATTAGCAATAGTTGATATTCATAAAAGAGCAATATGTTTACATTCATAAAACAAAGGTAACTCTTTCGATTATGTTATTATTTGATCATAAGCTGTAACTCACAGTTGAAGATTTATTTGAATTCCAACTACATTAAAATACCTTTTTACGCCAGTCAAGGGCTGCATAATTACCTCAGATGCCCAAAGTCCGCCATGGTCCTAATATTCATGATATGATAGCGAATAATACTTTTTAAATATATATTTATATGTAAGGAAGGTTATCAAGTATCACCTAAACTAAATCTGCCCAAAATATTAAGTTTTTATAATAAAATATTTTGATGTTAGCTTAATATATTTGTGTTTTTTTTTACTCACAACGCCAACGGCATCCCCTTCAGTTGTCATTAGCCTCACTCTTCACCAATTTTCCTATAGGGCCATTCTCTCTTTACATAAACAGCAGTTCTCAACCATACAACTATTAACAGTAAATAACAATACTAACATCCACTACTTCCCGTATTTCCACGGGAAACGGATGGTTTAAAATAAAACAGTACTCAATTGATTTTTGGTTTAAAAATTTTTGTTGATATAGAAATAAAGCTACACGTATGAAATTTTGAAATATCTATGTGCGGAAAATTACATCGCTTAAGTGATGATAATTTTTACGAACACATGTTACAAGTCGTTTTCGAAAATTTTCTTCAACTCTTCCCAGTGTTTCTTGATTGATTTATCGGATTTGTTTCTTTACTGCAACCTTCAGTTCTTCCAGTGTGTATGGCCTTCTTTCATACACTTGTGCGTTATGTGTGTTAAGATGGCCCCATCTTAACGCACATAACGCACAAGTGTAAAAACTACAAAAAGATAGATCAGGTGAGAGGGCAGGCCAGAGCTCTTCATCAAATCGAGACACTCGGACTGCAGACATTAAAGCTCTGGCTGTGTCGGCAATAGGCCCGTCTTGCTGGAACCATATATTATTGATTCTTCGTCTTCGAAGTTCCGGTTCAAGAAAATTGTTGATCATGTTTAAGTACCGAATGGAATTAAGGGTTATAATCTTCTTCGAAGAAGAATGTACCGAAAATCCCACACTTGCCCAGTATCGACAGTTCTGCTTGTTTACGGCTCCATTCAAATAAATATTGGCTTCATCACCAGCATCATAAAAATCACCAGCATTCAAGTTCTGCACAACGGCATGAAGAATAGCAGCATTAAGACTGAATGGCATCAAGTGAAGAATCGAATGAGCTACACCACAGGTGTACATTTCAAAAACGTCTACATTTCAAAATGTAGTACGCATTTCAAGGTGTACGCATTTTAAAAACGTGGACAACTTATCTTATTTTTATAACAAATTATTTTTACTCACACCACTTTACTTACTTTTTCCGCACTCCGCTATACACGGAAAAGTAATGTAATCGTGTAAAGAAAAAGTGAAAAAACAAAATTTTTTTTGGGTTTCTTTTTCGTTTCTCGGCCTAAAAACCAAATAAATATGGTTTTCAAAAAATTTTTGCCGTGTGTGTGTCGTTGTCGTTGTCGTTGTCGTTGTCGTTGTCGTTGTCGTTGTCATTATCGTTGTCGTTGTCGTCGGCATTTATTATTTTTAGCACAATAACTCAACTAAATCGTGTCTCGGATCGATCGGGTTTTGACTGATTCTGATTGGGGGCGTCTTCCAGACGACACCTATTGATTTTGAGGTGGATAGAACACACTCTACCATGTACATGGGTCATGAGAAAGTACAATGGTGGACCATTTGAGAAATTTTTTTGTTAGCACGATTCCTCAATTAAATCGTATCGGATCGATCGGGTTTCGACTGATTCTGATTAGGGACGTCTACCAGATGACCTCTATTGATTTTGAGGTGGATAGGACACACCCCACCCTGTCCGTGGGTCATGAGAAAGTACGATGATGGACTATTTGAAAAAATTAAAACTGTCGCATAGAACACATATTCTGCATTTATGTGTTGGTTTATTTTTTCTCGGCCAATTTCGAGATGTTGTACGTGCGGAAAAGTACGTACAACATCTTTACGTTTATGAAGATGTTACTTTATATTGTACGTACGTAAAAGTCCGTTTTAAGGTTATAACACTGTTTATTTTTTTAAATATATTGTTTAATTATGTGTTCCTCAAACAGTTTAACGTAATTTCTAAGTTCTTCGATGGGAATCTCCAATTTTATTCTTAATATTCCATTGGATTCTGTACATATACATTGTCTGTTACCGGCAATTAAATAAATATTAGTTAAATAAGTATGTCCTATTCGTATCCTCGTAACAAAGAATTCTTCCCTTCTTCCACGTACTAACTGTGTTTTCCATTCGCTAACTCCAGGCTTGAAATATTTTAATTTGTAGTTCACATTTACCCATGCTCGTTGCCATGCATCAGTAATATTTTGTTGATAGATATGCTTTTATATCTAAAACAGATCTCAACAAAGTTCGGATAGAAATGCTATCGTAAACATTGTATATTACTGCCCGTTTTACCTCTTTGTCCGCTAATTCATTTCCATGAATACCGACGTGGCTTGGCATCCAGACAAACACAATTATCTTCCTCAGTGTTCTCAACTAAAGACAAAGTGCATGGTATGGATTCTGCTATACATGCACTTGTAATGAACGTGGTTCGTTTGTAATTATATTTGATATTTTGTAACATTTGCTCAGCATGAAATTAAAAAGTATGCATTCTGTTTATCCTTAAAACGAAATAATAGTGCGCGTACTTCATTATTATAGATATTTTTTACAGGATAACAGTGAGTATTGTATGTCATCATCATATCGGTTTATAACGTCCTTCGCCGTCTTCCGATTGCTAATCTCAATTCCTCTCTGTTTCTCCACATGTCCTCGTCCAAACCTCTCTCCCGAACTTCATTATCAATGCCCTCTCTGCAGCTTTTTCGTGGTCTTACTCGCCTTCTTCTTCCTTGTGGTTTCCAGTTTAAAATTTTTTTGGGTATTCTGTCATTTGGCATTCGCGGAACATGCCCATACCATACGAGTTATTTGATTCTTATATCATTTACAATGTGATGTGTTATTTCCAATATTTCTTATTCTCTCATTTGTTACCCTTTCTCTCTTTGATTTTCCAACTGACCTCCTCCAGAAGTCCATTTCTATGGATCTTATCATTTTTTCTGTTCTTTCTTTTATTGGCCATACTTCACAACTATAGGTTACTATACTTTTAATTATTGAATTATATATTCTTCTTTTATTTTCTTTTGTTATTTGATTATCCTATAGAATGCTGTTCAACAGCGTAATTGCTCTCCTTCCTTGGGTATTTCTTTCCGAAATCGCTTCATCAAGTGTTCCGTCGTTTGATATTTTCATGCCTAGATATTTATATTCATTGCAGTGTTTGATGTTTTGCCCGGTTGACAGAAGTAGATCTTGTTGTTGTCCTCCAATACACATGTATTCCGTTTTCTTCACATTAGCTTCTAAACCCCATTATTCATACACAGTACTGTGGCGTTTATGGATATTTTTTTGGATGGCTAGTAATTGTATGTCCTTCCTAATTTCGGATACACTGGTGTTTGAAGTCCTCTAGACATTTGAAGATAACTCTAGCAGTTTTCGAGTAGAAGACGGTTCATCGTGGCGTGGATCAAAATTCCAGCTAGCACGACCTTCAGGAGCTGACCCTCACCTTTTTCTATCAGTGTTCATAGTCATCTTATTAGCAACTAACTGCCGATGTTCCACAGCAATCCATTGGTTTCCATGGTGGAAGAACAGAATACATAAATTAAAATGAATGTATGGATTCAAAATCCTTTTGTACCCAACTTGTAAGAGCCCGAAAGTATGTCAAACGAGAGAGACATTTTTAGAAATATCATCAGACACCAATATGGAGCTACTGTTCAAAACAATGCCTCTGAATTATTTTTGGTGCAGGATCCATGATAAATATCTACTTCTTGCCACAAAGGCCATGAATGTTCTTCTATCGTTCCCAACAACTTACTTGTATGAAACAGGGTTCTCAACCTATGCAGCTACAAAAACAAAATACCGCAATAGACTGCATGCCGAATCTGATATGAGATTTCAGCTCTCTTCTATCAAGCCTGATATCAAACAATTTATGAAAAATAAAAAACAGTTTCATACCTCCCATTAGATATTTCATTATTACGTAACATGGTTATTAATAAAGAATACATATAAACCAGTTTTTGATTATTTTAGAGCTCCATCAAATATGTCGCTTTCCAAAAGGTTTCCGTCGCCAAAAAAGTTTGAGAACTACTGCTCTAAAGGCATCCTCCGGGGGTGCCTTCGATATGAGCGAGGGGGTGGCGCAATATTATTGCGATTTGCGTACTCCTACTACATACTAAACATGGAATATTATTTTTAACGCCACCTATTTATTCAAAAATGATTATAAGAACTATATATGTCATATTGACATAATGACATAATTAGTTGAATACCATTTTTAAGGTTTTCAGGCTGACGAATGAGTGAATAAAATTAAAGCCCACCGGACTTATTATCAATATATCTTTATTACGTATAGTAACTTTTTGCTCGTAAGAATATAATTCATAACTAAAGATGCATATATTAGTAACATATTAATTGTTCGATGTAATATTCCTACATATGTACTATTCATTTCATCGCTATTTGCCAAATAAAAAAACTCTGTTATCTTGCCGATAAACGGAACAGTCTACCTGAGCCTAGCCATAAAAACAAGCCACGGTATGTTTTGAGATTTTTTATTTGGCAATTAGCGATGAAATAAACTACATAGTATTGAATCCTAGTTCATTCACCTGATATATCCTTTTCATATAGACCAAAAGTTTGTCAAGAATTTGCCAAGTCAAGATTTGAAGTAAAATAAACATTTTTCAGTTAGTAATCATACAGACCATAACCCTTATATGTATATTCCTTGAGAAAAAGATCAGTCAATTGTATATCTACTTTTATGACCTTACCCACAATACTTATGGCCTATAAATATACTATCAGCTAAAAGATTTAAAGTATATGTAGGCTAGCTGTTGCTAGAAGCTTACTTAAATGCGTCTACGTATATTTTTAGCTTAGTACATTAAACCTGAAGTCGTTCACCCGTTCTTTTCTGATACTAACTCTAAAAAGTTCTAAACGGATACATTATTTCTCTTTTTCACATTCCAAATTGCGTTTCCTTATACCTCCCCATTTTTTTAAACAGGGCGCTTCTCGCGGGTGATTATTTCCGTTCTAATTTTAGAATCATATAACTAAGAAGAAAGTGAAGGGGAAATTAAATTAAACGCCGAAATTAAAGTTATAGGTAAGACATGTAGACCGGAAGTCCGTTATCGTAGAACTCAGATTCGTTATTCATGTTAATTATATTACTAATAAAATGTCATTTTTGTTAGTCGATTTCATTTATAGATATATTTTATGTGGTTTATTAATTTTACTTTGGATTATAGTGTATTAATAATGAATGAATACAGCTGAAAGCTGAACAGTCATACCAGTAATTTCAATTATTAAAAACATTATGTCACCGCATTTTTTAGTTATACTTTGATATTTCAAAGGTTTCGTAATTATTCAGTCGCTGGACAATAAATGACATAAAATTTGTTAATTTCTTGTAGTTGAAATACTTGAATCTTGTAGTACACAACACAAATAATATAGAACACAATAATTACAATATACACAAATAATTATTATGAAACAATTAATTCCGGCTATATTATAATGGTTTATGAAGATATCCACAGTTTTACAAATACTTCTATCTGCATCGCAGTCAAAATATTATATAATCAGGATATGAAGAAATGGAGAAATTTTAGTATGATCGACGAAGAAAAGTGGTAATAAAATGTCAAAACAAAATATTTCATTAATAAGATAAAATAATGTAATATTATTTTAGCTGTCAAATTAAATATTATTTTCTCAATCTATAACATTTCATAATCTAATTCCAAAGGTGTGAAAGAAAAATCTGTAATTTTCAGAAAATACAGGTAACTATCGTGCAATTCCCGGTAGATAATCAGATATATATATATATATATATATATATATATATATATATATATATATATATATATATATATATATATATATATATATATATATATATATAGTGGGACAAGAAAGTATTGGCACACCTCACTTTTTCTTTAATCTCAAAAATATAAAGGTGAATTGTTTGATACTAAATTTATTTAAAAACTGGCATCCAATTATTAACTTTTGGTGGCAATAGATTGAGCTGATTAATAATAAAATAAGAATAATAAATAAGGTCATGAATTTCAATGGTCAAAAAAGTATTCGCACAGTAAAAATTTTTTATTTAAGTACGTTTTTTAAAAATTTATTTACACTTCTATATTTTGTTACGATACTATTTGCAGTAATTATGACCTGAAGTCTTCACGGTGTCGAGGATACAAGGTTCTGGGTTATTTCAGGTCCAATTTGATCCCATTCTTGTAATAAAACCGTTTGTAGTTACTGTTTCGAAAAAAAATTATTTTTTTATAGTACCACAAATGCTCTATAGAATTTATATCTGGGAATTGGGGTGAAATTTTGATTTATTACTTTTCCGCACTCCACTATACTATCGGAAAAGTAATGTAAGCGTGTAAAGAAAAAGTGAAAAAACAAAATTTTTTTTGGGTTTATTTTTCGTGATTCGGCTAAAAACAAACAAAATGGTTTTTAAAAAATTTTTGCTGTGTGTGTGTGTGTCGTTATCGTCGGTATTAAAATTTTTTGTTAGCTCGATAACTCAACTAAATCGTGTCGGATCGATCGGGTTTTGACTGATTCTGATCGGGAACGTCTCCCAGATGACACCTATTGATTTTGAGGTGGATAATACACACCCCGCCCTGTCCATGAATCATGAGAAATCACGACGGTGGACTATTTGAGAAATTTTTTTGTTAACATGATAACTCAACTAAATCATATTGGATCGATCGGGTTTTTACTGACTCTGATTGGGCCTCCCAGACGACACCTATTGATTTTGAGGTGGATAGAACACACTCTACTATGTGCATGGGTCATGAGAAAACACAATGGTGGACTATTTGAGAATTTTTTTTGTTAGCACGATCACTCAATTAAATCGTGTCGGATCAATCGGGTTTCAACTGATTCTGATTAGGGACGTCTACCAGATGACATCTATTGATTTTGAGGTGGATAGGACACACCCCACCCTGTTCAGTGGTCATGATAGAGCATGAGGGTGGACTATTTAAAAAAAGTAAAACTGTCGTATAAAACAGATATTCTGCATTTATGTGTTGGTTTATTTTTTTGTCGGTCACTCGATTTCGAGATGGAGATGTTCTACGTGCGGAAAAGTCCATTTTAAGGTTTTAAAACTGTTTATTTACGAACATTATAAAGTAACCAATCCTTGGCGGATTTATTTTATTGGCGGTGTGCTTCGGATGATTATCCTGCTGGAAAATGTGTCTCTGTTGTCCATCTTTTCAGCACTGTTGTTCAAGTTGTGGCTGATAATGTCAACATACTTATCTGTATTCATAATACCTTCTATGAAACTTAGGTTTCTAATGCCATTCCATGACATGTATCCCCAAGCCCCCGACTAAAACGCTCCCGCCATGCGCCATCGCGTTTCACTGGTGGCTTGACATGACTCATTTCCAATGCAGAATTTGGTTTTCTTCATACGTACATATTTGGGAGCATTTTAATCTGGGGTTGTATGACATGGAATGGTGTAAGAAAGCTAAGTTTCATCGAAGGTATTATAAATACAGACAAGTATGTTGAAATTTTGCGCCATAACTTGAACAGCAGTCCTGACAATACAAGCATCAAAGACGCATTTATCCTCCAGCAGGATAATAATCCGAAGCACACCGTCACTAAAACAAAGGAATGGTTACCTTATAGTGTTCATATACAAATCAAAACACCACTCCAGTTCCCGGATATAAATCCCATAAAGCATTTGTGGTACTTGCTAGATTTAATGGTGCGAAAAAATAAAATTTCTTCGAAACAGCAGCTTGAAGCGTTGTTATTACAAGAATGGAATCAAGTTGGACCTGAAATATCCCAGAACCTTGTATCCACGACGCCAATAAAACTTCAACAAAATATTAATGTGTAAAATTTTTTTAAGAACTTGTTTATAAAAAAATTTTTACTGTGCCAATACTTTTTTGACCCTTGAAATTCATATTCTTATTTATTATTCTTATCTTATTTTTAATTTTCTCAATATATTACCACAAAAAGATAATGGTTGGACGCTAGTCTTTAAATAAATTTAATATCAAACAATTCACCTTTATACTTTTGAGATTTAAGAACAAAGTGGGGTGTATCAATACTTTTTTGAGCCACGGTATACTTACTCGTATATAGATTGCATTTAGTCAAATAGTTTTTTATATTTTATTCATATAGCGTTTGAACATCGTTAAAGTTCTTGAGGTACAAGAAAAATGACTTCATATTCCATATAAATATTTGAGGATTTCAATACGAATATTTCAAACATTTTCAACGCCAGATTAATTATGGCGATTTAAAACTGAATACAAATCCTAAGCCTTATGGAATACATTACAAGCCTAAAAAAATAAAAAATGATATGCTCATATCGTTCTCATATTACATAAATTATATAAATAAATATCTCATAATGGACTCCTAAAAAGAAATCCTGCATAAAATGCTACTTACTTGTTAAAATAATATAACCTGTAAATTAATATTATGCAAATCACCATTTTGTTCCTTTCCAAGATAATCAAAGATCAAATGATACAGCAGGTAACTTATTTTTCAACATCGTGAAATCTTTAAACCCAATCTGCAGCCGTCATATTAAATTTGCATTTTAACTTCCTTCGTTAAAAGGTTTATAAGAGTATTGACCTTGACTAGTTCGAACTGACGCCACGGAAACAGGTAAACTGTAAAAAATGAATTTACGTTTTTTGTAGAAAGATAAAATTGATCTATGAAAAAAGTCAATATTTACCTCATCTTTGATTTTTTTAATTTCCAGCCACAATAGAGCGACTTGCCGCCTTTATGCTTATTAAGACCGATTGAATGCGGCCCTCGGCACACTGAACTATTTCTATAACAAGCTTTTTTTGGTTTTTAAGGCATGACATTATTTTCTTGAAGTATATGTACAGAGTGGCCCTTCGAAATCAAAACATGTTTTTTGGCACTAGAAACAATTCACATGATGTAACTTTATTTGCAAACAAGCAATTTCCTAAATATCATCGCGTTAATCACTAGCCGATGCTTATTGTTATTACTACTATAATATAAACTGTAAACGCAGTGAAATATGTTGTTGTGCAGTCCTTGGTATTCTCTATAAACTGGTATCTAACTATTTAAATTAAGACTAATATTTTTTGTGGCACTTTTTAATTAAAATAATTTAATAAGATACATATCAGTTAGAGAAAACTGCTGTTATAGACGTAGAAGGGGAAAAAAGGGAAGTAGGTATTAGGAAAGGAGTAAGACAAGGATGTACGCTATCACCACTAATTTTTAATCTGTACATCGAAGAGGCGATTAATGTGGTAAAAGATAGAGTGGATTTCGGGATTAAAGTACAGGGACAGAAACTAAAAATGCTGAGATTCGCGGATGATATAGCAGCATTAGCATCTAGTAAGGAGGAATTAGAATCAGCATTGAACGAAATGGAGGCAGTGTTGACAGAGGAATACGGAATGAGGGTAAATAAAAACGAAACTAAAGTGTTAGTGTGCAGAGGGCGCGAGAACAGAGCAAAAACGAAAATACAAATTAATAATAAAAGATTGGAGGAAGTTAAAGACATTTATTTAGGAAGTAAAATAAATTGGGATGGAAGAAGCGATAAAGACATAAAACAAAGAATAGCGCAGGGTCGAGTGAGTAGCTTTTAACAAAAATAAAGCACTTTTATGCTCGGGGGTAATAAACTTAGAAACAAGAAAGAGATTTTTGAAAACATATGTATGGCGCACGGCACTATACGGTTGCGAAACCTGGACGGTAGGGGAAGCAAGTAGGAAGAAATTAGAAGCTTTTGAGATGTGGTGTTACCGAAAAATGATGAAAATACCATGAACTGATAGGGTTAGAAACGAAGAAGTATTGGAGAAAGTCGGCGAGAAAAGAAGTATGTGGAAAAACATAAAGAAGAGAAGAGATAGAATGGTAGGCCACTTGCTGAGACATGGGGGAATAGTCCGCGATATTTTGGAGGCGGAAATAGGAGTGAAGAAAGGCAGAGGTAGGCCTAGATTAGACTACTGCTCGCAAATAGTAAGGGATGTAGGTTGTAGCACAATTAGCGAAATGCGTAGGTTAGCACAAGATAGGAGAAGCTGGAGGTTAGCGTCCAACCAGTCTTAGGACTGATGACCTCATGATGATGATGACATATCAGTTATAACTATAATTATATTAGTTATAAATATAACTAATATTTATATTTATAACTAATAAATATAACTAATATTTATATTTATAATAAACAGCTAATTGATTTAAGCTGACTAAAGCTTGACTAAACATTATTACTAACTTTACAATTGATTTTTCAAAAATATTGAAATTAACACAACCTTGTATCAAATTAGGTTGTCTTTCTGACGAGTACTAGGTATATTAGCTGTAGAATATTCTAATAAAGAAAGATGTTCACAATTTATAAGCTATTTGAAATAAGTACAAAACATTGAAAACAGTTTTTTCTTGAATGTTCTGCAAATTTGGTATCTTAAGATTCTGAGTAACTATTTCTAATTTTTCTATTCAGCTCATTCTAATTTTCCAAACAAATGTAAAATTTGACAGATCCCTGAACTGACATTAAATGTTTAGAAACTCATTTTTCTATAAAGTTTACATCAGTACGAATCCTCGCCATAATGTTTCTTACAATTAGCAAAATAATGAAAACTGTTCGATATGATGTGGACTTCTTATATTACAATATATCTAATTAATTAAATAAATGAAATAATCTATTCTTAACAATATGAATTATATAAATAAAACATTATATGCAGCATTTCATTTACATAATTTATGTTGTTAAAAATACGATACATAATACATAATTAAAAACAATTAAGATCATTAACTAAAACAGTCAAATTGTTTTTAATCAACGAAATATTTAAATTTGTTACTCCATTCATTCAATATTTTTAATGAAAGAATCGCGAAAGGAAAAATATGTCACTGTGTATTAATAAGACAAAGGAATCCAGGAATAATAATTACGTCCCGCGCAGAAATAAAATTGCGTGATTGATTTCATTACATGTTAATTATCTTCTTTTATCATTTCATGGAAAATTAACTTCTGTCAGGCTGTAATTTTAATTTCAGTGACGACGAGGTTTAATGAACACATGCCACATTTAATAAATTAAAGTATTTTTCACTGTAGCACCCTAATTTTGCGAATACTTTTAGAATAATTTGAATTGATTTCGCGAATCGACGATCATAAACCCCCCGATGTTGTTTATTGCATGACTTTGATGTTTGCTTTAGTCCAATCTACAGGTAGAGAAATACTTAATAGCAAATGATTAACAATAGAATTTGAGTAATATGTTTATATAAATTAATCTTTAAAACACTGCTGAAAAGCTGCTGTGGTTAAACTTTGCCACTTTCAATGGTGTAAAAATGAAGTAAAATTTCAATATTTCTATAAAATATAACACCAGTGTAAATGGCAAAACTATACACCATTATAATTGTGAACTTTTGTACATATTAGGAATAAAAATAATATAAATACATCACTATATAAGGGGTAACATACAAGTCGGAAATCGAGAAAGGAACCACAAAACCGCCAAGCGGTTATCAAAGTAATTCTCGAATAGCAAAGCTATTACATAATCGCTCTAGGAAACAACTACTCCTCGGGCTAAATCCCGCCATGCATTGAATTATACCCAGAAGCGATCCTCGACCCCTTTCTCGTGTTTCTGCACGATCAGATAAGGTTTCAAAAAATAAAACCCGCCACAGGTAGGATTCGACATTTGTCCCGGATCGGAACCGAACGACATACAGTTGTTTCGAACTTATTAGTTCTCATCAGTGCCGTACACGGTACGCCGATTCAGGACAACTGCCGAATGAACTTTATGGCGTATACATCTTTATCGATACGATCTCTGTCAGTAATATATAAGTCGGAAATTTAGCCCGAGGAGTAGTTGTTTCCTAGAGCGATTATGTAGTAGCTTTGCTATTCGGGAACTACTTTGATAACCACTTGGCGGTTTAGTGGTTCCTTTCTCGATTTCCGACTTATATGTTACTGACATGTCGTATCGATAAAGATGTATACGCCATAAAGTTCATTCGGCATTTGTCCTGAATCGGCGTACCATACGGCACTGATGAGAACTAATAAGTTCGAAACAGCTGTATGTCGTTCGGTTTCGATCCGGGACAAATGTTGAATCCTACCTGTGGCGGGTTTTATTTTTTGAAATATATAAGGGGTGTTACAATAAGAACGCAATGTTAAAATTGGGCGCGTTTTGGCAGTCATAATTCGATAGGTCATAATTGTGACAGGTTGATAGGAGACAGATAGGAGTTAGTAAACATGAAGCGTTACACGATGCAACAGTGCGTCCTTATTATTAAACATTAATATCAAAATTATGAAAATTTGGTTGCTACGTATTCATAAAGTGCGCCAATTTTCAGTTACTATACACGACACGAGTTCATAGTGTTCGTTCAGAACAAAACACCACGGCAGTTAGCGAGAGTGTGGCCCTCCACACTCACACCTCAATTCGTCATCGGCACAAGAATTGTACATTTCAACAGCTACTTTTCACCCTATTCTCACTAAAGATTTGCATCTCCATGCTTACGAAGTCCAACTTATTCAACAACATCTGCTAACAGATCATGCACAGCCAAAAGAGTTTACTAATTGGAGCAGTGGACAACAAGAAGTAAATTTCGGTTTTATGGACAAAATTATCTTCAGTGACGAGGCCCATTTTCACCTTGATGGCTTCGTTAATTGGCAAAATTTCCGCATTTGGGTCTCAGAAAATCCACGAATCATTCATGACAAACAGATGTATCCTCAATGTGCCCCTGTTTGGTGTGCAATGTGGTCTGAAGGATTCATTGGACCATTTTTCTTTGAAAGTGAGATAGGTAATGCATTAATAGTAAATGGTAAACGTTATCGTGACATGATAATCCAGTTCCTTGTACCTCAATTGGAAGATATTACTCTCGAAGACATGTGGTTTCAGTAGGATGGTGTCACATACCATACCACCCGTGAAACATTGATGGTCTTGCAGGACTCATTTCCTGGTCGCATCATCTCCCTGACCAGAATTGGCCGCCACGATCTTGCTATTTAACATCTATGGACTTTTTTCTGTGGGTTTCTCTGAAGTCTTGTTTACGCCAACAAATGCACGACCACCCAAGCATTGACGGCCGAAATTGAACGCTGTATCAATGAAATACCACCACATTTATGCAAAATAGTTATTGAAAATTTCGCCAGAAAAGTAGTAGTGTGCCACCAAAGCCGTAGCGGCCATTCACTGGGTGTGTTGTTCCATACATAATTCCGATCCATATCTACATGGATCAGTACCATGATATATGGTACATCAATAAATATTTCAATACTGTGCAACCGAAAACCATGTTTTATTTAAAAATCACATCTTCCGATCGTATTGTAACACATTTTATTGTCAGTATACTTTACTCCGCGTGGGATAGATTATATGTATATAATTCCTGCGTAGTAACTATTCTAGATTACGCCATGTAGTCAGGCAATATGGCTGTTCGAAATTTATGATTAACCAACTTATACCTAAATGTTGTTATATGCCTCAAGATGCAAAAATGAATTGTGTTAGCTAACTTCATTAAACTATTTTGCTAAACTGTCATTACTGAATAATGTATTGAATTTTATGAGTCATTGGATGATTTGTGTTTTGCGACGATGAAGTAAACAAAATAAATGCATATTTAGTATCTGTAATATCTCACTTATTGTCTTGTTATTATTTAATAATAGTAATATACAATTTATACCAAAGAATATTACCAAATTTTTATTTTCAGCTAGAACTAAATCCCAATAAGAATTATTAACATTTGTTGAACACTGAAACCTATTTATGAATAATCAACTTATGCTCAAATGGTTTGTATATCCTAAGAAACAAACATAAATTTTGTTATGGCCAAGTTTATTAAAACTAATAGATATTAGGCGTTTGAAAAATATGTTAAATTGTGAAAAATTCTCTGAAGGATTTCGATATGTAGGTAATTAAGAGATATTTTATATTTGCCATTTTTATTGTCCACTAATAATGATATATTACTCTTATGATGAATGTTGCCAATTATTAAATAATTAATTTAATAATTGGGTACAATTTTTATGTGAATGGGTACGCCGCGCACCGCGCCGGTACTACTACATTAACACTGTTTAAATCAGTAGTAGTCAACTTTGTTCCTACCGCCCACTAGTGGGCGTTTAAGTTTTTATGGTGGGTGGTAGCAATGGCGGCGACAGAGGTGGGTACGGGTGGGCAAGCGCCCAGGCAAAATCCTTTTCGCCCAACCAGTCACCCAACCTCTTATAAGACCACTATATCATATTCGCACATAAAATAATATACTTAATGCCCTCGCCCACCCTAGATATTTCCTGCCTATTTTCGCCCAACCGCAAACCAATACTAGCGCCGCCACTGGGGGATAGGGATTTTGACCGTTATTAACGAGAGTTTTGTTCATGAGATTAATTGCGGTGAAATAATACACGAATCGGTTTTGTAAGTAGCATAAATTTAGCTCGGAGACTTTATTGTTATAACTGCCCTTTCAAATATTACAATACAATATATATGATTTTGATAAGCTGACTCAATGCTGATTCTTCTTATTTTTATCTCAGCTCGATAAATATGGTTTATAACATTTATGTTATGAATTGAATAATAATACATAGGCAAAAAATATAATATACGAGGGACATCACTCCTCCCCCTTTAGAACGGACCATGGGCACTTGTAGGAGCCATTGGGACGTCTTCAATTGGAATTTGGAAATTCTTCCTGCTTCGTGAGATTCTCCGTGTAAGAGCTATTATTTTCTTGCGCCATATTATCCATATTAATATGAGGCAGATAATGGCGAATAAAATAAACAGGATTATCCATAATAACCCAGATTGATCCTCAGGGATTGCCTCAATGTGATTAACAGAGGATAGGTGCTGACTAGATTCGATTATCCTATTAATATCTTCAAAATGGATAGGATTTAATTTTAGAATGTGTGGTGTTTGATTTGAGGTATTGGCAGTATCAGGCAATGGTGGCAATAAAATTCCTGTTCCTACGTTGGTAATTGAATCGGAAGATAATGGGAACGGTTGATCGTTGATCCACATTTTACAATCATTATTAATGGTAATCAGGGTTGGAGAGCTTCTTCTCTCAGCTCCATTAGTGTCGCATTGCGATCTAATGATAGTGTTGCTCAAAAGAATCAAGAGTATTTGATTTGACGTAACTTATGTCGTGATAGGTTGTATGATCCTGGTTTTGGCAAATTGACAATTTGATGGCTGTTGACCATGGACGATTGCGGAAATACAATCCTCTTCAATAGGTTCTGGTTTCTCGTTACATATGTAATATCTTTCTACTAAGGGACATTCTTCATCTAAGTATTTTTGACTTATTTCGCCAAGCATTATTACAGGTTCAGGAGGAATTAAGGTAAGGTTAGCTTGGGGAATCGGATAAAGTTTGTATAGGAATATATTTTCATTTGAGAACAATGGCATAGTTACTATGAAATTAAACTTTGGATATTTAAAGAACACTTCTTGGTGCATTAATTTAAAATATGAAAGATTAAAGAGAAGTCTAGTATTTTCAAGACGAAAATCATTTTTTAATTCTTGAATTTGGAGCGCAATTCTGTTCTGATTAGTAGATAAAGTAGATATTGTTTCGTTAAAGGTTTTCAAAAGTGGTTGCAGAATAGAGATTTGTAGATTCATTTGAGTCTCAATATTATGTTGGTTTTTATCTAGAATTCTGATGTGTTCAATTGTTTCAGATTTGTCATCTTCCGTTAGAGTACTGAAGAGATATTTTGATATTTTACCTATACCATCTATAAGTCCTCTTTTATGGATTCTATTAGGGATTAGAGGTTCTAATTTTAATGTAATTTTATTTAATGTGTAGCCTACATGTAGAAAAGATTCGTCAGAACTTATTGTTGTCAGGTTGTTGTAAGATTCATATAGTTTTGCTAAATAGTCCGAAATTATTGAAATGTCAATTTGATATAGGAATTTATGATTTGATTCTATTAGTCTTACGGGTCCTAGTTGAATGGGTAAGATCGGGTTCGTTATTGTCTGGAACGTGGGGTTGTCTCCCTGGTTCAATGTCACTCGTAAACTGAATACGGTGAGTAGGAATAAGGTCTTCAATGTCGTCTTCATCTTCAACCTGCGGCGAAGAAGAATCTTTTAGTTTCTTTCTAGGTTTTTTGATAATATTTTTATGATAAGTGCCTAATTTTGTGGTTGCTAAATGATCTTTATCGGAAATTACTTGGGTTTCTTTATAAATAGGTTTTGTTTTTGAGGTAAACTTATCTTTGGTTTTTAGATAAACTGTCTCATCAGCTTGACATTTTACAGGTTCGTCACGTTTCTTATTTAATTTCGAAATAGTTTTGTCTTTATTTTCGGACATACGTTGTTTAAGGTTATCATACAATTTCTGGGATATGTCTTTTTGCTCACTGATATAATCGTTTAGAATTTCGGCTTCATTAATGTCATATGGAATTTTTCGTCTATCTACGAATACAATTTCTAAAGGTCAATTTTGTAACCGAATGAATGGAATTATTGTAGCTAATAATTGCTAGTTTGATAATTTGTGTCAAGTCTTTGTTTGGGTGTTCTAGTTTGACGCAACGTATTAAATCGAGAAGAGTAGAGTGGAAACGCTCTACAGGTGCATTAGAATTTGAGTTTTTGGGAGTTGTTATATGAAATTCTATTTGATGTAAATTACAAAATTCTTTAAATAAGTTGTTATCAAATTCTTTGCCGTTGTCCGTTACAATTTTATTAGGGATACCATAGTGTGAAATAAACGTAAGCAGGGCTTCGTAAGTGTCAATAGAGTTTTTAGTTTTAATATGGTAAGCTTGACCTAATTTGGAAAAAGGATCTAGAACTGTTAGAAATATTTTGGATTCCGCAAAAAATAGATCAATGTGTACAATTTCAAATGGTCTTTTAGGAGTTGGTGTTACTTGAAATTTAATATGTTGTGGGTGTCTCTCGTATTTTGCCTTTTGACATGTTCTACATGAGTTTACGTAATTAGTAACATCGTTAACTAGGTTTGGCCAGTAATATCTTCGAAGAAGTGATGTTTTAACTTCGGTGATTCCTCGATGACCAGTTTTTCCTTCGTGGTAGTATTTTACCTTTTCATTTTGTTCTTCTATGTTACTTACATCGTCAACGAATTTTCGTGAGATACACAATTTTAAATTAGTGAAATTTTGTTGAAGGATACGAATTAGTTTTTTCTCTATTTCTGGTTTCTTAAAGTACAGGCAATAAGTGAATTTAGGTGAAATTAAGGATTTAAATAATTTGATAATATCTTCATCAGGGGCTGTTGTTCTAAGGGTTACTAGGTGACGGATCTTTGTTTAAAATGGATTTTCGGATATTGCTGAGTCTATAATTGTGTTATGTGATTCTTGGATTATAATCTGATGATTATATTGGTTGAGGCAATTTTCAGTATAAGGTATTTCCTGAATTGGGTTTTCATTAGCGGAGTGTTGGGTTTCTGCGTCATCTGGTGGATTAGGTAGAGTTATTTCAATATCTTCACATATTTTTTCAATCGTAGGCGTGTCTATTAATCTTTCTCCAATTTCATCTCCTATTAACGATACCAAGTCGTCTATATCGTCAATCTTATCTCCTGGGTTGGTCATTAAATCGATTGGATTTGCATCGATTTTTATTCTCGAAAGGCAGTCCGCATTGGTGTTATGCTTTCCCTTTTTGTATTGTATCTGATAATCATATTCTTCAAGTCGGAGTCCCCACCTTACTAATCGACTGTTGGGTTCCTTTAAATTGAATAACCATTGTAAAGGTTTGTGATCGGTTTGGATAATGAATTGCCTACCGAAGATGTAGGGTCGAAAGTATTTACATGCCCATACAACTGCTAGGAGTTCTTTCTCGATGGTGCTGTAATTAATCTCAGCAGGATTAAGGGTACGTGAGGCGTAACTAATCGGATGGTTATTTTGACTAAGAACGGCACCTATAGCGTAATTGGAAGCGTCTGTTGTAATGGTGAATTGTTTCTCAAAATCAGGGAATGCTAGAATCGGATCATTGCATAATAGGGTTTTACAATATTCGAATGTACTAACGAATTTCGGGGTGTGAATGACCTTTTCTCCTTTTTTTAAACATTTAGTGAAAGGTTTGGTTATTTTGGAAAAGTTATTGATGAAACGTCGGTAGTAACCTAAGAGACCTAGAAAACTTTTAATATCTCGATGAGTTTGTGGAATCGGAAAATGTTTGATAGCTTCAATCTTCTTTGGGTTCGGTTTTACGCCATTAGGAGTTACTACGTGTCCTAGAAATTCGACGGATTTGGACATAAATTCTGACTTGTCAAGTTGGATTTTAAGATTATGACGGCGAAAAGCTTCGAAAACTTTATGGAGGTTTAAGATATGTTCTTGTAACGATGTTGAGAAGATGATGACATCGTCCATATAAACAAGGCATATCTTATTCTGCAAGTCTTTAAGGACATTATCCATAACTCTCTGGAAGGTACTTGGGGCATTTTTAAGACCGAAGGGCATCCTTAAAAATTCGTAATGCCCTTGTTCAACGCTGAAGGCAGTTTTTTCGACTGAATTGGGGTGAACCTCGATTTGATGAAATCCGCTAGCTAGATCAAGTGTGGTAAAATAATTGCATCTTCCTAACTTATCCAATATATCCGTTATATTGGGCAGTGGATATTGATCTTCAATTGTTCTGTCATTTAATTTGCGGTAGTCAACAACAAGTCTCCATTTCTGGATTCCTGAAGCGTCCTTCTTTTTTGGTACTACCCAGATTGGTGAAGACCATGGGCTAATACTTGGCCTAATGATGTTGTCGTCCAACATTTTTTCAATTTGATTGCGCACTTCCGTTTTGTGCACATAGGGAAACCTATACGATTTGACATAAATAGGGTTTTCATCTTTTGTTCGAATTTCGTGTTTTACCGAATTATGAAGAGTTAAAAGATCACCGGGTTTTAAAAAGATATCTTGAAATTTGTTACAAATATTTAGAAGAGCTTGTCTTTCTTCCAAATTTAGATGATCTAGACGAAGTAAACTTTCGATATTGGTTTTGATACTATCAGAATCAGGGGATTTAATTTTATAATCGAAAGAATCATAATTTTCAAAGAAGGGTTCGACAAAGAGTGGTTCTTCGAATTCAGCGGTTTGTATTTCTTGGGACATATTATAGATTTCAACTGGGGCATAACCATTATGACATGTACTTACAGAAGCTGGAATGAAAAGATCGTTGGTCGATAGATAAGGGATGTAAATGTCACCATCGGGGGCATCTACTGGAATTTCTTTGATTAGAACTTCATGAGCATTTATTGAATATCGTTTTGAAGTATCATTTGGATGTCTATAATATATCGGAATATTTATTGATTTGTCGAGATTACATAAGGATTGCTCGGAAAAATTAATTGATAATTGGAAATTTTGTAGATCGTTAAATCCTATTAAACCATCATAGTAATCATGGAAGTCATGAAGAATAACGTTTATAAGTTTATCAGAGTTAAACTCTTCAAAAATCGGAATATCTGCTTTATATCGTGCAGTGGTAGTGCCTACACAAGTTTTTAATTCTGTTTTGTCAATGAAGATACATGAGAGGTAATATTTTTCGATTATCGAGGGACGAATTATTGACGATGCGCAACCTGTGTCTATCAATAATTTCATCGGTGGATTTTGAATAATTATGTATGGTAATGGGCAAGCTTGTTTTAACGCATTTATTTCATTAGGCGGTGGTTTGCTTTCCTCGGTTTTTAGGTAGGGTTGTTCGAATCCATAGCCATATGAAAATTTGATGTTGGTTGACCTTGTACTTCTTCATCATAGCATTCCTGAATTGGATGTTCAAAGACTTCGGGAAGACTTCTTTCCATATTTGAGTAGTCGTACATTTCCTGCGTTTGTTCTTCATATTGATATCCTTCTTGGAAATTTGTTGGGTCCTTCCAAATTATGTATTTCTTCTGCTATCCAGTTCCTTGGTGCAGCAGGTTGAAACGTATTATATCGTGGTGCTGTCGTTTTGGAAGTTGTTGACATTGGTGTTGGTTTATAAGATGGAACTATACCTTTAGGTTTGAAAGCATTTTGTTGCTGTGGTGGTTTTCCAAAAACTCTATTGTTCGTGAAAAATTTTTGTGGAGGTAATTGTCTTGGTTGAACGTTTATCGGTTGTGATGGAAAAGTCTGCTTTAAAGCTTGCGTTTGGAAATTTTGATGTTTAAATTGATTTGGTATTTGGTTATAATTTTGGGAATAACCTACAGTAGGTCTTGGCATTGCATTATATTGGGGTTGTTTAATTTGAAATGGTGGTATCGTTGGTTTTTGATAATCAGATTTGTTTGAGAATACTGGATTTTGAAAAGATTTACTATAGTTAAAAAAATTTTTAACTATAGTAAATCTTTAATAGCAGTTTCTAAGGAATCTACTTGTTGTACTCTTATCATGAATTGTAACATTGGACTCAAGGATCTGGTAAATGTGTCTAATGCCATTTGTTCGTAATGTTTAGAGTAAAATTCTTTTTCGGGATAAGTTTTATTTGAATGAATTAATTTACTCATTAAGAGACTGCGGAGCTCTTGACATCGTAATCCAAAACTATGATAATTTTCGTTTCTCGATATTTTTAAATTTAAAAGATCTTGCTCTAAACATATTATATCTCTCTGATCACCAAAGTTGACTCTTAAAATTTCTTTAATTTGCAACCAATTCTGAATTTCTATCCGCGAACCAACTAACATCTGTGCTTTACCCACTAATTTACTTAAAATTGCTTGATGCATAAAGGTATTTAATGCATCTCTATCCGCATTAAAAAAATGGTTTATTAAATTATCGCAAGAGTTGATGAATGTATTTAATCCAAAAGGATTTCCGTCATATTTTGGGATGTTATCTATATATAGCCTTAATAATTGATAGTCTACGCTAGGAATAGATGTATGTGTTTCTCTAGTAGTCATTTTATTAGTTTTTGAAATAATCAAATTTTCTAAGGAATTTATTAAATTAGATAAATCTGAAATTTTGAAAATTTAAAATTTAAAGCAATGTATAAAATAATTATATGACACTGTGTGAGAGAAATTATTAAATTAAATAAATTAACTAATTCTTATTAACTAAAACTAATTTGAAAAATCAATATTGAAAATTAAATAAAACTAAAATTTCTTAACCTACGTATTCTCGTTGAATAGCGAGCCTATTGTTCTCAAAGAATTTTCAGAGAAAATAGGTGGCGAGTTATAACAATGGTCAGGAGCGAAAATAATGCTTGACTTACTTTTTGTTGTCTTGTCTGCACTATCTTCTTGATAAACTTGTTCGATCAATTGGACAGCTCAGCCGGTTGTGGAAAAAATGATTCTTGCCTTCGAAGATGAACTTCTAATTAACGGTCACTCTTGATGTGTTAATTGATAGCCTATCACTATTTCTACGCGGGATCGCGGCGTCTTCAACTTAGAAAAGTTTATTCGAATCACTCACGAATTTCAGAGGTTCAAACGACACTATATCCCATCCTCGTCGCCAGTTTTGTTCATGAGATTAATTGCGGTGAAATAATACACGAATCGGTTTTGTAAGTAGCATAAATTTAGCTCGGAGACTTTATTGTTATAACTGCCCTTTCAAATATTACAATACAATATATATGATTTTGATAAGCTGACTCAATGCTGATTCTTCTTATTTTTATCTCAGCTCGATAAATATGGTTTATAACATTTATGTTATGAATTGAATAATAATACATAGGCAAAAAATATAATATACGAGGGACATCACTCGAGCATCTACGACTCCGACAGAGCAGGTTGTCCTGAGAATGACCCTTCTGAAGGCATTTAAAACTCTTACGAATTGCGAAAATATTGTGTCATTATGTATCGACAAACTTGACCTTGATCAGTTCAGAATGTCATCAATTTCCCGAATTATCACCTATGAAAGATGCTATAACTCCCGAGGAGATTAAAACGTTCAGTAGCCATCTTAATAAAATTACGAACACTTTTGTTACGCTTCAAGCAAAATATTGCGTTACTGTAGAGCCGGTGGGTGGTTAGAAAATTTTACTACTTGCAAAGATACAAAAGTGGGCAGTGGAAATAAAAAAATTGACTACTCCTGGTTTTAATTTTTATTTTTATTTTCAATAAGAACTAAATTGTTCGTCCTCTGTCAGAAGAATTAAAGAATTATTGGTCAATATCTAAAGGTACCTGGATATCAAGGAAGCACATTACTTATTCTCTTCTTATTATTATTACCTTTACTTAAGAGCCTAATATTTATTTGAAGATAGAGTCATAAATTTAATTGAAAAGATCGATAATACAAAGTACCACTTCAAATATCATTTTAGTTGCATTCGTCACGAATATATAAATATTTTCTAGGCTTGCACTAGCACAAGCATATATGTACACCAATATTTCATTAGTGCAGTAAAGAAATTAACATTTTATATTAAAAATAAATATATAATAAAGTGTATTATATATCTAAGGAGTTTTATTTTTCTTCAATACAATATGGACATTATAGGGCATAAAATTAAAATAAAGATTACACTAAAGGTGGTGTTTAAAAGTTTTAAAGTTTACTTCAGATATGGTGTAGATTTTATTCCATTCCTGATATGAACAGTCACACCAGCGACTCGTACAATCCTAGCATAGACTTATTGTGTTCATTTTACAACAAACTGATGTGGCTTTGTTTGGTATGAAATTGGTGTTAAAGTATTTCAAATTTATTTCAAATAGTGTACCCAAATATATGCCATATGCGATTTTCACTCTTAAATCATTCCTCTAATCTCAAAATAATTATAATATATATGTGTTGAAAAGGATATATTTTCGTATATTCTTGTACGTTTCATTCATCATCATCATCATCATCATGAGGTCATCAGTCCTAAGACTGGTTGGACGCTAACCTCCAGCTTCTCCTATCTTGTTCTAACCTACGCATTTCGCTAATTATGCTACAACCTACATCCCTTACTATTTGCGATTCTATCTCTTCTCTTCTTTATGTTTTTCCACATACTTCTTTTCTCGTCGACTTTCTCCAATACTTCTTCGTTTCTAACCCTATCAGTTCATGGTATTTTCATCATTCTTCGGTAACACCATATCTCAAAAGCTTCTAATTTCTTCCTACTTGCTTCCCCTACGTCTAGGTTTCGCAACCGTATAGTGCCGTGCTCCATACATATGTTTTCAAAAATCTCTTCCTTGTTTCTAAGTTTATTACCCCCGAGCATAAAAGTGCTTTCTTTTTGTTAAAAGCTACTCGACCCTGCGCTATTCTTTGTTTTATGTCTTTGTCGTTTCTTCCATCCCAATTTATTTTACTTCCTAAATAAGTGAAGTCTTTAACTTCCTCCAATCTTTCATTATTAATTTGTACTTTCGTTTTTGCTCTGCTCTCGCGCCCTCTGCACACTAACACTTTAGTTTTGTTTTTATTCACCCTCATTCCGTATTCCTCTATCAACACTGCCTCCATTTCGTTCAATGCTGATTATAATTCCTCCTTACTAGATGCTAATACTGCTATATCATCCGCGAATCTCAGCATTTTTAGTTTCTGTCCCTGTACTTTGATCCCGAAATCCACTCTATCTTTTACCACATTAATCGCCTCTTCGATGTACAGATTACAAATTAGTGGTGATAGCGTACATCCTTGTCTTACTCCTTTCCTGATACCTACTTCCCTTTTTTCCCCTTCTACTTCTATAACAGCAGTTTGCTCTTTGTATAGATTGTGTACTACTTTCCTATCTCTATACTTCATTCTCGCGCTCTTTAGTATCTCGAACATTTTTTCCCATCTGACATTATCAAAAGCTTTTTCTAAATCTGCAAATCCCATATAAGCGTTCTTTCCTTTTTATATCGTTTTCTCTAACATTTCTCTTAGCGCTAGAATAGCTTCGCGAGTTCCCCTATTTCGCCTAAACCCGAATTGGTCTTCTCCTAGTATTTCCTCCGCTCTATTTTCCATCCTCTTCTGCACTATTCTGGTTAAGATTTTTGACGCATGGGAGGTTAGGCTAATCGTTCTAAAGTTCTCGCATTTGTCGGCGCCTCTCTTTTTCGGTATAGTAACGATAATGTTCCTCTTATAATCCTCCGGCATCTCGCCCGTTTCCTTATACGTTTCATTATAAGATATATATTGAATAACAAAATATAACAGAAGGCTTATTTTTAATTGCGACACTACTTATATATAGATATTAAAACATATGTTTAACAAAAATTATAAATCAATAAAATTTATTTTATTTTATTGATCTTTTACTTTTAAGTTTTTAAAATTCCAGCGAGAATGAGCTTTTCATCAAGCTACAACGTTTTTCCTGAGGATCAAATGAGTTCATCTATGTATTTTGTACCAGCTATTCTACTAGATCTACTTCATGTTGAATTAAATAAAAGAAAAGGAAAATTGGCTTTATGGACTTTAACACGACAAAAAGTTACCCCACTATCTTCAATTTTCAATTAATTGCATTCCAGTATTAAACTTTGTTAGGTTTACTAAAGTTCGTATTGATCAATATCAGCGAGGTGTGCTCTTCAATCGATATATGAACAGTTGAATGACATTTGAATGACAGTTGAATGTCATTTATTTATCTATTGAAAATATACAAATTCAAAAAAAAAACAAGGAAGTATTTGCCTCAGCTTCCCCCTACAAAGACGTAGTTGTGCAACGTAACCACTATTTTAAAAACCCATTTAAAATTTAAAATGCCAATTTGCTAGAGGTGTTCACCTGATATCTACGTTACCTTTAAGTCCCTCTGTATTGCTGCCAACTTTAAAGCAAATCAATGTTTAGCATACAGTTGCCTTGTAATACAGGAATTTTTAATTTTACTGTATTAATGAACAAGTATTTATAATTACTAAAATATACTCAGTAAATAGACTAGTTCACGATAGAAGTTCGTAACCCGAGAATCATAAAAAGAAATCCTAATTCGATTACAGCACGCAGATTGAGACCGATTTCAAGTTAACGCGGGCCTGTCTCATAAAACGGAAATCTGTTTTGGACATGCCGCGGCCGTAAATTTAGTTTTTCTTCATATGTGTACGGGGTTTTTAAATATACGAACGGACGAAGCGATTTCATTGAAAGGCCAGACAGGCGGGATACGGAAAAATGAGTAAAACAACTACCAAACGGTCGTCTCTCGCCCATATAAATAACATGGTATTGTTCGAGGGGAGAAAGGAAATTGAGATGCAGTTATCATGTATAGAACATTTTTTATTTATCAGAATTCCCGATGGCGTTAACAAAACAAGGGGATGTTTTTTTTTATGAAATTAATTAAGAATGAACGTAGTGCTATCTATTACGCGTATACCGCACACAAAGGAGTTAACGATAATGTAATCTCGAATTAGTCTCATATAATTGAATCTACCACTTTTTGTTGAGAGACATGATTGATGTGAAACGCAGAGCATCAGAGCAGGTAGTACAAGTCCAATTTTTAATCGAAGTAGTTTTTTGTGTGTACCTGTTCGCTTATAGTTTTCGTTGAATTAAGTGATAATATTAAGGACGGACCATGAAATCAAAATAGTTTGAAGATATGAAAGGCCACCCTAAACGTTAATAAAAATGTTACACGTATTGGCGTGCTGCCTTATTAATTAAAATTCGATATTACTCAGCATTATTTATGTACAGATAAAGTTAATGGTGTTAAAGATAAGTTAAGATAAGTTAAAGGTGATAAAGTTTCGCATAATATTCATAATATTGGTATTAATTGACTGCTTTAAAACCTGACCTTGATTTTACTTTTCTTCACTCCAATATACTTGGAAAAGTAATGTAATCGTGTAAAAATTTTTTTTCTAGGGTTTATTTTTCGTTTTCGGCCTAAAAACAAAAAAAATGGTTTTTAAACCATTTTGTGTGTGTATGTGTGTGTCGTTGTCATTGTCATCGTTGTCGTCGTTGTCGTCGGCATTTATTCTTGTTAGCAAGATAACTCAACTAAATCGTGTGGGATCGATCAGGCTTTGACTGATTCTGATCGGGAATCAAAATCAATAGGTGTCATCTGGGAGACGCCCAGACGACATCTATTGATTTTGAGGTGGATAGCACACCCCACCCTGTCCATGGGTCATGAGGAAGCACGATGGTGAACTATTTGGGAATTTTTCTTTGTTAACATGATAACTCAATTAAATAGTGTCGGATTGATCGGTACTTGACTGATTCTGAATTCTGATTATGAATATTGCTGTGAAATTGTATCACCGTGCTGTATAAAATACCTAATTAAATGAATTAGATGTTATATAAAAAAGTTAACTTCGTGTATCAGCTATAAGTTGATTGCATTCTATTTTGACTGTTAATACCAGTAATTTTTTTGTAACATCCTGTTAATACTTAATAATTTATATCAATATGTGACTCGTAAGTGTACTTGTCTGTGGTAAATTTTGTTACAGCAATCAACCTTTATTATGAAGCAGAATAAGAATTCAATCTTCTCTTATTGTACTGTTCAGCAATTTAAAACTAACAAGCGCTTGTAATATTAGACGGTAGAATATCGTATAAAGGAAATAAGGTAGCCCCAGCTCCAAATGAACAACATTATTTTTATTTATTTTTAACCCATTTATAGACAACTTGTTACTACTTAGTAGCAAATACGAGTGAAATAAAACTAAAAAAAATTACTTAACTCAAATCACTGTAATTTGTACGTCTTAGTTGAACACAAGTTTAGCTTTTATTTTTTACAAATCACGACAGTTAAATAGTTCAACCGCAAATTGAAATAGTTTAAGTCAACGACTTCATATTAGAATATAATAAAAATGCTGCCTTGTATTTTAAACCTTATTATTATTTAATAATATTACAAGTGTATATAGTATGACAGCTTTAATTACTTTAATCTTCATTACCGAAACTTGTATAGAATTAGTGAAGGGTTATATAAATAAGGTGAGTCTCTGAATTGTAGGTACATATATTTTAACCACTTAATGTCTACACATAGTAATGATTATAGTAAATAATGTTCTAATATCATTCTCATTAATTATGTTATTCAATTTTTAATATCTAGAAAAATTTGCTCAACATTTTGAAAATTGACTACTGATTCATCGTATCCATGATACAAATTTGATTAAATATACAGCGGCAATTATTGTCAAATCATCAAAAAGTGATTTTATTGCAAATAACTTGGAATAAACAGAGCTAAAATGTGAGATACACTTCTAGAAGGTAAAATATTGACGTTTTAAGAGTTATTTTGTGACAAGGAATAGCGACAAGAATAAGAAATGTTGTGCCAGTTCTTTGATCTAATAGAAAATTGACAAAGATCTGGGCATGAGTATGAAAAGAATAAGTACTTGACTATCTATCAAGAAAATTCTAGAGTTGTTGAAGTTTGAAAAGATTAAGAACAATTTCGTTAAATTATTAATTCGGGAAACAGAAATAATTAACGCTATTATTAGACCATCCATATAGTTTTTATGTTTTTTTTTTAGTAATGTATGATGTGTATAATATGCGAAATTAATTGTAAGTGATCTAAAATAACATCAAACGAGACGAAGTGATGTAAAATGTAAAGCACTTTAATTCTTTCCTGATGAAGTGAGTTTATATTTACTCAACTATTCCATTTACTGTTTTATTTTGTTAATGTTGTCACTTTTAATAGTCAAAAATAGATTCACTTTTAATGTGGAATATTAACAATTCTTTTTAATAATATAAAAAATGACAGGTTATGAAATATTAAAACCATTTGCTATATTCCTTATTTATAAATTCACATATAGATATTTATATAATATAAATATATATATTCACAGTAAAATAATAGACGTATAAGCGAACAACTCATTTAGTAAAATAACAAATAATTAAAAGGAAAAGGTCTGATTTGAAGGTATTTTGTATTTAACTCTAAGAAATCCGTAATAAACTGACAACAGCGAATTTCTCTGGTAGAATACTAATGGTAGTTGGCAGACTTAATCAGGGCTAACTAACACGTGACTGTGTTTTAAAGAAAAATTTGGCAAAAATTCATTTTTATTTTTTAAAGAAAAAAATGTCATAGTATTGTTCTATAGGGTAAAAGACACTGCCGATAAAAATATACGTACAACTGAAATACTCACCCTGTATAGTCAGTCATTCTCTTAAGGATTGGCCGAATTCTTAGAAAGAAAAAAAATGTTAAATATAAAAATTTAATTTATTCTTCAACAGATGGTAACAGAATTCTTTGGTAGGACACAAGATTATTTGGAGGACAACTTATAATGAATTTTAAAAAAGTTTCTGAAATTTTGTTCATGACATTACAGAATATTACATACATCTCTAAAGTGAACAGACCCAAAAATTATTTTAGTTAGAAAATTGGTCTGATACACTAGATTCACTTGACTACATGGAGTCGCCAGAACTAATATTGAAAATAAATATTTCAATTATTCATAAGTCAGGTCGAATCGGACTCTAATCTAATGCACTTTTTTGTAGTAATATTTATGTAAGTACCTATTTTAACATTATAAGAAAACTTGGTTTATCAATAATAAAAGAATAACAAAGTTGTCAGTGGAAAAACATCTTTAGTAAATATATAAGAAAGTTAACAGTTTAACATAAAAGTGGAGTAAACTATTTTGAAAAATATTTTCAAGATATCAATAAATACATTTTAAAAAAATGTATGTTAAATTATTTTTAATTTTTTTTTATCGAGCTCGACAAAACGCCCAAAATTTATGACTAGACCAGAATACCCCCTTAATATATAAGTTTTAAAAACATTCATTCCACATAAAAACTCGATCACATCGAGACTGTGTGAAAATAAACTGTTGTTATATAAGCATGATAACTTGAAAGTTTATCTGCATTTCGTAGTTGTAATTTAAATAATTGTAATAAATTTGCTGGTCGTTAGTTATGATATTTCATTCTAAAGGGTAGTCCAACCATAATGCACGATGTTAATTGTGAGTCACACCTTAACGTCAAGTTTTTTGCCCAACTTAATTTGACATTTCTTTGTTTCAGTGTTTAACAAATTCAATCATGGAGGGGTACACAATTGAGCAGCGCATTAAGATTGTTGAAGCCTTTTATGAAAATGGGCGTTCAAATCAAAATGCATTTCGTGCACTTCGTGACTTTTTTTGGTCAGCATAATCGACCAAATGTGTCCACAATCGGGAGAATTGTGCGCAAATTTCAGCAAACTGGGTCTGTAGGAAATGTGAAAACACCTGTGCATGCTCGCCCAGTTCGTTCTGCGGAAAACATTGCTATTGTTTGCGATAGTGTAGCAGAAGAGCCGTCAACCTCGACTCGTCGTCGTGCCCAACAATTGAACATCTCACTAACATCACTGATGCGAATTTTGAATAAAGATTTGAATTTACACGCTTACAAGGTTCAATTGACTGAAGAACTCAAGCCTACTGACCATTTCAAGCGTCGTCAATATGCCGAATGGTTGGTTGAACAGACAGAAGTGAATGGTGACTTTACAAAGAAAATCATCTTCAGCAACGAGGCACACTTTCACCTCAGTGGATTCGTTAAGAAACAGAATTGCCGCATTTGGGCAAATGAGAATCCATGAGTGATTGTTGAAAAGCCGATGCATCCACAAAGAGTGACTGTTTGGTGCGGTTTATGGGCTGGCGGCGTCATCGGGCCGTACTTCTTCGAAAATGAGGTCGGCCAAGCAGTTACCGTGAATGGTCTTCGCTATCGCGAGATGATAACGGGCTTCTTGTGACCAGAAATTGAGGATATGGACCTGGACGATATGTGGTTCCAACAGGATGGTGCCACTTGCCACACAGCCAACGAAACAATGGCACTTTTGCGCGAGAAATTCAATGGCCGTGTTATCTCACGTCGTGGCGATGTTAATTGGCCGCCACGATCATGTGATTTAACACCGTTGGACTTCTTTCTTTGGGGATATTTAAAAGAAAATGTGTACGTCAATAAGCCAAGAATAATTCAAGAGCTAAAGGATGAGATAATTCGGCACATTAACGACATTGAACCTCAATTATGTCTCAGAGTGATTGAAAATATGGACCATCGGATAGAGGTATGCCACCGAAGCCGTGGCAAGCATTTGGCCGATATTTTGTTTCACACATAATTGTCATAGATCCTTCTATCATTGAGATAATTCTCTGAAAACTTTTTGTTATATTTACAATTAACATCGTGCGTTTTGGTTGGACCACCTTTTATTTATTCATAGTAATTGGGTTTTAATATATTAAATTATTGTTTCAGGGCGTACACCATAGCAACCAAATAGGTAGGTGGTTTTAAAATACATATGTATATTTTTACATAATGAAAAATCTTAGTTACTATTCTTAATAAAAAAAAACAATATGGACTGAAATGTCTACAAGTATATATTGCAGAAACATAATTTCAATCTACCTGAACCCTGCCTGAATTTGTTAAATATGGTTTATTTTTTGTTTCAATTTATCCGCCTGATTTCCCAGAAGGATTAAACGGCTGGCATTCTGGATGTTGCGGAATGTTTAGAAAGGTTAAAATAAAAAAGCTTGCCCACGCATAAATATTGACGTGTACTTTCGAATATTTCCCAGTAAGAACAAGGAAATTTCATTAAAACAGTTATTCACGCTTTACAATACAATATGTTTAATATGTATTTAAGTGTTTTCTTCGGAAAGTTACTTAAAACTTGTTTAAGTATTTTTGGAAGTATAAATATTTATTATTACTAAAATAGTACCTATCTTATTAGTAGTCTATATTATGTATATTGTATTTGTATATTCATCCTGAAGAATATTTTCTCGCATATCTGTCTTCTTACTCTGTTTCTTGTATGCATAATATCGTAAAGAGCATTCCATCAACAACAATATGAAAAAAAATGAGAACTTGCCTTAAAATTATTTTTGTTATAGAAAAGCAAATATTTACTTTTATATTTATTTTGTTGTATCTGCTGAAGATATCAAAATGAACGTGTTGTTAACTAATCGAGAGAATTGGAGTCAGATGTGCATAGGAGAATTAGCCCATAACAGCGATATCAGTTATATTTTTATGTTGAAGTCACTGTCTACAATATAATAAAAAATGATGGTATAAATTCCGCTTCTTCGATTTCTGAGTTGTTTAAATCTCGTGGAAAATATAAAACTCAGGAATATCCACTTCACATAAAATTGTTCCAAACGCAATTTCTTTATATCAACTACTATATATCTATAACCACGTTGGATTACACAGCCTGGTTATAAAATTTCTCACAATATTCATAATTGTGTTATTAAACGATTTCTTGAGAAATTCCAAAGACGTCAACACTACAACTTAAGTCCAGTTGTTTTAAATTTTTCTTAGATGTGGCCACATCATATTTCTTTAATTCAACAGCTCTTTTCATTCACCAAAATTAACTCTTAGTTTTCGGAATAGAACGGTACCCCATATTAAGGGAGTTTTGTGCTCCGCTTATATGATAGAGGGTGTTAAATTTATTGGGGTTATATTGAATAATAAAAATATATAATGCAACTACAGAGGTATCTCGTATAAGGTATGTGATAGACATTTTCACTAAACATTAATACTGTACACTAATTATATTTTGAAAATTCAAAACATAAATAAAATCAATTTGTTACTGCAAATCAAAACCAAATCTTTACTAAATATTGTTTTGCTCATTGACAAAAAGAAATAAAAACTATTGTTAATCAAAAATGTTTAGAGAATATCAGATAACTAAACTAATTATAATAAGTATTATGTTCCTGTCATTATCAAGCTGACTTTATCACGCAGGTTGTACTTAATAAACAATAAAGTGTCTTGTAAATAAAATTGACTGGTAAAGAGAAGTGTTAATGTTAGTTTGATATGATAACAGACTAATATCTCAGAAGGAGACTTATTGTCTATTGACATAGGTTATGAGACTACTTATGTCAAGATCAACAATAAATAAATTAGTTCAAAACTTTGAAGAAATTAATGTTGTAAGATATTAACGAGTACCTACCTCGACAAGACAGACCTGAAATCTAAATGTCTTAAGTCTAATTGTAAACACTTAATGAAACGTATTGCTTGAAGAGTAATAATATTCACTTTTGCCATGCAGCTGGGTTTAAGCCGTCATGTCGACCATTCCATTTCGAAAATAAAGTTCAAAAAAAAAAGTACCACCCTCAGAAAATATATTTAAAATCTAAAGATTTAAATGGGAATGATCTAAATCGTATACTCGTATACTATTTTGCGCATGTTATTTTTGTCACAAAACTCCTAACTTTTATCAAAATGTTTATTGTTTTTTCTGAGGAAGCCATTTTTTTAAAGGAATATTACATTTTCATAACTGTAAATATTTGCTGTATAAAATCTTCACTGTACTCAAGAGACACATAACTAGTGTTAAAATAAGGTAAATAAATATACGAGCGAGAATAATAAGTGGTCTTTTACTACATTGACTTAGATTTAGCTTTAGAAATTCTTTATCCAATCAACGAGAATGATGATGTTCCACGCCAATGAATTTAGTTTTAACAAGATGGAAGGAACGCCTCCTTATTTTGACGTTGATGTCTGGTCATTTATTTTTACGATACTTTCTCTAGCGAATGGATAGGGCGACTATCACATTTACGTAATTTGACAGAATTGGATTTCTTCCTGTGGGGTTACACAGATTTAAAATCTGTTAATTTAATTTTAGATTTATTTTAATGGGCCAAATAACTTGGAGGACCTGAAGCAATTAATTCGGTCCAAAATTAAAAACAGTAATAGGAAATCATTGAATAAATCAATACACAGTGTATACATGCATGCCGACCAATGATAGATTGTTATGGAGGACATATTGAGTAACTGTAATATATCTGTCAAAATTTAAGTCATATTTGTCTCATTTGCATAGTTTTCAAAAAACACCCTGTATATTATAAATAAGAAACCCTTAATATGGGGTACCGACACACTTAGAAGACTGTAAAGAAGTAATTTTTGTTAAAAATAGATTTGCAATTTAAAAATAAACTACGATGATGTTAAAGAAAAACCACAAAATCTGAAAATAATAGTAGGTATTTTTACGTCAGTCAATGTCTTTTTAAAAAATAAGGTTGAAGTTTTCAAGAAAGTCATTTAATGATAAATTTTTTTAATATTGTGCGAAGCTTTATAACAATGCTCTGTATCGGTCATGGAGATCTGCCATCGTCAAGATACATACAGGGTGTTTCCTAAGCAAGTACAAAAAATTTAAGAGCATATTTTTGAGTCAATGTTATGAAAAAAGTTCATATGAACATATGTCCTTAAACACTTCGTTTCCAAGATACATGTTAGTTATAAATTGGAATCGTTACTGATTATTAAAATCACTTTTGACAATCATAAATAATACATATTGAGTTTGTATTTTGATTTGGGTTCGAATTTTAAACGCACTTTCTAGTTTCTATTGTTGTGTTTATAAGTTTCCTGTTCTTTATTTTAATAATTACTGTTACATTATGTATTAAAAGTAAAATATCCTGACAATAGTTAACTACAATAAACTCCTAAATGGCAGACATCCACTTTGTTTATGGACTGGCTCATGAAAATTCTTTAGCAGCACATCGGATTTACCAAAAAAAAATTTCCGACCAACAAATCCCAAATGTTCGCAAATTTGCTCAAAGAATTCATCAACGCTTAGTAGAAATGAGCTCATTTGCAAGGGAAAGAGATATTTCAGGAAGGCCTACCACAATAAGGACTCTTCATTTGGAAGAATAAATTTTGAATGAATTTAATTCAAAATGTCAGGTCATAACAATAATAACTGTAAATGTTAATAAATTGAGATTTGATTTTTGAAACATCAATTCATTATTAATTAATTAAGTAAAATTTGTGTGCCTCCAGATGCATAGAATGTGTGTACCAAATTTCACAAAAATATTTACAGTGATATGGATATTCTAATAAAAATATTTTTTCTTAAAACTTTACCATCCTGTATCTTGGAGACTAAGCGTTTGAGGACATACGTTCATATGAACTTTTTTTCATAAAATTGACTCAAGAATATGCCATTAAATATTTTGTACTTGATTTGAAAACACCCTGTAATATTAACGTGGTTATTGACTTAGGGTGCATATATGGTTAGAAATTAAAGAAACTATTTTAATTAGTATTATAATTATAACATGCATTTTAAATGATCGCTCTAGAAAGTATACTCAGTGTTATTTTCTGCCCAAAAGTGTCAGAAATATAATGTCTATTGTAATGCAAATAAAACTTCATTCTAAATAAAGTGTAAACATTCTATTTTCCACTATAATTACATGGAAACCTTAAATTAAAGACATGTTTTATAAGCCATCATAAATAACTTTATAATAGCAGTATCATTTACAGATATATTACAGATATTTTGGGGCTAAATATTTTTACAGTGACCACCTTTTTTATATTTATTATTTTTAATTATTGGATCTACGCAATTTCCATTTTATCTCTTATGCTATTTTGGTAAAAAATATCGGTATCCCTATATTTCAGTTTTATATATTTATTTTAATTAATCCCGATTGGATACAGCCCCATATTAAAATTTATAGGAAACCCGCACATTTTATAAATACCGTTGAAATTGCCGGTCATAAAACGGGTGGCGTAGGTACTTTCTGTCCCTCCTCTGCGGCTGTAAAAGCATACCGTCAAGAAACAGTAAACAGCAAATAAATGAAAGTCACCACTGTGTGGCAGATATATCAACCTTAATAACTTAATTTCTAGTTTATGCATTCATTTATATCTTTCGTAACTAAAACCTTAATCTGAGATAATTAATTTCGAAATAACATTATTAAATAAATTCGACATGGTCGTTCGTTGGATACTTCCAGTTAGAAAATTAAACTTACTATTTCGTTTCACGTAGAGAAGTGATTATTTGACATCTTCCAAATTAGTTTTAATATTTCTCTCCTTAATTTGTCTTTTCGCGAAACATGGTTGTCATCATTAAAATGAAAATTTAATTAAACACAAGTTTTTGCTAGTTTTTAATCATTGTTTGTGTTTTGTATTACCGTCATTTCTTTAGCACACAATCATCAGTATTTTGTTTTTTAAATTGCAACTCAGTTTTGAAGAAATTGGCACTTTGTAACCATTGTAACATTTGTATATTTCAACCATCATGTCAATAGGATTCAAATTCATTGATCTTAAATAAAAAAAAAAACAAATTACGTGTTTCTGTATTATCGATTTTCGTGGTATTGATGTTTATGATATTTCAGTCATATGTCCTTTTAAAGAATATAAATTTAAAGCCAATTTTTATTCCATTACTTTTCTTCGTGTAACTAAACTGGTGATGATATATGTTCGGTTAGTCATGTCTAAATAAAAAATAAATAAATAAATAAAAGAATTTGAGCTACAACTGATCGATGGATATGTGTACAAACTAGGTACGCAATTTAAATGTAAACTGAGGAATCCTATTTATGATAAAAATGCGTGCTAAAAACAGTAGTAGGACTCTGCATAAATTCATTTTCAGTAATAAATTCACAAACTAGAAAGTATTAAAAGGTTTGTTACAAAAATTATGGAAAATTACAATAAATTGATGATTATTATTAAATAATATTTAATGATGTCCGTTATGTGTGAGGGGTTGCTCTGAATTTTCAGAACAATCCAATACCCTCAAAAATATTATTTATGAACAATGATATTTGATTATATTCAGTATTTTTGAAAGTGACATACATCCACATAAAGTAGTGTAAAAGTTTAAAGCCAACTGTCATTGAAAATACACCGAGAGAATAGTTTATTTCTAATAAGAAAACTCATTTATTTCACCTTAATTTGTTCATCATACTCGTAACTATGCTAAATTTCAGTTTCAATTTTCAGCATTTTACCAGAAAATTATTCCAAATTTTCTTTACAATTTCTTTCTGTAATGCAACTTTTTTTACATAGTTTAATTTATTCTCGTGCACAGATTCTTCTTTGAACGTTCAAAATGTGATTTTATTTTTAGCTAACCATGTTTAATATTAATTTGGTATCACTAGCCATATATTTATCTGATGTACCTATATTAAAATGATCATTTTGCTAAGTGTCTATCAGATAATTAAAATGCGTTATAAAACACAGCGATTATATTCCACTTACGTGAGGCAACCGTGGTTTTTAAACGAAATATTTGTTTTAAATACGTAAACTTGTTTTCGTATGTAATAAGTGAAAATATTAAATACTATCTAATATATTTACATTGGTCAGAGTTTATTTAATACATTTGAAATTATTGCTTGTTTAAAAAAAACTTATATTTATTTCGCTACATTTAAAGTCAGAAGTTGTTATAAACATTATTCATTAATGAAAGATATATCGACCTTTCGGTGCATAATAGAATCAGATACGTACGTTTCACAATTATGATACCACAAATATACTTATATACATAAACGATTGAAAAACTGTTAATTTTAATTACTCTAATACAAATTTTAGATAGTGAAAGATCATACTCTATTTTATATTATTAAAAAATATAAAGGGAAGAGAAATATTGAAAGGTATTGACAATGTTATTTATGTATTAAATAAATAAAATATATTCTTTTGTGCAGGTATTATTTTGGTATAACTAGTGTGCATACTATTTCAGGTGTTACATTCTTCTGGTATACATGGCATTGATATTTCAAAAAATAAAACCCGCCACAGGTAGAATTCGACATTGGTCTCGGATCGGAACCGAACGACATACAGCTGTTTCGAACTTGTTAGTTCTCATCAGTGCCGCATACGGTACGCCGATTCAGGACAAATGCCGAATGAACTTTATGGCCTATACATCTTTATCGATACGATCTCTGTCAGTAACTTATAAGTCGGAAATCGAGAAAGGAACCACCAAGCCGCCAAGCGGTTATCAAAGTAGTTCCCGAATAGCAAAGCTATTACATAATCGCTCTAGGAAACAACTATTCCTCGGGCTAAAGCCCCGCCAGGTATTGAATTATACCCGGAAGCGATCCTCGACCCCTTTCTCGTGTTTCTGCACAATCAGATAAGGTTTCAAAAAATAAAACCCGCCATAGGTAGGATTCGACATTTGTCCCGGATCGGAACCGAACGACATACAGCTGTTTCGAACTTGTTAGTTCTCATCAGTGCCGCATACGGTACGCCGCACAGTGGGAAACTTCACCAATTTAGGTGGACAAAAATCAAGTCAAAAATTATGTATTTTGGAGTGTTGTATGTTCAGATTATTAAGTTGGTAAGTCAGATTGGTAAGTCGCAGTATACTAATATTTTAAGCCATAGACTGTTTATAAACATACAGTCCAACAAGAAAGGGATCCTTGTTTACACAAGTGTCTGTACCCTGGACTGGCAAAAGCTTATCTCGCTGGCCTAATATTTTAGTTACATTAATGCTACCGTATCCGTCGATTGTACTCATTAAGAATGGACTTTTCTGAAACAGGTAGGGCCATATATTTCTTAATTCATCATTTAAAATTTATTGAAATCTACATTTTAAATTCCTGTTATCAATATGTGATTTTATGCTCATATTCAACAAAGAAAAACTTTGTCAACCCCAAGAGATCCCAACGATGTTTTTGCAGATTTTTTTTCTCCAAACCTTTCAGTTTCTAAATGTTCCACAAATATTTTGCGATTTTTTGCGTTTTGGGTGATATACGGCTTTTTTCAGATTCCGTAGTCCAAATGGAATGGAGGCAGTTTTTCGAAAAATTGGCGGAATATCTAAGGGACATAGGAATGAAAGCTTGGTGAGGTACATTCTTGCTATCGCTAACATTCCCAGCATAGAACAAGTCAATTTAGGGACCTTTGAAGGACAGTGTCACTGATGTATCGGAGAAAACTCTTATACAATGGGAAAGGTGTCACCGAAAATTGCAAGTTTGAAAGTTTTTTTGACCAAATATTCACGTTGGCTTGATATGGATGACTTTACGTTTTCACTGAAGAAACTTTTAGAGTCAAATGAAAAAACTAAAAAAAGAAAAATTAATGATTTTCTGGCAGTTGACTACGAAAAATTAACATATGCTGCATATCGTCCTCTTTACACTGCTGGTAAGCGTGATGCTTCAAAAATAGTAAAAGAAGCGTCTACCTCTCAACGGCCATCTTCAGTTTTAAAAAAATCAATGTCTACAAACGAGCGATGTTTGTCCGCTGATGAAGCTTTGGCCTTGTTTGTTGTCTGAAAATTAACTAAAGCTTCATATAGTTTGTTGAGAGAAACAGCGAAAAAATCTGGACCCAATCTATACTCTCCATACCACAGACTCAAACAGGCCAGATAAGCATCTGATGAATCATATGATGGTACAAGTGAAAATGAAACAAGTGATAGTGACTGTCCTATATTTTTAAGATTTATCCTTTGTTTTAGTTACTTTTACTCCCCAAGGAAATTTAAATTTTATAAGTGATATTGTTTATTATTAGTATTTGTATATAATTAGTAGTGTGTAATATTGTAGTTAAATACAAATTTTCTGGAATTTGAATGATTAAAGTCCACATTTATTTTTTCGTAATAAAGTAATTTATGACTTTGATTATATATTTATTTGAGAAATATGTATTATGTACATCGAAAGAAGAGAATGAGAGTGATTTTACTAGAGAAACCTGTATTGTGATTATTAAAATTTGGTATAAATTAAACTAAAATACCAGTTTGTTGCATGAATCATCCAAGAAGACCACATTTTTAAGTTTTTTTCTCAATAACTTACTAAATATTAGCTCAATGTTTTTTTAATATCATTTTTCGGACTCAGCGACTATAAAAACATTTAAAAACGCGTTAACATAGTTTTGTCCACCTAAATCGCTCATTTAGCCCACTGTGCGCCGATTCAGGACAAATGGCGAATGAACTATATGACCTATACATCTTTATCGATACGATCTCTGTCAGTAACTTATAAGTCGGAAATCGAGAAAGAAACCACCAAGCCGCCAAGCGGTTATCTGTGGCGGGTTTTATTTTTTGAAACCTTATCTGATCGTGCAGAAACACGAGAAAGGGGTCGAGGATCGCTTCTGGGTATAATTCAATGCCTGGCGAGGCTTTAGCCCGAGGAGTAGTTGTTTCCTAGAGCGCTTATGTAATAGCTTTGCTATTTGGGAACTACTTTGATAACCGCTTGGCGGCTTGGTGGTTCCTTTCTCGATTTCCGACTTATAAGTTAATGGCATTGATACTAATTTATTACTGTTTTAATGTTGTTGATTGTTTTATTTATTGTATATTTTATGTATTCGTTTTTATAGTGTGGGTTCATAAAATTGTTTAATGTCGGAGCTTATTTCAAGAAGTGTCTTGAGACCATATATATTCTGTATACCAGTTTATTTAAATAATGCCAACTTCCTTATATTGGATTATGAAGTAAATGTTTTTTATTTTTCTATTTTCCTATTTCGGCAGTCAAACTACAACTGTGTATGGTTATAGAAATTACTGGCAGTTTGTTTTATTTAATACTTTTTATAACAAAATAATTCTTTCGTCTACATATCTTTTTAAACCTTTACGTTCAATCCTTTACGTTAGAGCTTTCGGTCAAAATACACGCAAATTATAGTGATTATAACATAAAGCGACCTCCTGATCACGATAGAAATCTCCATTTTAATGAAAAACTGTAGGTTCTTTCTGAAACTGAAAAGGTTTCCTCGAACTAAAAATTTAAGGTAACAACACGGAATCCTTATATACCTAGGGAACTTCTAAATTTAGGAGAAATCTGAAGGCGCCATTGAATTTGCCTACCACTATTATACTATTTTTTTCAGAATTTTCCTCAAAAGAATGTTTTTTTTTCGACAGATGATCTGTTCATCGATTTACTGTTCAAGGAAATTTTGCGGAAAATACGAAAGCCTCAAAATGGACGTAAATTATAGAGAATACAACTTAAATCGACGTTTTGAATACGATAGAAATCTCCATTTTAAAGAAGAACTGTCGGTTTTCTCTAGAACAGACAAGATTCCTCGAACTGCCGTTTCAAAGTAACAACTTGGAAATATTTGCCTACCTATAGAACATTTGGATTTAGGAAAAATCTAAAAGCGTAGTTGAATTTCTCTGCGATTCTTTGGTTTTTATACGAAGTTTTTCAGATTTTTCCTCAAGAAAAAGGTTTTTTTGCAAAAGAGAATCGATCGACTATAAGTAAGGGAACTTTATGAAAAATACGAGTCTTAAAATCAACGCCAATTATATATTCCCTATACAGAATAAATCGACCTTCTGAATATGATAGAGATAACATTTTTACCAGTTCTAATGAAAATCTGTCGGCTTTCTCTGGAACCAAAAAAGTTTCCTCGAACTACAGATTCAAAATGATAACCTACAAGATCTACCTAGGTTTGTAATAATTTAACTAATTTATTACATTGCGTTCTAATGATGGCATTATTAAATTTACGATGATGGCGGAAATAGCTATATCGATGGTTGTTCTATGATTTATGAAAGAAATTGGCGTTATTTCTACAGCGTTAATAAATTCATCATCATCATTAGGTCATCAGTCCTAAGACTGGTTCGACGCTAACCTCCAGCTTCTCCTATCTTGTGCTAATCTACGCATTTCGCTAATTGTGCTACAACCTACATCCCTTACTATTTGCGAGCAGTAGTCTAATCTAGGCCTACCTCTGCCTTTCTTCACTCCTATTTCTGCCTCCAAAATATCGCGGACAATTCCCCCATGTCTCAGCAAGTGGCCTACTATTCTATTTCTTCTCATCCTTATGTTTTTCGACATACTTCTTTTCTCGCCGACTTTCTCCAATACTTCTTCGTGTCTAACCCTATCAGTCCATGGTATTTTCATCATTCTTCGGTAACACCACATCTCAAGAGCTACTAATTTCTTCCTACTTGCTTCCCCTACCGTCCAGGTTTCGCAACCGTATAGTGCCGTGCTCCATACATATGTTTTCAAAAATCTCTTCCTTGTTTCTAAGTTTATTACCCCCGAGCATAAAAGTGCTTTCTTTCTGTTAAAAGCTACTCGACCCTGCGCTATCCTTTGTTTTATGTCTTTATCGCTTCTTCCATCCCAATTTATTTTACTTCCTAAATAAGTGAAGTCATTAACTTCCTCCAATCTTTCATTATTAATTTGTACTTTCGTTTTTGCTCTGCTCTCGCGCCCTCTGCACACTAACACATTAGTTTTGTTTTTATTCACCCTCATTCCGTATTCCTCTGTCAACACTGCCTCCATTTCGTTCAATGCCGATTCTAATTCCTCCTTACTAGATGCTAATACTGCTATATCATCCGCGAATCTCAGCATTTTTAGTTTCTGTCCGTGTACTTTAATCCCGAAATCCACTTTATCTTTTACCACATTAATCGCCTCTTCGATGTACAGATTAAAAATTAGTGGTGATAGCGTACATCCTTGTCTTACTCCTTTCCTAATATCTACTTCCCTTTTTTCCCCTTCCCATAGAGATAGGAGAGTAGTACTCCTATCTCTATACTTCATTCCCGCGCTCTTTAGTATCTCGAACATTTTTTCCCATCTTACGTTATCAAAAGCTTTTTCTAAATCTACATATCCTATATAAAAGCGTTCTTTCCTTTTTCTATTGTTTTCTCTAACATTACTCTTAGCGCCAGAATAGCTTCGCGAGTTCCCCTATTTCGCCTAAACCCGAATTGGTCTTCTCCTAGTATTTCCTCCGCTTTGTTCGCGAGTTAATAAATTCTTCTTTGTATTTTCCATCCTCTTCTGCACTATTCTGGTTAAGATTTTTGACGCGTGGGAAGTTAGGCTAATCGTTCTAAAGTTCTCGCATTTGTCGGCTCCTCTCTTTTTCGGTATAGTAACGATAATGTTCCTCTTATAATCCTCCGGCATCTCGCCCGTTTCGTATATGTATTTTACCAGTTCAAACATCCTATTTACTACTTTCTGTCCCGCACATTTCAAAATTTCCGCCTGTATTTTATCTACACCCGGCGCTCTATTATTCTTTAGCCCCCTTAGTGCTATTTCAAATTCTTCTCTCAATATAGGTGTTCCTACATCTTCCCTATCGATGCTAGATTCTTTCTCTAATATATCTCCTAATTCCTGACCCCTGTATAAATTTCTGCTTTCATCTATCCGCTTTCTCCTCTCTTCCGATCAGTATGTCCCCCGATTGACTCCTAACGTTTCTACTTATTGTTCCTATATCCCTGAAGTTCCTCTTAATTATTTTGTAAGCCTTATCGGTTTTACCTACTTGCAACTTATCTTCTACTTCTTTGCATTTATCCTCTATCCATTGTTCTTTCGCTTTTCTACATTTTCTAATGATTTCCCACTTTATTGACTTATAAGTTTTCAGTCCTTCTTCGTCTCGTCTGTTTTTATAGCCTCGTCTTTTTTGCATTAAGTTTAAGATTTCGTCCGTTATCCAGGGCTTCCTAACTTCTCTTTTATCGTGTCCTAAAACGTCCGTAGCCGCGGAATCTAGACTATTCTTGATACCCTCCCACTCAGTTTCTGCTTTCTTGATTTTGTCCTTACTCGCTTTATTTATGAATTGATCTGTTTTCTCCTGGAACTTATCTTTCATATTCTGATCCCTCAATATGTCTACATTTATACGTTTCTTATCCTTCCGGGTATTCAGATTTTTTAACTTTAATTTAGCTTTCATGACTACCAAGTTGTGGTCGCTGTCTACATCTGCTCCTGGATAACTCTTACAGTCTTGTACTTGATTTCTAAATCTCTTCCTAACCTGAATGTAGTCTATCTGATACCTGTCTATCCCTCCTGGCATTTTCCATGTGTACCGCCTCCTAACGTGATTCTTGAACAATGTGTTCGCGAGTTAATAAATTATTGTTAATAATGGAAATATATTTTTACCTTATTTACCTATATATTTTATTGTAAGATCTGTGGCTATTTTGGTGTATCACGAAATAACAGGATCTTTGGAAACTATTTAATCAAATATTTTCTATCTTTTAAATCGTAGAATTGCCACAAGCCTTATTCGGCTTGTCCTAAGACGTTACATAATAATTATGTTTGATGATAATTGGGAAACATTATACTGTCAAATTGCTAATTACTACTCCTAAACGGGTATTTTGTTTGTGAAGTGTAGGTAGGCCAAAAATAAACCTAACATGTCTCCTGTAACATACATATAAGATTTTTCTTGTTGTTCCATGATTAACCTTTCTCACACATGGTTTAACAATATGTGTATTAACCTGAACCAAGTCCTGTGTTGTTTAGTCCTGTTTTTTCATATGTGATGTTGTCGATTAGTATTTTATTATTATATCTTTCATAGTCTATGATATACCTATTCCAATAAAACCATTACCATTACCATTACTCGCACTACTTAAAGAAAATATAGGTTAAATAAACACATGAACAACCCTTATTAATTATAACATATACAACCACACACTACACCAGATAAATGTATTCAATTTGTTTCAATACTAATAGCTTAATGACTAAAAGGATAAAAATCTAAAAATAATAAAGTTCATACACTCAAGACACGAATGTAAGGAGTTATAAGAGTAAGCTATAACGTAACCTATATTTTCTTACAAATATTGTAGTTTTCTGAAAGAAATTATGTAGTTTGCAACGTACTTTACATGTTTTGAAGGAAACAGCATTTTTTTGAAAATAGTTCTCAAGAATTACTTTCAATAGCAATCAAAAAACAGGTTTTATTTTTTTTTTTTTGTTCTAATAGCCGATAAAATTAAATTGTCATAGATGTACTCGATCTAAAATTATGATTATATTACATATAATTGGCTACGCTATATTAAAATGATATACGATCCGAAAATTTGGCAGTTAGACATCAATTAAATTCTTATTAGAAAGCCAAAATTCAAACGACATACAACTTTTTTGGTATTGAAAGAGCATGTGTTAACATGTCATTATTGTTACTCGTTTTTTCGCTTCTTTAAATTATCGTTTTAATGTTATGAAGAGCCTAAGTCAACGTTTTATTTTAATCACAATCTTGGCTAATGTATATTTAATAACCTGCTTCGAAATCTAAATATGGTTTAAAATTAAAATTGGGCATGAGTTCATATAGTAGATTTATAGCGTTGTTATTAGTATGCCTGAGATTTAATTTTTATTTTTAGGATTTTTCGTCGAACGTTGCAAGTGGTAAACGGTTAAAAATTGATTAGTTTAAATATGAGTCTACTGAATAAATTCACTTATTGTAACTTTGTTTTGGGCTAACTGATAAATAGAATTAGAATAAAATACTCCAATTAATCTAATTCTTACTAATTGTAAGTATATATGATAGGTTTCCATAAAGTTGATTATACATACAGTGCGTTCACGTATACTTCCTGACCGTCCACATTTTTTATCATTCAATATCAAGAGATATCAGATGATATTGATAGCTAAATCCATACGGGGAATGTAATAAATGAGTTTTGTATCGTGCAATAGTAAGTTGTTAATAAAATATCGTTGTCATCAGTCAAATAAGGCAACGTATACGTTTTCCATTAGCTAAATCAAGTGTTTAGAAAAATCATGTCAAGCTTTCTCATTCATGACAAAATTGTTGGGATTTACTATTTATTCTGGTCATTACATTATGGTGTATGGGTTTGGGCTTCATTAGCCACTGATCGCCTTGGCGATCCCCTCTTATCCGGGTCATTATCCAAAAATGCTATCCCATAAAAGGAGCAATTTAGGCACGTTCCCCGCCTTAAGCCTCGCCTCCTCTAGTATAACAGGGGCGCCTAATATAAGGTACCTCTTCTCCTCCAGTGCGGGGCAGGTGTAAAGAAGATGAATCGAGGTTTCCTCGTCTTCTTTATAGTATCTGCAGGCCGGGCTGTCAGTCAGCCTCAGCTTGTATTTATATGCATTCAGAGTACTATAATAGTGGCCCGTTATATGATTCCTACTAGGGTTCTGGCTTTGTGCCTGTTCAATTTAATGAATTCTTGATCCCATTTCTCAAGCTCTGAGTATTCGATGAAGAGTTTGGTTACTCGACAACCCGTTACTCCTCTCCATCTTTTATTATGCTGGTCTCTTGCCCAGCCATTGATGATGTCTCTGATCAGATTCCGACTTATTCCCATTGCAGGTTCTGGTCCATAGAGGTTTTCCCTGGTCTTTAGTCTGGCAAGGTCATCTGCAATTAGATTTCCTTTATTTCTGGTCATTAAATAGTGATACTTTCTTATTAAAAGTTTAGAGACTGTTAAGACTGCATTTAAATTGAATTAACATTAACTTAATTAATTGAAATATAATAAAAATGTATAAACGTTTTTTAAATATTCAATCGCTGATTTAAAAATAAATTTCCTATATACTGACTAATTATTTACTTCCTATGTAACGTCAAAGATCAAAACAATGAGATGTTGTTGTGATAAGTATATTCCACAATTTGCTGCTAATAAACCTCAAAAATAAAATTGTAGAAGATTCCAGTAGCTATTTTAGATACTGACTAAAGTCTATTTATCTAGTCTAGTATAAAGTCTATTTAGTCTGTAGTTACTGACTAAAGTCTATCTATCACCATTTGTCTATTATTGTGACAGTATATATAGAGACTATTAGTGACTATTTATCAATAGTCAGGCGTAAATGTCACGGCTTACGCATATAAGAATAAAAAGCGGAATAAATTTCACTTTGCTATGTTGCTCCAACTACCCAGTTACAAGACAGCTTACATAATAATTACGCAGCGCACTTTTAGAACGCAGAATTTAGGGGAACTTCTTTTTTTGTACATGTAAAAAATATTTGAATATACGTAGAAAAGTCATTTTCTCCGTATATAATTTCATCATTATATTAAGACTATTTCACTATCATATATCTTTTATTAATACTGTGAAGCCAGCAGAATTTTAGTAATTTATTTCGAATATTTTGTTACCATTGTTCTTCATTTATCGAGTTGGAGGAACCTTGACCGAGCCACCGCCGAATTGTTGATATTAAATCAAATACTTTATGAGACATGTAGTATGAACTATGACATCAGCTTTCGGCGCGGTTTGGATAGAGGGACCGACCATTCAATAGTTGAGATATACGCGCCAATCTGTTCAGATATTCACTTGTAATATCTAAGAATTTAAATAAATTGGGGTATAACGAAAAACGGATTATTATTCACCCCCTATTTCTTAACAATACCTATAATATTTCAAATAAATACAACATAAACAAATTCAGCCTTATTGATATATGAAAAATAAAGTTCTCATAATGTTCTGTAAAATATGATAATGGTAGATGGAGAAATAACGAAAAGTCGCGTCGGTCCAATACATATTTTTAATAAAAATTTGTTGCCTAAAAGTTGGAGCAATATTTTGGGGCAGTAATTGGTGAAAGTCACTTTGAAGAAATGGTTATGGATTATGCATACGTAATTTTTCACTTTAAAATACTGCTGTATAGTTGCTATATTTAAAGGATCAGATAAAGTTTCTAGATCGTAGCTGCTACTTTGAAACTACTATAAAGTTTTAAAAACTTCTAAGTAACATAGGTAACACCACAAGGTTGTTGGTACTAACCAACATAGTGCATACTATTTTATTATACTAAACATTAAAGTAATTCAGTTTGGTGACGCATTATCGTTCAATATGCTTCAACAGTTATTTAGTAGTAATGAAACTATATGGTTCCAATAGGTAGCGAGAGGAACTATATAATGACTATAATATTCTGGTTTAAAGGGATTTTTAGATGTAATGTATATTTATTGAATAATTATTATCACGTAATAACTACTCAATAGTTCCGGTATCAGTTGGAGCAACATAGATCAGAGAAATTCAACGAAATACAGCATACTTCAAAAAAATTAAGGTATAAAGTAAGAACCTAATCAAGGCAAAATTAACTAGGTAGTCAGTATACTGAATAATAACCTTACTGTGCTATATTTTTATATGTGTTGTTCATAAGAACATGAAGTAACCAGGTGTACAAAAAATTATAAAATGAAATCAGAAACCTAGTATTAATTTCGTGTAAAATGATTATTTATATAAAGCTATGTATTGATCTCCTCTTGGACTTAATCTAGAAAACCCTTATATAGAAAACTGAAAATATAATAAACTATGTATATACGATAATTTCCGCATTTTCCTCGTTCCATGATCCTAATGAAGAATTTGAAGCCGAAGCACTTCATGCTATGTTTGAAGAAACTTACTTAGATTAGGTTTCTAATTAGCCTAACCTAACTAACCTAACATGACTAGATAAATGTAATTAATTGCGATAAAAGATACTACTTTTTTATTTTACGTATATCTCTAAGAAAATTAACTGATACTACATATGCTATTATATATACATATAATATACACATTTTAATTTTTATCATTGATGAAGAATTTCTTTTGGTTACTCCTCTCCTCTAATATAATCTTTCAAGTAGATTTCCAGAGGGCGGCGCTAAAACATTAGAATTTAAAATCGTATTATCTACGCTTTATGTCATTAAATATTCTGTCTGTGAGCGAATTTCTTAGTGAAAAATGGCGTTTCTGGAAACCGCTGGACAATTAATATTCAGGATACCGTAAAAAAAAATTTATTTAAAGCTCCGTGGAATAGAATAAATACCGAAATACAAACTTAACAGAAATTAAAGCTCAGTGAAGCGTATCTCTTTTATCACTAGGGAGTATTTCAAAAGTTACATTAAATATTATTTTAATAAACAATTTACTTGCATGCCTGTTAATCAGATTCTCTGTTTCTGAATTTCATATATAAAATTTGGACATTATGGGTAGATTATATAAAGTAGTATTTTATTATTCTTTATATTAAAGTATTTTATTAATTTAATAAGTAATATTATATTATTATATTAGAGAATAGTTGGAATTAAAACGACATTTAAAAAAATTAAACTTTAACACGTTCGCTACCAAGGGTATTTAAGCAGTACGTCATCACAGACCAGGGGGAAATTTCTTTGTTTTTGTCTAGTGTTGTGGGTTTTGGTGTTCACTGGGTATCTTAGAAACTCAAATTCATAATAAAAGTAATTTTTTTAAGTCTGTCACATATTTGTGACGCTGGTCTATAGAAAATATTTTTTGGTATAGACCAGGGTCACATATATGTGACAGGCTAAGACATTAGGGCTTTATCTAAGTTTTATTCAAAAATACAAAACTTACAAAATATTATGTCTAAATGAAAATAAGGTAGTTTTATGGCTTTTTCTTTTTTTGAGAACATACACGGCATCTCAACATTTTGGCTAATTTTTTGGGAAAATGAATATTTGCAGGCGCTCGCGTGCTCGTAGACGCCTGAGGATCAATCTGGAGAAGGCCCAGAACAATATATTCACGGAATTGTAAATACGTTTGTTTCTTGTTGTGTACAATATTATACAGCCAGCCAGCCATGACAGCCAGATTGACACGTCTAGGAAATGGAAAAATATTTTCAGGTACCACCGTACATATTTGCGTGGCGTTGAATAGTAAGAGACCATTTGGTCGCATCTGTCAATCCCTGACATGTACAAATTATAATCAATTATGGTAGATGGTTTGGTCTTTTTATTTCCCCTTTTATTTGTAACGTCACCCATAGCCGCCTTGTGTTTAGTAGAAATGACCAAAACGTCTCTTTTATCTGTGCATTTATGTACGAGAACATTACCTTTTCTTCTAAACACAGTTTCTCCTTTCTTTAGTTTAGTTGACACAACTGGCAATGGGTCCTTTGCGATTTTTTCTATAAGAGTGCCAACAATGTGAGTTTTATCTTTGTGTAAAGACTTGGCTAAGCGGACACCATTGTAAAAATTGTCCATATAAATAGTATGGCCTTTTCCCAGGTAATCTTTAGCTAACTTGTAAACAACAGAAGCAGCATGCCCATTTTCGTTCTCATCTCATACTTCGCACGTTGCTACAATCCTGCAACCACTTGGCACAAATGTGTGCCAGACCTTGCTATAGACCATACTGCATCCAACAACCTGCTATCACAGACCGCGGCGAATGGAGTTATATTTGAATTACGTTAAACCAGCGTCACACACTTGTGTCGGCGGTCCCAGGTAAAATTCCAACTGACACATATATGTGACGCCTGGTAGCGAACGTTACCAGGCGTCAATGATTATCATTGAACGCTGAACACTAGTGGTGAACATTATTTCGTTAATTACTAGTTACTTTTTCAGTTGTATTGAAGTTGCGATTTATGAACGTCAGACAGCAACAAAATGATTAATTTTTAGGAAATTTGATGAGAATGAAATAGCGACATTGAAAATGATAATTCTTTATTTGGTACCATTTTGGCTATTCATGAATTCATACAGTTACATGAGGTGCACCTCTCATTCAGATGACCAAAGTCAAGGTCACCTGGAACTGTTTTCTTGTTAGAGAAAATATAATTATTTTAAATTTCAAAGGTCTTGGTCATTTTATTTTATTTTTGTATCTAGTGTTTGAGTTGTGATGTCGTCATAATCTTTTCTACTGGAAACGCCTCTTTTTAAATAAACAAGTTTTATTATCTTTTTTGGGTATATAAGTACCCCATATTATGGGTCTCTTATATACCGTGTATAAGGCTGAGAGTGTTCTTTTGAGAAAAATATAAATAAAATAAATACGCCCTTGTTTTTGAAACTTTAAAGTTGTTAAAAATACCCTCTATTAAAATTTGACATTGGTCGGCATGCATGTAAATGCCTTAAATATTCGATAATTTCCGAACTGATATTATTTTGATTCAAATATTCGTTACTTTGTATCCTCTAAACTATTTGGCATATTAAAATAGACACGCAATTTTAAGTAACCCCACAAGAAGAAATCGAAGGGAGTCAAATCGGATGGCCATTGAGTTGGTCCTCGTTACCCTATCTTTCTAGCAAGTACCGTCAAGAAATAAATGAACTATAACACCAAAATAAGCTGTTATTTTTAATAACAACTCATTTCTGATTATGTTTCCCGCCAATCTCTCTGATGGGAAATTTCATCCTAATTGTTTGGATTAAAAACTGTTATAGCTGGAGCTAATTGGAAACGTAAAAATTTTAATATCTAGCAGCAGTCAAATTTTCTTCAAAGAAGAGTGGCCATCAAAAACATCCTATCATTCCAAGCTATAGTTTTACTTTTCCTTAGCGCTGGCTATACAATTTTTAGATCTAATGATTCTCCTGAAATATCATATCTGCAGTTACAACGATGTACTTTCCATTCTAGGAAATAATCTTTTCGTCAGAGAAAGCCACAAACTTTAAAACGTTTGGAATTATCTTACAAAATGGCGAAGTGATATTTTCGTAAAGTAATATAACTCATATATTCATTTTATGAGGGTGGACTTTATCTTTTTTAACAATATTTCAGTTGTCCAATGGTCAACATAAATATTTAAACTCAATTGCCCAGTAACCATACACCACCTCAAACATAAATTATTTCAATTTACTAAACTTATCTACGTAGTTTGAAATGGTTTTTATTTGTTTCTTCTTACTACTTGTTCTCCACTTAGGGTACCTGTAGAACAATGTAGAATGAATAAATAGTTTTCTAAATAAATATACATATTATATTGGTTATTGTTTGCTACTTTTAATATCTATTTATGAGACTTACTATACTTTCAAAAATACTTACCTTATTGTCAAGTAAGGCTTGTAATAACGCTTTTCTAAACCGCCTGCTATTTTTACCCCACCACCTCCGATTGTCATATAATATGCAACAACGTTATAACATAGTTCGATTTCTGTTTAGCGAATTAGTAATGCTTGGTGTATGCAATATCTGATGTACCTACTACCTTTAGCATAAGGCTGTTAAATCGATGGAAAATTATGTATTGATCAAGAACGTTTGTATTCAGCTGCCTCGACGATGCCACAAAACATCGTATGTATGACAAGCACTTTCGTAGTATTTATTTCCAATTTAGGGGTACTTAATATATAAAAACGACAGTAACCCGTTATTTACAGAGTGGCAATCGATTTACGATAATTTTATGAAATTGTAAGCTCCACAGAAAGAGCTTAAAATATTGATACAAATAATAACAAAATTATTCACTTCAATACATACATAATTATATTTCTATAGATTCATAAATACAGAAAACTGAAATAGCATTAATACTTCTCTTTTTGAGTTAAAATATGCCGAGTACCTTTTTGCCTCTATATTTCTTCGGGTAGATAGCTGAGATTTATGAAATAATTCTCTATAATTAATAACTAATACCATTCTTCAATTCTATTATGTACCTGCCAAGTCAAAAATATATCAAGAATACTCTATAAGAAAACAAATTTATAGTAGTAATTTATTAGAAACCAATAAGCATTCTACAATATTTAAAATGTTAATAAAAATGATTTGACTAAAGATTTAAAAAAAAATGTTACCCGTATATTCACTTCTTTCTTTTAAAGATGAAAATTGTTGAGAAGAAGGTGACACTTAGAAGCAAAGTTAAACAAACCCATGTTCAGAAAGAAGCATCAAAATTAACCGTTGCTAATATTTGCCTGGCATTCCGGGCTAACGCTTTCATAGTATTTACTTCTAAAGGTGGCTGCACATGTAACTGCAAGCTTAACAAGCATGCATGATCAATCTTTTTGTACAAGCATAATTGAGCGTCTGTAGGAAAATGTTGCGCAAGCATTTTCCTACAGACGCTCAATTATGCTTATACAAAAAGATTGATCATGCATGCTTGTCAAGCTTGCAGTTACATGTGTAGCCACCTTAAATGACAGTAGACGGTTATTTATAGAGTAATAACCGATTTACGATAATTTTATGGAATTGTAACAACCACAGAGAAAGCTGAAAATATAAATACAAATAATAGCAAAATTATTCATTTCGAAACACACGTAATTAATGTAATTATATTTGTATTGATTCATAAATACTGAAGCTGAAACATCGCTGATATTTCTCTTTTTGGGTTAAAATTTGCCGAATATCTCTTTCTCTCTATGTGTTTATATATTTCGTAGTAGATAGTTGTAATTTCGTCAAATAACTCTCCAAATTTAATTATCAATACTATTCTTCAATTTGATATATCTATAGGTTCGACAAAATGAAAAAAATGTATTTTACCGAGTCTGCAATTTTAATAGCTTTGTTAATTAAATACATTTAACGATACTATTACAATGGCAGGTCATTTTGCCGGGACTTTAATTGGAAAACCTGAAAATAAATGTTATATATGTTGAAGTGAGAAGCGTTACGGGTAAGAATGAGTGTGAGTGAAAGCGCTTATCGGTAGCTCTACTGGGCTCTAGCGTCATCAATATGATATCAGCGTATTAATGAGTCAGCCATGAGAAATTAAAACCTAAGTGTGACGTAAAATGCTCTAATTCAACTTAATTTCTATTGTAATGCAAATATTTGTTGTCAATACGACTAAGGAATGAAAAATTTCAAAATATGGACTAAGGTGGTTTCCCTAAAGAAAAAGCTTACTCTTCACATTTATTTATTTAAGAAAAAAGATACTTTCTGCTGATAGTATAATAAAACTCATTTATATTTTGAATTTTAATCTAATGTATACATAAGCACGAACATTAAATTTAATCCAAAAAGATAATTCCCAAATTTAATTATTTTTGATAGGCTGTAGAGGAACTGCTGTAAAAGATATGGCTGTATATTCATACAATAATGAAAATAAAAACATACTAAATTTACAGTCTTCAAGTTTAAGTACTGTTATTCAAAAAGTCGACAATAGCTGAGAAATTCTAAGAAAATCAGAGAATGAAAAATTTTTCAAATTTTGGGATGCCTTTAAATGGTCTATGAATTGGGGAACATTTTTTTCAATATTTTCGCTAAAGTTTTTTTAGATAGATTCTTCTTTTCCTGTTGAAATTAAGCTTTTATAAGTATAAAAGCTTAATCTCAACAGGAAATTAGTTTGTTATAAATAAGTAAGTTATAAATAAGTCTGTGCTATAATTTTTTCCTGAGTAATTGTGACCCGACAAAATTTTGTACCTTTTTACTACATAGTATTTTTAAATATACGTATTTAATTAATACGCTGCTAAAATTAGAGACGCGGTAAAACATATTTTTTCAATTTTTAAAATGCAATTTTGAGGTGGTCTACTTCTATGAAAACACCCCCAAATCATCTGAAATGTTTATTTTTATGTTCAAGATTAACTTACATTTCATATTATTTTAATTTTTTTTTGGTAAAACATTTCTCGATACATTTTTTGGCAAATTTTTTACTATGCACAGTACTTCAGGTCCCGCAAATGGCTAGGCAGATTTGCCACTCCCTATTTATCTGTCATAAAGGTATTATTATTCAAAATCTCTAGTCCAGTAAAACACCTGTCGCAAATTTGTTACCAGTTCTTGAACTTCCAATAAGTTTGAAAAATTTAATGTTAACAATCTGGATGATATTCAAACGCATTTCAACTACCAATTAACGTCTATTACATACTTCAGTGACGTCTCAGTTCAAAATCAGTTCAGCCTCGGTCGCATTCTCGCCGTATTAATTCACATACATTGACTGACGTTTCAATAAGTGATTTTCAAAATGGGAACGTTTACAGAAGATGAATAATTTTGAAATTAATACCTGTATATAAGATAAAAAATAACCATCGTTTAAAATGTAAATACAATACAACGGTATGGATACTAGTGATAGACTGACGCTGACGGTTAAAGTTCGGAACTGCCCCGGACGACTGTGGATGGAATTATGTTGTGCTGAGTCAGCACAAAATTGATGTGTATGAATTAATCTTTAATAATAAATTACGTTACTTTCTTGTTACTGTAAATATATCTTTCGAAATGTCAATGTTTCATAGTTATTCACGTTTGTAATTCATGTAGTACCTAAATCCCTTACTTCTTTGTTGTATTCATCTAGATTTTTTTGTGACATCCTATATAAAATAATAAGTATGTTACACTATTTACTGAAATAGTTACTATATTATAATGTTTGTTATTTGGTGCATTGAACAATTCATAGGGTATTCCTAATTAACAATTTTAAAGCAAAACGTACTCAAAAAAATAATGAAAACAGTTTCATTTTGTTTGTTTTTTATCAGTTTAATTGTTAATCAATTTTTATAAACCATTTTTGTATTTATATTTGAAATCTAGATTTAATTTATTAGTTACATAAGAGACTATTTCACTGCATTCTGAAATTTAAGAACTGAAAATGAAAAATTTTAATTAAATTTATCGTATTTATTTCTTTCATCAAAGTAAATAAGTTAGTTTTATTTAACTTGAATATAATTACATGATTATAGCCTTGATTATATTACAGTAATTATAAATGTTAATTTTAAATGTTTATATATAGAGAGAATGATAAGTAATGCATAAATTCGATAAAATTAGTACTAATCCTTGTAAAATATGTATTTGAATTGCCATTTTAAGAGCCGACCCTTAATTTTTTTGAGCCGAATTTTTAAAAGTTGTCCCACCAAAATATTATTTAATGGAAAAATCTATTTTAGGTGCCATTTAAAAAAAAATATACATTTTTTACGTCCAGTAAAATAAAAAACGGATTAAGAAAAATCCATTTCTCCTTGTGCCATTGGAAGATAAATATTTTTTACGCCCAGTGAAATAAAATAAGAGATTAGATATACATACATAAGAATTTTTTTAATAATTGGACAAAATAAATGAAAATACAATGAAAATTGAAATTTAAGACAAGAAATATTTACATTAATTATTAAAAATTTTCCACATCGATCGATTTTATGAATTCAATTCAAAAATACCCTTGGCTGACATAAACATGAAAACAATCTGAACAAATAATAACTGATGAAAATAATCCATATAAATGAATGCCAGTTATTTTTACGGTAGATACTAATATTGTATGATAATATAAACTATGCACCCTCAGTAACAATTTTGTTCAATTATCCCCTGGACAAAACTTTCATAATAAGCTGTCAATTTGCGAGGGAAGTAAATCATTATGGAATATTGGGAACAAGGAGCCACAGTCCTTATACAACAGACTCAGCCTAAGGGGAAGGCGCTAAGGGATGTTTGCAGTAAATCCCTGAGGTGTTTGATTTAAGGGTACAAATCCTTTAGGGGTAAATGCTGTAAAAAATTTTTCCTGTAGTTGTAATCTACAGGCGACAAGGGACTTTCATGTCAGATAGGACCAAAGAGAAGGACAAACCGATTACTGAGGTGCATAATACTCTGTCCAAACGTGATTATCCTAATTTCATGGACGCGTAATATACTTTTATTAAGTTATACTTTAATCTATAGATTTAATTTAGACAACAAAAAAATATGCAGAGCAGTGTACGTATGTTTATACAGGGTGAGATTTAAGAGAAGTGCTCGGCAGGTCGATTCTAAATCTAAAAGATCTTTTAAATTAAACTTTACATTTATAGTTAATTTCATCGCTATTTGCCAAATAAAAAATCCCAAACGGCTCTTATCTCATACTGTGGCTTGTTTTACGGCTAGGCTCAAGGAAAGTGTTCCGTTTATCGACAAGATAAGAGAGTTTTTTATTTGGCAAATAGCGATGAAATGAATAGTACAAGGTGATTCATGTAAGTGAAATACAAAGAGATAATTTTACGCTCTACTAATTAGGAGCTCCACCTGGCTAAAACTGTAATGATGTATATTGAAAATATCTATTTTAATTATCTAAATAATTCTAAAATATATTTGACATTAATTTTCAGTTTAAAAAGTTTTACAATGCTCCTACCAGCGCTCTGTTGAGAAACAAGGACCAGAAATTTATTAATATATGCAGGCATCAACAGTTACCTTCAGATTTGTTTATTTACGATGTCATTTAAATAAAAAAAATTACTCACTAAAAGAACATAAGGATTAAAAAATAAAATTGCATACTACTATCAGAATCGCCTTCGTACAATTTTGTAATTAAACAATTTTATAATTAAACATATATGAACATAAACATAGACATTTAAAAAGAACATTTATTTTTACTTGTCGGGTACTTAAAAATATCCCTTCCATTGGCAACTGTTCTAGTGGAGTTAATTTTTATCCATATTGTATAATAATGCCTTTAGTTCTTTGAAGCACAAGACCGGCAACATATTGTTTCTTATACGATCAAAACTTTAATTATTCTGAGATATAGTGTCGTATTTAATTAAGTATTCAGGTTTTATAGTTAGTTTTAAATATTTCACAAATTTTTAATATAAATCACTTCTCATACAAATTTAATACAAAAAGAATGTGATTGCTTCAAATTTGCTTGTGGCCATATTCCTTTATTATAAAAATTTTACTTATTCGACATTCTACTCAATGATCCAACAAGATGATATTTTAATCAATCAGGACAGGTATTATGAACTCTGTACTGATTTTGTGAAACAAGTCTACGTTAACGATATATTTCAATATATATTTGCAATAAGACAATTTTTTATCTGTTATTTCTTGATTTTGGAATTCATCTGTGGTTTTTTACATTATTTGAGGAGAAAAAAGACGATAAAAAATATTTTATTCACTGTGCCTGGTATATAATTTTAAAAAATTTATTTTAAATAATATCTTAGAATCTGTTTTTAATTAAATCCTATAAGTCTTTTACATTATTGAGAATCTGTTCAGATAAAATGTTAGTAACGGTCGTGTTTCACTTGTTCTTATACAAAACTTAATACCATTATAAGTACCAAAAACTTCAACCATTAAAAATTACTTTGTAAATTTTAATATATTATGGGTAGAAAACTAATATAATATTTTTATTGTATTCTGTACATTACTTATATTATATTACTGATATAATATTGATCTTACATTTAGTATCCAACAAAAGTTTGAACACACAGAAAACTCGTTCCTTTTACTAAAGGTTTTTCCGGCCGCGGAGACAAATGTTTCATATGCAGAAGAGAATAAAGACCCCTATGTTGAGGGGGCTTAATAAATGTTTTATAGCTATACTTAGAAATATGTGCTCCTTCACTTTATCGAACGAAAAAAAATTGGGATTGCAATTTATAGAAAATGCGTCCGTCCCTTTAACCCTGCAATCGTACGCCACTGTACAAAAGTATTTCAAAAAATGAAAAATTTTAAATACCTTTTGATCCTTTCGAGCACGAAAGGATCAAAATTCTGGATCTGGACGAAAAATTTTTTTTGACATTTTTCAGGTGTTCCAAAATTCTTTTCGACAGTACATAATATATACAGCCATACATATAATGACGAAAGTATGCTTTTCGTTATTATATGTGTGGTTGTATCAAATGTCTGATGAACGTCGCTTCGTTTCAATTTATGTATACATTTTGTCAACAACATTCATAATGAAATTTTATATATGACAAAATTATAATTTTTTAAACGAAACTAAATAATCTTACAATTATTTTTACATTTATTATATTCTAATGATTCCTATAATTGCTTTGGTTATTCAAGATATGCCGTGCCCTATTAATATGAAAACAAAAAACCGGTTATCAGCTTTACATAAAATGACGAAATAAATTACCTCACCCGAAGGATTTGTCAGTATGTTGACATCATCGGAAGGTGATTTTATCTATATTTATTTCCCTTGCATAGATATAATATAATTAATAACAGTATTACAATGGCATAATGATAAACAATGGCATAGACAAAATGCTATATTTCTCTACTCTTAAAAATATTCCATTGTCAGACCAATCTAAAGCAATATATCTTCGAAGTGAATAAATTGTTGTATCATTATTCGTATTAAGTTCTAGATAAAAATAACATAATCATATTTGATTATACCGATGAACCAACTCCATAACATATCTTAATTATGAAAATAAAAATTGTGTGCATGTAATTTCAAGCCAGTTTCCTATACCCATAAAAATATATTCGGTGAGTATCACGTATATAATGAAGTAATTAAAGTTTTACTCTATTTTTCATAATCAGGACAACAAAGCAGAATTTGTAAACTGCAAGTTGGGGAAGTGTAAGTGCTGATGTGCACTGGCAATTTATTAGATGAAGATTAATGACCGACTTGATGAAAGTTTTCTTAATCGATTCTGATATCTTATTTAATGGTGCAAAGTAAATAATAACAATGTTGAAATCGTGATTAGCCACTTTTTCATGCGCCGCTAATTAATGTAACAAACATTACCGATATTAATTATTAACTCAAATTTGTAAGTTAACGGTTCAATGTTAAGCAGTGGCAGTAATCTTTTAGTTAATTAAGGATAACCTCAGTAATTAATAATGCCACGGCTGTTCATTTCAGTTTTATTAATTAAAGTTACTTGACTGGGGAGCAAGATATAGAGATTATTAACTAAAAATTGCCAAAACGTTTTACCCATGCCATTTTAATCAGACGTATTAAGCGTTTCTATAAAATTATAATCAATAACGAGTATTTCAAGTTTTGACATAAATCGTACCCATATTTACATATTTACTTAATTCATTTAGTTATATGGTAAAGCTGTGTATTGAGATCATACAAACTTAGTACTAGTATTTCTATATGTACTTAATTAAAATTAAAACAGAATATTAATTTAACAAAGTAACAGAATATATTAAGTAATATACTACAGTGGTTATATACAAATAAATAGGTATACAAGTATATAAATAATATACAAGTAAATAGTACAAGTGAAATATGAATAGTGCTACAAATATAAAATAATAATTAACAGGATAAATAAGAAATATAATGCCTCTTTAGAAAGCGGGATTAAATTAAAATTATATTATAGAATTATAATCAATTTATATGAGTTCTTAACTATAAGTAATGATTGATTTAACATATCGATTTAATTACATTCGTTTAAATGTTTACTTAATCTGATTATTGAAGTATGTTAACCATAATCAATTCTGTTAAATGGAGAAGAAATTATTTCGGGAGATATGGTTATATACGAGGGTGTATTTAAATAATATAAAGTTAATGAACAAGGAAAATTAATCGTGTTGATAAATAATTTAAATATAAATATCTTATATACGTTTGTTCTACGTATTAATGTGAATCAATCCTTAATATATTAAGTCATGAGGAATATGGTATATCATACATATATGCATTTATTGACAACATTATATAAAATATATACATTTTAAGTCACACAGTTGTTACTCAATCTAAAATTTAAATAAACACTTTTTTATTATGTATGTATATATCATGTACCATACATAACAACTCTCCCCTTTTGTACATGTATTTAGTCGCGATGTATATATAATAAACATTGAAATATATGTTTCAATCAAGGCTCAATTTCATATATTTAAAAAAAATTGACAAACATTGTGCGTTATATTTGCTATGCTATCATCTATAATTCCAACTGCTGATTTTTGTAATTTTGTAATTTAAATACTTTATTCAAATACATTTATACAAATATTAGGATCCAATGAGTGAGGCCAATAATATATGTAAATTTAAAATTGGATGGGCCCCAATACTGACCCTTGGGGAACCCCATTCTAAGTGTATATCACTCCTGACTTATTATCACCCACGTTGACTGACTACTGCTGTATATTATTCAAATAAAGTCAAGGTAATTCTAAAATAATAATTTAGGTGATACAAATTTCTGTAAATTAAAAATTGGATGGGTCCCAACACCAACGCTTGGAGAACTTCATATTCAATATTCTGATTTATTATCACCTATCTTGATAGACTACTGCTGTCTATTAGACAGATAAGATGAAAGTATTTCTAAAATGTTTTGCCTGAATCTATAATATTCCAAATTTATCAGCAGTTTACAACACAGTACTACAACACAATCGAAAACCGTTGTCTCACATTATAGCATTTATGCATGTAGCGTCATCAAAGCCTTCATTAGGGTTAACATTAAGTTTGTACATCAAAAACTTCAAAAATATTTTCTCGCTTGTCAAGCTGTGAAACAAAATTGCTATTTGGGATATAGTAATTGTATGTAATTACGCTTCTTTTCAAAAAAGTAATAATTTTGCATTCCAAGATATTTGGCTCAAGATTTGTATCATACTAACGAAATAAGCAGATTATATGTTAGCCGCATCATTCTGTATCTGGTGAATAATATAGAAATACAGAGTAATAAATTTTCTATAGAACTACTTTAGAATAAAATAAAATACAAGATGCCATTTTACTATACAATGGGTTTTCTGAAGCCAAAATATAAAAACCGAAATAATTTTGTTTCAGCAAAATGTGATCAGCTTCTATTGAGTGAACAAAATTGAGAGGAAAAATCTGCAGAGCGAAAGATTTTAGTTTAATTTAACTACACTGAGAAAACTCTTCCACAATTAAAATGCATTTAATCGTCTCTAATAAACATATTCGTGATCCAATATAGGTCAATGTGAAACGTTTATTATTATTTATAATTTGTCATGAGACTACCATATTGGCAGTTTCTAGTTTGAAGCAAGCATGCACCGTTTTATAAAATGTATGCGCATTATATCCATCACAAATCAATATCACAAAAATATACACTAGAATAACTAACAATAAACAGTTTTCTCAGAGTACATAATTATGATTGATATATCTGTACCAAATTTCTAATGGTTCCTTTGTACCTACATTTGTTGAAAACGACCCTCCAACACACAACTCCTCTACGGAGAATTTTATGTGGAGAATTGTACTTGAAATATTAATATAAAAATATGCTATACTTCTATATTCAGAGTGAAGTGGGGATAATTTGTCAGTATACAAAAATGAGTGCAATTAAAGGAATCTGGAATAAAAGGAGATAGGGATGGTTTATTAAGGATTGCAAAATAAAGAAAGTTTTAAGTTAGTAATTAACAAAATTAGAAACATTTTGAGGTAATCATAACAATACTAATATTTATTGAAAAATAATGCTTTCTCTTGTGAAGAAATGAAATTAAAAATATTAAGTATGTTATACTTCTTTCTATGTTCAGAATGAAGTGAGAATTTATCTTCAGTACAAAGAATAGGGATGCAATTTGAAGAACAAATTGATAATGATTTCATGAGAGTTACAAAGACGAAAAAGGTTTTATGTTTATAATCAGCTAGTTTCTCTGTCATCTTTTTATATTTTCAAATATAAATATAAAGGTACTAATGTTTATTCAAGACTAATGCTTTCTTCTTTGATAATATGTGATATCAAATATTATGTTATACTTATGTGTTTAAAATGAAGTAGAGATCCATTTGTATTACAGAAAAAGTGAAGATAGAATAAAAAAAAAGTTAGAGGTGATTTCGCAGTAGTTTAAAAAACAATACGGTTTTAAGCTTGTAACAAGCATAACTTTTTATACAAGTTAATTTAATTTTGCTTCTATCCCATTATTTTTTTAGAAAATGGAGATGTTGACTGCGAAAGACATACTGTTTCGCCCTGTATGATCGAGTCTATTAAATTTGAGTAGAATAATCAGGTACTGTGTTAGATGATTTTTACCAGACGAATACAAATACGGCAAATTTAATTTCACTTCTCTTAATAACCGACGTTACTTATATGAACCAACAGATAGAGAAATTATTTTACACATCTGGCTTCTGATGTACTACATTTATTAAACTTCGTGCATAACGCCGTACTATATTCTAGACAACTATAGCAATGCTCTTATATTATAAGTTATCGACACAATATTCAAACATTCAAGGAACTATTGTAACGTCGAAAATGTAAATCTGGTCTGACCATTTATTGACAGGAACGATAAAGATATGACCCTCATTCATATTTTATGCTTTTCCGTCAGAGATTCGAACGCGCCCCCTATATAGTGGTAAAAAATGTATTACATTTACTTTAGGTTTTGCTTTCTAACTTACTTGGATCCCTGATTCGGAGATATATGAATCCGTGACAAGAATATCTATATTTTTAAAATGATCCCATAAAATAAATATATCAATAGTCCAAACAATAGAGACATAAACTCTGCGCAGTTATTGTCAGCCTCGGGGAAATGAAGTGAATGCAATGGCAATAGTAATTGTCGATACCTTTTAATATCAACTGAATCCATCCGTACGTGTTTCCAGGTCCTTATAGTGCAGAGCATCTAATATAGAACACATTTATATCAATAAATGTCTATATATTGGCTGAAGGAGCACCGTGAATCACTTCTGAATTTGATTTAAAGTTTAAGTGGCATTTCAATATCCGTGTTCACAAGTCAGTGCTAGTCCCGAATTACTCAGCACGTGCAGAAAATGGCCGAGGTTGACAGTTTCAATGTGCCCACGGGACTGGACACGACGGGGTCGTGCCTTCCAAAATAGCCCCCATTTACTTCACACCAACCAAAACATGTACCTATATAATTTAAACGATAATGCTATTATTGTTGGGAACATATTCTGCCCAATTAATCGTCTAGTTAAATGCACGTTACACAGTGCACTAACACCAATTGTTAATAACTACATAGAGAGGTCGATTTATACTATTAAAATTGTTTTAATAGCAAGTGTAGAATAAGTAGAAACCGTAAAGAGAACATCCAGACGATTTACTAGCATTCTTTAAGAAACACATCATATAGAAATCATTTCTACCACTGTTATTCATCGTTTCAATCTATTCGGAAGTCCTAGAATAAACATATTTTATCACATTGAATGGGGTGAGAATTTTATCGTATTGAATGGCCTAGGCTGACTTGGCGCATATATCATCGATTTTAGTCAAACAACGACCGCTTAACTTAACGTTAGTCAATCGCTGCTGACCACAAAAGTTGTACAAGTTTAGGCTAGGTTTATGTAGAAGGCATACCATCCCTCAGATGGGATGTAAAACTATAGGTCCCTTGTCTATTACATGGTAGACAAGCAAAAGATTCGAGCTCTTCTTCTGGCTTAGGGAGAGGTCTTGATAGAGGAAATAGGCTAACCTTAATTAGCAGCAAAAAAGAAAATCATATTGTATAGCACAACAAATACAGTTATAGGAAAAATATCAAAATTATTTAATTTTAAGTTAAAAATGTATTTATTGTATAACATTGTAATAGACCTGCATTATTTAACTGCATAAATTATATGCAATCTTTTTTTCTGTAAATGTTTTTGATATAATCTTTTTCTATGATATAATATGTAATTGTAAAAACCTTTATATTTTTACTTATCATAAATATGGCTTACCATAAACATAATTTGCAGAATCATTAAGCGAAATATATTTATTTTATCCTTTTTTGTTCTATTCTAACTTCGATGTAACAGTAATGGGCCTAGTTAAGGAGGAGGGGGAAATGTAGTCCACCATTTTGTATCTCATTTATTTTTGAGAATATTCATATAATTCAAAATAAAATAGTTTCCGTGAAATTTTGGTAAAAGTGTATTTATAAATAAATTGCAAATAAACATTAAATATTTTTAATTATATTAGGTATTATTATACATTAGATACCATGTAGATGAGTAAAATAATGTAAAGTAAGTCATTAGGTTTGAATTCAGAAAATATGTTAGAGATAAAGAGATATACAAGAACACTTCATGAAACCTAATAAATAAAAAAATCTTTTGAAAATAACCTTGTTTCTCAAACACTTTTTTGAACATGTCGATTTATAGAAATCACAGAATTATTAATATTCTTCTTCATAGTAGACTTTAAATAATTTTTCTCCGATAGCGCTTGAAAATCATTGTGATTGTCACCTTGCGGGTACAGATACAGCCACAATCAGGATTAAATATGATGATTTGGATATATTAAACTCTTTCTTCTTGCTTTTTCAACTTTTCCTGTATAAATGAAAGAAATGTTTGCGAAACATTTACTTGGTTCACGTCTACCATTAAGCTTCACTCTTGAAAGGAAACACTGAAGAAATAGGAAATAATGATGTAACCAAACATTTCGTTCTGTTGAGAAGACAACTATAGATGTAACGAATATTGAAAACAGATCTAAACTAGAAACTAAACGGCTGTTTTCGTGTGTGTGTCACAAAATTTTTAGGTGGATGTACGAAATGCTTTTCATTCGAATTTCGGCATTTTGACAAAATCAATATAGTACATCGGTCCTTGCGAACAACGTGGTAACTTTTGTTCTTTAATCCGAAGCCTCTAGAGGCATGCTCCGGAGGTGCCTTCGATATAAGCTAGAGAGCGGCGCATTATTATTACAATTTGCTTGCTCGTCTCTATTTACTAAACGGCTGTTTTCGTGTGTGTGTTATGAACTTTTTAGGTCGATGTGCGAAATGCTTCTCGTTCAAATTTCGGCATTTTGACAAAATCAGTATAGTAAATCGACCCTTGCGAACAACGCGGTAACTTTCGTTTTTTGATTCGAAGCCTCTAGAGGCATGCTGCGGAGGTGCCTTCGATATGAGCGAGGGGGCGGCGCAATATTATTCCGGTTTGCTTACTCGTCATATATTAAATCTACATGGCCTAAAAGTGATGAATTTGATCAATATTTACTATTAGCAATTCCATGGTGATAGTAGCTACAGCTTATCAAAAATAGGAGCAAGTCTCAAAACTGCGATATTGGACCGCCCATGAGGAGAACTTCACACTTTTTCCTATTCTTGACAATCTGTACTTTATATATCCCGCGCAAAGAAAGTTGCTTTGCCATTTAGCAGACAGATGATAGATGATAGATTAATAGGTAGTCCTCTACCAAAGTAGCAGACTTACTTTATATATTGAAGATCCACAATTATAATAAATTAGCAAAGAAATAATGGTATCAAAAAGATACGGTATTCTGCTAACGTACTAACAAGGCGTAAAATATTCAGAACAACTTTTTCTACCAAGGATAGCCAACTTGAAGAAAATCAGCTAGTTCTTAAGTAGCTTCTAATCTATATTTGACGACAAGTTTTATGGGAATGCTTTTAGTCTACAGAAATAAACTAAAAACGACGATTTATTGACCCGAATGATATCGACATATATCCACCCTATCTATATTTGAATAATTTGATGACAGTTCATCCAGTTTGATAATAGTATTTTCATACATTTAAGCCCTGTATGACCTTTGTAATTCAACTGGAAAAATGTTTTTCCTGAAAAATAAAAAAAGTCAAACAGTGATAAATAGAAATATATATTACTAGAATTTTTATTTTTATTACTATTTTTAGTTTATTTAATTTGTTTACTAGTATACAACTATATTTTTATCAAAGTTGTATATTCCCAAGAGCTTGTCTTCACTGTTCATACATTATTCATGCAAAACTAATGATATTAACTAAAAGCAATCCGAAGGCCCTTCTATCTGAAGTGATAGTTTATTTTAATTTACCCTTATGAAGATGGGCACATGGGGATTCTTTTAAGACATAAAATTTTAATATACCGAGTGGTCCAAAAAATTTTAAAGAATAGTAAGACGAATTAAAAATTACCGATACTTAAAATATCAAAAGGTTTGTGATTGATCATCTGGATAATTTTTTTTCCTTTCTTCCTATAGAGAGTAGATGATAGGCATGTTAAAAAAAAGGTATATTGAAATGCTATAAAAAGCACTACACTAACTACGTAGTAGCTAAATGTTTGGAAGCGAAAATGCATGAACTGAAATATGTTTAGGTGACAGTTCGGAAGACTTTGTTATACCAAGTACATATGTGTTTTAAACCACCCAGTACAACTCAACGCATCACATTAAACTCTACATTTTTTTTATTTAAATACAATCACATATGATGTGTCTCACAAATAATTATGTCTCTCGCGTCTCTTCCGTATGGTTTAGTCTTCCTTTGGAGCACTTGACAACTGAGATTTTAAGAAACTTCTAAAACTTACAGAGTTGCTAGAAGAAATTATCATTTATTTGCGTTTGTATTAAAAACAAAAGTATCATTTAAAGCATTCATGTGGTGCATTCAATTTATGAATGTATTTGATTACACATTCAGGATTATTGAATGTAACATATAAATATTGAACAATTTTATGGACCTAAAGAATACAAAGTACGGACAGTCGTTAAATTATTTATATATGGATTATTGATTTAAGATCTAAATTTAAGTCTTACTTTCATTGTGTTTATTTGTGTTTCTAACTCCCCGGAGAAATAAATTATAACTATTTATACGAGTATTACTTTATTTATTTGGTCTTGGTCTGTTTTATATTTATTGGGAAATAGCACCCAGTTATTTTGTCACGAAATGTTAAAAAGAAACCAATAATTTTTCTTATTGTTATTTAAGTGCTTTAATACATTGTATTTATACTTTTGTTGGAAATTTGATACAAAATATGTTGAATTTTATAACATATACCGGAGCAATGGGATAAAAGTCCAATTGTCTTTCCATTTTCTACATAGATTTGTTTATCTTAAATGGTTGCTAGTTTCATCTAATTAGACATGGACTGATATACATTTTATTTAAATACACATAAATCAAGTTTTTACTTTTCCGCACTCAACTATAACTAGCGGAAAAGTAATGTAATTGTGTAAAGAAAAATGAAAATTTTTTGTTCGTTTATTTTTCGTTTTTCAGTCTAAAAACAAAAAAAAAAGATTTCTAAAAAATGTTTCTGTGTATCGTCGTTGTCGTCGTCGGCATTTATTCTTGTTAGCACGATAACTCAACTAAATCGTGTCGCATCGATCGGGTGTTGACTGATTCTAATCGGGGACATATCCCAGATGACACCTATTGATTTTTAGGTGGATAGGACACACCCCACCCTGTCCATGGGTCATGAGAAAGCACTATAGTGGACTGTTTGAGATTTTTTTTTGATAGCACGATAACTCAACGAAATCGTGTCGGATCGATCGAATTTTGACTGATTCTGATCAGGGACGTTTTCTAAATGACCCCTATTGATTTTGAGGTGGATAGGATATACCCTACCCTGTCCATGGGTCATGAGAAAGCACGATGGTGGACTATTTGAGAATTGTTTTTGTTAGCACGATAACTCAACTAAACCGTATTGGATCGATCGGGTTTTGACTGATTTTGATTGAGGACGTCTACCAGATGACATCTATTCATTTTGAGGCGGATAGGACATACCTCACCCTCTCCGTGGGTCATGAGCATGATGGTGGACTATTTGAGAAAAATTTGCCGATTTTGCATTGAACGAAAAAAACATATATTCGGCCTGTATCATATACGAATGAATGAAAAAACAAAATAATTTCGTTCGATCACAAATGTATTGATACGGCACTGAAGCAGTCGTCAATGAAAAAATTATAACTGTCGCATGAAACAGATATTCTGTATTTATGTGTTGGTTTATTTTTTCTCGGCCACTCAATTTCGAGATTTAAGGTTTTAAAACTGTTTATTATTCATTTTGCATAGTGTTACTATTTATTTTCGTGAACAGATCATTCCTTGAAAGCATAAGGTATATAATATGATAAGCCATAATAATATAATTTTACATTTAACTAATCAGTTGAATACTAATTTAGTTTTAGTATTTATGTGTCTCCCTCTCTTCTTTATTAAAATAATTATTCATGTTTAAATTTACTTGTACATAAGACTCATTTAATTGAAAACACATCAGATAATTGAAATACGTTATAGCAAACGGCATTTTAATATTGCGCTGAGATGAGACAAACATACGAGTATATGAATATAGCCACAACAGTGTTGAAGCTATACAATTGAATTAAAATAAGCATCTGAACGTTTGGAGTGTGGAACTTGTGGAATATATAGATTATCTGACTATAGGTTTATTTTAAATACTTTCAGGTGCGTATATTGGATAATGTATACTTTACTTGCTCTTGTAGCAAATTATGATAAAAAGAAAACGTGTCTGTAAAAATGTTACCCCAGAATCGGTTACCAGGTATTTTCTTAGTTATCATATTTTACTTTTCCACACTTCGGAAAAGTAATGTAATCGTGTAAAGGAAAATTGAAAAAAAAATTTCTTGCGTTTATTTTTCGTTTTTCGGCCTAAAAATAAAAAAAATGGTTCTTAAAAAATTTTGCTGTATGTGTGTCCTTGTCGTTGTTGTTGTTATCGTTGTCGTCATTGTCATCAGCATTTAAGAATGTTGTTAGCACGATAACTTAACTAAATCGTGTCGGATCGATCGGATTTTGATTGATTCTGATCGTGGACGTCTCCCAAACGACACCTATTGATATTGAGGTAGATATAATACACTGGACTATTTAAGAAAAATTGAAAAAATTAAAACTGTCGCATAAAATACATATTCTGCATTTATGTGTTGGTTTATTTTTTCTCGGCCACTCAATTTCGAGATAGAGATGTTCTACATGCGGAAAAGTCCGTTTTAAGGTTTTAAAACTGTTTATTTTATATAAGTATGAAGAAAATTCTAAATGATACATTTCGTATCGTCATTAGTGGAATATAGAATATAGTTTTAAAGGTTTCTCATTTTTATTTTGGACTGAAATTTGTATTAAATCATAATTTTTGATGTACTAGTTATACTGGCATGAAGACATCGCCCTGTATATATTTTTACCAATCTGAAATTGATTCCATATAACAATAATTATTATATATATCCAGCAGCTTACGCTGCAAAAGATAAAGTTTATCAAAGTTTATAAAAACAGAAACTCTTGAAAATCTTATTAGAATAAAGCGATTCTTGTTCAGTACAACTTTGTTTCTGAAATATCCCGATTAACCGAACCTACAAATATCACTGGCGCAGCCGGTAGGATCGATGTTCAAAATTTCATCAACACATGTCATATATGTCAAATCAGTAAATACGATAGAAACCGCCAACATATTAAGTTGCAACTAACGGAAACCCCACTACTTCCCTTGCAAAAAATACATATAGATATTTTTCACGCTGAAAAAGAATATTTTCTGACAATACTAGACTCCTTTCCAAAATTCGCCCAAGCCTATAAAGTAAATCACAAAAACGCGATAGAAATCCAAAACAAAATAATGCAATTCATTTCCCACATGGGTTTACCAAAATAAATTGTGGCAGACAATGGCCCTGAATTCAACAATACCCTACTAAAAGAATTTTTCCAACTACATAATATCAAGCTTCATATAACAACACCCCGACACTCCAATAGTAACAGCCCTGTAGAATGATTCCACTCTACACTTCTAGACTCTATTAGATGCTTAAAACAAGAACATGCCAATAAAAACATTGAATATATAGTTTCTCTTTCTGTCCTACTCTATAATAACTCAATTCACAGTGTTACTAAATTTACTCCATTCGAAATTATATTTGGTCCATTAGAAAAACAAAATACATTTGATCTAACGGAAAACATTATCGTAAACGACTATGTTGAACAACACAAAAAGGACGTGCAAAAACTTTATCAAGAAATTAGAGATCGTATTACAGTTAATAAAGAAAAAATCATAACTAAACAAAATGAAAAATTAGAAGACCCAAAACCAGTCCCTGAAAATAAAGAAGTCTATCTAAAAACTAGAAACCAACGTCAAAAAACTAAACCGCGATTCAAACCCACGAAAGCTATCAAAGACGAAGGCATAAAACTTCGTACAAGATCTGGCATATACCACAAAAACATAATAAAAAGACCAAGACGAGTAACAAGATCTTCTTTGTTACAGGACAATGAAGACTCTAACACCCCTGCTGACGATCGTTCTAACGATGACAATCACTAAAACCGAAAATACTTACCGACAACTTAACCACCCCCTTTACCTTCTAAAATTAGGAAATGCTAGGATCGTTTCTCATTATCATACTTTTATATCTAAAATTAACCTAAAACCAATTGAAGATATTTTACTTTTACATAAAGAACAAATTATTAACCGCATGGGAATTGCAGGTTTTGAAGAAGAAGAACAACTTCTCAGACTTGTAAATCAAAGTCAAAATACTTTGGATCGATTAAAACCTCTAAAACGCGAAAAAAGAGGAGTATTTAATTTCATTGGCACCATATATAAAGACCTTTTTGGAACATTAGACAACAATGATTTAGAAAATATCAACAAGAAATTCGATATTCTTATAAATAACCAACACAAGATAACTGATGATCTGAATCTCAAAATGTCACTATTTTCCAAGTTCCTACAGAATTACAATACTACTATAAACATTCTAAATGACAACCAAGCCAAAATAGCCAAAGCAATTGAAACTTTTAAAACGTCATCAGATGAAATCTTCTACGCCAAAATAAATCTAAATATTATACAAAATTACTTAAACGATTTAGAAGAAGCTATTAACTTAAGCTACGTTCATATTTTGTCAAGATTTATTTTATCCCCAAAAGACCTTTTACTTTCAATTAAAGAATTAGAGAAACTTTACGACTCTAGTCAAATACCATATTTCAAAAATGTTCAAAGCTATTATCCGATCATACAACTCTCGTCTATAATACGCGAAATGGAAGTCATTTTTACGATTAAAATTCCAATCTTGCAACAAACAAAGTTTATCCTATATCACAAAGTTTATCCCTAAACCTATGTCAAATCAAACCATAATACCAAATTTTCCTTATCACCTCTTGAGTGTCACTGATTACTTGGGAATGGACGAAGAATGCCCTAAACAAGAAGACATCTATCTATGCCCAATGACAATAACTACAACACACAAAGAAGACTGTATTCCAAATATAATGAAACTCACCAATACAGGAACTTGCCGAATAGTTGGAACACAATTGCTGACCCCTATTATTCAACTAGTCGACAAAAACAAAGTACTTCTGATACCTGTTCCAAATGACCCTATTGAAATTATTGAATCATGTCCGAATTCAATAAGACATAAAAATCCAAAACCCGACAGAAATCACGATTTCTACGAATTGCTCCATATCATACGATAATCAAATTTTTATCAACCTCTTACATAAGGAAAAACGTCCTTCTATCTTGCTTCCTCCAATGGATCTCCAGTCTAACACGACATCATTTATAAAACTCGATAATGTCAATCTCAAGGGCATATCAGACCTTTTCAAACATGCCAATTCTCTTCCACCTCTCACGATAGAAGATCTACCAGAAGATGATCCTCAAGACCACTTGCCAATTATTATTATTTTGTCAGTCGTAATCCTTATTGTACTCCTAGTTATCTTTTGTCTCTATTGCAAATCAAAGACACAACCTCTCAACTTCAAAATTGCTTTCAAAAAGCCGCCAATCAACTGTGAAGACAATCATGTCTCGACCAGCAGGCGCAACAAGGAACCACTTCCTACCACATCAAATCCGAGCAAAGGCAACGTAGATTCGCATCCTGCAGTGTCGCCGTCTTTCATCCTCTGAAGACAGCTCTTAAGGAGGGAGGAGTTATACAGACATGAAGACATCGCCCTGTATATATTTTTACCAATCTGAAATTGATTCCATATAACAATAATTATTATATATATCCAGCAGCTTACGCCGCAAAAGATAAAGTTTATCAAAGTTTATAAAAACAGAAACTCTTGAATATCTTATTAGAATAAAGCGATTCTTGTTCAGTACAACTTTGTTTCTGAAATATCCCGATTAACCGAACCTACAAATATCACTTACTTGGCATCGATATAAGTTTTTTCTCTTATATGTAATATTTGTTTCACGTGAATAAATTTATGTCGGCACAAACTATTTAATGTGTCAGATATTAACCAATAGCTTTATTAAAAAGAGAATATTAATTTCATATAAGAAATACAAACCTAATAAATAAAATATTACATAAGTCCTATCTAATGAGTTTGTATTAAACAGGATTTGCAAAAATATTCGAAGTTATTATTTGTTTTCAGATACACTATATTCATGATATCTAAAACCAGCATATATTTGTCATAAATGTAATTCATTAGCAATAAATAAATCGGTCTTTATGTGTATGGTCCATGATCATTCCCGCAAATACTAGAAAATGTATGCCATTTCTTATTACACTAAGTCCACGTTATTTTAACATCAGATTATGGTAGTTCTTAACTTAAAATCTTCTTAACAAATATGTCTCAAACAACCCAGTCAGGTATTTTAAATAGTGACTCATTTTTTCCATCCCCCTATGATAACTAAGTACACGAAATTAATTCACTAATATTATTAATACATATTCTGAAAATAGGAAGGGTGCCGTGCACTCATTTAAGTAGGCGGCAATTGCAGACAACTTGAATTGGACACGCAATCAATGAGGAATAAAAACACAAATTAGTAATACCGTGGGGACACCATTCTATTTTAGTGGACAATTCCAAAGAAAATTTAAAATGAGTGTGTGTCATTTCCAAGTAAGTTGCTGCCGTCATTTATATGGAAACAAGAAAAGCATATGTTGAAGATCATTTAGATAGTAACACAAAATGCATGTCAGGATAATGCAATAAATTATTTTTTTAACCTGTGTACAACGTTATAAAATAGGAAAGTCTATTTTCATATATATATTTCTTGCTTGTCCCACGATTTAGTTTTAATTAAACATCCAATGACAGAATAATTTATTATTGAATACGATTAAGTTATCAATGTCCCAAAATATTTCAAAATGCTGTAGAATATAGTATTAATTATGTCTTAGAAATAATAATATAGTTTAGAATAAAATTAATAATATATTTGGTTTTGATGAGCCAGTGTATATTTAAAAAACGTTTCATATCGATTGAAATTATATTAAGATGTAATGAAAATGTTAATAGATAATATAGGGTCATTTATGTTAAATCTTTGTGTCGAATTAAGCAAGTGAGATCTAACGAACTTTACAAAGTTTTTAATTAAGCAAGTTTTTAATTTACACGTTGTTTACTTCATTCGAACCCCTTTTTACACTAATGCATTTTTGATGTTGTCCTTAAACGTTATAGATATGTTTTGATTTTGCTCTAATATTGTAATCTACTATAATTGAACATCTACTATAATTTTCCGATAAATTCACCCTTATAAGAACTAGGCGAGATTTTAATATTGGTTTACTATTTCGTAGCGATGATAAACTACCCTGAAAATGATTGATATTATAGATTTAAATACCAACTGGATATGCCAAGACGTGTGGTTTGTTTTAAATACTTTAAATACAATATTGACAGATATACGCACATAAATTTTAGTTTCTAAGGTTATACCAAGGCTGGAAAAAATTTGCAGATAAAAGTGCTTATACACGTAACTGCAATCTTGACAAGCATGTCCGTCATGTACATCAATCTTTTTGTACAAGCATAGCATACTTGAGCCTCTGTAGGAAAATTATTGCTCAACATTTTCCTACACACGCTCAGGTATGTTTGTGCAAATCGATTGATTGATGCATGCTTGTCAAGCTTATAGTTACGTGTGTAACTACCTTAGGACGTTGATCGAAAGTCGTAACGAAACGACCAATCAGCGTGAATCAATGTATATAAGCTCAGTCGTGCTGATAAGTAATTTCGTTTTACATAGATTATTTTATTTATCATATACATATTTCAATATAAAATATACCATGGACATAAAAATTCTCAGTCGTTAAACGTTATTGAGTATTTCCCTGCCCTAATGTAGAAAACTTTGGTGAAGAAACTTCACCGAGGTGAGGATATAATACAGCAAATATGTTACATTTGAGTACTTTCCCATTTCACATAAATATATAATGTGATAGAGATTTTTAAACGTTTTTTACTTGATTATATGAGTTTGTCTACCACATGACGTAAAATATATCTAGAAATAAGGCAAGCGTTAAACCAGTCAGTACGTTCTACTATCCACTTCTAAGTCGTCACGGTTTTAGTGGTTTAGTGTACTGAATTTTATATTAAAAGCTCTTTTTCCTTAAAAACTATGCATGAAATACAAATACGCTATAGTTTCAACTAACTATGTTATAAATAAAATAAGTACTTTAAAATATATCAGGTTAGTTTAAGATTTAAAAAAATTAATCACGTGAAGTTTTCTGTATTGTCATTCAGGTAAAATGCTGAACAGCAATGAATCAATGTGATCAGATACTGTCAGATGAAATTTTAAGAAGGCAGAGCATGAATATTCTCGGATACTGGACATGAAGGAGAACTATAGAGAATTAAGATCGTCATTTCAAATTATTGAACGTAAGTGTCCGATTAACATCTACTCGAGTTATTGAGAATAAGTAGGTTAATGCCGAAGATAGACCAATGATAATGTTGACAGAACACAAACAAATATCTTTTGTTCTGTTTCTGTTTCGCCTATATTACATATATACATGTGCCGTTACTTTTTGTCGACGACTGAAGTCAACGATGGCAGTAGTACAAAGAAGAGGCCAAACAATTGAGGACAATTGAGGTCGAGAGGAATATCGTTTCCGCTTGGGAATATACGACGATCTTATAAGAATGAGAAGATCACGCCGCGCGCCGATCCAGAGGAAGACTATTCCAATAGCCAACTTCTTCAACAATGTGGCAACAATACGGAGGAATTGTTGGACTCCATCGTCACAGGCGATGAAACGTGGGTGTGTCATTTCACTCCCGAAAATAAGAAACAATCACGTGAATGGCACCACTCAAGTTCGTCTAAACCGAAAAAGTTCAAGCAAACGCAATCTCCGGGGAAAATCATGGCAACTGTGTTTTGGGACCGTAAGGGAATATTGCTCATCCACTTTATGCCTTCTGGGACAACAATAAATCCAGAGAGGTACTGTGAAACACTAAAGAAACTCAGACGAGCCGTCGGAGAGGAAAACTGAGCAAAGGTGTGAAGCTGTTGCACGACAACGCTCGTCTCCATGTCTCTCGACAAACCCAGAATCTCCTGAGCAAATTTGACTGGACTGTCATTTCCCACTCTCCCTACAGCCCAGATCTAGCCCCTAGTGACTACCACCTGTTCCCAAAATTGAAGGAACACTTGGGTGGCTTGCGCTTTTGGACCGACGATGAAGTCAAGGAAGAGGTTAATCGCTACCTCAACGGGTTGGCGGTGGAGTTCTATGACACGGGGATACAAAAGTTGGAAGAACGTCTACAAAAATGCATCGAAAAACATGGCGATCATGTAGAAAAATAGGTTAATGTTCAAGCTTTCCAACCATGTAAATAACTTTGATAATAAACAATTCTGTCTATTTAAAAAAAAATGTGGGGACCTTATTTTTGAGACAACCCTCGTAATTCTAATGTTCTGATTAAAATAGCGAATTAGTCAAACCATATTTACGTAACTAAGTGTTTTAAAAACATGTCCTATGTCAATTAGTATGTATATATTTATTATATAATATTGTAGGCACACCTATAATCCTAATATTTATTATATATTTCTTATTTTTCTTTCTATAAATTGGTACACCCTATATTGGTATATAGAACCAAGGCATCTTATGTTATATGTTGTTAGTATAAAATGTATAATCAAAGTACTGTATTATATGAAATAAACTACAATGGTTTATATAATGTACATATAATGCTTTATAATATGTTGTTTCTGTCATGGAAATAAAAAAGTAATTATTAACTTTTGGAATACCCCGTATTTATATTATCATTAAATATTTTTAGAATTACCAATAATATTATTATATTAATATGTATCTATAAATGCTTTTCTAAGAAAAAAAGACTATATAAACAGTACACGCGTTAGACTTTGAAATGAAGTCAGGTCAACTAATAAATCAATAGCATCGTTACCCTTAAAATCTAAAACTGACACAAACATATTTCCGTTCAAAAACAACCAAATGTGTGAAACTCCGACTTAATATTTCTCTCCGTAACACCCCTTAATTTCACACCCTCTTATCTCTTACAAACCATCACACAAGCTATACATACATACATTTAGAAATTGCAGCCAAAAGAAGTGAATCCCCCATGTCTGATGCCGTGTGACTCCCATTCTGTCTCTCAACTAAACTGAGTTATTAAGTAAGGGTTTTTTAATGCTTACTTGAGTTCGTTTACTATAGACAGTTTTGGTTGCTAGGGTGCACCATAAAGTTGACGGGGGGTAATAGAGCCGAGGGTGTAATTAAAAAGAGATGCACGCTTGATGATTCATATAGGATGTAAAGAAGTAGGAATTTAAAAGAAGTTGTCGTTGTATAAATTATGTTTTAGGGCGATTTTTTTACTAAATAAGTAGTTAACAAGAAGGACTCGATTTTGTTTCAAACATGTAACGATGCGTTTCGTAAATTATTCTACAAGATATTTTGTGTTTTAAAATTGTAGTAATTACAATTAGCTCTGTATACAAGAGATAAAATGTACATGAAAGGGAAATACTACAACTATTATGGCAATAATTATATATGATTCAAGGAATAAACATTTACAATTTTTGTAAAAATATACGTGCCTATAATCGTAGTAGTTCTGATATCTGAGATATTCAATTATCCTAAGAGATTAATGGAAAAAAGTATTAATTGAAGCTTTCACCATGTGATTTTAAAAACTCTTTTTTTCAATTTAATTTACTTGTCATCAAAGATTTATAATAACGCAGGCGCACAAACTTTGTCATTTTGAAAGGTTTGGGTTTGATAAGTGAATTATTTATGCTGATTTCATATCTACCTTCCGTTTTTGCTCCTCACGTAAGGTTTTTGATCAACTGAATAATCAGAATTAATTAAAAACTAAAGGAAAAATTACATTTTAATAAATATTGTATTTAATAAATATTAAAAAATATAGGAAAAGGTAACAACACAAACAGTTTTTAGTCTCTAATCTCTTTTTTTTTTTCCTTTAAAAATCTCCCCCTTTGCAACAAAAACTTTAGTTTTTCTTGTATAACCATTCGTTGAATGGCCTCTTTTCAGCATTCAGCAGTAATCTCCCATCATCGCCACATCCCATGGACCCTGGTACCTCTTTTCCATCTCCTTTATGTGTTGATGGAACCTTTCACCTTGCTTTTCACCAACAGCATCAAGATATTCTGGAAAGTAGGCCAGATGAGCATGCAGAAAATGAAATTGTATGCTCATATTACAACCAAGTTGCTTAAATTTATCCAGCATATTATTGATAATTTCCTCATATTGTGGATGTTTTCTGACTCCCATTAAACTCTTTTTAAAAGCGAAGTCAAGAATATTTTATATAAATAAACCTGGCACATTCAAATTAAAGTCACTCAAAGAATATTATCTAATGCCGAGTACAACTTTATTCGGGGAGCACACTTTATTTAAATCACTCTCGTTATATCGAAAGAGTTAAATACATATACATTTATAAAGTTCTCTTTTCCTTATCACTGAAATGCCATGAGTAGTATAGAAAGTATGCATACTCTTTTGAAATTATAAAAAATGAATGCCTAATCTTTTCAAAAATTGGACTACCCTAAGAAGCTTTATAAACTTTATGGAGTAATTTATTTCTCATTTGAATAAATCTCATAAATAAAATGCATCAAAAGCTTTAAAATTAGATGAAAAATTTTTAGCAAACAGAATTATTATGAGGATATTTAACGAAAAAAAAAGCCTGCTTCATATTTGTTTATACTTACTAAAGTAAACTAACTGAGTTATCAGTAAGAAAGGCCGCCACCAACACTAAAAAATTTTACTTATACAATAATTTTACTTATAAAATTATTTATACAATAAGTACGAGATGTAGGATAAATGCGACAAAATTGGTAATAATAATGTTCTTGAAAATTATTTTGACATATCAAAATATGTATTTGAAATACTACTTTGAGAGCTACTCTATAATTTTTTCGAGCTGTATTTTTAAAAGTTTTCAATGCATTTTTTAATGGAGAGTCTTTTTTTGAGAGCGTTATTTGAAAGAACTGTTGTTTACGAACAATAAAATAAAATAAGTGATTAACCGCATAAGAATTTTTTATCAAAAATTCTTATTGTAGTGAAATGAAATTTTTGAACTCGAAAGAAATAAAAAGCGGTATAATGAAGTCAATAAAATAAAATAAAATCGTTCGTTCATATTTAATTTTGGGTAGTCGAATCATGTCGTTCTGTTTGTTAAATATTTTTAAGTTGTTTTACTCTATTATAATTATTATTACTCAAGAATTCGTAATTATTACTCAAGAAAATTCTTTTAAAGAGTTATTTTAAATAGCGTAATCAAAAATGCGGCTTATGAATATCGAAGACGTCATAATTCTTAACAAAATCGCTCAAAAAATTAACGCATGGCTCAAAAAGTGAAATTTTAAATACATACTCTTTGCATGACATAAGCATTAAAAAACATTTCTAACAACTTTATCGAATTTATACATTACTCTTCGGACTTGCTGATACTTATTGAGTATAATTTTGATACCTATTGAGGACCTATTGAATAAAATAAAACTACTAAGTAGAAATTATTATTGTTCACGAGTTGTCAGAATATAAAAAATAAACATTTATCGGAAATTTCAACATACGCCATTTCTTCTTAAAAAAACCATTTATATATCTGTTTAGTTTTTAGACATATGCAAATGATATATGCAAACAAATATTCAAATAGCCTATATTACGCTATTATAAATAATCAACATATGTATTTTTACTAATAATATGTCTTCTACTCGTATTACATACACGCAGCGAATGTTTATGATAAAAGAGATAATTTACTTAATTAATAAACCTAGCGAGCAAGATCTAGACGATCATTTCTATCAACTATTATTGCAATCCCGTGATTTTCAAACATGCACAATTCTTCGTGTACTTGCCTGAAGATATGTAAACCCACCTAGTTGATCTAGCAGTCTCTTAATCGACATAACAGTAATTTATCTAAAAAATTTGATGAAATGTGTGTTAATAGCTGTCGATGTATCTTTGCATTTAAATTTAAACTACTTTTTCCAGTTTGGAAATTGCCACATTGGCTGTTAAATTATGAAGATTATATACATTTGTCGACTAATGGAATATTTTCTGAAAGCTTTAAATCTAAACAACACATAATGAATACGATAGATTGTTCTGTAATTCGCTAGAATACAAAATTAAACAAAAAATAGTTATGAAAATATAAAAATTATAAAAAGAAAAATATAATTTTTTAGACCCATAACTTTTCGGGATGGTATTTATTAATTAAGTTAGTAATTTCACTTAAAATAACGTTTAAAACTGCTTTACAATTTACACGGAAATTTATAACCACTTTCTATAAAACCGAAAATCATTCTTGATTGAAAAGATTTACTTAAATGAGGATTACTTAAAAATTTAACCTTCATGAAAGCCTTTAGCATGAAAAAATTGGAGGCCTATTCCATCAACAATTTTCTTCGATGAAAAATATCATGTGCAGCACAGTACACGTGATAGAAGTGAATACTTCTTTAGAATAGAGAATAAGAGAGGTTAAGAGTGGGAGATTGAAAGAGAGAGAGAGAGATAGAGAGAAAGGGAGAGGGATAATTTCAAAAGAAATATAACAATATAAAATTTGTGTAAAAAATATTCGGTTTATTCATTATCTACACTATTATCGGCTGGTGGTTCAATTGGTAATACTGATATGATTGGTTTGTGATAACTAAAATATGAAATATATATTCGTGATTCGATATTTTCTAGATAACGTGTAAAAATTGCATCTATTGTTGTTCCGGATTTTGTTGTTATTTCTTTGGGATTGTTATTTATAAGCAGACCAAATGTTTCTCGAAGAAAGTTAATCAACGTCAAAGAATCATTGGATCCGAAATTTACATTGAAATCTCCCCCGGCAATCAAAGGGATTTTGTCTTCGCCTCTTCCAAGTGCATTTGCACCTGTGTGGCTGTAAACCAGTAGGGAGCGGTGAATGAAATATATTATATCTTCTAGATTTTAACAAGTTGAACTGTTCAAAGATATTATCAAATAATCACAGAACACAGATGTAAATAACGTAAATAATTACAAAACACAATGATAAATATACGGTACACACGCGTGCTGCTTCAGCTGTTAATATATAGCGTCTGGACGCGTACATCTATAATGCGCGCATGTGCGACAATAGGGAGACGCGGATAGCCTAAACTGATATAAATGATGTATAGCTCTCTTTATTTTTCTCTCTATGTTATATATCTATGTACTCTATCTTGTAACGAAGCCTGTGTTTTAGGTATACCAAATGTATAGCTCTCTTTCTCCTTCTCTCTAAGCTATATCTTTTTTCTCTCTCGTGTAACGAAATCTGGAAACGTTACATTTTTTCCAATTCACTCTCTATTCTCGTCAAATATCAGAACGTCGCCAAAGAAGTATTCACTTCAAAAATCGTTTGATGATCCAAATAAAATTGGAAATCGATTTGCTACATATTTTTCCAGTGTATTTTCCACTGATCATGTGCAATCTAAAAACATAAGTTCTGGCGATCATTCAATCTGTATCAATGTAGTAAAATTCACAAAAACGAACATTTATCAGTCATTATCAAAACTTAAAAACAAAATGACCCATGGGGGTGATCAGATCCCGAACTTTCTATTAAATATTGCACAGTAGCTTAGTAGAACCACTTCCCATTTTGTTTAATTTGATACTCTCATCCCACCCACATGCTTGTCGCATAAAAAAGTGACAATCCATCTGATATAAAAATTACCGCCCAATTACTGCAAAACTGCAGCATTAAATATTTTTATCAAAGACTTTTTACCCCGTTTCATCTTCCAATCGACATGGGTTGATGAAAACATTTTCGTTGAAATTTTTAAATGAGGATTATGTTTTCACAATTGAATCTTCATGGAATCATGAAAATATATTATTTACCGGGTTGTTTAAAAACCCTTGTATATGCATATTAATTGCTCTAAGGTTTCATTGCTGATAGTAAAACTCTCGAATCATTCTTGATGAGATAACATGAACATGTAATTTACTGACATGAAGGTGGACGGTTAACTCCGAAATTAATAACTACCCATACATATCACTTGAAGTGTTCACTTCCCTCGTTTCCTATTTCGATATATGGTACGACGCGTTTATTTTGGGCGTCGCCACGTGGTTTTAAGTTGCTTGCATCTGGAGTTTCCTCTCCTATATTCTTCCATACAAATACTGACGTGCCGCACCGTCTAGACTTACGCCGTCTTTATCTACTCGTTGTTTTTTGTGCGCATTTCTCTCTTTTCTCGGTTTTAACGCTTTCCAAACTTAGTTTTTGTTTTTAATGCACCGGAACTCGTATCAGCTGTTAGTGTACGCCTTTGTCAATCTGATTCTGTGATAAAATATTATTAACCAAGCGCGATAAATGGGAAAACACAATGAAGATGAGAAGGCGAAATCTTATCGGGTGACACCATTATGTCTAGACGTTAACGAACAGCAGAAAATAGTTATTCGCAGTAACGTGGTGACTTTCATTTTGATTTTTTTTTATATAAAATATAGTCTGTATCAAATGACTATTAATGTATTATTGTTAAAGTAGCCGGTTATTTAAACATTTCACATAAACCATTTAATACGGTATTAACACGTATAATTGCATGTATTGTAAAATAATTCAATATCACAATTCTCAGGAATGATCAATAGAAATATATTATTATAAGAATATAAGTATCTACGCCATATTTTTTAGTCACGTGAAAACAACAAATATGGTAAAACTAAAACTCATTTTAAAATAACAAAATCTGCAGAAACGCCCTCTATAACATGCCACTCACGGGTATTTCAATAAAGACTGGCTGTTTTGTTACCTCATTAAAATGAAAATGGTTACGAATATTTCGGATTTTTTAAATTTATTATAATACATGGGCGTTTACATTATATGTGAAATACATATAATATCATTCAAATATTCACCTCGGCTATTCCGACTATAGGTCATTCGTTTTACCAAATATTTAATGAATTGCACACCAGTCTTTTTACTTTTAAATCATCGTATGTTAAGGGCGCTACACCTTCCGTTTAAGGTACACCTTCCGTTTATCTGTGCAGTTTATCAGGTGTAAACTGTGTAAACTGCGCAGTTTAGACCGGAACTTACGCATATGAAAAATCCATGCATTTGGACCCTCTTTTGCAACGATAATCTGCGCAGTTTATGAAGTTTATCATACAGTTTGTTCAATTGACGTCCTTCTTATGCAAATGATGACCATGGTTTCAAAAAAAAAATGCGCTTTTGGCGTTTATACCAATCTTTGCACCAACGTTAACATCGTTCCTTTTTCTTCTAGCAACACAGTTGTAATTATACAACAAACTGCGGCTCTTCCTTTTCTGTCACCCATTGAACTTTATTTTTAATGCTTCTTGAACCAAACCTGTCGAAAGTAAGGAAAGAACTGAAGAAGAATGGGACGGAACTGAGGCGAAAACAGAATGTAGCATACACACCTTCAGTTCAGATAAATATACATATTTTCGCGCAATTATTTACAACAGATAACTGCACAAATAAAAGGAAGGTGTGTAGCCCCCTTTACGTTTAAGGTCAGGAATCATTGCACGATTATTGGTGTGGGCTTAACTTTTAATGAAACCTTAAGGCAAATCGTTGCAGGTTTATCGGTTAGGCTTAACTTTTAATGAAACCCTAAAACATGTCGTTTTAGGGTTTTAGGGTCTAGAAATACGTAGTTTATTGCAAACGATGTTTGCAATAAACTACGTATTTCTTGTGCAGTGTGACAGATGGCGCTATCCTATTGAAACAACATACCCTGCAGCCCCATTTCACTCACTTAAAACCGGAAGAAATTTGTTAGCATGTCACGATAACGATTTCCACCCACAGTTAGCGCAATTCTATCCTCATTATCGAAAGTGTGGTCTGATAACACCACCTTTTCACAAGGCACACCAAACAGTAACATTCTCAAAATGCATTTGTTTCTGTAGTACCATATGAGAGCTTTCAGCTCCCCAAATCTAGCAATATTGTGTATTAACAAAACCGTCAAGGTAAAATGGTAAGGTAAGGTAAAAAGGTTCTTTTGAAAAAAAAACCTGGGTCAACTGTTTGCTGTTGACAGTCGGCTATCATACGGCGCTGCTGACGATCTGTAGACTTAATTTCTGCAACTTGATGAATGAATGAACTGTATTTTATATATGTTACTGGAGTAGATTGAAACCTTTGGTGTAAAGATAACACTGAGTGAGTAAGTGAATTTTCCACAAAATACCAAAACATACACTTCAAAAGAACATACACTTCACTCGACGCGCGTTTCGCCAACAAAGTTGGCGTCATCTGGAGATGATTTAAACTGATGATTAAAACTAAGTTTTAATCATCTCCAGATGATGGCAACTTTGTTGGCGAAGCGCGCGTCGAGTGTAATGTACAGTGTTTTGGTGTTTCGTGGAAAACTCAGTTAGTGTTATTTTATATATGGTTAAATGAAGATCTGCAGATGTGAAGTTGCTGGGTATGACGTCGAATTGAATTTATTTTCAACCAGGATTTGGGTCACAGCAGCAGTATTAGAAGCAAGCAGAGTGAACTTAGAAGTTTTTGGTTTTATGTCCATAGTAAGAAAGTTGTACGCGTATTCTATCAACAGTTTCCTTTGACAAGGAATTGTTCTTCAAGGAATTAACTACAAGGAATTGTAATACAAATAAAATTGTAAATGACTTCACTAGATATTTTTAGTGTATTTTTCACAGACAATGTGCAGACTATAAACACATGTTATGGCAATTTCTAAATCTGTATCAATGCAGTAAAATTTACAGAAACGAATATTCATCAATCATCACTAAAACTTAACAAAATGACCCGTGGGATGATCAGATGCCAAAATTTCTTATTAAAGAGTATTCAGAATCCTTAATAAAGTAACACTTCATTAAAGACTTTGAATAATCTTTAATCATTTAATCTCTAATTATTTTATCTAATCTGATAATCTCTACCCACATGTTTTCTAAAGTTTAGAAAGTAGCAAGGATCTCTCGTATATTAAAAACTGGCAATCCACCTGATATAATATATATATATATATATATATATATATATATATATATATATATATATATATATATATATATATATATATATATATATCGACTAATAACTATTCTGTCAATTCTTGCATATCCCGTTTTATCTCCTAATTAACATGAGTTTATAACAAAGTATTCCACAATTATAAATTTTGCAGAATTTACGTAGACAATCGCAAATCACATAGATAACAATGTCAATAAAATATGGTATTTTCTGATAGTTTGAAGACCTTAGACGAAGTGAAAAATAATATACTAATTTCGAAATTAAAATTATATGAATTCAGTAGTAATCTGATTCATATAATAAAATCGAATATATGCAAACATACGTTATTTGTTTCATATAATGGCTTTAAATTCCAGACCATCTTAGCGTCCTCTGTAGTACTTCAAGGTTCAAGATTGAGACCAGTATCTTTTCTCACTTATTAATTATTTGTTTCTAATGCTTATGTGACATATTATCTGCTCTTTGCTGGTGACTTATTATTTTTAGATAAAACTTCCTTAAACGATCAACTAAGGTTGCAAAAGTTCATCGATCATGTTATGTTGTGGTGTTTAGAGAATAAGCTATCAATAAACATAGATAATTGTAATTGTTTTCGAGTACATTAAAAATTAACTACAAATATATGACTATTCTCTTAAATTAAACACGTTCTGAAAATGGTAAGGATCTTGGTGTGTACTTTGATGATACATTATAATTTTCTGAGCACGTCAACCATGTGGCATTTAAGACATATGAGACTTGGTTTTACGAAGAGCCGTGACCTCGTTTAATAATCCTGCCACCATAAAATGTTTAAATTTTGTGTTAGTTTGTGCGAAATTAGAATACTGTAGCCTTATTTGTTATCCCCAGTACCTCAGTCATAAATTATGAATCAACTTGAAAACATTTAACGATTTTACTTAAAATATTTATCACTTTGCATAAACAGCTATTGCTTAGTAAGGGTCTACGAAAATTTAACATTCAGTTATTGAATTCTAGAAGGGCGCTTACTACCCTCGTATTTTTATTTAAACTGTTCTATAATAGTATAGATGCTATTGTTAAGTATATTTAGTATACGCGTACCTAGTGTAGGCTCTCAAACGGAAAGTATTATTTTATTACCATAGTGCAATAACTAACGTGCTATTAAAATCGCCAATACTTATAATGTCACATTTTGAATGCAATATGTGGCAATTGTGATTTGAACAATTGTACTCATAATGATATATGTAGTATCTTTAAGGAAATAACTTTTTAGTGTCGTGTAAGTTATATGCTATGGTAGCATACATATTTATGTTGAAATAATTTAATTTGACTTATTATTACGTATTTGTTTGTTTGTTAATTTTTGTCCTATAAATGGATTTTTTTTTTGTTAGGCAATAAAGACATCATTATTATTATTACTATCATTATTAATTACAATATGTATGTTTAACTGTATAGATTTTTAAAAATATTTAAACATATGAACTTATCATACATAGAGGTATTTAAATATATGAAATTTCGCTTTATTCCACATTGAATAACATATATTTTAATTTTATTTGGATGCGTATTTTATGTTATCTTACCATTAATATAAATCTATATCTCCTTCTATGTTGCAATAACAAATGTATATACGCTTTCTCCATCTTAGAGTTATATTCGTTTCAATTTAGTCCTATAAATAACAAACCTATCGACGTGGGAATTAGTGCTCCATAGTACGAACTTTAATCGAACAAGATCCTGTAAGATTAATTATTTTCTTAATTTAATTTATTAGTTGAAGAGTTTCCTGGCACACCTTATTTATAATTAACTTATTATGTTAATTAATTACCTATCAATCTTTGTTTATATTAATCTAATATTAATCCATACTTGGATTATTACGTGGTAATTTCTTTGTCTACTATGGAGTAAGAAATCAATTTACGTTTTAAAAATCATCTATGAGTATATTAAAAAAATTCAATATCTTCTCATTCACGTTCATGGTGGTGGGTATAATTTGAATCCATTAACAAGAGCTTGTTTAAGTACATAATTAGACTGCTCTGGCTTAAATCATTAAGTGAATCGGATGGACTTTGTAAGAAAGGTAGAGCCGCCAGAAGCTTACTAAAGTAATAGAGCGTTATGAAAAATATGAACTACTATTACGTTTAGGTCGTTTTCAAACACTTCAATCATCCAGTGAATGAATTATCAGAGGAAATTATAATGGCTGATTATAACTTTAGTTTATACAATGTTTATTTTTTTAGTATCAAGGAAGATTATAACTGCAGTAACTGAAATCAGGTTTAGAAACAATCCTTTTAGATCTGAAGCTTCGAAATACTTTTTCTTTACAGCCAAGTGCTATATATACAGTATATATAAGTACAATCTTGACGAATAACATATAAACTACTCAGTGCATTTCTCTGTATTAACTATTATTGGTAATATAAACGACATTATTAAAAGACCATTGGCCATGGAAATTTGTGAAAAAGTTCAACACAACTATTATCGAAATTGGTTTTCCCTTTTATAATCTAGATCAAGGGTGTCCAAACGATGGCCCGCGGGCCAACACCAGTCCGCGAGCACTGGTAATTTTAAATTAAATCTGTGTAAAATGATAACTTCCATAACCACACATTGTTTTTAACTCAGCCGGAAGCTTCTCATTCAAGAACATTTTGATTATTGTTCGAAGCTCAAAAAATTGCGCCGGAACTTTTCCGCAACTAAGCCAGCGTGCTGCAATATAATAATATGGTAAGTCATTTTCTCCAATCTCTTCAATACATTTGCTGAATGGACGATGATTGAGCGCATGTGATCTAATATAATTGCTAGCTGACATGACTGGCTTTAGAGATTCTGACATATTCATGCATTTTCAGCACAAAGACTGTTGATCAATGATGCAATGTACGATTAATGGTTTTGAGCTACCATCATTTTCTACGGCCTTTAATGCCAGAACCTCTATTTTGTCCACACATATGTTTGCCACCATCAGTAATGATACACTTCAAGTTTTTTCCGTTGAAAATTGTTTTTCTAAACAGCATCTTCAACTCCCTTAAACATATCTTCTCCAGTGGTCGTACCATGAGTAATTTGAACGCCATGAAGCCCTTCATACACTTCATGATTTTTATCTACCCCTCGAATAAAAAGCAACACCTGAGCAGTATCTGAAACGCCTTTTAACTCACTCAGGGCCAAGGAGAACCACTCTAAGTGTCGATTTTTGTCAGACAATTGAGTTAATATATTTTCTGCAATATCATCTACTCTTCGAGCCACAGTATTCACTGAAAGACTGATGTTTTTAAATAAATTACTTTTTATATCTTGGCTCTTGGTACGTAGAAGTCAGTTTCGCTCTTAGGCTAAATAGTTTGGAGACCCCTGATTTAGATAATATTTTAGATGCTATTTTAGAAACAATACTAATCAAAAATTGTAATTCTTGAGAATGCATTTTTATTTAATTTAACTTACCACCGCATTACACCGAAGATACCTCAAAAATAACGCTCTTGCTATGTGAAGGAAGTTTGAAATTTTCAAGAATCAAAGAAACTTAGATAAAGGATCTTTACGTTGATATCAATGTTTTGATTTCATTTCCTGATAGAATAAAGCATTATTATTAAATAAACATTTGTATTATGTGCCAAAGCATTATGTCTCAAAAGAATCATCGCCGCTCCACCTCTTTGTATTCCTTGAACTTCAGTGCATTATTAACAATACTTGAATCGGTCATTTCAGAAACAGCACATGTTGATTCAACAAAGATTTGCGGAAAGTGAAGAAAACTGTATAGAGTAGAAGATAGATGAAAAAATATATTTCAAATGTCACCGGTACAGCAATCGGTGATATTAAGTTATGTTGTTCTTATAATTTTAAAACAAAAAACCAAAATACAAAAGACATAGCCATTGAAAAAGTGTCAACATGTGCTGTTTCTGAAATGAACAATGAAAACAATAGAGACGGATATCATTTTTCAAGAACCTTTATTACAAATATCAAGAAATATGTATAAATCATCTTTTAAGCGAAATTTACTCATCATTTTCTTCATTGTCTCTTGCCGGCCAACGTAGAATTTCACTATAAAAGTCCTGATGCTCTTCAGAAACATAATAAACCAATTTTTTGATATCATGTTTTTTTGAATTTATGAGAAACAAACCCTCTGAATAAACCCAGTATCGTAAAGGATGAGGCAGTGTGACCAAATTGGATGTAGAAAGTCTAAATTTATGGCTTGTAAATCCATCTATAAAGTCAAAGGTTTGGATTACCCCTGGTTCATCTGAACAATGGCAAAAATGGGTAAAATTTGTTATCTGGAAACTATGTTTTTGTTCTCTCGGTACATCTCTCCCAAAGGAATCAACAGATAGACTATATCGTTTGTAAAAGCGCGGCCACCATGCTTTGTAATCAACAATATCATCAGTTCTAACCATTTTTACAGAAAATTGTGATTTTCTTTTTACATTTACGATCATTTCGGTACACTCTATTACTGAGTGTATTCAAAGTTCACTATTTTGTGCTATTTCTGAATGAAATCCGATATATAGGCATTCAGAATTTATCGAAATATTGCTTGACGAGTACTGTTACTGTCTAGAAGGGCATATTTACCTGTAAATATTATGTTTTTGAGACAAACCTAAAAGGGCTGAAAAATTGACTTGTGCTGTTTCTCAAATGACCGATTCACTTGTGATTTATAAATAAGTTAAGTAACTAATAATTATTTTAACCTTCCGTCGGGCGCAGTACAAATTCAAATACATTCGGGCGCAATACATCTCAGAGATTCCATAATCAAATCTTACACAATTTAGATTTTAATGAGGTGGAAACTTAATTAAACACTTATTTATTCTATGCAATACACTAATAAATATTTCACATTAGTTTTTAATCCCAATAATTAGATTTACATAAAGGAACTCACTAAATATTGTAAAACAATGATTTTATAAGATATTTACAGGACAACAAGTTAATTCACAAGTTTTTTCCGTGTTAAGGACAAAACACAAACATAAATTAGTATTGAACAATATTTTGAATATAGAAAACAAACCACCTGTTTTTTCATGTAAAAGCCATAAAGTTATATATAAAAAAATATTATACGTAAATTACGAAGAAAAGTTATAAGTAATTGCTTATTTTAAGCGTAAAGAATTATATATCCTCTTCATCATTTTGGCATGTTCCAAGCAAAAATAAACGTCACATTTTTGGTAACGATATTTACCCAAAACCCAAATGTGTTAATATTGAATAAAAATACTATAAAAAGCCAGAATAAGTAGATTAACATGAATTTTTTCAACCATATAAGATTATGTGGATATAAAATTATTTCCTTATATCATGCTTCTAGCGTCTTACATTTTATATAATGCATATCTGACTCCTGAGTCATGCCGTCTCTAATTCTATTGTTTGTAATTTGCCTTTAAAAAACGCCTACAACACGTATACACATTAATCACCTGTTTTATGTGTACATATTTATTGACTATTTTATATTCCAATGTTATGTTACATATTTATAACCTAGCATTAAATTTATATATGTATTTTCGATCTATAATCACAAGCTTTTAAAAGTAGATTAAACATCTATATATCTCTTCCATTTACATTTATTCCGATTGTAATATTTTTTCTTGTCCGTCTATTTAACAGTTTTTTTATGTCCAGTGTTTTTTTCTATCATTTGAAATACATTGTTATACAAAATACATGTAAGATTCAAGCATTTTTTATATTTCTATCACAACAGTTACATCGTGCTGAAAAAGCCACTTTTATGACCAAACGTATTATCGTATGACCAAGCCATACAATATATTTTTTTATTATAAATGGTGTATACACATTCCTTGAAACTAATCATCTTTTTTAAATAAAATCAGTTTAATATTTTTGATAAATATATTTCTTCATTGATCAACGTCAACGCTAGGTATAATAAACCACATTAAAATAAATGAAATTAAAATAATTGTTGGGCATGATTGCACATCGAAGTCCTTATTTACAATCAATCGGCATGTTCCACGATAAAGTATTTTTTTATACATTTCACAGGTTTTGTAGGCCCTTGTTCTAAATTTATGTACGAACGGTTGGTCTATCTGCACTTTTTTTATAAGTCACAGAGCCAACTTGACGATACATGCCGATACAAATTTTAGGGTACAAATAAACATCCTTTGGTATTACTGCTAAATCTGGAAAATGTTCACCTAAACATAAACTCTGACTATATTCCCAAACATTAACTAATACACTATTCAACAATAGGCTTCATTCATGCAAATTTTGTGTACTGTGGCAAAGAGCGTAATTCAAGATCTACTTAAGATTACAATACCAAAAAATCTTCACCAGAACTGCTTGACAATTTTTGAGAATAAAAAAAAATTTAACATGAATGCACAATATCACGATCTGAAAATTATTCTGAAATAAACGACTGTCTTTGACCAAGTTAAATTTTGGATATATCGATATCGAAGCATTATGAATGTAACTAGTTATAAAATAATTCATATCTGCGGAATATATATATATATATATATATATATATATATATATATATATATATATATATATATATATATATATATATATATACTTACTGTAGACGGTTGTAAACAGTTTGGGTATACAATGGAAGGTTAGAAAATGAAATGCAAATGTAAAGTCGATATTAAGTAAGGAAAAAGAGAATATGTGGAAACTGTGGTAATAATAATAATAATAATTATCATAAACAATAGAAACATCACTTCTAAAGATGATTATGTAACACAAAATTGTAAAGGCTTAAAATTGTTGTATGGTATATGTTGACCTCATTATGAATTTCAATACATAAATTAATAAGCTGAAGTCTAATATGAATGCAGAGGTATCCGAATTCCGTAACATAATGAACAAGTACTTATTTTAACTAGAAGCACAATACAACTTATATGAAGAAAAGTAAAAAGAGCTATGTTAATATAACAGCGGGAGTTAACTAATTATAAAACCCAATAAAAAACAAATATGTATAAAACTAAGTAAATGATTCAAAACATCTTTAAACCTACAGAATTATGAACCTTAAACCTGCAGAATGAAGTAGAAATTACAGAATTGAAAGGCACTAAGGGTTGCGGTGTTGTAAAAAAATAATAACAAATGATGAACAAGAAACAAATTAGCAGAGAAGAAACTAACGAAAAGCTATGAAATCACAGCGCCACTATTAAAATAGCCATCCATTAACGTGGTAGGCATAGAAGACCAATATGAAATTATCAGGCTGTATAAAGAGGCAAAATTTAAATAAAGATTCAATTTAATATGCTTAAGATAGAGGTAAAAGTATTCAAAACATTTGAACTAGGTATAAATATAACTATAATGGAGTGTGAGAATAGATTAAAAAGAAATATTGCTAAAAAAACAGACGTAGGCGTAGTGTTGATTTTACTCCATTATTGGTACGAAAATGCATCAGCGGGTAGTATAAATCTAACTACTATCTGGTCGTATTAATTTGAGACTAAATTGGTGTATCTCTACACAGTGTACGTCTCTTCTCTACCCTCTCCTTTATTTCCTAAACCAAGAGACCTAAAAGAACGAAAATTGGCATACATGAGAATATATAAAAAAGTGATACAATCATCAAGGATGGCGTTGCGATGCCTTCTTGAGTATCTTTTTAAGTGGCAATAGTATGCGAGTAACATCTTATTTCAAAGTTTTTTCAAATATATATATTCAATCATTTTTATTTTGACATCTCTCTTCTCATTTTGCAAAAATCGATTAAACTTAATATAGACACGAGTAAGCAAATCGCAATAATATTGCGCCGCCCCCATTCTCATATTGAAGGTGCTTGTGGAGCATATCTCTAGAGGCTTAGGATAAAAATAAAAGTTACCATGTTGTTCGCAAGGGTCGATTTACTATATTGATTTTGTCAAAATGCCGAGATTCAAACGAAAAGCATCCACCTAAAAATTTCGTGACACACACACGAAAACAGCCATTTAGTAAATAAGATACCATCAAACTTTTTAGGCAGTGCCTTCTTATAAAAGCTAAGTGTCAAGTTTTTTTCTGGCAGAAGTGAATAAAATACGGAGACAATTTTAAATATCCAAATTTTATTTTGTGTTTACATTAAAAATAAATTCTAGGTTAATGAAGAATAAGTTAATTGTGAAAAGTAGTACCAGATTACTATGATATCTTTAAAGAAATCACTATGTGCACCTCCCTTTTGCTGAGAGTGCAACATCCTCGAAAACTCTTCTCTCACCCGTTCAAGTGTTTCGGCGGAAATTAATTTCCTTTGGAATCTCCAAAACTAGCAGCTGGATAACATTCTACAACAATTCCAAATATACCCCTCCTGTTAAATTTAGATTTAGAAACACAAGACCAACTATGTGTTACCCAAGATTCTTGCCCACATTTTGACTTTTTTGGAAATTGTATAGAGCTCTCACAAAGGATATGATTATTTCAGAACCCTAATATTCTGTGTAATAACATTATCATTTAGAGAAAACGTGAATTCATTGGTAAATAAATGTTTTTAATACATAAGTTCGCGAGCTATTTTTTCTGATATAATTTCACAAAATTGAAGTCTGCGATCCAGATCATATTGTGTGAGCTGGTAAACCAATTATACTATTCACTTCATCGCTATTTGCCAAATAAACAACTCTCTTATCTTGCCGATAAACGGAACAGTCTACCTGAGCTTAGGCATAAAAATAAGTCACGGTATGTTTTGAAATTTTTTATTTAGCAAATAGCGATGAAATAAACTATAATTTGTAGGGTTGAAATTTTTATTTGTTTAAAACCCTTTAAACAGTTTTTGCAAATACAACCCAAACAAATAGCTATAAATTGATGTAGATTTTGTAGAATTTACTACTGTTTAAGAGAATATTTATTTGTTGATTTTCTGCAATGCATCTGAATTTTTAATCCTGAATACTTCCTGTTCTCTAAAACGTCTGCAGTATGCTGTGTATGCATACTGCAGTGTGCTGCAACATGCATACATACTGCAGTATGCAGTATGGTACTCTGCTCTAGAAACAGGGCCATAGGGATATCTTTCATTGAATATGTTTTCAGCTACATGCCATGTTATTTGAACCAATCACTACTACGATAAAGTATGTGTATTTCTAAATATAAACACCAAAAAACTTCAGATATGTAAAAAGTCATCTAAGTGATCTTTCACGTGATTTAACAGAAAAGTGAAAGTCCTAAAAAGTTTGGTAGTATGTATATTAAATTTAGTCAATTCTTTTAACAGTCATAATACTAATTATATGTCAACTATTATATTTCCATTGGAACAAATACAACTTTTATACAAATATCTGAAGGAATTTCCAAATTAAGTGTTACTCCCGCACTATTGCCTTTAAAATACAATTTTAAGATGGCATCACAACGCCATATTTGATGATTATATCATTATTTATTAACGAACTCATTATTTTTATACTTAATATATGTATGTATAGTTTATTTCATCGCTATTTGCCAAATAACAATCGCAAACGGCTCTTATCTCATACCGTGCATTGTTTTTATAGCTAGGCTCAGGTAGACTGTTCCATTTATCGGCAAGATAAGAGAGTTTTTTATTTGGCAAATAGCGATGAAATGAATAGTATGTGAGTTTTAGTTCGTTTAGGTCTTTTAGCTCCAAAATTATAGGGATGAAGCGAGTTTAGATGCGCACTGTGTATACCTCGTTTAATATAAATTGGGTATGAAACTTTACATCGTATATCTAACATTGTAGCAATGAGTAAAACAAAATAATTTAAATCAAAGTTTCAATAATAACAATGTTTTATGATAACCTTCTGTTTATAATTACTGTGATAATAAAATATATATTGACTATTAACTTCGCGATGTTCTCAATTTTTATTTCTCTTTATGTCCTAAAGATATGTGAATTGCAAATAATAACATCCACATAAAAGTTTACCTTAAATTAATTATCCAATCAATGTATTTAGGTGCAATTTTCTTAGCTGTGTAGAACTGCTTGTCCCTCTCATAAATCAAGTGTTAAGGAAATACAGTTTTATTTATATAGCTACATATGAGTTCTGCGAACTCACACATAGTTTCAGGGATAAAGAGATACTATTCTGCACTTTTTAAAGCATTAATTTTTTTCATATTTATTTTTTTTTAATTCATGAGTCTTATGAGTGTTAACACCATATAATATTTCTCGTCCTTAATTTTCTGCAAATATTAGCCTACTAAAACTGTTTTAATAAGCGAATAAGAATTATTAGGCAACATAATATATCTATACCGTATTTTGGACATTTTATGTCTGCTCCTTAATTATCCCGTAATTAACTCGAACCATCTCGGATGAGTATTCATAAAAAACTTTCCGCCTAACTTCCCATCTCACTGCAGGTGCCGCTCAGCCAATGGCATTAGGAGTAATTTAATATATCTTGCGTTTAAAAAATTAGAAATAGGAACACGTCGTCATTATAATATAATTTTGAAGATTGTGGAAATTTAAATGGCTTCTTTATGGGTCATTAACGCTTATTGAAATAAGAAATATAACTAGTGGCTCCTTTAGAAAGTAAACGACTTTATATGGTGTAACAACGCCCTCCATAAAGTTATACACGCATAATCATAGTTTCCTATAGCAAGGAAGTTGATATTAAAACTAGCGTCTTATGATAAGAATAAGGAAAAAGCTAATACTATCTCCGAGTGTAGTTAGTCTAAAATTAGTGAAAACTTTGTTCTCATAAAAGTTCCTGTGCTCATTATGTTATAGGGTGTCTCGGTTGGAACTATAAGATTTGAACTGCGCGCCATTTGTGCTCTGTCAAAGACAGGGCTTCAATATTTAACGACTGCCATCTACAAACCATACTATGTCAACATGCCGCGATTAACAGTTCAACAATAAATAGTTTGTGTACAACTCTTTTATGAATGTTAGCGATTATTTACAGTTAGGTTAAGAAGAAATTGCATAAAAGTAGGGCAAAATGAAGCACCTATTAACATATCGTAACTTAATCAAGAAATTTGAAGAAACGGGTTCTGTTATTGATAAGGCAACACCAATACGTCCTCATTGTGGTCAATCAGATGTTAATATTGCTGCAGTGAGAAAGGTGTACCGGTGTATACAGGCACATCAATTCGACGTCGTGCACAACAATTAAATATGTCAAGAGCCGCCACGTATCCGATTTCAAAGAAAGATCTTCAATACAAAATTCGAAAGTGCGAAGGAAGGTGATGCTGATTTCTGAAACAAAATTTTGTTCAGCAATAAAGCACATTTTTATCTTGACGGCTGTCGGCAAACAAAATTTATATGCTGTTCATCAAGAAGAAATACATCTACAGATATCCACGGTCTCCACTCGTCTCCCTGTTATATGGAAGAATAAAATACCTCAGTTTGTTCAATATTCATAAAAATTTGCAAATCACATCCTATAGTTTCGTATACGTCGTATGGGTTGTAGATGACAGTCGTTAAATATTGGCGCCCTATCTTTGACAGAACACAAATGGTGTGCAATTCAAACCCTATAGTTCCAACTGAGACACCCTATATAATATGATTATCTCTAATCTAACTCTTGCTTATGAATAACTCTATAGCAGTTAGTCAGTCGTCAACATTGAAGAGTTACACAATAATATTTCTAGTATGTATTTAACACTGAACAGTTTATAAGTTAAAGTACACTGAATCTTCTTTGACTTTCAAAATGTGAGTTTTGTTAATTAATTCAGATTTCTCTTGCAGTCCTGGATCAATTTAGGAGAAAGTAGAAAGATTCATATCTTTCTCGTTTCTTTTTGATAAGAAAATAAATTAAGTTTTAGATACATTGTAATAAAACACACTGTATATACTCCACATTGAGCGTGCGCCATGCACCAAATAAAATAGCTTTTATATATCATACAAATTACTAAAGGATTTCACGACGTCTTAGGCATGCTCTGGATTTTGTGATTGCACATTAAGTGAAAACATTGTGGCAACGCTAATTTATATATCATGTCGGGGTAATATTTTCTTCATACAAAAATCGGATACACTGTGCTACACTAATTTAGTTGAAGCATTTCATAAATATGTAAATTGTTATATAAAACCACGAACACAATAAAACCACAATCAAAAGCCTGCCTGCCAAATATCTTTTTATTATGCATAAAAAAGGGCATTCTTCGCTAAAACGTGCTTATGCGGTAGACTTCTGAGATAATCTCATACGATTCTAAATATAACAGGGCAAATTTAGTTTAAAACTAACATAGAAGGATGCCATTTTTATAAGTTCATCAACCCCATATCCTGAGACTCCCCTTATATCAGCTGGAATTCTAAAATACCTTTCTTTAGGGAGTCACTCTAGCCAATTCGTTGGTTATCCCTTTTCGTTTTTATTAGGGGCTACTTTTTGCTTATAGGTGGGGTGTGCTCACGTATGACTCGTGCTTTAAATAGCTGTTGAACGCGACTGCTGAAACCGTCGAGAAAGACATAACAATATTAATCTTTACTGTCTACCTAGAACGAGTTAACTTTTACCTTATAATGTTACAGATCAAGTAGTTTAACTAAGCAGTTGCTTTAAATATTTTTTGGATTGAGTTAATAAAATCAGTTATAGAAAAGCGAGTGCAAAGGAAAATAATTCGAGAAACATAATTTTACTATACTGGTATTTTTGTTAACCAACTTACAGTACGCCTGTAACAACAGCCTGACAGTAAATATTACAATATGACTAGATTTATTTCTCCTCATAGAAAACACATATCTGAAGAGCAAGATTATCTATTAATTATACAAACTTTATACATTCCTATATGTAGCACCGTACACAAATGCTATTCGATAATATAGAAAGCTGGAATATAGGATAACATAGGAAGCTAAATACTGACTGTAAAGGTCTAAATAATATTTATCTATCAGAAACAAATAGTATCTGCTACAAGACTAAATGAACTGACTTGTGTTTGTAGCAATCCAAAAATTAAAATAACTACAACCACCAGTACAATTGCCTTTCAGAGGTAAGTCACAAGTCACATTCTTAAATTAAATCGCTGTAGGTGAACAAGAACATCCCAAACATAAGTCAATGAAAATATTTAAAAACCTTTAAATTCTTAGCTCTTGATTCTTACAACAGCAATTTTAAGCCTCTTCGAATTGCCATCAGAACACCATAACGTGCTACAGTAGGCAACTTCACCACTATTATCCATATGTACTCTGAAGAGGAACAATAATGTGGCCCTGATTTGAATACATCACCCTTTCACAGTTGAAAAGTGATAAATTAGGAAGTAATTTACCACCCAATGAGATGATATAAACCTAATCGTACCAAAACGGACTACTTTTAGTATATCCCCAAGAACTGCTAATACAGATAGATCCAGATTAATTGAGTATACTGCTCCCAAAATATTCTTTATATCCGTCACATATTTTGTGCCGAGCATTAATCTTTTCAAGTTCTACAGATGGTAACAAGGATTTAGATTGACAGATAAAGTAACCTAACTGTAAATCTAAACTCAAATAATAAAGTTGAAAAAGAAACAATCTAAACACATATTTTATGTTAATTTGCCGTTATTAGTAACTTTCCTATTGCTGTACTGTAGAGAGTTGCATTGGAATTTATCAATCATATCTTAAACGTTTATGATAACGTTAACGACTAACTGTATTTTTTAAGAAATTTGGTTTTAAGATGCAACACGAAAATTGCACTTTACTTTTAACCACCCATTGTTAATGGGCACGTACCAATATTTGAGAACGACCAAAGTAACAGCATCAACATTTATTTACATGAAATGCTGAAAATGTCTGCTTTCATTTAATAAACAGACATACACTCACTGACATAGATCGTATCGATGTAGATGTATACTCCACGAATTTCATTCGGCATTTGTCCTGGATCGGAGTGCCGTGTACGGCACTGATGAGAACTAATAAGTTCGAGACAGCTGTCTGTCGTTCAGTTCCCATCCGGGACCGATTTTATTTTTTGAAAAGAGAAGAAATATAATCGGGCTTTTAAATTATTAAAAACATTATTTAACTAATTTTCTATAACACCCCTAATGTTGTTAGAAACTGCATTATTTAAATTTTCAAGTGTATATAAATAAATGTTTTAAATAAATAGATTTCTTTAATTTCCAATTAAATAAGAATCTAATGGTATCAAATCAGTTGGTGAATCTGAAGATTATGACTAAGTATTCGATCAAAATAGAATCCTTGAATATATTGTAAGTTTGCTGCAACAAAGTGAGCTGTTATACGTCTTGTTGAAAATAACTCTTGCAGTTGTTCTGTAAAAGGTTTTACCGTATTTGTCCGAAACTGTTCATTATTTATGGTGAGAACTCAGTGGTTACAATGATTACAGCCACTGAAACTCCAATCTTACTAGAGTGTAAATTAGAATACCAAAAACTATGACGAATATTTCTATGTAGTGTATGTAGTGAATTCTATTATTTATGTAGTGAATATACTCGTATATAGTTACTTACTCGATTTACCGCTCTATATACGGAACCATATGATATTCTTAAAAATATTGCTTATTTTGATGTTTCTTAGGATTACCGTCTTTCCGTCTGATAATAAAACATACTTTGTTTTCGAGAGTCAATTCTAGATATGCATCTGTACTATTATGGAATAGGCTAGTAAGACCCTTCTAGAGTTCAATGACTTGATGTCAAACTTTATAAAAGGAAAGTATAATCATAATCCCTTACTGGATAATAATTATCTACCTATGCGAAATAATGAATACTTTAATAAACGTCGAATAAAGCCAATATTTTCAATTTAATTTATATGACAGAGATACCGGGGATACCAAATTAAGTTACAGCATTTTGATTTCGAAAGAACTAACGCAAAATATAAACATTTTTAGGTAGCAATGTTTTTAAACGATGTCGTGTTTCTAGTCACGAAACCAAGCGCTTTATATGTATTAACATATGCCCAAAGAACGATAAACTATCATCAAAAAGTACACGCCAAGATCCTTAATATTTTCAGAACGTATTAAAGGTGTACCACCAAGAGAATAATCATATATTAGTAGTTACTTCTTTAAGGTATATTAGCAAACTTTACATTTATCAATGTTTATTGATAGGTTATTTTCCAAACAACATGATTCAACAGGGTCGATGAGCTTTTGCAATCTCAAGTGATCATCTAAACCGGTTAAATTTTAAATTAATTTCAAGTTTTCAGCAAAGAGATGATAATGCGACATAAGCACTAGATACTCGTACAAATCGTTAATGAGAAATATAAAGAATAATGGTCCCAAATTTGAGGCTTGAAGTACTTCCGAAGAAGCTAAGAAGGTTTCAGAATTAGAGCCATTATATATATATGAAACAAATAATGTACGTCTAGATCAGTAGTTCCCAAAGTGGTCTATATTGACACCCAGGGGTCGACTTCGACCTGCGGGGGGTCCATGTCAATGAAAAAAGAATTGGGAGGCATGAGATATAAATGGGGCTCCACGAGAGTGGATCCCATTTAGACAAGTCGTTTCCAAAATTTTGGTTTCCCGTAAATGTAGATAGTACCTATGTGGGTACTTACGTAATACTTTCTTATAATAGATATATAAATTTCCTAATTATTATATGTATATTTCATAAGATTGTGTACGCAGGTTATTCGCTCTGTAGTCGCAGTACGTGTAACTTGTAAAAACTTGCACATTCGATACCAGTAGCAACGCGTTGCGTCCACGCGCAATATTAGGAAAGCAGGGGTTCTATCCAAAACAGAAAAAATCGGCACGTGGTCTACGGGCCAAAAAAGTTTGGACACCTCTGGTCTTGATAAATACGATTTTACTAAGTCAAAGGCCAGACATTAACGGACGAATACTTATAAAAATTTTACATTTGTTAATGCAATCCAATCGGTATTACCATCAGATTGTTGTATTTATTAACTCTTTTATGCCACACCCCCAAATAGCAATAACAAGATTTTTTGGAAAAGCTATATTAGAAAATATCTACATACCCCACTTCAACATAGCCAGTGGACTGATTTTTTATAATATTACTTCCTGGTAAAGACGTTCCAACATTTTTTTTCTTCAACGGTTATGGTGATAATTCATTACAGAATTCTCTGTAGATGCTATTACAACTCCAAATAATGTGACATATTTTGAGAGGGCCAAAAAAGTCTCCTTGCTAAGTGCGCATCCCTGGAAAATTGCATCACTCAACGAGGGTACGTAAAGCATATCTATAGATATATAATTTTAAATATCAATAGACGAAAATGTGTACACATTTCCATTCTAATAATAATATGGTGTTATAAATATAACTTCATACATCCATATTAGAATATCTGTAAGGAATGTATCCTTAATTGTATTTTAAACATAGGACAATCTGTAGTCTATCATTATTATTTAAATAAATATTATTTAGTTTATACTGAGAATTATTTGAGTGATGACTATTACTCAGAAAGATGATATTCAGTCTTACAGCAATAATCGTCAAGCCCAAAGTGCTGTTACTTAAGTAAATTATTCTAATAACTTCCGTGCCTAATTTGTAACAACACAACTTTAATAATGTATCATTTTAAAACTATTTTAGTATAGCGAATTCGAACTGCTCTTTGTTAGAAATCCATCATTAATCTTTTCACATAACGTAAATAAAACGGTAATTTTCTACTTCCGGTGCACGGATTATTTAGATAAAAGGTTTTTAAGGCCTTCTTCAGGATCTTACTAAGTCGCGGAACCTCACAGAAGATTGATTGCTTGTTTTAGAAAAACACAATTAATGTTTAATTAAATGCTGCAAATAAAACCGTCTTTGTTATATCTAAAACGTGGTCATTAAAAATGCATTTCCTAAATTGTTTTCATAATACTTTCAAATAACGCCAACTTATCTTTATGCCATGAATTAATTAATCACTTTTCGATGGCAACAGAATACATACTGTAGAAAAGACGTCTGGAACACCTGAAAAATGCAGCAAAATACTTTTCCTTGCAAAAGCGCTCGAATGGGTTGAAGGGTATTTTAAATTTTGCGTCTTTTGGAATACTTTTGTTCTATGTTGTGACATTCATTTTCAATGTCAAAGGAAGCGCATTGCATATTTTTCTGAGTATTGCTATAAAGATTATATTAAGTTACATAAAGAAAGTTTCGAGAAATGTAAATTAAGTTTTAATTGTAAAAATTGATTTATTTAACATGTTATCCAGAAGGCGTTGAAACAAACTTTATGTAATTTCAGTTGCATAAAGTTAGCTTCCGATAAAATTGATACTTGTGATTTTCTTTTATCTGAAGTCAAATAATCTGAGTAAGCATGTCTCTTTATGGAAGAAGATCACATTGAAATTCATATGATGTATGGTTATGGAGATAGAAGAAGAACTACAGTGGAAACCAGCGCTCTCTTTAATGATGCTCATGAAGATCGTCCACCTATATCACGATCTACTTTCAGCAAAATTGTAGGTAAATACAAAGAACATGGACGTATACGCGATTTACCCAGAGCTGCTCGCCAAATATTCAATGTATAGGGTGAGCAAAACTCGATGTCTCAGCTCTATTATAAGAAAAGGAAAAATGATAGAAAAAATCTGAAAAGAAGTTCTTAAATAGGATTGACTAAGGTCCATTTTAAGCTGAATTTACACATTTTTCCATATTTGGAAACTGAAGTAATGACATCATCGAGTTTTTTATATATCAATAATTAATCTAATGGTTGATAAATATTGTTTTGTTGTCATTTGACTTTGAAAAATGCCCACGCATAACAAACAAAATCGATATGTTATTAGTTCATGGGGAATCTCAAAATAATCCTAGAAGAGCAATTCAGTTATACGTCCAGAGATACCCCAAATGTATTATTCCAAGCTTAAAAATATTTGCAAGATTGGAACACAATTTGCGTGCAAATAACGAGTTCTTTTCTTCTTGAAAGGAAAGAAAAATTGTTAAAAAGGCCAATTCTGACAATACTGTTGCCACTGATTTGCAGTATTTTGAGGACCGTCCAAGGAACTCGATTCGGCAAGCCTGTCGTGAGTTAAATTTAAAATATAGTTCGGTAAGAAAAATTTTTAAAGAAAATAGTTATCACGATTATAAAATTCATAACTTAGAATACTTGTCAAATCAACATCAACAACGAAGAATTAATTATGTTGCCCGAGTGATGGTACTCTTAGAGATAAATGCCAATCGGTTTTTTCAACATGTGCTGTAGACGGGCGAAAGCCGTTTTGTTAGTAACGGTAAGCCCAATAAAAAAATGAACATTTTTGGGCTTCTGAATATCCACATTTTGTCAATCCGATTGAAAACCAAGGACACTTCGGAATTAACGTTTGGTGTGGTATTATTAATGGGCATTTGATTTGTCCATATTTTTACGAAGAAATTTTAAATATTTGCAATTTTTTTAAGAACAACTTCCTGTGCTTCTCGAAAATGTGCCATTACAGCTGCGAGTAAACATGTGTTTCCAGCATGACGGAGCTCCACCGCATAAAGCAAGAATTGTCCAACAATATTTAAATTGGATAGGTATAAATGGACCGATACAGTGGGCGCCTAAATCACCGAATTTAACCCCACTAGACTTCTTGTTATGGGGAACTTTAAAAAATAAAGTTTACAGAACACCATCTGTTAAATTGGAACATTTAGAAGAAAAAATCTGAAATGCTGGCGATGAACTATCTAGAGAAATGCTTCGTAAGGCTTCAGTGAGAGAAGTAAAGCGGAGATTGGATAAGTGTTTAGAAATGGAAGGTAATCACTTTGAAAATTTGTTGTAGTGATTGCCTACATACTTTGTTTCTTTCTGTGGTAACAGTTGTAACATATTATGTGTTTTGTAATGTTAAATTTATAAATAATACTAATTAATAATGCTCAATTATTAACAGATGCGACTTAGCTATTTGTTTCCAAAGGCTACTTGTTTAAATCGTGACGATTGTGAATTTTTGGTAATACTTTTTTTTACAAATTTGCTTATAATTTTTTAATGGAGAAAGATAGCAAATTATTTTCTTTTCAAAATTTGTTCAGAAAAAATATATTTTTTAGATATGCCAAAATATAGGCATTTCTGGAGAAAAAATTATTTAGATGACGTCATTACTTCAGTTTCCAAATATGGAAAAATATATAAATTCAGATTAAAATTGACTATACTCAATCCCATTTAAGAGCCTCGTTTCAGATTATTTCTATCGTTTTTCCTTTTCTTATAATAGAGCTGAGACATCGAGTTTCGCTCACCCTGTACATTCACAACTTGACATTTTAGTAAGAGTAAGTGAAAATCCACATTTCTGTGCTCGTCAAGTTGGCGTGAATAAGAATTTGAGTCTGCTATAGTGTATAGCAGAGTATATTGTAATAATGAGAACATTATTAATATTTGCGAAAAATATTATTTTTTTCAGATGAAAACTTGACTGGCACAATGTATTTACAATTTCTATAGCAAGAGTTGATTCCAACAATGACAGCAGTTTAATGCCCAAATGAAAATGAACCAGCATACTTGATAATAGACTTTCGCATCAACAGAATGGTACACTTCCTCATTATGCTCTTCCTGTTTACATATTTAACATTTCCATAACGAATGATAGAGCGACAAGGAGCTATAGAATAGCCACCTCGTTCCCCAGATCTTACACTCTGTGATTCTTTCTTATGGGTCCATTTAAAAACCAATGTCTATGTCAATTATCCCAAAAACATAGATGAATTAAAGGAACAAATTCAACAGCAAATACGCGATATCGGGCCGAAAATAATGGACAGAGTGCAGAATGAATTTATTTCTATACTAGGACACTGTCAGATAGTTAATGGACAACAGTTTGAATACATTATTACCTAATGTATTTATTTTGTTTTATTTTATTTATAAATAAATCAATTTTCAGAACTTTTTTCACTCATATTAATGAAATTTCTACAACAATAAATACTCCAAGGAAATTTCTCTTTCACAACATCGAACAAAAAAGAGGGATTACCATTAAAAAAATACATACCCTCTTTTACCCTACAAACGTATAGTTTATTTCATCGCTATTTGCCAAATAAAAAATCTGAAAACACACCTTGTCTTATTTTTATGGCTAGGCTCAGATAGATTGTTCCATTTATTGGAAAGATAAGAGAGTTTTATATTTGGCAAATAGCGATGAAATGAATAGTACAATACTGTATAGTTTATTTCATCACTATTTGGCAAATAAAAAATCTCAAAACATATCATGGCTTGTTCTTATGGCTAGGCTCAGGTAGACTGTTCCGTTTATCGGTCAGATAAGAGAGTTCTTTATTTGGAAAATAGCGATGAAATGAATAGCACATGTTCTATGTGCTATTCATTTCATCGCTATAAAGTATTTAAAAGGACGGAAAATTTAAAAATGTATTTGTGTTTTTACAATAAAATAATAACTTGCTTTCAATAAAAAAAAATATCATGTGCAGCACAGTACACGTGATAGAAATGAATACTTCTTTAGAATAGAGAATGAGAGCGATTAAGAGTGAGAGATTGAAAGAGAGAGAGAGAGAGACAGAGAGAAAGAGAGAAAGGGAGAGGGATAATTTCAAAAGAAATATAACAATATAAAATTTGTGTAAAAAATATTCGGTTTATTCATTATCTACACTACATTGGCTGGTGGTTCAATTGGTAATACTGATATGATTGGTTTGTGATAACTAAAATATGAAATATATGTTCGTGATTCGATATTTTCTAGATAACGTGTAAAAATTGCATCTATTGTTGTTCCGGATTTTGTTGTTGTTTCTTTGGGATTGTTATTTATAAGCAGACCAAATGTTTCTCGAAGAAACTTAATCAACGTCAAAGAATCATTGGATCCGAAATTTACATTGAAATCTTCCCCGAGAATCAAAGGGATTTTGTCTTCGCCTCTTCCAAGTGCATTTGCACCTGTGCGGCTGTAAACCAGTAGGGAGCGGTGAATGAAGTATATTATATCTTCTAGATTTTAACAAGTTAAACGGTTCAAGGATATTATCAAATAATCATAGAACATAGATGTAAATAACGTAAATAATTACAAAACACAATGATAAATATTCGGTACACATGCATGCTGCTTCAGCTGTTAATATATAGCGTCTGGACGCGTACATCTATAACGCGCGCATGCGCGACAATCTATCTATCCTATTCTATCGCTTCGTACTGAGTTTATATCGCTCTCTCTTGCTCCACTCCCGTGTGGCGTCAGAGTTGTACGTACTCGCGCGCATGCGCGTCATACTATATTTTCTTCTATTGCCTAGTATTCAATGAATATGTGGCTCTTTCTCTTGCTCGTATGATGCTTCCCAAACTATTCCCCCTTCAAGCAACTTAGACCTTGGACTTAGCGTATGAGTGGGCGTTAAAGACAAAGGACCGCACAAAAGGGAGACGCGGATAGCCTAAACTGATTCCAATTCACTCTCCATTCTCGTCAAATATAAGAACGCCGCCAAAGAAGTATTCACTTCAAAAAATTATCTATAAGATTTTTCAGGTATCTTAGACGTCTCTTCCACAGTGTATCTTGTTAAATTCATAAATGAGGATGAACTACCCAGTCAGTGACGTACTTTTCAATGGTCGCATTAAAATAAGTAAAGAAATAGCATTGAGAAAATATTTCAAGATAGTAATAATAATAATGCCCACGGGTATTATCAATTATTATGTTATTATGAAAGAAAGTTTGTTTGAAACCAGTTATATATCCGTAATCTCATTCTGACATTTTATATGTAAATATACAGAACTAAAGCCGTACACCAAAGTTCAGAAAAACAATCTGTGAAAACAAAATTCGCTGTCCCTTTCTTTAAAAGGCAACAAAACTTTTTTTCACTTTTAATACTTTGCATGTTTTCCTTGGTTACAGCTTGCCTTTACCTTTCTAAAGCTCTAATTTTGTTTGAGTTATTTCCACTCCAGATATTTCCATACCTTTTAAAGCTTTTAAACGTTGCGACTTTTATACGATCTTCAGCGAAATATGAATCCCACAAATTCAATTACTCCTAAAAAAATGTAACAATTTTAACTCGTTTAAAGTACATCTAATTAATCTCATTATAGGTCTACCAAGGTAGCAATAATAGGTTTGTCTTTATACTTAGTGGACAAATTTCGATGTCTTTATAGGTAATTTCGTTAGATACAGGAGGTATGGAATAATAAATTCCATATCTCCTGTAGTTAACGGAGAATTTCATAACTCCCCCCCCCCTCCGCCAATTTATATCAATTTTTGAGGAAACTCAATGCTACTCAAACTCAAACTGAAACTCAACTAGAATTGGCTATCTCTTTTTTTGTTTTATAGATATAAACCAAAACTTTGTTTTGTGAGTATTTGATACATGTCGTTAACTCACGCGTTTATAACAGCAGATAAAAGTTATTCGTACATTAAAGTACTTTTTTGAATAGAATAAGATTATTTCAAAAGGTTTTAAATACACGTATTATCATTCGGATTATAACGTAAATTTGTTATTTCTTTAAGTATATGGTTTGTATAATGATTCTTTGCGTGTGTGTCACAGGTAACAATCGTATGAATCAATCAACTGACATTTTTGAACATTGTAGTGCCGAAAACACATTTTAGGATAACAGTTAGTACAATACAAATCCATCAACCTATGACAGAGTAATGAAAAGGTTCACCACAAAAACATACAATAGACGTGATATTTCCATCAAAATACATTAAATATATTCAACAAAAATCAAAATAGATGAAACAAAAATGAAATAAATTATATAGAAATACTAAGACGCTAATGAATCAAATTATACAATAAAGCTAAGACGTGACTTCATAATTGCATTTTGTTGGGCAAATTATTAACTGTCTATGCCGTACGTAGGTGATTGAAACATATGTCGCTAGACATACGTGCTGGCAATTGTGGCATATTAGTAACAATTGCGAGTAGTGCAGCATGTGATCCGTGCGTCGTTACTAAATTAATACACGCGCAAAGATCCATTATACAAATTGTAGTGTAGTCATGGTTGGCTGTGATTTACATAAAAACGTATTGCCCTCTCTTTTTTCGACCCTATGAAGGGAGGTCTAATCCTAAATTTACTATCCTCAATTTTAATACAGATTTATATTTTTGAGATAAGATGTTATTTTCAAAAATTTTTTATAGTTGTCGAATGACACTTTGAAGAATAAGGGTATATGGGCGTATTGACGTAAATAGGTACCTTTAATAGTCCGACAATTAACTATTGTTTACAACATATCGGCTTAAAAGTTTGTAATGGTGTACGAAATTTACGAAAAGTTTTATAATTCTAATATTTTATTATATATAGAATTATAATATTATTATAAGTTTTATAATAATATTATAATTCTAATTCTGTGTATTAGAAATATATATTGGAGTATTCCATTCAAAGCAATTATAATTGTAAATGCATCCGGGATGTATTTTAATCGCTATCCAGAAAGGATACAACCTGATAAATCTATTTTTAGCAACAGAAATTTTATTAATAATAGGGCATTTAATAGACATAGAGAGGCCAAACTTATAATATTGCAGATGCTGGGATTGGAAGTCGAATCCGGTATATCGTGACGACGAGCATTATCAACATAAAAATACACCAATGTAGACCCTATACGACAATAAAATAATCCAAACCCCAACGGATACTGAATGACGCCTAAGTTTTTGCAATTTAAATCTATATATTGATTATCCATTGAAAAATTATGTAATATCAATTACTTATAATATCATTTGACGAAGTACATATGTGGTCCCTGGACGTTCAACCGATGTTTAGTTTATTTCACACCCATTTCCCAAATGGGTCTTATCTGATGCCGTGGCTTGTTTTATGGCTAGGCTCAGGTACACTGTTCTGTTTATCGGCAAGATAAGAGAGTTTTTATTTGGCAAATAGCGATGAAATGAATAATTTCTTTGGCTTTCTTGAACTACGCTTTCATTTTATTGTTTGGCGTGCTCTATAGAGGAATCACATTTTAATCAGTCAAGTAGTTAACGTGGTTATGAAGTTACAAACCATCACCTAATCGACGCATTTTTAAACAACCTGCCGCTGAAACGAAATAAGATTTTTCAATAAGGTAAATCACTACCTTATAACACTAAAACCATCACCGAATGATAGAGTACCAATTTTATAAATAACTGGATAGGGATCAACGGTCCAGTAAGGTGGCCACCATGTTCACCAGCTATATATCTCATCAGTAGATTTATGGGTTTAGGAGAACCATGAAAGACAACGATACTATGACTGAACTATTAAAGTATTTGAGTAAAACAATGAATACATTCGTTAAATATCCAAGAGATGACTTTTGGGAACATTTTGTCTCATTTTTCGTAAGAGGAATGACGTCATCGATGTTTTTGGAAAGGCAATCTCCTTTTTTAGCACACAATGTGAAAATGCCCATTTTTGCCATATGCTGCGGTAATAATTATATTAGCGTGAATATAGGTTAGATACTAAAAAATTAAGAAAAACGATTGCACTTTTCTTCATTTTTTGTTATCTAACTTATATTTAGGCTAATATAATTATTACCTATAATTAGCGTATGTAAAAAATATGCTTTTGCACATTCCATTATAAAAATAGGGGTTGCTATTAAACAAAATATAGTTTACCTCATACCTCTTACATAGATAATCCTGCATATATTAATTATGTTTAAGAAATGTGCAACTAAAAATAAAATTTTAGGGATCTAATAATTTTTCTTTGACTTTTTAACGAATTTATGCCCTACTTTACGAAAGCACTGTATATATAACGCACTTAGGAATGCAGAATTATATACGTATTTTCTTTTTTTTTTTTTCTTTTTAATCTTATTAATTACATCCAAATAATATCAGAAAAATATAAATATATAATAATGTAATTAATGTCTGAAGGTTATTAAATTCTCCTACTATACAAAACTCATGATATAACACTTTTTATTAAATTTGAAATACAAATTCAAGATTATAGAAAAATCTTTTTATACCGGGTGGCTTAAAGTATCTCCTACTACTAAAGATGGCCTACTAAAAGTATCTCAAGAATGAATTTGCATACTTCTCTGAAATTGTAGATGTCCCTAAATAAGAATTGCATATAATCCCTAAAGTTCTATAAAGCGAAAATATTTTGATTGCTGTAGCACTTCCGGTGATACCGGAAGTCGAGGCCAACTTCCTTATTTTAAATAGAAGATACTGCATATTATTGTATATATGAATTCTACGTACTATTTTAGGGTGACTTTCATAATATCAAGTTATGAAAGTCAAATTCCATGTTACCAAGTTTAGCCGTTTTTGAGAAAATTTTATTTCTGTTAAAAAAAAAGGTAAATTCGCTGTCTCAATTATACATTATCCTATTCTTACCGTATGAGAAGTAAAGCGGCAATATTTATAGATTTGATGGCCTGATGGTTAGGTTTGTTGATTCTATCTTTGAAGTTCCTAGATTTCATACAGGGTGTTGAAATAACCAGAACACCCCGTATATTTTTTATACTTTGGATTAGAAATGTCATTCTCTTTCGATCGATAACATACTTCCCTATATACTTCCTTATATAACTCTTGTGGTTTTTAAGTTACCTTTAGTTTCTAGTATAATCAACTCAATAACACCTAGCGCATTGGAAAGGTGGCTCTGGAATTCTTAGCAGAACTTGAAAATAGTGAATAAAGAACAAATAAGTTTAGTGTCGTTAAACTAAACAAATTTCCCTATATACACAACTTACTGTTTCTATGATAAATACTTATTAAATTATAATTTTTTCGAGGCAAAATTATAAGAGTAATTATTAAAACAATTATTCTTTATTTTATCGATTACCAGTACCTATGTATTTAACCAAATATTGTAAATATTTGCTTTCCCTGTATGTTAGTATTTCTATTATTCCTATATCAAATTAATTTTTTATTTAACATCTTTCGTTAAGACTACGTATCACGTAGATTATTATTTTGAGAGATGGCCATGTAAGTTTGACACATTATGTCAGTTATTGTATAAAGACAAAATAAATGTTAAAAGGGCTTTGTAAGTAGTTTTATAGTATGCAACATTTTGAAAGAGAAATGAATGAAAATATTTATAATAATTATGAACTTATTCATTATGTATGGCCAGTGTGATAGAAACATTGGCAGAACGTGTAGAAAATTTAATATTATCTATCCCCATTTGCAACCCATGAATAACAAAAGGTTTAGAAGGGTTCAAAGGAACTTTATAAATTTTGAGTCTGCAGGAATTCTTCAAGAACTTTTCCAAAACGTGTAACACACGAAGACAATCAAATTAATGTTTTATCTTATTTTGCGGCTAATCCTCAATCCTTCCAACGTTGCGCTGAACAAAAATTGGGTATCTCACGTGAATCAATCCAAATAATTTAAAGAAGCACACGATGTATGATTATAAATCTGCAAAGGTTCAAAGTTTGTATCCCGACGATTTTCCAAAGCGGATATATTTTTGTGAAATGGTTTTCTAACTAAAATTCAAGAACATCTAAATTTTTTGAGTAAAATAATGTGGACCAACGAATCAAAATTGACTAGGGATGGACTATTTAATCGTAGAAATAATCATTTTTGGGCCGTTGAAAATCCGCATATGACGAGAGAATCTGAATTTCAGCATAAATTTAGTTTTAATGTGTTTGACCTTTTTATAGGATAATCAACAAATTTTTTTATTTATAACGAAAATCTTACATCTGAAAGATGTGTTGAAATTTTACGAAATGTTTAGAAGAATTTTTAGACACTGCCACTTCAGGAATATCAAAATTGCTGGTACCAACTCGATGATGCACCGATCCATTGTACTGAAGCAGTGAATATGGAGCTGATTTAAGTACAAGACTCTTCAAAGATAGGTGGTTTCGACGTTTGGGTCCATTGGGCTCGCCTTCTAGATCTCCCGACTTGACACCATGCGATCTCTATCTGTGGTCTACTGTTAAAGAAATCGTGTATCACATGCCAGGTAACACTAGGGTGGAATTGGAGGAATGAGTGATACGAGTATTTGAAAACTTAGACCCCATATAAATTAGAAGAAGCACAAAAAATGGAGTTCTATCCCGTCTTCTCAAATACGTGGAAGTTAATGGTCAACATTTTAAACATTTGCTACGTTAAGTTTTGTCTTTTAGTTTCATTTATTTATTTATGCCTATGTATTCTTTTTGATATCCGTAGTTTGTAAATGTAGTAACGTATAATTAAATAAGTATAAAACAAGTTTTAAATTTTTTATATTTGATTAAATACTGTAAATTAGTCAAATAAAGAAGTGTTCCGTTAAATTACTCTCATGATTTTGCCTCGAAGAATTTCATTTGTATTTATCATAGAAACAGTAAGTGGTGTACATTTTTTTAGTCTAATGACACTAAACTTATTTTTTATTTATTGCTTATTTTGAAATTCTTCTAAGAACTTCAAAGCTACCTTTCCAATACACTAGGTGTTATTTTTTAGTCGATTATTGATCGACTAAATCGACCTATTTAGTCGAAGTATACTATCGATCGAAAGAGAATGACATTTTTAATCCAAAGTATAAAAAATATACGGGGTGTTCAATTTAATGAAGTCAAGTTTTTATGGCTTATAGTTAACCAAACTCGACGTCAAATTTTCAACACCTTGTTTGAAATCTAGGAACTTCAAAGACAGACTCAGAAAGCCTAACAATCGGGCCATCAAATCTGTAAATATTGCCGCTTGAGTTCTCATACGGTAAGAATAGGATAATTTTAAGTTATAAAGTGAATTTACCTTTCTTTTTGACAAAAACAAAATTTTCTCAAAAACGGCTAAACTTGGTAACATGGTTATGAAAATAAAGTGTTATGAAACTCACCCTAATATGTAGAATTCATATATGCAATAATATACAGCATCCATATATTCATATACAGCATATATATATATATATATATATATATATATATATATATATATATATATATATATATATATATATATATATATATATATATATATATATATATATATATATATATATATATACCATTTAAAATAAGGAAGTTGACCTCCTTCCGATCTAACCGCAAGTGCTACAGCAATCAAAATACTTTCGTTTTAGAGAACTTTAGCGATTATATGCACGCCTACAATTTCAAAGTAGTATGCGTATTCATTCTGGAGATACTTTTAGTGAGTCATCCACTTTAAGTCACCCGGTATATAAATCGATCAGCTATAACATTTAAAAAATACAGGGTGACTGTAACCAGGACAATAATAAATTTATAAAGAATCTTTTGAAGGCGTCTTATTTTATTAAAAAAAAAAAAGACTGTGTAAATAGCTTTTTTCTAATTTCACAATGAAGTGAGTTATCGAAATTAATCGGAAACTCAAAAACGAAAACGAAATTTGGGTTATAACCTTATTGGTTTACTTTATAAGCCTATAAATATTCGTAAAACATTTTAAAAAATTATGTAATTTTTTTTTCCTAGAAAGCGCTAAAATGCATAAATCTTAATATTTTAAAACCGATTATCTCGAGAACTATGCTCACATAAAGTCACCAATTGTAAAGATTTTAAATATCAAGATTAGTGAGATTGTAATTTGTCGATTAATATGTGTACAAATATAATGTACTATTTAAGTACAGATAAAATAAAAAATGTATGATGATGTATTAGTGCAGTAATACACATCAGATGAGGTTTATGTAGAATATTGATGCTTTGTATATCAATATAATATAAGCTTCTCTTCTAAGAGTAGCAAATGGGAGAAAATACTCGACATGGAAATATAGCATAATATCCATGTCAAAATTAAAATGTGCTAATGGATGCACCCATAAAAAACCTTATTAAAGAAAATATTCCATAAACATATAGAGAAGTAGGTATATTATTATATACATCTAGCATCCAAAATATGTACAAGAATATTAATCTCTCATTAGATACAGGACACACACGACAGTATGGGACAATAAAATGTCAGAGGATGCCGGACAAATGTTTGCTTTAAAGAAGAAAAATGAAAATAGTAATAAACTCATTTTTAAAATATCGCTAAAGAAATGTATACAGAATTAGTACATTTTTATCCTATTCTAATTCATGCATTTACCTTAAACGAAAATGAAATAGTATTGAACTCTAGACAAACAAAAGTTCATTTTTGTGTAAATAAAACGATTACATGTTGAAAAATCACGCTGCTAGTTTGTTTAAATATTAATGGTTTTATTTAGTAATCTACGAGTACAATAATACGTACAATAGCATACATTTTACTTCCACATCAAGAACTTGCATTATTTGCATTATAAATATTATGTTGTTATATTCTGAGCGAGGGTTTGTACAATATTTATTGATGCATTAACAAAATCACATTTTTTTGTAGTTCAGTTTATAGTTGATTATGTGTTTATTAAGTGAACATTTTCATTATTGCCGATAATTTTGCAACTCGTTAAATAATTTATCTATAATGAGAATACGATGGAAATTCACGCCAGTTACCGAATGTGCAACTATAAAAGTACTACTCTTTGCTCCGGGGATAATAAATGGATGAGCGAGCTATCGTGATCTCCTATAGGGGTGGCTGCAACGTCATTAGTACCGTGGTCTGGAGTGATAGACTGGGACGAGTATTGAGGTGTCATTGTATATTTTGGTTCGAGTTCCAACGAAAAGAACCTCTCCCTTATCATAGAGGTGCTTGTCCTCCTGCTTTCATGTGTAAAGTACCCCTTCATAGTGGGTAGTTTCAGAACAATGAGTAAACTAAAATTTTTTGACCAGTCTAACATCACGAGACCTTTAAGATCAATTGATTAATGAGCCATATCTCTGTATATACATATAGGAAAAGTTATACAGGGTGTCCGCAAATTTCACCGACAACGCTTAACTGTATATTCACGATGATAAATAAATACGATCTACGAAAATAAGTTTAATAAAGAATTTTTAGTTTCCGAGTTATAAGTTTCAGAAAATAAAATCCGCCACGGGTAGGATTCGACATCTGTCCCGGATGTGAACCGAACGACAGACAGCAATTTCGAACTTATTAGTTCTCATCAGTGCCGTACACGGTACGCCGATCCAGGACAAATGCCGAATGATATCCGTGGGGTATACTCGTACATCTATTATACGCCTTCGATTTTGAAACTTTTATCGAGCAGAAACACGAGGAAGGGGTCGAGGATCGCTTTTAGGTATAATCAATGCCTAGCGGAGCTTTAGCCCGAGAAATAGTTGTTTCAGTAGTTGTTGTCACCGAGGAGAGGTGTAGTTGTATAGGAATTATGTAATAGCCTTGCTATGCGAGAACTACTTGATAACCGCTTGGCGGTTTGATAGTTTTTTTCTCGATTAACGACTTATATGTTACCTTCCGAGTTACAGGCTTTCAAATTTGTTAAGAAAAATATTTAATTAATAACTCCATAACCCCTTTACCGATCAGGTTGAAATTTGGAACAATAATTTGAACTAGTAAGCCTGATTATTTCTCAAAATATTAGTCACATCGATATATGTACTGCGTGGTAGTTTGCTCGGCATATCTCCCCCTCTTTTAGTGGTTAGAACTTTTACCGTAGTCGTATTTTTTTAAACGGATAATAACAATGGCTATTTTATTAAAAAATAAAAACTGTCTCTAGCGAAAATCGCCTACGGATAACCATTCTTAAGGAAACTGACTATTTACAAATCTGGTTGCTCCGCTTTGTCACGTGAATGCCACGGATGAAAAACTTTTGATTCAGTAGGCGATGAAAAAATATTGGTAGACCTTCTTCTTTCCAATCGCCATTTAGAATTATGGCCTACGAGTAGGTTCGAATACTTGGTGATTTGTTGTATTTTGAACAAACCTACATAACGAAACAACAGATACAAATAACAAAAGCGCACAAATCTAATGTATGATTGAGCAGAAACAGAGGTACACCACACGAACTATGGTATTTTAAGCGATGCATAAAGTAATAATTCAAAGCAATAAACACAAGAAATCATAGAAAATAAACTTAAAAAATAAGCTAAAGAATAATATTTACAAATGACTAGTAGCTAATTATTAAACTGTACAAAAAAACTGATTATTTAGAACTAAAAACTATTTAATTCAACTGCCTTTCAAAGATTCCCCCATCGTATCGCATACAAAAATTGGCTCAAGATTAAATCGAACGTTCTTAAATATGTTAGGTATGTGTCGTATTTCCGCGGCGCCTTCTAATATCCTCTGCCACAAATTTTCACGAATATACTTTAACTTTTAATGCTCCCCATAAAAATAAGTCTATGAGAGTTATGTCCGGTGATCGCGGCGGCAACTTTATTGGTGTATCATTCCCTCTGTCAATCCATCATCTTTCATGAACTTCATTTAAGTGCTGTTCAACATGAAGACTATGCAACGACAACGGTACATCCTCGAGCAACTGTGGAAGTGTGACTCGAATACATTCTAAATAGGAAGGTCCATCCAATTGAGGTAGCAATTGAACAAGATAAATTAAGAAATCGCCAATTATTCCAATGCATACATTAATTTTAAATTGTCGCTGACAATGAGAATGCCGTATTGCTTTGAGGTTTTCATCACTCCACACATGCAAATTATGAATATTTATAACTCCGTCTCTAGTGAAACATGATTCATCCGTGAAAACAATTTTTGCAGTAAAGTATTATCCTCTGCGAAGCCATTCACCAACCAGTTGCAAAATTCTAAACGTGCGTCGGGATCAAAATCTTTAAGTCCTGGAAGGATTATGTAATAGCTTTGCTATTCGGGAACTACTTTGATAACCGCTTGGCGGTTTGATGATTTCTTTCTCGATTTCCGACTTATATGTTACTGACAGAGATCGTATCGATAAAGATGTATACGCCATAAAGTTCATTCGGCATTTTTCCTGAATCGGCGTACCGTGTACGGCACTGATGAGAACTAATAAGTTCGAAACAGCTGTATGTCGTTCGGTTCCGATCCGAGACAAATGTCGAATCCTACCTTTGGCGGGTTTTATTTTTTCAATCCTTGAAGGAGTTAAATGAAATGGTCAAAGAAGTTGTTCTTTTACAGTTCTGTGAATATTACTCTTACATACTTTTAATCATCTTGACATACTGCGGACACTTCTTCTTGGCTTATTTTCAACCAGATTAAGAATGTCTTGTTCAATTTCAGGTGGCAATTGTCGAGAACGATCGGCATTTACACAACATTTTTGCTCTTAATTTTCTGTCAACCGAAGTGAAAGTAGTGTGGTGAGGTGTTCGACGATTCGGGAATCTTTCACTGTACACTCGTACAGTAACTCAACAGTTCATCCTGTATTCTTCTTATATTAAATGCATGTCTGCAAGCTCATTGATTGAATAGTCCATTTTTAATAAAACGATTTAATAAAAAGTTCCTTATTAAATAAACTACTACTACCAAATATAAAATCTAGCAAAACGGGTTAAATGAAAGAAGTTTAAATGGATAATAATATGTCATCGACTATAGCAAATAACAATAATGACATTAACCTGATGCTAATAACAGGAAATAACATTTTGTTTTCATCGCCTGCTGAATCCAAAGTTTTCAATCCTTTACACTCACATCACAATGCGGAGTAACAAGACTTTTATCTGTAGGCTATTTTCGCTAGAGACAATTTCTTTAGGATAAAACGGCCATTTCATTGTTGCTATCCGTTTAAAAAGATACGACTACGATAAAAGTTCAGACAACTAAAAGAGGGAGGTACGCCGAGAAAACTATCACCTAGTATATCGGCTATGTGACTAATATTTTGAGAAATAATAGGCCTTACTGGTTCAAATTATTGTTCCAAATTTAACCCCAATTGGTAAAGGAGTTATGGAGTTATTAATTAAATAATATTTTTACAACTTTGAAAGCCTATAACTCGGAAACTAAACATTTTTTGTTAAACTTTTTTTTCGTAGATCGTATTTATTTATCATCATGAATATATAGTTAAACGTTGTCGGTGAAATTTGTGGACGCCCTATATTGTATGAATTCCTGTAGTCCAATTGTAATGTGAAGTTGAATATATGAATTTTTTTCCAAGAAATATGATCGAACTATACGCGGATCATAGTACGTATAAGTGGATGTTTGAATTATGTAAAACAAACAGTAAAAACATAGCTTTCCACCTTTTCATTGAATGAAGTAAGAAAAACTAGAGAGGATGAACCTGAATATTATTCATCCGTACTAAAGGAATCAGGAAGTCAATATCAACAATGAAATACTATATTTTACAGTATAATTTCAAATATATAAAGTGAATCATTAAGTTTAAAAATTATACAAAATATTGTGGTATTAAGATCTGATTTTCAGACAATTAAGATCTGATTTTCAGACAATAAACATTACAAATAATTTTAATAAAAGTGTTAATTGGGAATATCACATACAGAGAGATCCAATTCGCTTGAAAGCGTTGTCACTAAAGAAATTTTATGTGCCGCTTACATCTTCTTCTGGTGCCTACTAACATGCTTTGAAATTATGTTATATAGTTGGCAACAGAGACTTAGACTTACACATGGGATAATATATAAATGTAAACTCAGATAATGAAGTTTTGAAAATCCAATTTTAAAACACATTTTATATTAATTTGATGTTATTAATAATCCTTATATGAGTGTAGAGACATCAATTGGAATAGAGTATCTTTCGAATGTGTATGATAAAACTGGTGGCCAACTATACTTTATTAGGGAATCGAGTAAAGTATATTTAGCATAAAACACGAAGCTGCGCTTTATTTTAGGAAAACGGGGTTATTAATAAACCAGTAAATTTAATAATGACAGTGTAAAGTAGTCGATGTCTTCCCTATTTAGAAAGCCTGCTCGAAATTGTAAGAAGCGTAAATGGATAGAATATTTCCACCCATTATCATACTACTTCTAAAGTAAACTTTGAGTATAAATATACTGTTTCTTCAACGGTCGAAACATTGATTTATTCTTAAAAAACGTAGTGAAATAATATATCGAATAAATTACAAAATACAAGCCAAAGACATTCGCAATTGAAAACTATTGAACTGACATGGCCAGTATTTTCAGACAATATCAGATAAAAGCCACTATGAATCAATAATCCTTCGACTCGAAAATCCCTAGGTGAAATTCAGTTTATTTTAATTCTTGAGAAATTTTCAGAATAAAATTATATGAACCTATCACTGTTTTAATAAGTATGTGCATTTCTGTCAGTAGGTATAGAACAGCGGCTCGCCAATACGTAGGTTGCGGCCCGCCGAGGTTTTTAAAGATTTAAAAAAAAATTTAATTAACTATTTTAAAGTAAATTTTATTTTTATTTGTGTGAAGTTTAGTTTAATGCAGTTGCAGTATGCAGTTTAAATTTTGCATTTTAATAATTTTTAATTTAGTGATTGAAAAAGAGCAAATATAGGATTAAATTAACTCGAACATACATAAATCTCATTTATGTGCATTTACGATTGAACAAACACTTTGCGGGGACCGATGGTGCGGAGGAAAGTGCGAAGGTAGCTTTTCATTTGATGCATGACACTGGCGTTTCCAGCGATTGCGTGGCAACACGTGACTTTAAGTGTCAAAGCTTGATATTAATTGAATAAAAATGGGTTATTAACTAAATAACTTTTTATGATTAATATAAAAAATTGTAAAATGGATTCTGGAAATGAGTTAAAAAATTCTGAAAATGTAAATTAGTTTTATTGCAAGTTATTATATTCGATTTTCGAAGTTATTATATTCGATTCGACCGATTTGATATTTTGTATAATAGAATATATAAGCTCGATCTCCCCCCACCAATCATGCTTGAGATTCCTTTATTGCGGTGGACTACAAGATAGAGCATCATCTTAACATTTCTTTCTTATGACGTCTTATTACTCATTCAAATTTACATATTTTGCTTTATACTGGTCAATCAAAAAATGCTTACCAAACTATCATTATGTATTGATTGACTACTTTTGTTATTATAATATTTATATATTTTAATATAAAACTCATAATATTCATTGTGGGTGGCCTATATGATCTTTTTGTGATTAAATTAATTTACATGTATATCTTCTGCAAGATTATGTTTTTGCAAGCTCTTGCTCAAAATAGAATCCAATGCAAGCATTTATTTGAAGCACTATGTTCCACCGTGGAATAAGGTTCATGATGACGATGATCTTTTTTCAAGATCCTATTGAGATCCTGATGAATAATAATGTCAAGTAGATACGAGACGTAGTATTTAAGTAATTTTAGTCTTGTAATAAGGTTAGTTAAAATATCTGTTATGTACAGAATGGTGTTGTTAAATTTACACAGTGCTTGGGGTGTCCTGCTTTAGAGGGTGGTCTTTCTAAACTTAAACTACAATTGATTTACATTTAAATAGTTAAATATCTATTTCTTACAATATTGTAACTTGTATTTGTATTGTAACTTTTTTATAATAGGTGATTTGATTTGTAATGTATAGTATAAGATATCTTGATGGCGGTATGATTAGTATCATAAAATGTTATAGTATTAGATTGAAATTAATATTGGTATTTTATGAATCAATAATATTTTCAGAAAATTTAATAGAGATATAGAAAAAGTGGAAACGATAGAATGCTACATACTTTTAATAAAATTTGATATTTGCTAACACAATACTACCAACAGATAATATTAAAAAAAATGTGTAATATTAAAATTGAAACTATTTGTAGTATATGTTCAATAGAATAGAGTATTTATTTTATATTAAAAATATATACGAACAATACTTAAAAGTACCCTCATTTGTCGATATTATGAAACATGAAACACATCAAATAAATTAGACAACTACGAGATCCAAAGTCGAAACGGTTCTGCAGACTTTGCAAAAATCATTATGAGGGTCATTAGCAGGATTATTATCAAATTATGTAATTATTATTGTATAAAAAATTATGTAAAACGCTGCTCTACAAAATACTAACAACTGATTTGTTTACCTCAATGCTGGACGGGTTAGTACAACCCTCTTAATTCTTGTCAGATACATCTGTTACATCTATCTATGTAATGTGTATTAATTATCTTGATAAGGAAATATCCGTATATTCGAATTTAAGACGGACAGTGGCATTATTATTCATTATAGAATTTCCTAAAAATATTTACTTATTATCTTCATAAACCTCATAGTTCACAATAAAAGTGTTTGTATGTAATAGCATAGTTAATATTGAGGAGACCCAAATGAAGGTATCCTCCCGTAAATTTGTAAAGAATCTCCATTGTATTATATCATAATGCTGCACATACGAAAGTAAATATACATATTTACATGTATGCGTATGTACGATATATTATTTCCCTATCTCTATGATTATAGATGTTTGGAATACTTATGATCTGCTATTAAAGTTAAATGGACCGAAGTATTATTTATACTCTAGCATTGATGTCATGCTATTATACATTGCAGGGGTTGCCAGTTGGTTCCACAGTGGAGAAGTATATTTTCTAATATACTTCTAGTAATAGACTTCTCCCTGTTTAATAAATATTTACCAAAAATTCTGCCTATAAAATACGACATCATTAGTCCTAGTGTTGATAATAAAGATTTAAGATTGTTGTTTTATAGACTGCAAAGTGCTACTATCCAACCTGATAGACCCCAGAAAGTCTACTGCTGTCACCTTAACTTTTATTACCGATTTCGGGCGATTCAACAATAAATTACCTAACCAAAATACTACGTTTGATTTTATTATATTATAATATACCTATTGCTATGAAAGTTCATTCTAAATTTGTCTCAAACATAGGCCCTTTATAGCATTTAAATAATTTATAATAACAACAAATTAGGTTGCAATATATTAGACTAGACAAGAGCTTGATAGATTGGCCATACACATGTACACAAATAATTAAACAGACTCGTCATTAAGTCATTGAATTACATTTTAACGTAAAACAGAGAACTGCGAAAATTATTTTTGTAGAGGTCAGAACCCACATCTTACGTTGATCGGCATTAAATATTATATAAACTGTATTCCTTTTTCCATATTCATACCCTACAGATATTGACTTAATTGACAAAAAGTATATCGATTACTACAGTTATAGTAGTATTTCTATGTAATTCTACATCTATTACAGGAAAAAATCTTACCTTGTACGAAAAGCTATCCTTGCTCGTTCGGAACCTACCTGCAATGAAACATATATTTTTACATAATTAACAATTATACATATGTATGTATGTATGTAATTACTTCATAGACAATATAATACCATCAGTACAAATTACTGCTTTGATTATTTTCTTTTTGTATTCATATATTGATATTATGTTAAACTAAATCAAACTATTTGTTTTACTTACAATAAAGTCAGTCATGATTTTTTATTAACAAAGTGACTGTATTTATTCTCCATCAAATTTTACATGCAATACATGTATCGGTATATGTATTATCCCCAATTTGAAAAATAATAATCCCATTCGACTGATAATTTCTTCTTCAAAGACTATTTTGTATTTTAATTAAAACTAAAAGAATTAAATATTTAACTTACCTATTTAACTCCTTCCCTAATTCCAGTCGTCTAGATCAGCTTCCATCACACACAAGTCACAAAATATGTCCAGAAAATTGTTTATGCACTCACTATATACATATTTTCACTGCAAATATTTTCGATTTAATTAGCACACAATTTTGATCGAATTGAACAAAGAAAAATCACTACCGCACTTCACTCTCACCTTTTAACGACTATTCAATAAAACGGCTGGCAAATTTTAACGTTTTTTGTACATATAAAATAACATCTGATATATTTTTCATACCGTAAATAAAAAGGGGATTGCGGAAGATAGGTAGATAAACTATTATCGGTTGCCGTGAGGCTTACAACATAAACGAATCTGGCCGGAAATATACATGTAATTAGCATATTTGAATTCAGGTAAAGTAATTTGGAGTTTTTTAAAGTGCGACATATATATCAGTCGCCTAGATGCAAAACCCGATAAGTTCAGACAAACATAATATGAGATAATTAATAAAAACTTGTAACACTTTTATTCAACTGAATGCAGTGACCAAATTTCGTAAAATGGGTTATTATTGTTTTTAAATGATAACAAATCACAGATTAGAAATCAAAAGCATCCATATGACCCTCAAAATTGGGAAATAAAATGGACATGTCGATTTTTGCACCTGTTTGAAATGTTCCAAAAAAATGTGTGTAACTTTTGAAAATAAATTTTACTTCTCACTGTTATGGAACATCACAAAATATATTTTCATATACTATAATTAATTGATTCTTTTTCGTAGTTACCCTCTTCTTCGACTGCTTGTCCTCCATCTACATACATGTCCTACATAAACATTTTGGAAATCTTCTCGAAAAAACATTAAGGCATCTTTTTCCTGTTCCTTCCCATAGTGTTTCTCTAATAGTTTCGCTATACTTTTTTTCTCGTCTTTATTAATCAGAACTTCAATTTTCAATTCCTTTGGTCCCATTTACGAGATGTTTTTCCTCTTTTACGTAAGCTTTTGAATATTCTCACAATATTTTCATTCATGTAAAATGCCTGGTCGTTTATAAGAGGTGTGTTAATTAAAGTTAAGTAATTTTTTAACAATGATTATCCTTTTTGAAGATTAAAATTTAAAGTGTCAATATCCTGGTTATTTTAAAACATTTTGAGTTTCACGTCTCCAATCCCTGATTACAAAGTCTTCTACAATTTCGTGAACAGTAGCAAGCTTTTTGATCTTTTGATCATACTGATGTACTCTCTTGGATGAACAACTTCCACTTTCTTCTTATAGATTTTTTCAATTTGACCAAAAACGCGATCGGGGGAAATATAAGAATGCCCAACAACCGGAAAGAGCAACTCTATCTTCTGTACATGTGGAGGACTTGAAATTGTAACCAATAACTCAACATACCAATGATAGTAGAACTTTTGTTTGGTGCCCCACATCCATCACACACATGTCATTCAACTGACAAAATCTACAAATTAAATTGCATCGCGCGATGAAATATTTAGCTCGTATTGATTCATTGGAAATGTCTGCCTTTACATGTAAGACCGCAAGGGCTATGTCGGGTTTTGCATCTGAGATGAAATTTTAAACTCAAATTACTTTTAAGTTGTTGATATTGGTTGTAAAATTTCCCTTGGACTATGTCGGCATTTACATTTTTAATCTATTGCCATAACAATCTCATTTTAGAGGAAAGGGTGACTTGTCGGGTTTTGCATCTAGGCGACTGATAGCCTAGCGAGGAAGCAATTAAAATATGTATTCATCACATTTTCTTACCGTAGCTAAGAAGTTTTAGAAGCCTTTGAGTTTTGGGTTCAAAAAGTTATAAAATAATAGGTCAACAATAAGAAACATTATTTTCTATAATAATTACTCCTTCCACCGATCGGACCACCATGTTCTACTTACGAGTATGATAATCGCGTAGAATACATTTTTTTTGTTTAAGTAACGTAATTTTGAGATTCAAACTTTATGTATAAAAACTTGTGACCGTATTTAAGCTTATGGAGATGGAAATATAGGGAAAACGCGATAAAAAGCAAGATTCCGAAACGTTTCACCAATTAAATTATCATTGCAAGTTGACAAAGACTATCTTCCTATATACTTATGAGTCTTCTTTGGGAAATAAATAGAAAATTATGTCTCCACAAATCCATGAAACTCTACATTATAATCAAATATTCCATTAAATATGAGTATTTCTATAGTAGATATAATTTTCAAGGGCTAGTTCACCGGGTTCAAGATTGACTTACATACTATAAGGCTCGTTTCACATTAACCCAGCAGTCGGGTAAACGACACCGGGTACCCGATTGTTGAGTGAAAGATCAAATGAGACATTTCACATCAAGCCGGCAAATGTCATGGTCGTGTACATGACACCCGGCAGTCGGGCAAAGGTCCATGGAGCCCGGCAGCTCCCTGCGAATTGGACGACTGTCGTGTTGTGCAAGGGAATCGGTCCGGCTGAGGGGATACTGAGAAAATGGAACCTTTCATATCTATCCGACAGCGTTGTTGGCCGGCATTTGTTGAAGGTACTCTATCAGTAGTGTTCTGAGTGCCATTGTAAAGTTATTTGGTTTTAATTTATATTTAAGTCATTATGGATATCGTAGTGGAAGTTGAAATCCTTATTACGCTAATACATGAGCGACCAATTTTATGGGATAAGACTGATGAGACGTACAAAGACCGAGTTCAGACCAGAAATGCTCTGAAAGATGTGTACTTCGTTAAATGGAATCCTTGATTTTTTTATGTAGGGCGTCAAAAGCAGACTTAATTTGTGTCCGTTTTTTCAATAGGATACACAAACCCATAATATACAGTTTGTTTACTATACACGTAAATACATCAGTGGTATTACATGCAAGAAATTCCTCCTACTTTTATTGGCACAAACTCTTATCTTGTTTTGTCTTATCTATTGTGTGAGGTTCACATTCAATCAATCTAGATCTCTCTATACATATAAATCAACGTTCATTAATATTCATTAATCCCATGAAATTGTTCATGAGAAGGCACACGTATTTTCGTATTTAAATTCATTCTTATTATTCCATCGGTGTGTACAGACTAATAAAATAAAAGGTAGAATCTTGTACATACGTAAGACTGAACAAAATAACATTTGCATACCGCAATACATCTTCTTATATTCGATAACAATTGTACAACTAGATGCAGCGCTTAATCACCGAACAGAATAACTCAAGTAAAGCTGAAATAATCTACATAGAAGCAAATACATTGAAAAAACATCTTATTTGCATGTATAACAACTAAAATAATAACTAAACAACTAAACAACTAAAATAATACTTAAGATGAAAAAATATAAAAATATTTATACACGAATACTATGGTTTATAAATATTCTAATAACATTCGTATGGATATTCTCCGGTTTGTTCGATTTCGCTTTTCTGCTTGCATCATTTTCACGATATGGAATATAATTTCATGCATATTCTCTGTATCCGACCAGACCTTCCGCTCTCACAGGGTCGATAAATAAATTATTTTCGTATGAATAATAAATATTTTATTTTAATAATGCCTCCTGCCTTGCTTAAATTTATATTGAAGTCGAAGTTTATATTATATCAAATAGTATATCTACATAATTCTACTATTTAGGTGTCGCAAATAACATGGATACCCAATTATCAGATAAATGAATAACGAGAAGTAAATTATGTAATATAAATATATAAATCTTTCACTATATAAAAAATTTATATATTTAAAGTATGTGAGACAACTATTTCTCAAAATTAATATTAACTCTATTCTAATCCTTTTGTGGTGTGCTGCAACAATACCATGAATTATCAAATAAATGTTTTATTTCTCCAAATACCGTTTAAAATACTATTAATTTCGAAAAAAAAACTATAGAATAAGTATTGTATTTATTATTTATATCACCAAAGAAAAATTGTACTCTTAAATAAATATTTGTTATATTACTATGTGCTAGTAACTAGCACATAATCTAACTTAGATTTTTTAAATGCAAAAGTGCAGTTTTGATTAGAATAATAATTGTTTGTAAGGAAGTAAACAAAGGTTATCTGTAGCAATTTTTCATAACACATATTTATGCATATAGTAAACATAATAATATACCGTAAACTATACACGTCTAACATTGTACATAATATAATGTACCCGAGTCTACCGTTTATAATTTTGTCAATAGTTATAGTTAGTTTATAATTGAATTCCTAGTCACCAGTCCACCAGCTTATTTCTCTTTACTTTTCCGATTCTATCAAGCAGGAGAATAGACAAAGTCCACATGCACTCAGGCCACCATATGGAACTCATTATGTTGCCTCCATTAGAGCCATCATTTTGTAGCCAAACACCGACCTTGTTTATCAGCCACCCCAATATACTAGTACACTTGTGGTAGTCAACAAAGATCGGCCATTTTCATCTAATAATTTTCCCGTACAGCTCCTCGTTATGTTGAGAGTGCGGACAGATTTTTAGAATATATGGTAATTATTTACTTTAGAGTAAAACTCTCAAGTCCTCCCTAAATTTTAGCAACCTCCCCCCACCCATTCCTAGGGGCGGAGAAAGCGAATCTGGTCTCAGTTTTTTGCGATCGGACACAGTTATCGAGAAAATAAACTTTTCCTTACGTAACACCACTTTCTTCTCAAATAACTTTCACTTTACATTATGTAGATACCTAATATTAATGTAAGTAGATGCTACAGCACTTCCTTTATATTCGATTTGCTATCCTAACAGCCTCTATAACCCGAAACACTTGGATAGCAAATGGACGGTTGAATGAAAATTGGAAGCATTGCAAGTAAATTAGGAAATCGTAATAAATAATAAGTTTTCTGGCGGTTTTAATGTATGATATGGATAAAGGAAGTACTGTAGCATCTACTTATGTATAGTTTATTTCATCACTATTTGCCAAATAAAAGATCTCAAAACATACCGTGGCTTGTTTTTATGACTAGGCTCAGTTAGACTGTTTCGTTTATCGGCAAAATAAGAGAGTTTTTTATTTGGCAAATAGCGATGAAATGAATAGTACATTAATGTTAGGTATACATTTAATGTAAAGTGAAAGTCATTTGATAAGGAAAAGTGGTCACACGCGGAAAGTTCGTTTTCTCGAAAGCTGTGTCCGACCGCCAAAAACTGAAAACTGATTCGTTTTTAGCATCCCCTAAAATGAGTGAAAGCCAAAATTTGTTGAAGATTTGAAAGTTTTACTCTAAAGTAAATAATTACCGAATATATTCCATAGTCTCGTCCTCCAAATTGCATCTTCTAGGCACAGAACTGTCAGTATAGCCCATAACATGGAAATGCTTGTTTAGCCTTCAGCATTCCACCAGCGTTTATATTAGGATTTTCAATTTATATTGATTCAATAATTGAGACTGATTCAAATAATAATTTGCCAATTTGACCACCTGTCTTTATGCTGTATGCGTATATCCCTAACGTCAATTAGCATACCCACTCGCAATATTCTTACCTCCTTCATTGTTTGCCCTTCCAACGTATTATTGATGCATATTTACATATATTTGTTAAATCTGCGATTGTCAATTTGTACAAATTTACAGAACGTGAACAATTTTGAAATTCGTAGTCATATTCTAAAGGTAAACAATGTGGTATAAAATTAACACAATATATTCATCAAAGTAGGTATGTTCGGCATTAGCATTTGATCAGTTCATCATTCATAAACAAATTCAGCTATAATGCATAAAAACCATATGCCATCGATTCCAATACTTTAATCGACAAGATAAATCGTCGCTGGAATGCTTGTTTGTACCATACCCCATTTTTCGTGAAATTGACATTTTTGCAAAATATAATCGGCTGGGACACAATGTAGCTTTGTGCCTGATTTTTAGCTGTCTAACATTTTTTTTTGTTTTTTGTTCAAGTTATTATCAATTTTATTTTGTTCCATATGCATAATGGAAATTATATTTATGCTTTTTTGTTCCATATAAACAGCCAATCAAAATGGTACTTATTTGTTCCATCATCCTAAGACGTGAACTATTGTTTGATGCTTGTTTGCTTCATAGGCACGAACTAATCAAAATAATCGTGTTATATCGCCTGCTTTGTTAAGGTAAATTAAATAACGTATTAAGTTCGCGGAAAAATATATTTATACGATTAATTATAGTGTACACATCTCAACATGATGGAAGACAGCATCACATTAAAAACGTCCTTCATTAAAAACTTCACAGACCTCAAAAATTAGTTTCTTTCCGCGCTTTCAAACAAAAGGTGGCCAGAACAAACTATTTACTGGTCAAGACTGTTCAAAGCTTGATAAAAAAAATGAGCCTCAAATCGGCTCAAAATTCCAATTTGGGGGCTCGGGCTAAAAAAATCTCAAAAAATTAGTTTCGTTCCGTTTCAAACAAAAGATGGTCAAAATAAACTGTTTACTGGTCAAAACTGGCCAAAATTTTATCACAATGATGAATGAAAGAAAGTTGAAGAACCCAACTTCACACACCTCGAAAATTATATTTCGTTCCGCATTTTCAAACAAAAGGTGGTCAAAACAAACTGATTACTGGTCAAAATTTGGTCACCTAAATTAGCCCAAAAGCGACTAAAGAACTCCAATTTGCGGGGTGTGGGCTAAAAAAAAGCTCGAGTTTTTCGAGCTTTTTTCTCAGAATTTTCAGACAAAAGGTGGTCAAGATAAACTGTTTACTGGTCAAAGCTGGTGAAAACTTGGTCAAAATGATGAACGAAAAAAAAAGTTGAAAAATCCAATTTGGGGGTGCTAACTTCACAGACCTCAAAAATTAGTTTCATTCCACATTTTAAATAATTTTAGTATTGAATAATTTTTTAAAATTTCTGGAAATTAAATGACAGCAAGAAAAATTGTTACTATTCGAAAAATTTGTACAAAAACATTGTCCAAAAAGAAGATATTCCGATAATACAAAAGATAAAGTGTTTAAGAATAACAATGTTTTCAAATATTTCTTTGAAATAAATAATAGTCGGCAACAAGTTTGCAGGAATTTTTTTTAAGTACATTAAACATAAGCAAACAGAGAATATATAATTTTTTTAAACTAAAATCTTCGCAACGGCGTCGGAAAATCATCAATTAAGGGAAAATATGTTAAAAAGCAGTTACCGCAAGACATTGTGGATGCGGTAAAAAAACATATTGAAAGTTTTCCATACATCGATTCCCGCAAACATTATCTTGACCCTTCTTCGTATATTAAAAAAATGCACCGCCTGTATCTTGAAAGTGAATATGTTTTAAATAATAATCCAGTTAACTACAATAAATATAGACAAATACTTAAGACTCAATATAACCTAGCATTTTTAGTTCCAAAAAAAGGTATATAAAATATTTGCGTAAAATATAAGTTAAACTAACAAAAGACCGATGACGACATAAAATAGTATAACATTCATTCAAAACAAAAAAAGATGGTAAATTGGAACGGTGCATGTTGACTGAAGTAATAGTAAAACTGATACTTCAATAGCAGTTCTTTGTATTGATTTACAGAATGTTTTTGCTTTGTCTAAAGCCGAGGTATTACATTTTTTCTATAAAAAAAATTCAGAATATATAACTTAACGGCCCACTGCTCAATTGACAATATTACTTATTGTGCGTTATGGCACTGGGCTATATCTGGCCGTGTTGGGAATCATATTGGTAGTGCCTTGGTTACGATTTTAAAAGAAATGTCTCTGTCTAATCCAACAGTAAAAAAATATATATTGTGGTCAGACTCCTGTGTACCACAGAATCAAAACTTCTTTATGCCTGTAGCCTTGCAATACTTTTTACAGCAAAATAGTAACATTGAGGCAATTGAACAAAAATTTTCAGAGACAGGACATAGTTTAATACAATAAATCGATTGTATACATAATAAGATTGAAAGAGCTTTAAAATATAGAGAAATATATAGTCCGATGTCTCTTTTTCGATTTTTAAAGCTTATTCTTCCAGGTAAAGTATCCTTAAAATTAATACAAATGAAAAGGCAGAATTTTCTAAATTTTAAGCTTACCGCTAAAGCTTTATCTTTTAATAAAGTTCCATATTCTAAACTAAAGCACATAAAATATGAAAAACGTTCCAAAGAGTATGTATATTTTAGAAATTCTTGCGAGAAGAATGTTTGTATGAAGCTAGTGCATATTACCATCAAAACACCAAAAAAATTTAGCTACATGCCCAAGGAGAATAATCAATTTTCAAATATTAACCCTATTAATTATAGGCCAATACTGGATAAAAAAGTGGAACACTTGCAATTAATGCTTGACTATGTGCCTGAGGTAGACAGACAATTTTATGTAAGTATTATGCAAGGGATAGTATTTCAGTGCTTTGCTAAAAAAAGAGTACAAAATAATAAGTCAACAATAAGGAAGTCAAAAAAGTCCATTCCCTAATATGTAATGTTTTTAACGAAATATTATCCCTAACTAATAAGAAATATAAGAGAAAATATATAATGCTGTTGTGACATTTAGAATAAATAAAAATCAGTTTTTGATGTACTATATATCGAATTTTGAAAGACGATTATCTCAAAACGATATCTGAGTGGTTTGGAACAAACAAGCATTCGAGCGACGAAATATGACGTTACAAGTTATTCAGTTTAGTTTTGAGATTGTGTTTAACCACCTATTATTTTCTTCGTTAAGGTGATATAAGTATTTATATTTCTATCTTGTCTTCGTTACTTTTGTATAGCATAAATATTCAGAAAATTTATAATAACTACGCGATTGTCTCAAATAGTTTGTTTGTATTGTAATCGAGGCTTCTTGGAATTTCAGAAATATTTATGTATAAAATATGTAAATAGTATATGTATAAAGCATGAAATGTATATATATATATATAAAAAAATCACAATTGCATAACTGAAGGGCGTTACAAAGACATTTATCATCTGTACACGAGAGACTTCTCACACATCAAAGACATCTCAGTTCAGAGTAAGTTCTGTCTCAGTGGCATTCCCAATATATTCAGTAATACACATTGATACATATCCATACACATTTAATTTTCGAAATGGGCAAGCTTACAGAAGGTAAAAAATTTTTAAATTAATGTACATATGTGAAATAACAAAACTATAAAATAATTAGAATACAAAATATACTAAAATTAAGTACTAAAGAGACACTAAAAGTTAAAGTTCAGAATTATACTGGAAGAGTGTGCACACACTCGTTCAAATTCCAGATAGAATCCTTTCTGTAACTAAGACTGAAGTAATTCCGCAAACCCGAACCAGCACCTACATATGTAATGTGTGTGAATATGCCTTAACTCTGTAGGATGTGGGAACCGATGCAAATGGTTATTAGACAATGGCAATGTTCGTTGTTTGTCAGATACAGCTATGTGGATTTATTAGCCATTTGTATACAAAAATTAGGAGGTCATATAATACCAGCCATTTCTCATAATATGACAGGAATAATACTAGCTGAATCACGGAAGGCTTTAGGGGGAATCGGATAAATTATTTTGTACATGAAGGAAGCATTTCACACTTCTCCGTCAATTTAGTACTGGTATAATGCAATTAGAATTATTCGCACAATTATTCGCACATTATATTTCAATTATTTACGTTTATTTTACAAAAAGTGTTGAAACTACAACTTTACAATTGCTAATTAACTTTACTTGCTAATTAATTATTCTATCCATTCCATGAAATTTATTGTTTTTATTTCGCATTATCATTATATCTGAGTATGAATATATACATATAATAAAAGTGTGCTATGTTCGGATGCTGTCGAAAGTGAAAGTGGAAAAGTGTTTGTTGGTTAAATGACATGAAATGAAAACTTTAAATATGTTTGTTAGGGCAAGTTCATGAAAATGTGTTATGTGTTTTATAAATTATGGTTTCAACATATTAATGTTCAACCGATTATACAGTGAGTTCGAAAAGTAATGCATAAAATCGATAATACTGGGGCAAATTCTTCTTTTTTGAAGATCACTCAGACAAGTCAAAACATGTAACTTAAATACTATTTTAAGAGCTATGTACCTACGCTTTAATTTTGTCGAGCCGTATTTCTAAAGGTAATGACATCATCGATATTGTTTTTAACGATCCATTTTTTATTATATTATTTTAAGGAACTCTTTTTTTATGTATAGTAAAGTGAAATAAGGGACTGAATTTCCATGTGCTAACACTGCCTGCCTCACATTAAATGTGAACGAAGTATTTTGGTTTATTTCCTATTGGTTTAAAAAATCACTTAAAAGAGTTCTTATGCAATTAATCCCTTATTCTATTTTATTGTACGTAAGAAAACAATTTTCTTGAATAGCGCGATCAAAAATGAAACTTTTCATTAAAAAAATATGCATGGACGTCGTGTATATTTTTTAATGGAAATAAAAAAATAAATTTTAAAAATACTGTTAAAAGATTTAAAGGTAGTAAGGTCAATGTGGCATTTTAAATCTGTTAACCTATCCCAGTGATTTAAAAATATATTATCAATTATATTGAATGTATATATTACTTTTAATTTATCTACCTTTGGTTATTTATTACAAATTACAACAAATGCTACGACAAATATGAATATTAAATCAGTGAAATTCAAAATGAATTCAGAATTCAAATTTAGAAATATTTTCGTTTCTGATTTCAATTTAAAATTTTTTCACATAATAGTTTTTCGAAAAATTCTTCACTAAGAAATTTGACAAATTTAAATTAAAACTGTATCACCTCTACTTTTCATACTTTTATAATCTTCAGATTAGACATAATAGTATTATAATTATCTGCATGCTAACTAGCAAAGTAACTTTTCTGATGCCCAAGACACTTCTAGTCCCCGCAGAGAATTAATACAAAATAATAAATTCGAATTTTATAATATAGTTTGGAACCGATATTTTATGCAATTTATTAATTTGTACATTTTTTATCAAATAGTTATTTTTGGAACATTTAACAACATTCCATTCCATATTTCTAGATACCCCATTTGTAGAATATTTAAATAACATTTAAGTATGCCTGTGTAGTGTAGTAAATATATTTTATTTTGAAACAATCCCAGAGTCTCCATGGTTCCCTGCATCCTGTAGATAGGTATCCTTGATTAAGATCAGCATTTAAATCAGTTGCCCGAAGGGAATCTATAACAAACAATACAGTACTTTTATTCTGCGTCCACTACATAGATGGGTGACGTATTCTCCAGTAGCTGCAACAATATCAGTCGTACTGTAGTTCAGGGTGATGGAGTGGGCCCATAATTGTGAATTTTGTTAATGCTTCGGCTCGAGTCCCAACTATGGGAACTTAGCACATCTCATTGAGCATAGATGTGTTTGTTGTTTTCATTTCTATGTGTAACCTTATCATCCCTTCAAGTCTTAAGAAATCTAAATATTACAAAGAAATTAAATAAACATTATTATGAAAGAAAAAGAGTTATAAAATATCAGGTATTTTTTTGCTGCATCAAGGGATGCTTTAAAATTATTTCGAGATTATTTCCTAGGAAAGAATATGTTGTTTCTTAGTTCACATACATGTTACACGTTTTCCATTTTATGTTTGTAAAACCAATTCCTATCAATATAAATGGTGGTCCAACCATTATGCACGATGTTAATTGTGAGTCACACCTTAACGTCAAGTTTTTTGCCCAACTTAATTTGACATTTCTCTGTTTCAGTGTTTGACAAATTCAACCGTGGAGAGGTACACAATTGAGCAGCGCGTTAAGATTGTTGAAGCCCTTTACGAAAATGGGCGTTCAAATCAAAATGCATTTCGTGCACTTCGTAACTTTTTTTTGGTCAGCATAATCGACCAAATGTGTCCACAATCGGGAGAATTGTGCGCAAATTTCAGCAAACCGGGTCTGTAGGAAATGTGAAAACACCTGTGCACGCTCGCCCAGTTCGTTCTGCGGAAAACATTGCTGTTTTTCGTGATAGTGTAGCAGAAGAGCCGTCAACATTGACTCGTCGTCGTGCCCAACAATTGAACATCTCACGAATATCACTGATGCGAATTTTGAATAAAGATTTGAATTTACACGCTTACAAGGTTCAATTGACCCAAGAGCTGAAGCCTACTGACCATTTCAAGCGTCGTCAATACGCCGAATGGTTGGTTGAACAGACAGAGGTGAATGGTGACTTTACAAAGAAAATCATCTTCAGCGACGAGGCACACTTTCACCTCAGTGGATTCGTTAACAAGCAGAATTGCCGCATTTAGGCAAATGAGAATCCATGAGTGATTGTTCAAAAGCCGATGTATCCACAAAGAGTGACTGTTTGGTGCGGTTTATGGATTGGTGGCGTCATCGGGCCGTACTTCTTCGAAAATGAGGTCGGCCAAGCAGTTACCGTGAATGGTGTTCGCTATCGCGAGATGATAACGGACTTCCTGTGGCCAGAAATTGAGGATTTGGACCTGGACGATATGTGGCTCCAACAGGATGGTGCCACTTGCCACACAGCCAACGAAGCAATGGCACTTTTGCGCGAGAAATTCAATGGCCGTGTTATCTCACGTCGTGACGATGTTAATTGGCGCCACAATCATGTGATTTGACACCGTTGGACTTCTTTGGGGATATTTAAAAGACAAGTGTACGTCAATAAGCCAAGAACAATTGAAGAGCTAAAGAATGAGATAATTCGGCACATTAACGACATTGAACCTCAATTATGTCTCAGAGTCATTGAAAATATGGACCATCGGATAGAGGTATGCCACCGAAGCCTGGCGAGCATTTGGCCGATATTTTGTTTCATACATAATTGTCATAGATCCTTCTATCATAATAAAAAATATTAAGATAATTCTCCGAAAACTTTTTGTTTTATTTACATCGTGCGTTTTAGTTGGACCACCTTTTACCTGCAGTACATATTTATTCCACTGCATATTGACACATTTTTCAACATGTAGAAGATATTTCAAAACATTACACAACAAATACAAACACAAGCATCAAAATAACTCCCATAGTTATCACCAAAATAACCATATTTATTCCACTGCATATTGAAACATTTTTCAACGTGTTGAAGATATTTCAAAAAATTCCCGATAATAGAAAATAGACATACCTGGCATAATACAAACATCAAAATAACTCTTCTTCTCGTCAGATATTACTTCCTTAATAATTTCTCCCACAAGTTATATATTTTTCGGACTAATTGGTAATTAGTCTTATTTCATTGCAGTTCACAAACTGCTAAATCTGCTACTTTAATCATAAATCAATATTAATTATAATAAAGTATTAGTATCAACATATGGTGAATTTCAGTAGTACATCCAATACGTTTTGCAGAAAATAATTTATGGTCTACGGTTCCAAGCGATTTGTTAATTATGGTCAAACACCCAATCCTAAAAGATGACTTGCTGTTAAGGGCTTAAAAAATAAATATACGATGATTTTAAAAAAATGCACTCACGCCCGTTTGAGTTTCATTAAACAGTCATAAACGATGAAGTGTGTCTAATAGTTTCTTAGCCCTCTATAGTAACCCAAGCAATTTTTTATGGTAGATTAGCTTTTCGATACGTACCTGCAAGAAGAACTTAATTGAATAATATATCTGCTATGGGTGCGAAAATTGCAACCGTGGTTTACAACCATCCCATTTATTTACTGGGATGGACATAATTATATGTTCGGAGACGGATATTATTCCGGATCCGCGTCAGTCAGCTTATAATGTGCGAGAAGATTCGACTGCAGATTATGACTCGATTTAATGTAGTAGGAAATTAGGAATATTGAATAAATCTATCAATATTAATATTATGAAGGCGAAACATATAAATTCAGGTCAGGACTCACGTATCATTTACCCTATTGTTGGACCCAACATTGGCGTGTTTTGGGAACATTAATGGCATATAATGTTATTAACGTTTGATGAATAAACATTTATTGTCATATTAACTCCATATTTAAACAAACGCTATTTACATAAATAATAATAATATTTTATTTCCTTTTATTTACGAATTATTTATTTTATGGACAATAATTTTAAACATGTGTGGAAGTTAATTAGCATGACGTCTTAATGCCTATAGAACATACAGTTTTATGACTATTCCACACAAATACGAGTATATCTAATATGTATGAGAATTATGATGTCTTCTAAATATATCAATGTTGATGAGCTTTTATTATCTACATATACAAGAAATGAAATGTTAATCCGTTTTAATTTAAGTTTATTGTTTTCTATTATTTTAGTTGCTCAAAAATTTTTTAGTTGCGTTTTCATCGATATTACGTATATGTCCTCTATTTTAGGGAATTCGTTTTATATAGAGTATAAAATTATAAACTATAAAAATAAACAAAAAGAGTTTAAAGTAAACATGATTTAGTTTGAAATTAAATTCTGTCAACAATTACAGTCCAGAATAATAACAAATCGTCTGTTAACTTTGTTTCTTTGTTAACTGTTTCGTCTGTTAACTTTGTGTGTACCATTTGTTTCTAAATTAACAAAAAATCAAGTATGCAACTTCTAATTTACATTCAATGCAATACAAGATATTTTATTGTATTTGCTATATTCAGTTTATCGAGGAATGATCTCAAATCTGATGGGAAAACAGTATATTATTGCCATGGCAACATTTATTTTGAAGAAACAGTACATAAATTAATTAGTAATGGAACGGGCAATTCTATAACTAAGGAAAAATAATAACCATTTAAAATAAATCAAAGAACAGAAGCGATTTAAAGTTGCTTTATCTTATTATATGCTTTATATTGTTTATCCAGAGTAAACAATGAAGGTTTACGAATTGACAACGATATTTATAGATATGGTCCGAGATTCCAGATCTTCTGAGACTACATTATTCCAGAATTATCTCAAAAAGGGTCTTCAAGCTTCCTAGATTCATCCGGGGTACAGATGCCAAGCACTTGAAGCTGGCCTAAATCGGTCGTGGCTTCGATTCCCACATCAATCAGCTGGGTAATTTTGTGTAAGGTAAACCTCGCCCTCGTATAAAATTAAGGCGCGTAAATGAAATAAATGAAAAAAATAAAGAGGTGCGTATGATTTCAGCAAAATTGATATATAAATGGAAAACTGAGAACACAAAGTTTACAAAGCAGATCAATTAGTTGTTTATATCAGCTCCAGTTAATAAACGCATATGAGTAGGTAAAACAAATTATTTATAAACAAAGTTATGAATCTTCAGAAACAGGAGACCCATTATTCACAAACACCAAAATATTACATAAACTTAAGCCGCAATTATATTGTTTTTATTAAGCTCTGCCTAATAATATTGTGATATATTTATCTGAGATCACATTATTTGACTCTCAACAATGTATTTATTGAACTATTCATTTTTATTTATGTTGTCATAATATTACCCAGTTGTACAACTATTTGCCATTTCTTAATTTCAGTCCATTTTTTTTTTCAAAGTACTCTAACCAATTTCAAATACAATGAAGGCAAGTACAATGAAGAGAGGAACATCTAGGTGATCAAACAAGAATAAAACAAATAATCTTAATGCCCTATATATTTTCATTTGTCTTACTGTTAATATGTTTACTAAAATTCTACTTTCGATAATTGTTACTTTCTGTTGTTTTATATGTATGTATTTATTTATATATTGACTTCCTGTATTAATATTGGTCATTTTAAAGGCAGCCGCATAACAATGATTAGGCTTAACATCTAATTACAAGTATTATATGAAGCTGAAGGGCACCTTCCCGCCTGCTGGAGGACGCCTTGCCACCTCTCCGTCAATCTGTGTGTTAATATGTGTGTACCACTCAGAATATCCCTTGGTTATTTTATCTTGAATTTGAATCTTCAGACACATAACTAGTTTGAGGACAGACTTCCATTTAATAATTGTTTTAAAGCGTAAGAAAAGCTCGTTTATTATTATATATCAAAATTATATATTTCGCCAGTCAGAAATAAAATATATTGCTGTGCTGTAACACTTTCCTCCTTATTATATAGATGAGGGGAAAGGATAAGGCCAGTATGCGCCCCAATTAAAATTCATTTCGACCCTATACTGCTCTTTGTTGATAAGCAATTTGTTGCAGTTGCCCTCCGATTGCTAGCCAAAATTTCCTGGCGTGGTTTCATTCGAAGAATGAGTACAGTTACCCAACTATCACCTACTGCTATTTCGTAAAAAATACACATTATTTCGAATGCGTTGATTACATATTTGTCAATTACGTTTTTCATGAAAATGCAGGGTACGAACATAGTCAAAAAACTTTCACCTTTTGAGAGGTTGAATACAAATGTTTGAAGTGTTTACAATAGAAATTTTTAGTTGGTAGAAAATTTCTGCAAGAGTCCAGGTTCTTTGCTGCTTAAAAATATTGTTAACTGTAATAGATTTTTTGCAACTTCGGCCAATTCGTGTTTCGCGACGCTGAAATAATACACCGACTACTATAATTCGGAAACCACCCACTACTTACCATACTAGTGTTGGAGGTAAATTAATGCTAATTAAAAACTGACTCACTTTTTTACATACAAATGTTTGAACGCGCTGACTTAATTATATAATGTTTAATTATGTAAATTGCAATTTATTTTTTTTTTTAATAGCGTAGCTCATACAATTCTTTCATCTTCATACTTTTATGGTATGGACTATTGACGGGATTTTTTGTCACTGTATGTGTAAATAATGGCGTCTACGAAAGAAATACAATGTTCCATTAAAATTATTTTTAATATAGATAACGCAGATGTTATCATCTACTTTTTGTTCCATCACAGATCTAATCGCAAACTGATATTAAATGGAATGACATAACATAGATTGAACTGTTGGAAGCGATTATATGTTACCTGTCGATTTAATACGTCATGGAGAGATTACTTTTATTCATTGTACTGTTTAGTATTTCTTCATCTTGATTAACCATGTGAACACTTTGACATTCTTAGAAATACGTTGCCTGGTGATAATTCTTTATACTGTATGATTTAGTTTTATTAGGAACGATGTATAGATCAGATGGTAATAAATATAAAAATTTGTTTAACAGTATGTTTCTAGTACGATACCTTCATTTATATATATATATATATATATATATATATATATATATATATATATATATATATATATATCCATAAAATGAATTAAATATACTATAGGTATACTTAATTACGAAAAGAAAGAAGTACGATATATAATTATAATTTACATTTTTGTTTTTTTTATGGTTCTTGTCCATACACTAGTGGATTAAAATTCATAATACCACTATTATATATAATAAATACAATATTCGTGATCACAATAAATCTGTCAAATCTGACGTTTTTCAAAACCAGAATTTTTCACCTCCTAATTAACCGGTTTTGCCCGTGGTCATGGATAAAACTTTGAATTACATTTAGGAATTAACAGTCTTTAATCCGCTCGAAAAAAATGGATTTTCTCCCGTGGGTTAAAAGCTTGTTAATTCCCTTATATAAGTAATAACTATAAATGTCACCCCTATCTTATAACACATCCTCTTAAAAGTCTTAAAAATTCTTCTCTAACTTGGTAGGAAACTGAAATCGGTTCATCTGTTTTCGTAATAGAAGCAAAAATAACATAATTTAAATAAAACAAAATAAATTAATGGAATATACCAAGGGTTGTATTATGAGTTCAATGGAAGTAGGCACTGTTTTTGTGGAATGGCTGCCACACACTCAATACCGATAGGTTTTATGTTTCTTTTAATTTTTTTACATACATCACTTTTTTGATTGATATTCAGTGTAACATAAAATTTAATATAAACACTCATTGTTTGTTCCTCTTAATTCCCTTAAAAAATTATATGACAAATTATTTGGTGTTGTGTAAGTTCCTAGAATAATAAGTCTGCATATTTTCATATACGCGTATTGTATAATGGCCTGGCTTGTTTACTGTCGACACCGTTATGGATAATCTTTCTTATCTGTTAATTATCTGTTGTGGAAAGATGGTCTTTCACATAGGGTATGTATTGTTTCAGCAACATTATACATGAATCAATAAAAATTATGAATCAATTAGTGTTAATGAACAAAATAATATAAAAACTAGTCTACTGTTCGACAATAGTGCATCTAATGAGGTAAAGATGGACACTAATAAAAGTCGAGGTGACTTACACAATATGACAGTAGAATACAACAAAAGCACTGAAGCAATGGACGATCCTATGGAGCATCGAAGAAATTAAACTAACTCTGAAAACTTCCTTCAACTGAAAAAATCTATATTTTAGCGGAATATCTCAATATGCAGGCGCTGTTGAATTCATAAGCATCCCGTTTTCACACAGAAAATGTGATGCGGTTTGTATTTATTGAACCTCACGATATTTAAGGCAAATATTAAAAGTGAGTGAAAATTAATAGTTTCTATGCTGAGCTATACCACGATAAATTTTAGCTAGTGGTTGGAGAACAATCGCCACAAATTTCTTATCAGCAAAGCATTGAACATAAACTCACATTAATCTTCGCAATGTATTACTTTTCCGCACTCCACTATACGCATAAAAGTAATGTAATCGTGTAAATAAATTTTTTTTGTTCTAGGGTTTATTTTTCGTTTTTCAGCCTAAAAACAAAAATAAAGATGGTTTTTAAACCATTTTGTGTGTGTCGTTGTCGTCGTTGTCGTCTTTGTCGTCGTTGTCGTCGGCATTTATTCTTGTTAGCACGATAACTCAACTAAATCGTGTCGGATCGATCGGGTTTTGACTGATTCTGATTCAGGACGTCTCCCAGACAACACTTATTGATTTTGAGGTGGATAGAACACACTCTACCATATTCATGGGTCATGAGAAAGCACGATGGTGAACTATTTGAGAAATTGTTTCTGAATTTATGTGTTGGTTTATTTTTTCTCGGCCGCTCGATTTCGAGATAGAGATATTCTATGTGCGGAAAAGTCCGTTTTAAGGTTTTAAAACTGTTTATTTACTGTTTGTTTTACATAATTCAAACATCCACTTATACGTACTATGATACTATGATACCCGCGTATAATTCTATGATATTTCTTGGAAAGAAATTCATATATTCAACTTCACATTACAATTGGACTATGGAAATTCATACAATACAGGGTGTTCACAATTTTTACGGTCTACGAAAAAAAAAGTTTAATAAAGAATGTTTAGTTTCCGAGTTATAGGCTTTCAAAGTTGTAAAAAAATTATTTAATTAATGACTCCATTACCACTTTATCAATTGGGGTTAAATTTGGAACAATAATTTGGGCCAGTAAGGCCTATTATTTCTCAAAATATTAGTCACACTGATATACTAGGTGATAGATACTCGGCGTACCTCCCTCTTTTAGTTGTCAGAACTTTTATCGTAGTCGTATCTTTTTAAACGGATAGCAAAAAGGTTATTTTATTCTACAGAAATTGTCTCTAGCAAAAATCGCCTATAGATAAGCGTTCTTGAGGAAAATGACTATTTACAAGTCTTGTTGCTCCGCTTTGTGATATGAGTGCAAAGGATTAAAAACTTTGGATTCAGTAGGCGATGAAAAGAATTGTTGTTTGCTATTATTAGCAACAAATTAAGTCATTATTGTCATTCGCTGTAGATGATGGTGTGTTGTTACCAATTTAAGCTTTTTTCATTTAACTGGTTTTGCTAGCTTTTAAATTTAGTCCTAGTAGTTTATTTAATAAGGAACTGTTTATTATTATATCTAAATTGCTATGCATTATGAGATACGTGTTATACTAAACAATATTAAGTACATCTTACACTTACTAACATATTTATCAATACATCAACCTCTCTGGTGTTACTTATTTTTAAATTAAGTGTAACACGTTTATATAATTTTAACTCTATTTTTTTCTTTTTTGTTCTAGGTACGTACAAAGGAACTCGGAAAATTAGACATTAGGAACCTAGAAACAACATTATTGTGAATCTCGGTTTAAAGGTAACATATATTTTGTTTGTCTTTTTAGAAAATTATATCAGGTATTAACAGCATCATGTATCAGCCTTTCATGGATCAATTAAAACAGTCTTATGAGCAGTAAATAGGCTTATTTTTACATACATACATACATGTATATTATCAATAGTAGGTCTGACGCAGTGGCGGCGACCAGAGTGGGCACGGGTGGGCGAGCGCCCAGACAAAATCCTTTTCGCCCAACCAGTCGCCGAACCAACCTCTTATAACACCACTATATCACATTCGCACATAAAATAATATATTTAACGCCCTCGCCCACCCTAGATATTTCCTGCCTATTTTCGCCCAACCGCAAAATAATGCTAGCGCCGCCACTGGTCTGACGAAACTAGAAAGGACATTGATGATACATTTGTTCTCTCAATATCCTAATATATGTATCTCCTCATATTTACATAAGTTGATTATTTTAACAAATTCTCTCAAATAATTATTCAACCATCCGACAAATCTAGAAAACGAAATTATATATTTTTTTTCAAATAACAAATTAAATTTTTCATTATAATAAATATTCGTGTCAATGTAACACCCAAACATACAAAATCAACCGTGTTATCATTTTCCCTTCCTACTTGGAACATTTCCATTAAATAAAGGTTTAATTCAATTATCAATTTATATTTTTAACAAAAATTTAATAAAGCCACCATATATGAGGGAAACGTAAACAAATTGGTTTACTGACTAGCAAATTTCAGAAAAAATTGGAAAATTGCAAAATAATAGTAATTGATTTATTTAACAATATCTTGCACACATTTTGACAAAACCTTTCATAACCATTAGAAATAACGTCTGATGGAACTGATATACTAATCTATTCTAATCTTAGTATATGTATATGAATTTTATTATTCAGCAGAAGTCGCACTAGAATACCAATAACATTTTATTTTAGCTACAATATTTAAAAATAAACGCCAACTTCCATAATACACAATGAGGTCAAAATTCTCAAGCATATATTCTTCATATTATCTTCATATTATCAAGCATTCTAGAATATTTTGCCTTTCACATAATTCTGTTTAACATTTCATATTCAGGAAGCCAATGTAATGTGACAAAAACCAAAGAATGAATATAAGAGATCAGTAATAAGCATTTATGATATTTAAGAAAGTTTTCAACTTCCAACATAAATGCTTCCGGCAAATGTTTAACAACAATGCAACACAATTTACATAAAATTTATTCATTTAAAATTTTTACATTGAAACTGTTAATAATATTGTAATGCTCAATGTTAAAGCAAATGAAATTAAAGCACGAACAAATTGTGTAAATAAGTTCAACTCTCTTTATCCAGACTAAACGACACTAAATCCAATCCTCCATTGTGGAGGATTCGATGTCATTCATGTAAAGATATCATCAAATTTTATGGTGTACGCTGAAAAAGCGCGAAATTTCTGTCAAAAATATTAAAAGAGCCATCCACTTATTTTAATCTACAACCACGATGTAGGTATTTTCTTTTTTCTAGGGAATATAATATATATCCCTTGTTTTTTATATTCTTGAAATACATTTTCTGTTCAAAGATTATCGTGGATTTGGATTTTATTTTCGATAATATTATACAAGTACATTGCCTACTCTGCTCTTATAACCTACAATGCGTACGTACTCTTTATCTGCTGGGTATTCAATAGTACAGTTGTGCAATGATTGCTAAAATGCTTACTAAAAAGTTTGTAGCTATGAAGGTTTTATAAATCTTTATTATGACTGGGAAAAACACTGTTATTGTTTTCATTTTATTTTAATTGCAGTACTTAAATGTTATGTTTTGGAGAATGAAACAGAGAGTTAAATATGTATACTTACCCATCGTTGCTATAAATTCCTTTATTTATTATTATCACATGATTGATAGAGACCTATTATTATTATGTTATATGAGTTTGGGTCTCATCAACTGCTGATCGCATGGGTCCCTTGGCGATCCCCTCTTATCCGCGTCATTATCCAGAAATACTATCTTAGCTAAGAAGCAACTTAGGCACGTCCGCCCCCCGTTTTAAGCCTCCCCTCCTCTAGGATAACAGGGGTCCTTAATATAAGGTACCTCTCCTTCAGTGCGGGGCAGGTGTAAAGAAGATGAATCGAGGTTTTCTCGTCTTCTTTACAGTATCTGCAGACCGGGCTGTTATTCAATCTCAGCTTGTGCTTATATGCATTCAGGCTGCAATGGTGTCCTGTTATGATTCCCACCAGGGTTCTGGCTTTATGCCTGTTCAATTTAATGAATTCTTGGGCCCATTTCTCAATCTCTGATTATTCGATGAAGAGTTTGGTTATTTGACAACCTGTTACTGCTCTCCATCTTTTATTGTGCTGGTCTCTTGCCCAGGCATTGATGCGGTCTCTGATCAGATTCCGACTTATTCCCACTGCAGGTTCTGGTCCATAGAGGTTTTCCCTGGTCCCTAGTCTGGCAAGGTCATCTGCAATCAGATTTCCCTTTAATGTCATTATGCCTAGGTATCCATAAGAATTCCACTGGTCCCTTCCCATTAAAGTAGTTTAATGCTTCATAGCAATTTAATGCTTGAAAGCAAACCAAGAAAATACGATATGAGATGCGAACATTTTTAAACATTTTATTACTTACTAGACATAATGTACATCAAAGATACAAAAAAAGCAAATAAACAAATAATTACACTAATCAGTTTTCATTTCAATATCGTATTTTTTTGGTAAGTCAGTCATAAGGTTTGGCCTGCTTGCAACATTTTAAATTAAAATAAGTATCTCAAAAACGAAGTCATAAATCCAAAACATGCAAGAGTATTTTTTTTCTAAGTTAAACAGGACATCCAAAAATTGAATCTTCTTTGTTATATATCTAGTGACACCGAAGATTGGGAGGGGAGAAGGGGATGCCGATCCCCCAGTATCTACCCCACTGGAGAATTTCTTTAAACGATTTTAATCATTACTTAGAGATGTACTATATTAGTATGTGTGAGAAATTTGATGGAAATAGATCGAGTGGTTTAGAAGTTATGATGAGAAAACCAGTTTTTTTTTACAATTTTGACACCCTGTATCTTTGTTAGGAAACATTTTTGAATAAAATTTTCTTATGAAAGTCTACTTCTTTCTTGTTGTTCTATCACCTATCAAAATTAATGACGTTTAACCTGGACCACCCTGTATATGTATACGCATAATATTAAAATAACTCATTTGAATTCGCCAATTATATATACATGTATTGTACTACATATACGTACAACAAAAACGAAATAGTCATAAGTGGGAATTAAGTTCGTTCCTCACGAAAGCAATTATACAATAATGTTAATATTAAACACTGGAATTACTGAAACTTATCCTTATAGGCGTGATCACATCGAAGTACCGAGACCATTAAGAAGATTTTATTACGGCATTCCGGAGATGCGTATGAGAATAGAACCGTTGGATTGTTGCTGATGTTTATTTTAATCAGTTGACTTGACTGTATAAAAACTACTTGTATAAGCAGAATGCAAATCTGCCTCCTTCGTAGACAGCATGAAAAAGAGGAAGTCAAAAAGTGTTTATATTACATTTAGGGTGAGGCGTATTTTCGACCATTAGCCATAAATCAAGACGGTCACGGATACACTATTGCGATAAAAACATGTTGTAAAAAAGTGGAGACAGACTTACTGACGGTTCAGATTCTTTAATATGTGCTGTATAGAAGTTCTGAACGGCAGGATAATTTTTAATTGATAAAGAAGTATTATTAAATTAAGTGTATTTTATTTCATGCAAATAATGCATATGTTAAATAAATCGTGAATAGTACTTTCTTTGGACGCTTTTTAAGTAATCGCGATATATGTATGTAAGTAGTAGAACTAAGAAAATAAATTCATTACAGCTAATTAATGTAGGATATGGAATGTATACAAATAAATAATAAATACACTACAATCTGTATTACTATGCATTTCATCGTTATTTGCCAAATAAAAACACTTTTTATTTGGCAAATAAAAACAAAAACCGATTTTTTGCCGATAAACGGAACAGTCTACCTGAGCCTAGCCATAGAAACAAGCCACAGTATGTTTTGAGAATTTTTATTTGGCAAATAGCGATGAAATAAGCCATACTTTTAATGAACATTAATTTCAACTAAATTACTTTTAATTTAACTAAATGTGGTAATAATTTAAAGAATTCAATTTACAATATTCATAATTATTTTATTAATTGATTAAGTAAAACACTCTCTAACGCGTCAATTCTTAACACGTTATTTCATTTAATTGTATTTGAGCTATAACGTCACTTTTTTTAATACGCCTCCTATTTCTATAATACAAATAAATTTATTAAAGTTTTCCAATTCAACAATACCTCATATTAGTGTTTTCCTATTGACTGTTTATAGGATACAAGATATTTTGGCAAAAATAATAATAACACATACAAATATGCTTTGTTTTTGACTTTTTTAAAGTTAAAGATGTTAAAGATTATCAATAATTTGACATTGGGCATACGTATAAATGTTTTGTAATGAACATTCAATAATTTCTGGGATGATATTTTCCATTTAGATTGGAATTTGTTGCTTCAGATTTTCATAATTATTTAGCCTATTAAAATATACCACCTATTTTAAATAACCCCTCAGGAAGACATCATATGGGGTCAAATTAGGTGAACGTGGTGGCCATTCAGTTCATCCTGATCGCCCTATCCATCTCCACTAAAAGTATCACCAATGATCATTGTTTGGAAGAATAACAAGAAGAGGAATAAAGATAAGAAAAGTCAGAGAAAACAACAAAATTCAAAATTACCGATATTTGTCACAACACAACATGACGTGATTTATAATTTTTTCATCGCACTGGTCACAGTTGAACAGGGTACACACAGGTGTAGCCTGCATACAGGAACAGATCATTGAATATGCTATAACCTTAGTGTCATGGTTTTTTGCCTGTCTGGATCGGCAGATAATTGCTCCTTATATTAACATTCGACTCGCAATGACAGTGTACATCCAATGGGTGGTTTTGGGATTTAATCCCTATGACCTTCCAATTGCATGACAGCATTGCTGCAGTGTTATATTATTATTTGCTTTATTTTATTCTCTGGTTACTGGTTTTTAACTATTATGAACAGTACCGAAAAAATGAAGATCTACTGGTGATGATAATCATGAATGGTGATATAACTCTTGCACAAGCTTGGAGAAACATTAATCAAAGCAGGCATGAAACTGAGATACTTAAATTCTTGAAAAGCGAAAAAATAAAGAATCTCTAGATATTGAAAATATATACTTACTAAATACACGTCGTAGTAGAAAGAGAATATGTAATATATGTAATCTGTTGAGCTCTGAGCCTGAAGATGAAACGAAGATTTCTAACAAAGAAATATACTTTGTTCCTTATATAATCATATTTTATTTCATAATTGCGCAAGAATATGTTATACAATAACATGTGTATAAGAAAATTGTGTAATAAAGAATACATAAACAGAATAACACATTTTTGTCAAGAAACAAATTGTATTACTGATACCTCTTTTCATTGCCATTTTCGGGAAAAGGCCTTTTGCACATTAATCATTTGTTTAAATTTGCTTAATATTAAATACCTAGAGAGTTACAGAGAAATTATATGAATTGTATTCTCATTTCCCATTCACCATTAGAAACAAATAAAAAAGAAATGTACATAAACCTACTGTTTAGTGAAGTTCTCCCGCTCGGTAAATGAGGAATCACTAATTGCCTTCGCCATCCACGAGTCTTCTAACATCAATTTTCCTCTTGTGGCGATACTTTACAAAACATCCTACTTCGAAAGTAAATAAACTGGAAAATATAGTTCCAGCTTTAATATTTTCATACAATTTGTTTTTAAGCGAATGAATATTATAAATCAAATCTTCAAGATAATATCGGATCCTTAACAAATTGATTAACATTTCGACATTGTATAATAATTAATGAATTATTAACGTTAGTTCACTCGAAATACCTTTGTTAATTTCAAATTTCAACACATTTAGGAAAGATTTAATTTAAGATCCAGTGAGACCTATTTAAAATCCCATCAAAAATGTCGCTTTTAAAATCCTTAATTTAAAAAGTGTAATATTCGTAATGAAAAAGTCCCCAATCAATGTATGTCATATACCAGGTTTATGTGGGTTATTATGAGTATGTCTACTAATATATCTTTGCAATAAATTTGTAACTGTAGCAGTTTTTACTTATTACAATTTAGTTTCCATGATGCTCTATTTCATTCATTCCTTCATTCATTCAATCCTTTGCATATGGATATCGTCAACTAAAACAATACATACACTTCCTTAGAACATGTCGAAAATTGTTATTTATAATTAATATAATTTGTTACAGGCACTTGTATATATTTTTTTATTTATCGTGATACATTTTTAAAAATAAGAAAAAAATATTGTAAAGATCACACTAAATTGAAGTCTACTTTTATGGAATAGACAATATGTTCATAACTCATATAATAACGTGTAAAAGTAGCTCAAGGAATTTAATTTTTCTTTGCATTTTGACTAGCTACATTATAAAAAAATTAAATTAAAATTAAATATTTAAAAAAATAATTATGTTAATTAATAGAATATATAATCTTAAAGTTGTATATTATTTAACCAATAATACGTCTAATGACGTTGACGACCATTTCGTAAACTAATAAAGTCATTTTTTACTATTAACTATTTAAATAAATTACTGCAGATTAGAATCAAAATTATGCAACTCATCTCCTCTAGTACCAGAAATTTCAGTCATCCTGTGTATTCGTTATTGTCTGTGCGGTCCTTTTCTACATAATTCCGGTATAACTAGTACAGCTTCCTATAAAAAACCTAATTTACATAATTTTGATTCGAAAGCGGTCGTTTATTTTAAAAACGGTAATATATTACGTCCCAAATTAATTCGCTTAAAATATATAAAAACCCCAGGAGAATGGAAAAACCCAAGTAGTTTACGTAATTTTTCTTATATCTGGGGTGTTGTACTGACAACACAGAAATTAAATCCCGACGAGGGGAGAAGAAATATCATATATTTCAGTTTTATTAAGGATGTTTAGTAATAAATAATATTTAATTGCGGATCATTACTTACGACGTTTAATTGAATTTGTAACATTGAAATCTTACACTGTAAATTAAATACCTTACTTCTATAATACTGTTTTCTGTTAAAAATCATGATTAAAGCTGCTGCAAGTGCAGCAATACAGATGTCAAGTGTCACAGTAGAGTAACACATCAACAGCCAATATTCCGTCTCATAGACTAGAATCGATGTAGGTTCAAGCAATTCAGTTGAGTTTTCATCTCGTGTTTGACCACCTGACCATTAGTTATGGCAATATAAATAAGTATATTTCCATCTGGCGTCTATACGTAAATACACCGAAAATATTCAGCAACATGCTCTGTCTGCTTATATGGGAATTTCGAGATTTAAAATATGACAGATCTGAAAATAATACGTTTCGTTTATAATTAAGGCTTGTCCATCTTTAAGAACTGAATATAGAAAGGAGATCTGTATATGATAGTACATATTATGAATAAAAATTAAAAATAAAAATGAATTGCCAAAGACCTTATACCCAATGTACCTTCGATCTAATGTATATGCTGTGTTCGTCTGTATGCGAATAACGAATCACTTCATCAGTTTTGGAAGAAACATAATCAATCCTACATGGTAATTACCTAACTGAACAACATTACAAGATAATTTATTATCTATACGCGAGAGGGTTGGGAATAATATTAAATCTTAAATACACAGTCAAAAACTGTGGTTAACAGTGGATGAGGTAACTGAACATGCTGTTAACAACAGTACGGTACATACTTCTGATGAGCTTCTGAGTATTTACTAGCCAGTAGGAGATGTACTAGAGAAACAATTCAATATTTGTTATGCGTCAGCACTTGTGTTATGTGTTAGCAAAAAATATACTTGAAAAACATCAAATTACGGTGTATTCTAAGAACCATTCCCAGAAAGATATTTTTTTATATATAATACTTTAATCGGCAATGAGAATGTTTACATTTCATTTTATAAGCTAATATGGTCACTAATGGTAGTATACTAGTATTTGCAATGACATGTTAAGGTTAATCCAATGATATAACCACTGCACTTTATTTTAAGTCTATTGGCAATATTCTTTTAAGTCTTCTGTTGTGCAGGAGTAACACCAAATATTGCAATACTGGATTGGAGTGTTTTTCTAGGATTTGATGATGGTTGTCTGTTCTTTCACGGATGACTTCTTATACAGTTGGGATACATAGATTAGTGTGGAGTGTAGGATTTAATACATACCAGGGAGCGTTTACTACATGTCTTAGTAATTTTTTATAGACGGCAATAATTGCCATATTGGATTTCCTTGAGCATCCCCATAGCTCTATGCCATAGGTCCAAGTAGGTTTTATGTCGGTCTTATAGATAAGAAAGGATATATTTGTTTATGGTTTTGACATTCTTCCTATTAACCAGTACAGTTTTATTATTTTTATATCAATTTGTCTTTTCTTCTTTTGTATATGTTGCCTCCAGTTCAGTTTGTTATCTATTGTAATTTACAACAGATAACAAACTGAACTGGAGGCAACATATACAAAAGAAGAAAAGACAAATTACACTTACAATTTGTAAGTGTAATCCTAACTTTGGTTTTATTACCTTGTGGTATATGTATGTTACTGATTGTAGTAACTGGTGGATAAGATTCTCGTCGAGGGGTAAACGTTACATGAGCTGACTTGTTCTCGTTGACCTTAGTACGCCATTTTTGTAGTCATTGTTGGAGATGGACAAAATATTGTTATATGTATATGCTTAGAGGCTATTACAGAATTTTTATGATTTAACATGATAGCAGTATCATCAGCAAATGTTCCTATTGTTGTATTTTTCGATGTTGGTAAGTGAGAGGTATACAGAACATGCAGAAGTGAGCCCAATACACTTCTTTGTACAACTGTTGATTAATTAGATGATTTGTGGATATTTCATTGTGTATCTTAACATGGAACTGTCGTGCTTCTAGATATGGTCTTAGTGTATTCTAATACGGCGGAAGTAATTTTTATTTGATTTTAAATAATAATCCTAGGCGCCAAACTTTGTCAAAAGCTTGGCTTATATCTAGAAAAGCAGGAAAGCAGTACTGTTTATTTTCAAATGCTTAACTTATTACTTGTGTCATTCGGTGCCAGTGTTACACTATTGACTGAGCCTGTCGAAACACAAATTGATGATTTGAAATGCAATCTTGTGGTATTAAATCCTTACTAATTCTGTACAGTATTAATTTTTCAGTCAACTTATAATATCAACTGAAATAATGGAGAGTAGGCTTATAGAACGATAAGAAGCGACATCTGTTGGTTCTTTACTTAGTTTACGGATCATTATTATTTGCGAAGTTTTTAGAGATTTTGGCCAGTATCCTAATTTGAAAATTGTATTGGTTATATATGTTAATAGCATTATACCTTGTTTTTTTTGGGCAATTCTTTTAATATTTTAGCTGTTATAAGATCTGCTGCAGGTGCCTTTTTGGGGTTAACTAACTTTATTTCCTGAGCTTTTTTTTTTTTGAAGTTGTGATTCTGACGGAATGTTGAATTTCTACAGGGACTGCTAGAGATTGTTTCAGTTCTTGATTCACTATGTTATTTGCGGGAGTAAAAACAGTTGTTAAATGTTCAGAAAATAAATTTGCCTTGGCCCTTTGCTCTTGGTCACGTTTAGCCCACGGTTTGGTGTTGTTTTTTCGAATTGGTGGAGCAGTATCGTTAGGTTTCTTTTAGTTTTTGATAGGTTTTCATACAGAATTGTCAGATCTACTGATATTGCTAATGGAGTTTTCAAAGCTTTCTTCTCGGATTTCTTTTAGATTTGTTTTTAGTTTTCTGCTCAGCTGATTATATATATATATATATATATATATATATATATATATATATATATATATATATATATATATATATATATATATATATATATATATATATATATATATATTTTTTTTTTTTTTTTTTTTTTTGTTGGATATGTTTAAGGAGTTGCTTGTTGGGCGGCTTCTTGCAATTATGTGATAACTACGATTGTAACAATTTTTATTTCACCCAAAAATATATAGGTCCTAATTCAATACAAATTTAATGTATACTACATAGGTTATGTTCCAAAGCAAAATAATTCAAAAGTACCTATTATTCGGATATAAAATTGCATAGTGTCCTGGTATTTCAGGGTGACAGCTCCGCGGCCACTCTACCTTGACATCCGATTGTTATACGATGGAGAACACGGTGACAAGCAGTATTTTATTGCTTGTAAAATTTTGTGTATCTTTTCATTTCGGTGCTAAATAATCAGCTCCTATTAGAGAAAATCAGATAAAATATCGGGATACTCGCGTAGAAGCAGATTTAGAAACACTAACCTAACTGATACCATAAACAAGTTGGCAAATGTTTCATTATTTTTAGGTGAATCAATACAAATAGTAGAAAAAGTAGTGCAAAAAGTGCTATAATTTTACACTTTAAATGACGATAAAGGAAATCGTGTCAGGCAATAAGGGAATATCCAGATCTTGCCAGATAAGACATGTCTCTAGTAATATTGTTAATGAGTATCCATTAAATAATTAATCTTTCGAACGTCGTCCTCTGTTTATAAGAACATTTTTTCACCTCACCGGGCATCGCTCACAGAAACGATTTTAAAAACATACGCAATGCTTCAGATGTTTTGCCGAGCTAATTTGGATTTTTAATGCTAACTGGCTAACTAATACATATTAGCTAAAATAACTTATACGTAGTTGGTGAGGTATTCAACAGGGCAAGTGAGGCCTACAAGTTGTACGGAACAAACGTGAATCCATAGTATAAACCGCATTATTAATATGCCTTTATTTTTTATATAGCCACCTGTGTGAAGTAATATAAGATTGTATTATGTAAATTATAATACATTACATATTCGGTGGCAGACGAAAATAAAAAAACGGATATCTGATTGCAGAAAGTTGCTGTCGTTCCTTATTTTCCGTCATTGTATGAATTAGTTCGTGTCTCTTTTTAATAACTAAATTTGCTGTGAGGTTACTAATCTGTAATCCATAACTAGTTTACGCCAGTGCATGGTACAAGTCTAAATAAATAAATCGCGCTTTGTTCATTAACCTACCATTATTCTTATACTATCTACCGTCATGACTAGCATACCACTATTCTTATATACCATTATTCTTATATCAATCACTAAAGTAATAACACACAGAATTAGATTAATCACTAACCTACGAATATTTTCATGCTAATCCCTGATATTTTTTAAATCACTTAAAAATAATTGGAAAAATATTAACATACAAATATGTTTAATATTTTTCTCTATTTTTCTGAGTTCTTATTCACAATTTTTGTTCTCTACAATTCTTAAAATTTCCCTTTATCTCATATTATAATTTTCCTTTACCAGAGAGATGTATTTTATATATAAAAAAATAATGTTACAGATTTTCTTTAAACCCGAGTTCAAAATAAAAAGAAAATTAAGTAATTTAATCTAAACGCTTTAGTATATACTGGAATTAAAATCATTTATACTACATTATATAAGAGATTTGGAAATATTGCTAACTTATTTAGAATGTTCATAATAAAAGTAGATACTACATCATCATCATCATGAGGTCATCAGTCCTAAGACTGGTTGGACGCTAACCTCCAGCTTCTCCTATCTTGTGCTAACCTACGCATTTCGCTAATTGTGCTACAACCTACATCCTTTACTATTTGCGAGCAGTAGTCTAATCTAGGCCTACCTCTGCCTTTCTTCACTCCTATCTCTGCCTCCAAAATATCGCGGACTATTCCCCCATGTCTCAGCAAGTCTCCTACCATTCTATCTCTTCTCTTCTTTATGTTTTTCCACATACTTCTTTTCTCGCCGACTTTCTCCAATACTTCTTCGTTTCTAACCCTATCAGTCCATGGTATTTTCATCATTCTTCGGTAACACCACATCTCAAAAGCTTCTAATTTCTTCCTACTTGCTTCCCCTACCATCCACGTTTCACAACCGTATAGTGCCGTGCTCGATACATATGTTTTCAAAAATCTCTTCTTTGTTTCTAAATTTATTACCCCCGAGCATAAAAGTGCTTTCTTTTTGTTAAAAGCTACTCGACCCTACGCTATTCTTTGTTTTATGTCTTTATCGCTTCTTTTATCCCAATTTATTTCACTTCCTAAATAAGTGAAGTCTTTAACTTCCTCCAATCTTTCATTATTAATTTGTACTTTCGTTTTTGCTCTGCTCTCGCGCCCTCTGCACTCTAACACTTTAGTTTTGTTTTTATTCACCCTCATTCCGTATTTCTCTGTCAACACTGTCTCCATTTCGTTCAATGCTGATTCTAATTCCTCCTTACTAGATGCTAATACTGCTATATCATCCGCGAATCTCAGCATTTTTAGTTTCTGTCCCTGTACTTTAATCTCGAAATCCAATCTTTTACCACATTAATCGTCTCTTCGATGTACAGACTAAAAATTAGTGGTGATAGCGTACATCCTTGTCTTACTCCTTTCCTAATACCTACTTCCCTTTTTTCCCCTTCTACTTCTATAACAGCAGTTTGCTCTTTGTATAGATTGTGTACTACTCTCCTATCTCTATACTTCATTCCCGCGCTCTTTAGTATCTCGAACATTTTTTCCCATCTTACGTTATCAAAAGCTTTTTCTAAATCTACAAATCCTATATAAGCGTTCTTTCCTTTTTCTATTGTTTTCTCTAACATTACTCTTAGCGCTAGAATAGCTTCGCGAGTTCCCCTATTTCGCCTAAACCCGAATTGGTCTTCTCCCAGTATTTCCTCCGCTCTATTTTCCATCCTCTTCTGCACTATTCTGGTTAATATTTTTGACGCATGGGAGGTTAGGCTTATCGTTCTAAAGTTCTCGCATTTGTCGGCTCCTCTCTTTTTCGGTATAGTAACGATATTCCTCTTATAATCCTCCGACATATCGCCCGTTTCGTATATGTATTTTACCAGTTCAAACATCCTATTTACTACTTTCTGTCCCGCACATTTCAAAATTTCCGCCTGTATTTTATCTACACCCGGCGCTCTATTGTTCTTTAGCCCCCTTAGTGCTATTTCAAATTCCTCTCTCAACATAGGTTTTCCTACATCTCCCTATCGATGCTAGATTCTTCCTCTAATATCTCTCCTAATTCCCGACCCTCGTATAAGCTTCCTAAGTACTGCTTCCATCTATCCGCTTTCTCCTCTCTTCCGATCAGTATGTCCCCCGATTGACTCCTAACGTTTCTAATTATTGTTCCTATATCCCTGAAGTTCCTCTTAATTATTTTGTAAGCCTCATCGGTCTTACCTACTTGCAGCTTATCTTCTACTTCTTTGCATTTATCCTCTATCCATTGTTCTTTCACTTTTCTACATTTTCTAATGATTTCCCACTTTATTGCCTTATAAGTTTTCAGTCCTTCCTCGTCTCGTCAGTTTTTGTAGCCTCGTCTCTTTTTCATTAAGTTTAAGATTTCGTCCATTATCCAGGGCTTCCTAGCTTCACTTTTCTCGTGTCCTAAAACGTCCTTAGCCGCGGAATCTACACTATTCTTGATACCCTCCCACTCAGTTTCTGCGTTCTTGATTTCGTCATTACTCGCTTTATTTATTAATTGATCTGCTTTCTCCTGGAACTTCTCTTTCATATTCTGACCCCTCAATATGTCTACATTTATACGTTTCTTATCCTTCCGGATTAAGATATTACATTACACAAAAACAAAATTATTCTAATTTTTATTTATTTTATTCTTATTATTCCATTGGGTTATTCCTTTCAGTTGGCAAAAATATGCACAAGGTGATCCATTTGAATGAAGCAGTCGCTTTCATTTTACTCACATATTCATTTTTTGGTCACTATACAATAATGAAAGTTGATGAAATTTAGAATGGTAGATAGTACCTTTGAAATAAGCCACGGAATCAATCATATCTTCGGTGTTAACTATTAGGTTCATATAAGACTAGTTTAAAAAAAGTTATAAGCAAGTTTGCTAAAATCAATATAGTTATGGTTATATATATATATATATATATATATATATATATATATATATATATATATATATATATATATATATATATATATATGGTTCTTCCTATAAAACTCCTATAAAGTTACGTACAACAAATTAATTCGTATTGTTATCCTGATGTGATGGACTAAGCACAATATTGGGGTGACCATTGAATGCCTAGGTTCGAATTCCACCGGGGAGAGTTTGGCATAGATATATTATCCGTCCCTATGTCTCTCATATCCTTACTTATTTATCGGTTTGGGTGTGTCCAAACTGTTTCAAAATTTGGTTCATATAAAATCTTCTAAACAGTAATTTTACTTCGTTAGTTTCTTTGTCAAATCATTTAGTTTCTTTCAGTCTACAGTACTTCAACAAGTTCTTTAATCTGGACCACCATGACTTATCACACCTTTTGTCCGTGCAATGTAATCATAACTCTAATATAATATTAAACTCGTGAGTGAACCGTCTTTGACTTTTCAAAGTCAGACAAACTAAGAATGTAAGTAATGAAAATTATCCATAACCGATGAAACAATATCACCAATCTGTGTCTTTTCCCAAAGTACACCTCTTAAATGTAGAATTTCTTTAAACTTATTAGCCATTTTAGCTATCATAATTTGATTAATTACATAGTCAGAGTATATACTGAATTTCTACACTTACATATGTTAATTACACTCTTGTTTCACATAACTATAGTTTTCGCATAACAGAGTAGCTAATATTTTCCAATATACCTTCTAAATTTATAATACAAAATTATACAGGCAATAAACTACTTTAATGAATATTGATGGCATTCATTTATGACTATACTTGTACGTCCATGGTGAAATGTACGAAGATAAACCTTGTATAATTATTGGAAAAAATGTATCAATAGTACATAGAAAATCAACTTATAACATAGTTCACTTAAATTGTAAATTGTTTCTAAATCAAAGGTTCTTCAAAAGTAAATTTATTGTTTATAATTTACAGAATTAAATGTGAGCAACGAATTAAAAGAAAATATATAATTAATGACGGAGATAATAATTTTTATTTATCCAATCGTCTAGGCCCTATGTCTCTATTTATTTATTTTTGAAGAACCAAATTGATATGACTTATACTTTTATCTTATTGTTTTCAGAAGTAAAAAGATAAAAGTCGTATTGCAGATTTTATTATTAAGTCAATTTTGATATGGATAAAATATATATAAAAAATCTTTTAATACTAATATACATAAAGATGATATGTACTAATATAACTACATGATAAACAAAACATATAATCTAATTTTATGTTCTAATAAATTACAAATTAAACTAAATAATATGAGGGAAACGCCCGACTAGAACATTCATTTATATTTCTATCATAATTATTTTAACGAAGCGATTAAGTGTATACAAAACCACATCTGCCTTTTTACCCAATCAGTTCATCCATTTAAAAAATCAGAAGGGAACAGGTGGTTTGCGTGGGTTCAAAGCATTTTATAAGAGTTAAAATAAAACATGACCGATCTATCTTTCATATAGGGAAAGTTTTCTTATTCCAACTGCCTAACAGGAAATCAAGTAATCACCGTTCTTTGTTTACCTGCGCCCAGGACGTATGTTATTTCTCTCAACCTAAAATGATCTGATTCTTCCAACGCTTGGCCTGTATGGGTCCCTCCGTAAGTCCCAGAATCCATGGCCAACCAGATTTATACGGATGCTGGCAGGTGTACACTGAACCGTCTTATCTAAAAGAGCAATAAGGCATGTTTTTGCTTGGAGCCAGAGTGCCTCTTTGACAGCACTCTTTGATAGTAAATTATTTGAGAACCATAGCAGGTGCAAAATGCTGTTTATATGTCAAGATAATTCTCTTCTTGGTTGAAGCTTTCTACCATTATCATTTTAAAACGATGTGTGGTTGTTTATTTATTACATAATGATATAAAATAGCAAATTCTGATGAATAACTAACTCTTGCGCTTACCATGATTTTTGTATCAAGTAACTCACACTGAGAAAACAAACATTTTAGACCAAATGATCTCGTCATTTTTTTAAAAATCACGTGTATTACATCACGTTACGTTACGTTAGTTGTGTTACGTTTCTTAATTTAAAATCTAAAATATGTATAGTGAAGTTAATGTGAAGAATATGGTTATATATGCTGGAGTATGTTATATGTGGTGCTGGATTTTATAGGTGCTTTTACAATTGCTATAGTCTGTTTTGTATATATTGTTAATTTAGTTTTTGTTTGTGGTTCGAATTTAACTTTCTTTAAACAAAATAGCATTATTAAAAATATATATACAGATATTAATATATTAGAATATGCAGTCTTTAAATTTCAATTGAATTTTTTAATGTAATAGTCCTTACACTTTTAAATAATTATTATGATGTTAAATATTTTATAAAAAGTGTAGTTTGAATATCCCTATAAAACATAATCAGGCTCACTATAGTCTGTAGCTTCGAAATCCATTTATGTTATTGATTAATTAGATTCACGAAAAGGACTCCATTAATTATACATAATTAATGCATAATGACATGAATGGCATGTCGAAGTTCTACATTACTGAAACCAAATTTGCTTACATCAGTCCCAAATTTTGTAATATCACCCTCTAAAATTAAACGTTATAATTTTGACTCTCTTCAAAACTAAATAACGTCTTAAAATAATGTTTCCCATGAATCTCATATCTTGAAGGTAAGCAAATTTTGTTCGAATTATATTAATACTTTTACAATAAAGCTTTAGCTATTACATTTCATTCAATTGTTACTTTCAGTTCATTGTCTACTAACTAAAGATCATACAGATGTTTTGGTTAATCTTGGGCAAGTCTGAAATAATCAGAATAGATTGTTATATGATTTATGAAAACAACCAATGTGACAATGATTAAATTACTTTAAATAATCTGCGAAAGTTAATACTTTCTATGTCTATTAACTTAGTAACTTTAAGTAAAAATATTGAAAAAATTGCTACTTTAGCTTTAATAAAAGAATCTGAACTACTCTAGATGAGAACAAGCCATGTCTATGTTTATTTATCAACCTATCCAAGGTTTTTGATATTTTTAGCCATGTTAGACATCAGAACGTAAGTGTAGACAATGAACTAAGTGAATCAAGAGTTATGGAATATGGGGTACCACAAGGGACTATATTAGGTCCAATAATTTCTAATATTTACATGAACAATCTGTTTTCATTAAGCAATAGTGGCAATTCATATATCGTTTTGGTAATGACACAGCAATATTTTACATATCAGATATATGGGGTAGTCTGAAAGAAGGAACTGATATTGCAATCTTAAAGGAATCACAACCTATTTCGACAAGATATACTACATATCGTTCGCCTGACAACCCTGAGAACTTCCACCTCATAATAACATAAACTCTGACCATCTTCAAAAACAATATACCATTTAGTGTAAAACAGAAATTAAATGTGTTATAATCGATTTTCATTTAATATAAAACGTGTAAATTACGTACGAAAAAATTGTTACTAGAAAATTTAAATAATATTCTCCATTTATAACAAATAACACCCTACCATAATTTAGTTGAAAGTAATTTAGGGCATAGTGCTATAGTATGAGGTGGGGATATTTAAAATTCCATCTTACGTCAGTGGAAACTCTCAAAAAGGATTTTTGGAGTTAATATATGAAAAGAATATAAAATATTTGGCTAATAATCTATTTGTAAAAATTAATATATTTTATTTAAAACTACTATATTTTTATACGGTTGACATAAAATATCATCACGATTATTTAAATTTGATCATCATGATAACTACCGAGGCTTGATATCATATCTACATATCTTTTATATCTTAACTCATATCTTCATATGAGTTCATAAATTTACTGCTTGTTGATAAACCAACTTACAACAATCTTAGAGAATATATTGATGATGAACCTTAAACACGAAAACTCTTTTTTTAGAGAACGCACCTTGTAACATTTGGTCAACAATCACAAACAACTATTTGTTGCCTCGGCAACGATGTCATATGTATGTTACCCATATCAATTAGAATAATCGTTAACATCCCCACAAGAAAGGGCAACGCTAATGGAAAAGCAAACATCAAAATATACTAAGAATATATAGAAGACAGGTATCCCAGTTTTTCTTAAAAGACAGATATCTCTAAGAATAATATCAAAGTGAGCGATATTAGATACTGAATCACGTTCAAAATATGTTATTGAAGGTACATAATATTCTCAAAATCGAATACAAATTAAGTAATTAAAATAATCATCATAAACATGGCCATGATATTGCCGATGAGTTGTTTAGTTTGTAAATTAGTGGTACATAACTGTATAGTTGAAAGGCATTAATGTCAAGGTGGACAAACCAGTTATCGACAAATTAACTTAATAAATATTTTTGTATTAAAATCTTTATGTAAATCGAATACGTTGAAAAATTCAGTCAAAACAAATTTTCCTATAAGATTTAATAAAAAGTACAAGAATTATTCAAAAGTAGGGTAGTTTTTTTTTTGTAGGATTTTATCAAGCATAAGATAACAAGAAAACCTGTGATAAGTAGATATTCTTTATGACAATATTCTGGTCATCAAGTTACAAGATTTATAAAAGACATATGAAGAAAAATATTGCCTTTTATTCGGATTAAAAGTAATGTACGTAATTTGGGACCGAAAATACGCAAGAAGTGTGAAAGGTGGACGAATAAGATGGAGAACTTCCATTTTGCTTATATAAGAAATTTTATTTGTAGGAAATATTTCCTTGCCTTTCCTATCTTAAATTTGTCATGTGTTATCGTTTAGAAAACATAAAAAAAAAAAAAAAAAAAATTTGAGTTCAATAAGAAAAAAACTGGTTAGCACAAGATAGGAGAAGCTGGAGGTTAGCGTCCAACCAGTCTTAGGACTGATGACCTAATGATGATGATGATGATGATGATGAAGAAAAAACTATAATCAAAATTGAACATTCCCTTTTGTCATGCTTTTTTAACATGTCCCTCTAATCGTACCTTTTTGCATAATCTTGAAAAAGTAAACAAGTCCAAGATATGCAAGTAAGACTAAATAAGTGCTAATAGTACTTTTGCTTTCTTCGCAAACTATTGACCTTTTTGAAAAACTGTTAATGGTAATCCAGAACATAATTTGTTTACCATTTTTCCTAGATATAATGTATTTTCGTTAACAAAACATATGCTCATTAGAAAATTTACAAATCAACATTCCTGAACATTTTATAAATTGTCTCACTATTATCCTTTATTGTATTCAAAACTCTATAGTTTAGCTTATATGAAAGAGTTAAGTACACAGATGTAATATAATACTATGTATAATAGTATGTATAAAGAATTATTAATAGAACAAAATTTATATAAAAAATTGTATGTTAACGTTTAACTGTCAAATGTGAACAACGCTTTATTGCTTCCTTAAAGAAAATTATCGAAATAGTGAATTGTGCAAATGACTAAACGATTTAAATGTGCATATAGGTGCCTTATCTGCATGTGGTGTAAAGGATCATACAATTAAAGAATGCTTTAGCATTAATTATCGTAAGTAGCTCAGTTTTAGTTTTTCTCTGATAGAAAGGTTTATCATGTTTGTTGTGTCTTATTTACCGACTATTTCTGTATTCACTCTCCAAAATTATTGTAATTATGTAGTAAAGTCGTTTCGAAAAACAACATGAAAAGAGAATAGTTATAGTGAAATGGTAACGCAATAAAACGATGCAGTAGAAATTATTAAAGTTTAATTGTGAAATTATAAAACTGTAAATTTTATAGTTTTGCATGTTGTAGCTGGGTTTGCGTGTGTATATTAGACTATATTATACCCGAGAACCGCTATATGGAAATTAAAATTTCTTATTTTATGTCTTGAATGAAATACACGAACCTGAACGTAATACTTCGTTCATTACTTACCGTATGTATAGATCAATTTCATTCAGTTTAGCAGATTCGGAAACATTGCTGGCGGCTAACGGGTATCGAATAAACCACTTAATATAAACCCTAGCATGATTTAAGCGAAACCACCTTTACGCCTGACAGAAGAAAGGCAAACACCTTATCAAAATAATTAATATGTTTCATTCGCCTCCATTAGTAAACCTGCCCTAAGGGCAGGCTACGAATTCTGATAACTGTTCCGTTAATTTATGCCTCTTTTCAATGCCGCAAATGGAACGAAACAAAAATAACTTAATGTATCGCCTCTGGTAATATATCGAGTCTCGGTTGTTATTATTATTAATTAAATGCTAATATAACTAAATCTATACTTAGTGAAAACCGCTAAATAACGGTTAAATAGATAATAGATAAATAGATATCTACGACAAAAAAAATTTCTGAATAATTGAAAACAATCTGTTTGCCTATAAATTTATTATTAGGCCTATTTCAGTTTTTCTCTTACAGTTCAGTAAGGTAACCACAGAATTTATTATACTGCAGCTGTGTACGGTCACGGCGATATATGTGTATCCGAAAAAGTCGTAGAATATTCTTCAACAATTTATTTCTTCTAACACTTTTAGCTAACAAAAATATTGACAAGCATGACCATTGTAAATACGTAACAAATTTGTGAAATATTTAAATAGATAGTAGAAACTAAAAAGGTGTTATAGATTTTACATTTGCGGAATGTATGGTGTTTTTATCATAACAATATTTATTGCAGAGAAACAACTTGAATTAGTCCAGTTAGTAAATTCTAAAAAAAATATTGAAGTTGATAATGAAGAAGGAGAGAAAAATTACCTAAAACCCAATTATATACTATTTTGTTACTGGCCTTAACTTATTCAGTATTCATTATTAATTACATAAAATATAAATATATATGTTATGGATAAAGCCAGAATGAAGGGTAAACCTAGGTTTAACCGGTTAATGTGCAGATTATCTGAGCTTTGCGGTTAAAGCCCGAAAAATCTCCAACACTTCTAGCTTTAACCGGCTAAAACTAGGTCTAACCATTACCACTGGGTAAATGAAAGGAAGTTTCATTTTATATTTATTAGGTGAAAAATAAATAAAAGTAAACAATGAGTGAGAACATTTATTTATTTATAAAAATACTAACGCGCAAAAGTATAATAATAAAAAAATAAAAAATGTGCTACAATTGCATTTTTGAGTCCTTGACAACTAGAGGATGATTATTCATTTGCAAGTCGGCGTAAGGATTTATTGTCAAACGAAACATCCTCAATGTTAACAAATTTTGATTTGCATTGCTTTCTTGTAAATATGTGTCAAACTAAATACACGATTTAACTCATAACGAATATACCATTATTACTCATGACGAACTCCGGAGGTAAAATAGTCCTCCGTTCGGATCTCCGGGTGAGGACTGTTCCGGGAGACGTGATCGAGTGCAATAATAGTAAGTGTAGCATTTCACGAGTCGGAGCGTGGAATGTCAGAAGCATGAGACAGGCAGGGAAGCTAGAAAATCTGAAGATAGAAATGGGTAGGTTAGGATTAGATATAGTAGGTATAAGTGAGATGCGCTGGCCGGAAGTAGGAGATTTTTGGAGCGGTGACTATAGGGTAATACACACAGGATCGGTAAATGGAAACGCGGGAGTAGGGATCGTTATGCGGAAGAACGCAGGACAGTGTGTAGATAGCTACCTACAATACAGCGAGAGAGTAATGATGGTTAGGTTAGATTCGAAGCCAGTGGAAACATATATACTTGCAGTAATAGTGCAAGTATACATGCCTACTTCTAGCCATAGTGAGGAAGAGTTAGAAGCCGTTTATTCGGACATAGAGCAGGTAATAGGATTTGTGAAGGGTCATGAAAATTTAATAATAGTAGGAGATTTTAACGCAGTCGTAGGTGAGGGGAAAGAAGGAGAATTTGTAGGTCCTTATGGATTAGGAAACAGAAACGAGAGAGGTAGCAGACTGATAGAATTCTGTGAGAAGCACAAGATGGTAGTCGCGAACACATTGTTCAAGAATCACGTTAGGAGGCGGTACACATGGAAAATGCCAGGAGGGATAGACAGGTATCAGATAGACTACATTCTGGTTAGGAAGAGATTTAGAAATCAAGTAAAAGACTGTAAGAGTTATCCAGGAGCAGATGTAGACAGCGACCACAACTTGGTAGTCATGAAAGCTAGATTAAAGTTCAAAAATCTGAAAATCCGGAAGGATAAGAAACGTATAAATGTAGACATATTGAGGGATCAGAATATGAAAGATAAGTTCCAGGATAAAACAGATCAATTAATAAATAAAACGAGTAAGGACGAAATCAAGAACGCAGAAACTGAGTGGGAGGGTATCAAGAATAGTCTAGTTTCCGCGGCTACGGACGTTTTAGGACACGATAAAAGAGAAGCTAGGAAGCCCTGGATAACGGACGAAATCTTAAACTTAATGCAAAAGAGACGAGGCTACAAAAACAGACGAGATGAAGAAGGACTGAAAACTTATAAGTCAATAAAGTGGGAAATCATTAGAAAATGTAGAAAAGCGAAAGAACAATGGATAGAGGATAAATGCAAAGAAGTAGAAGATAAGTTGCAAGTAGGTAAGACCGATGAGGCTTACAAAATAATTAAGAGGAACTTCAGGGATATAGGAACAATAAGTAGAAACGTTAGGAGTCAATCGGGGGACATACTGATCGGAAGAGAGGAGAAAGCGGATAGATGGAAGCAGTACTTAGGAAATTTATACGAGGGTCAGGAATTAGGAGAGATATTAGAGGAAGAATCTAGCATCGATAGGGAAGATGTAGGAAAACCTATATTGAGAGAGGAATTTGAAATAGCACTAAGGGGGCTAAAGAATAATAGAGCGCCGGGTGTAGATAAAATACAGGCGGAAATTTTGAAATGTGCGGGACAGAAAGTAGTAAATAGGATGTTTGAACTGGTAAAATACATATATGAAACGGGCGAGATGCCGGAGGATTATAAGAGGAACATTATCGTTACTATACCGAAAAAGAGAGGAGCCGACAAATGCGAAAACTTTAGAACGATTAGCCTAACTTCCCATGCGTCAAAAATCTTAACTAGAATAGTGCAGAAGAGGATGGAAAATAGAGCGGAGGAAATACTAGGAGAAGACCAATTCGGCTTTAGGCAAAATAGGGGAACTCGCGAAGCTATTCTGGCGCTAAGAGTAATGTTAGAGAAAACAATAGAAAAAGGAAAGAACGCTTATATAGGATTTGTAGATTTAGAAAAAGCTTTTGATAACGTAAGATGGGAAAAAATGTTCGAGATACTAAAGAGCGCGGGAATGAAGTATAGAGATAGGAGAGTAGTACACAATCTATACAAAGAGCAAACTGCTGTTATAGAAGTAGAAGGGGAAAAAAGGGAAGTAGGTATTAGGAAAGGAGTAAGACAAGGATGTACGCTATCACCACTAATTTTTAATCTGTACATCGAAGAGGCGATTAATGTGGTAAAAGATAGAGTGGATTTCGGGATTAAAGTACAGGGACAGAAACTAAACATGCTGAGATTCGCGGATGATATAGCAGTATTAGCATCTAGTAAGGAGGAATTAGAATCAGCACTGAACGAAATGGAGGCAGTGTTGACAGAGGAATACGGAATGAGGGTGAATAAAAACAAAACTAAAGTGTTAGTGTGCAGAGGGCGCGAGAGCAGAGCAAAAACAAAAGTACAAATTAATAATGAAAGGTTGGAGGAAGTTAAAGACTTCACTTTAGGAAGTCATTTAGGAAGTAAAATAAATTGGGATGGAAGAAGCGATAAAGACATAAAACAAAGAATAGCGCAGGGTCGAGTAGCTTTTAACAAAAAGAAAGCACTTTTATGCTCGGGGGTAATAAACTTAGAAACAAGGAAGAGATTTTTGAAAACATATGTATGGAGCACGGCACTATACGGCTGCGAAACCTGGACGGTAGGGGAAGCAAGTAGGAAGAAATTAGAAGCTTTTGAGATGTGGTGTTACCGAAGAATGATGAAAATACCATGGACTGATAGGGTTAGAAACGAAGAAGTATTGGAGAAAGTCGGCGAGAAAAGAAGTATGTGGAAAAACTTAAAGAAGAGAAGAGATAGAATGGTAGGCCACTTGCTGAGACATGGGGGAATAGTCCGCGATATTTTGGAGGCAGAAATAGGAGTGAAGAAAGGCAGAGGTAGGCCGAGATTAGACTACTGCTCGCAAATAGTAAGGGATGTAGGTTGTAGCACAATTAGCGAAATGCGTAGGTTAGCACAAGATAGGAGAAGCTGGAGGTTAGCGTCCAACCAGTCTTAGGACTGTTGACATAATGATGATGACTCATGACGAACGAATTAATTAATATGAATTTCTATTATGTACTTAAATAACTAAACATGTATAAGTGTTTAATGTTTTTATATTTAATTCGCAAACTTAAATATTATTTATCTATTAATTAAAATAGTTACTTAATAGAGTAATATAAATTAATTAGATTTAATAAGAATGAAAATAATACATTGCAATACCATTTTAGTAGTTTTGATTTGTCTATGCTGTCTTCGTCGCCATTGTTATTATTGTCAATTATTATATCATAACTACTAGTATTATTCGGAGGATAAATTTAATTAATAAAGGGCTGTAATGAATGTTCTATGGGCGAGAGTTCACTGCAACCAAACGATTAAACAAAACATATTACAAAAGTTCTTCGTATTACCATCAATTTCTTTTAGTCTGCCTTTCCAGTTCATTTATTTCAATTAAATCTGTGTACTTTATTCAATGATGCCTAACCAAATTTACATAGTCCTTGAAAGAACCTACTAAATAACGTTGAAGGCGAGTAGAAAAAAGGCGTTTACGCATTATAGTATTATGACATAGCAATATGAAATATAAGTACTTACTTTTTAAGAGTGTCAAATTTATTAGTTTTTTTTTATTGTGTAACGAAAATAAGCTATAGAGGATCTAGAAATATGGAAATTTAATATTTAAAATTATGGGATGTAACGAAAATACCCTGAGCAAATTAATTATGTACTTGGAGTTATTTATGACAATTGAATGATTTTACACTGGCTAATATGACGTTTTACCCAACTAAGCACTATGTATGACCATTTTTTTAAAATTAGTGTGGCTCAGGTACCATACCTAGAAAGTTTTGTATAAAAATAGGTGTCGTTGTATGAACAAATCATAACGATATTTAATGAACGCCGAAGAAATATTTATTTCAATATCAAAAATCATCATAATTTGCACTGGAAATATAATTTGTACCTTTTTTGCCCAAACAAGAAAATAAATTGCTTTCCTGTATTTTTTATTTATTACACTGTCAGTACTGAAGAACAATTTATAATGATAATTAAAGGTGAATACGTTATAAATACAACAGCTAAACAAAAAAATTTGTACAATATAAACTTCGTCCTGATTATGAAATAAGCTTATTATTTTTCTAATATACATTTTCAAAACGTCGGGAAAATTAGTTACAAATAGTTCTATTTATTTGAGAAATAATAAAATAACATTATGTGTAATGTTTCTTCTATTATTTTGTGTGTGATTATACCATGGATAAATAATTAAAGAATGATTATACCCCAACCATATTTATGCGCCTTTATTTTTACTAGAGGAGGTTCAACTTAATGCTATTTTTCCACTTAACCACCTCGCATTCACATGGACACACAAACACACCCAGCCGACGATGTGAGAATCGAAATCACATCCGAATTACATCGAGTCAATAATCTAAGTTAGATCCAAGCGATTGCCATCATTACCCCGTATCACTATAGGAAACTTAGAGGCCCTTTGCCTTGTCAATTCACTATATATATATATATATATATATATATATATATATATATATATATATATATAGTGTTTTTTTCAATTATATATGTTAACTAGTGACTACTTCTGCATCGTATCATTTAATTCTTATCGTTCTATCACATTTATTCCTGTGATTGGGTTTAATCTATCAGGATGACAATTATTATTATACAGGGTGATGCACAGAAAATGCTAAGGCTGTAGCGTTGTTATTTATGGCCCAATTTTAAAAATAAAAAAAAATAAAATCATTGAAAATATAGCATAATCTGGCATAAAATACATTTGTAATGGACTTAAAATTAGGTTATAACCATAGTCAACTTTAAGGTACATTGCAATATTATATTATGTAATTTTGAGGTAACAAATAAAATGGGAAGATAAATAAAATGTTGCTATGCCGTTTTTTAATGAACATAATTATTGAAAGTAGGGTGACGTTGAAAAAAAAACAATTGAAACTGACACAGTAATTGACGAATAGTGTCAGAATCTTAATATTGCATCTTATTTACAAGAATATTATAATATTAATGTTTACATAGCTTAAATAATAATGCTTAAATAAGGAAACAATAGCAACAAAGAGAGAAATTAGATAGTGATTATAATAAAAAAAGAATAACCTACATATATAGTTGAAACCATCTGCCATACATGGCTGATATCATCATTGTTATATCTAGTATTAAGTTCAATAGTATATGGATAGGCATTTAACAGAAAGTTTTGACAATTCGCTCCATCAGAATATTATTGTTATATGGATATGTTAAGTAAACTGTGCCTTGAATATAGCCCCATAGAAGTTGATTTAAGAGCATTATAACAAGAGATCGAGCTGGTCACGTAATGGCACGTATGTTCCAGTCGATTTTCTTTAAATTGTTCGTTTACAGAATTGAGCGTTGTGGGCAAGAACCTTATCTTGCTGAAAATAGATTCTATTAACTTCAGCAAGCAGTGATTCATTAGCAACTGATAATAGTTCTCTTGGTTGAAATTTTCCTCAATGATAAATGGACCTGCAAGTGTGTTACCCAATATTCCACATCATACGTTTAAAGTAAATGTTCTTTCAATATTATTTTCAACTGTAGCTCGCGAGTTCTCTTAACTCTCGTATATGTGGTGATTTATGTCAAAAATCGCTCTATTGGTAGAAGTACATTCGTCAGATGTTAGTCGTTCATACATGCGTTGTAAAATTATTTCTGTGTAGAAACTTTATTTTGCTTTCAACTTATTTAAATGGCAGTGCAATCTTCATTCTAAAGCGTGAATTTTTTGTCAGATCCAAATTCATGTTTTTTTAAAATACTATGTACCGTTTTGGGGACGGGGTGGTTTAATATTATGTGAAATTTGGCGCGTAGATGTCTTGGAGTTTTCCTTAACATACAGCAGAATATTTAGATATAGATTTTCATCCCGAAGTTGTTTATTAACTTTCTGAATTTTTAATGACTTGGAGCTACTCTCATGAAATAACATTCCTGATGAGTATGCACTGCTTCGTAACTGTTTTTTCCATTTTTATTTTGAAATATTCTTGTAACATGTCATTAAATTCATTATTCGTCTCATGGGTACATACAATAGAAAAAAATCATATTAACAACATTTTACTTACGATTTAATAAATGTCTTTCTCGAATTATGATCGTCGATTATTTTTTTTCATTCTTGGATTGGTAATTTAATATAGCATTTTTGTTGATTTTTTTATCTACAATAATCAGTGAAAAGTATATACTTTGTCATTAACAAAATATTGACTATCTTTGTAAACTAAATTGGAGTTGATTAAAAGTGTGGTGTGTACCAGATTATAAAATATTTTCAGTGATTTTATTGTTTCTTATTCTTAAAAACGGACGCTTTAATTAACAACGTTTCAGCCGTAGCCGTTTTTTTTGTGCATCACTCGGTATATTCAATTTTAACAATAAATTTCATTTAATTTGCACTACGTTTAAGAGTAAGTGTACGCAAACTCCTTATATATACACTCAATTTCGACCATAAACTTAATTTCATTCAATTTCGATTTTGTAACTATCAATTTCATCTTAAAAAGTTGTTTTTATTAATTGCTTTCTTCCCAATTATTCCCATATTATATATTTTTCTATCGTACAAATTTCGTCGGCATGTAATTTGGATGTTAATCGATATTAAAAAGGATTTTATGGTCACATTTAATTACATACTTATATAGATAGTCTTTATAGTTATAAAACCAGTTAAGTCTGAATCTTGATACGAAGGCATGATGCCTTCGGATCAGTAGTTACATTGTGGATTTTAGTATTACAAAATAAATTAATTTTTTTTATAATATATCGATGAGTATACGTTAAAAAAATGCTATTTTGCTTTATGAACAAGCAGAAAGTATATTGGTGTAATATTTTCAACCTATTAGTAGTTATTTTTACAGTATCTTCATATGTATTTATACCAATTTTGAGATCGACAAAAGATTATCGGAAAGTTAGTCCATCATTCAAAAGTTCAGTGATCTTAAATAACCTTTAATGAAAAAGAAAATTGTACTGTATATCATCATATTAATATACTATATAGGTGATATATGATCAAAATATACTATATAGGTGATCTAGCTAACTTATATGTAACTAGTGTAGGTGACTATGCAATACAATATCTATAAACAAATTTTAGAAACATTTTGGTCGTTTTTAAAAAATGGGACGCCAAATCTTTTGTAAATAGTTACTCTATTTCAACAGTAGTCGATAAAATTGGGTACGAAATAAGTTACTCATATCCAATTTGATTTTTGCATCAAATCACACCAAAATTAAATTTTACATCATATTTTGTGTATATACAGGATGTTCCATTTAATTTCTGAAACAATTATTATCAATCATCCTGATGATGGATTATTTAATGAGCTAAACATATTATTGCCGTTAGCAGGATCGAGACATTTTTCGAATGATGTATCACCTATTTCCCATTTGAATATTTCAAGGGGTTAGTTTTTGTTAGTAACAGTAACGATTTTTATATCACAAAAGTGTCACTGTATTTTCCTATAAAGAAATATATTTTAACAGTTACTTCAGGCGTTTTGTTTTAAATAGCATACCCTGTATTTTTTCATAGGTATTGTGATTAAAATTAGTATAAACAATTCAATAAGGTACCTGTTACAAGCTGTGTACATATATAGCACAAGCGTTAAGTAATGAAAGATATGTTAAATTAATGTTATTATTAATTAATTATTATTTGAAATTAATTTAATGATTTATTATTATAAGTTATAAATATAATAAGAATACGATGGGTATTCAGGTCAGTTTCTCGACGCTGAGATAATAAGATAGCACTTTGTAGCGGCCATTATATGGTTGGATCGTATACGTATTTATAGTATTCTACTATAGTAACGATGTCATTCATACTCTAGTCTAGGGACTAGACCTAGTATTTGCAGTGTCATTGTATGCTTGAATTCGGGTTCCAACGGGGAAGTTTAGCACCTCTCCCAGAGTATGAGTGTGGTTGTCTCTATCCAAATATGTAACCCTTCTCTCCGCAGCCTGAGGTTTTAGGGAAATAAAGTTAATTTCTATATATTTCTATATAGCTGAAGGAAATATCCCTATGCCAGTATGGTACTTAATAAGAGTAGTTTGGCCTAAATGAGGTTGATTTCCTTAAGGTGAATGCCTAAGAGAATTAAATACTAAATTAAGTCTAAGTAAATAAAGTCCTTATGTAAACTACAATATGTTCAGTACTGGTCCTGATATATCGATATGAAGCCTTTTGGGTAGAAGATGCTCACCTAGTAAATCAATCACAGTAATATTCAATTTTTGTACCATTCCATAATTTTCAAAGACGACACTTATACTTAAAATATCTTAAATTGGCCATCATTTACGTATTTTCATATCATATCGGCGTTGACACTGCAATAGGCTGTATGTCAGGAAATTGTAATTTTTCAGGAGCAGCGAAAAAACATAATTGTATGCTTGTTTTTAATTTAAAATTTTTGAGAATTTGGGTTTCAACCAGCAAATTAACCTTTATTTTTAAGTGAGATGTTAGTTTTTTTTCTATTGTAACCAATGCCAAAAAATATTACGTACGACATATTGTTATTAAAAAGTGGTTACTAAATTAGCACATACGACAGTTTGTAATAGACAAGAAAATTTGCTACCAGAAAATTGTTGCAATTTCGTGACATTTAATCTGTTGCAAAGGAACACTGTTGAAGAATAGTTAAGGAGGAAGACTATACTGAACTCTATTGTACTGTATTTCAAATAATCGACATAAAAAAAACTAAGAATTATGAACTAAACATAAGAACTCTCTATTTTACCGGACATCATAATTATTTGCTTACTAAGTTGTCGTAGAGAAAGTGATAGTCAGGTGGTACTAGATCAGTCATAATATCAGTAGATCATCATAAATCAGTGTATCAGTCTTAATTTCCTGTAGATGCTGAAACTTTGACCCTTTACACATAGTTCAGAGTATATATTTGATGTTCTATAGAAAGTGTAATTCGTTTTGGGTGAATCGGAAGCTCCGTCCGTGTATCAGAAAAAGTGAATTTATAATTTATCATTCCGTCAGGTGTGTACTGTAGACCACAAACGTTGGTAACACATATCTCCTTTCTTTCTTCCTAATCTGATACTCGAGTAAAGAATACACGGATATTAATCAAAATTTGTAAATCCTAGTGACACAAGTGTTTAAGGAAAGGGCTTTTCCCTGGCTGACTGAAGTATTTGCAAGAAGTCAGCAGGAATGTAAAATTCTCGCCTGCGACCTAATTTCCTTTCGACTGTGCTATGAATGGAGTCAACCTCCATTTTCGTGTGTCCGACTACGAGTTATTTTTGCTTAATTATTAGTTTTTCTTCCATCACTAGTTCAAGAATAGCATTAGAAAGTTTCACATTTCTGTTTTGGTAACAGCATCCGTCACTTCAGATAATGACTTTTGAGGGTGGCGTGTGTCGATTTTGCTCTTTAAAAATGTTGTGGTAATAGATACAAAAATGGCGCCCTCAAGGCCACCATTTCCCTCATGCCATACAAAGCATGTTACATCTTTGAAGATTGTAGCATGTCAAATTGTGTACCTTAAGGTTCGTTTTGTAATAATTGGCTGTAGCATTTAGGCGGGGGGATAAGAGAACTGCCTGAAGATCAACTGCATACGAGTATACTCAAACTTTCTGGTTTTATTTTACTTCAATTTTGTTTTGTCTTTTTCTGGGCGTGCTTCATCATTTGTGAGAAGATGGCTATAATGTTGCGGTTTTGTGCATGGTACATTCATTGCACTGGTCTTTCTTTGGGCAAAACATATTCAAGTTTTTCTTTCTAAAATCGTTTATAAAAGTTCGCCATTATGCTGCCCTTTTGTTTTCATTTCGACAATGATCTATAAACTTTCTGTGAATGTGCCTGTAGCTATCCCACACAGGTTCCAAATGGAGTTTCTTGCTTGATAACCTGCAATAATGGTACTCAACCTTGGATAATTTTTCCAAAAAATCGTGTATATATATATATATATATATATATATATATATATATATATATATATATATATATATATATATAGTATCTATCAGTATCTATAGTCTCATTAACGATTAACGGGTTGATTTACAGGTTCTACAGGTTCTCTACTAAGCATCCATAACCGGACCGACTTTTCACTAATACTTACTGTGGTGAGAATAGTTTTTTGACAAACATGTTCCTTCACTTTTTAAGTTGCATTTTCGTTCATAAAATACTTGAATCCTACTTGTTTACATCAATTTTTGCTTGATTGTTATTTTTCCTGAATTTTGGCTTAGCTTGTAATACTTGTCGAGCCACGAACACTTTCTTTGCCTCTCACGAAGGCAAGTTCCAGAATGTATCGAATACTATTTGCCGTTGATCTTCAGATATTTTGAAGCACTCAAACTTTTATTTCGGTCCCATTCCAGCTTCTGTATTACCGTTATATGTAGATGGCATTATTCGTTTTTCCTTGACTGATTTGCTGGCACTTTTTAGATAAATTTTTTTAAAGTCATCATCAGCTTGTCATTGAAGTCTTAGCTTTGCGTTTTCTCCCAATGCTTCTGTCTGCTTCTGACATACGAGAACATTAGCCAATCTAGAAAGCTTTTTACATACATCTTATTGCAATAGCTATTAAACTACGTTTCTATTGATGGGACACATGCGACCTTTTTCGGGCGGTGACTTTTAGCTATTTTAGGTACACATGCATCATAACCCAAAAATTGGGTTTCTCAGACATACGACCTGTTGCACTATCAACGACGATATAAAATTTGTTGAGAAATCCTTATATACCGGAACTTTCAACAGGATTTTAAAAACACTTCTAAATACACGTATAACATTGTTAGTGAAAATAAGTTTTAATTATTCTTAGTTACTAGAATAAGTTATTCACTACTTTGATGGCTTCAATGTTGTTACAATGCCCATTTCCATATGTCATCTAATACCACGGCTAGTTTGACATTATGTATTGATTACGATATGTAATTTCTAAAACATTTGAATTATATAATATAATTGAAAATATAGTTATTTGATAAAAAAGTATACAATCTTTGATCTAAATTTCATTCATTCATTAAATATCAATAAACAGTATTCAAGAAGAAATCGAAAATTACATCCAAAAATATTAAACTAACTTGAGAAATTTATTTACCATAAAAAGTCTGAATGAAGAGCGCCAAATGAATCTCTAGAATGAATAGAATGATTCTAATATCTCGTCACACAAAACAAATAAAACGAGTCTAGAATTATTCACAAGTTTTTTGCTCTATTTACAGAGAAGCGCATACCAACGTATTTTATTAACAGTATTGTTTTTCTTATGATCTTGTTTCCAGTTCAACTGTTTCAATTAAAATTGTTTATTCAGTTTCATTGACGCCTAACAAAACTCGAGTACACGTTGAAGAATAATATACAGAATAACAATGACTCTAAAAAATAGTTGTCGAAACGAATTAAAACCAAATCTGAATAAAAAAAATGATGTCAAAGTTTGGACCTCCCACCAAGTAGTCAACTTTTTAACAAACAAACTACCAAAAAATATTTTCTATCTCGAATATGTGACTCTTATTAAACTAGCACTATTTTCATATTTATCCACCATATTCATAATTAAATAATAGCTACAGAAGGTATACCTATTGTACATAGAATTTGTAGAAGTAGGTAGACATTTATTAAGGTTATGGAGGAAGAAAATAAAACAAATCGGTTTGAAAAAGATTACTTGATCTTATCAGCTATAAGGATTTATATAACTCAATATCGAAATTAGTTCATAATATATATCCTATACCTTTACATAAAATCCTAAATTTAGTATAGAGCATTTTCCCGTATAGATTTTTCTCCTAACATTATGATGTAATTTATCGTACACAATATATTTTTTCACAACCTGAATGAAATGGTACACCACTTAAGTATTATTTAATTATATTAAGATATTTTTATTTATGTTTTCTATTAACATCAACTATTAGAAAATGTGTAAAAAATATGTTGCATTATGAATACGACGGTAATTCTTGTTAGTTGCCCCAAGCAGAACTAACAAAGTGCAACACTTTTCTCCCAATTCAAGATAAGAAGGGGTAGCCTATCGTATTTTCTTCGTATCGTATAGAAATATCAGCAACTATATCATTCATACTGTGGCCTAGGGTAGTGAACTTCAGTTCAAGTTCCAACGGGGAAATTTGACAGCTCTCTGATAACGGGTATACTCGTATATATGTCCTACTCTATATGTAACATTCCCCTTCGCAGGCTCGGGCTTTAGTATAAAAACTCTGTATGTCTAAACTATTTTTTTAACTTTTGCTTATGTATTATCATACCTATTAGCAAAACAAAAAATCCTACCCAAATTTTGATCCTTCCACTATTTTTAGTAACATATAAGTCGAAAATCGAGAAAGGAACCACCAAACCGCCAAGCGGTTATCAAAGTAGTTCCCGAATAGCAAGTCTATTACGTAATCGCTATAGGAAACAACTACTCCTCACCTCGTGGGCGGTCCGATAGAGACTTGTTCCTATTCTTAACAAGCAGTACTAATCCTGGAGTAGGTTGGAACCTTTGGTGTGAAGACAACACTAACTGAGTTTTCCACAAAACACCAAAACATTAAACACTATACTCGACACGCGTTTCGCCAACAAAGTTGGCATCATCTGGAGATGATTAAAACTCATTTTTAATCATCTCCAGATGATGTCAACTTTGTTGGCGAAACGCGCGTCGAGTATAGTGTATAGTGTTTTGGTGTTTTGTGGAAAACTCAGTTAGTGTTAAGCAGTACTAAGGCTACAAAGAAAAGAGACCATTACTTCAATATATTTATCAATCAATTCTATATATTATCAAATCAATGATTTGATATGCTCAAGAATCAAACACACTATTTCCTTGTGGAATACTTTGAAAATATTTTAATAATACACAGCAATCAGGCAATCTATGTACATACATAGATATGCACTTCTAACAGTACGCACGGACGAACATACGATTTAGTACAATTATATTAAATCTAAAAAACAATAGCTACTAATAATCAAGCATATCTACCTTACAAGTATATTACCGAAGTAGCAGATAGAATTACAAAAAATAAAGGATAGGTGTATGTTTAGTAATAATCAAGGAAGTGTAACAGGCACTTCTTTCTTCCAATGATATTGTTCCAGAATTATTAACGGAATGTATATACAAGCTAAAGTAGTTATTGTGGAAATAGATATATTATTATTTGGCATTAGTCAAACAGGCAGTAGCATCCGGTACGGAATTATGGAACATAAAAGGCACACGAGGTTAGGATACGCTAATAGATCAGCAGTACTGTGCTGAATATGTGCATAAGAACGAGAACCACAGAATAAATTATAATCATATTTAGTGAAGTCATTAAACTTATGAAAAATAAATGGATGTCATCTTAACTATACTTAAAAATTAGTTTTGTCAGGTGCCAGTGGAGCAGAAACTTATCATATCACATAACACTAGAAATGGCGCAGAACCATAATATCTAACGAGGAGTAGAAAACAGAAACATTTGTCTTTGGTTTTTTTTAACGAATCTGATGAGATGATCAAGCGGAACGCGAAGACGAGTTCGACGACTACGGCATATCGGAGAAGAATTTGTCTCATTATACTAATTTAAATTCACTCCCGGCGAACATGCATCAACCAATTTTAACGGAATTGCATAGTTATCGTATGGATGTAAATTCCAAATGACTTGTCATATACTTTTACGTTACTCATAAGAAGTTGAAAATTGTGGTAGCGAGTAGGTAGCGCTGCGTAATGAATAAACCGATTGAACTGTAACTCCAATCAATTCCATTAATTAGTTCCCACCTTCTGATAGCCAATTATAACTAGACAAACAAACGGTGGAGTGTGGTAATCACTACTTTAGTGTTTAACAATTAGGTAAACTACATGTAAGCGTCATTAAGTATATTTGAATAAGAGAGGATATTTCGATAATAATGAATTTGAAAGTGATGTATAGACCGATATATAATCGACTGTGAATTCCCTTTTGTATCTCCTCCGCTCGCGGAAATAAATCAAAAGCCTGAAGACAGGTTTTAAGAGGATTTTGCGAAACATAAACCTTTAGAATATATATTTTACTCAAAATCTTTCAAAATATATGCGAATATAAACGATTTTTTAATAATAACATTAGTAAAATATCTTCATTTAACTTTTAGAACAGTAAAATTATAAAACATGCATTTCTAAATAGCTAACTATTTGTTGAAACAGTATTGAATTGGATCGGAGCATATACAGGGTGTCCCATAAGTCATGGATCAGACTAGACGGCGTGGTAGAGCAGCCAATTTCCAACCAAAAAATACCATATGTTATTCAATTACTCGTGGTTTGCAAGTTATAATCATTTTTATGGCTCTTCTAATAATCACTATCTTTGTAAAGGGAAAAATCTTGTATTAAAAATATCATGTTTTATTTTCATCCCATGATTGGTTCCTTTAATAAAACAACCTGACGTTTAAAGGCTGACAATTAAAATAACGATTCAGAAAAATGAACTACTAATGTAAAAGTGTCTCTGCTTTATGCTCTTTGAAACAGCATAAAGCTGTTTGGAACTATTCTTTCCGATATTCATGTATTAAGGTATTTTTGTTACAAAATAGTGTTTACATACAATTGAATAATTACTAAGTTATAAGTTATCGGAGTTAAATATGAAAAATAACCGCGAACATAACCCATATCCTCCGTACATTGTCAGCGTTGAAACTGGAATTCAAGCGAATACCACATCACATCATACAGTTGTTACCTGTCTAAACTACCCTAACAACACAATAAATAAAATAAATATATAACCTTAATGCCATTACTGAAATTCATTATTAACTTAATCCATTAATAAAGCTCTAGATCCAATTATTTTTATATTATACGAGCGTATTACCAATAAAGAATTCTTAATATAAATTGCTTAATGAAAATGAGTTTGGAATTAAGTATCATTAATTTCCATAACTTCCAGCAGGAACAAATTAGCGTAGAATTTTATCACAATATTGTCGTGATACAGTTAAAAGTATTTTATTGGTTCAATGCAAGTCATTTTGAAGAAAATCCTTTTAATATTTAACTCTTTAACATGGATTTTATCACATATGAATAAGCTTTCCTAGTAAAGCCGATTCTACGAGGGATGTCTCAAAAATAAGGTTTCCACATTTTTTTAAATAGGCGGCATTGTTTATTATCAAAGTTATTTACATGGTTGGAAAACTTGAACATTAACCAATTTTTCTGCATAATCGCCATTTATTTCGATGCATTTTTGTAGATGTTCTTCCAATTTTTGTATCCTCGTGTCATAGAACTCCACAGCCAACCCGTTGAGGTAGCGATTAATCTCTTCTTTGACTTCATCGTCGGTCCGGAAGCCAAGTGTTCCTTCAATTTTGAGAACAGGTGGTAGTCACTAGGGGCTAGGTCTGGGCTGTAGGGAAGGTGGGGAATGACAGTCCAGCCAAATTTGCTCAGGAGATTCTGGGTTTGCCGAGAGACAAGTGTTGTCGTACAACAGCTTCACACCTTTGCTCAGTTTTCCTCTCCGACAGTTTTGGATGGCTCATCTCAGTTTTTTTGTGTTTCAGAATACCTCTCTGAGTTTATTGTTGTCCCAGGAGGCATAAAGTCGATTAGCAATATACCCTTACAGTCTCCAAATACAGTTGCCATGATTTTTCCCGCAGATTGCGTTTGTTCTTTTTTTCGGGTGTGAAATGAAACACCAACGTTTCGTCGCCTGTGACGATGGAGTCCAACAATTCCTCCCTATTGTTGCCATATTGTTGAAGAAGTTGAAGAGGACAGTCGACGCGTTGCTGCTTGTGCGCATCTGTGAGCATTCGTGGGACCCACCGCGCGGACACCTTGTGGTACTGCAATTTTTCGGACACAAGTCTATTAATTGAGCTGGCAGATATCTCAGGAATATGATGAGCCAGTTTACGGATGGTGATCCTCCGATCTTCGAGCAGCAGATCGACTTTTGCGACAGTCTCGTCGGAAATCGATGGTCGTCCACTCCGGTCTTCGTCATGGATATCCGTACTACCGCCCGAAAACTCCCTACACCATTTGCGGACATGTTGAATAGTGATACACTTTTCACCATAAACTTCACACAACTGACGATGAATGTTTATGGGTGGAACCGTTTTTGCGTTCAAAAATCGGATCACTGTGCGTATTTCGCACCTGGTGGTGATGGAAATTGGGAGGTCCATCGCAGACGGCTGTCAGGCCAACACTGTCCGGCGTAGCAAAAAAAAAAATAAATGCATTTCCTCAAAGTATATATTTTTCATGAATATGTAGGTAAAATTTTGTTAAATTCAGAAAATTGACTGAGTTACAGCCACTTTAGCTGAGAGCTGGTACGACTATCCCTACGTCACTGGAGATGTTTGTGGAGAACCATCATATAGCCCGGGACCCGATTTTTTTTTTTTTTTTTTTTTTTAGTCATCAGGACACCCACATCTTTGTTCATTTTTATAATTGTTTCATACAAATTTATATAAAACAAGTTTTGTATATACTTAATAAAATACCGATAATCCAACCCTTCATTAATTAGTTAGCCCTGTGAAAAAAGTCCCGATAATTAATGATATTTAATTAATTCAATTATTGATTTACATTTTAGTAGTATGTTCAGTGTTTATAATATCAGGTATTATTAATGTTGTTTTAAATTCTCTGAAAGAAATAAAAAACAAAAGTAAAAAAATTTATATTGTCACATCCAATATATGAAAGTATAACAGCGAAGGAGAGAACCTTACTTTTGAAACAAGCCTCGTAGAATATTTAAATTATTAAATAAGGCTACGCAAGATTATTATAAATGTAATCCTTGATAAAGTTATCCATCAATTCCATATACTTTAGTAGTTGTAAGGGGTAATACATTAAAATAATGTTCAGAGTAGTTATGTGAAATTTTATTTAAAATTTTTTTATGCTTCATTTACGAAAGTGTGACAAAAGAGTTTCCGTTCAAAAGACTGATTCCGTTCTAATATTTAAAAGAATAAAATTTCTTGATCTAGTTCTGGATTTTTTAACATTTTTTATGGGTTCTATAATGACCTACTACCAAGTGTACAAATTTGATTAAATTTATTCGACATATTTAGAAACAATATGCATTGAAAGTTTTAACCTGAATTAAAACTCTGCATATCAAGGGAGAAAGTTTATAAAAACTTATATTGGCCATTATTACTCTCCCAATGAATGAAAACTGCTTCCTATTTCCTTATTCTACATAGCTTGGATACCAATTAATTTTCTTCTAGAAATAACTAACCTACCCTTAATTTTCTTACAGACTTTAGTTTCTAATTCCTCGATACCTAACAGTTTAGTTGACGCTAGTTATACATTTACAAATTTTTGTGCAAATAAAAGTACTCATTTATATTAAAAAATATATATGTACATAAAACCGTTACATTACACTCTACTATCTTAATTGCATATAATATGTTGGTTACCGGACTATTTGTGATGTGCTAAACACGAAAATAATTTTCTTTTTTTTTATTAGTTCAAGTTCTGAAGATACATCTATGACTGTGCCCCTTAGAAAACCACTATAACCGTAAGAGCGCACGTGGAATATTTGAAAATTCTGGACAAAAGGATGCTGCAATTGATACAGTAATGTGGTATTCTGTACAAATAGCGCGTTTTCGTCATTATTTAGTTGATTACCGGACAGCATTCGAGTAAGATGCCCCGAAAGTATGTGAATAATCCAGATAGTTTTGGTTACGTTTGTGGTAAGGTGATTTTGCGACTCAGAAGCGCTCCATTACTCCAATAGTAAAAAAAGCGTATCATCTGAATATCGGCTGTAAAATAGGCGATCAGGACAAGAACTGGGGCCCCACACATCTGCTGTAATGTATGTGTTTCAGATCTGGGAAACTGGTTAAATCGTAAGAAACGATCCATGCCCTTTGCTGTTCCAATGATCTAGAGAGAACTGAAACCAAGAGTTTTTGTTGGACCACAGATGCGAAAAAAATGCTTGGAATGATTTTCGTTTGCTGTTAGATCCTTCTTAGAGATGCTCCAGAAACAGTTTACAAGAGAACAGCAAAAAGACTGCGTACCGAGAGACATTAAAATATAAACATAGGTATTTTTTATTATGTAGTTTAAAATAAAGAACATAGATACGTCCTTGAAAAGGGCAACTAATTTTTTAATTTCATTGTCATTTTCATAATCAGCATCCCAAAATTAATTGGATACCTAACTTTGCGTAAAAGATACAACATATAAGTTAAAATGTGTTGTCCAGTGTAATTAAGGCTGTAGGCGAGCGCTGCATACCATTGGCAAAAATATTCATGCTTCCATGTGGAGGCATGACTATTTTTATACTGCAACAAACGTTTCGTTTTATCACATCCACAAATCTTAGCTATTCCGAAATAATGTCTAAGTAGAAATAATTCATAAAATTTCATTATAGAATTTCGCCATAAAGCTTCCATTAGATTGTAAACGATGTATGGTAATTCTCCGACATAGCTGTCTTTTAATTTCTAAAGAGTATTAACGTAAGAGTATTTGTGACTGATGGTGCCGCGACAATGGGTTCTCTTCCACAGCAGAGTGTAGATTGTTACGTGTAAAATACACGCAACTGCTTTATATTTTGTGGCAGAAACTATTCGGCAATATTTTCCCAAGGTAGAGATTTTAATTGCGAGTACGAAAAGGTATTTCTAATATTTTCTAGGAGTCGCGAGGAGGATCTCCTCGCGAGTTTTACAAAGAGTTTCCTGGAATTCCCAAACCACCAGCGCCGATCCATACACGTTAGGGAGCATGGTTGAAGGCAGTTGTTTATTATGTTAGAAATCCTAGCAAATACAACCTGTAATACTATAGTTCAATCCTGCCGAAACTGCAACTATTAAGAAAAACCATATACAATTTCTATATATTTCCATTGAAACTTATTTAAAAATTATTCTTGCCAACTCATTGAAAATGATTTAAAAACACTTCATGCCAACTATAAGGGAGTGTATGACGCAATAGAGAAATCACAAAATAGTGCATTGGCGTTAGCGGAGTCTCTGCAAATACTGAACCAAGTAAATTCACTGCTACACGATATAGATGATGCAAAAAATGGACGCATCAAACGAAAGTTTGAAAGTGTGTTTAAGAAAGACACCGATTTTAACGGATTGGGACAAGTTTGTGATGATACTGCTAATTATGACAGTGCATCTTCAGATCCGTTAAGTGAGTGCAAAGAGAATTTTACGTATGCCTGTATTACATCAGTCAGTGCCGACTGGTGGTCGAAAGTATAGGGGGTTCACAAAATGAAGAACATGCAAATTTTTGTCGTACTATTGTAGTAAAAATACTCACATGCAGTAGCAATCCATTATTCTTTGTTTGTACAGTCACTGTTCACCTAATGTCTAAACTGTATTACGTTGCTTGAATATAAAGTCAATTCTTCTATTGTTGCTTTCAGAAAACTTAGTTATAACAGCTTAGTTGAAGTCTGACAAACCTTGTATAAATTTGTTCTTAATAGACAACATTGCTAAGGCCGTCAGTCTTTCTTGATTCATAGAACTCCGTAAAAATGTTTTTATTCGCTTCAGTGTTGAAAAACTTCCTTCTGCTTCAGCTGTGATCATTGGTATAGTAACAATTATTTATAAGAGAGCAATGGTGGCAGAAAATATATCTTGCAGATTATTATCTGTTATGAATTTCAACAGATGAATAGCATCACTCATATTCCTAAAATCAGGTCTTCTATAAATTAGTTCTAACTCTCTCTGCAGGCGAACTTTATGTAAAATTTATCTTTATCTAAATATGCCTCTACTGTGGCTTCTAAATCCTGCTATGGAAAACTCTTCTCCAATTGCGAAAATTTATCTGATGGAAAAAGTGCAGGAGCATTTAAATGTTTAGTAAAAGAAAACCGTTCTTTTGCATGGGTAATTATAGCGTCACAAATTTCCTTGACGGCTACAGTTTTTGAGATATATGGATTTTCATTTATACGGCGTCTCTTAGTTTGAATGGCATATTCAGAAATTTCACTTTATATTGTCTCTATATTTTTTCTGTTCTTTAATAGAATCCTCAAAACATGTTATGGCTGCGTGTATTTGTACTGGATCCATCACTGTTTTTTGTAGTTGACTATACAAAATATCAGGATGCTGCATTATGCAATACTGTTAACCAAAACACAAACTTTGAATCCTGCAACATACCACAAATAGCAGTTGCCTGATTAATTGTTACAGTTTGTCTTGAAGTCGCTTCTATTTTTTCCATACACTCTATCAACAATTCGCGATATTCATATACCGTACTTATTGTTCGGCTTTTAAAATTCCATCTGGTGGCAAAAGACAGGGGAACTCTTTGACCAACAATTTCATCTAAAGTTGTCACTCGTTGCGGAGAATGAGAAAAAAAGTTAGTAATGTCACTTACATTTGAAACAGACACGCACACTTCTTGATTCTGGATTTTTGCTTGAGATAAAACCAAGTTTAGTTGATGGGCGTAGCAATGAACATAAAAGGGCATATTTATAATCACTTTAAATAAGAGTTTGAACACTTGAATGATGTCCACTCATTACACTTCCGCCATCGTAATTTTGTGAAATAAGTTTTTCTAGTTTATCTATCACTTGTTTTAAAATAGTTTTTATGCATTCTGATAAACTAATCGCATCATGATCAGGAGGGTTAATAAAAGACCAAAACCGTTCAACTGGGGTGCCATCTGGTAGAATGTATCTAAATACTATAGTCATCTGATAATGATTTTCTAAAAGGTGGTCCAACCAAAACGCACGATGTTAATTGTAAATTAAACAAAATGTTTTCAGAGAATTATCTTAATATTTTTTATTATGATAGAATTAGGATCTATGACAATTATGCGTGAAACAAAATATCGGCCAAATGCTTGCCACGGCTTCGGTGGCATACCTCTATCCGATGATCCATATTTTCAATGACTCTGAGACATAATTGAGGTTCAATGTCGTTAATGTGCCGAATTATCTCATCCTTTAGCTCTTGAATTGTTCTTGACTTATTGACGTACACTTTTTCTTTTAAATATCCCCAAAGAAAGAAGTCCAACGGTGTCAAATCACATGATCGTGGCGGCCAATTAACATCGCCACGACGTGAGATAACACGGCCATTGAATTTCTCGCGCAAAAGTGCCATTGTTTCGTTGGCTGTGTGGCAAGTGGCACCATCCTGTTGGAACCACATATCGTCCAGGTCCATATCCTCAATTTCTGGACACAAGGAGTCCGTTATCATCTCGCGATAGCAAGCAGTTACCGTGAATGGTGTATTCACGGTAACTGCTTGGCCGACCTCATTTTCGAAGAAGTACGGCCCGATGACGCCGCCAGCCCATAAGCCGCACCAAACAGTCGCACTCGTGGATTCTTATTTGCCCAAATGCGGCAATTCTGCTGTTAACGAATCCACTGAGGTGAAAGTGTGCCTCGTCGCTGAAGATGATTTTCTTTGTAAAGTCACCATTCACTTCTGTCTGTTCAACCAACCATTCGGCGTATTGACGACGCTTGAAATGGTCAGTAGGCTTCAGCTCTTGAGTCAATTGAACCTTGTAAGCGTGTAAATTCAAATCTTTATTGAAAATTGGCATCAGTGATGTTCGTGAGATGTTCAATTGTTGGGCACGACGACGAGGTTGACTGCTCTTCTGCTACACTATCGCGAACAACAGCAATGTTTTCCGCAGAACGAACTGGGCGAGCATGCACAGGTGTTTTCACATTTCCTACAGACCCGGTTTGCTGAAATTTGCGCACAATTCTCCCGATTGTGGACACATTTGGTCGATTATGCTGACCAAAAAAGTCACGAAGTGCACAAAATGCATTTTGATTTTAACGCCCATTTTCGTAAAAGGCTTCAACAATCTTAAAGCGCTGCTCAATTGTGTACCTCTCCATGGTTGAATTTGTCAAACACTGAAACAAATAAATGTCAAATTAAGTTGGGCAAAAAACTTGACGTTAAGGTGTGACTTACAATTAACATTGTGCATTATGGTTGGACCACCCTTTACATCCGTAGTTTCATTAGAAGTAACAGCGGCATATTCAGCTTTCAAAATTTCTTTCTTGATATGTGCTTGAGCAACCATTAATATGCAATCTAACAAGTCATTCTGAATTGTTTTCGAAGTACCTTTAAAAACAACAGATTTTTCAAAATAATCTTTCAATGCTGTATCTAATTCGGCACTGAAATTTATTAAACCTCTGAAAATTCCGGGATTTGAGTAATCTTCTTTTTCATCGTGGCCTCGAAGTGCTAATTCAAAAGTTCCGCAAAACTTTATGCAATCGATATTTTTTTAAAGAACATACCGCTTCTTTGCTACCTGTTCATGTTGTTGAATATTTCGTCTCCATACACTGTCGAGTTGCTGTCGAATGTCTACTTTTCCCAACAGTTTCAAATCCAATTGAGCATTAATGTGAGCTTGGGTATTCTCATGTTTTTTTTATTTTTTGTGCCAAATGACTTAGATCTGTTACTCAATTTTTTTACCAGGACGGTTCAACGCCGCGACTGAATAACAAGCAGGGGAAGTAAAATAAACTGTTAGTAATACTGCACCCACAAATCCAATAATTTTTTTCATACATTTCCTTTTCAAACTTTTCTGTTAAAATCTTTAAATTTGGACTTTGTAGTCTGCATCAAATTAAGTTCCGATTTTGGTCTGCCCGCATTTTTAATTTCAATTTTTTGCTCATAACTCAAAGAATTGAAATTCAAATACATATTGCACGATTGTTTTTCAAATATTGCACGATAAAAGTGTTCGTATCCATAATGTTTATTAAATTTTAATTATGGTTCATATATGTATATCTATATCGATATTTATTTAATGCCGTAATAACGTAATAATATTGAAACTACAAAATAACCGCACATAGTTCACTAAATACCTAGTAGCGATTTAATGTTAACAGCACAATCTAGCCTCTGGTTCACGGCAAATTTGTGCTCCATTTCATCGGAAATATTGTATAAACCCCGCCACCCGCCAAGTCGAAGATGCCCACAAACTCAACGTAAATTACACCCATTTGTAGCACGTGCTCCGTCGTTGTCACCATGACAACGAGACATAATACAACAAACCGAGTCCCAAATAAAATGAACATGCGGCGCATGTTTCGCAAATTCAAATAATAACACTAATAAACTAACGTTTAGATATTTGTATTAGGGGCTCGGAATATATTTTATTTATTAATGCAAAGTATATTTTACATTTATTGTAATATTTGAAATTAGTAATGAAAGATTGGAGGAAGTTAAAGACTTCACTTATTTAGGAAGTAAAATAAATTGGGATGGAAGAAGCGATAAAGATATAAAACAAAGAATAGCGCAGGGTCGAGTAGCTTTTAACAAAAAGAAAGCACTTTTATGCTCGGGGGTAATAAACTTAGAAACAAGGAAGAGATTTTTGAAAACATATCTATGGAGCACGGCACTATACGGTTTCGACACCTGGACGGTAGGGGCAGCAAGTAGAAAGAAATTAGAAGCTTTTGATATGTGGTGTTACCGAAGAATGATGAAAATACCGTGGACTGATAGGGTTAGAAACGAAGAAGTATTAGAGAAAGTCGGCGAGAAAAGAAGTATGTGGAAAAACATAAAGAAGAGAAGAGATAGAATGGTAGGCCACTTACTGAGACATGGGGGAATAGTCTGCGATATTTTTGAGGCAAAAATAGGAGTGAAAAAGGCAGAGGTAGGCCTAGATTAGACTACTGCTCGCAAATAGTAAGGGATGTAGGTTGTAGCACAATTAGCGAAATGGTTGGGTAGGTTAGCACAAAATAGGAGAAGCTAGAGGTTTTGCGTCCAACCAGTCTTAGGACTGATGACCTCATGATGATGATGGTAATGTTTGAAAATTTGCTTGGGGGGTTCACATGCTCATGTGCCCTTATGCAGAAACCGCCACTGACATACGTAGATGTCGAACGGTCGTTCTTGAAATATAAGAATTTATTTTTGCCACAGCAAACAAACCTGATGTTGCAAAGTATTTACAAATCACGTTAGTTAAGAGGGTATATACATACAATGTTATATTTACTTGTAACAGTTTAGTGCGTTTGTTACTAATTACTTTGTATTATTATTTTATTACCCGTGTTACGAAGCGTACGTCTATGGCGCGCAGCACATTTCTCTCAGCCTTACTAATAATATAACTGAAGCCACTAGTTGATCGCAAATAATAGTCATTAATCACTTTTTAGATATATACATATCTTTATTCATTCGCCAGTGGTTTTTAGACTACTACTTTAGTTAATCAATCATTGCACAATATCCCTGGAAGTAGCCCTTTGTGTTTTGTTTTCAGTCCACAATTCGGCGATGCGTCAGTGTATCTTTTATTTATTATGTTTCGACATAATGAAGACAAAACATCTCATGAAAAGTAAAACACATACACGTGGCTAGTTCATGTAGGATTTGTATAATTTATAAAGCTCGCGGTGTACATTACGAATGTAGCCGAGAAGAACAGAACCAGTAAACAGGGATGAAACATACGCAACCCCATGTGGATGATACTTTATTCCATCAAGCCGTTGCCACCCTTAACTTAACTACATTATACACAGTCTTATTAAAATAAATTATTCATTCTAGTTTATTCTTAACGAGATAATTTGTTATTGTCAGAAGTACATTTAAATTAGCAAAGTAAAAATTTATTTACTAATGGAGAATGAAAGTTTAGTAAACTTGTAACATAAATACTGTATAACGCACATGGTATATGATACTGAAAAACTTATTAACTTCATTATAACCAAAGCTGTTATGTTTATGTTTTTTAATTCGTATTCCGTTTAGATTTTACCGAGGTTATAACATCATGAGGGTGAATCGTTCGAAGAATAATACCATATGTGTGGGAAACAGTTTGCACTAGTGCTTATAAAATCTGGTCTTGTATCGGTATTTAGAAGGGTTTATATTTTTTATTCTATAGGTACATTTGTGTATTCATGTTTAATCGTGACCTTCATAAAGATTTTTTAAGACTTTGTATTTTAAGATAATATTATTTCTTAAAAAAAGAGAGCACTAATGTGATGACAAGTTTGTCAATAGAAAGAAAAATGATAAGAATCATTAAATCGAAAACACAGCAACCAACTATTATTATACACATACAGTGTTTTTATTTCAAAGCTACTCCCATTATTTTTATAGCAAGAAAAAAGACCACTAAGCAAAAACACTACAATACTACAAGAAACATTAAATTTATATATCAAAGAGGAAGTTTAAAACCAGTGCCCACTGCAACTTAGGTTTCATCCTCTTATTCCCAACTAACCTGACTTAATAATTTTAAATGGCACTTTAAAATTATTAATTATTAAATTAATAATAATACATCCTTTTAATGGTGTTACAAGTTCTGATTTAACTCCGTTTAGAAAACTGAAGTCGGTAAATCCGCTTAAATGAAAGTAGGAGGGACTGATTTTGTGGAAATGCTGCTGATGCATTATTTTTCTTTGGCTGATATTCAAAATTTCCGCCGACCAGCGAGATCTCTAGATATAACTCCACTGATTTTTTCCTCTGGGATTATTTAAAGACAATTGTACGTAAAACTCCGCCCCAGAATATTTAATACCTACTAAAAGATTACCCACACATGCAAGCTAATTACTAAAGACCTAAAGACACATTTCAAAATATCCGACAATAATTCGAAAATAGGTTGTACTTTTGTTTAGCCAACAATGGTAGGTGTTTTGAGAATTTGTATTATAAGATGTGTTTTAATGAGATGTGTTTTATATTAGAGGTGTTTTGAGAGTCCTCTGTGTGTATTATAATATAGGGTGTGCCATTTCCAATTTTTAAGTACGGATGGTTGGGGGTAGAACTTAATCTGCAGCGGTCATTGGTTTTAAACTTCCGCCTATTCGATATCAATTTGATATTCCGATATCTAAATTTATGTGTTTATCTGTCCAAATGTCATTTTTTTCTGCTAAAAGGAATACTGGGGGTGGGTAGTTTTAAAATTAATGCACGGTGTATACAGAGAAATACATTTTCGATCGTTATTTTAAGTCTATAATAGTCAAACTAATGACTTTTAACATCTCATTGCATCGCATGTATTTTCACATCGCATTGTTTCCAAAACCGTATAACACATTAAACACGTTAACTATAGATATAGGTAATAGTTGAATTTGGTACTAGATTTGGCCCCTAATCTAGTAAATATGGAGAATGATCAATAAGGGAGATGGTGAATCAATTAAAGAGTACAAAAACATCAAACATCAAATATTCAATATGAACAATTTAGGTTTTATATCAGACCGAGTTAAATCAAATTTAAAATGTCATGTTCAACGCAGCATATTTAGTTTAGTAGATGAATCTACTAAAATGTCAACAAAATGATTCAACTAAGAATCTTAGTTGAATCGTCGTTTGAAAATGACATAAAAATTGTCGAAACTGTAGTCACGTTTCTGTGAAAATATAGTGGTATAAAACTTAGTAGTTGTTTTACTCATTTCCGTTGTGTATTAATATTAACGGCAAATATAGCTGTTGATCCTGATATGTTACTTTCTTATATCGTTAAAGTTGTATTAATCTTTTGGTACATCCTCTTCACTATTTATAAACATAAGTTCAAAAACTAGCAGTTACTGAAATATATGGAATGAGGTTTGCCTCCTAAAAAATACAGTTTAAGGAAATCTGTTGAAATAATTTATATTCTCAAGACAGTGGCGGCGACAGAGGTGGGCACAGGTGGGCGAGCGCCTAAGCAAAATCCTTTGGGTGGTATTTAACAGTCTACCAACTTTACCCAATATTTTCATACAAAAAATACTTTCATTTCCCAAAAATACTAAATGCTCACCAAAATTAAGAAAATGCATAATCTTAAAACGACAACCAAATATTGACATAATGCTAGTCTTTCATATTATTTATTCCTAAAAATAACTGTTGTTGGTTATAAATGCTAAATGTTCACCAAATTTTATTCTGCATTTAATTCTAACATGATACCCAGATATTTCATTTTCGTCAGTGATTTATATTATTTAGCAGTTAAAAACACTCTTTGTTGAGCAAAAATACACAATGTTTACTATATTTTATACCACATTCAATTTGAAAAGTATACCCAGATTTTTTATTCTTGTTACCCTAAATTTCACTTATAAGTAAAAACTATCGTATTTTATTAGGTCTCGTTAATAAATGGGGGAAAAGAAATAAGTAAACAATTCATGAAAATAAATCAATATATTAAAAATGCAACATAAAATCCACGAAACAAAAACGAAACTTAGTGTTACGAATTCTTAGAAATAAAACAATATAATTTTTTAACATAAAATGAAACACAACATTCACGAAACAAAAATGAAAATGAAACAAGCACTTTTATTGCACTATTAAGGCTTTCTTAGCTTTAGTTGGCCGTCCTCTTCATTGTTTTTCTCCAATTGGTACATTCCTTGCTTCAGTAGGTGGTTCAACAAGTTTCAGACGAATTGTTAACCCCGCTAAATGTTTGCAAACGTAATTTCTAAGGTAATCTGGACAATTGCATGTGCCATTTAACCAGTCAGAGTCGTCCTGTGGTAACTGTGCTTCCCACTCACTGAAATGTTGTTTTTTGTAGTCGTCAAACGTCTCCCACATATCTTCAAAAGTTTCATATTCATGCATGTTTTAACGATATTTTTTTAGGCAGTTTGGCCCACTGATAAGCTTTTGTCCACATTTTCAAAGCCATCGTTCGCGAGTGGCTAAACTCTCGCTTGTTGTTTATAGTGTACTCATTAGACCAATCCCTCACCATTTCTGAAGCAATTATTAAGAATTGAGTCAGCGGATGGCGTTCACGAAGTGTACCTAAAAATAATAACAAAGTTAACGATACCAAATTACGCCATTCATTGAAAGTGTACCTTTGTCTTTTATTATTCTGTTAAAAGACTCCAATGCATTGTTTGTGGCAGGTGTCCTCGGTGCGGCACCCAAATACCAACAACGATTTTTAGTGAGCCATTCGTCTTTGAAATAAAGTACAAAATTTTTTTCGTCTTTCCATTTATCTAGAAATTTTTCACAGGCCCTGTCAAAAACCTCTGTTGTTGAAGCACATTGCAAAAAATCAATATCCTTTAGTATGTCCCTCTGGTACTTCTTTTGCACAGATTGCTCAACTCGTACTTGCATCTTCTTTTTTGCATGCGCCCAGCATATTCGTATAATTGTATCCTGACCGAATACTTGCACAAACGCATTTTGGATACTTTTGGCTGCATCACATACCAAAACCTTACAAGTTAAATCGTAGGAAAACAGTGAGAGAACTGTATTCTTTAACGTTTGAAATAAAAACACAAAATCATTTGTTTATCTCTATCCGTGGTTCCAACTATGAGTACTGGAAACCCCTACCAAATAAGTTTATAGGTCGCATCAGCATGAATAACTTTGCATTGCCGCGATAGACCAATTAAATATTTGGTCGATAACAAAAATTTGAAGCTTGAATTTGAATCGTCTTTAGAGACTTCATATGCAGCAACAAAAACTTGATGATCATCGGAAGGTATTTCTGAGTTGGTCACTAACCAGGATTCTAGTTCTCCTAAACTGATTACTGCAGATTCATACTTCTTTTTACGTAAAATTGTAAGGTAATTGTTCAATTGTTTCATAGGCGGTAGAGTCAACTCTTGTATTTTGCTCAAATTGCTCATAATAGATTTGGGCTTCAAACGTAATTCGTACAATTTGTCTATTTCTTTTTTCGTTTCATTACTCAACCCACATTTCGATTGGGACTCCAAATTTTGATGGCCATGAGCTTTTTCAGTTCGAAATAATATTATCTCGTCGCCGGATGCATTAAGCAATAAATAGAGTGCAGCTGAACATTGGATTGCCCGACTTTTGGCTTTATTATATCGATAATATCGCTTTACGCCTTCTTCCGTAGAGTGGCACTTCTGAAAGGACCACAGTTTTTCATTTCTAATAAATTCGTCGGCACTTTTAATGTTCGAAAATTTTCTTTCAAGACACCAAATCCTACCTTGCTTGCGCCGTCTTTTAGGCTGTACTGTATCGGTTTCTCCATCTGACTCCGAAAAGAACAGTGGAACTTCGTCTGGAACACTACTCGGCCCTGGTAAACTTTCATCGGCCATTTTAGTTTATCATATGGCAATACACTGGTTACACACACTATAAAAGCTACCAAGCATAGTGTGCGACTGCAAGCTGGAGCCTGCAAGAACTTGTCTGGAACCAACAGGCAGAGATGCGCGAGCATATTTAATTTTTGGAGTAACATAATAATTATTTGACGCACAAGTAGTTTTTTCGAGAAAGAATAAATATAAATGGATAGCATGTATATTAATTATATACAGCACGGATGCGGAATTTGAGCGTCTTGAATTTGGTGAACATTTAGTAAAATCGATAGACATATAGAATTTAAAATGTAAGCAATGGTAAAATAATACGCAACATAGCAATTTTAGTAGTGCTGTTCTCATTTTCCGAAGTACAATAATTTGGGCTCCATTAAGATTTTTTATTGTTCAATAATTTTTTTGGTGGACAGTGCTAGGGATGCATGGTTTAATCTGGTGTACATTATATTTATTCCCAAATCCTTTTTGCCCAACCAGTCGCTCAACCTCTATCACACCACTATATCACATTCGCCCTTGCCCACCTTAGATATTTCCTGCCTATTTTCGCCCAACCGCAAAATAATGCTAGCGCCGCCACTGTCTCAAAAGAGAAGAGAGAATAAATTGTAAAAAATACACTTTAACGATATCTGCTGACTAGAAGGGCAAATATATAAATTCACACAAACTGCGGTAAAATATCATAAGTAATTAACGGTAAATAGCTGTTGATCCTGATATGTTACTTTCTTGTATCGTTGAAGATTGTATTGATCTCTTGGTAAGTCCGATTCACTATTTATAAACTTGAGTTAGAAAATTAGAAGTTACCTAAATATCTGGAATGAGATATGTCTTTGACCTATAGATAAAAGGGGGGAATACAATATTAAAAATTTGAAACCAATATCTATACTTACCGGATCAGTTAATGTATATTATTCCATTATATATTAAATAATAATCTGTTATAAACCAAATTACACGTACTTGTAGTGTAATTTGGTTTGTAATAGCATATACATATACCAATATAATTTTATAAGAGATCACTAGTAATTTAGTTTATATTATTCAGTTTGTACCGCAAACTCTACACTATTAAGGTAAAACAGATGTGATATATACTGATTTCCAATAGGCATTTGTAACGATGACTCCTGTAAATATAGAAGTGAAACATGACGAAAATTTAAATTTAACTAAAAGCTCTATATTATATTTTCAAAACGGAAGACAAATATTTGTGGAAGGATTTTCATCGAATAATTCTTCTCAAAGTTTCTCAAGATTCCAACTTTGAACCATAATTGTTCATTGTGTTTATTAATTAAGTGGAATAATTTCTAATTACTTTTTTCTCTTATAATTGCAGATAATAAAATTGCAGATTTCAGATAATAAGATTGTTCTGTACCACCAAAGAATTTGAAAAACTTTTATCAATAGTCATTGCAAAATAAATTGATTTTCAAATATATAAATATTTTGTCTTATACTAAAAACAAAAACCGATTATACATAATTATTATAAAATGAGCGTGAAAAGTTTGTTTAAGTTTGAGATCATGATAAACTTGCGAATAATTTATGACGTACTTGTTACATTCAAGAACTATATACAATTAACGTCTCTTACAATAAGCATGGCTGTTACCATTAGTAAGTCTTTTGAAATATACATTTTTATAATAATACATGGGAATGCTACCAATATACATGCTATTACACAGTATACTTCCATGATATACAATAAGTTCCCTCTAACTTACATACACACCTACGTACATGCATACACACTTGTGTCTCTACTAACACTTTTCATTGTATTCGTTAGTTTAATTTTCTACTATATACCTACTCTAGTCAATTGTAATTTTCATTTATAAAAAATAGTTATAACATTACAATTATTTCGTTGTTAACAGTATAGCTGGATTGTAGTGTATTTAAAAAAGTTACATTTTCTTTAAAAAAAAATTAATGTATTATGTACTCGTACACTTGATGAATTTGAGATATTTAAGTAATTCTGGTAGACCACCCGTTACAAATCTACATGAGTTTGAAATTAAAGAATATCTGAACTCTGAACATATCAACGTGACTTGAAATGAAAAAAAATATTGCTTTTTTAAAACACACTTATAATATAGAGGTGACTTCAAACTATGGTTAGTTTGAAAACTTTGTTATACGTTGTCACTGTTCTGTCTCTACCATATAATCATATATTTAGAATCATTAATTATTCATTCAGTTCCGCCTTTAGAATGGACCTTAAGTTTTTAGTTAATTTCTTTAGTTTTAGTTGAAGATTACAATAGAAGACACTACTTGTAGATGGGATTGAAAAAAATTACAATTATAGACGTCATAAATTAAAGGAATACAATCAATTATGTCACATTTTAAATACAAAAGTTGGTAAAAAACTTAAATTAGGGAGAGAAGTTCATTATTTAACATAATTAAGATTACTCACTTTATATTAAACTTTCTATTAGTTGTAGACATTTTAAAATATTGACTGAACCTATATGTAATATATTATTAAAGAACCAAACTTGTAGTGAATCGTTAACAAGTTCGGTAAACAGGCTGCTGTTACATTTTGTAATCTCGCGGTAGTTCTATGAATTACTTATTTTGTATGAACACATTTTTAACCGTAACTACCTACTGGTTATACGGTATTTATTCCCTGGTATGTACGATATACGATATTCGTTTTGTTTATCATTAACTAATCGAATGATATAGATTTTTGTAACACTACACGAGACATAAACTTAAAAAAATAGCGATATCAAAATATGATGAACGTTAAGTGTGAATGATTAAAATTAAACAATTACAAGAAATTTATTTTTTTATTATATTGCATGAAGTGTTTAAAGGTATCTTTGTTATTATTTTGTTTCTACTCTCGTTTATACTTTTATTTTAATTGTTTTTAAAATAGAATAAGGTTCAAAATATAGTTTTAAGCATTAATGATTATAGAAAATAGTTACCTTAAAGCCAGGAACATGATTAATGCTAATTCTTAAAATATAATTACAAATTTCATATTAGACATACATTTACAATTAGTCCAATTCAAATATACATGTGGTTTTGTTCCCAATAATAGTATTGGTAGATAATGCCATATATTACCTATAGCCTGCCTTATTTATTACCTATACTACCTGCCATATAATACTCTATATAGTATATTTCACAAATGTTGGAAATATTGTATACACTGTTTGGTTCTAGTGTTCTACATCTCAACAATTCATGAGCATAGCAAAGGAGTAAAATATTAAAAATAATATGTTCCATAGACAATGCGCTAATCTATTGATTTCCTGATTTAATTACGCTAATATAACAAAGCTATCGGAATGAAGATTAACGATATGTAAAATTCAAATTACATTGTATCAGTGTTCTTCATTTTTTAGATAAGATACCTGCACCAAATAAGGCTACTAAGGTTGCTAAGGTTTTATAATAATACGCTATAACTTTTAAGTATAGTTCACAAAAATTTCACCAAATTTGATTAATAATATATTGAACAGCAGCAGAAATTTAGCAGACCTGCTGAAATTGAGAAATATCCCATTAGAACATTCGCATGCTTCAAATTAATTAATTACCTCATTATAAAAAAGATAGGCTTGTATCAAAGATGATTTTTACTGTGAAAACTGTGTTGGTTTTTGGAGCGTATTTTAAGTGAATCTAAAAATAACAACAAGATGGCAAGTAATATTCACATATTTTTGATAAAATGTATAGCAAGACCATTATTGCCATTTTACTTTGGAGATTAATATTTTGGATATTGGTATATTTTACATCTTATAAATAATTAATTCAAAATATAAAGTTAAAAAATGTAAATATTTATCTTATATCAGTAGTTTGAATAATATCAATCAACCGAATCGATAATATTATTAAAAAAAAACTTCCTATAAAGCAAAACTTTATAAAGGAAGTGTAATGGGAGAATAATCCAGATCATCAGATAGATATATATCCTGTTAAACAAAAAACAGAAAAAATTAAAGATCTAGGTTAAGATCATAGAATGTCCCCTGTAAGCGTCTTGGGGACGGCATTGGTATGTCGTCCTGGATCTTATGGGGAAGTACACGTTTTTCATTTAAATATTTTTTTTTTATTTAAAGCCATTTATAGCCACTACGAACTATATATAATAAGAGGAACATTATCGTTACTATACCGAAAAAGAGAGGAGCCGACAAATGCGAGAACTTTAGAACGATTAGCCTAACTTCTCACGCGTCAAAAATCGTAACCAGGATAGTGCAGAAGAGGATGGAAAACAGAGCGGAGGAAATACTAGGAGAAGACCAATTCGGGTTTAGGCGAAATTGGGGAACTCGCGAAGCTGTTCTGGCGCTAAGAGTAATGTTAGAGAAAACAATAGAAAAAGGAAAGAACGCTTATATAAGATTTGTAGATTTAGAAAAAGCTTTTGATAATGTAAGATGGGAAAAAATGTTCGAGATACTAAAGAGCGTGGGAATGAAGTATAGAGATAGGAGAGTAGTACACAATCTATACAAAGAGCAAACTGCTGTTATAGAAGTAGAAGGAGAAAGAAGGGAAGTAGGTATTAGGAAAGGAGTAAGACAAGGATGTACGCTATCACCACTAATTTTTAATCTGTACATCGAGGAGGCGATTAATGTGGTAAAAGATAGAGTGGATTTCGAAATTAAAGTACAGGAACAGAAACTAAAAATGCTGATATTTGCGGATGATATAGCAGTATTAGCATCCAGTAAAGAGGAATTAGAATCAGCGTTGAACGAAATGGAGGCAGTGTTGACAGAGGAATACGGGATGAGGGTGAATAAAAACAAAACTAAAGTGTTAGTGTGCGGAGGGCGCGAGAGCAGAGCAAAAGCGAAAGTACAAATTAATAATGAAAGATTGGAGGAAGTTAAAGACTTCACTTATTTAAGAAATAAAATAAATTGAGACGGAAGAAGCGATAAAGATATAAAACAAAGAATAGCGCAGGGTCGAGTAGCTTTCAACAAAAAGAAAGCACTTTTATGCTCGGGGGTAATAAATAAACTTAGAAATAAGAAAGAGATTTTTGAAAACGTATGTATGGAGCACGGCACTATACGGTTGCGAAACCTGGACGGTAGGGGAAGCAAGTAGGAAGAAATTAGAAGCTTTTGAGATGTGGTGTTACCGAAGAATGATGAAAATATCGTGGACTGATAGGGTTAGAAACGAAGAAGTATTAGAGAAAGTCGGCGAGAAAAGAAGAATGTGGAAAAACATATAGAAGAGAAGAGATAGAATGGTAGGCCACTTGCTGAGACATGGAGGAATAGTCCGCGATATTTTGGAGGCAGATATAGGAGTGAAGAAAGGCAGAGGTAGGCCTAGATTAGACTACTGCTCGCAAATAGTAAGAGATGTAGGTTGTAGCACAATTAACGAAATTCGTAGGTTAGCACAAGATAAGAGAAGCTGGAAGTTAGCGTCCAACCAGTCTTAGAACTGATGACCTCATGATGATGATGAGCCACTACGAATTTATACTGACCGAAGGTTAGAACCTTCAATGCAATAACAAATACTGGAGACCAATTTTCCACAAATATCGGAAGATTGTATGTCGCTCGACGTACGTTTCATAGAACCAACTGACTTGCTGTAATCAGGAAATAATTGAAACTATCTTTTAAAATTCTTTTAGTACCTATTTATATCTTAATTTTATTCATGTTCAGTAAAGCATTACAATTTTCTTTCTGGTTTGATGCACCGTACACAATAGCCCCGCTCCTTGTACCCACCTATTTTTCTTCTTGGTTCTGCACAATTCCTCTGATTTACTGTGTGTTTTTTTAAGAGTTTAGTTTCATAGAAGCTTTTGAGATAGAACAATTTTGGTATTTTAAAAGTAATTCTCACCTCCTCATATGCAATATTTTAAAAACTGTGAAAAAGGAAATATTGTTTGCAATTTTTGTAGTCTACAGTTGGGAAGAAGGTAAGGAGTCCACCAACTACCAGTTATCATAACTGAAAATAATGCTTCATAATAAATAATTACTTACTTTTAACATAAATATTTAAAAGGGTTATGCATAAATATTAATTAATTTCTAAATTCTAAAAATTTTTGTACTGTTGTCTTTTGATAGTAGAATATTTTTGTTCTTTTGTCGTTTAGAAGTTATCGAGATTTTGACACAATAGAAATACAGGTAATTTTGAAGTTAATAGCCAACTTGCTAAAATATATTCGGTATGTCTCATGGACTAATGTATAAAATCACAAGTGTTCCCTGATAATCTATATAAATAGCATATTAAATTCATACTTGGACAACAGGTATTCCCTAGTAAAGATTGACGATAAACAAACCACGCTGTTAGCGATAAAATCTCACAAGGTAGTGTACTGGGACCTGTACTGTACTTGATTTATACAGCTGACCTTCCCACTAGTACTAATATCACTACAGCAACGTTAGCGAATCGGCAATACTAGCGACACAAAGAAAAACGCCAAGAATAACCACAAATATATTAAAATATCACCTAAATAAAATCCAAACAGGGTTAAAAAAAGTGGCGAATAAAAGCTAATGAGAGTAAATCAATACATGTGACTTTCACCCTTAATAGGTTGGCAGACAACAATTGTTAAGACAATTCCTTCAATCAAGCCGAACAATCAACCATTAACACGAAAGGAAGAAGCACAATATTTAGGAATACACGTAGATCACAGACTCAGCTGGCGAAAGCATATATTCGTGAAGAGAAAGCAACTGGGAGTAAGACTATTGGCTCATTGGAGAAAATCACAACTTACGCTGAGCAATAAACTTCTAATTTACAAAAGTATTTTAAAACCAGTCTGGATATATGAAATTGAAATATGCAGTTCAGCTTCCAATTCCAATATTGAAATACTTGAAAGGCTTCAGTTCAAAGTGCTGCGAATAATCGTAGATATCTCATGGTTCGTTCCAAATGAAGTGATCACCCGCGACCTAAGTATAGAAACAAGAAAAGAAGAATCATAGTGACAGATACTTACAAAGACTAAGTGCCCATCCAAACAGTTTGGTGGCACAACTTCGTAGAAGACTTATTAGATAACCATTAGACATCGGTATGATCCTGAAGATTGACCAACTAGGTTTTAAATTAGATTATAAGCAAAAACCCAGTAGTTAAATATCAATCATATGATGAAATTCAAACGGGAAATCCAATGGGTCCCTCCTGCATGTCAACTAATACTATCATATAAATTAATTATTGTCTGACTAGGCTAGATCGTATAAACTCGTATAACAAAAAAGATCTCATGTTAATTTTAGCTAGATATTAATAACATGAATTTTATATAGACACTTTGTTTACTCTAAAATATCTAAATTAATGTATTTTCGGTTTTCTGTGCACTATATTTATGTATATTTTTACACGCACTATAATGAGTTTCTAAAAAAACAATATTATGCTTTCTATAAATATATATATTTATAGGATATATAAAGAGGATGAGGCAGCGTACTCCGTTCATTGTCGGACCTGCGCTGTTCGAAGTCAAGCAACGGATTGCACGGTTGCGACTTGGATGGGTGACGCATGGTCTTATTCTCATGGTGCCACGGTGGTGGTAACTTGGTATTTGGTAGCAGGGTGGCAACTGGGCCAAATACTGGGCACATTGTCTGCGTGAGTTCGATTCTCACCAGAGGGAACTTGGCACTTCTCTCAGGGCTGGGTGTTTGTCCGCGTTTATATGTGTAACCTTCCCCTACACAAAACCTGTCTGTAGGCTTTCTGGGGAAGGATGTTCTAATTTCTGTGTGTCCAAACAAACTATATATTATATATATCTTATATGCTATTTCAGCTTATAAGTTTTTTAAAAACAATTTTTTAATATTAAACACTTTATTTATAATTTTTGTATAATTTTGAAATGAGTCGTAGACGACGAAATGAAGTTACAATCTAGACTGACTTTGTGCTGGCTTGGATATAATTTATAAGTTTAAAAATGCTGACGCTAACGCGTGGCAAAGCGTGGCTTTCTGGGAAGGCCTTGGCAATACTCCAAGCCATCACATTTAGCGATAAATGAAATATACAATGTTATCAAAGGTTAAGTAGGTATCGTATGATGTCTGGAAAGAGAACGATAACAGATTCCCAGAATATCCTATTACCTTTTCACAACATAATAGCTAAAGTTAACAATGTACATAAACTGTATTTTTATATAACAACTCCCCCCTTATAATAAAAGTTGGTGTATTACAGCAACTTTTAAGGAAGTTGAAAGTAAAATTAAATTGAAATAAAAAAATGAACAATATAAAAACAAAAATATAAATGAATAAAATATAAATTGTCTTTTGCACAACACATTAGTTTAGTTCAATAGTGTCTTGAGCGATGTCTTCTTCGGGTCGGATGGAAGGTCTTCTCCTAGGAAGGATACTTCCAAATAGTCTTTTTCCGGGTCTAGGTGGAGGTGGAGGCGAATTCGTCGTAAAGGCGATTGCGAGTCACCTCTTCTTACGGCATTTACAGAAAATGTAAAGTATGACAATACCGATTATGAGGGTAATTGTAAAATATGTGAACCATGAAATGTGCTTGGAAACGAATGGTTCATTTATTAAGTCGTCTAATGTTTTTGAGTACTCGTCTAACTTGTATTTAGCGATGTCCAAGTCTTCTACGTTTAAGTTGTTTAGTTTTAACGGTTGCAATTTCGGCATTTCGATGTTGTCAGGAAGGTCTTCACAACAATCGTATGGAATTATAATTGGGTAAGAGTCACTGGTTGTTTCAGAAAAGTCCTTGGGATCTGCTTGTACTCTGGTAGCTCCGATGAATGCATTGCATTCTGGTTGTAATTTTAATACCGAGTTTTTGAGAATCAATTCGGTTTTTGAATTTCTCTGTTTACAGTTGATTGTGATTTGTAGAGGCTCTGAATTTATAATCAACCAAGTATTTCCGGTTAATTTTTGAACTTTATAACCTTTTACGAATATCAGCGAGGTTTGGCAATTTTCGGGTATGGATTTCAGGTTCTTCATAATTTGCGCTTCGCAAATGGCATCTTTGTCGATAGGGTATGCGAACTGGTTCGAACAAATTTGGGTTTCATGAAACAGTAGCTTACAATCATCCAGGTTAGACATAGGAATGTACATCAAAGAATTGTCATCTCGCGCAATGTATTTTTGAGATGTTGATAAAATGTGGTATAGACCAGTTCGGTTGTTTAGAATTGGAATTGGAAATAATCTAAACAAAGTGTATATTTGCTGATCAGTTAATGGAATTTTTAATACAAAAATTAAATCATCGTTTGCTTGAAAAGCTTCTAGTTCCATTACGTCTAGGTATTCAGCAACGTTTGATATTCTAGTAGGAAGTGGTAAATTATTTTGGTGTAAATTTTGAGCAATTTGGTGAAGTGAGGTAATCAGATTTTCGGGTGTAATTATGGAGCTATGGATTATTCTTAATCTTGCAAAAGTAATTGAATTTAAAATATCATCTAACTCATTTTCGATATATAGATAACTTTCCATGAGCATTTCGCATTTTTCCAAAAAATTCAATGTCAATCGAATAATTTTGATTTCATCTGATGTACGATAAATTGTGTCTGAAATTATTTTAATGTCGTTATTAAACGTTCGCTCATCAAACTGTACTTTTTGAATTGTAGCGTTAAAATTTTTTATTACTGATGTTGTGACTGAAATTTGATTTTTCATCAGGTTTTCTAATTGGTGTTCATCGTTATTTAATTTGTTAATGCAATTATTATAATACTCGCCATCTTCAGCGTCTAAGTTACCTGTGATCGCTTTAAATATGGTGCCTATACCATCTATAATGCCACGCTTGTATCGCTTTTTGACATCATAATTAATTATGTTTAATTTTTCTCGAATTGATTTTGAAATTTGAGTTAGGAGACTGACATGCGTTTTAACTTCGCCTTTAAAGAGATTCATATTTTCAAATGTGGGACTGATTATTTTTACAAGTGTACTCAGTAGTTTTTCATTGTGTTCATAAGCGATTTTTATATTAGAAATGTTCTTGTGAACCAGAAGAGTCCATTTTTTGTTCGTTGTTTGATTAAATTTGATTCTTGGTGATAATAAATTCCGATGGTGTTGTCAATGGGTTTAATGGTGTATTGAGTGAGTACTGTGCCAAACAGCAAGAGAAACCTGAAAATAAATTTTAATTTTCATGATAAGGCTTCATTCGATCGAAATTTACTTTTGTTTTTTGTGATGTTTCTAAATTCATGAGTATTGCAGAGTTTTTGAATATTTCTTGTACTTCGAATGGACCATTAAATTTATTACCTAATTTGTTTTTAATTTTCGGCTATTTTGTAATAAAATGAAATTTTATTATTTAAATCTCGTATGTACTTTGATATTAACTCCTTTTGATTATATAGGATCTCTGGAGGACGACTAGATGTGTGTCCGAAAACAAGTTCGTATGGCGTGAAGCCATGTGTTTTATTTACGGAATTATTGTAACATATAATGGCGTATGGTATTATTGACAAGGGATGGTCGTTTGGGTTTTCGGAAGTATTTGCTCGTATCATTTCAAGCAATGTTGAGTGAAAGCGTTCAACTGAACCATTAGATTGAGGGTGGTTAACGCTTGAGAAGGTTAGTTTAATGTCATATAGTCTACATAGGTCTCTTAGTAAAGTATTATCAAACTCTCTGCCATAATCGTAGTGAATACGCAGAGGCGTACCGTAGTGTTGAAAATATAACAGTAAGGTGTTTACAATTGATTTGGCAGATTTATCTTGAACAGGATAGGCCTGTGTGAATTTTGTCAATTCATCTCTGATTGTTAAAACATAATTTCGAGTAGGGATTTCTAAAATGTCGATATTGATTCGTTCAAATGGGGTTTTTGGGGTTTCTGTGATTACCAATGGGTTATTTAAATTTTTTCGTAAAGCTTTAGTTTTCTGGCAGATTTCACAATTTTGAATGAACCTTTCTACATCTTTGGTTAAACCGGGCCAATCATATTTGTTTCGTATTCTACGTATAGTTTCATTTATTCCTCGATGTAGGTTTACCTTTCCGTTGTGATATTGATCTAAGATCAAGGGGATTTGATCATCATCGGGCTTTTGAGTAATATTTTGACATACTACAAAATTTAGATTTTCTTCACTAAAAATGAAAGAAAGCATTTCTAAGATAGGAAGTTCCGAATTGTTTTCGACAAAATACGTTTTTGAGGATTCAAAAATGTCTTTGTCTCTATAAAGAGTTAAGAACGTTGTCTCTATTATTTCTTCGTAATCGAAGGGTAATAGGACAATATAATATTTTCTGTTTTTAACCGTTTTACTTGAAACGATATTAATTTTGTTGTCACAAAATTTTGGTTCTTCTTCGAAAATGTCTTCGATTATTGAATAATGCAATTTTTCTAATTTGTCTTTTTTAAAAAATGTAATGACGTCTCTATGTCTTTTGTCAAGTAATTGATTATTTGTTATTTTGATTTTATTGTAGTCAATTAGTGACTGAGTTTTATATAAATTTACAAAGGTTTCTAGTTCTTGTACGATAGCTTCTGGGGCAATTTCGGTTGCTTCAGATAAATTCGATTCATTGTCAGAGTTTGATGTCAGAATTTTATTTTGAAATTTTGAACAATTTTGAAAGTGATTGATTTTTATACGACTAAGAGCGTCTGCGTTTTTATTTATTCTACCGGGTTTGTATATAATTTCATACTCATATTCCTCGAGTTTTAATCGCCAACGCGCTAGGTGACTGCCGGGGTATTTTATTGATAAAAGCCACGTCAAGGGTCTATGATCTGTCACTAATTTGAATTTCCTGCCAAAAAGGTACGGTCTGAAGTGTTTTACGGACCAAACGATTGCAAGGAACTCACGCTCGATTGTGGAGTACTTAGTCTCAGCGCTACACAGTGTTCGTGAAGCATAAGCTATTGGCAGATCTTTACCTATCGGTCCTTGAGATAAAACGGCTCCGATAGCGAAAGAACTAGCACCGGTTGTGAGTATAAATTCTTCATCAAAATTTGGATAAATAAGAATAGGAGTGGTTACTAAGGCTTCTTTTAGTTGATCAAATGATTTTTGACATTCTGAATCAAAATTAAATACAACATCTTTTTGCAATAATTTTGTCAATGGTTTTGATATTTTAGCAAATTGGGGTATAATACGTCTATAATAACCGGCTAAGCCTAAAAATGATTTGATGTCTTTTTGGTTTTTTGGTTCTGGAAAATTCGCAACACATTTAATTTTGTCTGGGTTCGGCTTTACTCCTTCTGGTGTAATATAATATCCTAAATAAGCGACTCCCTTTCGAAGGAATTCACATTTATCCGGTTGAATTTTGAGATTTGCATTTCTTAAACGTTTGAAAATTTCGGTTAGGCGATCAATATGCTCGTGAATTGTCGGGGAATAAATAATAATATCGTACATATTCATTTTGTATGCCTAAAAGTATGTTGTCCATCACACGCTGAAAAGTAGCAGGAGCATTTTTCAATCCGAATGGCATACGGATAAATTCAAAATGTCCATTCTCTACAGAAAATGCAGTTTTGGAAATGTCTTTCGGTTCTATTTCTATTTGATGGAATCCCGAAGCTAGGTCAAGGGTTGAAAAGTATTGGCATTTTCCTAATTGGTCTAATAAGTCTGATATGCTCGGGAGAGGGTATTTGTCTCCGACGGATATTTCGTTAAGCTTACGATAATCAACTACAACGCGCCACTTTTGCTTGCCAGAGGCGTCTAATTTTTTCGGTACGACCCAAACTGGGGATGACCAGGGTGAAATAGATGGTCGTATAATACCTTGTGATAACATTTTCGAAATTTGGGTTTTAACATCTTCTTTGTGAATATGTGGATAACGATACGATTTAGTGAAAATAGGTTTCGCATTACCAGTATCAATAGAATGTTTAATTTCGTTAGTGAAGCTCCCTAAGTTATCTCCCTCTAAATAGAAGATGTCTGAAAATTCTAAACAAATTTCGGAAATTAATTCTTTCTCTTCATAATTTAGATGGTCTAACCTGAGTTGATTTTTTATTTCTGCTATACGGTCAATTTTACATGTTTCTGGGCTTAAAATATTTGAATTTAGCAAAACAGAATTTTGAACTGGTTCTAATTTTAATTCTGAAAAATCTATCATTTTTGGGATTGCATTTGCATTAATAACGGAAGTGAAAAATTCACCTTTGGGATTAACTTTGACAAGTGCATTTGGCAAACGAACCTTTTCTACTTCTTGAGCTGATAATATAGCATCAGTGTTTACGAGATTGCAATGAAATTTAAAAATTTGTTCCGTACGAGGGGTAATTGAGATTTTGTTTGAAAGAATTTTAGTTACAGGGCGTAAAATATTATTTTGTGGAACATTTCCTGATTTTAAATTTTCAGATGCCTTAAAAAGTGGAATGGTTTTGAAATTTGTGATCAATTGTTTACTTTTTATGTCTATTACACAATCGTAATGTTCCAGAAAATCTGATCCCAGTAGTCCGTCGAATTCAATGTCTATATCGTGAATATAAACTTTGTGAGAGTTACCTTTCGCAAATGGAATTAAAGTCGATTCAGTGATTAAAATGTTTTCGTCAGTTATACCTTGAATAATAACATTTTCAGGATAACGTTGATTAAATTTTTCGCAAGTTTTCGGTTTAAAAATCGAAAGTCCAGCGCCTGTGTCTATTAAAAGTTTAAATGTGTTTGTTGCATCCTTAATATAGTATAAATTTTTGGAGCTTACTGTCAAAAGAGAACTTGTAAATCCACGATTTATAGAAATATCTGTTCGTCTGGTTGATTTTGGTTGAGGTTGATTGCTCGAACCTGCGTTTGAATGTTGGAGATTTGAGTTTCTAAATTCGGGGGTTGGTCTTGGGGTTGAATTAGTTGAAAATCCTGATTGGTATTACAATTGTATTGGTCGTCGAAACTTTGTATTTGATGAACAGTATCATCATAGCAATAGTTATTGATTTGCTGATAATCAGTATTATCAGTATTGTTAAGATCGTAATTGTAATTATAATATTGGTATTGATCAGTTTGATCAGTCTCATATTGATTTTGATTAAAGCTTTCGTCGTAATATTGGTCATCGAACCTGTTTACATGGTGGGCTCTCTGATTGAAGTTTGGGTTTGGTCTGATGACTGGAGGTCTTTGTTGATTTGAAAAATTTGGGTTTGGCCTGATAGCTGGCGGCCTGTTTTGTTGAAAGCTATTTTGAGCAAAGTTTTGATTAGGTGGTCTGAATGAGTTTTGATTGTTTTGAGGTCTCTGAAAATTACTAGAGGCTGATTGTTGAGGTTGTTGGCTATTGTTATTGTTAAAATTATTAAAACTTTGACGAGAAAAATTTTGAAATTGTGGTGGATAACCACTTTGTTGCTTGGTACGGCATTCATCAGTAGAATGGCCAATTCTTTTACAAAAATTACAAGTTTTTCTAGTCGAGTTATTTTGTGTTGGCATTGATGTTCTCAAGTTTGAATTTACAGGTTTTTGATTTCTTAATTTTTGTGATTCAAAATACGATAGTTGCAACTCGCGTTTGATACGTGAAATTGCAGTTAGCATGTTAGCAGGGTTACTCGCTCTAATAATTGATCCTAATTTTGGATCTAGGCCAGTTAAAAGGGTGTTAAGCGTCATCGTTTCTATTAAGTTAGACTGAGCAGTTTTTTGCTCGGGCGTTAATGTTTGTTTCTGCACGGCTGCGTGCATTTTCGCGTTATGGGTTTGTAATCGAGACACAAAATTTAACGCACTTTCGTTACTTTGTTGATGGATCCTTTGAAGATCCTGTATTAGAGACGTGAGGTCTCTGGAATCGCCAAAATGGGTTTCAAGTAAATTTTTAATTTCTTCCCAAGTGGAAGGGTTGCGAGAGTTAACTAACTCTGCAGCTTTACCGCGCAATTTATTCTTTACATGGAGAGTCAAAAATATACGCTGGTCAGCAACGGCCATACTGTAAGCACATCTTACAGCATTCAAAAAAGTTTGCAAAAAATTTGATTACCATCAAATTCCGGTACAATTGAAAATATTTCGGAGAGTTTGTAGGGTCCTACGTGTTCTCCTTCATTAACATTATTAAGATTATCAGTAGACATTTTTGTTAATTAGTTAAAATGAAATTTTAAATGTACAAATAACCTGGACTGGTCTATGTCCTTTTTGTAACGAATGAAATATCGTTAAACGCACAAATAAATGTGAATAAAATGTACACAATAAAAATGGCAAGCGAGACAATTCTTTGACTTACCAAATTCCTTCCATCTGTTCCGCCAATGGGTCCGAAGCCAGTGAGGTCAGGTCCGTGTTCTAGCGACGGCGGGCCAATGTAGAGGATGGGCTGGTGTCGGCTGAACTCGCGGGTAGTTAGACAAGGCTCCGTGTTCTACTCCGAAGTTCACCGCTGTTGATTGATTTATTTTTCTTTTCTTCTTTCTTCTTGAGATTTCTTTTCTTCAAGAGTTGATTTGTATTTCTTTCTTGTTTCTTCTTCGTAGCACTTTTTGATTCTGATACCGCTTTTAGAGATTAGAATCTCACACCACCAGTGAGGCAAAGTCCGTGTTCTAGCGATGCGCGATATCCTACCGACTGCGCCAATTTCTTATATGCTATTTCAGCTTATAAGTTTTTTAAAAACAATTTTTTAACATTAAACACTTTATTTATAATTTTTGTATAATTTTGAAATGAGTCGTAGACGACGAAATGAAGTTACAATCTAGACTGACTTTGTACTGGCTTGGATATAATTTATAAGTTTAAAAATGCTGACGCTAACGCGTGGCAAAGCGTGGCTTTCTGGGAAGGCCTTGGCAATACTCGAAGCCATCACATTTAGTGATAAATGAAATATACAATGTTATCAAAGGTTAAGTAGGTATCGTATGGTGTCTGGAAAGAGAACGATGACAGATTCCCAGAATATCATATTACCTTTTCACAAGATAATAGCTAAAGTTAACAATGTACATAAACTGTATTTTTATATAACATATATATATATATATATATATATATATATATATATATATATATATATATATATATATATATATATATAGAACTTCCATTAATAATTGCCACATATAAAACGATTAGATAATCTAGCTAAATAGACGTAAATGTGAAATTTACCTGAGTCACATTTTGAGGAATACAAGAATTCTTCTTAAATTTATCAATGGTGTCATGAATAATGTATCACGCTATATAATATCAAATTTTCTAGGCTCATGTAGAAACACTCAAAATTCAAATTTGTTTTTTAACTTTACACCTGTATGATAATCATTTTATTTAGATAATAATTACATTATTTTAGAGAACATCCATTGACATTAAAATTCCACTTTAATACTGCTATATCAGTCGAATAATAGTTAATATTTACTACCTGCTAGGCCACTTCAAACATAATTCAGTAGTCGTGGGAATGTTTTTTTATCATTAGACATTATTTTTATAAAATAGAGGTAAGGGTCCGGAAAGACCCAAAATTATTGTTACCTAAAGGGACTGCGAGACCTTAAATATGTATAATTAGTTTTCTTTAGAGTTATATTTGTAGACACTAAAAATGTTCTGGATTTAATCTAAACATCAAAATGATTATAATTCAGCGGGTGAAAGTATAGTGAAATGTTTAATTAATTAATTTATAAAGCTCTAATAATTCAACAAGTTAAAATACAACCTCTGTATTTTCTCAAGTTTACACAGTTCACCGGACTAAAGGAATTGTAGAAGGTTGGTTATATGAAATCGACAAAAAAAAACTAGTTTGGAAAATATTTTGTGAAACAAACTTTTCTCTAACCTCTCTCTTTAAAGAATAATTTAACTGGCATTTCTATATCACTTAGAAAATCATAATAAACTCCTAGGCAAAATGAACGCATCAGTGAAATTTCATATTATTACTTTTATTTTTAGAAGTTTTAGACCATAGTACCAATATTATAATTAAATGATTTTAACTAATACTTAATAAATTAAAATGGTATTATCGGGAAAAAATCATAAATAAATAACAGAAGTGAACAATAATGGCTAATGCAATGAAAACAAGATTAATGGAAAACTATCCTACACAACAATGAAATTATCCCCAACAAATGGTGCATATGTTCTTCTACGATGTTTTCTAAGTAGAAATGTGCATTCATGAATCTTCCTTGTATGGGAACCAAATGCGTGCGACCATCGAAACAAATTCTTCTCCAGAACACTATTGATCCACGAAAAAATGGAATCCTCGTGGAGATAGTGCAGGCAGCAAGCCTCTCTCATGACCTCCGCCAAACTCGTTGACGTTCATTTGGTAAATTAAGACTTAGTCTTGTTTCGCCTAAAACAAAACTCGTTTCTATTCGTCAATTGTCCAATTTACGTGTTCTCTTACAAAACGCAGTCTAGTAACTCTATATTCTCTGAAGATCAGTGCAATAGATGGTCTTCTACTACCCAATCCTTATTTATTGAGCCTTCTCCTGACCATTCATCCAGAATCAATTTCTATATTTCCAGCTGTTGCCAGGGCCCTCCATAACTCTATACTAGTAGAATGCCAACTTTAAAACGACTTGCAAAATATGTCATCGTTCGTTCATCTCTTGCATCTGATGACTTCTTATGACCTTGTCCTGGGGTTCTACCACAGGGAAAAAAGGGGAATGTTCCAAATATCGAAAACTGAGCTGATACCGCCAATGGGCCTACCCGATACTTTATTATAAAAACGTTTCCACTGTAAAAATATAGCACAGTCCGCTAATATTCGCGTTTGAAAAACACGCATCAGGGAAAAGACGGGGAATGTCCATTGAAAAATAATAAAAACGGAAAAAGTCCATATACGTGTATCATTTTGTCATACGTGTTTTACAGGAATATATTTGATACTAAATTTAATATATCTTTTGGGTATCCACGCTAGAATACATGCAGTTCTTGTGATCAGTATACCGCAAGTAAAAGAGGTTTAAACTTGAAATTTAAGAATTCACCAACGGTCACTGTCGAAATATTGAAATCTTTGATAAATCTAGAAAATGAAAATATATTTCATAGAAGGAAAGCGCAAGTGTTTTACGATCGAAAACTAGCTTCAAAATGTAAATGTCAAAAAGATTGCGAAGCTGAAGCCATGTGTATGGACTTCCAGAAGAACTTGCCTGTATCAAATATCACTACAAATGACGTTTACTATAAGCGGCAATTATCTGTGTATTTATTCAATCCCCATATTTTATCAAGTGATGAATCCGTATTCTATGTATATCCCGAACCTGTTGGTAATACGGGATGCGACGAAGTTATTTCAATGTTACACCATTTTATTGAAAATTACCTTGACCAAAATATAAAGCATGTAGAGATATTTTGTGATTCGTATGGAGGGCAAAATAAAAACTACAATTTGATCAAATATATGCACTACATTGTTCATATCAGGGAAAAACTGGAGTCTGTTAAAATCACTTTCCCAATTAGGGGACATTCTTACTTAGAGGGTGACCGAAATATGGCAATTATAAACCAAAAACAAGCTATTGAGCTTCTAAACGAATGGATGAAGGAAATTGAAAGATCTAGAAATAAGCCAACAGCCTTTCATATAGAAGATCTTGAAACATCTCACGGAATATTATGGGATTGGAATATATTTTTTAAACAATTACCTTATAACAATAAATGCACATTTTGAACACGCCCAATTAGAGAAATAGAAGCAGGTATTGTTCACCCACGACTAATATCGCATAGATCTTCCTTTAATAAACCATGGAAGAAAAGTCCCATACTGCCTCCAATTCAGAAGAGGCGCAATCCTGAGCCTGTTCTGCAACGTAATGAATTTCTATTGCCTGATAGAAAATATGAAGATATGTCTGTTATTATAAGTATTTCATGTTGCGCCTAGATCTTCATGTTTTTATATTATGTATTTTAGGCCTCATTCCGATATCAGATAAAAAATTCAGCAATTTGCAAGACCAAAAGTCCTGTGCTATAGAAGCCCAACATTACTATGACAATTTGCCCCACACAGATAAAGAAAGGAAAAGTGGAAATATCAAAGGAAAAACTACAAATAGTACAAGTGAAAAAGACAAAAAGAAAAAATGTGGAACGAAGAAAATGTAAAACTGGACAATCCTTCTTACTTTCTAGAATATATGTACATATATTTTTGTGACAATACCCGTTCTTCCCCTGAATAACGGGTAATGGTTTGGGTTTTGTATTTTTTTGTATATATACATATTGTTTTTAGGTATACTGTTATTAAAGACTCGTTAAATATACTTTCATTAATAAAACTAGTAAGTTTTTATTTAAATTTATCAACATAATAAAAATAAGTGAGTTTTCAAACTTTAAAATTCGATTTTATTGAAACTAACATTTTGTTACATACCCCCTTTTTCCCCTGCGGTCTTCAATTATAAAATGTTACTTTACATCTGTAAAGTAAACAATTTCAATTGTGTATCAGTAGTAACAGAGGATATCCTAGGCCACGTATATAAAATCTTATGAAATCTATATGCAAAGGTTATTAATAAGCAGATGTGTATACATATATACTGAAAGAATTCCAAATATAAGGAATACATCTGTACAGTATTTGCAACAAAATGTTTTGCGGAATATATAAGAGGTTCTAACTGATCGGAACGTAAAATTAAACGTAATTAAGTAACTAAGGAACACACATTCCATTATTTAAAATTTTATATAAGGATACAACGCAGAGAATTTACGACCAAAACCTAAATCATTTATATGAAACCTGTCCGACCATTTATCCCCTGGAATGCCTTTAATTAGGTAAATTTAATCTGCAAATAGCAAAATTCTTGTGAAATTTTTCAACAGTCACAAAGGATTTACGATTTTATTAGTGGGAATTCCAGGCTACAATATGTAGGTATTATTTCAATATTTCACGTCTCTTAACCGGTGTTCACAGGGTGAATATAAAAATATATCTTCTGTTTTCGCCCCTCACGTATGGTTTTTGATAAACTGAATAATCAGAATAAATTAAAAACTAAGGAAAAATTACATTTTAATAAACATTATATTTATTAAACATTAAAAAACATAGTAAAGGACAACGAAGCAAATAGTTTTGAGTTTTTAATTTCTTTTTTTCTTTGAAAACCTCTCCCTTTTTAACAAAAAACATCGTTTTGTAGTTTTTCTTGTATAATGATTCGTTGGATGTTCTCTTTTCAGCAACCAGCAGTAGTCTGCCATTATCGCCACATCCCATCGACCCTTGTACCTCCTTTCGGTCTCCTTTATGTCTTAATGGAATTTTTCCCCTTGCTCCTCTCTAACAGCATCAAGATATTCTGGATAGTAGTCCAGATGAACTTTTATGCTCATATTACAACCAAGTTGCTTAAACTTGTCCAAAAATTATTTAACTTTGACAAGTTCATAATAACTGCCAAATAAATTTCAAAATGTCACGTTTTGGCAATGCCAATTCTCAATCTATAAACGCGCTAATCAAAGAAAGAATTCCAATAAATACCACAAAAAGTCACAAATACACATGGGGAATATTTATGGAGTTTTGCCATGAACGAAAATATGAATTAAATGAGCATAGACGCGTAGAAGATCTGGCATTTATACTGAAAGATTGGGTGGTCAATATGAGGAAGAATAATGGAACAGAATTCAAGGAAGCAACAGTAAAGACTATGTGGAACGTTTCGTGCAAACTTTTACAAGAAAAGTACTATAATGACTATAATATTATGAGTGAACCATTTAAGAGCTTAGTATTTAAACCTGCCCGAGATGTCCGCCATGCAACCAGGAAGAAACTGCAAGCAGATCCATGCAAACGTAAGACCAGTTCAGTTTCATTAAGTTTGTCTGAAACAAACCAAATAATATTGTTCTGGGATGAAAATACCCCTGAAGGTCTTATGCGTAAATTCTACCATATTGCTGCTGTAGAAATAGCGTGGAGAGGAGCCGAGGCAGTTGCCTGTCTCTTGGTTTTTTTCAAATCGAGAAAAATAATGATGGCTCTCCAACAAATCGCATTGAATATAATCCGGTATTCAGTAAAACTTGCCAAGGCGGTTCAAAAAGCTGTACAAATAGTAAATGGTTGATTACCAGTAATGAAAGTCAAAACTTCTCTGTACACCTTTTTCATAAACTGATATCAAAACGAGGTGAACATATTACCTCACCACGGCTGTTCTTAAAACCAAATCAACACTGGAAAACGGAAACCGATAGATGGTACGACAATGTCCCTCTTGGAAGAAATTAATGTATGGACTAAATCGTCTGCTGAGACTATTGGCCTGAATGTAAAGAGCAAAAAGATAACGAACCATTCGAACAGGTCAACTGCTGTTAGCGAATTAACAAAAAATGGTTTGCAAGAAGAACAGTTCCTGAAAATTACTGGTCATAACAATTCAAATTCTATAAAACCATACTTAAACATCGACCAAGAACATCACAATAAGATCATAAATACTATGCGTAGTAATAGATCTTCTATAGTAGAAAAAAATAACCAATCTAATGCTGCATTAAATTTTAGTAACTGTACCTTTACCAACTGTACTTTTAATAAATAAATAATTGTTTTGTTGTGTTCCGACTTTTTGATTTTATTTTTTCGAAAAATTTTCTGACCGAATATCCCTCTGACATTGACAAGTGCCTCATAATTTTATGACAATCTCAAGCTCGTTGCTTGGTAATAGCCCGACACCGAAGGCGATGCTTTTGATTGTCATAAAATTATCTCGTACATTATCAATGTCCTAGGGATATTATAGCTGACAATTTCCTCATACTACGGATGTTTATAATTTCTTTAAAAAATTTCTGTTACCTTTTTAAAGCATATCCAAGATTCTTTTCAATTTCTGTCATTGTTTCTTCAAACTGTTGGTCCTGCATTAATTTTCTTATTTGCGGTCGTACGAAAATACTTTCCTTTAATTTTGCTTCAGAAAGAGCTAAAAATTTTCCACATACGTACTTAAAACAATTTCTATTTTTATCTATAGCTTTTATGTATTGTTTTATTAATCCTAAGTTAATATGAGGTGGCGGAAAAAGAAATTTTTGCGGATCAACCAAATTTGCATAAATAACGTTTTTTGAATCAAGGGTTAAATTTATAAAATATATTCGGTGTATTTTTACAACTTCTAAACATTTTTAAAACAAAATAAAAACACAACTCGATGTAAATACTACTATGTACTATGTACTGATACTATGTACTGTATTATATAAAAGAATTTTCACAATGTACATTTAAAATTCTTGATTTATATCATATATTTTATAATTGTATGAAAAAATACGGAAAATATGAAATCTTTAAAATTCATATATGTGTTAGACAAGTGGCAGGACTTCGCACAATTTCCCTGTTAATAGATAATTCAGATATATATGTAGAATATTGTTCTATTTAAATATCTCCAATATAACCTCTACACCAAGGACAGTAGCGAATAACTGGTGTTTAACGTTTAAATACCAATATACTAGTAGTAAATATTCTATGTATTCTTTGGATTTTTATTATGTGTTAGGATTTACAACAAGAGACTTTTTAACGAGCCCACTTTACCTTTCTATGTTTGCTTCTAATTGCAATCTAATATGCATCTGATTCAAAAGTGTAGGCCGCTATAGAAAACATTTCATAATTACAATCCATGATATCTAATAGATCTGTTCAATGGGAGGCGAAATCCAAGTACTATTATTTTTATGATCTGTTGTTTGCTTCATTGAAAAACTGCCAAAGAAAGATCGCATATGTTTTGAAACAGTGCTCACTGGATGACCTTTAGTTTTTTATATAACCGCTTATGTGTAACTCCACAAGTACATAACTATAAATTATTGAAGGTTATATTGACTATTAAATTAATCTCTTTCGTTTCGATACATAAATACTATAACAATTTACGATTTATTTTATTGCAAATATTATGTTTATGTTTATATAACTACAAATATTATGTTAAAGTTATTACATACTATATTGTTAAAATATTCTTTTATTTATATTTTTATTGATTTTAAATTACTACCATTTTAGTCTACAGCAGGCCAAATTCTGTTAAAAACCATAAGGCATTTGTATAATACATTTGACATAATTAACGTTACTACGTTAAATATACATCGAATTAAATTTAATTTACTACTTATTTGGAACTGAAACTCTTAAATAAGAGTATTTATAATGCAATTATAAGTTATTTATTTATAGTTACATATTTTATGATACATATTTATATAGGAATATTTATATAACTGATGTATTTATATAATGATGTAATTATATTTATATAACGACTCACCTTGTACATAATACAGAGAACCTTTGAATATGTATACATACATGTATTTGTATCAGCAGTGTATTTTACCCTATAGAACACATATTTTTTATTCAAAAATTAAAAACAAGTTTTTGCTAAATGTTGCTTTAACATACCGACGTGTTGGTTACCGCTGATCAAGCACACCGACTACCGTTACTATTCTACTACAGAAATACGCTGTTATCATTGTATTACAGATTTCTCAGAAAGAACTAGAGTAACATACCTAAATATCTACAAGTCAGATTGTTTTAAGTAGGTTGTTCGCTTATAGGTCTATTATCTTCCTGTGAATTTTTGTAAATAAGAAATATAGCAAAACGTTTTAGAAATACAAGAAATTTATTTTCACTTACTGTGAAACAAGAAATCGTTAATGTCCCACATTAAAAGTAAAAACATTTTCGGCGAAATTTTAGAAATGAAAACATTAACAAAATAAGAAATAAATATAATTGTTAAGCAAATTCAAGCGCACCTCATAAGGGAATAATTAAAACACTTCACATTTCACATTATCTCATCTCATAACAAGTTTATTTTACATCACTTCATCTCATGTGCACTATCATCTTCTAAAGATAGCATAAGAAATACCACCATTTTCGAGTTGGAATAACCCATTTCCATATTTGTAACTTCAGTTTACACAATTGTCCTTACTATTGCAATAATTGCAATAATATTTTAAAATCGACTGGCAATAAATTACGTTTTTCCATAAACAAAACACCCTTTGCCAATTTTCCACCCTTTGCAACATACCCTTTATTGAGAGTTTGCGATTTAAATATTTTTATTCCACCCAGATTTGTCTACAAAACAAAATATGCTTATGACGATTGTATTTGCCAGTCGGAATTAGTTGTTCAACCCCACCAAACTTAATTTCGACATATCCAGAACATGTAAAATTTCATCTGATGAATTTACCCATTTGAATCGGCCATTTAATTTTTTCAGTCCATAAAATAAACGTAAGAAGCACTTTCCTCTACAGTCTCTAAAAGTCGATAGTAACTTTTAATATTTTGGGGATTCACGTATGCAACCATCAATTGCAAATATATATGAAAGATCTATGGAACACACAATAAAACATAACCCTCAGAAAACAATAATAATATTAAGTTATTAATATAGAATGGGCCTCTGCACCTTGTGTACTTGCTTATGTTTATAAATTTACATTGTTCGTCACAAACATGCACTGCAAGTTATGGAACCAAATAAATACTATATTGAAACGGGTTACAAACGAATTGTCTGGAATTTTTTTGTTTTCACTAACCAATAAGGCACATGACTTAGTATGCGGACATACTGGCGGACATGTAGGTGCTATTTTAGTAAGTCAGTGACAATAGTTAAGTTTGTATTATAGATTATATTTATTTATGTCGGATAAAATGAATAACATTACACTTTACAATACGTAATGTAATGCTAATGCAGTATCTACAATAGAAGGAAGATCTCATATTTATGAAGAAATGGAGACAGAAAGTAACGTGTACCTTGATTTAACTAGCCTTCCTCGGCGAAATCGTTCTATACGGGTTTTAAGGTGTGAAATAGCAATATCATTATAGCCTTATACGGTGTTGCACGTAAGTTAAGTAAAAGGTTATGTCAATTCAACATATGCCTCCAAGTATCTTTTAAGAGAACCGTCAGAAATTATGTCGAGTTTTTGGCGGTCAAGTATATAGGTCTAATATAAGTTCGCGGAGATACTTGATCCAGTAAACCAGAGGTTCTCAAAGTATAAAGTAAATGTTTCTAAATCTTTAAAATTGAAATAACCCCATTAATAATGTCCATATTAAAATATAATTTTCACTATAAGTAATCATTTATTAGGCGTATATATTAAATAGTTAAAATATATGTGCTACGCAAAGACTCACCTTGTATTTTGCTGTCTTTTGCTCATCCTGTAACTGGGGTTATCCCATGGGATGTAGTAAATAAATAAAAAAAAATTAGAAAGTATCGCATCATTCTGCGGAAGTGCATTTACATTCCATAAATTATTTCCTCTTAGCAACTTTGTTGAATATAATTATGACAAATATTTTTATTTTTCAACACATCAACTGCAGCAGAAGCTAAACAGTTTATTTCCTTTGTATATGCGATTATACGGTGGTGACATGACGAATGAGTGAGTCAGAACAAATTTAATGTAATGTGAATCTACTTAATCAAACGCACGCTCTCCCTTACTAAGTTACACGCCCACAGTTTCTGCCTTCAGGCCAAACCTTGAAATCCTGTATGTCTACACCACGAAACCCTATTATTTGCAAAAAACATTAACCATACACCGCGTATTATATGACAAGTTGCGATAAAAAATAAACGAGCGATCTTAAGTCAGTTTTACAACAGAGACAACGGATATAAGAACCAAATATCAAGAGTGATTACAATCTACCAAAGTAATTCTACAGCCTTTACCGTTTCTTTATTGTTTCTTTATTAAATGAGATATTAATTACTATGGAGTAAGTAATAAGTGGTATAAAGTAAAATAAATCAAAATTAATTCTTCAGCCAAAACAGCTTTGATACAATTCTGACCTTCTGGAAGCAGCATTATTGCTGCTTTCATATGCTAACATATCCGTTTATGTTATAGTTATTATCCATGAAGAATTTGTGACGGTTTCTCTCAGATGGCTAGTCAAAATACAGTGTTAGCAGACTAGTTGGTATTTTATGTAATTAGTTTTATATAATTGCATAGCTCATTGTCACTAATCGAGTTTCGTAATTCTTATTGATTTGTGATGTTTCATGATGCCGAAATAATATGCAGTCTTCCTTAGTTAGATATGTACAGTTTTGTAATTATGGAATCAGTATCCAAATGCTCTTCCAAAACCTACGTCAGTAGTAGAGCAAGGGGGCTACCAGCTCACCCTCGGATTTGTCCGCGGACATTTGATGCGGATGGCATGTGTCCATCGGGAGTGACCAAAGATGTGGGTGGGGTCGCGAAGAGTTCTTGTGGATGATCAACAATGACCAGAGGGTGTAGAAAAAAGCGGCGGAGGGGGGCGAGGGAAAAAAGCATGGTTAAGAAAAAAAGGGGCGTGGCTGCGTTAAGAAAAAAAAAACATGGCTGTATTAAGAAAAAAGAGGCGTGGATGCGAAAAAAGAGGGTGGGGGGAAAAACATGTCTGCATTAAGAAAAAAAAAATGTGGTTAGAAAAAAGGGGGCGTGGCTGCGAAAAAAGAGGGTGGGGGGTAAAGGGTGTCTGCATTAAGAAAAAAACATAGCTGTATTAAAAAAGGGGGGCGTGGCTGCTTAAGAAAAAAAAGAGGGTGGGGGAAAAAGGGGGGTGTGGCTGCGTTAAGAAAAAAAGGGGGTGGAGAAAAACATGTCTGAAAAAAAGGGGCCGTGGCTGCGAAAAACATGACGTCTTATGATTGGTGAATAACGGAAAAAATGTCTGACGTCTAATATAGGATGAGATAGCACAGAAAGAGCTTAGTAAAAAAAGTATGACGTCAGAGCCTAAGATAGCACGCAGAAAGAATGTAGACGTCTATGATTGGTGAATAACGGAAAAATTTGTGATGTCATAGTCTTAGAGTATAAGTGTTGGCTGTTAAGACAAAAAACAGAGAAAAATGAATGTCGAAAAGGCCTTATTTCACTACATTTACGGTGATCAGTCATCAGGATAGCAGAAATATTCAAGACGTATGCACATATATTTAAATGAAATAATATTTAGTCCCAGATTCGACAAGTCTAAACTATTCAGATAAATAAAGTCGTAAATTTTGTTTGTTATTATAATAAAATATCCGATATCCGATAACGAATGGTGTTGGTATACGGGATAGAGTTTCCATATAAGGTTTTATTATTTAACACATTCAATTCAGGATTCATATGTATACAGGGAAATTTGAAATAATTATCTTCAGGCTAATTAAAAGTAATATACGAGGGGTATCGGAAAATAATAAAAAGACATAAATGTTTATAAAATCATATTTATTAACATATAAAAATACAATACTAATTAAAACTATGTAATAAAAAATATAAGAGCATAATATATAATTATAATACAGTATGTTTATTAATATCAGTATAAAAGCACATTTTTTTATTTATAATAGGATTCAAAATTTTCGCTGCAGCTTCTATCCTGCGTTGAAATCGGTATCGGTCCAAGACAAAAAATTCCCAATATCTTAATCTTGATGTTCTATATGCATAGGCCCACGTGAACATTATATACGTTTGATTACGACTCTCATCGAACGTAACTCGCTTTATCTTCTTTTCATTACTCATTGTGGTAGTTTGTACGTGGACATCTGACGCAGTCAAAAGGGCCTTATCTTAAACTTTATCCGATTTCAATCGAATAAAGACTAAAATTCATTAAAAATTATTGCAAGAGAGAATACTTTAAATAGGTTAATAAATAAGAAAGTTATAGACAAAGAAACTGTATTTATAGTAAAAACAGAGGTTTTATTTGTTCTAAGTTGGTACTAAAAAGCCACTATATTTGGGTTGGTACACCTGTATGATGGTACGACTTGAAAACGTAACTAAAATGTTTGCTGTGCCATTGTAGACTAAATAAGCTGGTGAATAAACAAAAATTATCTGCAAAATGCTGAGTCATTTTTTTCTTTTAACCTACTTGTCGCTTATTACATAGAATGCAAATTCAACGTTAAAAACAAGTCTTGACTTGTTGAACAAAGTGTCGCCAGCTGGGTTAAGGAACGTGACTTAAATGTAAACAAACTGGTGTTTTGCCACTATTGTAGACTATGATTAAAGCCGACTAACATCTGAATTGAGATCAAGGTCATAAATCCAAATCGTATTAAATAACATCTGTGTCTTTTGAAAAAAAAAAAACACGTTACGTAAACAAGTCTGTCTAGTTAGGAGCTGTAATTTATATATTTTAAAAATGAAAACTGTACACACAAGTGTGCAAAATAAAAACAACAATTATTTTAGTAAAATATTTAATCAACTACATCTTCACTATAAAGATTATATTTTACAATATATTCAAAAGGTATAGTTTTTCTAATTGAGTATAATAATTTGAAGAAACCAGCTTCCAGTATTCCTACGCAAAATTCGTCTAGATTGATGGATCCCAGTAAAATTTGATTACATAAATTTTCAACACGACCATATGTTTCTAATGTATATTCAGTGTGATTATAGTGAACTACGGTATCAGTCTGACAGTCTTTAATATGATACATAACGTTGGAAGGCTCACTGATACTGAGTTCCTTGAATTTTTCTTGTGAAATATCTTCGTAGAGTCTTATGATGGCACCTCTTAATTCAGCATCAACCATTTTTTGCTAATATTTCTAATAAGACACTTCAGAATTAAAATCGAAGAACAGAGTGTAATGTAGTACAGTAGAATTGTAAGTGATTGTTGACTATTATAATCATTGAATATATCGACAGGGGTCACGCATGCGCCTTTAAAAATGTTCCAATCTAAATCTCCACTTGTACCATTTTGAAATTTTACTCTTATTTTATATCTTTTAGCATCATTTGGTATTGAAGAAAAAAACGTGGAAATATGATTATTTAGAATATAAGGTGTCATATTTTTCCAGTTGTTCTTTGTATCAAAGTAGACAAACATTTCTTTCGCATCATATGGACGATGCACATAAAGAACATTTTGATATATAGCATATAATAGAATAAACTGATGACCTAACGGCATCATGATTAATTATATACTATGCATGTACACATAGGCTATACTTATTTATTAACATTTTCCCTCTATATTTTTGTTGAAGGAATTTTTTCATGCTGTGGCGTAATATTCAAATTGGTAAAACTAATGAACATACGCTTTTTTTGTTCATAAAAGCTGATAGTTATTTTCAACTGCTCTAACTTTCTGTAATGTTCATTCAATAATAACTTGTATTTATCTGAAGGATGCATCTTACTGCTCAGACGTCTAGTAAACAACTAAAAAAATTATGGTAATACACACAAGGAGATAAATAAAAAAATTTTAGAGACCAATAGTTTTTTTTGTATTTATTTTGGTAAATTTGAATACAACCAATCATATAGTTTTACACTATTTCTTATACTACACATACATTTAAAATTATTATAATGATGAATACATTGTGGAAAGTCTTTTAAAAAATTTGGTACACTGGTGATATGTTCGACATTAACTACAATAGGTGACGTTGTTGAAGTTTCCGCTAGTTCATGTAGCTTTCGTTCAAGAAATTCCTTCTTTTGATGTCCCTTTACGTAAACTATGTCGACGTCAGCCCCATTCAATAGGTGATCGCTTAGAATGTCATTTAATATGTCGTAATTTACATAACCGCTGCTATATTTTAGACCATGATGAAAACGTTCCAAATAGTTTACTTGTTTCTTTACTTCAGAACTTAACGTACTGTATGCCATTGGAGGTTTCAATAAATAATGAGCCCTTTGCATGCCACTTACAAAAGATATTTCTTTGGCATGAAATTCAGGAAGGCTGAACCCTTGCACATCGACGACAATCAACTTCATGATGTTCTCAGATACAATACTTTTAAAAGACTGAATTACTTTATTTGATACAAGTTTATTTTATGCTGCATTTCTTACGATTCCACTTAGGGGTAAATATTCGATTACGCGATCATGAATAATTATACAGTATGCCTTGGTATTCTGGGGGAATGATTTTCTGCTTTCAATTTCCAGTTTAACATCTACAGTGGAAGATTTTATAGAATCATTTCTTTTCGAACAGTCTATGACAAATATTGCCCGACCGCTGAAAGCATCAAAGTCAAGTATCGGTTTATTATTTGAGGCGAACATTTTAGAGAACTGCGTATACATATAATAGGCTTCAGCATATTTTTTACAGCTAAAATCTAATTTCATATCTTCATAGGGATAATATTCAGAGTTCAATGTTAATTTAATATTTGATATATCGATATTATCCAAGTAAGTAACATCTTGCATGCTTTTATCTTTTTTATTTGTTTGAAATGCAACAATAACGTATCTGGGGCTCTCCACATTAGTACACGTTTTAACGGACCATATTTCTTTCGTAGTGCTAGTGGTCAAAGCTGGTAATTCATGGAATTCCCATTGTCTATATGGAAGTAGAAGTGGCTTATCGCTATTTATTTGAGAGAGCAAATTTAATTTCAAAACATCATTCAGAAACACATGCTTGACTTTTAGCTCTATGCTGGTTATTGTTAGTTCGCCAATAGTATCGTCATTCGACACTTTAAAACAATTATTATCATTTCGAGCTCTAATTAGACGTAAAACTTGTTTACCGAAAATTACTCTCTTATAATCATGAAAAAATCCCAGCAAATGCCACAACGGTATTCTCAAAGAGAATGTTGTTTTTGTAGCATCATATGTTACCAGCTGTCCTTCAGGGTAATTCCAACCAGCAATACTAAGAGAAGTATCATCTTTTTCATAACATAAATAGCTTTTTAATAGGCTCACAGTTCCCGGATCTCGTACTTTATCTAATTCCTTTCCATTTAGTTCATAACTAATTGAATCAAATAAATATGCTCCTGCATTATTAGTGAATTCAACGGTGCCAGTACCCTCAACGTTCTTCTTTAAAGTTCCCTCAATCGATAGGGCGGCTTCGCTCATCAATAATAATGCATCCTGTTGATAAATAGCAATTTCTATTTCATCGTTGTTTCCAAATGATTTTACAAAAGGGTGATACGTTCGAATTTCATCTCTGACGATGGACTCATCGTAACTGGGGTCTTGAAATAACTGTAGCTGTTCTAACATTATAGCCCAGAGATTTTAAATAAAGAATATTAGCAAGAGTTAACGCTGAGGTCTTCTTATTACTCCTCTTCAAACACCCTCCACTGACTGAATGCCACAGATTAGAATAACTATCGTTTATATAGTTCTTTTGTTCAAATAGTAACCTCATAGTCCCTTTCTTAATTCTAATCGTACTATAATTTCTTCTCCTCGAAAATTAACTGGCTCAGAATTTTGATCAAGTATTTTCAATGTGATATTATGTATATCTGTTTTATTGTTTATTGGTAGAAAAATTAGGTTATAGGGTTCAATGTCTATTGCGTATCCGGGATCGACTTTCAATCCAAATTCAAAAATGGTGTGTGATGGTTTATTATTGTAAAATGCTCCTGTTGTAAGGTTGCAGTCCACGTGGATTGTTACCACCTTAACTATCTTAACAGGTAAATCTGACTGATATGGAATATCAGGTTTTAGAACTTGAGAACTATAACCTAATAAGGAGGCTAAACTGTCTTTGCGAGTAAAGTCGATTTCGAGCTTACTTTTAATTTCACACTTAAGCGTATTATTATTAGGCTTTAGAGAGAAATAGTCTTCAGTCTGTGCTACACCACTGGGTATTATTCGAGTCTGCAGATATGATTCAATATCACTTATTTCATATGAGCCTGTCGGTATGTGTATAACTTTTTCTTCTTCACCACCAAGTTGTCGGTAATAAAACTTATTATTTATCCCCTCTTCAATGTTTGGTATACTATTGTACGTGTGAAGTCCTATTAATGCTAACGAATAGTCGTACTGAGGATCAAGAATTATTGGATTATAAAAGTCCACGGAGAGAGTAGAACTTCGACTTCTTAACGTGAATATTTGAGACATAATGAATGAAAATCACACATGTTTATTATTTTTATAGAGAAATTCTAAACACAAATGTCCACAATTAATCGTATTGTATGTCTGATAAGCATCAGAATTATATTTAATTTTACATTTCGAGTCAAGGTACTTGACTAGTTCGATAGGTGGTTTTAAAGATCCAAAACTATCGAAATATAAAACAGAATTGTTCATTTTTTTGTAAGCTACCCAATGTATTCCAGAGCCTTTTACGCTGTCTAAATTAATAATGGCACTTTCGTATTTTATAGGTGGTGTAGTAGGTAAGGCGTCACGCATAAAGACACCTCTGAAATATGGAATTTTTAATTTTTTAACATATTTTACTAAATCAATGTCGGAAAGAGCTCTATTGGGTAGCTTCAATGGGAGTTTTTTTGTTTTTTCAAATATAAGCCATATCCTTTTTTATACGGTTTCATGTAGAGTCCGGATCCCCTTTTCCCTAACGCTACTGCCTCCAAAACTCTATTGTGTCTCTCGTCTTCTTCCAATTTTTTCTTAGAATTTTTAGCATCTATTACGGTCTTCGCCACTGCAGCAGCTCCTCCCGACAGAGCTCCTAATGCACTTAAGCCAGCAAATATCGGTATCAAAGGTAAAATACCACCAGTCTTCGGTAATGGTAGAATACGAGGGGTATTTATTTTTCTCTTACCGCCTGCATTCTTGACTGCAATTCGAGCTGCCTTTAACGTCATTGCAGCATCTTTTTTTAAATTGTTACTTGCATGTCTTTTCAGTACTTTAGATATATTTGTTAGGACAGCCTTTTGGAATGCGACTTTTCTACGTCCCCCTACACCCATACCTAGTTTACGTTTAACCTTCATTGCGTTGGTGACAGCCCAAGCGGTGGCTTTCTCACCTAATTTAGCGTCCTTTGCTTTAAAACGCTCCCAAGCACGTTGTTCGAGTTGGTAATCTGCCTTGTGTCTATCTTCTAAATTTTTGTTTTTACTATATGCAATATCGTGCTCTCTGCAAGCTTTATCGAGAGGGTTTATACCTGCATCCCCTCGAGCGAGTCTTTTATGTAACTTCGTACCAGGCCCGCAAAATTGGTATCCCGGAACATGCAATTCAAAGGTTAACTTATTAATTAGATTATTGACTACTCCACGTCCTACTACGTGTTTACGCGATGCCATATGGATTGTGAATGATGATATCTGACATTAATCATATATATATATATATATATATATATATATATATATATATATATATATATATATATATATATATATATATATATATATATATATATATATATAAAGTATTACAGTCAGTAAAATAGTTCAGACGTTACTATGCGTGTTCAAAGACAACAGGTGTCCCTGCCCGTTGAAAATTTAGATCTGTTGACAGACCATTGTGTGAGAGGAGAAGAAAAACATGGAAAGTTATTTCCTAGTACTCTAAGAGCTATTATATGCGGACCCAGTGGGGCAGGCAAAACCAATTTGCTTCTAAGCTTATTATTCAATTCTAATGGACTGTGGTTTGAAAACATATACGTTTACTCTAAATCACTTTTTCAACCGAAATACAAACTATTGGAGCGGGTATTGCAGAACGTAAATGGAGTTGGATATTTTCCGTATGCAAGTAGTGAGAGTATTATCGATCCATCTGAGGCTAAATCTAATTCAATATTCATTTTCGACGATGTGGCATGTGACAAACAAGACAAAATAAGAGCATATTTCAGTATGGGTAGACATAAACTTGTAGACTGTTTCTATCTCTGTCAAACATATACGAGGATACCTAAACATCTCATTCGTGATAATTGTAACTTCATCATTTTATTTAAACAAGATAAAATCAATTTACGACATGTGTATGATGATCACGTGGCCCCAGATATGACATTCGAACAATTTGAAGACATGTGTAGAGAATGTTGGAATGATAAGCATGGAGTAATGGTCATCGTAAAAGATTTTGATTTACATGGTGGTCGGTATCGAAAAGGTTTTGATCAGTATATAAGCGTGTAACGTAAACTGTGTCTGTTATTATTAGTTAGACAATCGAACTGAAGAGATAACCTCTGCTTAAAAACAGGTCATACCGATCATACAGCCCCATTTAAACAGGTCATACAGCCCCATTTAAACAAGTCATACAGCTAATAGGCTCAGTTTAAAACAGATTGCTGCTAAGGTTGTAACAATGAAGTCTAATAAAATAACTTTTGAAAAGTATAAAGTATCTAAGGTTAAACCATTGGATCTATCAAAGAAAAAATTGCTTAAAGATAAAATTAATAAGGCATCAAAGGCTATCAGAAAAAAGTATCTAGCATTAAAACTAGGAAAATCTGACGAAGACGAAACTCTTAATAGACTCTTGAAGTCCATTATCGATCCATTAAAAGAACTCAAATCTGTAAATATATTACAGAAAACAGACACGAAGCGTGTAGATTCATCGCAACAAAAAAAGCGTGACTCTAGTTCAGCAGAGTATACATCAAATGCAGATATTAAGGATGACATATTGTCTCTGGATCCTCAGTATGAAGTAGGAGATGCTAACTTTCAGGATGGCAAAACGAAGAAAACTGCTCTTAATGAATATTTTGAACAGTATCCATCTTTAGCTAGACACTATATAGAGGGGTTTTTTACTAAACGCAAAGACTATGATAAAACCTATGGCATTAGATTGGATTTACAAATGAATAAACTGTATATTGGTAATATGGAATTAAAAATTGGTCGTGCCTCTGAAATAATTATTAATGATAAAGTATATGATGGCAAAGTGGGGTTATACAATCTACTTTTTATGAAGGATCCCACAGATTATGATAGAAATGATTTAACTGAATATAAGGAAATTTTGCAAATTACCAATGTACATAGAAGAAATTACGAACCGACTGGACAAATTAATGGAACTAGATCTTTCAAGTATATTAAAATAATAAGACCATTATTGGATAGTAAAAAGAAGAAAAAAACACAGTCAACTAGTGGATTCGGTCTGAATATGGTTTACAATCAAAAGCCAATCGAATATGTTTATTGGGATGACATCAATGAGCTTGTTGATAGACTGAAACTTTTGAATGCGTCAAAGATTGCAGGAAATACTGATTCACATGACAATGAAATATCAGCTATCATTAGTGAACTACGTGAGGCTGGAGTTATCTATTAAATATTTGATGTACATACAATTTGAGTCATTATCAGGATGAGTCTTGATAAGTTTGGAAGGTCTTCGCGACGTAGTAGTGAAATTAATGATTCATATCTCAGCCAACCACAACGTGGATTTGTATTTACCGAAGATGGAAACATCAACATTGAAAATTTAAAGCTGTGTAATGTTCTATCACCTACTGACGAGGGTGATGCCGTTAATAAGAAATATGTAGATGATCATATAAATTCTATTCTATCAAACAATATTGATGTGCTATTTGAACGTTTAAATAAGTTTAAGGATAGTATAAAACATGTGACATCAGATTTATATCAACAGAAAACATATCTAACAGATATAGGAAGGACTATTGAAAAATTAAATCAAAAAGGTTTAGATAGTGTTGGTGGAAAAGACATTGAATCAAATGCAATCAATGAAACAATTTACAGCCAACCCGATGAAGAAATCTAGAGAAAAAATTCAATTGGTTAATGAGCTTCATAAGCCTGCACGCAAAAATTTCAATCGTAGACGTATTATAATAAAAGGAATAGACGATTTGTGGCAAGCAGATTTAGCCGAAATGTGTAATTATGCTAAAGACAATCACAGTTTTAGATACATTCTCATAGTGATTGACTGTTTTTCAAAATTTGTGTGGGCTAAACCCCTAAAAAATAAGAGTGCACTAGAAGTTACACAAGCAATGAGTGGTATTTTTAAGGATAGCAAGAGGAAATGTAAAAATTTAAATACGGACCAGGGTACTGAATTTTATAATGCTCACTTTAAAAACTTGATGAAAAACTATAAGATAAACCATTACAGTACATTTACAGTAAAGAAGGCAGCTATAGTTGAAAGAGTTATTAGAACGTTAAAGGAGAAATTATATAAATATTTTAGTTTAAATGGCTCATACAGATGGATAGATATACTCCCTGATATTGTCAAAGAGTACAACAACAGTCATCACAGAACAATAGGAACGAAACCGTTAGATGTAACTAAACAGAATGAGAAACAAATACTTAATTCAGTTTATAACAATATTAAGTTGGTAGCATCGCGACACTACAAAGTTGGAGATATTGTACGAATCAGTAAGAATAAGCATGTCTTTAAAAAAGGATATACACCTAATTGGACAACTGAACTATTTAAAATTATTAAAGTACAACTCACCAACCCCACCACCTATTTGCTCGAGGATATGCATGGTATTCGAATAAGCGGAGGTTTCTACGAAGAAGAACTACAGAAAACGAAAACTCCCGATGTGTATCTCGTTGAAAAGGTATTACGTAGACGAGGTAAACAAGTTTACGTAAAATGGTTAGGTTTCGACGCATCTCACAATAGCTGGATTGATTCAGATAACGTACTTTAATCAAATATGCATTGATTCTTATGGAAAACACGAACATTTTTACGATTGCAGAGGGGCCTTTTTTTTTAACAATTAATTTAAATATGTATAAAAAGGGGTTGAAACCATAATCATTCATTAGTCTACAGCAATTATGACATCAGTAACATCTAGTCTAGCCGATTCTGACTATTGGCATGAAGTGGATAGAATTAGTGCACAATATGAAGAAGCTGCGCAAAATGAGGATCGATATCTTTTAGAATATAATACTGACATAAAAAATTCTGTATATAAAATAACTACAGGATTTAGTGTTGCAAGAGGTTATGTTCCTGCCGTAAGAATTTTACTGAATGTGAATCCAGACTTCACCACATTAGACAACATCTCATTTAACAGAGAAGATTGGGATGATTTTATTACTTACCTTCAACAATTTGTTGTGGATTACTTTGATGTGGTGACAGAAGAACAACCCGAAGAAATAGAAATGAAGTTTTCACATTATGCTTTAATATCATCGCAAATTATTGGAATCAAATTGTTGAAAATGAGTAACGGCTTCTGCACATTTCATTTATCTGACAAAGTTGTTCGTGAGCTCATCTACACCAATAAAATTGTATCATCTCATATGGACTTACTAAATAGTTTAAGTTTTGAACAGTTCTATAATAACTTTTTAAATGTAGCTAATAATATCTTAAGTGAATCTAATTATGAATTGTCACCATATACTGTTATGTTAAATTTATGTGACTTATATCCATGTAATATTCAATCATACTGTATACGTGAATGTTTATTTTATAATAAAGATAATATTCTTAATGATTTAGATAGAAAAATGTATGTACTGAAAACAAGTGCTTAAATAAAAAGAAATTTATATAATGTGAGTTTTCTTTTTTTAGGTTAGGGGAAATAAAAAAATCATGATAATTTAAATACATATAATGAAATAATAAAGAAAAAATACATATAATAAAGAAAAAATACATATAATAAAAATGTGATTACATAATAATAAATTAAAAAATACATAAAATTGGTTACATAATAATAATAATAAAATACATAAAAATATTAAAATATAACAACAGACTTGAGAGATTTTTAAATTTGATGTAAAGCAAAAAAAAAAGAATATCAGCAATGAAATTACGACATGTCCATTATGGAGTAGTGCCCCCAGGGGAGAGTATCATGAACTTCAGGAAGGGTGTACCTCTTATCGTCGAAGGGATTAAGAGCAATTTTTGTTTTGTTCGACGCTGTATACTTCATGTAATTTTGCTTGTATACAGCGTTGAGTTTTATTTAGTAAACACTCTTCGTAAGGCTTTTTGTTTACAAATTTCTCCAGACAGTTGAGATAATCCTCAAAAGTAATTTTATTTGCCACAACATTAGACTTTACACCTTTTGCTTTCTTAACTACTTTGTTTGATTCGACTTTATAGGTGTACTGCTTAGAACGTAGCCCTATGAAATGAGTCATTATTTTCCCATTATTTTCATCCTTCATTAAACCAGGGATTTTTTTATTTACTAGAGGAATATTCCAACGATTATCTTGGGGATAATCACTAGTATCAAATTTATTAATGTCTTTTTTGATAACATCTTCATATACATCATTACACTGAATTTCGTATAAGAGACTGTCTGTATCTGTGTACAAAAGTTTACATTTTTCCACGGGGAATTTTGTTAACATGTATTTATAGTGAAAATCATATACGCAAATTTTAGAAATATCTAAAATAGACATTCCAATATACAAGGGCTTATTGAATATAATGCGAGATTTTTTCATTTCATAAGATTATCGCTGAAAATGGATCTGCTTTGGAAATCAGGACTAGCAATCAAATTTTTAGCTCCGTACCTCCCTTCCCATTTGTTTACTAGCTTAACGATTCGATGTTTTCGAACATTCTCCATTGTTTTACCAAACGTAGCGTTATTCATTAGTTTATAATTGTTTTTTTCAAAGTTTGACTTTGCTTGAGTTCTCAGTGATGTGTTTAAGTCAATGTAGGACTTCAACCATGGAGACTGTTTGAACTGTAGAACTCTGTGGATATGTGTTAATTTTATTCCATGCTGTAGAGCTTGTTTAAGATTTCTATAGTGAATAACGTACTTTTGCTTACTATAACAGGTAGTCATTAATTTAGAAAATTTTGAATTTGGTGGAGTTCTGTGTTCCGGACAGAATGGCAAATCTTTATGTAAATCATGTAGATCTTCTGGGTATTCGAGATCAACCTCTAAAATATAACCAATTTCAGAGTCATCAGGCACACTGGTGATGTCTATGTTGCAATCTGTCCACTGGAATTCTCCGTATGGAAGGAATTCTCTCATACTCCAGCCATATAAATTGTTTATATCGAAATAAACAATGTATGTGGATGGCTTGCTGACATCATAAGTATCTAAATACTTGTTGTTAGCCTGTGAAAATCGATTGCAACATTGACTCACCCCACCTCGAATACCACGCTCAATAAACATTAAAATATCTACATCTTGAATAGTTTCTAGCCTACACCCTGTATATTTCAGCATGCAATCAAACGTATAACCTGGTATCGAAAAATAGTGGCTTGGGTCGAGGTTGTACGTCTTGTAACAAGTACTACGAAAAGTTTCAAAAACGCAAGTTAATAGCATGATATCTGTTTTCATATAGAGATCGCTGTAATCGCCTAGAGTACTCATACCGAATTTATCCCAAACAATTTGCGCATGTTCATAATCAGTCTCCTCTATGTTCTTGTCGTTTAGTTTATTGTAAAAGTATTTTATGTCAGGTAATTGCGTTTCATCTAGTTTTTCTATGTTATCCAAATAGTCATAAAAGAATACACCTTTTCGTGTTAATAACTGAAATTTTTCATCGTCCAAGTCCAAAAATTCACGTTTAAGATTTTCAAAGTTTTCGTTGTTCAATGTGGAAGCTAGTTCTTCTAGAGAACAACCCATGAATCTGAAGGAGTCTATAAATCTAAATTTCAATTTGGTTTCATTATCGTGAACTGTGAAACTAATATATTTTTCCTTATTCTCAGGCAATAAAGTAATATGATTTCGTTCAGCTAAGAACTTTATTATAAAGTGAGCATCGTAACCTCCGAGGTTATGGAACACCACGGGAATAACAAAAGAATTTTTATAATTTAAATTACATTTATTGTGAGCAAAACCTCTGAAGTTTCCGGTGAGGTGACAGTGATCTCTAACAATTTTATCTGTTTCGGTAAATTCTCCTTCGCATATGTGACAAGTTTTACTGGCATCCCGTAAACTAACTTCAGTATTCATGGGCTCCACATGTTTTAATTTCGAGGAGACAAATTGTGCAACATTGCGTAACTCTTCTGCAAACCAAGACATCGATTCTATTCCTCGAGCACTTTTATAATACGACCAGTCATTGTTATAACCGCATTTGAAATAATATCCAGCACTGTAGGCTATGTGTTTCTGATACCTGCTCGTTTTGCAATGACTATCATCACCATTAAATTGTTCAAGCAAGGATTCGAAATCTGCATATATAATAAACGGAATCATTTCTCTGTATGCAAAATTTTTAAATTGAATGTACCGTTCTCGAGAAAATTCAATTTTACAATCGTTAAGTTTTTCGCAATCTACAACATGATTATTTAGCTTATTCTGAGATGTAAAATAATTCAGACATCTATCGCAAAAATATTTTTTAATTTTTTTTTTAGAGAGCTGCCTACATAAAAGTCTAGATAAATCTTTAATATAACAATAATGATATTTAATTTTTAGCTCTTCATTATCTGACATCGGCGGCGGCGGTTCAAATTCATTTATTTTTGGAAAATATTTATTCTGAACTAATAATAAATTTACATGTTTGTCTAGTTTTCGCTTGGTTATACGGTGGGGCACAACAGAAAAATTTGATTTTGAATCCATTTCCAAACCAAATACATTAACAGAGATTGCATTATTTTTCTCAAATTTGGAAATTTGCGGTAACGTCATAGGAAATTCAATATCTTTTACGTTTAATACTGTTTTATAATGAGGATATGATGATGTTCTATCAGCGTTTTTTTCAACGGGATGGAGAGCACTGACAACGGCCCATGCGAAGCAAGCGTCATCGTTGTTCTTAACATTAATGCAAGCCTGCTTTTTTGCAATTTTTTCCGGTAGTTTAATGTAGGATGAACCGTTCCCAACTTCATATTTATTTATATTAATTTCTAAGCTAATTATTTCATTTAAAGCCCACCCACTGCCAGATTCAGAAAATTCAGATAAAGCATTAAAAATATCATCCCTTACATTAGATTCAAACCATTGACGTAAATCCCTCCCTGCATCAATTACCTTATTTTTTGTATTAAAATATTTTTTTTCAATAATTTCTATGTCTTGTGACTTTCTTATAAATTCGGCGCAGAAAGTAGTATTAACTTTAAGCGCTGGTACTTTTTTCGTGGCATTCATTATTCTAGTTTTGAAAAGGTGAAAAGCATCATTGAAAAATTCGTTCAAATATTTATGTTTTAAATTAATGATTACTCCAGTACGAACTCTACTATTAAAAACCGATATTAAATCTTCCCATTTGACCCGATTACTACGTTTTTCTTTTACCAATACCGCTCTCCCAATATAATTTATTTTTTCAATGATACTTTTAAACCTTTTCAAATGTCCTAAATTAGTCTGAAGGTTACGCAGTACACCTACTGATAAATTAGATCCCTTGATAGCTCTAGTTAAAAGTCTAATGTGCGATTTTACCTTTTTTATCCATAGCACTCTCTCCTGCGGGGTACAACAACCATTTCCTAAAAGTGTTTCCACTTCTTTGAACTTTTTAATAATATCATTGCTGATATTCTTAATTTCTTCAGAGTCCATAGCTGTGTCTGCGTGTATTCACTTGAAGGGTTCTAAAAGTAAATGATGATATCTCTGTCTGCGTGTATATTTTATATAGAACTATCTGGGCTCACTCTTTGTTTTCAGCTAAAAAAATTACAAATAAAAACTTAATATTTAAAAATTGTGTGTGTGTGTTTACTTACTTTTGATAAACTTGAACTGCACTCCCATAGAAGGCTTATTTACATCCTTCAAACCTTCATAAATTATGCTGTACTTCCTTTCACATTGAAATTCATCCAAATTTTCTCTTATTTCATGCAGCACTCTTCTTGGTAGGAATATATTGGTCTCTTGTAATTCAAGTAATATAGTCTCACCGTACCGAGTTTTCACTATTCTAGCCCCATAAATTGGTTGTGGAATATTTTGTTCCAAGTCTGATATCTTAAGAACTTGTTTAGTTTCTAGAAGTGAAACCTTGTTTAATTTTTCTAAATCCATCTAAAATTAATAGAATATTTTCTTGTTAATTTTATTGAAATTTAATAAAAACAATTTTTTACTCACGTTTGTTTCCCGTAGATAAAGCACACAAATAAAGATTTTATAATACGTCACGTATAGCGTATAAGTATAAACACATATGATGAATTATGCCGGCTGTAAACCTTTTATATCATCTGTGACGTCAATTTTTCATACGTCACCATGAGCACGTGTGAAAAATAATGTTGAGTTGACAGTTTTTATTTCGTGGGATTCATATTTTGTATATGTTATAATTGACAGGTTTAAGTCATAAATTAATTTTTATTGATTTCTCCACAGATTAGAAATAAAATGTTTTGTCTATCAGGCTGAAATTTTGCTATTTGTTTACATTTAAGTCACGTTCCTTAAAAACCAGCCGGCGACGTTTTTGTTTTGTTGAGTTAGCAGTTTTTTTATTTCGCAGAATTTATATTTCGTATATGTTATAATTGACAGTTTTAAGTCATAAATTAATTTTTATTGATTTACCCACAGATTAGAAATAAAGCGTATAATCTGGCATTTTTGCAGTTTGTTTACATTTAAATCACGTTCCATGTAGAAATAATTCGAACGCCGATGTTTTTGTTTATAATAAATCATTTTGATAACCCAAATATATACGCAACGCAATCTAATCTGAAGACGTTGACATTATTGTTGGATTGCTTACTCTTATTTTTTATAATCACATAGACGTTGTTTGTGTTTCTCATATTACCAAAAATTTTCATACGTGACTTCTTTATTTCATTTACGATATTTTTATTGAAGTTATAAATTAATTTTTAATGGTTCATTTAATCACTTTAGCATATTTCAATAGACGTTGTTGAATTTTCTCATATTACTGCGACTATTTATACCTACGCTTTGATGATTATAAAGTGTTTAGGTTAAACAAAATCTGCAATTCGATATAAATACTGAAGTCTAACGGAATCCTTTTTATTTAAATATCAAATCTAGTTCACGAAAGATGTCGTCATCTGAGTGTTTGAATATTTTGCAAGAGAACTTTGAAGATATGTAAGTTATTTTTTTTTTCATTATTCAACTTATTTTACATTATACTTACTTTTTTTAGTGAATTTAATGCTTGGGTTCGTATGGTTCAATTAACGAACCGATATACGCCACCGGTAAATCCTGAAGTTTACTTCAGAGAAAAGTAAGTAATTTTTTACATAGTTAATTAATTTTTTCAATTATAATTATTTTTACAGCAATTTGGATCCCCCTCCTTACTGGGACCTACCACCATACATTGATGATGACCTGCCTCCACCTTACAGAGATCTACCACCTCCTCTGATTCCAATACGAGATCTACCACCTGGATTTCTATTTCCTCCAAGTTATTCTCCTACGTCTCCACCTTACTTGGAGGAAAAGTAAGTTATTCTTTTATTTTGTATTCTTTTTTTCAATTATATTTCTTTCAGTGATCGTGATATCGACTTCATTGTCGTGGACGACGACGACACCGACGATGAGACGGTGATTGTCATCTCCGATGATGAAGACGAAGTCGTCGAGATTAGCGACGTGGAGGAGGATGAGGTTCGACCAACTGTAATATGTTGGGCAGGTCATCAATAATGTTTTTTTTTTTTTCAAAATTATTTTTTTATTAAATTGTTTTTTCTCAAAAATTATTTTTTAATAAAAATTACATTTGTATTGAAATTAGAGATTTGATTAATTTTTTTACATTAATATTTTAAGTTTTTTTATAATACTACAATATTGTATCTTAATAATTTTCTTTAAAGTTATTCTATTATGTTTAATATTGAATCTAAATGTAATGCTAAATATATGTACTATTTTTTTACCATAAATATATTTTCTTTGTCTATAACTTTTTTATTTATTAACTTATTAAAAATATTCTTTCTTGTGATTATGTTCAATTAATTTTTTAATGAATTTTAGTCTTTATTCGATTGTAATCGGATAAAGTTTAAGATAAGGCCCTTTTGACTGCGTCAGCCACTGACCTTGCGTCCTCACCCCTTTGCCACCATGTTTTTTTCTTAACGCAGCCACGCCCCCCTTTTTCCCCCACCCTATTTTTTCTTAAACAGCCACGTCCCCCTTTTTTAATACAGCTATGTTTTTTTCTTAATGCAGACACCCTTTACCCCCCACCCTCTTTTTTCGCAGCCACGCCCCCTTTTTTCTAACCACATTTTTTTTCTTAATGCAGACATGTTTTTCCCCCCACCCTCTTTTTTCGCATCCACGCCTCTTTTTTCTTAATACAGCCATGTTTTTTTTTTCTTAACGCAGCCACGCCCCTTTTTTTCTTAACCATGCTTTTTTCCCCTCGCCCCCCTCCGCCGCTTTTTTCTACACCCTCTGGTCATTGTTGATCATCCACAAGAACTCTTCGCGACCCCACCCACATCTTTGGTCACTCCCGATGGACACATGCCATCCGCATCAAATGTCCGCGGACAAATCCGAGGGTGAGCTGGTAGCCCCCTTGCTCTACTACTTACGTCTAAAACTTGGCATCCTAGATTGATATAGTGCATAATACAAGAGTCTGTGAACCTATTATACCAAATATTACAAGAACATAATATAAAACATGAGTTTATATGAGATGTATACAGTTACCAGTTATCGTGGAATCATAAAACCATTGTTAACACCTATAAATGTGCAACAACATATTCAGTGGACATAGACTCATAGTAACCAAAATTGGAACACTATTATTTTAGAACAAATCCACCCTCATTACGCAGGTCTATACATGATGAAGTTCCGTCTGGCACGCATCACCATACGCACTGTATGACATTCCTTAAAAGAACATGTTTGGCACCGAACATCGTTCTCTATGCAAGTTCACATTGGAAGGTAGACAGTCATAGACAGGATAGACAGATATGTCTATCCTGTCCTGGCCGTTTCAAAGACCAGGTGCTAACTCCATCAAAAATATTCCATTGCAATCACATCGCGTAATATAGCTATCTCTACCGCTTTATATGGCCTTAGTGGAGAACATGCCCTGCCGTTGCCGTGCTATTCAAAAAAATACTAGCGAATCAACCCCTTCCGAGGTAAATTACATGATAATTTAAGTTTAATACCATATACCACCCAATTTATTTCTGAGGCATTCTTCGTTCTAAGGTATTCATATATAAGTGCTTGACCTGTATACCTACTTCGGTGTGTAGTAAGTAGTTGTAATATTCCCTATACAATTGCAGAAAATATCATATTGCAATAATTCTGTATACATCCAGTATGTACTGAATTGTAAATTACCTAATAGAAAATAACTGGAAAGGCATTTATCGCCAATATTTATATATTAAAAAAAATAACATACATAGTTAGATAGAAAGAAACAAATCTCTCGTGGACAGAACGACAGACAGTAAAAATGAACAGTACAGTATATATGCTGGTGCGTACATTAAAATCTAACGAGGCTTCATCTTATCTGTATGCAGTAAACAACTTCCATAAACTAATATAGAAGCTATTGTGAAAGTGATAACTGAGACTTATACAGACTTTAGTATACAACAACATCAACTGGCAATACTTTTCACTGATGAAACTGCGACCACCCTTAATGCTGGCAAAATATTCAAATCATTTTTTTCAGTTTTCATGTTTACAACATGCAGTTCAACTAATGTCAGAACTATTAGAAAGAAATATTCAGGATAGACTAGCTCACAGCTAACACAAGAAAGGTTTTAATGAATTCAGTAAACACATTGGGGCCTTCAACACAAGCATGATAGTAAGAATTTTCATACTATAAAATCTTTCATTGTAACATTGGAGCACTTATTATCATTTATAACTTAAAAAGTACCCTGGGCAACTTGGCAGATAGTATAAGATAATAAAAACCAACCACAGACTCCGAAGAAATATTATTGCAAATATTACGTAATGTTGAGCGGTCCTATTGAGGTGCGACGAAATATGTAGGTCTAATAATTCGATTCAATGACAAGCCTTTCAATTTTTATTCATACAAAATGGAATAATATATTGACGACAGTTGTTTTGTATTCATTTATTTCATAATAATAATGGCATCCATTCATAAATGTTTACTATTTGTATCAGATAATAAACTAGAACGTTCTCGGTTGTAAAAGTAATTAATTTTTTACCTACGACCATTGTCTAAAGCCATAGAATACAAATACATTTATATATAGAGAAGGAAACCGCATAGCCTTGACATTAAGTTACGTTTCATTAAAGTACAAACGTTAAAAACATTACACAAATAAGTTTAACACAGGTGTTTTAGATTTGACAAAGTTTTTGCTAAATATAACATTATGTATCTGCATCCCTTTCACCATGTATGGCGTAACCAATTAAATGTTCATTACACTTAATTATTAGTTACTGCTAACTACAATTAGTAATTGAGAGACATTAATTGTCATGAAGTTCATTAACTGTAACGAACTACAATGCCTTTATTTTTAAAAGATATTTTGATCTGTAAGTAGTATTCAAGGTGAAAGCCGTTATTTTTAGACCGCAGTAAGGAATAACTGTTCAAAATTTCAATTTTAAAAATTACGAAAGACATTTTTTTTTCATTTGAATATCAGAAGATGGTTGAACATAGATCGATGAACATTTGCAGTTTGAGTTTTACTTTCATCGCTATATGACTTCTCTTCCTGTAGATACTGACTTGATATTAAATAATTATTTTGTAGTTGAACAAGTTTAGATAATTTATGAATTTACACTTGTAGTTAGAATGTAGAATAACATGTTTCAATTTAATCTATTTAATACTGAATGTTCCATTTAAAATTATACATTTGGACAAACTGTTGAAATAATTTTTCTACAGAAAAATTACGTGACACGTAAATATTTGTTAAGCACACATAAAATTCGTTACTGTGACTGATAGCCCTGCCGCACACAATTACCGTCATAAAATATTTAAATAGGAATATATAGGTCGATAATATATCATTTTAAAAGTTTCTTAACCCTAATAACAGTGATGCTTTTAGTTCATTTTGCTCCTTTGTGGGAGGAGGTATTAGTGATAACTGCTTTTGTGTCAAAACATGTCCTTTTGAAAAAAATATAATGTCTCAGTATTTTTCTCTAAAAAGATTTATGTCAACAATTATTTCACGCGTTTAGTTTGGAATCCTCTATACTAAATGACAGAAAATTCAACAGCTAGAAGTATACAAAACAGTAGTTCTTTTATAATACTTTGTTTCACTTAAAACCTAAAGTTGTCACAAGTCGTAACAATGTTAATATTATAATGTGCCTATCTTTGATTTGTTCCCTGTCTTTAAAATACCTAGAATATGAAGATATGAGGTTTACTCAGCTTTCTGAGTTGAAGTAGCATAATTGGGTTGCATGAAACTGATATGGAAACTGGAAATATTTCACTCACGGAAACTCCCCACTACTAACTAAATAGAAATTAGCCGACTATTTTTATATTTTGTCCATAAAAGTAAAGTATCCAAGAGTATTAACCCCAAAGACGTGCAACAGAGCAACGAAATTGTCATGTTATTGTTAGATTATTTACTGTAAGAGTCTAATTTATATATATATATGAGGTATTGCAATTCAATGGTTTAATGACAGTAGACAAATATCAATGCGAAAAATATATAAAGGAATAATATCTATTCATCCACATTACGTAGTACTGCTGATCCTCGACTATCAACGTTAACGATTGCAGTAAAGTGGAAAAAGAGTCCGTTGAAATTTAAAATTGAATGGTATTATATTCAGAGATGAATATCATTTTCATTAAGGAATCCACGACGGCTTTATGAGATTGAGGATAGAAAGTAAAGAAAACTGTGGAAATTATGGTATGGAACTCCATTTCCTGTGGTGACAAATCGCAATTCTTACTGGTGGCATGAACGTCCAGAGAATACAGAAGAATAAATACACTGTTCTACAACCACCTCCTCCATTTTTCCCAATGATACGCAACCATTTGGTTGCGCCTACCAAATAACGCCCAACGCATTGGCTGGTACAATTATCACATCGTTGCAAAGATGTGATAATTGTAACCCTAAATTTATAGAAAGCTTCCCGAGTTAATATTCTTCCGGGGCCACCACAATTCCTTGACCATTTCTTAATTGATCAGGAAAAAATGGTTAAATTCACTTTATTCCAGAAATTGTACATGCCCTTCGACATAAGGCTGGAACAAGATCAATAAAATATCGGTCTTCTTATGAGATTCATGCCCCGACGAGTTAGCGAGTATATAGTCCATAAAGAAGGTTTAATCCCAAACTGAATTTTACTCAATATTCATTTTCTTGTTGCACAACAATTCGTTTGCCTTTAGAATCTTATAGAACATCTCTGTCTGATAAAATCGAGTCAATTTACACTGAACAAGATTGACGAGAAGTTTAGAGAGCGTAGCACTGTTGAAAATTTTTCTATAGCAATGAAAATAGCCTAAGGGTTTTGTTGTCCGTCCATAAATCTTAGGATTGGATAAATATTAAGACGATAAAACGAAAGCTTGCAGATGATGGTATTCATAAAAGTATGAATGTACATTCAAATAAAGTAAAATTATTACAAGAATTACGCAAAAATCAAGACGATCCAGAACGATGGGTTCAGTTCTGCCAGGAAATAATAATAATGATAATGATAATAATGATATAATTTATTTTATTTTAATATCATTAAAATTGTATCATGATATAATTTTAATTTCAGATAAGGGAACGTTTTCGGTAAGTGGCGTTGTGAATCAGCAAAACTATATTGCTTGCTGATATTGGGATACCAATTAGCCGAACTGGGTAACTGAGACACATGATTAATATTCACAAAAGTTAAATGTATGAGTGGGTACTGTAGGAGGCAGAATTTTGGGACCATATTTCTTTAAGGGAACTTTAACCCTTAAACTTTAAGAGATAGCTGTTTTAATTTCCTTCGGACGACTTAGTTCTAACACTTCCCGCTTTGTCTCCCTAGTCTTGACGATCCAGACGTCTAGATAATAAAATATTGTTTTAGCAGCACATATTACATGAAATATCTAGCAATATCTAAACAAAGTGTTACCTGGGCAATGGATTCTTCGAAGAGGACCTCTGGAATGGTCTGTTCAATCCATACTTGATCCCATTGATTATTTCGTTTGAGGTTATCTGCAAAGAAAAGTTTATTTTAGAAAACCGATAAATCTCGATAAATGGAAGGAATAAGTACGATACCATACAAGATCAATAGATCCAGGTTGTTTAAATAATGTGCAAATAGAAATTATCAATCCTTTAAAATTGTATTTAAGACAGAAAGGTTGCACTTTCGAATATTTAATTCAACTAAATCATATATTTGAGTTCGGTTTTCTTGAGGTGAGGTTTTCATTATTTACTTCATTCTTGTTAATATACGGTGTCTCAGTTGGAGCTATAGGATTTGAAATGCGCGCCATTTATATTCTGTCAAAGATAGGACGTCAGTATTTAACGAATATCATCTACAAACCATACGACGTCAACATGCCTAAATATTTATTTACTGTGATAGCATTTTCAGCTTAATTTTCAAAGAAGTATGGTCCAATTACTCCACCACTCCAAAATATGCACCAACCCGTGCATTTCTGTAGATGTATTTCTTTTTCGTGAACAGCATGTGGATTTTTAGCACCAGAAATTCGACGATTTTGTTTACTGACGTATTCATCAACATGAAAATATGCTTCATTCCTGAACAAAATTTTATTGCAAAAATCACCTTCATTCTTTTCTAACACCCAATTAATAAATGTACTACGTTTTATATGGTCTATAACTTTCGGTCGGACATCTGACCGACCACGACGATGACGTATTGGTGTTGCCTTATCAATAACAGAACCCGTTTCTTCAAATTCCTTCATTAAATTACGAATTGCTAACTCTGTGAGCATTTCCTTTTGTGCTAATATTGTGCGAATTTTTCTTAATGCAATTGCAAATGATCGTGCACTTTCATAAAATATTTATACAAAAACTATTGTCGTTGTTTCCATGTACTGTTAATCGCGACATGTTGACATCGTATGGTTTGTAGATGACAGTCATCAAATATTGAGTATCTATCTTTAACAGAACTAAGTGCCCCGCGATTCAAATCCTATAGTTCCAAGTGAGACACTCTATATTTTGTATAAGTACATTCAATTAAGGTTTTTATGAATTATACTTTTTGTTTTCTAATTGATATTTTTTAAATAGCAGAATTTAAAAAAATATTGTGTAACACAAAATTTTTACCATAAAATATTTATAATTTTGTATAACCTCTATTTTTTTATTAAATGTCAAGCATGCTATATTACCGTAATTAGAATAGTCTCGTGTATAAGATTCTATTAGCAAAAAAAATATTATTCCCGTTCAAAAAAGACACCACATCTGGAATTTGTATACCATCATCGAGATTATTTCGCATATTAAAATGTGTATATCAAAATATGCACAAGAAAAAAATAAAATATCTTATCAATAATGCACATTATTAAAAATATTTAATTTATCACAGACTTTCTAAATCATTGTATATTTCCTGTTAGCGTTATGTATTAATATATTCATAAAATATCGAACGAATGGTACCTGAGTACCACATGTACCCATGTGTAACACATTTACATTTTGTTACATACAATTAGTAAATCAGATGAATGGGTTCATCTTATGAATTCCTACAGTCGGAATGTTAAAAGTAATGCTAATTAGTTAACAACACTAACCGCCATTCATGACTATGTCCAACCTATACAACAAAATGTTTTTATCTCTTTACCTTCAATCATTTCCATTTTTGCCTTCCATAATTACGGCTTCATACGAGAATACGTTTAAAAAACACTTGGACTATTATTTAACTCCCTAGGCACACCTAAAACTGTCCAAACATCCACTCGTAAAACGCATAGCAGCTGGCCCTTATCCCTTAAAGCTTTCTCGGATAATTGTGAGAAATTTCTATAGGCTATTAATTATATCTCCGTAACATGCTGTGAATGGATTAAAACAACCCTGATTTCGATGCCGTTGCTGTTTAAAATGGCGCTTATTATAGTAAATTGGTAAGTAATCGATTTGTATTTGATGCATTTGTTGTATCTTAGGCAATTATGTATATATTATGTGCATCTTAGTTAAATTAATATGCTCTTATTTCAGCATCTAAAATGCTGTATGTCTTATAAAAAAAATTTATAGTGCACACAAAAGAATATCCACTCATAAAATCTGTTTTCCTAATTACAACCAAAGAAGTTATTTCCCAATAACTTTTTTCATTGTATTAAAGTATATCATTTTAACATGATTTGAATTATGAAAATGATGTACAATAAATAAAGGACCCAACTGACCTCATGTAGTTTTAAATAATAATTAAATCCAAATCAAAGATAACAGCTTACAGTTAAAGTAAAATAGAAAATACATCATCTTCGTATTATAAGGGCACCAATCACAGTAAAGATAAAATCGCAGAATTTTATTTTACAAAAACTTGTTCTTAATTTTTTATCTAAGAAATGACATATTGAATATATTTGATACTTACTTTAACAAAGTGCATAATATTTACATTTCTCTATAAATTACAGACAACTAGTGATAGCCTCACTTAATCACCTTCAACGTCTTCGTTGTCCTCTTCTCCTTCTATTTCCTCATCCTCTCCTTCCGGAAGTTCCTCTTTCCCCGTATCTGCTTCTTCCTGCCTTCTTCACCAGGTACCTCAGGTGTGAATTAAAGTATCGTTAAATTCAATCAAATGATTCACTGATGATGGATCTCATAATTATCATCTGGGCTATTACCACGGCTGAAATAACCGTAACACTGGTGATAAACTTTCGCACAAATTCTTAACTCTAAAATCTGTTTAAATTTATCTTTGCACATATAGAAATTGACCTATTTACCCTAAAATGTCAGGCTGAGAAGAGTGACGTTAGATGTAAAGACGATAATATACACACCCATTCTCCGAAAGAGGTATCAAACTCTTACCAAACTCCAATCCAAGCATACAATGACAACCCCAACACTGAGCCTAGTCCGTCACCTCGGACCACACTACGAATAACGTTATTGCAGCCATCTCTAGAAGAAATTCTGTCGTATTCTTCTATTGAGAAGAATCCATATAGGGTCCACGGAGAACAGTGCTGCACTTTCATTACTCTACATTGAGCAACTGACTATATACCCAACCTAATTTTTCTTTTTAACTTTGATATAAAACCGTTTTTGACTGATATAAAACTTGTTTAGATTTTGTGTTAATTTTTGTTGCATAATTTTTTTTTGTCAATTACAATCCCCATACATTTTTCTTAAAAATGAGTGTTTTTTCCGAGTAGGATTTATTTTTGCAACGTGACGTAAAATTGTGGATCTATTTTAATGGGCTAAGTAAATTATTTAGTGCATCTAAAGCAACGAGTTCGAATACAAATGGGAAATATTTGACCAAAAATTATCGAACGTTCTTGAACGAATATAACGTGCTTACACGCATGTCTATCACTGTCACATTACTAATTGAAGACATTTCAAACATATTAAAAATTTTTATCAAAAATAATGTCGTATTTGCTTTACATATATTTTTCTCAAAAAGTATTCTCTATCTTATAAACGGTAAACAGGAAACCACTAACGTAAGGGAGCCTTGTACTCGGAAAATTTTAAAGAATAAATTTTTGTAAAAAAAAGTACTTAAAATTTAAAGAAAATTATGATGTGCTCATGAACTCAAACGTAAAATGCGAGAGAATAAAATTTATATGCTCGTCAATGTTTTTCCTTTTTAATAATGTTAACATGTTTTATTAAAAAAAAAAATAATTTAATAATAAAATAATAAATATTGTGAAAATTGCTAAACTCTATCGCTATGTTTACTCTCACTCAGTTGTCCTATAGATTCAATTTCCCTCTCTATCCACAGCTAGAGTGACCGCGTTTTAACTAATCTATTAAATATTCTCTGATATGTTGTATTTCAACCGATGTGATCCATCTTTAAAGTTATTAAATAGAATGGTCTATATATTACTACATTTTTGTAGTAATGTATAATATTTTTTGTTGAAACATGGAAATAACAATTACTCATATTATCGACAGAAAAAATTGAAATTAATATTCACAACATTATTTAAAATAAGTAATTATTTGATGTAATGGGTCAGTTTCTTGAGTGGTGATGTGAAATATCTTGTTAGTGACTTTTACTTTGTTAATTAAATATTATGTCACATAACTTTCTGCTGACAACTTCTACCCACCGTCTCTTTAATTCAATAACGTCAACGCCAATCTTCACCAGAAGAGTACAGCTCGTCAATAATAGGAAGGCTAGTTATTGCGCACCTCGTAGGAGGTCCGATATGGCAGTCTTAAGACCTGTTCCTATTCTTGACAACCCTACAGGTTGTCAAGGTTAACATATGAATGTTATCTGCGTTGATCTCTTCCTAAGTGGACATGTATGTGGATATGAAGACTGCTAAATCTACTAGTAATTCTAGTTTCTTAGAATTCTTAACCCATCAGAAGTTTTTTAACCCAGTTTGTAAACATATACGAGTACTATAATTAAGTTGTAATATGATACCCATGCTTATACCATTCCTTTTATTTTCGATAACATATCTCTTGGCAATATTACGCTTAACGTAATATAATTATTTGAATCATTTATCTCAACAGAAGCTGACACAGCCCTTAGATAAGAAACTTTATAAATACTCATTTCTGTCCTTCATTACTAACAGTGAATCTTGTAAGCTTGAAATAAACGTTTTGTTGTGTCAACCCCGTGTCTCACTTGTATTACTGGCGCAGTCGGTAGTGGATAGTCGTTCAGTCGTTCAACGTTTCTGCTGTGTATCGAGCACTCTTCAATTTCCCGAAGAATCAGAAGTCGCTGATCGTCCGTCTCAACGGTTCAACTATCCAGAATCTTCAAAACGTAATCCCAGAGCACAACGACACCAAACGTAAGTAAACTTGCATTATTCCTGTTCACCCGTCCCTATTTTTGCACTGACAATTTTCAAGCTACTTTTGGAAAGTGTGTAATTTTAGTGACAACCTCTTGGAGTCCCGCATCGTGCGATATTCTAAGGGAAGCTTTTTATTTTTGTATCGTACAAATTAAAAAGATTAGGTTAAGAATTCAAAAAACAAGAAATTAAATTTATTAAAACATTTTAATAATTTTAAAGATAACTTCAGTAGAGATTAAATAGTTACCGTTTATTTTACTGTTTAAAGAATTTTAATTTTTAATTTTTCCTTACTTTTATTTTATTTTATTTTTATTTTTTATTTACATTGCTAAGAAATTAACAATTGATTTTTTATTTTATTTTTATTTTTGCTAAGAAACTACCAGTTGAATTTTTATTTTTATTTTTATTTTTATTTACATTGCTAATAAATTACCAGTTGAATTTTTATTTGTTATTCTATTTTTATTTACATTGCTAAGAAATCACCAGTTGAATTTTATGACAAGTTTATACTCTTCAGAAGACGAAGATTATTCTCACACTTTAAGTAAAGACGAGATTTCGGATATTTCTGATCTTTTGAATAACACTCTTTCATTTAACAAGATGTCTGAATTAGATTTGCATAAACTTAAGAACATTTCTGAATTTGTTCCGATTTTTTGTGGCGAAGAAACGGAAATAAGTAATTTCTTTGATGCTGTTGAAAATCTAATGGAGGTGTGCAATTCAAATGTTCCCCTACATATTAGAATTGTAGTAAGCTGCATAAAAACTAAAATTAAGGGCAAAGCTCTTCAACTTTTGAACAGTAGACCTGATATTCAAACATGGCCTGAAATAAGAAATCTTTTCTCCACTAACTTTTCAGATCATAAAAGTTTAGAAACATTACAGCTAGAGTTACAAAATTGTAGATTAAAACCAAACGAACCTTTGATTAATTTTGGCAATCGTTTAATTGAACTTAAATCTAAAATAATTTCAAAAATTCAGTTATCAAACATACCAATAAATGAAAAGGCTGGGTCTATAGCGTTTTATAAGAACCAAGTTTTTAATATTTACAAAATGAATATGCCCCTTAATTATGAAAACATGCTTAGGTATAATACCGCCATTACTGAATTAGAACACGCCATTACTTTTATCGACGAGCAGGTTAAATACGATGAGTTCAAACGCTTTGCGTTCGGACGACAGAATACAACACCTCGATATCCCATGTTACCAATGCCTAAACCACGCCAACAAACGAATCAACCGGTGCGATTACCAATATTTCAATCTCAACCCAATAATTATGCAAACAATTTTAATAACCCTGGTAATTTTAAAAACCATAATATACAACAACAACGCCCCTTTGGCACCCAAATACAACAAAACCAAAATAATAGATCCAACGTAAATGTGTGGAGACCAAACCCGAACCAAAAATTCGCTAGACCTACCCCAATGTCTGGAATCAGTGGAACGAATGCAACTAGACAACAGCCTAGTACATCAAGAATTCAGAACGCCCCAAATCACAACTGGCAACCAAGATACAACCAGCCGAAGTACATGGTAGAAGAACTTTTTAATCAAGAAACGGATCCTACATCGCAGAATCCCTGCTGGATGGACAATACCCCACTGACACCTTACGACGAACCCTCAACAAGTCAAATGGACCTCCCAGAAGATAATCCACAAGGAGAAGAATGGGTATATTTAAACGACGGAAATGGAAACGAAGGGAATATACCGAATGATTATGAAGAAAGTCAAGAACAAAATTTTCCTGCAGCCCCGAATATAAACAACCGGACATAGTAGAACTAAACTCTGCCAATACACCGTGTTCGCTTCCATATATTAATATTCGAGAACCCCCTTTAAAATTATTGATCGATACCGGATCATCAAAGACCATAATTCGTCCCGAAATAATTCAAAAATATTACCCCAACCATATTTTCTCTCATGAAACACTTATCAAAACTTCAACCGGCAAATCGACTTGTCAATTCCAAGCAAACATCCCTTTATTTAAAGAATTTAATATAGACTTCGATTTAAACGTACTTCTGTATGATTTCCATGATTTCTATGATGGCATTTTCGGTTTCGAAGACCTACAAACGTTAGGTATCCAAATAGATTTCCAAAATCATCTTATCTATAATGACTACTTCCAGATTCCAATTTCTATTCGACAACCCGAAGAAATTTCACGTACTTATTCTTTAAACCCCGTCGAATGTATTGTTCGAGAAATCCCTCACGTTCCAGAGGGTGATGGATAATATATTAAAAGATCTGCAGAATAAAATATGCTTCGTATACATGGACGACATCATAATTTTCAGCACGTCGTTACAAGAACACCTACAAAACCTGGAACTGGTATTTAAAACCCTCGAAAAAGCCAACCTGAAGATTCAATTGGACAAATCGGAATTCCTCTGTAAACACGTGGAATTTCTTGGCCACATTATAACCCAAGATGGTATCAAGCCAAACCCGAAGAAGATAAAAGCCATTAAAGAATTTCCAATCCCAAAAACGGCGAAGCAAATCAAGAGTTTCTTAGGATTGCTCGGATTTTACCGCAAATTTGTCCCCAACTTCGCTCGTGTAACTAAACCCCTTACCAATTGCCTCAAAAAAGACCAAAAAATCGAGTTAACCCAAGACTACCGCAATTGCTTTGAAACTTGCAAGGATTTACTCTGCAATGAGCCTATCCTAGCCTACCCCGACTTTAATAAAACATTTACTCTCACTTGCGACGCATCCGCGTATGCAATAGGAAGCGTACTCTCACAAGATGGGCACCCCATCAGTTATTATTCCAGGACATTGAACCCTGCTGAATGTAATTATAGCACAATTGAGAAGGAGTTGCTAGCCATCGTAAATTCCGTTAAATACTTCCGACCTTACTTGTTTGGCGTTAAATTTATAATTGAAACCGACCATCAGCCTTTGCAGTGGCTGTTCAACCTAAAGGACCCTAACTCGCGACTAGTAAGATGGCGTCTAAAATTGGAAGAATACCAATACGAAATAAAGTACAAAAAAGGAAAAACAAACCAAGCTGACCCGCTCTCGCGTATCAAAATTGATGAACTTAACGCAATAGAAGAAGACAATATGTCAATGATAAATAACGCCCCCGATGTAAGTACTTTACTCGATAATCTACCAGAACCAGACCCAGAAAAGTTCCAAGAAGTTTTAGACGACTTAAATTCAATAGACGACCCGAATCGCGCGCCGCCCTCAAGAACTAACCAGACTATTCACTCTAGTCACGAAAACCCCATTCTAGAAGTCAAATACTCCGAAACACCCTTAAATAGGTATAACAACCGATGGATCCTCCTGGAAAAGGATAGTAATAAAGTTAATTCGCATTATGCAATACAGCCTTTCCCCAAAGTTAAAGAACATCACTTCCACCTAAAATCGCGCTCATCCGACGAAGAAATTTTTAAATTTTTATCTCCATTCGTTCAAAGTAACACCACCATACATGCTCTATACTTCGAGCAACCAGAGTTAGAAAATAAGATCATCAGAATCCTTCAAAACCACTTATCTCATTGGCTCAAGTTTTTAATTTGCAAGAAGAAAGTAGAAGACGTAACATCAGAACAAGAACAACAACTGAAGATACGTTATAACCACGAAGGCAAAGTTACACACAAAGGAGTAACGGCTACCCACCAAGCTTTAATTAAGAAATATTTCTGGCCTAACATGTTTGATCACGTACGGGACTTTATCGCCAAATGCGAAACATGCAAAACGTGTAAAACTGACCGACACCCGGTGAAACCAATCTTTCAATATACTGAAACGCCTACGAAACCCTTTGAAACCATAAACATTGATACTCTAGATATCCAAGGACAAAAATTTATAACGATCATTGACACCTTTTCGAAAATAGCTCAAGCCTACCCCGTCGAAACTAAGACAGGCATGTCAATACAACGTGCGCTATTGAAATTTATCGAACATCATGGACTACCCTATGGAATCCTGGTGGATACTGGCCTAGAGTTTAACAACGCGATGATGAAAGATTTCTGCAATCTGCACAAAATTAAACTAACCTTTACTTCAATACAAGGACATAGTAGCAACGGCAACATCGAACGATTCCACTCTACTTTATTAGACAGCGTCCGATGTCTTAAACATGAAAACCCAAATGCACCCTTAGACTATCTAGTACAAATCGCAGTTATAAGTTACAATCATACAATTCATTCAAGCACCAAAATGTGTCCTATCGATATAATTCGTGGAGACGAACGCCCTGACCCTTTCGATATTAATGAAGAACGGATACTCTCAGAGTACATTAACACCCATAAAAATGTTCTAAAAAACCTTTACAATCAAATAAAAACCAAGTTAGACAAATCTAAAATGCGAGTCATAGAAAAAGCCAATGAAACACGCGAACTACCGGAAACTTTTGAACCCAACGAAGACGTATATATTGCAAATCCAGCACGCGGGAAACTAAACGAAAAATTCATTCAAACTAAAGTAGTAGAAGACTTAGGTCCCACTCTAAAACTGTTTCAACGTAAGGCACATGCTGAAGGCAAATATCATAAAGCCTATATCAAACGAAAACCCAGGCTTAAGAAAAAGAAAAGCGAACAAAAGGTTAATACTGAACCTTCTTTACAGGAAAAACCCCCAGAGGAAATTCAACCTATTGAACTAAGCAGCGAGACAGATGAAGGTGTTGACTTTGAGGATAAAATCCCTCCAATTACAATTAAGTACCAACCTGGTCCTTCTCACTCTTATTCACTACGCCTCCGCGATCCGAATAGAGACTATACGAAACTCCATTCACATAAATCGCCTAACATGTGAAACTAAAATAATACAATCGCAACATGACTTTATTCACATTATCGATTTAAAGGACGTAACGAACAATTTATACAAATTAAAATCCGACCTAAGCTTTTTCCAAAATAAACATAAATATTCTAATAGTACTATTAATCAACAGTTAAAATACCTCGTAAACTTGACCGAATATAAATTAAATAATTTTAGGAATCCTGAAGTCAGACTTAAACGTGGACTTATAAACGCTATAGGTTCCGTTCAAAAAATATTATTTGGTACTGCCGATGACAATGATGTGCAAGAACTCTATTCTAAAATGGATACATTAATGTCCAATCAGGAAACTCTAACGCACGAAATTAATTTAAGAACTTCTCTATTTAAAGCTCTTAGCGACAAAGTTAATCAAAGTCTAACCCAAATAAAGGCGAATATAGAACTACTCTTCAAAACGTTCAAAGAAGTTCAACAAGACTGGTCATACTTTGAAACTGGTGTCACTATAAAAAACGAATTTAATATATTTTTAGAATTATTAGACACTTTAGAGAATGCAGTCGCCATGGCTCAGCATAATATCATTCACACCTATTTTTTGCCAGTCCCAAATATACAAATTATTTTAACTAAACTCTCGAGTCTATATAAACGAGATCAACTGATACATCTTAGTAATATGCATAGTTACCTTAATCTTTTTCATATCTCAGCAACGGTTAAAGATCTTAAAATCTACATAAAATTGTCAGTGCCGATAGCCACCCAAGCACCTTACTATACTTACCATTTGATTCCCACGCCTTACCAATCCAAAGTTCTTATACCAACCAAACCCTATCTCATTGCAAGTTTACGAACCAAACTCACCTTTTGGAAAGAGGACTCCTGTCCACGGCTAGAAAATGTATGCCTGTGTAGAAAGGATAGCCCATACAACCACGACGAATGCTACCTTCCTATTCTACAAGGAGAAAATCCACGATGTAATCTAACCAGCGTACGACTCGGAGCTACCATAGTTGAACAAATTGCAGAGACACAACTCATAGTCGTCCCAATACAAAGGACCAGAATCGAAGAAAATTGTAACACCCCCATGGACCACTTTATCGAGCAGCCCTCAATTGTTACTTTAGAGAGCTGCCCCGTAATTATCAACGACGACATCTTCAACGCCAATCACGAGCTTCCCGACGAAACGTCCCTGGCGTTACCTACCTTCAAATTGAACTCAACCCCAACCGCAGAACTCCACCTTCAGGACATCAAACTACAGGACCTAGCAGACCTTTCCACCCAACTTGGCAGCCTACACCCTGTGCGGATTAAAGACTTTGAAAAAAACAATTCGCAGAATACTATCTTTTATATTTTATTATCTATACTGTTCATGGGCTTGCTTATTTATATATACCTCAAGTTTTGCCACCAAAAGGTAAAAATATTACTTCTTAAGAAGCCTACAGGTCCTTCAGAACCTGATAGCCTTCCACCTAGGGAAGGAGGTGTAATATAATACCCATGCTTATACCATTCCTTTTATTTTCGATAACATATCTCTTGGCAATATTACGCTTAACGTAATATAATTATTTGAATCATTTATCTCAACAGAAGCTGACACAGCCCTTAGATAAGAAACTTTATAAATACTCATTTCTGTCCTTCATTACTAACAGTGAATCTTGTAAGCTTGAAATAAACGTTTTGTTGTGTCAACCCCGTGTCTCACTTGTATTACTAAGTAATGTTTATTGGGGATTGAATTTTTTCTTACTTGCAATTAGTATATTTCAATTACGGTTCCTTTTGAAAAACATAACGGATTTATAAAAAAGGGATCGATTTTAGATGTTAAAAGCCATATATTATAAAATTAACAAAATGTTGGAATTATTATAATTTTTGCTCACCGGGTATTATCTTTTCTATGTCACATTATATGGAGTACTAGCAGCAATCGTTTATTATTTTCAAATAATATTTGTTATCTGCTAAAATTGTTAATAACATTACCAGTGTTGTAAATAATATCAACAGATTTTTATGTATAAGATCTGAATTTTTACACGGATTAATATGGGTATAATTAGTAACTCAGAAAATGAATCAAGTGAATTTACCAATAAATATTTTTCACCAGTTTATTTTTACGGACTGCTCTGATTTTATATTCGTCTCACATAAATTGACGTATTATAAATTAGGCAGACACTGTTTACGTCTGTATTAAATTAATTTAATAAATACGTTATTATAATAATCGCTAATACAATGTCCTAAAATTGGCTTACAAGCCAGATTGGAGAAAATAAAATAGCTGATATCCTCGTTTGACTGCTCTACAGATTTTTCCATCTCCCTTCACCCTGAAGGTATTTCCGAGATTGACTATTCAATTTGAAAATTACTCTGCCAGTCTCGAATATACATATAAGCCATTACAACATTGTATCATATTATTAATATATTTTTTCAATTTAAACGAATATTGAGGTCCCACACAATGCCAACAACATGAACACATTTATAAAAAGAAAATTGTACAACTGTGAAAAGAATATATTATTTTTGCACAGTATAACATTGGTTAAGATAATGCATAATAATATAAAAATATACATTAAATTTTTAACTTTTTTTTTTATAAAAATCCTTATAAATAAGTGGGAGATATCGTGTATATGTATTTTAAATATTCATAATAGCCACCTTCAAATCAAACATAAGACAGGTAATACAGTGGCAATATTATATAATGCCAACTTTATTCTATACTATATTGAGTTCTTCTAGGCCTTTAAAAAAATAACCATATACTATTTGTTTCATCGCTATTTGCCAAATAAAAAACTGTCTTATCTTGCCGATATACGGAACAGTCTACCTGAGCCTAGCCATAAAAGCAAGCCACGGTATGTTTTGAGAATTTTTATTTGGCAAATGGCGATGAAATAAACTATACATGGCATGTGGTAAATATTGATAGATCAGCGTCGCCGAAACTTCCGTCGATACTTACCCGATTACTTGGAAGAAGGGGATACTTCATATCAATATTGGGATGACAGATGTTGTGATCTTTTAATGAGGATGTGCAGACTCTAGACTCTAGAAGCGCTTTACCCACTCCTCGTTGTAAATTGGAACCATCTACGTTTAGGGGTGTAGGGGTGGGTGCCCCCTTTCCCCCGTTCCACCCACTTCAGTCGCGGAAATTCAAACGTATATCTCGCTTACTGGTGATCTGGCAGTGATGGTTTCAGGAGAGCCTGTCTTAATTCTGGCCATATGGACCTCGTCGGATAGGGTCTCGGTTAGCACGTTTTGACTCTTTGATCATAGTCGATAGCTGCCCTTATTAGTGGATTTGGATGATTTTCCGTTTGGGTGTAAATTTTCTTGGCATTTTCTTAATTATTTTCTGTGTATAGCAATGTTGCTGCAATGCTATATTTTGTATGATCTGAAGCTTCCGCTCTTGGCGCCAGCACCGTGTCCCCAAGCACTATAAGTGTACATCAACTATGGTTGCAGGATTAATCGTAGAAGCAATTGTTTTCTCCTCAAGTTTCTCAAGAGAACTATCTTGTCCTCTAAATATGGAGCTTAGTTTGGTTAGGATGTTGTTGGTGGTTTTCGGTCAACTGGCATTCTAATACGATTCTGAAATATAAGAGATTTGTACACTAAGGTACGAGTATTTCAATAGCAGGTGTCGTGCTAGTGGTTATTTTTTTCGCTTAGCTCGTTTGATTCTTGTTGAGTACTGTTTCATACATATTTACAAAAACTCTTAATGTGGCTATTTTACTTTTTATTCACAAAGCTATTCTTTTTAGAATTTAGTTTAATTGGGTAAACTCTACTGAAACTTTTGGCGGTAAACTTTTGTATAGCACATCGCCATGGCTCTGACCATATATTTTTGATTTTAGGCGAGCTCTATTGGTCTTCTATGTGTAAAGAAATCTAGACCATAAGTACTTCAAACCTGAATTGATAGTGAATTAAAGTTGTTTGCGAACACATGCATTAAAGGAAATGATCTATTTCGTAATGTGTGAATTAATCATTAATTCGTCTAAGAAAAGTTTTTTAACACCCCTTACGGAGCATTTACTTATACAATAATCTGATCATTGAGTCAGTCGATTAATGATTAATTTGGTTCTAACTAAAATTAGTACTTCGAAAACTTAGACCTAAGGATTTACTCACTAATGTTCCTCAATTTCTACTAACTTAACTACACCAATATTAACATGTATCACAACCGCAAAATACTCTGCTTTTCACTAACTGATAATTACTTGGCCAACTCAAAAACCTTTACTCTTACTCGTATACTCTTCTTGTAATATTGGTGTTATCGAGGAACTAGATAACGTCGACGTTTCCGTATTGGTGGAATCGCTGTTCATTATCCCTTGCAAATTTGGTAATTGTTTAGTCCACAATATCCACCTGAAGGCCACGATGGAGGTCACTGTTTCTGACATACCAAAGCGCATTGACGGTGCTCCTCAGGATGTTAATCTTGATGGCATAACCCCAGATCTGTATGCCATAAGTACATACTGGTTTGGGGACTTGTTTATACAGATGGATTTTGTTGTATTTTGATAGGCTGAAGTGCCTACGAAGTAACCAGTACGTTTTCTTGAATCTTATATCCAGATCATCCTTTTTATTTTTAACATATACCTTCCAGAGAAGTCTTTCGTCTATTGTAATACCCAGATATTTCGCCGAGTTGACATAAAAAATCTGGGCATTATTTTTCTGAATGGAGTCTGTTGCTCACTTTTGTTTGTGAAGTTTATGTGGACTGGTTTAGTTTCGTCCAATTTAATATTCCGTCATTTGATCCTGTTATTGATTTGGTTAACTGATGTTTGTAGTGAAGCTATTGTATATTGTCCCAGCTATGGTATATCACTTGTGTAAATCAAATACAAGATGAGTCCTAAAATGCTTCGCTCTATGAAAAGTAATGTAATAAGACATGTGGAAAGCCATGCTTTATCTAGTGGTAACAATAACTATGACACTAGATTTTTCTCTAACCTCACAGTAGTCTGTTTTCCAAGTGATATTCCTTTACATAAACTGAAGAACCCCACACTACAGCAATTCCATATATAGTTAACTTCTCGTAATTTCTCGAGTATTAATTAATATTCATTATTGTATTATGATATATTTTCCGTGAACTATCGCTGTGTAATAATAATGATCTGAGTTCGAGTCTGTTGCGACTCGCCGAAATAGACGGTTTAATTATAACAGTATATTTATTGCACGAATTTTACGCACTCCTGACAATTAAGATATCATTTTTAATGCCGTTGCATCATTACTGGGACTGGGATGTTAAATATACATACATTAACGACTGAAATTACTTTTATAATGTATATTATTTACATGAATACATTATAAACGTAACAAGGAAAACATCATGTCATCTTTGTATTACACAATATGTCAGCGCTCTGAGCAAATTTAAGTTTATAATACGCTACCAAGGAATATCACATATTAATTACATTCACACAGAGCATCAGATGAATCGATTATATCGCATTTGAAATTTTCACAAACAACAGTATTAATTTATATGACAATACCCACCTATTTAAACGGTTCCTTTAGGCAATTCGTCTTTTAGTTATCTGATTTCTCAATCAACCTTCCAGACTCTGCATAACAATAAAGCGGGTAATAATAAAGAGCAGTCGGATGACTTCTGAATGACTATATAGTTCTTAATAACTATAAAGTAGTCTATTGTGTTGGCTGAAGTAAAATCTACCTGTGGAGGCTGCACCCGACAGAGGCTTCCTGCGAATTAAGTGATCGGGCCTCGGGAACCGATTTTTAAAAACAAATTCAAAAATTAGCGGACAGATTTTATTGTGCAAATACAATGTTTGTGGCTTAAAGATGCGAGCAGAACTGTTCTAAAATATTAACAAATGAACCTACATAGTTAAAAAGCTTATTAAGCATTCTGGAAACTATGGCGTAATACTTTAATGATAACGTGAAGCTAGCATACATCATAACTCCTCCATCCTTAAGAGGAAAATAATACGGTTGTATTATCAGTATTATTTTCTAAGTCATTTTTGACTCTACAAGTGTTATCTTTCCTAAAATAATTAAGTATATTATTATGATATTTGAATACTAATTTGACTGAAATAAAAATAATCACTAAAATCATTAAAACAATGCAAATATAAAACACAATATACTGAGTGTTGTCTTCTTCAAGGGCCTGTAAGCGATGAAGTTGAGTTCTTTCAGCTAACTTTTGAAGTCTTGTGAATCCATCCAGGTTGACTCTATCTGCGACCTTCAGGGGTTGATTTTCGGGATTGCCTATAGCCATTTTGATTTTAGGCAAATGAAGAGGGGTTTCTTCAACTGATGGGGCATCGTTACTGTACACCTTACTATTTACTATAATGTTACATTTATAGGGTACATGGATCAAATGTGGCTGGTAGATTTTTTCGTATCCATGATGTACACAATTTTCTTCGATCATAGTGGGTTGTATAGGGATAATAATGACGTAAGCATTATTGATTGGTTCCACCACATCTTGGTCCAAATGGATTTGGAGTGCTTGGCACTGGTGAGTGGTATCTCCATTTAACAATTTCGGGAGACAGTCGGCATTGGTAATTTGGTTTTCTATATGATATAGACAGGTATCTTCAATTCTGGTGCATGGCTCATCCTCGTAGTGGTGATAAGTCGAGTTAAGGATGATGTAAGGTTTTAAAGGAATAACGGCTTAAAAATTTTCTTGCAGTATTGGAAAATGAATAACAAATAAAATTTTGTCTTTGTTATGATGAATTTCGGCTTTTAGTAATCTATAATATGATTGTATATTATTGAAATATGGTAGACTTTCTTTATACAATTTGAACATTATATTAATTAGTTCTTTGAGTTCTGATACTGATAATATCCACTATGGATAATATTTAATTCAGCAAATAATATCGAATCTTCAATATTATTTAGTATAGATAGGATGTTTTGACAGTCAATTATCATTGTATCTAGTGAGTTCTGTAGGCGTAAGAATAGCGTGTATTTATTTAGACTATTTACAATACTTTGTATTTGATCACCGATTAATTCTTGATTTTTGACAACTTTTTGTAAGGTGTTTGTAATTTCATTCATAAACTGTTTTGTAATAGTTAAGTAATTTTCTAAATCGTGATGTAATATATTTTGATTGTTAGTTAAGGTGGTAATAGCTTTATTGTATCTTTCTTCATCCTCGTCATCTAAGGTCATTTATTTGCTCTACCTACTATATTAATAAGACCACGTTTAGATCGATTAAATTTTTGAGGTTTTATATTAACTAATTTCAGATTTATTTGGTCTAGTAAGTATGATAAATGATTGTGCATATGATGTAATTGAGGATATAATTCGTCTTTAATAGATATAAGGTCAATGATTGATTTTGCATTATTATTTATGCTATTGATTGGAATATCGAATTGTTTTAAGTCGATGAATTTTATAAAAGTATGTTTGTTAATAGTAGTCCTTGCTTTTCCAAGGGAAAACGGAAGGATAGGATTATTTATTTTCGTTAGGGTTATTTGTTGTCCTGTCGTTGTCAGGATTCCGAGAAGTACTAGGTATGCAGTTATCATCTGAAACAATTTGTTTTCGGATAATTTTTCGTTGGGGCTTTAATTTACTTTTATGATACTTTGATTTTCTAGTTTTAACCTTTATGCCACGATCTTTTGTAGGTTGTATTTTCCTATAAAGAGGTGACAATTTATTTCTTGGTGTTTCTCTAAGAAATACATTTTCGTCGACATTTATTTCAGGAGGGTCTTTTCTAATAGAATTGATATTTGAAAGGTCTTTTGATTTTTCGTTATTTTGTTTTATTACTTCATTTAATAGTCTTAAATTTCTAGAGTGTTTTTCAATATAGTCAGAGGTGATTTTGTCTAGAGTAACATCGAATGGGTTTTGATATTCTACATTTCCTTTTACAATCTGAAGGGGTGTAAATTTGGTGGCACTATGGATTGTATTATTATATCCTAAAATTGCATATAACATTTGTGTCGTAATTGGTCGATTTGCTGACTCAAGTTTCAATGCTCTAATTTCTTCTATTAGTGTAGAGTGTAACCGTTCAATGGGACTATTACTATTTGGATTTTTGGGAGTAATATAATGTAGTGTAATTTTATGGAGCTTGCAAAAATCTTCCACCAAATTATTTTTAAATTCAGTGCCTGAATCACAAGTTATTTTATGTGGAATACCATAGTGAGACATAAATTGCAATAAACCATCTAAAATGTTAGTTGCATTTAAATGGATTGGGTAAGCTTGAGCAAAACGTGAAAAGCTATCAATAATTGTCAAAAATTTAGTTTTATCTATAGAAAATGTATCAATATAAATGTGTTCAAATGGGTATTCCCCTATAGGTGTTGGTTTAAATTTTATGACATTAGGGTGTCGTTCATATTTAGATTTTTGGCAAGTAACACATGTGTTTATGTAATTTTTTACATCATGTACCATGTTTGGCCAATAGTATGTTTTTGATAAAGATAATTTTGTTTCGTTAATACCTCTATGAGTAGTTTTTACTTCATGGTGGTACTTTATTTTGTCTAACTGTTCATTTTTGTCTGTCAGGTCTTTTAAAAAGAGATTACTTTGAATTAATTTAAAAGCAGAATTTTGGAAATGTTTTTGAATTAATGGGATTATGGCTGTTTTTAGACATTCCTCAAATAGTATTCCATAAACGGTTTTTGGTTTTAGGTATTCTTTAAAAATTCTTACTAAATCGTTTTCGAGATTTCTGGTTGGTATTACAATTTTTAGACGGGTTTTATCGAATGGTTTTATTATACTAACGCGAGGTGAAATTGCGTCGCTACGTATAAGCAGTATTTGGTGTTTGAATTTATTTAAAGGTTGTTCCGAAATCGGTATTTCTAAAATTGGATTTTCGCGAGACGAGTGTTGTGTTTCGTTGGAGTTACTTTCTTTATCTGCTTCTCTTTCTTGTAGAGGGATGACTATGTCTGAAATCACGTTAATTCGATTATTGGTGTCTTGTTGAGCTTCATTTCGAATTATATCTGGAGTATGATTTGATTCTTGTAATAAGTTTTCCAATTCTCTAAGGTCATCGTCTGATATTCGGGGAAGTTCTTGATCACTTGTAAGATCTACGAAGATATCTGTGAAGTCTTGTTCAACTCTGTTCTCTTCTAAGGGGTCGGCATTTGCTATCATCGATTGGGTTTCTATCGGATTGAGTTCTATTCTTGATAAGGCATCTGCAACGGAATTGTTCTTACCTTTTCTGTACACTATATTGTAATCGAATTCTTCTAATCTCAATCGCCATCTTACTAGTCGTGAATTGGGGTCTTTAAGGTTAAATAGCCATTTTAAAGGTTTATGGTCGGTAACAATAGTGAATTGCCTTCCGAATAAATAGGGCCTAAAATATTTTGTAAAATTTACAATTGACAGAAGTTCTTTTTCTATGACCGAATAATTTTGTTCGGCGGGGTTTAATGTTCTTGATGCATATGCGATAGGTTTATCGTTTCCTATAACACCTTGTGATAAAACTGCACCGATTGATACGTTCGAAGCGTCTGTTGATAAAATGAAAGATTTACTAAAATCTGGATATTGAAGAAGTGGTTCATTCGTCAAAATCTGTTTACATTTCTCAAAAGTTTCTAAAAATTCAGGAGTGTGTACAATTTTTTCGCCTTTTTTCAAACAACGCGTAAATGGTTTAGTTAGATGAGCAAAATCTTTTATAAATTTACGATAGTATCCCAACAATCCAAGAAATGATTTAATTTCTCTTGCTGTGGTTGGCAATGGGAAATTGGGTATTGATTTAATTTTATTAGGGTTTGGTTTTATCCCTTCAGGAGTAATTACGTGACCTAAAAATTCGACGTTTTGTTTTAAAAATTCCGACTTATCCAATTGAATTTTTAATTTGGCTTCGCGTAATTTTTTGAAAACTTGTTTTAAATTATTAATATGTTCTTGTAATGAGGTGGAGAAGATGATAATATCATCCATATAAACTAGGCACGTTTTGTTTTGTATGTCCTTTAGTACATGGTCCATAACTCGCTGAAACGTCGCTGGCGCGTTCTTCAATCCGAAGGGCATTCGCAAATATTCATAATGCCCATTTTCTACGTTGAATGCTGTCTTCTGAACAGAGTTTTCTTCCATTTCTATCTGGTGAAACCCTGATGCCAGGTCCAAAGTTGTGAAATAATGGCATTTTCCTAATTTATTTAAGATATCATCGATATTGGGGATTGGGTATCGATCATCGATGGTTTTTTCATTCAATTTTCGGTAGTCCACTACGATTCTCCATTTTTTTCTTCCCGATGCGTCGGCTTTCTTCGGTACAATCCAAATGGGACTGCAATATGGGAATGATGATGGTCGAATGATTCCATCGTCGAGAATTTTATTTATTTGTCTTTTTACCTCTTCTTTATGGCAATACGGAAAGCGATATGATTTTGTGTGTATAGCTATTTTGTCGGATGTTTTAATATCATGTTTTATTTTATTTGTAAATGAAAGTTGTCTATCGTCCTTATGGAAAATATCAGAAAATTCGTTACATAATTTTAAAATTGCGTATTTCTCTTCCGGATTCATATGATCTATTCGAATATTGTCAATCATTTTACTTATTGAATTATTATCCATACTCTCGGGTAAAGCGCTTTCAATATTATAAATTTCAAAATGATTTTTATTGATTTGTATTGCTGGAAAAGTCTCGTCCATCGTTACAGAAAGTGTCTTGCCAGTATTATTAAAAATTTCGAAAATAGCTCGATAATTCGAGGCATAAGTTAGAGCTTCGGGTATAAATTAATTATCGATATATTTTTTTGTGATTATTATTTCACCTTCGGCAATATTGACTGGAAATTTCCGGACTAAAGTTTCATTAGGAGGTATTTCAATAGTAAATGATGTTTCGTTTGGCTGTCTATAATAAAATGGAATTTGGACATAATTATTTTGTAATATTTGATTTGTAAAATCGATTTTTAGATCAAGATTTTTCAATTCTTTCAAACCTAGAATGCCATCGAAAAATTCGTGGAATTGGAATAAAACGTATTCGATTTCATAAGTACTTTGAAATTCATCAAATGCTGGAATATTTGCTTTAAATTGAATTTCCTTTTCGCCTAATGATGTTTTTAGGTGACATGGTTCCCTAAAGATTTTGTCAGGATAATATTTTTCTACGACAGAAGGTCTTAACATAGAGGTGTGACATCCGGTGTCAATTAATAATTTTACAGGAGGATTCTGAATTTGAATGTACGGAAGTCCGTTAAAAGTTGCTGAATATAGTTCTATCATGTCGTCTTGTTCATTGGAGGCTGATTGTAAAAATTTTCATCATTAGTTTCATAAATTTGAGATATTTCGTGTGTGAAGTTATTGTCTGATGGTGATTGGTCATTAGTAATATTGACAGGGTATTGATTGTATTGATTGTCTAAATTGTCTTGGTAATCCAGAGGATCTTGATAATCGACAGGGTATTGGTCAGATGTAATGTCATATTGATCATCGTTATGATTATATAATTCCTGATTAAAAAATGTTTGTCTATTTTCTTGATATGTAGGCATTTGATTATTGGCTTGGGTTCTATTCGTTCTTTGAATCGAAGGTATTCTAGATGTAGTGGACATTGGTTCTACAGTTCTTTGATCGGGTTTATTAGATGGTTGAAAAACATTTTGGGGTGGTCCGAAAACTTGTCTGTTTGTTGGAAATCTCTGTGGAATGTGCCTTGGATGAATGGGTATTGGTTGACTAGGAAATGACGGACTTTGTGAATATGTACGTTGTGGATAATTTGGGTTTTGATTTTGGAATTGGCCAAAATTGGGTGCCTGATTTCTAAAAGTATATTGATTCTGAAAGTTTCGTTTGAAAATTATTTTGTTGGAAATTCGACTGAGGGTTATTTATCCTAATTGGTCTTTGAACTTCCGATCTACTAGTGCTTGGACGATTTTGAAAAATTAAATTTTGGGATTGACGAAAATTTTCGTCTTTCATGACCAAATTCATTGCTGATTCGAGAGAATCGGGGTGCTGCACAGAAACCTTATCTTGTAAACAAATGTTTAAATTTCTAAGAAATATTTTTAAAGATTGTGACTCATATTGCTTAATATAAATTAATTTGGTTAGTTGGTCTATGTCAGTCATCGAATTTAATTTGAATATCAATTTACTTCGTAACACTTGAATTCTCTTGGCAAATTCTAAAGGATGTTCACTCTTATTAGGGATTAAAGTAAATAGTTGTTGTTCTAGATTATCAAGGCTTTGCCTATCACCAAACGTATTCCTAAGTTCTTGTTTAAGAAGATTCCAGGAGTTTAACTCTAATCTGGAGGCGATTAGCATCTGGGCTCTATCTCTTAATTTACCTATTATGATGCTCAAAATGCATTGGTTAAGAGTAGCATCATTACTGTTGTACCTATTATAAAATTTATCAACCGCACTGATAAATATTTCGAGGGTATCTGGGGACCCATCATATGTTGGAATGGTGTCTGAGTAAATTTTGAATAGAGTGTAATTAATTTCGGTGGACATATTGGAAACAATTAGTGAATTAAATGACTCTGCTAAATTTTCAATCTCAGATTCGCTCATTAAATTGTTGCAATAATTTAAAAAATATTGAATTTAATTCAGAAATCTGTTCAGTTTAAATTGCCAAAATTAATAGCCAAGAAAAAAGAATATTTTAAGTACGCCTATGGTAGTATTTTATGGACTAAGAATTAATAAAACTAATATTACCTTAAAGTAAAAAATTTTGTTTGCAAAATTGTTAATTTGATTCTAGGAACTACTACAAAGTTTGATATTTATGAAACAACAAATCTGCAAAATAAAACGTCTAGATATAACAATGTGCGATACAAGCTATTCTTTCACTTCTTAGAATGCAGTTCGAATAAAAGTGCTTTTTCCTTGAGAATTTTCGCTACTGATATAACAACGGTATCTCGGTATCGAGTTGCAAAGTGTAATTATTGTCTTACGTACTAAGCGCAAATTTGCGATGTTTTTGATTTCTTCCAAAGTTTATTTGGGAAAATAATTGAGTTTTAAATTAATTGATTGATTATTAGACTAATTAAACTAATTGACTTCTATAGTCAGTCTACCAAATTTCAATTATGATAAGAGATAAATTGGTAGGTTTTTGCCTTAATCTAAATGACTTCGATAGTCAAAAATTTCCCGAAAATTCCCTAAAATCTTTACGATAAAGTTTTTTGGAAAAAATCTGGGGAAGCAGAAAGGAAAACTCGACTTACCTTGATGGTGTGCCAGGGTGTGCCTTTCTGGAGTCTACTGCAACGGCCACTGGATCTGCTGCTTCAGGTTCCGGGTTGGTTTTGGAGTTGAGGCTGTTTTTTTTTTCGATCGCGGATAAACAGTAAAAACTGACGAAACTCCCGATTGACTTTCTTCCGCGATCCTACCGGCTGCGCCAATTAAGTGATCGGGCCTCGGGAACCGATTTTTAAAAACAAATTCAAAAATTAGCGGACAGATTTTATTGTGCAAATACAATGTTTGTGGCTTAAAGATGCGAGCAGAACTGTTCTAAGATATTAACAAATGAACCTACATAGTTAAAAAGCTTATTAAGCATTCTGGAAACTATGGTGTAATACTTTACTGATAACGTGAAGCTAGCATACATAACTTGCGTGCTAAACCGATGAATTAAAAGTTCCTATAATACGGGTGACAGCATTAATAAAGGTAGTTGAAAGGCGATTTTGTAATAAACTTCGAATTAACTCACGTATACAATAGCAAACAGTATATATGTAATGTAGTATAGAGGGTGTCCCATTTAAAATGATACACACGGAATAACTGTTGAAATACTTTTTAATAGAAAAATACAGTGATATATCAAGGACATATTTTGACATAAAAGACATTATTCTCACTGATATTCCCTTCTACAAACGTACTCGCCTAAAATACTAAAATGAGGACATTGATCGAGTGACCTACTACGAGTAAATATAAAGTAAATTTATTTCCGCCCGTTAGCTAAATACATCAACACGTTAGCCAAATCATAATTGGTTAGTTAGTTAGTTAGATAGTTACTGAACAAAATAATTAAGTTAGGTTATTTATTTAAATATTTAAGATGACCAGATTTAGTCCGATCGTACAAAAAATCTCTGGTCCAAATATTTCCTTACATCATCATGTGGAGGAGGCCCATTCTGTTGGATGAATAGCCCATCTTCTTGTAGATTGTCATCGTCTTCTAATACTTGTCTGTTTAAGAGATCTACCATTCTTCCTAATAAATAAACATACATTTCTTCACTTAAGTGTTCGGGAATAAAATGATGATGATCTCTCTGAATTCCCACCTAAACATCTTCCGGTCTTTGCGTATGATGTTCAATGTAAAGATAAGGGTTTTCGGGTCAGGCTAGTGTTTACAGTTGTGCATGGTAACAGCTCTTATCAAATAAAACTCTCATTTGAAACTCTCATCCCTTGAATACGATCAAACGTAAGCACTTAAAACTGTGAGTGACGATCCCAGTCATCCTCATTTAACTCATGTAAAAGGGTAAATGTATAAGGATGGCATATAGCAAGGCAGAAACTCTTAAGGATTCTACGAACGGAACTGCTAAACATTGGAGACAGCTATATAATACTTTTATATTCAATTCGATCAGCTTCTAAAAGTCCAAGTACACTTAACCAAATTCACTGGCTACGTGTGCGATTATTTTTTTTATATTTCCAATTGATTCTGTTTCGTTAAATTCTCTTACCATTTCCATCATGGTGTTTAGGTTGAATATTATTGTCAGGAAAACATTCATTAAGAATGCGAGCGGAGTTTTTAGCTCAATCGTTCTAGCTCACACGATTATTGGATAAATTGTTTGAAATATTCTTAATTACAGGTAATAAAAGAAATTATACTGTTTACGCCAAACATAAATTTTAATTTTGATTCTTGCATTATTTTCTTTATTATTCTATTCCTAAAGGTGGAACAAATTAAATTCAGTTGAGATCTACATTCGAGATTATACCCGGTCTAATAACCTGAATGCATACCCATATGGAACAGATGCATTTCTAAAACTGTTTCTGTCAAACATATCGATTACGATTATCTAACGAACAAAAATGAACCATTGCAATTATCATGAGCTACCACTCGACCTATATTCTCGACGTAACAAAAAGTGTAATTGTACTGCGAGTGCGATATTTTCATATAAATGTGCAATATGCCCCTAAATAAATATTATTATGTAATTATTCAACTATCCGTAATCCTCACATATCCCACCAAAGTAAAGGTATTGGATAGGCCTTTACTATACATAAACCGTTAAGAATGTACAGCACACTGAAGCAATTTTAGCTCTAATGCGTTTGGAACATTTCATCCGGAAGGCTGCTGTTTCAAAAATTATTTTCTCTCTGTTGTGATTGGACCAGGAAACCAAAAAATAAAGGCGAATATAACCACTTGAAAATGGTAAGGCTTCCCGGTGGTTAAAACATTTATTGTCAAACTGATGACTGTTAGTCTTATAAAATTATGTAGGAAACTAATTTTAGAAGATGAAAAGGAATTGGATGTACATATTGAAATGAAATTACATAATCCTATCACACAAGTTTCAGCTGGTAAACAATTTAGTAAAACACGAATAATACACCTTTTAAAATAAAAAAAACTACAAAATTTATTTGGTTCAAGAATTTAGCGAGGATCCTATATATAGAAATAAAGGATTTTTTTTCTGATGAAGTAATATTTATTTTAAATGGAATAGCCAGGAAGTAAAACAATACTAGAGTAAGGACATCAAGGTAGAGAAAATCCGTATTGAATAATGGAGACCCATATATCCTAAGAAAGTGAACAATTCAAGACTATTTTCCCTAACAACAGAAATGCTAATCACATTGATAGACACATTTGAAATCAGCAGCTACTCTCCAATTAAGAGTAAAAGTAAAAGCTTATCTCAATTAAGTTTTACCGATTATTTAAAATTGAAAATCTAAGTCACTATTAATCATGTCGATAAATTTAGAATTACAAACAATGACATGTTGTCATTGTTGTCATGGTCATTCATCGTCAAAATGTTACATCACTCTGCACTGGCAGCAAAATTGAAAAAAGAACGAGCAATTATTTTTCTGCCATCCAAAATTTCTCGACGTTCGAATCGTTGCTTTGCGAAAAACTAGTCTCCCGTTTTTTCTCCTATGTAATATCGGTTACACTGTTAATACCAGTATTATATTCCAGTTTTGATTTTGCCAATATCTTCCATCTGTGTTAATATCTTTAGAAATGAATCCAATATTACCCGGGCCTTCATATCTGTTTAGATAAACTCTTAACCCAAGATCTTTTTTTTTTTTTTTTTTTTAGCGGGGGTCCTACAGCCTGTGCCGCATCCTGCATTTCGATCGCCATTTCCTTCTATCCCTCCAGTCATCATCTCCGATTTCTCGATCTCTCATATTTTTTCTACTTCCTTCTATCCATTGTGTTGTCGGTCTTCCTCTTCTTCTTCTATTGTATGGTATAAACTTCAAAGCTCTCTTTGGCCATCGTGTCTCCTCCATCCTCTTTACATCACCGTACCATAGTAGCTGTCTAGATTCTACTCTTTCTGTTGTTGTAAGTACGCGTCCCGTTTTCCTTCTTACTTCTTCGTTCCTAATACATTGAATTCTGGAAATATTACATGATCTTCTTAAGAAGTCCATTCCTATCGTTTCTATCATCCTTTTCTCTTTCTCCGACAATTGCCAGCATTCACAGCCATAAGTTAAAATAAGCTCCACAATAGTTGTGTAAATTGTCATTTTGGTTTGTAGATTCATCTTGTTCGACCAGAGTAATGAGTTCAGTAAACAAACAGCCTTCTTCCCTTGACGTGCCCTATTCTTGATTTCATTTTTTGTTGTTCCATCATCCGAAACAATGCTTCCCAAGTATTTAAACTGGCTACATTTTTTTAATTTATGCGGTTGTAAATCTGGGTCTTTTACATGCGTGTCTCCTATTTTCAGATATTCAGTTTTATCGATGTTTATCTTTAGTCCCCATTTCTCATATTCTTCTTCCAACTTTCTAAACATGTAGTCTGCATCGTCCTTGTCACTTGTTGTAATTATCTGGTCGTTAGCGAATAAATGAGTTGCCAAGCATTGTTCGTTTACCTGTATTCCCATTTCTGAAGTTTTCCTCCTGCAATTACTTATGGCTTCTTGAATATATATTTTAAATAGGGTAGGTGACAAACTACACCCTTGTTTAAGCCCCTTTGTGGTAGGAAAACTTTCTGACAGGGCATTTCCCACTTTCACCAAACTCTTTGGTTCCTTATATATATTCCATATAGCGTTGACATAAGTTTCACTCAGGCCAGACCTCATCAGAGTTTCAAATAGTTTCTTTAAAGGTACTGTGTCATAGGCCTTTTCTAGATCGACAAATACTAGGTGGGTAGACAGATTACGAGACGTTCGTTTTTCTAATATTTGCTGTAATACAAATATATTATCAATACATGATCGCCCTGCACGGAAACCCGGCTATTCTTCTATGTCTTCTATAACCATTTCTATTCTTTGCTTCAGTATTCTGCCGTACAACCTCCCCATTGCACTGGTCACACTTATGCCCCTATAATTTTGGCATACCTTTTTATCGCCCTTTTTGTAAATGGAGTTTATGTATGCTATATTCCAGTCTTCCGGGATTTTATCTGCGTTTAGTAAGCATTTATTAAATAAGTTTGCCAGATTTTCAAGTAGTATATCTAGTCCATACCTAATTAACTCAATGGGGATGTTTCCAGGCCCTGCAGCCTTTCCGTTTTTGGATTTTTCCAAGGCTTTCTTTATTTCTTCCACGGTTATTTCAGTTGCTTCATGATCTCTGTCTGTTTCAATTTTTATGTTTGTTATTCCAAATTCTTTTCTGTTTTCCGTAAGCAGTGTTTTATAGTGGTCAACCCATTCTCTCAAACCTATCAGGTTTAACTTGCTGTTGTGTTTTCCTTCTTTTCTCAAGCTTGCTATAGTTTTCCATGCTTCAGCCACTTTTGTTCCCCCCATATATCTGTCTACTTCCTCACATTTTTGTTCCCACATTTCATTCTTACTCTTTGTTACCTCTTTTTTAACTTCTTTATTCCAGCAAGCGTACGCTCTTCTATCTTCTCCTCTACCAGTATTTAGCCAGGTGTTATAAGCTTTCTTTTTCTTTTTAACAAGGTCCTCTATCTTTTCGGAATACCATTCTGAATTTCCTTTCTTCTGTTCTCCTTTATAACCTAACGCTTCTTTTGCCGCTTCATATACGCACTCTTTAATCCCAAGATCTACCTCTCTAATTTTTCTACTCGTCTTTGAATAGTAAAGTCTTGTCAGGATATGATGATTTAGTCGATTTTTGCATCCAAAGTATTTGTCGATGATGGCATACGATGACAAAATATTCCCCAACTACGATAATCGGGAGTAATGTATATATGTGTTACAACCGTTTCATCATTTAGTTTTAAAAGTAGTGACTAATATGTAATTAAAAATAAATATTATTTCATAATGCATAAACCGATTTTAGTCACATCGCTAATACTTTGAAAAATAATTTAAACATGTATCTACAGTAAGTGCGGATAGTAACACAATAATAATAATAGTAAGATCCACTATAATATGGTACACTATCTATTATAGTACCACTATGATGGTACAATAATTGCCTATAAAATTATCAGAGTTAATAAAATATTTAATATAAACATGCATCTTCTTAAATGGTAAAAGTAATAAATCTACAGAATTATGTAGTAACAGACTTACGCACTATTGCAGTTTGAGTCGTATTTTGGATCATTATTAAAGCTTTAGTGGTAATATGATTCTTATAGTAAGCGATAGATTGATCATTTATACATGGTATATGGTATAAAATCAGACTACGTCAATGTATCTCTAATTGTCGCATTCGACCCTTTAAAAAAGTATGTGCTTGGATTTTTTACCGTAAGGAGGAATTATATTTTACTTGTCTTTTATGTGGTCCAAGATTTTGCCCAATTAAAATGTTTTCAAACAAACTCTGACAAATTCAGAAACCGTTTTGTGGTTCATTAGTTATTTTAAAGATTATGAATATAACTGAAATATATGAACAAAACGATTTTATTTTATTTGAGTTTTTTAGAATAAAAGACAAGTGTGCTTCCAAAAAAAATATTAAAATATGTGTTTTGCTTTCCCTATTTCCACAAACACAGTTTAGAGAAAATTTACTACCATGAATTTCTGAAATACCCAAATTTGAATAATTATCTCAAGAGATTATTTATTACATTACTAAAACTTATCTGTTTGTATATGTATAGAGGATTTCAGGATAGTTTCTGGCATAACTTTAGCAGGATACTGGAGTCATTTACCCCACTAACACAGACCTAAATCTTAAATGTTAAGACAGCCCAATAAATAATTAAAAATCATTAGGTCCCAACGACACAACGCTGTGTCGGGTCAATAAATTGTTAGCTTCAGGATGAAATCGATTAGTACAGTGGATGATATCGTATGCCGTCGATTATTGCACCCATTTTAAAACACCGGTTTGAGACCGCCAGCTTCAAATTGCTAATATATTTAAAAGTGGGTAAGGATTTGTATTTTCGACCTCGCTGAACTGTCTTAATGTGAAATTAATTACTATGTTACTATTCTGATGAGATAAATAAATAACATCCTCCAAACACTCATTAAATCATCTTAATGTTAAAATTAGTCCTGGGTATTTTATTGCACGTTCTCGTCGTGTAACTATACTATTCTCATTACATAGCCCGTAAATTAACAGAATATCTGGGTATTCCTAGTGAGTAAAATCTGCCATTTTTAATACTGCTATATATGAGTCACATTGACAACGCGTGAGGTTGTACAGATGTAATTTACTACATAAAGTAAACTCACTAAATTCATTTTATTTTCGGAAATTCGGATTGGACACGATATCACGACATAACAATGTATGCCTATGCACGTGAACAGACGGTGAGATTAGCACAACTAAAATATCCATCATGCAGGTACAATGGCCTACCATGACCTAGTCACTGTATGTGACGTTGCCTATGTTACCTTAAATGTTACTATTAACGTAGAGGAGAGCCAGCATTAATTATAACTTTTTTTATTTTGTGGACCACTTAATTTTTTTTTACATTTCTTAGCAACTGAGGTATGTTAGGATATATAAAATTATGCTAGGAACTGTCCTGAAGCCCTGTATAAAATAAGTGATTATTTTCTAATTAGTAACTATTAACTTAGTAGTTTAAGTACCTGAGAAGTAATTATTGCTTATAAACAAATAAATTCATTTGCAAACGCTTTGCACATTTTAAAAAATAACATAGTTTCCATGATATTACATATTATTTTAAATAAATGTTAATAATGAAGCACATTCTTTCTCCCCTTCAAAAAATAAAACCCGCCACAGGTGGGATTCGACATCTGTCCCGGATCAGAACCGAACGACATACAGCTGTTTCGAACTTATTAGTTCTCATCAGTGCCGTACACGGTACGCCGATCCAGGACAAATGCCGAATGAACTCTATGGGGTATACATCTTTATCGATACGATCTCTGTCAGTAACATATAAGTCTTTCCGACTTATTTGTTAGTCGATTTCCGACTTATATGTTACTGACAGAGATCGTATCGATAAAGATGTATACCCCATAGAGTTCATTCGGCATTTGTCCTGGATCAGCATACCGTGTACGGCACTGATGAGAACTAATAAGTTCGAAACAGCTGTATGTCGTTCGGTTCCGATCCGGGACAGACTTCGAATCCTACCTGTGGCGGGTTTTATTTTTTGAAACCTTATCTGATCGTGCAGAAACACGAGAAAGGGGTTGAGGGTCGCTTCTGGGTATAATTCAATGCCTGGCGGGGCTTTAGCCCGAGGAGAAGTTGTTTCCTAGAGCGATTATGTAATAGCTTTGCTATTCGGGAACTACTTTGATAACCGCTTGGCGGTTTGGTGGTTCCTTTCTCGATTTCCGACTTATATGTTACATTAATTCTCCCATTTAATCTTTTGGATTAAATGGTATGGTAGGAATTGAAGCATTCATTCATTATAGTCTTGGTGTTACAACATAAAAGTGTTAAACAAAAATCCTAAATTGAATTCAATTTTTCATGTAACACGAAATGATTTTTCATGTAACATCATCGATAAACATTTGGTTGTTAAGCTTAACTAACAACTACATAAACACAAAATATTGCACAGGTCGATGGTTAAATTCTACTACGGCTACCTGAATTTAATTTTACATCAAATTGGTATGTCCCCTATCCGGTGTGAAGTCGACCTGAATTTTTACGCCGTGTATATTAGAAAGTGCAGTAAATACACAGTCATTCTATAATCGTTAAAACTATATAAACATTTTGATAACCATGTAATAGTTATCAGTACGTAAATTACCAGATAACTTAGATCCATTAAATTACAGTAAGTAAAGTCTATATATCTGAAGTTGCTTAATTCGGTACTTGGAACCCACTACCGTTTTTGATAAACGATTCACGGTAGTTGATGTAAATGAAATTCTACGAATCTTTTAGCTGGACATTCCTTAATCTTTTGTATTTAACCATATTAAATAATGGAGAAAGAATCGAATAAGAATCTCTGCTTAAAATACTGTTTTTATATCATATGTCGGCTACATCTAATTTTCTGTTATCGTTAGTTAGTTTTGACTTCTGTACCTTTAGATGAGTGATAGTTTTCGGTTACTAAATGTGGTTGATGGACAACATATGGTATTTCTACATATAATTTTACAATGGTAGTTATCAAGTATTATAAACATAGCAACTTATAATTCATTAAAATCCATTTCTCTCCTTTATATTTTCCAAAACTATCGATGTCAATTTAATTTCAAATACTCCATTTTGATTGTAATATTAGAGTATACACAGTAATTATTCATTATTAAAATTATTTTCATAATTTTACTGAGTACTTATTTTCAAAATAAGTACTCACTGCCAAATATTTAAGAGAAGACACTATAATTTTAAATCCTCGAGAGCTCTGCGACTTTAAATAACTACATCAAACCACAATAAGTCATCTTCATTCTGAAATGTTTAATTTATTGTGTGTAGAATAATAATTATAGGTTTATATAAAATCTTCCACTTACATATGTATATGAGCTGTGTTACTGATTAATAGTAGGAATTCAATTACAAACATGCATCAAGTTCAGGCAGCTTCGCAATTAAATTCTAATAATTTTGATATACCCTTAATATAAACATTTTTTTAATTATAAATTATTTTGTTTCCAAGTAGTCTCCAAGTAATTTGTGTATTTTGCACTGTTATAAATTAAAATGTAGTTCAAGAAGATACCCTCCAGGAATTGAAACAATATATAGTTTAAAATATCTATAGATACTTACGTATATAGAATACAAATGACTACATTTTTATTAACTGGTGTATTATGTGAATTGTCGATTATTCCTCTCACATTTATATTCTTAGTATCATCGAAGAATAACTTAGACATTCCGGGTATATTTCATTGACGATGGAAACTCAAGGCGAAGCATGTGTTTGCATAAATTTTTGTCTTGCATTGATTCCCCGCTGTTTAAAAACGGTGTAGTGCCATTGAACTAAGCCCGAAACGTCCTTTAAACTTGCACTGAGGTCGTAAAACTTCAAGAATACTTTTAAACGTATTTTTAAAGAAAACAGTTCACTTTAACTTTATGTCCCAATATTGTTAACTGAACTTTCTGTTTATAACATGGCATTTTCCAGAGACTAAAAATTAATCACTTTGAATTATTTCAAAACAGCACGCTAAGTACTTAAACTACAACAGCTATTAGTCTAGTAGTTTATGGCAAATTACCGGTAGCAGGACATTATCATTATATTATTATTCCACAAAAGTATAACATGATGTTAGTCTAAACCAAATATGTAAATCCAAAAATAAACCATTTTCTTTAACTGTATTTATATTCTGATAATATAATTTAATTATTTCATAATTTATTTTTTACCAATATTTATATTCAACAGTAGCTAAATTATTACGAAAACCATTTTTTCTATATTACGTTTTGTGTATTGTGTTTACTTTCATCACAATAATTCGTCTATTCAAGTCTATATACTGAATTTACTCGTATTTGTAAATACATATCAATCTAGACATACCTAATATCCAATATTATAATATATAATTAAGAACAAAATAATAATTAAAGCTACCACCGTGAATTCTCCATCAGTAGTGTTACATTCGGGTAATCCGCGGCAGCCGATATACCTATCTCGTAAAGCTAAAATATTATTTTCTATAAGTACAAACAATTCAGTTTAGATTTAATGACGTACTTAACTACCTGTTGTTTTGTTTATGGTGATAGTGTAAATATGTATATTTCTATCTCGTCGTTGTGACTTTCGTATAAATATGCCGAATGTTCGCAATAACATGAGGCTGTTTGTGCAGAATGTGGAAAGGTTTATATCGGCATTTCCTGATTTGAAATACGACGGGTTTCAAATAAAATGTTTAGTTTTGTAAACGTAGCTTGTTGACCTTTATATTTGTGTCATATTACATTTATTATTCCTGTGTAGTATAGATTATATTATTTCCGTAGTAATATTGTACGATTGTACGCAGGTATTATACCCATGGTAATAGTGGAACACATAAATCGAGAAAAAAGTAGTCAAAGACCTTTATTTCTGACCGAAACCAAAGTTAGTTGATTAAATTTTTATGCACATTTCGTGTAATATGCCGTTATTTCAATCGAATAAAGAACGATTTCATCAGTTATCAGTTATTTCATCAATAAAGAACAAAAATAATCCTGCATGGATATTGCCCAATCGAAATACATTGCAGACATTTACAACCTGTACGTAAGAGACTTGGAAATAATATTAAATTTATAAATTTATATATATTTACTAAATAAAAATCTACAGTTAGCCGTGAACATAACAATAGATTCTAAAAGAAATTATGTGACGAACACTTAATACATGTGATCCACTCCCACAATCTTCTTCGCCACAATATTTTTCACAACCAGTAAAAGATAAAAAAGTACTCGAAGCAATTCTTCAATTCAAAGTATTCCTTAGTCATAGCATTTTTGGTGCCAGATTTGCTTTTTATGGCACGTTTCACAAAAATGTCCTAATTTAATATACATATATACTACATGTATACTTCATGAGTCGTATCTTAGAATCGAAATAATTTAATAATTTTAAAGTGTTAGCGGGATGTAGATACATTAATAGCCCGTATTAAAATGTTTTCAAACAGCGCAAAACATTTTTCTCAAATCTCCCAAACGTACACGGGAATTTCTTAAACAGTGTCCTGGTATTCAAGCACGTTCACAACCGATTATTACACGATGGATAGTATGGTTAGAAGGAGCGTTTTATTATTTGCAAAGTTTTCAAAAAACAATGTTCTCAATTTCTGTTTTATGCTTAAGAGTCAGCTGTCAAGATACTCAAGTGGAAACAGATTTAAGTATTATCCATAGTAATTACGCAGAACTAGCGGCAGTAATTACAAAATACTTCATTATCTGAATCATTGCAAATACTAAAGTACTACAGATTTTAGACAACGACAAAAATATTCGTGATACAGAAAACATGTATAGTGTAATAAGGAAAAATTCAATCTATAACTACGCAAATATTACATCTTTAGATGTTAAATGCAACTAGATATAGACGAAACGATAGTTAACGGAGTAGATACCATTAAGTTAAAAGAAATAAATACAGCATTACAAAAAATGAAAAATAATAAAGTTCCAAGACCAGGGGATTCACCTATCGAGTTAATTAAACATGCCACCACAAGAGCGTATAAGTTGCTTTGTGTAATTTTTAACAAGTGCCTGGCAGGGGAAATGATTCCAAGAGGTTGGAGGAGCTCTTACATAAATTCCATTTATAAAAAGGGAAACAGGAGCAACTGCAATAATTATCGGGGTATTAAATCGTCCATTGGAAAGCTTTACGAAAGAGTCCTAACAGTCCGAATAGAAGAGGAAGCAATGAAAATGGAAAAACAAAGTGGATTGCGACCTGGGCGATCATGCGTGGACAACATATTTGCAATAAAACAACTGACAAAAAAGAGACTAACAAGAGGAATGGAGCTTCACGCTACTTTTATAGATCTTTGTAAGGCGGTTCTTAAGGTCGGAAATAAAACTTCTGAAGCTTTCTCACAAACAAAAGGAGTTAAACAAGGCTCCTGTCTCTCTCCAGCCATATTTAAAATTTATCTCTGCAGCACTTTAAAACAGTGGATAAGAAAATGCAGTCCCATGGGGATATGGATAGTGGACATTGACTTGTATACAATCCTCTTTGCAGATGATCAGGTAGTTCTTGCGGAAGACCAGCAAGACATGACTTACATGATAAACAAACTCATAAAAAAATTAACAAAATAAGGCTTAGAGATAAACGTACAAAAGACACAATACATGACTATAGGAGACACAAGAACAAGATATCGAAACAGAAAGGGGAATAATAAAAAACGTTAAGACAGTACGAATACCTAGGAGTTACAATAGATGAAGACTGAAAAGATAATAAAAATATACTAAAGAAAATAGGAAAAGGAAAAAATATGATTAAAGCACTACACCTGTGGGGTAATAACCTAACAAAGAAAACCAAAAATAAATATATATCAGGCCATGATTCAGCGAGCACTGACGTATTGGTCAGAAGTGTGGGTTATAGATGAAAATATGTCACAAAAACTTCTTTCAACCGAAATGATATACTGGAAAAGATGTTCCGGATTAACTTTACTTGACCATGTAGGAAATGATACCATTAGAGAAAAAATGGAAGTAAAAGAATACAGAGTGCAAATTGCACCTAAGTGCAGGACCGGACTAAAGTAGATAGATACTAGACAGTATCTGACGAAATAGCACAAGTTGAGAGATGAATAAAAAAGTATAACTTGAGGAAAATAAATAAATAAAGCCACAACTAATATTACTAATAGCTTGTAGTGCTAGCTGCAATGAACTCTTTTACCAGCGTTAGATAAATCTGCATAAATATAGATTTACTTCTTGAAATATCTACTAACACCATCTTGTAGTATATAAATTTCTAAGAACTGTCACGTAAATTTATTTATATTCTCAAATTTTGTACCAAATGTATCGTAGACTTTATCATTTGTGTATGTGGGCCACCGTGTATGGACAAACGACATATTAGAAGAACTGCTTGTAGATTCTCATATAAAACTTCTGATTGCATGGGCTTGCTTCAAGGACCGGGCAATGTATAGTATAAGTATAGTAAACTGTTTATTTTTGTAGATATCCAGCTAATTATCCTTCTGATAAATGATGATAGCTTCTAATTAACATCTAATATTAACGAATGAAAATCCTGCGATGAACTATAAGTGACGTTAATTTGTTTATTACATTTTATAGTGCAAACAGTTATGGGGTAAGCTTTGGGAGGTAAGAGTTATTTTAATATCTTAGAGAACTGAATACTTGTCATTTCTATGAAGTTTTGCATTCTATTAATAAAAGAACAAACATGATGATTGGAATTTAATATAGAAGCTTTTAGACTTTTTTACATTATTTCTTCAAGACAAAAATTGCAAACGTGACTAGAGTAAAAATTTAAAAATTAGAAACTATAAAATTACGTTATGAAGTAATAAAAATGTTTAGTTTAGTAGTTTTCTATTTTATTGAATTTTACATGGCATATTTTGAATTTTTTAGAATGTAATTTTTTAAACTAATTCTTTAAGGGTCTGTAAAATTTTACAATATAGCTCATATTAAATGATGACTGATATCATATATGACGTAATCTTTGTACTATAAAATCGTCAAGAATCAATTAAAAGTGATTTCATACTCTTATAACTAGAATTTAATTTTTTATGTTTTGTTTTATAATACTTACATTTTTTAACCGATGAAATACTGTTGAAAATACGAATAATTGAATGTGGAATAATTATTGTTATCAGGTCACTATAATTAATCTAATGTTTTAACGATACAGCTCATATGCAAATTGAAATCATATTTTTTTATGTTCGCCAGTTAATACACAACTATTTAATAAAAACAACTTTCTAAACGTCACAAGTTTTATAATTGTTTATCATACCAGTGGCAACAAATACTATAACAAATTATTTAGTTGTCAATATATTTAATTTGTAAGCAATAAAATAATAAAAAAACAGTAATATACAACAATAATAACACATTAAAAAAATTATAACTCGTAATCTAAAGGATATTATACGAATATGCAACACCACCGTTACTGTTACTGTTATATTGATATACTGATATTACATATTATACAGGCATATAAAAATAATATTTTAAAAAACATTTCATATTTTTTTTTCATCATAAACTTTTAAAAATATTTAGAAAATATATAGTTTAAAATACGTAGTACTTGAAATGCCCTAATTGGCTATATTGAGAGATTAGTAAGTTTTTGGTGTCACAAAATGTCACTAAGTTTGTATTTTATAGGTAACATATATCTAGTTTGTTTTAAATTGAACAAATAGACGATAAAGAAACAGTTTTAAAACCTTGAAGCGGACTTTTCTGCACGTAGAACATCTCTATCTCTAAATTGAGTGGCCGAGAAAAAATAAACCAACACATAAATGCAGCATATATGTTTTATGCGACAGTTTTACTTTTTTCAATTTTCCTCAAATAGTCCAACATCGTGCTTTCTCATGACCCATGGGCAGGGTGGGGTGTGTCCTATCCACCTCAAAATCAATAGATGTCGTCTGGTAGACGCCCCTAATTAGAATTAGTCAAAACCCGATCGATCCACACGATTTAATTGAGTGATCGCTGTAACAGTTTTCCTTTTTTCAATTTTCCTCAATTAGTCCACCATTGTGCTTTCTCATGACCCATGAACATGGTAGAGTGTGTTCTATCCACCTCAAAATCAATAGGTGTCGTCTGGGAGACGTCCCCGATCAGAATCAAGCAAAACCCAATCGATCCAACACGATTTAGTTGAGTTATCGTGCTAACAAAGAAGAAATTCTCAAATAGTCCACCATCGTGCTTTATCATGACCCATGGACAGGGTAGGGTGTGTCCTATCCACCTCAAAATCAATAGATGTCATTTGAGAGACGTCCCCGATCCGAATCAATTAAAACCCGATCAGAATCAACTAAAATCCGATCGATCCGACGGGATTTGGTTGAGTTATCTTTCTAACAAGAATAAATGCCGACAACGACAACGAGACACACACACACAAAATGGTTTAAAAAATTTGTTTTTTGTTTTTAGGCCAATAAACGAATAATAAACCCTAGAAAAAAAATTTTACACGATTACATTACTTTTCCGCGTATAGTGGAGTGTGGAAAAGTACTATTACAGCAGAACATTAGTCAAGCCAAATTAAAACGGTTAAATAGGAGTATATACGAGTAATTAATAAATTGTACCCAGTAGCGATTTATAAATGTTCTTGAAACGATGAAAGTTTAAAGAATTTGAATTTGAAACGAAGAAAAATTAGAGGAATGTAATAACAATAACCATACTTAATAAAGGTGAATAGTATCTTTAAGGTATAATAAGACACCTATACCGTGTTAGAGAAGAGAAGAACCCTCAGAATATTCAAATTGTAACAAAACAAGATTTATCATTTTATTGTATTATTCTGGTACCTCAAGAAGTTCAAACAATATCGAAGGATTGAAAATTAGGCAGTCCTAATAAGAGTTTAAAATACTAAGATATTATTTTATCTAGTTTTGTGTATTGAGTCGTAATGTGTTCTATGAAATCGTCGCATATAATTTTGCAAGGATATGTTACATTGTGACAAAAATCTCAACGTTCTAAAGTTTATTCTCCTTTTATTTAAATGGATACTACATCGTCATATACTTCATTTTGGTGATGTTTGATGTTTTCTTCGCCGCATTTTCCTTAGCAAATGGATAGGACGATGAAGATAAACTGAATTGCCTCCACGTTCACCTGATTTACCCCCTTGAATTTATTTATAGCGTTCTATATCATTTTAGTGGGTCCATTTTAATTTAGATCAATTGAAATAAGGAACTGGAGTCTAAATGGAAAATATCAGCCCGGAAATTATTTAATGTTCAATACAGTGTGTTTGCATGCATGCCAGGTAATAAAAAATTATTAAGAAGAACATTTTGAACAAATTTAAAATTTCTGTTAAAATTAAGTCATATTTGCTTCATTTATATAATTCTGAAGATACGCCGTCTCTCCTATAAACGGTAAATAGGAAATCCCTCTTTCCGATCATTTAATGAGTAGGATATTATAAATATTTAATACAGTCTCTCAGTCTTTATAAGGATAGTGACCTAACGTTGGAAGAAAAATTGTGTGGAAATACTCGTAATTTTAAGTAAAGCTGAACTACATTGGCCTTTATTACTGAGCAAATTAAATAATTAATTAGATCTCAGACCACCTTTAAGTGTAGTCACTTCGTTTCCACAATTCAGGTCTATCATTTATCATATTGACTTATCACGTAAACGTATGGCATTCAGCGCCATGTTTAAAATAGTTTTTAAATTAATATGAATGGATAATTTTTCCTTTTCTATATAAATAATATATTACCTCCCACTGTTCATCGATACGTTTTTTCATTTACCACTTAAGGTAACTATTATCTGCCCCATTACTTACTGTACAACGTTAATGAAACCAATTTGTATGTCATTGCTTGAATATCGATATTATATATGTTAACAAATGTACGGAATCCTTGAACTGCCAGCAGCCTTATTAAAGCTAATTACATCTATAAAATGAATTATAAAGCTCAGTGAAAAAGAGCATGTGTGTACAGGAGAATACTTAATATGCTGCTGAATATTTAACTTATTAAACACGATTCGTAAGTAAGCTTATTATAGACGGACTAATGTTTCATTTATTATACCACAATAATCCCTACTGTTCTAAAAATTACACCACTTTAAATAAAGGCACATAAAAATATTATGTTCTAAACATGTAATGCGGAACAAATTTGTAACACATTTTTCATATACCAGGAAAAATTATTACACGTAAAGTTTAAATCTCTAAGGTGTCATTATTCCCAAATGCGAATAAAATGATATATCAACAACTACATACAAATTACAACAAATATTTTATTAATCACTTTTTTAGGAATGAGCCATCATTTGCGTGTTACCCTCACATCCATTTACATATTTCTGTAAAACGTACGTACAATTTACAGAATTAAAACAAATAATCTGGTGGAACATGAAGAAAATAAATATGAGGCCTGTGTTAATGGATTTACAGAGATCTATATCTATCAACTTGATGCCAGAATCTATTTAGAATCAGTTCACTAATAGATCAATAATGTCTTAGTTTAATAACATTTCTTAAATGAAAACAATACCAAATTATGGAATAATTGATTGATGATACTAAATATTATTTCGTAGTAATACTTATTGAAAAATTCTCTCTGGAAATTCGTTACTAATTTCCTCAAATTGGACACTAGATAACCTCAAGATATTCCTCTTAACAATATATTTGCCAATAGTATAAATATGTACAAGAAAAGACAAGAATCTATAGTTTTATACAAATTAATAATAAAATAAATAACACCATAAAACTGATAATACTTACATATATTCTTATACCCTTCCTGGTTCACGCCATCATACCTCATATAAGTGAGATTACATGATATCGTCATATTTTATATATAGTACATACTTACAATTACAATATGGGCCTCAAGTACAATCTATGTACTTGAGTACAAATGTTTATGTACAATTAGTTCTATAAAAAAATTAACAAATTATCCTGATCTATATTATATGTTATATATACATTGTACTCTTTCTATTAGTACACGTTTTTACATTTTCATATTTAATTTAAATATCGTATCTACTATTTAATTTTATGTATTGAAAAGGTATTATAACTGTTCTATTTTACGGTTAATTAGTCGTTTGACTATTTGATGACGTCTCTATATAAATAGAAAATAGTGAACGGTTAATTAATTATAAATATTTATAAGAAACGTGGAAGAGAACAATCTATTGAACGTACAATTAATTATTACTTATAATTTATTAGGTTAATTATCGATGATAATTTGGGACAAGCTACTTGTTTTATCAAAGATTTGACCGAAAATATTCTGAGTAGGCGGTAAGTTTCGATTTCATATCTTAAGAATTTATACGAGCTCAAATCATAATAGTTCGACCGGGAATAATTTTACAATTAGTGTATTTAAATAAAAGTAATAATACTCTCATAACTGTTTTATTAAAGAAAAATATTAGTAACAGAAACAAAGTATACATTTTTAACTTAAATACGATGAAATATTATTACTCGTAAGTTATGATGTTTCAGTGACAAGTTTGTTAACAAATAAAAAGTTTTCAAACCTTAAAACGGACTTTTCTGCACGTAGAACATCTGTATCTCGAAATTGAGTGGCCGAGAATAAATAAACCAACACATAGATGCAGAATATGTGTTTTATGCGATAGTTTTACTTTTTTCAATTTTTCTCAAATAGTCCACCATCGTGCTTTCTCATGACTCATGGACAGGATGAGGTGTGTACTATCCACCTCAAAGTCAATAGATGTCGTCTGGTAGACGTCCCTAATCAGAATCAGTCGCAACCCGATCGATTCGACAAGATTTAATTGAGTGTTCGTGCTAACAAAAATAATTTCTCAAACAATCCACCATTGTGCTTTCTCATGACACATGAACATGGTAGAGTGTATTCTATACACCTCAAAATCAATGGGTGTCGTCTGGGAGACGTCCTCGATCATGATCAGTCAAAACCCGATCAATTTGACACGATTTAATTGAGTTATCGTGTTAACAAAAAAAAAAATTCTCAAATAATACACCATAGTGCTTTCTCATGACCCACGGACAGGGTGGGGTGTGTCCTATCCACCTCAAAGTCAATAGATGTCGTCTGGTGTTGTAGAATATGTGTTTTATGCGATAGTTTTACTTTTTTCAATTTTTCTCAAATAGTCCACCATCGTGCTTTCTCATGACTCATGGACAGGGTGAGGTGTGTATTATCAGTGTGTACAGAATCAGTTGAAACGCGATCGATCCGACAAGATTTAATTGAGTGTTCGTGCTAACAAAAATAATTTCTCAAATAGTCTGCCATCGTACTTTCTCGTGACCCATGGCCAGGGCGAGGTGTGTCCTATCCACCTCAAAATCAATAGGTGTTATCTGGGAGACGTCCCCGATCAGAATCAGTCAAAACGCGATCGATCCGACGTGATTTAGTTGAGTTATCGTGCTAACGAGAATAAATGCTGACGACAACGACACACACATGCAAAATGGTTTAAAAACAAAAGAATTTGTTTGTAGGTCGAAAAACGAAAAATACACCCTAGAAAAAAAATTTTACACGATTAGGTACATTACTTTTCCTCTTATAGTGGAGTGCGGAAAAGTAAAAACATTATGTTTCGCGGTTCAGAATAGTTCGGCCGCTTCATCAAAACTGGTTAATATCAGCTTTATTAACAATAGCAACACTAATTCTGGTAGGAACTGTATCTACCAGCTTAGAGCACTCTTCAGGAAGCGTGCTGTCCTAAATTTCCTGTAATTTATTGCGTAGATCATTAACTGAACAGGCTGGATGTTTGCGTAACTGTTTTTTCAATTTTATATCACAATGTTTCTATCGGAGAGAGGTCTGGACTGCTGGAAGGCCATTCTATAGCAGGGACATTATAAACCAAGCTTTGACAGTTTTTACTGTGTGACGCACACCACCATCCTGCTGGAAAATGTACTAGGAGTCAGTATCTTGACATATTGGTATTGACTGCAATGAACTGTCTGTCAAAATTTGTTTATATTTTTCTGTTGAATAGTGTAATTATTGAATGAAGGAGAATATTCACTTTCCTAACCAAACAATCAGGATGATAAATTTTCTGTGGGGTTATTAGCACAGATATTTTCCGAGTCAAAAGCCACTGTTTATGAGAATTAAGAATTGATTTTTGCATATCGTGACTTCATGCCACACCACGTGCCATTTTCTTTTTACAAAATTTTAGCAGACGCATCCAAAACATAAGTACACTATAGTATCGGTTTCACTTTAACAACAATTGAGAATCTGTTTTGTTTTAAAATGCTACAAACGTTTAGCCTGTTTAGCATTGCAGCAACTGGCCGAAGTATTATTCTGAACCGCGAATCTTAATGTTATTCATTAACAATCTTGTCATTGACACATCATAACGTAGTAATATTTCATCGTATTTAAGTTGAAAGTTTATACTTTGTTTCTGTTACCAATATTTTTCTTTAATATAATAGTTTTGAGAGTGTTATTACTGTTACTTAAATATATTAGTTATAAAATTGTGCCTCGCCAAATTATTGTGAGCCTGGGATCGTATGGTTTAGATGCGTTAAATTGAATACCACATCTTCCGTTATCACATTTCGAAAGCACATTCGCTTATGTTTAACATTTGTTGGAAGCAAATTAATAAGTTCTTAATAAGTTCTACAAACTGTAAACTTTTAGAGCCATTATTGTGTATACATATTGTGAAATATTTGTCTTAGTATTAGGAATATTAATTCGAATTAAAAGCTCTTAATCTGTTACGGAAACTAGCTAATTCTGATCTGAACTGATCATAAATTTAATCTAGATGAAAGATTATCGGTAAACAAAAAAATACTGGATGAAAATGTCACCTTCGAATGTCGAAATCAAAATGTGACTGTCGATTTCGTAATACAGCTTGTTTGTTTACTTTGACAATTACAAATGCCCTAGAAATATATTAGTTTGGCAAATAAAATATTTAAATATAGAAGGCTTTGCTAATGACATATCATAGTCAAGAATTGCAAATGTTAACACAAAGACAACTAAAAACAAAATCTCCACTATGGCATAACATCAGAAGCAACATTTTGTTATTCGTTGCAGGGAAGTAGTGATATCCATCATACAAACTAGGATACGGAAATTTATTATTATCACTCCTGCAGGTGAATAAACAAAGCCAAATTCCGAAACGGAGTGATTTTCGGTATCCAAAGCAATAGCGACAGTTGAGGTCTCGACGAAATGAAATCGTTGTGATATATTTGATGAAATCTCCGGGATTTTGAATATGAGTCATGGTTCTATACTCTCTAATTCTATAAAATGTGTCAGTACTGTGGATATTAAGATATACTGTGGATATGAAGCAGAAGATGCTCTGGCAAGGATTATGACTGAGGATGATTCTTGAGTGAAATGAATGGCGGTATATGTTTAGATTGATCTCTTTTCTTGGAGATCAATCTCAAAAAAATATTCAATCAAAGAAGTTTAAAATACTACTATTTTATTTTATTTAATTTTGTGTTTTGAATCATGGTGATATCATGGTATTTAATGATATTATGTTACGAATTATGCGAAGATATTTTACGTTATGATGAAGATCCTAAAGGTTTGAAGTTTATTCTTTTTTTTTTTTATTAAAATTAATAGTACATCGTCATATAACTGCAGCTAGTGATCAAAAGAGAATCCTCATTAAATTCAAAAATATGATGCGAACAGGCCGAACGGTAAGGTGAAGTAAACAAATAGATCTTTGAAAAAAATTTTACTGGCTCTAGATATTTAAAATTTCTGCATTTTAACCCAGTTCTAGCTTTAGCAGTTCTTTGTGCAAATATTGAAGTTGATTATTTTAGTACGAAACAATTTGATTCCAACAAGATGAAACTATTTCTCATTTTGGTAATGTCCGAACTTATATTCACCACATTTTCCCTAGCAGATGGATGGCATGGTGACGAACACCAACTGAATAGCTACCATCTGAAAAACTGCAATTATTGAGTTTAAAGAAATTGGATAATATATGTATTTAAAATTTTGTATATTTTACGCACCCAAAAATATTATATTTCCATAATTTACGTGAATACGAGACGTATAGACGTAAAAATAAGGTACACTTTCAATTTAGCATCGTTCATTTCCACGCTTCACTGTTTGTGAAGAAATGTCTACAATTGCAAGATATTCATAATTTTGTTATTAAATTATTTTTTTTAAAACTCCAACCTTTATACGCCAAGCTTTTTCTTCTTATTACATTTTCTGTCGTAATTATTTTATTTTTTTATTTATGCTGTGATATCATTATAGTTTAATGTGAGACCTTTTAAACAAAATTTCCTTTTAACAAAATTTAATTTAATTAAACATTCCGAGTACAACAGCACTCCATATTAAGGGTTTCCTATTTACCGTTTATAAAATAGATATTCTTTGAGAAAAATACAAATAAAACAAAGACGACTTCATTATTGACACACATTTTAATATTGTTCAAAATGTCCTCCATTAATAATCCAACACTAGCCGATTCGCGTAAAAACGCTGTGTATAGAATGTCCATATAAATTCGAATTCGCTGTTTTAGATCGTCTACTTTATTTGGCTTATTAAAATGCGACCTACTATTGTGGCAGCAATTCAGTTGGAGCTTGTCATTTCTATTTGCCAGGGAAGATATCGTCAAGAAATGGCTACATCAAAACTAAAATGAGGAGTAGCTGCGTCTTGTTGAAATCAAATTCAATAGTGGGAAACATTTATTGTTTGTATAAGGGAGATGTAAATCTGGAGCTAAGCCGGAACATAAAATTCTAAAAATCTAACAGCAGCCAAATTTATTTCAATAATGTAAGGCCCTAAAAGACGACTTCCAGTCTAGCCCATATATTTTGTTCGCATTTTCATCACAACATGACATGATATCTTCGCCAAATCGTATGCGACGATCTAGATCATCTTCATTCAACTCTTATTTTAAATGCGTTTTGTAAGGGTAGAAATATTCTTTTTTTAATTATATTCCTATTATGAAATGGTCGACATGATTATTTAAATCCAGTTGACTGGTATAAGTGGGAATATTCCTTAACTTCAAAAGCAATAATTTAACTCTGCCTAAAAAGGTTACCTTGATGATAACATTAAGAGGACAATTAATAATGATCTGGTTGGTATTCATTTAACAGTTTTAACTTAAAAAATAGTTTTTTTTTTACTTTTCTGTGTATGATCAAGAATTGCTTTTGTTTTCAAAAGCTATCATAAACTGTTGATCTTTTCAACATTTATGTTTCCTAAGCGTCAAAACGACACTTTATTTAACTGTAATGGAAAAGACTTTTTGATTCCAGAATAATTAAGTCTTTTTTCATACAAATATTACTAATTCACTTAATTGAATAAATTGCTTCAATAACATAACTGTCTGTCTATATTTGGAAATTCAATCGAATAACTTTTACAAGGAGGGAGTAAGAGCATCTCTTAAAACCATATGTATTCTAATTATGGTAGAGGAATTATTTTTCGATGGATTATTAAGATAATCCATCGATGCTTATAGAGCTTCTGAATCAAAAACTTCAACCACTGAAGTAAACTTTCAATCCCCATATATCTTGATGGAGGTAATTTCTGCTCTACAATGAGCAATGCTTGAATCAGCAGCATCTGAAATAATGACTCGTGTAATTTTCCAGATGTAGCAATTTCAAATGTGCAGCGATTTCTCTTGGATTGCTTCTTATTTTATTAACACTCGATTGGTACATTTCCCAGTAGTATATTGAGTGAACAATCTAGAACTTTTAGTAAATATTGGGCGCAATGCAAGGTATTTTCGATATTATGTAATATGAAATACATCTAAAATAACAAATGTCCTCTGAATATGTGTCTTGCAGTCAGGAATTTTAATGATACTACATAACCTTTGTCTTCTGTATCTTGTACTGTCATATAAATATTCGATTCCACAAGCCCAGTGAATGCCTATTATTAAAATAAACTGAAGAAACTGGACTAACATGAAAAATGTTATTAATATAAAATGTTCATCACAGACTTCTTTTATAAACGTTTCGAATTCTACTTCTTCATTAAAATCTTAGACTTCTTTGGATGATATACAACAGATTTATTTTTTAAGTAGACATCAATCTTTCAATTCTTTTTGTACCAATATTTTTTTTAACATTCAATGTACTTTTTAACTTGGAGTAATTGACCAAAACATTGGAGGTTTCACTTTCATAATCTTACAATCAAAATAAGCCAGTAACACATTTTCACATATTTTCTTCACTTCTTTTTCCACTACACCACTTTTAAAGTCATTATAACATGTTTTATATTATGTCTCAAATTGTTGAGGAATAATTTTTGCAATACTGCACATTATGCGGCTCTCGATAGTTCAAGAGACAAATCCCCCATCACTTTTCACTACATGCATATTTGCTATCTAAATCGTATTATTTTTTCGCTAATTTCTTAGTATTCACTAAATTTCTCGATGGGACAGGTATTATAGATAAAAAATCTACTAACAAGTATGACAATTATGGCGACTAGATACAAGTGACTATTTATTGATACATTGTGTATCCAGTTTCTATGGTCGTTTGTCCATGGCATATCAGAATCTGATTGATTCATATTTTTAGTATAAACGTCAAATCCGTTTATCGCAAATGTAAAATTTTACTCCTTTTTCCGCCAAGTTTAACATTATTTCGAAGCAGTTTTTGAAAACATACTGTTTGATTCACGGTTATGAAGTAATTTTTACATTTTTGAATGATTTTTTTCTCACCTTTGCATCCAAGAATCTCCATTCTTGAATACAATTGAAGTTTTTAATTTTGATTAAAATAAAATTAGTGTACTCTACGAAACTAATATGTAATCAAAACGTCTACCAAATGCTTGATACCAGATACTTCTGTAATTGCAAAACATTTCTATTTTACAAGGTAATCTTATCTTATAATATGAATTATAAGACGCTCTGTCTTATAAACGGAAAAAGTAAGCCCACAATTGTGTATGTTGAGCCGTTGTTCTTGCTAAACTTTAAGGAATTATTTGTTGTTAACAAAATAGAAGGTTGCAACTTGAAGTCACAACCTAAACGCAAAATCTGAATAAAGTTAAGTTTGTACGTCAGTATGTTTTTCACAAGTCATTTGTTTGACATACAACGTTCTGATGTAGGTCGAATGCTCAAATGAAATAAACTGCAACTTTTAACGGTAATAATTTATTTAAAGATTGACAAACTATCCTTGATCTTACTGCTAAGATAGTTCGATGCAGGCTGTCTTAAGTGTCTTACAATTACTTTACTACGTACTTACAAACTATGTCTTCTACCTGCTCCTGTCCTAAGCGAGAGGGCGTGAGAAAGCTACCCTAATACATACTTAAATTATTTTATTGTACGTCGTTACCGTATATCATTTAATAACAAAATTATAATATTGTGAAAAATTTTAGTATCACGCTGTATATCAAATGTTATCACTGTAATCTAAAATATTTCCTAATATGATAAATCAAAATTGTCTCTTTGACAAATATTTAAGCATCTTTGGTGTTGCTTCATTTTTCAGGAAAATATTTATGTCTGTGTCCATATGAAGTGTATTCAATATTTTTGGGTGTATATATAATAAGCCGTAAATTTAAAGTATTACCGTATATATCTTGTGTATCTGTATATGTATGTATATATAGAATTTGTAGACATCGTCTCACATCCACAAAAATCACATATCCTCCATGGCCATTTCATTTCGTGTGCTCCATATCGACGAAAAAGTCAGAATATCCCATTAAATATTCAAACCTATTCAGGTGATAAACACGTTTGCTCAGCACCTGTACTACAGCCTCCCTGCGATAAAGCAGTGAACTGGAAGTTGCCGTATACCTGTACCTGTCTGGTCCAGTGCAATGATTATAAACACCGAACAAGATTCTAGCTGCTCGCGGCTGCCACCTGTCTCCACCGCTCGACGCTATTGGTCCATATTTATTGTTTTTTATTACTGCCTCGATATTTAACATTACGCTCTTAAACGGAATCTGTAGATTATTCTCTTCCCAAGGTTTGTCTTTTATAATTATTGCTCCGGACAAGCGAAGTGAACGTCTTATTATTAATCAATGAACAAGATTTTTTGTATTAGATTAGTGAGTAATGGATTGTTTAACATTCTATTTCGTACGATGTACGTTGTCGGCGTTCTGATATCTAGCGTTGCGATTAATACGCAATTAATTAACTAGTGTAAATAATTACGTAATGTCGACATCAAAAACACATCTACATCAAAGGATCTAAGATTCCCGATAATATCCCGCTTTCGCCTAGTCCTAGTACTTTAGTAGAGAGACCATAACTCTTGCAGTCAAATCATGTATGCTAATCATAGCAGGTAAAAAAAAACAAAAGTAAAAAAACTAGCTGAAAATTTTACATATTTTGATAAGACAAATGTCTCAATTTGGTTTGTTTGCGAATATATACACTGGGAAAGAAGTCTGCAACACTTTAAAAATCTCGCAAAATATTTTTTAGTTGCAAAAACGTTTAACGTGGTCAGAAGGTACTATTCATTTCATCACTATTTGCCAAATAAAAAATTCCCTTATCTTACCGATAAACGGAACAGTCTACCTGAGCCTAGCCATAAAAACAAGCCAGGGTATGTTTTGAGATTTTTTATTTGGCAAATAGCTATGAAATAAGTACAGTGTCGTACGTATGCGGGATCAAAGAGGGCGCATTTTTTTTTAAAGATGACCCCTATTCTTTTCAATACAGCGAAGAATATCTTTTTGAGTATTGTTATAAGCATTTTAAAAGATGCAAAAAGACATTTTCGAGAAAATGTGAATAAAATTTTAATTGTGAACATTATTTATAAACAAAACAAAACAACAAAATAAATACATTAACAAATAATGTTCAAACTATTCCCATTAACTGTTTGATGATGTCCCAATTTCAAAATAAATTCATTCTGTACTCTTCCAGTTTCCTTCCCGATGTTTTCCGTTGAATTATAATTGATCCTCTAAACATTTTATTCTTTTACACTATTTTACATCTATTTACTCTTTTACTTATTATAGAACTCGTAAAAAAGACAAAACTTATTCCTTTAAAGGATCCCTGTTCATTTAGACTGATTACCTACAAGCGTTACTGATGATCAATATAATATATTTACATTTAAAAAGGAACGTTACCGATATACTAAGAGACATAGAAAATTCATCATCCATTAAACGTCGTTCAATTTGGTTGTCATTTTATAAATATGTTGACGTACTAACATAGAATATACGGTAATAATCTGGGAAAAACTTAATAAGGAATTAGATCTTCTTATGGGCCTTAACTTGTAGGGATATGGTTCTACGCTTTCTTGATGTATCTCGTTTTAAGCAACCTGAATCTCTTCTTGTATTTCTAGATTTTGTGGAAGGTGCAAAATATTTAACAGTCGTCTCGTTATAACATTCAACGAGTAAGCAAATCGCAATAATATTGCGCCGCTCCCTCGTTCATATCGAACGCACCTCCGGAGCATGCCTGTAGAGGCTTTGGATCAAAAAACCAAAAGTTACCACGTTGTTCGCAAGGGTCGCTTTACTTTATTGATTTTGTCAAAATGCTGAAATTCGAATGAAACACATTTCGTACATTGATCTAAAAATTTCGTCACACACACACGAAAACAGCCAAATATAGATTAGGCAGAGGTTGAACGATCGTGGTGACCACTGATAGATAAAATTGATTTGCAAAACTTCTAAGAAACCTAGCGTTATCCTTTACATAGGTAGTCTTACAGAAATACGGAGATGGGCAACTTTCTGAGAAATAGTATAAAAGTTGGTTGTATAATGTCTCGCATATATGTAACTCTTGATAGTTATGTTTTCTCAGATTAAAACTAACCGAGACCTGCTACCGTAGGTAATACCGTGTAGTACACATACCGGTCATCACATCAGAATATCCAATTGATGTTTCTTCACTTCTTTTCACTCATATGGCTGTCGTATATTCCCAACCAAACGGTAATGAGTCATCCCTGTATATAAACTATTCTATTCAATATTCTACATGACTCTTTTTTTATTCTATTAAAATACTAATTATTTTTAAGGCTATCATTATGAGTACCTGTTTGTAAGGTAGTGAACATATCTAAAAGTTTGATCAATAAGTATCAAATCCGTCAATCTTTCTAGGTTCCAGACTGTACTCGTATATATTCTTTTGTATAAATACTTAATTTTGTTTACACTTTTATATATGCAAGATATGTTAGGATATCTACCATACAAGTTATATATAAATATTAAATAGTTAAATATAAAATAATTTTCATTAACATGTACGAATAAAATTGGAATGTATCATTATCAGTTTCATCATTAAATGTTACTGCCAGATCATAATTGATTCCTCAGTTGGGTTATCTACAACATATTTATATAGGGTTTTTCAATAGAGACTGTCGAAATTTGTTAGGTTATAGCGGACATATTGTCAAAGCGACATCTGTCAAATTTGTTGTGAATTGTCCAGTAGTGTATGATAAATCACCATGGAAGGTTATAGCGTTCAACAACGTGTGCAAATCATCAAACTCTATTTTCAAAATCAGTGCTCCGTTCTAGAAACGTTCTGCGCATTACGTGATTTCTATCCTCACCACAACCGTCCCGTCGAGTCGACTATTCGACGTTTGCTGGCCAAACTCGAGTCAACCGGTTTGATAAATAATCAGCCAACACCCGTCCGTCACCGAAACGCAAGGTATGCTGAAAACATCGCTGCTGTGCGTCAGAGTGTACGGGAAACCCGAGGTAGTCAATTCATCGTCGTTCACAAGAGCTTCGCTTTTCTGCGAGTTTAGCTTGGCGAATTTTGTGTTAGAACTTGGGTCTGCACCCGTATAAAATCCAACTAACCGAGGAACTTAAAATAAATGACCATAGACAAAGCTGGTGTGTTCGCTGATTGGGCTCTGAAGCAGTTAAAGTCCAGCACCAAATGCATCCCAAAAAAGTCACTGTTTGGTGCGGATTTTAACTGAAGGTATCATCGGTCCATACTTCTTCCAAAGCTAAATTGGCATTGCCCTACAGACCGATGACAAGCAAATTCTTGTGGCCTGTGCACACAACACATGCCATAATGGACATTCTTCACGAGCGAATTGAGGGCATCATTATCTCGCGCAGCGGTAACGTGAACTGGCCACCGAGATTGTGTGACTTATCGCCTTTAAACTTCTTCCTTTGAGTCTATCTTAAATCGCAGGTCCATGCAAATAAACCGCAAACAATTGATGCCCTCAAAGTCAATATAATGAACGCCATCTAGTAAGTTCAGCCAGATTTATGCTACGTCAAAGTCATCGAAAATTGGGCCTTCCGAATTCGTGCCACTAAACAAATTCGGGGCATTTCAAATAAAAATAAAACAGTTTTAAAACCTTAAAACGGACTTTTCCGCACGTAGAACATCCCTACCTCAAAATTGAGTGATCGAGAAAAAATAAACCAACACATAAATGCAGAATATCTATTTTATGCGGCAGTTTTATGACCACTGAACAGGGTGGGGTGTGTCTTATCCACCTCAAAATCAATAGATGTCGTCTGGTAGATATCCCTAATCAGAATAAATTGAAACCCGATCGATCCGACACGATTTAATTGAGTGATCGTGCTAACAAAAACAATTCTCAAATAGTCCACCATTGTGCTTTCTCATGACCCATGCACATGGTAGAGTGTGTTCTATCCACCTCAAAATCAATAGGTGTCGTCTGGGAGACGTCCTCGATCAGAATCAGTCAAAACCCGATTGATCCGACATGATTTAGTTGAGTTATCGTGTTAACAAAAAAAATTTCTCAAATTGTCCACCGTCGTGCTTTCTCATGACCCATGGATAGGGCAGGGTGCGTCTTATCCACCTCAAAATTAATAGGTGTCGTCTGGAAGACGTTCCCGATCAGAATCAGTCAAAACCCGATCGATACGACACGATTTAGTTGAGTTATCGTATTAACAAAACAAATTTCTCAAATAGTCCACCATCGTGCTCTCGCGACTCATGGACAGGGTAGGGTGTGTCCTATCCACCTCCAAATCAATAGATGTCGTCTGGGAGATGTCCCCGATCAGAGTTAGTCAAAACCCGATCGATCCGACACGATTTAGTTGAGTTATCGTGCTAACAAAAAATGTTTCTCAAATAGACCCAAGAGAGGGGGTGGTGTGTGCTATCCACCTGAAAACCAATAGGTGTCATCTGGGAGACGTCACCGATCAGGATCAGTCAAAACCCGATCGATCCGATACGATTTAGTTGAGTTATCGTGCTAACAAGAAATTTTAATCCCGATGACAACGACGACACACACACACAGCAAAAATTATTTTAAAACCATTTTTTTGGTTTTTAGGCCGAAAATCGAAAAATAAACCCAACAAAAATTTTTTTCACTTTTTCTTTACACGATTACATTACTTTTCCGCTAGCATAGTGAAGTGCGGAAAGTAAAAATTGAGTGGATATCTCACACACAACTTGTTTTATTTAATTTTAATAATCGAGATTCCTTATTACAAGACCCTGTACCCTATACATATATCATAGTAACATAATAATTATCTGTAATATAGTTAAACTATAAGGTGACTTCAATTGTAATATCTATATATTATTATTCTTTTAAACATGAATATAGATTCCAAATGGACATTTGTCTTAAAGTGGTAGCAGAGATTTTATCATAAATACAAATATAGACGATAGCGGAAGTGACAGTTGAATTCAATATAAGAACATATTCGGTCCTCTCTAGCCATGCATTATAATAAATTCAACACCGGTTTTTATAATATTCAAATTGCGCTGTTATTTTTCATTTAATATTTCATTTAATCTGTCTGTCAAATAGACCTATCTGAAATCTAATCAAAAAATGCGTGTTACATGATTTGTCGAAAGCTATCTTAGGCTTAGTGGCAACGACCCTAATTAAAAATTAGGGTATACCAACTGTGTATGCACTTTTGTGTCTGCGCCCATACCCAGCGCAAAATTATTAATCAACGGTCGATGAATAATTACGGTAAAGTTTGAATTAGTGGTCCGCTAACAAATTTTAATTCATGGTGCAAATAAGCCTAATGAGGTGTACTGCCTTTTACCACCTATTTTATGGCCGGGCCTCATAAGAAGCGGTTATAAATTGAACAAAAAGTCTAAGCTCTAAACAAAATGTCTAAGTTTACTAATTCGATAGCGTATGTAAAGGGTGGTCCAACCATAATGCACGTTGTTAATTGTGAGTCACACCTTAATGTCAAGTTTTTTGCCCAACTTAATTTGACATTTATTTGTTTCAGTGTTTGACAAATTCAACCATGGAGAGGTACACAATTGAGCAGTGCGTTAAGATTGTTGAAGCCTTTTACGAAAATGGGCGTTCAAATCAAAATGCATTTCGTGCACTTCGTGACTTTTTTGGTCAGAATAATCGACCAAATGTGTCCACAATCGGGAGAATTGTGCACAGATTTCAGCAAACCAGGTCTGTAGGAAATGTGAAAACACGTGTGCATGCTCGCCCAGTTCGTTCTGCGGAAAACATTGCTGTTGTTCGCGATAGTGTAGCAGAAGAGCCGTCAACCTCGACTCGTCGTCATGCCCAACAATTGAACATCTCACGAACATCACTTGTGGCCAGAAATTGAGGATATGGACCTGGACGATATGTGGTTCCAACAGGATGGTGCCACTTGCCACACAGCCAACGAAACAATGGCACTTTTGCGCGATAAATTCAATGGCCGTGTTATCTCACGTCGTGGCGTTGTTAATTGGCCGCCACGATCATGTGATTTGACACCGTTGGACTTCTTTCTTTGGGGATATTTAAAAGAAAAAGTGTACGTCAATAAGCCAAGAACAATTCAAGAGCTAAAGGATGAGATAATTCGGCACATTAACGACATTGAACCTCAATTATGTCTCAGTCATTGAAAATATGGACCATGGGATAGAGGTATGCCACCGAAGCCGTGGGGAGCATTTGGCCGATATTTTGTTTCACACATAGTTGTCATAGATCCTTCTATCATAATAAGAAATATTAAGATAATTCTCTGAAAACTTTTTGTTTTATTTACAATTAACATCGTGCGTTTTGGTTGGACCACCTTTTATATAGATATACACTTAATTGATTTTCGAAATGTTATGTACTAGAGTAAGGATATATTCGTTAAAGACAGAGTCGGACTATTTTATACAGATTTAGTATATTTAACAGTTCATTAATAAAGTCACATTAGTACGAGTAATATATTGATGCGTATGTACCATTCGCTTTGGGATCAATCCATCTTACATCATACTTATGTATTGGAAATATCAGCTTTAAATTTCATCCAAATTCCAGTATAACATTTAAAATTTCAAGGACTGTTTCAAATTTCCTTCAAAGCAAGAAATTAAAAAAAAATGGCTCTAATCTGACTACGCTACTAGACTTCGGATATTTTCAAATGAACGTGACGCATATTTACTAAAAGAATATTAGGTTATAAAACAAGTATGGCATAATTAAAACTTGTATTATATATATTATGCTATATGGATTTGAGCTTCATCAGCCACTGATCGCATGGGTAGTCCCTTGGCGATGCTATCCCATAAAAGGAGCAATTTAGGCACGTCCCCCGCCTTAAACCTCTGTTATCCTAGAGGAGGCCTCTAGGATAACAGGGGTCCCTAATTCAAGGTACCTCTTCTCCTCCAGTGCGGAGCAGAAGATGAATCGAGGTTTCCTCGTCTTCTTTACAGTATCTGCAGGTCGGGCTGTCAGTCAGCCTCAGCTTGTGCCTATATGCATTCAGACTACTATGGTGGTCCGTTATGATTCCCACCAGGGTTCTGACTTTGGACCTGTTCAATTTAATGAATTCTTGGGCATTCCTCAATCTCTGAGTATTCGATGAAGAGTTTGGTTATTCGACAACCCGTTACTCCTCTCCATCTTTTATTGTGCTGGTCTCTTGCCCAGCGATTGATGCGGTCTCTGATCAGATTCCGACTTATTCCCACTGCAGGTTCTGGTCCATAGAGGTTTTCTCTGGTCCCTAGTCTGGCAAGCTCATCTGCAATTAGATTTCCCTTAATACTATTATGCCCAGGTATCCATAAGAGTTCACCGGTCCCTTCCCTGCCAAGTGGTTCAATGCTTCATGGCAATTATAGACCAGTTTCGACTTTGTCGTTGCTGAATTCAGGGCTGCCAACGCCGCGCCCTGCTATCCGAGTAGATACATACCTTCTCCTGGGTCCGATTTTGGTCGGCCCCCAGAACACCGTATGTAATTCCAACTAGCTCGGCCTAGAGTACGGTACTGTATTTGCCCAGGGGGAAGGTTTTACCTATTCCATCGCGTCGCCTATACACCCCCGCACCCGCTCTGTTTTCACTCTTGGCACCATCCGTGTACCAGATGTCTCCATTGAGCGGTAATCCGGCTCGCAATCCTGCATGCAGTCGGTCTTACTGGTGAGGGTGATTTTATATTTCTTGTCAAACAGTAAGTAGATACCCGTACTGTCAGAGGGCATCCATAGGAGTCTCTCCTCAGCTAGCTCTCTTTAGTGTCTATTCCGGTTCCTTACCTTCCTATTCATGTTTCCCACCCTGTGCATTGCCTTTACGGCTTCCGCTTTCTGGGTGACATCAAGAGGTGGTATCCCCGTCAGCATCCCCATTGCCTCGATCGGTGTTGATCGTGAGACTCCGGTTATACTTCTTAGAATCAATGCTCTTAGCTTGTTAAGTTGGTTGGCTTCCGACTTTAAGCAGGCTCTCTTCCACCAGACCAGTGCTGCATACGTCAGTCTGGGTTTGAGAATTGCCCTGTTATAGCTTAGTTGTTGGCCACCAATTTTATTATATTTCTTGGTGAACACCATCACCTCAGTCTTAGAGGAATTGACCGAGAGTCCCCTATTCCTGCACCAATTTCTAACCTTGTTTAATGCTCCCTGCATTATATCGAGAATCAGCTCCAGGAAGGGACGCTTCGTTATTATTACTAAGTCATCGGCATAGCCAATTACCTGGTAATACTCTAACCTTTCCATCCACTACCAGATACCACAGAAGGAGGAACAATACCCCTCCCTGTGGACAGCCCGAGTCAACCCGGCCCTCGATGGTAGTCTTGCCTTTATTGGCAGTAAGCTGTCTGTTTTCCAACATATGGTCTATCCTTTCAAAAAATAAAACCAGCCACAGGTAAGATTCGACATTTGTCCCGGATCGGAACCGAACGACATACAGCTGTTTCGAACTTGTTAGTTCTCATCAGTGCCGCATACGGTACGCCGATTCAGGACAAATGCCGAATGAACTTTATGGCCTATACATCTTTATCGATACGATCTCTGTCAGTAACTTATAAGTCGGAAATCGAGAAAGGAACCACCAAGCCGCCAAGCGGCTATCAAAGTAGTTCCCGAATAGCAAAGCTATTACATAATCGCTCTAGGAAACCACTACTCCTCGGGCTAAAGCCCCGGCAGGCATTGAATTATACCCAGAGGCGATCCTCGAGCCCTTTCTCGTGTTTCTGCACGATCAGATAAGGTTTCAAAAAATAAAACCAGCCACCGGTAAGATTCGACATTTGTCCCGGATCGGAACCGAACGACATACAGCTGTTTCGAACTTGTTAGTTCTCATCAGTGCCGCATACGGTACGCCGATTCAGGACAAATGCCGAATGAACTTTATGGCCTATACATCTTTATCGATACGATCTCTGTCAGTAACTTATAAGTCGGAAATCGAGAAAGGTCGAGGATCGCTTCTGGGTATAATTCAATGCCTGCCGGGGCTTTAGCCCGAGGAGTAGTTGTTTCCTACAGCGATTATGTAATAGCTTTGCTATTCGGGAACTACTTTGATAGCCGCTTGGCGGCTTGGTGGTTCCTTTCTCGATTTCCGACTTATAAGTTACTGACAGAGATCGTATCGATAAAGATGTATAGGCCATAAAGTTCATTCGGCATTTGTCCTGAATCGGCGTACCGTATGCGGCACTGATGAGAACTAACAAGTTCGGAACAGCTGTATGTCGTTCGGTTCCGATCCGGGACAAATGTCGAATCTTACCTGTGGCTGGTTTTATTTTTTGAAACCTTATCTGATCGTGCAGAAACACGAGAAAGGGGTCGAGGATCGCTTCTGGGTATAATTCAATGCCTGCCGGGGCTTTAGCCCGAGGAGTAGTTGTTTCCTAGAGCGATTATGTAATATCTTTGCTATTCGGGAACTACTTTGATAGCCGCTTAGCGGCTTGGTGGTTCCTTTCTCGATTTCCGACTTATAAGTTACTGATATGGTCTATCCATTCAACGATTATTCTGGGGGTGTAGCATTTGCCTAGTGCTCCGCTAATTACCTCCCTGGATGTAAAGTTGAAAGCTCCTTCAATATCAATGAAGGTGCCGACAACGTATCCTCCGATGTCCAGTTGTGACCGTATCGATGACACAACCTTATCTAGAGCTGCTTCTGTTGATATACCAGCTTGATAAGCATTCTGGCTGCCTTGAAGCGGTCTCTCTATTAGGGCAGTATCCCGAAGGTACCTGTCAACTAATCGTTGGGCCGTCTTTAGTAAAAATGAAGTAAGGCTAATCGGCCGAAAGTTCTTAGGGGACGTGTATCCGACTTTGCCCGGTTTAGGTATAATAACAACCCTCGTGCCTAGCCACACTTTCGAGACCATCTTCAGTGCCAAGCTGGCCCTGGTGATCCTTATAAGTGGAAACTTATATTATGTTAGCAAAATATTTGAAATAAATAACAACTTTGTATCGTATAAATAACAATATTGATAATCATATGTTTCACAATGCTCCTGTTGAAAGATATATGTTAAATTGAGAAAAAAATATATAATCCAGAGTTATTCATAATATTGGCAATATTTCTTTTCTTTAAAAATATTTTAATTAGATACAGCACCATACTAAAGAAAATTATTTATATTAGCAAACTTTGTAACGACAGCTTTTTTAACTGTCTTTCCTAAACTATGGTAACACCCTTATATGATGACGCCATTTAAGAGAACACCAAGTTTGTACTAGATTACCTAACACGTGCTTCGAAAAATTTATCAAATTCTCAAGTACAATTTTAAAAAAGAGGATTTTAAAAATGTATTTCCATTATTTTTTTCATTATAACACTGGCCATATACATTTATTTAATAATTCTACTTATTTATGTTTCTATATACGATACGTTTAAGTGCAATAAAGAATTAAAATGTTTATGATAATCAGCTATTAACAAAACACCCGCACACAGGTTGAGGTCAGTTATTTAATAATAAGTATCCGATATCCTGTATCAATTGTATATAAATAAAAACAAAATTTACAAATTTTGGTAGTGAAAGACGAATATAGCAAAGATTCCGTTGTTCTGCCGTTTCGGAGAAACGCGCCTCCATGTATTACTAACTCCGCCGGAAAATGCTCATCAATCAACTCGCGAAATCACGTCGGAACTTGCAATGTGTCATTCATTTATTTTGAAATTCCTGAAAAAGTAGCGTACATACAACATGCAATTAGTTCTTGAGAGAAGATTATTTTAATAGCAGAATAGAATTCTCAACCACAGGATAGATTTAACGATGAAACAATATAATAATAACCCCAATTTCCAGACCAAGTCAGTTTTTTTTTCTAACGACTCAATTTTTCCCTTAAATGACTCATTGCATAAGCATAATTATCGAATCTCTGAAAATCCTTATCGAATGATAGAGAGCCACGCACAGTTTCCAGAGAGATTCTACGTATGGGCAACAGTTATTGATACAATTGCAGGACCATATTTTATTGGCGTTGCATTAACTGCTGAAAAGTACTTGGAGCTGCAACAATCCATAGTTATGGATAGCACTGCCGGACTTATCGTACTGCATTCAAATGATGAGAATCCATAAATATCAGAACAATCAATATGCTACAAACATGATGGCGCACCACCAAATCAGTTACGAATTCTGATTACTTAACGCGAGTACTTAAAACTATTTTCCAAGTCGATTGGTAGAAGAGGAGCTATTAAAAGAGCTTAAGTCTCTTCAGTATCTTCCCCGGAAAGTACCATAGTATATGTTGTTATGCGCACTTTAGAAAGAAATTATGTTGCCTCCTTACCTAATATACAGTAGAAGGATGCGAAATATACGTGAGTGTCTACTTTCTTAAAAGTAGACACTGCTTACTGACTGATTACTGCTTATTGATTAGTGAAACATTCCCAATGGAACTAACAAAAAATCGTATCATGATGAAAATCGAATTTTAAACCTAGGTGATTTCGAAACGTGTAAAAATTGTAATATGCAAATAAAAAATCAAACTAGTTTAGTGTAGTTCGCCGTACAATAACTACCTAGAAAATATATCCTAGACATATCTCTCGTTGCATAATGCACTAGAGGTTTTGAGGTAATAAATAGTGCTAAAAATACATTTACAGTGCATGAAGATCATTGCAGAATTTATCTTGTATGGACCTCTTACATCTATTGATAGCGGACATTCATTATATTAAATGGGTACGTGTTCCAATCGCTTCCGTTTAATGGAAACAAATCTCGAAAAATGAATATTGACTCTGTTCTACTGCCAATCTTTAAATAAGTTGGAGGGCACAGTTGGAGTAAGTTTGTCTTTGGATCTGTGTTCTGTAGATTTCCATATATTGTTGTATTAGCTTAGCGATATCGTAATACAGTTTTGAGACACATAATTAATGCCTCTCTCCCGTAGTATATTATTTATGTATTTACTTATATTAATTGTATATACCTAAATAAAGTATCTAGTTTTATAATATTTCTTTCTACTTTTCCGCACTCAACTATACTAGCGGAAAAGTAATGTAATCGTGTAAAGAAAAATGGAAAAAGAATTGTTTTCGCTTATTTTTCGTTTCTCGGCCTAAAAACAAAAAAAAATGGTTTTTAAAAGATTCTGTCTGTGTGTGTGTCGCCATCGTTTTCGCCGTTGTCGTCGGCATTAAAATTTTTTGTTAGCACGATAACTAAACTAAATCGTATCGGATCGAGCGGGTTTTGACTTATTCTGATCGGAGACGTCTCCCAGATGACACCTATTGATTTTGAGGTGGATAGGACACACCCCACCCTGTCCATGGGTCTATTTGAGAATTTTTTTTAGCACGATAACTCAACAAAATCGTGTCGGATCGATCGGGTTTTGATTAATTCTGATCGGAGACGTCTCCCAGGTGACAGCTATTGATATTGAGGTAGATAGGACACACCCCACCCTGTCCATGGGTCATGAGAAAGCACGATGGTGGACTCTTTGAGAAATTTTTTTTGCTAATACGATAACTCAATTAAATTGTGTCGGATCGATCGGGTTTTGACTCATTATGATTGCGAACGTCCCCCAGACGACACTTATTGATTTTGAGGTGGATAGGATACACCCCACCCTTTCCATGGGTCATGATAAAACACGACGGTGGACTTTTTGAGAATTTTTTTTTTGTTTACACGATAACTCAACTAAATCATGTCGGATCGATAGCGTTTTGTCTAATTCTAATCGGAGACGTCTCCCAGACGACACCTATTGATATTGAGGTGGATAGGACACACCCCACCCTGTCCATTGGTCTTAATAGAGCACGATGGTGGACTATTTTGAGAAATTTGTCTTGTTAATACGATAACTCAACTAAATCGTGTCGGATCGATCGGGTTTTGATTGATTCTAATCGGAAACGTCTCCCAGATGACACCTATTGATTTTGAGGTAGATAGGACACACCCCACCCTGTCCATGGGTCATGAGAAAGCACGGCGGTGGACTATGTGAGAAATTTCTTTTGTTAACACGATAACTCAACTAAGTCATGTCGGATCAGTCGGGTTTTGACTGATTCGGATCGGGGACATCTCTCAGATGACACCTATTTATTTTGAGGTGGATAGAACACACTCTATCTTGTACATAGGTCATGAGAAAGCACAATGGTGGACTATTTGAGAAATTTGCTTGTTAGCACGATCACTCAATTAAATCGTATCGGATCGATCGGGTTTCGACTGATTCTGATTAGGGACGTCTGCCAGACGACATCTATTGATTTTGAGGTGGATAGGATACACCCCACCCTGTTCATGGGTCATGAGAAAGCACGAGGATGAACTATTTGAACTAAGTAAAACTGTCGCATAAAACACATATTCTGCATTTATGTGTTGGTTTAATTTTTCTCGGCCACTCAATTTCGAGATGTTCTACGTGCGGAAAAGTCCGTTTTAAGGTTTTAAAACTGTTTATTTTTTTTATTGAATTTATTATTATCGCCATATTACACTAATTATATATTAAAATATAATTAGTTTTTTCTTCATATGACCTTTCCATATACGCTTTTGAAACAGTAAATATAGAAACAGTAAATGAAGAGTGTAAATAAATAAATGTCTAGTACCAAAATTTACAAAGTGGTCTATGTGGCTTTGTTAATAACATAAATACCGATATGTGTCCATAAAGCTTTATGGAAGCATTACCTGTTCTCCGTTAAATGGCAGAAATTGTAAGTCCAACATCGTTTTCTGTTATTAATTGTCTATATGTCATAAGCCTTCTCTGTGCTTATATTCTTACTGTGGTCTTTGTTTACAAACGTGCTGAACGAGTTGTTGTGGATGTTATACCAAAATGAAGCGAAAGAGAGGGAAAGCAGTGAAACTCAAGAAGAGAATCAAAAGAGAAACAATGGTAAATCATGTGACTCAAAGAGGCATTGTAAAAGATGCGAAGAATCCTCCAAAGGAAGTGGTATGAATAGGTGATTCAGGCTTTGCTCACATCGTGTATTATTGTGTTTTTTTGTTGTTGTAGGTGTCCTGCAAATTGGATTGCAAAGCCCTTTCGTTTGAGTAGAAATATAAGTTATTCCACGCATTCTATGAAATGGGTGACAATGAATATTAGTCAATGTACTTAATGGGATTACTGCATATTGGCAGTTAAAAGAAGACGACATGGAACATATGAAGATCCTGCAAACAGTAGAAGGACTAATATGGTTTATTATACTGTACCAAAAGGAGATGGGGGAGTCACTCAGGTGTGTCCAAACACGTTTCAAGAAATTACTGCCTTAACCCACAGAAAAGTTCAAACACTGACAGGGAAGAGAAAGTGTGGGAACCTGATATATGAAGAGAATAGAGGCAATAAAAAATGCACAGAAAATATACAGAAGAAGATGAACAGAAGATTGTTGATCATGTAAATCTGGTTCCGCGTGAAATAAGCCATTACACACGAAACCGTATTTCAAGAGAATACCTCAGCCCCGACTTAAACGTGCGTCGTTTGTATCGAGCTTATAGGGACATGTTCTCTGGCAGTAACTAGACATCGATTTTACCAAGTTTTTCGAAGAACATTTCCCAATTTGAGTTTCAAGCCGCCGAGAAAAGATACGTGCTTGTGATGATGATTTTGTGATGATTGACTGCTTACCTGATCCTAACCATAAGCGTTTTTTTGAAGAACTTATGAATACACGTAGACCATAATTTGTGTTACTGCTTGTTGACTTAGAACGTTATTAAAGATGTTACCTTTACATTTAATTTGTATTGACATAAAGTATACTTAAATGATATTAAAATAACTGAATCAATTCAATTTTGTTTTATTTATGCAAGGAAGAAGGTAATCGAACAGTGCTATGCATTTTCTCGGATTGGTGATTTTGGCATTTAGACCGTTATTTAATTATACTCTTCAAATATAAAAATTTCTTTAGGCATAGACAACCTGCAACACAGGTCCATTATGCAGAAATAGCATATATCACATCACAGTCTCACAAAATTTAGTGAAAAAACGGTCATTCTATTTATAACCAATTGTACCACATTATCTCGCAAACTACACCGCGAAAAAAATGTTTTATATAAAAGCGTCTCTCTTGCACTGACTGCACTTACATGAATCACTCTGTAATTAATGTTTCATTTAACAGACATACCGATTAGATAAAGAGTCGACGTGCCTGTTGGAATCGACTTGTATACATGAAGTTTAACTAAATAGGTTTTATTTAACTGCACATGTGAGGTGGCTTTGCATCCATGGTCTCATTTTATAATTTTCTTTACCTACATTGTATCAGGTTATTTGTGAACTTACTGTATAACACTAACAAATATTGCTTTACCAAATATACCATATATTTGATAAAGTAATTAAATACTATAAAGCAACCTAATAAGAAACATACCTAGATTTAATGAATTTTCAATAGATACCACTGATTTGCTATATCGATGTCATATTGCATAAACAATATACAACCCTATGTATTTGGAATAGTTAGTGCCTTATGAAACATACAACTTTTCATTTTTGGACATTGAATTTACCTGAAAATATATGGGAGAAACTGTCAGTATTATTTGTGTAATTTCCTTATATAATCTTTTAATACCCGACATTTTCATTTTCTCAAAATTCGAAGAATTCTTATCTTCATTTGACTTCTATAAATATGTCTGAGTATTAGATTATAAAAATTCTTTAATTACCTAAACTGTGTAGTTAATTACTACTACTTACGTTTATTAATTAATTAATAGATTCAACATATTTAACGACAATTCAGTGTCAATATATAAATAACAAATGATATGTCACAAAAACAACATTTGTTTTACATGAAATTTATTTTCTTTTGTCTTATAATTATAATTTATCTTATATAAACTTTACTTAACTACAAGAATTAAAAATATCCTGCATACCCCTGAACCAATTTGTGAATACAACTAGATATGTTACTTTTATAATTACCCTAATTCAAATTTATAATAACGTTTTCATATAAAAGATTTAAAATTTATTTGATGTATGAAATCATTTTAAAGAATATTTTGCGAATAAATATTTCCATATGAAATATTTTTACAATATATAGGACTTAGGACTCATTAGTAAATCGAGATATGTACCATTATTTTCAATCAAGTTATTTCTCTCGGTAGTTTTAGTGCATTAGCATAATGCCATACTGACGCTAATGATGCTATTTCTTTTGATTGCAGATTACATTTCGACCGGCTTAGAACAGAAGGTGAGTGTACATCTCTATGCAAAATTTTAAACATTTAATGATAAGTTTTTTGCTGATGTGATGGCAATCAAATTTGTTTGTTGGTCGACGGTAGTAATTTTTATGCAATGACCTTCTGCTTTCTAAAGTGATTTTAATGATACTAACAAAAATAAAACAGTGAAATGGGTACATGCATGTCGTAAACTAAACTGGTTTTCGGTAACCGTTACCGCAGTTGCAGTGACAAACTTGTTTAAGAGAATTATGTGCGGAGGAATTTGTTCGCGTCTTTATTTAACAGCGGTAAATATTTTAATGTGTGTTAACACTCCTATAATAGTATTGTTTAGCGAATCTCCGTTGGTGTTTAAAAAACACTAAGAAATGCAATAACAGAGCACCTGTATATCACTTATGAAAGTACTAACACAGTTACACCATGTGTGTTTAAATTTGGAACTATTGTTGTAATATATTAGAGAATTATTAAAAAATAAAGACCCGGGAATTATATGAACTTTTATCTTAATTTTCACTCTTCATGTTTTTTCAAACGGAGTTGGATAGTATATTTGTAATATAGATTTAAAGTAATTAGTTTATTTTGAGAGAAAATACGAAAAAGTGTAAGGAGTTTATACTTAAACTAAATTGTAGGAATCAGGTTTACATTTAAAATGATTTTTTTTATTCTTCTGTCTTTCATTTTCTGGTGAGATATATACTCCTCTATAATAATTTGCAGTGCATCTAGTTAATATCATAATGTTGGTATACCAAGTAGAACAAAAACTTTGTACAAACACACAGGTGCCTTCTGGGACTCACAAAAAGTTCCTCATCATTTTATTATAATGTTTTGAGAAACAAATTACATGTTACCGTAAAAGTGGGTGAATAAAATCTTGAGGGTCAAAAGAAACAAAAGCGGTCAAAGTTTTTTAAGTGACTGTAGCCTTCTATAGTTCTTTACTTAAATATTTCGGAAGAAGTTTATTTTATAGTAAATAGTGTTGGCAATATGGGAATGGCCATATTTAGGTTTAGGGGATTGGCAACATTGCTAAGTTGCTACCTAATTTTCAAGAAACAATTCGCGCCAAATTTTTATCTCTACAAACTTTACTTGGTTAAGTGGGAAAAAATAAGGTAAGAAGCATCATTTTTTGTCTATGTCATCTCTCATATCCCTAGTCAACATATATATATATATATATATATATATATATATATATATATATATATATATATATATATATATATATAAAAGAAACTCAAATCTTTAAGGGATTTTCATAAAATTACATAGTAAATAACGACTATTTGGTTACTAAATTGGGGTAAATAGAAAAATTGTTTCTATTAAAAATAGATTGCTGTTGTCCAATCGCGTCACTGAGACTGATGAAGATGGCGTGTTTAAAAATGGAAAATATTTTAAAAATGTATATTTTATATCAAACAAAGAAATTAAACCATCTACATGGTTGGTAGTTGAGTTTGATATAAGCAGGTCACTTGCACACAAAAAAATTAAATATTACATAGTAAAAGTTCTAAAAACTGTTGATGGAGAATTTGAAGGTAGTTTTGTTCGGCCCAGACCGACCAAAAATAATTCTGGATACATTTACGAATTCCCTAAAGTGCCTGATGTCTCGTTGTTTTCATATGAACAAGTGATTGGAATAATACCTATACCCTGTTGAATCTAACCAACGCAAATGAGGATTATTAAGATATATGATAGACCACAATACTTTAAAATGATGTGATAATAACTTCCAGAAGACTAATGTTTGTTATTACCTACCTAAGAATTTTTATTTTTATTTTTGTCATTTTTAAGCAACATGTGTTATGTTTTTATTTAGTTTTTTAGTATTTGTGTGATAAAAGAATAACGTGATATAATATAATAACTGATAAAAGGTCTAGTTTTATTTTTTAAAAACATATGTTATTTCCATTCACCTACAGCCTAGTAGAATCGCAAATAGCTATCAAAATACAGGTGTGTTTCTTTCCACCCCATTTCACAGATGAATAGAAATAATGAACAATAAAAAAAAAAAAAATATATATATATATATATATATATATATATATATATATATATATATATATATATGCGGATGAGAGAATTAAAAAGAAAAAATGCAGTTGAACATAGGGTGTACTAAGTGAGACCAGAATTTTGACGTAAGAAATGCTCATTTAAAAGTGTTTGATTTGGAGATATACGGTGATGTATGTTGTAACTGTTTCTATCCACCCATTTTTACGGTACTAAACTTTCGCTAACCAAGTTGGAGTCAACAGGACATGATTAAAACTGTATTAGTCATCTCCTGTTGATGTCAACTTGGTTGCAAATACGTGCGTTGACTAACGTACTCTTTCGGTGTTCGTGGAAACTGATCTCCTGTTTTTATTGCTGTATCGATGGCTACAACCCTTTCCCAGGAATGTATTTAATCTTTATACGTGAACTAAAAAGTACATACAAAGATAAGAATGTATGAAGTACACCAGTTATATTTTTTACTTGTGTGAAAATAGTTTACTCTAAAGAAACCTTGAAAAAGTTTAAATATAGAAATCCACTTCCTTCCCCCAAATCGTCAGACTGCACATAGACGGCTAGAATGTAGGAGGGATTGTATACAGAGATGAGGATAAGTACACCTATGCCCAGGGAGAGGTCCCAAAGTCTCCCCGTGGGACTCGAACTGAAGCATAGAATAACATACCCAGTACTTACCTAGTTTACCATCATGTACCATACAACGAATGATATTATTCCAGACACCTCTATAGGAGAATACGGTAGGTCAACAACCATTCATATTCTTGATACACAACAAGGTGCTATACTTGTATTGGCCTCGTGTCAATCAACTGAATGTCCACCATATTATCTATCTAATATGTCAATTGAATTTAAACTGTCAATAAGATGATCCAGCTGGTTAAGTTAAAGAGTTAAACCGTAGACTTAAAGAATACCTATACGAATAAAAGCCAATGGTGCTAAGAGAGTAAGCTGGCCCCTTTAATGGTTTTTGTGAAAGGATTGATCGTTCTACATAATTCTGATTAATAAAATCCTTAGCCGAATGCCTTAATATTGTTAGTAAATAACAGAATATTAATAAATTAAAAAACAATATATCCAATCCAATAAAACGAAAGATCGTGCAAGAATTTACTTATTTATAAAACCATTTCTGCACAAAAATAAAACTGATTTAAAGCAGCTAGATTTTTTAACTTACTTATGTAATATTTTCACTGGGAAATTCATTAACGAAATAATTTATTAATTTATTTTCAAATTGAAGAATTCCTAATTCTACTTAATGACATTGCAATTTCAGAATTCATGCATTTAAAATGCAAAAATAATTAGCGCTTGTATAACCGGCTATATTTTATTATATCGTTCAAGGAAACAAAAAGAAAATCCTAATGTAATTTATATTCAACTAAGAAATAACCTGTTGCCATGAAGTTAAAGGCTTCATCGACATCTTCGTCAGGCTATAACTTGAATAGTTTTATGATATATAGATTACGAGGAATCGTTTACACGAAAAGTATAAGGTAAACTTAAATTTTAATCATGTTTATATTTTGTTTGATGTCGATCATGCACGTAGATAAAAACCAGTTCATCATGAGAATATTGTACCGCCGGCTCATTATGGTAATCCTAAAGTACTTTTAAAATAATATGTTTTCTAGGTGCTGATAACAGTGATAACTTACACATAGTGGGAATTTGTTTTCAAATTAACTCCCATTACTTTGAAGTAATAATAGTACCTGTAACAGGTACTATTATTCTTCGGACCTGGGCCTTCCAAGGTAGACAATTAATTCGTCAACCATATGAAATAGTGTACCAAGTGTACATGTGTACAAGTTATACAGAAAGGGGCACGCTACTAGGCGAATTATTGAATGCAGAAATGAGCTAGTGAAATTTTTAAGTAAATGTAAATAGGAGGGGGGCGTAGAATCCACAATAGTAATGCAAACTGCGGAACGAGGTAAAATGGTGGGAATATATGATCATGGGACGGAGAGACATTAAAGAGAGCATTTTATGCCGTTTCTAAAACAAATACAGACAAATTACAATGCCAAACAATACATTCCCAGAAGTTGCTAAATAAAAACTGGATTAAGTTAAATGCCAGCTTCGGCATTTTGCGTCTTAATTGCTGTTTGAAAATCAGTATTTTACACGTAGGTGTAGCAAAGTTTATAAAACATTACTTTTTTAAGTTTATTATTAAACATCAAGTATGTAATAATTGGAAAAGTCAATAAAGGCTTTTCTTTGCACTGATAGCTCTAGACGCTCGAGGTATAAATCCCAAGCTAATATTTTCTATTCTGATAACTTTAGTACAATATATTTTCATGATTACTGACTAGAAATGACAAGCTTTCCTTACTTGTCTAAACCGTGGATTAAAATTAGTTTTCAATTCAATACCACTATTGCATAAGTACATCTCTGAGTTCCCATATAATACACCCAACACAACACCAATGGATATTCTGTTTATACTCGTATAAACTTAATTTTAGTATCTAGTATTTCTCGTGTTCGTCAAAATTGATTTCTAGTTGTCATCCTGCAGGATGATTGGCGCCTTTGATGTAGCAACATCAATAGATCATTTTTCCACAGACTGTAAGATTATATTATATATATATATATATATATATATATATATATATATATATATATATATATATATATATATATATATATATATATAATCCGGGTGCTCTTTACTATATAATTTGGCATTACATTTTCATGATCAATCTATATTTATTAAACAGCTATTTTCGTGTGTGTGTGTGTGTGTCACGAAATCTTTAGGTCGATGTACGAAATGCTTTTCGTTCGAATTTCAGAATTTTGAGAAAATCAAGATAGTAAATCGAACCTTGCGAACAACGTGGTAACTTTTTTTTATCCCAAGCCTCTAAACTCTCTAGAGGCATGCTCCGGAGGCGCCTTCGATATGAGTAAGGGGGCGGCGCAATATTATTGAGATTTGCTTACTCGTAATTAATTATAAGGCGATTTGAATTAAAACTGATCTTTAGTTTTCAGTTGTCATATTGAATGTTTGATAAAATGTTTTAAACATTCTGAGGTATTGCGTAGACTACGGTTCTATTTGAAAAAAACACCACTACTATATTGATACATACATATGACGAAAAGGTCGATAGATATATAAAAATATACCTACACATAAGAGAGTGGGTAAAATATCTCAACAAGAATCAATTTGCACTATACGTTATAATATTGAATTTCATATATTTAATATACTTAATATCATACATCTTCTAATCCTTTACAGAATTATAGGTATCTCAAAATATATGCACAAAAAAAATCTGGAACATATCTTATATAAGTTATTTAGTTGTGCTGCACTGAATTAGACAATTCGAACTCAACATAACTTTTAATTAACTTAAGTTAAGTTAATTTTAACTTAACTTTTAATTATAATAAACAATTCAATGGAATTTTGATTTATTGCAACAGACACAAAATGGTACTGTTGAATACCAGTACAATACCAGTTTGAATACAATTAATAATGAGAACATTCATACAAAATTGTTTTTGCATCATTACTTGCAATACATACCCTATAAGTACGAATAAGATAACAACTTAAGGTAATTCTACAACTTTATGCCGGTTTTAAAGTTTTTGATTGAATTATACTTTGATACATTTGAAATATTTTGTATATAGTTTATGCTAGTGATCATATTTCTTATCGTATATATATATATATATATATATATATATATATATATATATATATATATATATATATATATATATATATATATATATATATACTCATAAATAACGGAAGCTCTATTCGAGAAAACAAGAACTGCACTTCGATCAACGCTTGTTTTGCTAGTCATGTTAAGTTCATCAGGTTATGTTCAATACATAGAGTATTAACGAACTGTAGCACTAAATAGTCTGTGGCTTTTATCGCTTTATTGTATTTGTGTTACCGTAAAAATTCTGAAAATGTATATATGGACATTTCAACACCAATATGTGGAAACTACTTGTCCTAATAATGACAATAAAACTATTCTTGAAAATGCATACAGCTGCATTTACAATGCATAAAATATATTATTATATGGCATTACAATATTTATCCGTTTCACTTAGTTTTAAATGGGCCGAAGCGTTTTCAAAGCTGCTTCCAACCAGTCAATTTCGAAATTTGTTCAATATTTTAGGAATAATCCTCATTAACAATCAACTATTCTCGGCGCTTATATGAGAACTGGCAGCAAGCCTTCAAAATGCTTCTAATGCTCTTTGCTACGAGGACTACAAGCACCGCCTACCCTGCTGGTTCCGAATAATGATATTACCAGGTATGTAAGTATGAAATAGGATTTCTTTGTTTAGAAAATACACGGTTATTGTATGAAAATGGTAAAACATATTTCATTTGAAGTAATGTCCATTGCTAGCTATACATTTTTCCATTGAGCCATTTTTGTACATTTTCGTAAGAAGTGTAACCCTGCTCAGCAAGTGCGGGTCCCATCGATGCAAATAAGTAGTAATCGGACGGAGCCAGGTCTGGTGAGTAAGTCGCATGTGAAAGTATTTCCCAACTAAACGCCTCAATCGTTTCCTTGACCGGTTTTGCTGAAAGTGATGGCACTTTATCATGAAGCAAAATCACTTTGTGTTTTTTTTTTTGATATTCTGGTCATTTTCACGCAAAGCTTAATTAAAATCGACCATTTATTGTCGGCAGCGTTCACTATTAACGGTCTGGCCAAGTTTTAACAGCTCATCATTATAGATCACACCATTCTGATCCCACCAAACACAGCGGATTGTCTTCCGTTTATAGCGATTTGGGCTTGCAGTCGATGTCGATGGTTCGCCTGGAATTACCAATGATCTTTTACGCTTAGGATTCCCGAAATGTATCTACTTTTCATCGCCCAATCACAATTCGATGGAGAAATGGTTTTCTTTTGTATCTGGCGAGCATCATTTCGCAAATGAGTTTTCGGTTTTCCTGTTGTCTTTCATTCAGTTCATGCGGATACCCATATTCCCATCTTCTGGATCTTTTCCATGGCTTTCAAATGTATGGAGACGTGTCACATTTAATTTATTCGCGAGTTCTTGTTGCGTTTGAGTGTCATTCTCATCTAACAATGCTTGCAATTCGCTATCTTCAAACTTTTTCGGTGGTCTTCCACGTTCTTCGTTTCTCACGTCAACATTGTCTTTTTTGAATTTTTTAAACCAGTCAAAGCACTGTCATTTAGCAAGAGCCGTAACTTCGACAAGCATTCGATGCGATTCTGCAGTAACAGAAAATGAATGTTGTTCGCAAATCGTAGTTTCCAGGCACAAAATTCGACACGTCCAACGCTATTAAAATGTGAAGACACGTAACTATTTATTTTACATTTATATTTCGCAATAATGAAATAACGACAATAAACAAATAATAACACAATGAAATAATGCTATTATAATTAATAATAATACTTATCATTATTTCTCTCATCTATATATGTATGACTTAAAATATTGAGGTTGATCATGGAAAACATGAAGCATAATATCCAGTTCATCAACATTCGCTTAGTGGTATACTTCAAAATTGATATTGTTACATATTTATGAGGTAAATAGAAGTGTTTTCTTTATTTATGATTTCTCTATTGCATATTTCAATATTAAATTTTATAGTATATTTTAGATCAAATCCATCTCTCTTTCTCTATATGTGTATGTGCGTTTGATTTATAAACACATATAATCCCAAAATCTATTGGATAAAATACATCTTCTGTATTTTTAGAGACCACTAAACTCGTGAGTTAAACAATAAGAACCTACTTCATTTCGCATACAAGTGCTAATAATAAGAGCGATACTATTTACATGATTCGCTTAGCAACTAACACAGTTTGTCTCTGAAAAGCCGTTCTGTAAAATTTATAAAGAAACTGATGTTTTGATGAGTAGAATGTTGCTATTGAATTATATTGCTGTAAAGGATTACGAGTTTTAATCATCTCTAATTGATTGGCGAAACGCGCATCGAGAAGCATGTAACCTTTCTGTAATCGTGGAGAACTGGTCTCCTATATTATTTTATTATAAAGAGAACAAAAAGAACTAGGCATATGACAGCATGGGTACCTAAGTCTATACATCTGAGAAATGAGATGCCAATACCAATCAATTTAGGTATTTGCACTATATTGATTGGGTAGAGCTACATTAACTATCATTTTCAGATGCGGTGACATGAAAGTTCAAAATACAAATGTGAACATATTTATTTTTTAAATAAGTACTTATATACTCTCTGTACAAATATATAGATATATGTGTATTTTCAATAGCTATAAATAGTTTCATATTAAGAACACCAAAATCTATATTAATATAAATATGTCCAAAAAGAATGTGATTAGGTCTGTTATATATCAACTCGATTGCTGAACCGATTTTAATAACCTTTATCTTTATATCAAACTTTATACTACTACGTATACGTATATACGCCATATATAACAGATAAATTCGATTCTATTATAGCAGATAAATACGATTTTTAAGGGAAATCCTAAAACACGTTTATTTTTAATTCTGAAATGATATTATTTAAGCAGAATTTTATACATCACCAACATTCATGAATTTATCTCGTAACATTGTTAAGTGAAATAAGGGTGCGTGTGTTACTTCATTTGAAAGGCCAGCAGCATAAAAACATTTTGTAGATTCGTTATTAAAAGCATTTAATTTAAAAATCAGTATTTCATGAGAACCCTAAAAGATATTTCATGATATGATATACCTAACAAAATTGATAGAAACATTTAGTATCCGTAGAGATAAATGGTGTCGTACGTGTCGCATTCCATTTCAAAATTGTAAGTGGTAACTGTGACGCCAAAGGCATTGAAGGTGGATGTTGAATTATGCTTCGATTCTAAAGTAACACCATTTTAAAATGAAAAATTAACGTGTTTCGGCATTTTCCCTTTACATTTAATTTTTTCAATATTGTTACGATCTAGTCTAAGGTTAATGAGTAACTTATTTCTCCTATTATATTAAATTACTTAAATTCTGAGAGTTACCCATTGATGTTTTTTTTAGCAATTTCTGACAAGTATGGCACTTTTTTTATGTACTACACAAATTACTCTCATTTTCACTTTTAATTTCACTCAAAGCACTACACTAACTCGTGAGGTTTACTCTCTTGAGTATTCTTATTTGCTTGGAGTTATTAAGCAGTTGAATGATCTCAATATTCTCGTGTTGTAAAAGTCTTCATTGGTGCCTTCTTGTAAGTTTTTGAATCTCTATTTCAGTGTTTTCTATTACAAGATTTCAGTAGAGATCTTCATTTCTTATATACAAAGGTGCACTAACGACGTTCCGTAGTACTTTATTTTGAAAGATTTGTATGAGTTTAATTTTTGACTTTCTGGTGCAACCCCAAAGCTGAATACCATAAGTCCACACCGGTTTTAACTTTTGCTTACACAAGAGGAGCTTATTATGGTATCGACAAGACTGAGTTACCACCCAATTTCAGTATATTTTATTATTTCTTACAGCCAGTATATTTTCTTATATCTTACACCTAATTCTGAAGTAGGAACCTTTGGTGTGAAGATAACACTGGCTTAGTTTTCTACAAAACACCAAACTCTCTTACACTCGACGCGTGTTTCGCCAACAAAGCTGACGTCATCTGGAGATAATTAAAACTAAGTTTTACTCATCTCCAGATGATGCCAACTTTATTGACAAAACGCGCATCGAGTGTATAGTGTATAGTATTTTGTGGAAAGCTAAGTCAGTGTTACACTTAGTTCTTCTTTTTTAGTTTTTCTTTTTTTACTTGGGCTTTTCAGCGAAGTTTCTTATTGAAGCGAAGGAAGACCAAGATATTTGGCTGTATTGGCATATGGGATACTCATCCATTTATACTTATTGCAACATATTTTGATGTCTACCGATGGAGTATGTAGATATATTAGTAAAATCGATATAAACTAATTTTTTTTCATTTAATTTAATTTTGCATTTCTTGGTCCAGCTTTGGAATTTATTAAGGGTATTTTGAAGTTTATTGGCTGTTACTATATTACTTTTTCCTGTTGTTATTATGGCAGTATCGTCAGCAAAACTAGCTACAGTATTATTTTCTAGTTCTGGGAGATCACACGTATACAGAAGGCAGAGCACATGGCTTAAAACATTGCCTTGTGAGGCTCCTGCTACGATTTCTTTAACATTACGATTAACGGTTTCTCTAACATGGTAGGCATTTCCTACTTAATTCAGAAGTGTTTGTCTGACAAATAGTTTACATAAATGTAATTGTAAATTATGGTTGTTTGCATACATAGAGATTAACATTTTTTCTAAAGCTTCAGACTGCAAGGCGGAAGGTAATAAGTAAAGATGAGTATATACACATCCGTGCTCAAGGAGGGCTCAACTTTCCCCATTGAGACTTACCAATACTGGGCCCAATTCGCCATCCCATACCACACTATAAATTATATTCTTGAAGTCAACCTTTATAGGATTCATTCAGAAATTTATTCAGACATTCAGTATCTATTAATTTTAATAAACATGACCATGACGATGACTCTGTTTGCTTCTACTGAGACTTTAAGTTGATTATTCAGAAATCATAATCGTGTGCGTTACTTCAGGTTTTAACAATTGTTAATAATTCTTCTTACTGTGACTTAGTTCTCACTGAAAATAAAAAATGGTACTATTCTTTGTAAAATTTATATATTATTATTATTATTAAATGATAAGCAGATAATAAATGAAATCTTGCTAATACAAAATATGCATTTATATTATCATGTTTACTTCATCGTTGAGAAACGCTAATTAACAGGTGAAATTCAACACATCATTCAGTTATTATGGCAAAAAAAAGGCCAAACATTTTTTAAACCCTAGTAAAAATCAACATAATTAATTTTTATTCTTTGAGGCACATAGCATCTGAGCATATTGCCTCAGATTTCAACAGTATCAACGTGAAAACTGCGTGGATGCCTACTCTAGATTATTAGACCAGATACTTAGACTCTAGAATAGTTACCACGTAGGGATTATAATCTACCCCATGCGGAGTAAAGTGTACTATATTGTAGTGTATTTATAGTAGTTTTATATCTAAAATCTACAAAATGTTTACGTAAAATTTAGTACGTAAAATTTTAACAATTACTATTCATTTCATAGCTATTTGCCAAATAAGAAACTCTCTTATCTTGCCGATAAACGGAACAGTCTACCTGAGCCAAGTCATAAAAACAAGCCACAGTATGTTTTGAGATTCTTTATTTGGCAAATAGCGACGAAATAAAGTATACACTGTTCTTAAGTTTTATACCAGAAATAGTAAGACTTTATACCATTTTTACACCATTAAAAGTGATAAAATTTACCATGACAGATATTTAACAGTGTATGATTAGGAGATAATTGTTGCGTAACATGCAATTTTCTGTGTATTCGTGGAAAACTATTTTTGTTGCTGCATCAAATGTTTCGGCCCCTTCCTAGAATTAACTGTTAACTATATATTTACGAATTTGAAGGATCCACACTATAATTCACACTAAATACTTCCTGGTGTCAAAAATTGACAATGACTACTACAATGCTATTTTATTTAAGCGAATGCCGTAATGTTGTGCTATTTTAATGTATGTATATACACAAACTACCATTTTTAAGTTTATATATGACACATTTTTTAAAGCAAAATCAAATGGGAAACCGATTTAAAAATAATTTAGTGCCAGCAGATACAAATATGATATTCAATTTTAAGTACATTATTATAATTTTATGGTAAAATGGGTAATAAACTCCTGTTGAGTCCACTTGTGACATGCAATCTGGTCGAAGATGTTTTTAGTATGCACATAATTAAGTTGTTTGATCTCAGGTAGTTCTCGACGTTTTCCCCAAGTTAGAAGCATGAATGCCGTAAAGCCGAACGATAAATAGGAAGACGCAAGTGTCTTCCATGTGTGGCCGCGTTAATTATTTATCTTTTTTATTCAAGCTAAGCCGACGCTCTATGATGTGAATGAACACCGCATAGATGTCTAATACGTTGTGTGCAGGGGACAGACTTTTTTTTCAAGTCACAGAGGAGACTCAAGTTGGAGGAAACTTGTAGTAGTCTGGTCGCATTATTTCGTGTCACTGTCGTGGGTTATTAATAAAGAAATTGTGACATTTTATTACCGAACATATTTTAGAATTGAGAGTTTTAGGGGACAGGTGAATGACACCGTATACGAAGTAATAAAATATGATACAGAATCTTTCGAACTTTTTGATCTAAAATAACAAGTTCCACGGAATCTTTACAGGTAGAAAAACATGTTAGGGTCAAGTTATACATATTCAGTAAACTGGTTTGGTAGTTAATAAGGTATAATATGTCCGTATATTAGCCTTGTATGCCAATATACCGAACGAGGATAAATTAAATTCCGAAACACGCGAAAACACTTTGGGTAGTTAGTAAAAAGCTTCTAAGAAATATTCATTAAATCATTATCATTAAGTCGATAGAGGCTAACTAAGTTGTATTATTTAATATCTAAATTGCCATACATTATTAATTTCATACCTTTTCGTAAAAGAAGATAAATAAAATACCTAGCTGATCACTTGTAAGTTAATTCTTAATTAATTTGGTTAATTCATATTCAGTTAATATTATAGATAATTTACAGTCATATTGTAAAGAGAAGAACTACTTACTGAACTACTTAATGCCAATTATTTTGAATTTGAAGATTTTCTTATAATAGAAGATATTTCTTAAAAGAACAAACCTTATTTAAATGTATATTTAATTATTTATTGAGATCATCAGTACCCTACAAAAGATATAAATTAACTTAGTAATTATTCGATACCCTAGTATCGCAAGGAATATAATGAGAGAATAGATGAGAATAGAGAATAATATAGCATAGTAGATAACACAATGCGTAAATTCGATACTGTGGCTGACGACATAGCAGGAAATAAATACTACAACATAAAAATATATTAAATTGAGATTACTAATTCTAAAAAACACAACAGACGGTACCAATAATACTAAAAACAGGTATTAACAGTTTGATATTATTTCCTTAATATTCGTATATATCTATTTTGTACCAATATATATTTTTTGATAATATAAGATGAGTTCATTACTCATCAGTCCACTTCAACCACTTAAAATCGTTGGCTTACTCAAAGGAGATAATCTGTTCTATCTGTTGTAACCTATTATTTATCTATGACTTAACTAAATGTAGCAAATTAATATAAAACTCATTTACATATGAATATATAGAAAAAACTTTTCAAACAAATATTTGGCAAGGTAATCAGACTTGCTCAGAACTATTTTATATAGCGAAATTTTTGTTCGTATTTAATAACATGTAGGTTTACTTGGCTAATTTGATGCATTTATCATCAATATTAAACGTCAAAGAACAGCCATCGCGATGACTCTTGCATAAGCGACATACCAATTCTCCTATTACTTTTAGCAACTTGTATTAATTACTAGGCTTGCAAAAGCTATATATACTTAAACGAAGTTTCCATTGAAGACACGCCAGCCCTCGGCTGAGATGTAGGTCTACGGTAAGACCGTAGGCAGCTATAACATTTGTCTATAACATTTTAGGTAAGTAAAATGTCTCTATCCTCACTCATTTGGTGAAGCCTTAGTAGCAGAAATAGGGCACTGTTAGGTGACCATATAAAAAACACGGAGGTGGTGAGGGCAGTATTCTGTAGAAACTTCCAAAAATGAGAAAGAGAAGTAAAAATTTTCTATAAATTTAGAGCTTAGGTCTGTTTGGAAGCTAAGGCTTTAGGGAAAGGAGGAGATCGATTTCTAAACGGAGATTGAGATCGATCGACGTCTAAAACTTTTATCTATATCTAAGATCTAAGTTATCTGTAGTAATTTATCTGTAACATTACATATTTTTAAATATTCACCATTTTATATACCTAGTGTGTTAATCAAATATTTACATATAACGTTTATTGGTGTTATATAATCAACGATAATCTAAATATTGTGTGCTATATATAACATATTTGGGCATATTAGTAGAAAACGTGATTATTTCTCAAAAACTAAAAAAATGTGTTGGCACATATATTTCGAAACACAGAAAGAGGTGAACCTCTTGCTATCCTGTACTGACCATCCAATGTCTTCGTTATATTATATACTTATGCATATGCATTAATGTTGTTGATGTGCGTGATGTATGTTAATGTTGGTTTAGATCTTTGGGATAAAGGCTCTGTGCAGAGCTCACAAGCACTTGCACTTGCATGTACAAAGTGGATAAGAGATTAGATTTTCCTAATCTCTTATAGAAGTATTTACAACAATTTTATTCATACAGTGAGCCGGGGTGGTCGTCAACTGTATCTACTATTAAGGGATGTCATTATATGATTGGGTTCGAGTTCCAATAGGAAGGGTTCATCTCTTCTAGAACACAGAAAGAGGCGAACCTCTTGCTATCCTGTACTGACCATGTCAGTACAGGATAGCAAGAAATGTCTTCGTTATAGTTATAAACACCGTTTCCCTCAATAGTCTGAAAATTTAGGGAAAGAAATCGATAGATTGTTGTCTGTCTAAGCAAAATATGATCAAATAATATAATATTCAATAAAAATAAATAACTTAATTAGTCATGCCGTATCCAATATTAGATATATTAGAAGTATTTTAAAATTTGAACGTCATTGAGATGAAAGTACATAATAAACTAAATTAATTGAATTGATGTAACCTCTATATTTCGATTTTAACTGAAAAAACCTATAATACCCAGTTGATTGATATAATTTATTATATTGTTAGTAAAAATGCTATTTTGTGTAAAAATGTAATCACAATCAAGTGTAGGCGAATTTCCACAAGTTCACATAACATTTTTTAAATGCCCGTCTGAAAGATTAAATGAGTTTTTAATAATAAAGATAACAAGTATGAAAAAAGTAGCTTAATTTATAGCTGACTCCCTTCAATATTTTTGTTAGTGAATCAAGAAATACAAAAAAATTTTACAATGAATAATATATCATTGTTTTGTAAATAGTCTGATAACTTAAATGTTCATGTTTAATAAATTCTTGTAGTGTACACTATGTATAATATAGTGTATAATATCTGTATATTCTCCAGACAAAAAAAATTGCTATATATGAGTATTTACAAGTAATATAGGATATTAGATGTCTCTATTAAGTAAAGTAATCAGAAGCCGAGTATTGAACATATATCTCTCATAAACAAAACAAATATTTACGTAAAATTGAACACAATATATTTCCAACAAAGTAAACTAAAATAGGTACAATATTGGCAAACTTATAGGATCAATATAAAGAAGTCCGACATCCATTTATATACTGTACTAATATTTAACAAAAATGTTGGAACGATTAAATTGGACTGGGTAGAAAGATGTACCTGAGGCATAAATTGATATTTTCTACAGCTAAAGTAATTATATATAGAATATCATATTATATCATAATATTATTTGACAACGTATTATTAATATTTTTTATTGAACTCAGTTTATTTCTTTTTGACTCACTTTTGTTGTTTATTCCTTTGATTTTTTCATCAATCATACTAAATTTTAAAATAATTAGTATTGCTCCTACCGCAAAAAAGCAACACATATTTAAATGCCTTTATTAATATATTTAAATATGAGTGTCATTTGTTACAAAGCCTTCATGTCCATTAATTTAAATTTCATTTTATTCTTAGTCATTCATTCATTAATATTTGCACAATATATTTGCACAATGTATTTGATTACAGGAAAATTGATAAACGTCTCTTGAGGACTTAATAATTAATGTCCCTTATCACAAAAAAGTCATGTCGTGTTCTAATATAGCCTCACTTATCGCATTATAATGTTCATACTGCAACAATAATAAGAGCAATTTATGTAGAAAGATCTTTTAATGAAAATACCGTTTTCCATTCCTATATACTAATGGAATATATCCTGCAGTATAATGCGTTAGCGATATCATTATTAGAATAGATTTATTAATGATAAACTTAATAAGGCAGTTACAACAACACTGATTATCTAAGTTTCTGCAACCATATGGTATTTCATGACATGTATAAACTGATGTTTTTATGTGTACACATATTAACGTCTACATTCGACGCAAATCTGAAGTTTTTTGTGCTATACAACTGATAGATTCGTTATATTCATATTTTACTTTTTGGATATGTGTAAGAAGGAAATAATTATTTCTTGTAATATAAATCGACAGATGTGATGGAGTTTATTAATCCGTTACACTTAATCCTTTTTGCACTTTTATGTTATTCTAGTTTAACAAATATATGCTTTATTAGCTTACACTCCATTCAGATATATTCAAAACAGATTAACCATTCCCTTTAAATAATTTACAGATTATTTATTGTAACGTAAGTTCTTATCTTACCTTCGGAAAAAATGTTTAATAAATATTTATAATAGAAACCTGGCCTAGAAAATATTGTCCACATAAAAATTGGGTTATACTTTCAATAAAAGATTGAGTACTATATTGTACTTTTCCCAATATCCACATTTGTGAGACACAAAACATATATGTATAAGATAAAAACTTTTATCATTATCCCCCCAACTTTCCTAAAAGCCTACCAGTCCACGGTTGGTTACTATTTTCGTCTGGTCATTCACACAGTAAATTATCGTATTTTGTCCTGAAACAAGACATTTAACGAATGACGTTTTGTCATAAATCTGCGTGATGAAACAGTGACAATAGTGATGAAATATACACCTAGACATAACTACAAGAATTGCACCAAACTATGGTAAGCGCTCAATTTAACATTCGGCACAGAGCTATTACAAGTCAGGCATTTTTTCTGCGTCTACAGCATGGATGGGTAGTTTATTATATTCGTCTATATAGTTGTCAGATTCTTCTATACAGTCTTGGAGGTGTCATCGTATCCTTGGGCTTGAATCCCAATGGGACGAGTTTGGTATTTCCCCTTGAGCAATCGTCTGATTCTCCTTATTTACTCGTATATATTGATCTTCCCCTCACCAACCGAATGAGGGTCGCTTTTTGTCTGAAGAACTTCTTACCATTTCTCTTCCAATTTGCGCACCGCCTGAAACAACCGTTGGTTATGCCCATATCTCAAATTTGAAATTTTGTTAATTAATTAAACTTCTTAATTAATGTTTAAAATGTGAAAAGACTCATGGTTAGATTGGATAAAATCTGGAGGATGTGGGGTTGGTCCTAAGCCAAAATATGTATTTGTAGCAAAAGCTGTAAAGCAATGTACACCTGATCAAGCCTGGAATTGCTTTGGAAACGCAAGGCGCCGCTGACGTACTCCTGTGTTCAAAAATCTTACAGCAAGCCAATCAGAAATCGAGTACATTACTTTGCTGTAATACGTTACCTCTTACAGTACAGACACCCCGTACAACAAACATTTTCAAAGTTCATCACGATAATTAACATTCAGTTATTTATATTCTACGCTGTGTTGACAAGAAGGTTTGGTTACCGTAATGGTATTTTCTTCCAAAGCAAGATATGTAATGAATAACATTTTGTAGACAGTCTACATATATACGTCGGTTAATTAGTCATTTGTCTACGATAGCTAGTCAAAATCTGGCTACCCTACTTCGAAAGGTCGATACAGAAACACCAATGTTTCATCTATGTTAGCTATCATCACATGTTTGTTTTCATTACGCCATCCATAAGAAAGGAAAGTACTCATTTACTCAATAACTTCTAGATAAATCTGGAAGTATTCCACTGAAATGTACTGTTCGATTACCGCAGGAATTTCCAGTTGAAGAAAAATTATAGATAGTCTATTTTGCTCTAGAAGCTATTTCACTGCAGTAGTGTGTTTGTTACGTTTCATCGCCACGTTGTGTAAAATATCACTACTTCACTAGTGTATAGTCTGCCCTCACCTGTTGTTAAGGAATACATAGATCAACCTAACGCTTTCAGGAATTCTTTGTGAATGCTTATTACGTTATTTGAGTCGAATAGCACAACAATTTTAATATAATCATGTTAATCGTTTGCGATATGGACTTATTGCACATTTACTGTAACGTGACATATTTTCACTACTACCCACACCAGTATTGCTAGTAAACTGAGTCTGCGTGCTTAACGAGCAGACCACGTCTATGCATGTGCATGTTTGAATGCAAATACCCCTTAATTAGTAGATTAGCTAAAATATTTTAACAGTTCAAACAATTTGTCACGTAATTTTCTATATATATATATTTATGCTCTTAAAATAGTATTCATAGTAGATGAGAACAATTACTAATCGTTAATATTAAAAAATACATACAACAATATCATTAGTATTAACAGTCTTCGCAAGGGGCACAGATTCAAGTACCAAACTTTCTAAAGTAACACTACACCTTGCTGCGTCAATAATTTTTTTGCAGGGCGCTAAAAGTATGTAGTTACTTATTCATGGCGTCGGCTCTTGATTACATGACTGAAGAGGACTACTGCTATCAAAAAAAAAAAAAGGGCGGAGATGTTCAAGCATACCTGAGCATATCATGTATTCGATGTGCAACTGGAAACTGATACACTGCAGTGTTTCATTACCAATTTCTTGCATAGTCAATTTTACGTCAAGCTAATTGTCAAGTTGAGATTATTATGGTAAGGTGTAATTAAGGCCACGTCACCATGGGTGCGAAGCGGGCGACAACAACAAGGGGTGGCAATACAACACCGACAAAGTGACCTACGATCGATAATGCAGTATAAACAAAAGCATTAATTGTCGTGTGGCTACAATTGGTGCGACCGCGGTCAGAAACAACAGGAACTGAGTATGCTAAATGGTTTACTAGAATTTCTCTATTTTCTATGGAACTCTTTTTCGGAAACCGACAAAAAAAATTACGACTACTCTGAAGGAATGGTCATTTCACTATAATATTTCTAGAGATAATGTCGCGTTTGATTATGCTATCAAAATTTCGGTAACGAACGAGACGTGAGAAGAAGAGGAATATGGTAACTATTTTTTATTAAAATGAGTTTCTCAGGGTTTAGAGACTATAAATTAGATAATTACTGCATAACACAATTCTTATTCAACATTATCGATAGTCAATGCCAAATTGATGTCATTTGCACAGATTTCTCAAAAGATTTTTGATAAAGTGGACCATTACATTTTGTCGAACTCTGTTTCATCGAGTGTCCAAAACCTTGTAAAATTTTGTCTAAAAAATCTAATTCAATATGCACAATATAGTGGTCACAAATCCAAAAATATTGGCATTATTTCTGGTGTAATCCAGATCCAATGGCCCTTGGTCTCTTATTATTTCATATTTTTATTAATAATGTCACATTATCATTTAGAAAATACAACATAAATTATTTACTTTATGTAGACGATATAAAAATATGTCTAAAAATAGATTCACTAACAAACTGTATGTGTTTACATGACTCTGTTTTGGAAATGGCTGGCATTTTCTATTCAAACTCCATCTCGATGTACAATAGCGCAATGTTATAAGATTCACAAGGAAAATTAATGGATAACTTATGATTATACGCTGTATAACATTTCTATAAATCTTTCTAATATCTTTAGAGACCTACGTATAGTTTTTGACCCAAAACTGAGATCCAGATGTTCCAGAATAAAGTGCTGCTGTGAAATAATGACTTCCATCGTAACCCTCACATGGATACCATGGTCCAGACAATTGCCAAATTTGCAAGGAATCATGAACAGCGACTCCACCAATACGGCGAGGCTATTCAGTTTCTGGATAACTTCCTTTGGGTTGTTCAAGTGATTATTAGTTAGTGAAAATCAGAGTATTGTGAGGTTGTGGTGGTGAGAATGAGGTGAATTTATTGGTGGACGCCCCGATACCCCGATGAAATGCCCCGTAAGGGGTGTTTAAAAAATATCTTTAGAGGAGCATTCTATTATATTACAAAATTGTTATATTGGACCCTCAATATTGTATCTGATGAAGTTAAATATACCTAGAAACACATCGGTACTTCAAACACATTTTATTTTCAAATGCCACATACCCATTAACTTCAGTTCACAATTCCCAATCTATCAAATGTGTGAAAACTATTAAGTAGTAGACATCTTTTGCTGTACCATTATGAACATTAAACATCATATATAAATACATATATTACACATAATATAATATATTGGTAACATATTTGTAATGCAATAATAATAGTTTTTTTTTATTTATTTTCAAATAAATAAATAAATTACTATTTAAATTACAATTATTTTTTCCAATTACTAATTATTTTTTTTAATTACAATTTCAATTATTCTTAGTTACAGTTATATTTTTGACAAAATTTATTATTTTGGTGCCATGCCGGTAGAAAGTTATAGGAAGTTTAAATAAAATACTTGGATATTTTTTCGAGAATGTTTATTGTCAGACTGACTAAAGACTAAATTAAAAGAACAATTATACCAAAAAGTCTGCCCTATAAATCACCACAGGAGAAATGCCGCACTGAACAAAAATAAAAGCTGTATGTAGGCACTTGTTTATACCTGTTAGGGGAAAATTTTTGTAAATATTTGTACACTCATTATTTTTTTCAAACCATCAAACGGTGTTCTTACTTTTGTGAAATATATCTATTGCCAACTATAAATACCTCAACAGTTGTCTGGATTAAATTTTGTCAATTATTTATACTATATTTTATTTAAAATAAATAGTTTTAAAATCTTAAAACGGATTTTTCCGCACGTAGAACATCTCTATCTCGACATTAAGTGGCTGAGAAAAAATAAACCAACACATAAATGCAGAATATGTGTTTTATGCGACAGTTTTACTTTTTTCAAATAGTCCACCATCGTGCTTTCTTATAACCCATGTATATGGTAGAGTGTATTCTATCCACCTCAAATTCAATAGGTGTCGTTTGGGAGACGTCCCCAATCAGAGTCAGTCAAGACCCGATCGATCTCACACGATTTAGTTGAGTTATCGTGCTAACAAAAATAAATGCCGATGACAACGCCAACGACAATGACACTCACACAGCAAAAATTTTTTAAAACCCATTTTTTTTTAGACCGAAAAACGAAAAATAAACCAAAAAAAATTAGTTTTTTCACTTTTTCTTTACACGATTACCTACATTACTTTTTCCGTGTACATTAGAGTGCGGAAAAGTAAAATTATAATTTTTAAATAGTAGTAATATAGTCAGGCTACCAATACACAAAACAGAAAAATAACAAAAGAAGGAGTTTGAACAAGAATTGGCTGATTCTTTGAAAAATATCTATAAATGAACCAGTTACATCAGAAGTTGGTGCTTGCTCCAGTTTTTCTACTTCCAATAATTATGATGTTGAAATCTTCATCAAAAGATATAACAGCTCTAATAATGTCCATGTTGAGGAAACAATAAATGATTCCATTTCGGTTGATGTACTGTACTAGTTATGATGACAATCTGTGATGGTATCTACTTGATACCGAAGTGCCTTCAGGTGTAAATATAAGTTCCACGCCATTATTATGGTTTCTATAACCCAGAGTAATGAGACCAGAAATCTTATCATCGGCAGGTTCAAAAATTTTAGTTCAAAGGGGACCTAGTCAAGTAACTAATTGGAATTATTCAATAAATTTGGGTAGACAAAATTATATACTGACTATTATTATTATCTCTCAAACGGAGGATATATTAAAAGGGTTCAGAGAATTCAGTTTAGAGCCAAGTAATTTTCTAACCGATTTATTATTAAAATTAACTTTTAACTATATGATTAGCATGGTCAAGGATGTGACAATTGATTGATTATTCACATAGGTTTACAAAAGCAAGTATAGAATATAAACCCGTATGTTTTCTTTGTACCTTTACCTCTCTCACCGAATTTAGTTGTCAATGATGTTGCTAAAAGTATTTTTAAGATCCCAGTCTTTTGACGTTCTTCAAAAGTTACACGTATTTTTTCATTCTCTGCAAGAATATGGTCAGTATTAAAAATAGATGTCTCAGATTTTAATTTAAGGCCACTCCTTAACACATGGCTGGTCTAGCAGAATTGACACGATAAAACCTTTACAGTGTCAAATTGGCCGAGTATAGGGTGTAATCTATTCAAAATAATAGAAGAATTTTCTTCTTCAAAAGGCGTACCCCCATCATACCCAATTTTTAGCAAAAAAAAATAAAAATTGCAATTTATTTTTCTCAATTGTTATTTGGTATATTATATTATTTAATTAATTAATTCCGTTAGTAAATTAATCCAAATCCACAAATAAATATAAATCTGTATGTAGATTATTTAAATAACCTTCTTTTTTTGATATTTGTGGCCTGGCAAAGGATTGAATAAAGTTCTAGTTCATGTTAAGGGACTAGCTGAAGAGCTTGAAGTTGATCAAAATTTTGGATTTACTGAAACCTTTCGTCAAAGAAAAAACAATTTGATTATGAACGTAAAGATAAACCAATAACAGATCCCAAAGTGACTTTTGATACATACTGACCGTTTTTTGCTCCATACTGGATCAAACTGTCATATCTTAATGATTTAAGGAGTTGGGATATGCTTGCAATAAAAAAGAATATTTGGATTTATGTATAATGCGTCTTGTTTGTCAAATGAAGAACTAAAAGAAATATTCTCAAAATTTGTGTTTAGATTTGAAAGATGAATCACGGATATTGACCCAACTGATGTAGTTGAAGAAATCAAATATCTAAAATGGCACTTTTAAGAGGAGCTGAGATATGATTTTTGACTCTCAGATAATTCTGTAGTGCATTTACTTTTCCAAATAGTGCAGTACCAATACGAATATTTTTAACGTTATCAGTTTCATTAGCTTAATTTGACAGGTCATTTCCAAAATAAAAAATATTACAAATTATATAAGGTTCAGTATATAACAAGAAAAACTTACTCATTATTACTGTAATCATTGTCCACTTCCTTTCTTTATATGATTTAATTACATTTGCCGAAAATAAGAAAAAGAGGAAAAGTTTTTAAGAATCTTTTAATTTAATACCTTTCTACTCAAGGATTATTTCTTATTTAGTATTGTTTATTTATTAAATGAGTATTAACTATTTGTCATTCTTTTGTTAGTATAGATTATTTGAATCTATTTTTGAACTGTTTATTTGAATATAAAATAGTTACAAAAATATTTTAATAAACAGTTTTAAAACCTTAAAACGCACTTTTTTCGCACGTAGAACATCTCTCTCTCGAAATTGAGTGACCGTGAAAAAATAAACCAACACATAAATGCAGAATATCTATTTTATGCGACAGTTTTACTTTTTTCAAATAGTTCACCCTCGTGCTCTCTCATGACCCATGAATAGGGTGGGGTGTGTCCTGTCCGCCTCAAAATCAATAGATGTCGTCTGATAGATGTCCCTAATCAGAATCAGTCGAAACCCGATCGATCCGACACGATTTAATTGAGTGATTGTGCTAACAAAAAAAATTCTCAAATAGTCCACCATTGTGCTTTCTCGTGACCCATGGACAGGGTGGGGTGTGTCCTATCCACCTCAAAATCAATAGGTGTCGTCTGGGAGACGTCCCCGATCAGAATTAGTCAAAACCCGATCGATCCGACACGATTTAGTTGAGTTATTGTGCTAACAAGAAATTTTAATACCGACGACGATGACGCACACACAGCAAAAATTCTTTAAAAACAATTTTTTTTTTAAAACTAACTTTTCTATAGAATTTCATCAAATTTCGGGTACACATAAAGAATAAACTTCCCGAAGGAAATTGCTTAAATGAAAAATTTTTTACCGTACAATAAAAGAGATATTCACCATCAAAGTTGGATTTTTTGCATGGTTTGAATGTACCAGTTGACTAAAAGTTACAATATATCATATATCATAACTTGAAAACTTTTCTATTCACTTTTTCCAAAAACAACTCATCTATACACTAGTTTATTACGAATATTTTGAATAAAAAAAATCGGTTGTTACCCGATTTGGTGAAAAGATAAACATTTTTAAAGTATTCCAGTTTAAAGGTTTGCTCGGTAAGTGGAGAACTTGTCAATTAGCGTTTGGCAACGAAGCGGCATGCATTTTACCAGTTATCATTTATGTAATTACTGCACATTCATCACAAACAATATCTAAAATTGAGTTTAGTCATAAGCGACTTTCTTTTTTTATTTTTTAAGGTGAAAGAACATTCACAACGTCTTAAATGTTTGCCAAGTTCGCTCAATTCAATAATCCAATCGTCGTCCAATGCTTACGTTAGTTAGTCTGCTTACTTCATTTTTACAATACAACTTAAACGTCTCTGTATTACTTTCCGCTTTGTAAATTTTCCTTTATTGTTCCGCATTGATCACGACCAAAATTCATCTTTAAATTTTTCTGTAAATTTTCTTTCCCGCTCCGAAAAATGGAAAGATTTACAAGGTCAGGTTAATAATCGTAAGTATAAGCCACACAATCACAACAGACTAAAATACGACACAACGCAACGTCGCCACGTCTTTAGTTTCAATTAATAAACATGTAGTTGTATGTATACGTATACATACAGTGTCTGAGTATAGAGTACAGTCTCCGAACAAAAATAATTAATACTAGGCTACTGATATTCCAACTATTTTACGTTTACCTGGGCATTTATTTTTGGACCGAACGGTACCATAGAAACTACCTTATGCTTTTCTTTTACATTTGAACTGATTATTTTACAAATTCACGTTTTAAAAGTTTTCTACTAAATAGGTGTTGAAGTGTCCAAATTTTATAATACATTCTCGCCACGTGCTCTTCTTTCAACACATTTCATTAAACAACCATAATCAACAGAAAATAATTATAAATAAATGATTGCTCTGAGTTATTTTTGTTATATTTCTGTTGCCATTATTTTACGCAACATAATGATAATATTATTATTGGATACTGCGTCTCTTGCTACAAACATAATGCATTTACCCGCAAAGCTTCATCCATTTGGTATTTACAGTTCATTAAAAAGACATTAGTCGTGTTATTTTCGAACTAATTCAAAGAAAGACTTCTGGAAGAGTCGTTGTATCGTGTTCGACCCATATATACCAGTTGTGGTTTTTCAAGGGATCATTTACAAGTCTCCGATGGCATTTTATCTTTTAGAAGAATTTTCGGTTGCTTCACCCGCTCAACGAAATAAATAAATGTAATAAAATTAATTAAACGCTTTATTGAAAGATATATAAACAAGATTGAGAATATATTGAAATTAAAAACTTACATATATTAAATTAAGTTAAGTCTACTTCGCTCAAAACTCTTCTTTATTTAAATGACAGAATAACTGTTTCAATCGAAATTGTTTCATAATAAATAAAGTATTCTCAAGTGCGACGATTTGTTAAGGAATTAATATGAGAAATATCTAAAAATGTTTAATAGTCTTGCAAAGCCTCTATAAATGAAAATAATGTAAAAGTGATCCTAAAATTTAGGTACCGTATGGTGTCGACAACTCTTCTGTTTCCGAAAAGTTTTCCCTTGATTTTTTATTAAAATAAATTTATATATTTAAATTAATGGAGGTATGAAATTGATAAATCACATTCCAGCTTAAAAAATCGCTAAAATAATAAATTTTAGAACCCTAGAGGTCACGTACGAGGTTTTGAATTACTGTCGTACCTAACATAATATTTAGTATTCGTCTTCAACAAAAAATAATATAGAAAATTACGTGACTATCTTAGAATCAGTTAGTTACTTTATGAAAAAAAATAGGATTAATGAAGATAAAGTCGATGAGCAATACAATTGAAAGTTAACGTACTTATTCAGGCTTTATATGTAACGTACGAGGGGCACTATATATATTTCGAGTCTTGGCAACACTGAGTATTGTCAAACGCCATCTAATATTTCCGATGGAAAGTTTGACATTTTTGACCACAACATTCTTCAGAACATTTTATCATTTAAACGCGATTTGTGTTGTTTACAGTGATTTGAATTAGTGTTTCTCAGCGAAAGTGTATCTCCAGTGTATCTCAGCCCAAAATGGAACTAACTCGTGAAAATATTCGAGCAATGATTTATTACGACTTTCGATGTGGATTATCAAGACAAGAGTGCATCGATCAACTTACTTCCACCTTTGGTGATAAAGTCCCATCTTCTGCTATTATGAAACGCTGGTATAACGAGTTTAATCGTTACTCTTCTTTATTTAAATAACAGGCTGGTGGCTATCATTCGCTCACCGAGGAAAGTCGTGACGGTCGTCAAAATCAGTTGTTGTGCAAGAAAACATCGATGCTGTGCAATAACTGATAATGCAAGATCGTCATGTGACATACTGCGAGATTGAGGCAACCTTAGGCATTAGTTCGACTAGCATATATAAAATATTGGTTGATTATTTAGCTGTAAAATAGGTTTGTTCTCGTTGGATCCCACTTAATTTGAAAAAATCTCAATAAGATGCTCGTGTCGATTGGTGCAAACAAATGCTCAAGAAATATAATGGCGATGCTTCAAAAGACGTATATAAAATTGTAACAAGTGACGAATCATGGATCTATGCATATGAACCGCAAAGTAAACAGCATTCGACTATATGTATGGGTGTTTCAAGATGAACCAAATCCAACAAAAATTGTTTGCGCTGGAAGCACTTCGAAACAAATGATCGCCTGTTTCTTCGAAAAAACTGGTCATGTAGCAACAGTGCCTTTAGAGGAACGTAAGACGGTCAATTCTAAATAGTACACAACCATTTGCTTGCTAGAATTATTCGGTGAAATAAGGAAGACAAACAAGCGCCGTCGGACCATTCTTCATCATGACAATGTGAGCTCTCGTACATCTCGTCTAACAACCGAATGTTTGAACACTCAAAAAAATCGAATTAATGGTTCATCCACCGTACAGTCCTGATTTGACACCCAATGACTCCTTTTTGTTCCCAAACGTCAATCATAAATTGCATGGATTCTTTGGTAGAAAAAGCCGCTGATGCGTTCAAAAACCATGTTTTGGAGATATCTCAGGCGGAATGGAAAAGATGTATTGACAAATGGTTCAGACGCATGCAAACGTGTATAGATCATGATGGAGAATATTTTGAAAAACGATAAAATAATTTTCAATGACAATTTAATGTTTTTTATTATTAGGCTCAAAATATAAATAGTGCCCCTCGTACTTATTATCTACAGCATAATTTTTTTACCACTTGTCTCCTATTTTTGGTATAATTAAAATAAAATTTGGAAGCAGTATATATAAATATCACGTATGTGGTAGATCATTAAAATAACACTTCTTGCAAAAGTGCATAGATGGAAGCCTGGAACCAAACTATTGCAATGCTTGCAACCAATTTCACACCGTATTCTCCTACTTCTTGGGGGTTCAAAATTATTTTGCAAATGAGTATTCCAACATTGTGACCAAATTCAAATTGTCTATGCAATTTACAATGTATTACAGCACAAAAGAAACATATATTAAATTATTTTGTTTTTGATTGATATTATAGGAAGTATGAAAAATATGGGTTACTACTGGTTTTTAAATTGATGTACTTAAATGATGTACTGACGGTTTTTAAATTGATGTAACTGATACCACTGTTACAAAGATTCAACTTAAAGGTATCCTACATATTACTGAATAAACTTTTTAATTGTATTACTTTTCTTGTATTACATAGTTTAAATGTTACCCTCTGATAGTAAAACTTTACATTATATTGATGATCTCAAGTTTTTACTTCGATTTAGATTGTTCGAAACTACTAACAGATGGCGTTTGGTACGTTCTACTGCGGTGGAACGCGGCAACGTCTACTAGATGTGAGCTTTATCTGTCGCAGGTATACTCGTTTACACTGCACTGACGAGACCCAAGATAGAAAGGTCGAAACCGGTCTGCAGTTAACGATATCCTAAGATAGGTGATACTTTGCATCTTTCTTGGTGGTTTTGGAACAATCACTGTATTTTTAGTGCTAACTCTGTTAGACAAAAATACGACAAATTTTGTCATGTGATTCAGCGCTCGGCGTTTGGCATATAGCCAGGAGAATAGCTGTTTTGACCTAATTTGTTTAGTCCTTATTATATAAGGCATTTGCAGATGGGTTGAAGTATAAAACTCCTTATTTCCATAGTTTTAATATTTTTTTCATTTATTTTTCATTTTCGGCTTAAAAAATGATTCTAAAGAAATTTGGTCTGTGTGTGTGTGTCGTCGGCATTAAAATTTCTTGTTAACACGATAACTCAACTAAATCGTGTCGGATCGATCAGCTTTTGACTGATTCTGATCTGGGACGTGTCCCAGATGACACCTATTGATTTTGAGGTGGATAGAACACACTCTACTATGTTCATGGGTCATAAGAAAACACAATGGTGGACTATTTGAGAATTTTTTTTGTTAACACGATCACTCAATTAAATCGTGTCGGATCGATCGGGTTTCGATTGATTTTGATTAGGGACGTCTACCAGACGACATCTGTTGATTTTGAGGTGGATAGAACATACCTCACCCTGTTCATGGGTCACGAGAAAGCACGAAGGTGGACTATTCGAAGAAAAGTAAAACTGTCGCATAAAAGATAATATATTCGGCATTTACGTGTTATTGAGATTATATTATATCGAGATAGAGATGTTCCATGTGCGAATGATTCCGTTTTAAGGTTTTAAAACTGTCTAGTTATTCAAGAAAATGATTGCATCTCATCAGATATTTGATTAAGTCTCCGTGTTTTAATAAACATTTTCATAGCAATCTCTCTAACTTTGTAAATTTAATGTGTCATTGTTATATAATTTTATTAGCTTTTACAATTAATATTAATTTATCTCGAAAATTCTTAGCACGATGAAAATGTAGCAGGCTTATAGTGGAAGTGGTAGTGCACGATTCTCTGTGATTAAATTTTATTTTCAATTTTTATTTTCGATCATGTGCTAATAATGTGTTATTTCAGAATTTATAGTAGGACACTCTGTGTATTATTAAATTTTCTATATCCTTGTTACAAGATAAATCCGGTAATATTATTTTGTAGTTTTATTGTAAAATAGGAAAGATGCAAAGTGTCACCTATTTCAGGATATCGTTAACTGCAGACCGGTTTCGACCTTTCTATCTTGGGTCTCGTCAGTGCAGTGTAAACGAGTATACCTGTGACAGATAAAGCTCACATCTAGTAGACGTTGCTGCGTTCCACCGCAGTAGAACGTACCGGACGCCATCTCTTGGTAGTTTCTAACAATCTAAATCGAAGTAAAAACTTGAGATCATCAATATAATGCAAATTTTTTACTATCAGAGGGTAACATTCAAACTACAGAAATAAGGAGTTTATACTCCAACCCATCTGAAAATGCCTTATATAATAGGGACTAAACAAATTAGGTCAAAACAGCTATTCTGCTGGCTATATGCCAAACACCGAGCACTGAATTACATGACAAAATTTGTCGTATTTTTGTCTAGCAGAGTTAGCACTAAAAATACTCTATATAAAGTCTCGTAAAATATCTTAAAATTTGGAAAAGGGTGAAAATAATAAATGACTGTGATCTGAAAAACAATTTTGTATACATTCACTGATACAGTCGTGAGTTGTCATTTAAATCAAGTAGTAGTATACCATTATTGTGTAAAGCTGATGAGTTGAGATAAGGGGATATAATTAATACCCCTCAAAGCTAGAATTATTTATCTGGGCCGTGTCATTTTCCTACACAATTTTCCCATTTAAGAGGAAACCCCTAGTAAGACAGAAGGCTCTTGAATTCCCTGTATTCATACTCCTAATTATAACGACTATTTTGATACAAATTAAGACTACAAAACACTTACAACTACATCCACACAAACTATGATTGATGGAAAATTAGGGACTTATATTCATACTTAAGCTTTCCAAATTCCAGTGATAATAATAGTTAAGGTAATACCCACCACTAATTACTGCCATGACCGCATTTTATACAAATTAATGCCTTATGCTCTATTCTATGGAGTTAGCCCTATTTTTGTATTTATGGAAACTACTTGTTTTGTAAATTTAATATTCTTTCTTATGCTTCTATGAACGTTTCTTAGAAATACTCTATTGCGCGCTCAACTGTTTTACTATCCTACTACACTCATTCACTGGTATGAGCTCACGAATGATATCGATCCTGCTGTAGGATGAATGGTTATGCAACCCGCCTCTATGCAGCAGGTCGCCTTATTACACGTAACTGTAAAAGAAATGTGACGCGTTCAATGTTTTCCTGCATCGCGACTCCTTTAACATTATTTACATATCAGATGAATGTACATATATGTAACTGCTCAATTATTTGGATTCAAAACAACTGAATTTGAATAAACAGTCTAGATAATGAGAAGTGGAATATACGTTATTATTTCATACGTATCTAAAACCAACCCCATAAATTTATTATTTCAGGAATATTTGATAGGCGGTATGAATTGCGTAAATGCCTTAAATATGTTCTCGTCTTCTTCTATAACCAGGAACTATTAGGCAGGATTTACGTGGATAATCCATTTCTTTAAATTTAAGTTGGGATAGGTTGGGATAGCTTTCATTCGGTTGTTCTTTAAGTATCCAAAGAATGCCCAAAAAGGAAATAGAAAGAAATGCACACTTTATTAAGGATTTATTGTTTTGAAAAATTTTGTTTACTTTTAGAAGAGAATACGAGTAGTGTGTCCTTTTTATCGCATTACACATTAACTAAAATCAGATGACTTACGAGTACACTGTCAAATTAGCTTCAATAGCAAATTAAAAATATGAAACCTTTCGTTTACTTGAACTATTCTTGATATATTTTTAATCGTAACTCATATTCAATTCTTGAAAATCTTCTCATCTCTTTTAGTGGTGACCGACTATTCTTAACTATTCATAATGCTCACTACTTATGTAATTTTATTTAAATGATTTACGGCTTATTAACTTTTTTGTGAATTGTTATATTGCAATTCAGGTTTCTATAGAGTAATTCAGGTTACAAACTTAATAACCAAAAAATGTCCAATTAATCACTCACTTTTATAGGTTAAGATATAATTGAAACTGAAATTTGAAAATTATTTTATTTTATTTTCAGAAAATAAGTGCAAAGATCTATTAAAACTATTATTTTCTTAACAAAATTAGTCCAACATTTCTTTTTTCAGCATATACCTGACAAAATATGTATTCGATATCAGTTATTATCCATTACAATACAACAGAATTAAATTTACAATCTAAAAAGATTGTGTACGTATTTTCCAATAAGACGGAACTAAACAAAATACATTCTATAATAGTATTGAAAAGGGCTATTTACAGAGGTGAAGATTCAATCTGCTCTACTGTATTAGGGCGAACGAAATATCTTCATATTTATTTAATTTCCAAATTAAATTTTTACATATTTATATTTTATATCTCAAGTTTTTATCTTACCAATAACAATTTCAATATATTTTTTAATATTCAAAGAAAATGTGTCCTTTCTCCTACAAATAAGTTCATGAAGAGCAGTAGTCTTGCTCGTCCGGCAGCCATAGGCTACTACAGCTGTCAGAATATTAGCGTGATATGCAAAGGTTAAACATAACAACTTAATAGACTACAGTACATTGGTGACTGTCATTCACATGCATATTCTTTACTTTCTCTCTCAATCCTCAACGAATTTAGGATACCCAACAGCTATTCTCTTAAAACTTTCAATAATATTTATTTTACTTATGACCTCAATGACCTTAAAATTTCAGCAATGTTAAAAACAAGCTAACTGTATCTCTTTTAAGTATATGTATAACTCAGTAAATTCGTCTCGCTTCTTTTATAGATACATTGCCATACGATGTATGTGCTGACAAACTATGAACAAATAGCAGTATTAAAATGTAATTTTGTATGCGAGTTTATATTTTTGACGCGAATTGACTTTATATTACATTTTATATTACATTGACTCCGTTGTAGTATTTTCCAAAGACGTTGGTAAGTTCTATTTACTCTTAAATTTTATATATATTTGATGTGTGTGGATATAACAGGTGGCACAGACTAATATGAATTATAATCATATTTGCGACTTATTTCTCATTTGATTTGAAACACAAACTGTTTCTAAATTAGCTTTCTCTGTAAATACTATTTGAGGCCTAGTTATTTGCAATATTATAAATGAGTTTTATTATATTTTTCCATTGCTCTGGATAAAGAAGAAGAAATCTCTAAGCAAGGTAAGAAATACATGAAAATACCTTAGTCTATATGATCTGATTTAATATCTTTTACATTTTTTTTTTCGAGAATGTAAACATCGATCTAGAGAAAACCTGGATCTGAAACACTAATCTTGGTAGCATTTATTGTTTTAATGCTAAAAGTTGGACACTAAAGGCTACGGTAACATTATGCAGCCTTGAGACGGCCCTTTTATTTAATCGTTACATTCCTACCATTGCAGAGATATTAAAATTATTTGAATGTTGCTATTTTCGGTTTTTAATGTCATTGCGTATGATGGATGAATACATCTCAGAGACAATTTCAGAATCTCAAAGACGCAGATGGTAATTAAACTCAGTTTCTAAAGTTCATAATAAATGAATACGTAAATTATACTGCCTCTGGCCATAATTAAATAATTTGTATTTTCTGTATCTTCTCTCTGAATATATCCAGACGTAAACAGTACGATAGATACTATGTGCGCATTCAATATTTCTGTGATAGCATGGAACCCAACCACCCCTAAAATACACAAAATAATATTTTCGTATCTAGTAATATTTATTATATAGTTTAGTAATTGTTTTGCTTTTCCTTGGAACCATTGCAAATGATTATTGTCAAGGTTCTATAATTTTTTCAAAACTTTAGCAATTGTAAATATATTGTAAATTGTAACTATAAATATCTTTCGGTTTGACGTATGCTTAAAGATTTTGTGATAAAAAAATATATCATCTATAACAGTTCTGTTTCCCGGAAATGTTAAGGAAAACTGATTATTATCATTATATGAATATGCAGGGCTTTGGTGTCTGTATTTTAAGTGATACCCCAGTGAATTTATATTGAAAACTTCAAATTTTTGCTGAACAGGATTTGGTATTCGTAAGCATAAGAGGACTAGCTTCTATTCAGTTCCTGTGAAATATTCATACATTCTACATGAGATTCACGACTTCTCCATACCCAGAGTATGAATAACAAGTTATGTGTTATAGTTAATTATCGAACAAGAATAACCTACTCACAGTTACTAGAATTATGATCTGCGTCGTCAATTGCTATAAAACATTACCGTTCCGTTTGATTCTGTACGAAATCTCTTAGTTCATAGTCTATACTTTATAAATTCCATCTTATCTAATACTTTTAATGTTTTGATAGATCCATACTACATTAAGGTAGAACAAAAATGGCCCCTGTTAGAAGGTTAAAACTTAACAACACGTTAACACAATTATTAAGTCAATTTTATATCCTGTTTTATTTATTTTCTAAAAATTATATAATTGCTTACCACTGTTGGCATGCATTTTTCCACTTTTAAATCTGTACCTTCCTTCTAGATAGCTTCAGATTTTGATTTGGAAGATTATCTGATTTGTGTACTTTATATTTTGACATTTATTATGTATCTTTATATGTATGCATGTTCACAAAAGAAACATTACCATATTAATGATATAATAATGGTCATTTTAATATATCACAGAACTACTTCGTAGAAAATGATGCACTATTATACCATATATGGTAGTCTGGTATTCTATATGTATCACATTCAGTTACTTTACGTTAAAATTATATTAATATAATCTTCAAATATTAAAAATGTTGGATAATTATATGACTATCCACATTCAAATAAATTTATAAATACGTCACATATCTATGAGACACAACATCAGTAATAAATGGTTCTAAACAAATGCAAATATTGTATTTTTTATAGAAGTTAACAAAGAATTTCCATTTAACATTAATAATCAAATACAACTACGAAAAAGAATGGTTTTTGTAGTTCGTCAAAATAGCACAGAATTTGTTATATATATACAAATTAATTATCAATATATTTTTATTTAACTTTAAAACAAGATTTAGATTCGTTTAAATACATATTCACATATAATTTTAAAAATACATAAATCATAATAAATTTATTATATTCTATGTTACTGGAGACAATACCTATATCTCAATATATGAGGTAGGTATTAATATGTACACAAGTATATATTCTCATACCCATTTATGGATACACCGCATATTAATTCCTATACCAGCACTTTAATCCATTCCTGTGTTATTAATTAATAACGATCCTGGCCAATTAAATCTTCTGTCTCAGTATTGGGCTTATGAGATACCTATTTTAAAGGATGTTTTCGAAGAACTATGATTTGCCAAGTATAAATATTACTTGCGTAAAGAGCACTTTTATATTATAAAATTACATCGATATTTGTCTGTTCAGCATATCCACAGCATATTCTTGTCCATTTTAAGTTAAACACTTGAAGAATATCAAACCACGCTAGCATTAAATCTATTATAAAACTTGTTTTAAATTTAATGCAATAATGTCAGATCCATAATAACACTAATATATTTCTAATTTGTAAAACCAAATAAAAATCTGTTGAGTGAATTAAATCAGTACTTAAATCAGATATATTGCATTTCTGTGCTTATTAGTCTTATTATGTTATGTTTATATTACTTACTGTATGTTGACATACCCTGTGTGATAACATTAATACTAATTTTAATCGTTTACCAAATATATTTTAAATCAAGTTTTAATTTAAGTACTTAGTAAAATGAAATAATATAAATATATATATATATATATATATATATATATATATATATATATATATATATATATATATTGATTTATATATAAATTTATATATAAGTATTATACCTTTATCTCTATTTATGATAGAGATAAAAGGATTCTGTAATATGCAAATAAATTGATTTTATTCTATGTTGTAAAAATTTTATATTTCTGTTAGGTGAATAACCCACGACATTGCGAAACTCGCTTAATAAATCATCCATAAGGACGATACTGCGGATAACTAGCCAAGAAACGTATGGATAGACTCATTCACTATCTGCAGCCATCCAAAACTGCTAAAGCTTACCGATTACAATCCACGCACCGTCGCATCAACCTATCGTAATACAAAAATGTAGAAAGAAGGGTAAGGTCGAACTAATTATACTAATTAATCCAAGTTTCGCCCTTTGTCGAGTCTGAACAATCTCGCTAACAGTGTATGGCGCTACTTGATCCATCTACAAGACGGTTGTTTCTGATTCCCGTATAATTACGAACACTATACCGATCTTTGTCTGTTGTAATTGATGTATGTTGATGTTTTCCTTTTCTATATGCGTTCTGGAAGGGAACCCGTCTTCAGTTTGTTGCCGACTCTCGCCTAGTTCACAACGCCACCGTTTCAGTCGTAGCTGAACTCCGGCAGTGTTCACGTCACGTATATCCACTTGAAAGCTCTTCATTACGCGATTTTTCAGGCGCTCGCTGAAAATTCTAAGCTTTCGCCATTCCGCCATAATCGACGTTATTGTTAATGACTATTTGTCCAAAAGTTTCGGTTTAGTTTTTTTTTTATAGTTTGTTCAACCTACTTATTAATTTGCCAAAATATTTGTGCTGAAAACTGGATAGCTCTAGTTCCGCAGTGGATTACTTCGAATATAACGAAAATTTATTCCGACATTTTGCGAAACGAATCATGTGTTGACAATTGTTTGTGTTTTTCTGTGTTAATTTGTGACTTCGATAAGGATAGTGTTATCATACTTGGGATTATAATCTTCGATGGATTTTAATTTTTCAATGTGATCTGTGAAATCCTATCAAAGTGTTTTTATAATTAGAATTTGTGGTGAATCTTTATGTGCATTTTGGTGTTTAGTTAGTCTTACTCTGGTTTTTTTCTAAATTGTGAGTATTTTTTCCTACACGTACCTCATATATAGATTAAATTTTTAAACAATTTATAAAGGTATTTTAGATATTAAACTAAGCTATTGGCAGGTAAATTTCAATTTCCGACAATTCGATAAATTTACCACACGGAAAACGTCAATCAAGTATATGCATATACCTTTTTTGCAATACGTGTACCAAATTTAAACGTTATTTTATTAGTAATAAGCTTAGCCCAATTTGTTAACGATTTTTACTCGCGCCTCGAGTTATACAATTCGCAATCGTGTCGTTTATTTTCAGTTGTGATTTTCATGAAATTTCATGTGATAATTTGATATGTATTTTTATTACAAACGTGCGTGTTAGGCATTAACGATTACATCAAGATCATAAAGCTAAGATAACGTAAAGGAAACAATGCTTTGGCCAGGAACTAACTTTATCTAATTTAGCTTCAGTTTGAAGCCATCCTATTGCTGAAAAATATTCACCTTAAATATTAGCTCACAAAAAATAAATTATATGAATGTGATGAATATTTAAAAAACCCCTTTATAATTGAGTTTATCAATATCATGCAACAATATGATCTTTAATCAGAAAGTTCAAACCATTTTGGAAGATGTGAACGGTCTTTAGGACAAAATTGAGGGAAAATTATTTTGCAAAGCTTTAACTTTTTAAAGCTCCTAAAGCTCCTTAAATGTGAATTGCTGAAAGGTACGCTTGAGAAATAAAGCAGCATGTACGGAAGTAACTGAAAAGGAAACTGTCGACACAAATTTTGTCAGACGTAGCATCCATATCCACTTAAGGTAGATTTATTATCATAAATGTCATTAAGAATCACAAAATGATGAGAAATACATAAATGTCGTTTTTAACAAATGTCCTAAATAACGCATCTATGAGAAACAGTTTCGACATTTCAAGTTTTGTTTCCCCATATTCTCTTACTCATTCCCAGAATTTAAAGTAGCTGCTAATTAAAATAAGCGAGCGACTTTTTCTAAAAATATGCTTAGTTAAAATAAAATTTATCGAATTTTATATTTATAGCCAAGCTATACATATATTTCGATACTATTTATATATATATATATATATATCAGACTTGGGATTCTCTAAATACCTATTCAAGTATAAAATTACATTATACGCATACAAAAATTTAATTAGATAAAATGTATCCATAGATAAATTATAGTATGGTCAATTTAATTCGTGGTATGCCTTCGACTGATATGGACTTTAATTCAATATAGAGTTAAATGAAAAACGTAAGTTTTCACTTAACATAATATATATATATATATATATATATATATATATATATATATATATATATATATATATATATATATATATATATATATATATATATATATATATATATATATATATATATATATAATTGAGTAGGTATCGGGATAAATAATTTTTTGTAAAATATTTTTTATTAGACAATTAAGCAAGCGTATAGTTTATGTACCATATACAGGATGTTATAATTTATATTTCACACTGTGGAATGTCTGTAGCAAACGCATGCAATAAATGATCACATATCTTAACCAGATTTTACTAGAGCTGTAGGTACTTTACGATAATCCTGTTTTGGATGATTTGATAAATATTTCTCTACTAAGCGGAAACTTAATTAAATGAATTCGTATATCAGTTATATTAATTAATTTAAGGAAATCATAATTTTGACCAGTTTCAAAATTTAAGACTGATCCAGAAAGTCGAAATGTACCTTCATAATTCTAAACTATCCATGACTCTTGCCATATTATATTTAAGTAGATATATTTAATAACATACATTTATTGCATTAATATATAATTATATTAAGGAATTAGAATCCATGGTTTTGAAATTAGCTCCTAATTCTTTGCCCGCAATTTTGTCCTCAATTTTAATCCGGATAGAACTATAAGCTAAGTTATTTAATGTAACTTATATATAGTTTCAAGTTGTTCGCAAGTTATACACGTTAAGTTTGAGACATAAAATTTTACTAAAACCTAAAACTTACAATGTTTCCTATTAATGGACATGAAAACTTGAAACATAAACGCTGAGAAAGAGTTAAGCTATGAGATGTATTATAATTTTGTCTTGACATAATAGCTTCAACGACGTAGTAGTAATTTTGCGAGAAAGAGCAATGAATGTATAAAAGAAACGATAAATATAGATAAATGTATAAGGAAACGATAAAAACGATAAATAATATGTAAAACAATCTTAAAATGGTCAAAATTATTTAACTAAATAAATAACTGTTAAAATATTTTTTAAATGTACTTAAACTACAAAAAAATATACTATGTAGCACCTATCACTGTAAAATTTAGAGAAGAACTGTCCACCTTATCTGCATAAATGCGTATTAGAAACGATTTATTTTTCTTTACAAATTGAGTATTTTAGATTTAACAAAATACAGAGTACCTACAAATAATATATTAAATAAAATTGTAACAATAAAGAATACTTACAACTAACCAGTTTCTTTGTTTTATATTTATATATTTACGGTTATATTACGAAGGCATTATAATACCATTTCAACAAAATACTATCCCTCTACAATTTTACAAATAAGTAACAGCATAAATCTACTAGACAACGTACTATTTTCTAAAAATATATTTTGTTCTTACGCTGTTCTGAAAATATTCCTCTTAACTAGTCAAGTTTTCAATAATTAATTTACCACAACTTCACTATTGTCAAGCTTTTGACAAATCCATGTGTGAAATTTGACACTTATTTATTAATTTTTAATTATTTCTAAATCATTTCTGTTTCATTCTGTCTTATTGTTTGGGTATACATATCCAAATATTTCTGTGGCAACTAAATGAAACTTTGTAATCTTCATGAATCAATTACGCTATTGTAGGAATTATGAGAAACGTGTATTTGGAGTCTGGACAATTCAACCGCGTTAAATATTAGCAACCGATAAAACAGTAAATGTTGGTTGCTTAGACAACTATGTACATCTTTGTCTTAAAAGTAGACACATAGGTATATAGCTTCAATTATGGTTACAGACAGTTGACAAGAAAAGTAAATCAATATTACTGATTTAAAATTAATTTTAGTTTGTCAGAAACACCCGTTATAGTACCACAGTGTTGAAATTTTATTTCTTCCCATACTATTAATGCTGTATTTTTTTAATATTATAATACCATAATTTTAATCACCTTATAGAACGACTGAAGTAACAATGGTCGCCTTATAATACCGGCTGATATTATAAATAGCAGGATAAAACTTTTGCAAATATTCTCACCTCTTCTTGAAACGTTTTGAACCCATTCGACATTTACAAAATATACTTATTTGACTCTTCAAGAATTTATTATCCTTGCAAAGCTGCAGGCTAATCGCGCACCCATTATATTCCTCAGAACTTTTGAAAACCTTCTTCACAATAGAATCTACAATTTCATTAATCACCATCAACTTTTGTCTACCAACCGACAAGGCTTCCGTTACAAACACTCTACGAACACAGCAGTGTTCGTTCGCACTTTTCTCGAATACTTATGATTCAATCGATAAAGGGATATTTGTATTTACACTCGTCCTTTTATCAAACGTGTGCGCTCATTTGTAAATAATCAGTTTTTGTGAAGCGTCTGACAAGTCTCTGAAAGAGAGTAGATAGTACCAGGAAAACGACTAAATTTGGTTGAAAATTACGCTATATTTGAGCTTATATACCAGCAGAATATTGAAAAAGCAAAAGAATTAGCCGTTTACAATTTTACGAGGCATATTTCTGGAAATCATATTAATACTTCTATTCTATACACATACTTATTTCTGAACATTTAATGTTACAGAAAATTTATATGATTCGTATTTTAGTATCCTAGTAGTCTTTTCCTCTTTATCACAAAATCTTGTTCTACAAATATTATTTATCATTAATGCACAAGTAATTTTATTAACAATGCAATATTAACACTACAGCAAATACAGTTTTATCCCAAATAATGAATTTGTAGATACACAAAAAAGGATTTCACAAATTTTTAAGATAAAGTTTTACTTTCTATTCTTCTGAAATCTTTCCACCACGATTTTTAAGAACATTTAGCTGCATACCATTTAATTTAATACAACTAAGTAAAATACTTTTTACTGATTAATATATTGACTAATATAATGTACAGACTAACTCAGAAGAGAATGCAATCACTCATGAATAGATGTACATAATATTGTAAAGTTACACAGAAAGGAACGAAAGTCCTATCCCTATAATACTTAAGAAGCATTTATAAACTTTTATAAGACAAAGTTCAAATTTACAGACTACGTTATGTTCTCAATACATTAATATTTAATGTGTAGAGCTACATTCGAGTATGTTCCTCAAACTACCTCCAATGACTGCCCAGACGCCAACATTTTTTCAATTTTTAAATATACGTCTCACTTATGGGAACTTCTAGGTACAATTTTCGGATTATTCTGAACCAGCGGTCTTAAAAATTTAGATTTTCGCAATAGTTTGACAATATAAGTTATGTGGTGTGTTACCACAATACAATACAAAAATTACAAACAATATAAGTGTTTGTAATTTCTCTTAAAGTCAAAATATCTAAGAAAATTATAAAAATAATTAAAATATTGAAAATGTATAAGGCACGTGTACATATGTATAGTCAATATTTTTGAGAGTCAAATTCGCTCGAAGGCAATAAAACTAGGTCGTGAATATCTTTAGAGGTAGAGAAAAAATTGCTTCTTCGGTTCATAAATAAATCAAACAATTTATTTATTAATCCATCGGATTAATAAATAAATTGTTTAATGTAGAATATATATTGAGCAACTAAGATATAAATAACATAACAGATAAAAACAATATCATTTATTAAAAGAATCATTATTGCCATCTAATTATTCTTACAATGCTGTCACGTGATTTCATCCTTATTAGAAATCATCAGTGAAAATGTGGAAAACGCCATGTGTCTACTTATGTACCTCGTTGGGTCAATTTTGATATTCTAACACAAATTGCGTAAAAAATATTTGTATTTACAATCACAAAATGTACAAATTAAAACCGAAATTTTCTTAATACTCCTGTCGCATGTCGTAGGCAAAATATAACTTATAAAAATAATGTACCTACATGACGAAGTCTAAGTGTTTATCTATTTCAAAAATTAATAAAACATAATTAATATAAATTAATACCAGTGGCATACATTAAGCTATACGTTTTCCTAAGTGATAAGCCAAATAAGAAATACGCTTGAATATATAAAATTTTCATCTACATATTGAATGTCAATCGAAATTTTATCAACAGTAAATATGCCAACGATAACATAAGCATGGAAGGCGTTAAACACGCATAGCAAAATCTAGTTTTCGTAGAAGAAAAGAAAATTATAGTTATTATCAGACGCCTATTAAAACGTTTTATAAATGTTTATACAAAATAAGGTAAAAATTATATCAGGCTCATTATACTTTCCTCTCAAATTTTAACATCAAATGTTGTAAATCTACTGATTATATATCTTTTCAAACTCGTTAATCAACTCAAACATTCCTAGAAACTCGAGTAGAAACTAAATCAGGTGGATAATTTGAAACCTGTGAAACTTGTTCCTTGTAATTATAATGAGGCTAGTAGAAAGTAACAGACGCGTAAAAGAATGAGATAAAAGATAAGTGGTTGTGTGTGTTACCCAATTTGTGGAAAAGGAAAAATACAGAACGTGTTTTCATATACTTTATAAATTAATAACGTAGTGATGTAGATACCATAGAATATTATGTAGAGCGTAAATTATGCCATTTTCATCGCATACGACATATTCGAGTAGTCTCGCTCGTTGTCTATATCCCATATAATTTTATCGGCGTTTTGAAAGTTCATTCTAAGTTACTGCTTTATTAAATGATGGAAATAAAAAAGAAATAATCGCAGAACTCGGTTTTATCAGGTTTATTTATGTAAAAACTTTTTTCGATATGCGTATAAAGTATAGATTCCTCAAATTTATAAGCAAATAAAAGTTTTACGTTTGTTTAATATCGATGGAGATACATTCCCCCAACTTCTTTGTGGATTATAAATATGGAAGAAACAACGTTGAGCTGAATTTTTAACAACTTTTTATATTGCATTATGAGATGGGAAAATAAAGAAATCAATGAGATGCCAATGATATACATTTTATTGATTAGATTGCTCGATTATTTAATTTCATGGGATTGTTGGAATATTTTGTTCCCAAAAATATTTAAAAAAATAGGTATATAATATACATGATAATATAAAATTTTAAGTTTAATACCCTTACTCTTAAATAAAAGTTATATTACTAGTATAACTGCAAGGGCTAGTAATTTTGAGAAATATAACATATTCCATAATAGAAATTTCACTAGGTTTATATATTTCTACTCGTATATTCTGTATTTACATATGTTATGTTCCAACATACGAATATTCCAAAAATACTGTTACACATCCTGATCACTGTAAATGATCAGGATGTGTAAATGTTCCTACAGTTTTAAGACTACAATAGAAAATTAAAAGTTTTAAAATTAACTATTTTTATTTTATAGATTATTTTGGAGACTAAAATTTGTATTTCAGACACTATTTTTTAATTTCGATTTAGATAGAGATTTGAATAGTTTAAAATTATACATATACAAATCTTTGGACCTCAAAGAATCATTCTTCATAACAAAAATGTTAACCTTAATTTTCTATATATTTAAACACACATTAGTTTGTTTAAACATTCCTAACTTTTGATTGGATGGTCAATGTTTAACTCCTAAAGTTATAACTCATAACTAATTTTACCTAAATAACATACTTAAAAAGTCCTTGAGTATAGATTAATTAGTATAAATTATAGCATTCACTTTCCCTAAAGTATATGATTCATGAGTAAAGTGCAATTCAATTTGAAAGTAGTGCAGTTTTTACGACAATTCGTCTGAAGGATGATATGCACAATATACAATGTAACAGTTGTCTTAAAACCAGTTTTAGCAATAGATAATTGCAGCATGGTTTTATTTTTAGATACAATTATAGTATATATAAGAAACACTTGATTTTGAAACAAAATACTCATTCTTAAGTAACAAATAAATATTGTGTTTCAGATTATTTATCGAATTGTGGGCATACATAATATTTTGAAACTTGCTTAATATAAATATACTAACACTTGATAGTTTTTCGTAATACATACTAAATATAAGTATTAATTGTGGTTGGTTGTATTTAGTTAATTAATTTAGCTACGTTTATTATACAATAAGTAGAAAGATTAAGTACATTTTGTATTGCATTTCTTATCGTAAATTTTCCTATATTCTTCCTTTGATTACTTGCATCTTAAAAGAGAACTCAGAAACAAAAATTTTTCATTCTTAATATCGAATTCCATACCATATTCAAATTCGATTATCGAATACCATATTTTCAGATTTATATTATCACACTTCAGGCAAAAAATTATTCCTTTTATTAAATTGTAATTTAATACATTTAGCAGATTATTTCTAAGAAACATTACCCATTAAAAAAATATACATTTTTTGAGTTTTATATGATCAACATTATATTTTGTCGTATACTTTCCTTACATATCTACCTTCAGATACATATATTACTTATTACCTTACATCTTCCACAGATATCACAAATTTTCACCAAGTATAATTTTATATTAAATTATTACTAGCTTCCATTGATATACTCGTATATTCATTATTGAATTTCTAATTAACCTCATATTCAAGAAATATTTAGTTCTTGAGAAATATACGGATGCTCTGAATATCTAAAATATTCTTTTTTAATCATAGTAGTATTGTGTTTCTGGTACACAAAATGAAATAAAACTGATATTCTACTACTATTTTCATAGGATTATTTAATATTAGTCAACATAGTCATATATACAGAGTGAAGAGAGTGTATCGCAATACGGCGGTAATTTTGTTAATTTTGAGATTAAAAATAGTCTCAAATAAAAGTTGTTAGGCAGAAAATATCTCACATTTCTATTACCTTGACTGTCTGTGTCTGACACCATTACGGGCCAGTAAGACAACGACAACTGATATGTTTTTGAATCATAAAATTATTGGTAGATTAAATCAGTCAATTTTTGTAAAATCTCGACACTTATTTTTCAACTACAATAAAGATTACTACACACCATTTTCTGCAAGATAAACTTTATTTAGTACGATTAAACATGACAGTTAATGCAAAAATAAGTCAGGAGAGGGAGCATTCTGAATTAGCCGCTAAGAAATGCCCTAAACTATTTTGAAAATTCCTTGTGATATTGCCTAAGATATTGATTATATCAAATACTATTTCGTATTAATACAAAATTATATATTAACCTTAAGTTCATTTGAGCATGAGTTCAAAATGTTTACGATATATCTTATGTTTATAATTCCATGCACTTTTCAAGTAAGATAGGATATGACATATGATTATAGAACTTACAACACCTGAAATAATGTACAATGTTAGGAACTACACTCTCAACTATCTCAACTATCTGGTCTGACACATTCGTTAAACATGAAAATCGAATAACTGAGTATTTGTACTAAAATATACATTAGTATAAGAAATCAACATTGTTCATTCAAAATTCAGTTATTTCAGTAACCGAGGGTTCTTTCAACTTCTTGTTTATGAAACACAATCACGCAAATATTTTTTTATTAAAACAGTTTACACCATTTGCGGTTTCTTAAGTCATCCTTATGAAACCTTATTTCAAAGCAATTTTACTCGAATATTGCAACATATTTTTGAACGTCTTTGGCTCTTCTTTATTTTTAGAACTTCCTTACCAAAGAGGATGCAAATATTTGTACTCCAACTAACTTTCAAGCAAAGCAATCATACCGAACTGAAAAGGCTATCTCTATAACAACATAAATAAAAATTCAGTTAGTGGGTACATTAAGCGCTGTAATTGATTTAGAACACAATAAATTGCTTGTACTAGTAGATTCACCTGGATTGTTCAGAGAGTATGAAAAAAGTTCCACATAAAATCAGTTAAGCTCTGAACTTACATACGCATTACATTACAATACATATGCATTACATTACAATATTTTGTACAATATATATACATAAACAGGTATTTAGTTACACTTGTAGTAATTAAAAATGCATTAAGAGATCATGTTTCAAAAGTTGTGAAATATATGGAATTGGGTCTTCCTATACCATGGATACAGTTTTTGAATGTATTTAAAAACCGTTGGTTTATCTTAATATAATTTGTATATAGTAAAAGCTGTTGTGGGTAGTCGCGTAGGAGTGAAAATCAGTGCCAAAGTACACGCGTGTTATATGTTTATATCCAGTTATTTTTATCTAAGATCTTCAATATCAGAATTTTAAGTTTTCTATAACATTCATTTGTCTTAAATATACGAGTAAAATATAAATCGTAAAAGTAACAGTAATGTAAAAATATTATTAATTTTACAATGCATATAAAAATTTTTTCGCCTTATTTATTTTCTTATGAAACATTATCTGACTTTCCCTAAAACATTACTCTTAAAAAATTACGAATTTTTCAAGAGTATGAGTTATTTTCAAGTAGCTATGTATCTAATATAATATCCTGGCATGTTTAATTTTATATTTTAATTGTGTATACAGGGTTGCCCTTGCCGTTTTAAACATCTGGTGACGTTTAGTACAATGAAAATGAAATTTACGAGACTTATGCTTCAAGCAATGGTGCGTGTTTTTCTGTGATAATTTTTTTTTTATTTTCGATTACATGCCATCGAATATTTTCGTAGGGGTTCTATTGTAAAATAGTAAACATATTGACAGTTGGATGTAAAATATTCGCAATATTTAAAACATCAATTTGTGTATTTAGACGATCAATATATTCATGAAGAGGAAAGCTTCGATTGGGCTACAATTTTGAAGAATAGACTTTTCAACAGTACAATTTCGTTTTGGTATTTAAACAATAATAAATAAATTTTATATTTTCATTCATCAGATTTGTAAGATACCATTTTATTGGAAAAAGTCTGATCACGTTACCAATTGAAAATCAACAAACAACAAAGAAGTAACAATTGTTCAGTTAAAATTCGAAGTGTCAGTAATTTTATACATTTTGTTTACAGTATCATTTATGTTATATTTACTAGTGCTGAACAGACAGTGACGAATCTTCTAAAGTAACGCCTTTAGTTGTACATAACCGCTTTACATATTATAATAACATCAGTTTCAGACTAATTTAGAGAAATTGTACAGAAAATATATCATCATCATTAGGTCATCAGTCCTAAGACTGGTTGGACGCTAACCTCCAGCTTCTCCTATCTTGTGCTAACCTACGCATTTCGCTAATTGTGCTACAACCTACATCCCTTACTATTTGCGAGCAGTAGTCTAATCTAGGCCTACCTCTGCCTTTCTTCACTCCTATTTCTACCTCCAAAATATCGCGGACTATTCCCCCATGTCTCAGCAAGTGGCCTACCATTCTATCTCTTCTCTTCTTTAAGTTTTTCCACATACTCCTTTTCTCGCCGACTTTCTCCAATACTTCTTCGTTTCTAACCCTATCAGTCCATGGTATTTTCATCATTCTTCGGTAACACCACATCTCAAAAGCTTCTAATTTCTTCCTACTTGCTTCCCCTACCGTCCAGGTTTCGCAGCCGTAAAGTGCCGTGCTCCATACATATGTTTTCAAAAATCTCTTCCTTGTTTCTAAGTTTATTACCCCCGAGCATAAAAGTGCTTTCTTTTTGTTAAAAGCTACTCGACCCTGCGCTATTCTTTGTTTTATGTCTTTATCGCTTCTTCCATCCCAATTTATTTTACTTCCTAAATAAGTGAAGTCTTTAACTTCCTCCAATCTTTCATTATTAATTTTTACTTTCGTTTTTGCTCTGCTCTCGCGCCCTCTGCACACTAACACTTTAGTTTTGTTTTTATTCACCCTCATTCCGTATTCCTCTGTCAACACTGCCTCCATTTCGTTCAATGCTGATTCTAGTTCCTCCTTACTAGATGCTAATACTGCTATATCATCCGCGAATCTCAGCATTTTTAGTTTCTGTCCCTGTACTTTAATCCCGAAATCTACTCTATCTTTTACCACATTAATCGCCTCTTCGATGTACAGATTAAAAATTAGTGGTGATAGCGTACATCCTTGTCTTACTCCTTTCCTAATACCTACTTCCCTTTCTTCCCCTTCTACTTCTATAACAGCAGTTTGCTCTATGTATAGATTGTGTACTACTCTCCTATCTCTATACTTCATTCCCGCGCTCTTTAGTATCTCGAACATTTTTTCCCATCTTACGTTATCTTTTCTAAAAGCTATCTTTTAGAAAAGCTTTTTCTAAATCTACAAATCCTATATAAGCGTTCTTTCCTTTTTCTATTGTTTTCTCTAACATTACTCTTAGCGCCAGAATAGCTTCGCGAGTTCCCCTATTTCGCCTAAACCCGAATTGGTCTTCTCCTAGTATTTCCTCCGCTCTATTTTCCATCCTCTTCTGCACTATTCTAGTTAAGATTTTTGACGCATGGGAAGTTAGGCTAATCGTTCTAAAGTTCTCGCATTTGTCGGCTCCTCTCTTTTTCGGTATAGTAACGATAATGTTCCTCTTATAATCCTCCGGCATCTCGCCCGTTTCGTATATGTATTTTACCAGTTCAAACATCCTATTTACTACTTTCTGTCCCGCACATTTCAAAATTTCCGCCTGTATTTTATCTACACCCGGCGCTCTATTATTCTTTAGCCCCCTTAGTGCTATTTCAAATTCCTCTCTCAATATAGGTTTTTCTACATCTTCCCTATCGATGCTAGATTCTTCCTCTAATATCTCTCCTAATTCCTGACCCTCGTATAAATTTCCTAAGTACTGCTTCCATCTATCCGCTTTCTCCTCTCTTCCTATCAGTATGTCCCCCGATTGACTCCTAACATTTCTACTTATTGTTCCTACATCCCGGAAGTTCCTCTTAATTATTTTGTAAGCCTCATCGGTCTTACCTACTTGCAACTTATCTTCTACTTCTTTGCATTTCTCCTCTATCCATTGTTCTTTCGCTTTTCTACATTTTCTAATGATTTCCCACTTTATTGCCTTATACGTTTTCAGTCCTTCTTCGTCTCGTCTGTTTTTGTAGCCTCGTCTCTTTTGCATTAAGTTTAAGATTTCGTCCGTTATCCAGGGCTTCCTAGCTTCCCTTTTATCGTGTCCTAAAACGTCCGTAGCCGCGGAAGCTAGACTATTCTTGATACCCTCCCACTCAGTTTCTGCGTTCTTGATTTCGTCCTTACTCGTTTTATTTATTAATTGATCTGTTTTCTCCTGGAACTTATCTTTCATATTCTGATCCCTCAATATGTCTACATTTATACGTTTCTTATCCTTCCGGGTTTTCAGATTTTTGAACTTTAATCTAGCTTTCATGACTACCAAGTTGTGATCGCTGTCTACATCTGCTCCTGGATAACTCTTACAGTCTTTTACTTGATTTCTAAATCTCTTCCTAACCAGAATGTAGTCTATCTGATACCTGTCTATCCCTCCTGGCATTTTCCATGTGTACCGCCTCCTAACGTGATTCTTGAACAATGTGTTCGCGACTACCATCTTGTGCTTCTCACAGAATTCTATCAGTCTGCTACCTCTCTCGTTTCTGTTTCCTAATCCATAAGGCCCTACAAATTCTCCTTCTTTCCCCTCACCTACGACTGCGTTAAAATCTCCTACTATTATTAAATTTTCATGACCCTTCACAAATCCTATTACCTGCTCTATGTCCGAATAAACGGCTTCTAACTCTTCCTCGCTGTGGTTAGAAGTAGGCATGTATACTTGCACTATTACTGTTTCCACTGGCTTCGAATCTAACCTAACCATCATTACTCTCTCGCTGTATTGTAGGTAGCTATCTACACACTGTCCTGCGTTCTTCCGCATAACGATCCCTACTCCCGCGTAGAAAATATATAAGAAAGTACAAAAAATTGAATAGCATGTGTGAGTGTTAAGAATATAGCATAAAAATATGACCATTTGAACTATAAATATACAAGCAAGAATAGAAACATGTGTTAGAAAATTAAAACCCTATATCTATTTTTCTATAAGGAATATATTATATAGAAAAAACATAATTGTTAAAGAATTATCTACTAACATAACCATTTGCAACTGATTATAATTGGGACAATTATTACATAATATTACATTTATCTGAAATTCAATTATAATCATACTTAATATTGTAAATAGGAGATTTTAATGTACCATTTATTCTAACATCGGAACAATAAAACATAGTACCGTTTGGGCTAGACTGGCGATGTACTGGAAAGTTTATCTAAAATAAGATATTGAGATAATCAACAATCGTTGTTATACAACAAGATACATAAAAAAGTATGCAGAAAATATAAACCTTCTATTTTCCAAATATATTACACCAAATCTATAAAGTAAAGCGTTAATGTTAGTCCCTCACTCAGTCTCTATAGACTATATATTTTAAAAGTTGTCTCTGAATATTTTTAGGCTATTTTTATACGACTCGTAGTAGGAATATCAGATCAAGGAACAATATTCCAGCTTAGATCTAACCAGATAATGATATAGTATTTTTAAATCTTCAGTGTTGTTAATTGATTTACTACTACATAGAATAAAACCTTCATATAAAAGTTTCAAAGCTCTGGAGGTTAATGATTTTTGAAGCTAAGAGACTCATCAAGAATAATTCCTAAATATTTACTAGAATTGCACCTACTTAGCATTTCAGAACATACATTATAGTCAAATACTCTTAAGTTTACTTTTAGTGATAACAGTAAAAGTAGAGATTTTATATTTAGTTAATTAAGTTAATAATATTAATACCATACCAAACGTGAAGCAGTGTTTAGTTTAATTGTAATTTTTGGAAAATTTTCTGCAGTATCGATCGCTGTAAATGTGTTGACATTATCGACGTAAATTAAATTTATAAGAACAATATGAGAAGTAAATTCTTCCAAATCCTTCCATAGCCATGGTAGATCCTTTGCTTCAATTTTTGATCATTTTTTGCATACATTTTGGGGAATAATTGCGATCAAATTCTTTCTAATTCATAAATTCTATTACCACCCACCAAAGTTCATTGCTAAGATTGAACTTCATAGAATAAGATAACAGATCATACCATCCTTAAAAAATATATTTTGTGTCATATACTTTTTGTAAACTATTTTTAGAAATATTGTTTTGTTGTAGGATGTCTCTGATATAACGAATATAATAATACTATAAATAAATAATATGAGGTGAATAATAATTGACATTATTTAAATTTTCAGCGATTATTAATTTTATACCATAGATATTCCCTCGTTTAATATCGTACTGAAGAATAACACAATGCTTATTTATTTATAAGGTATTTTATTAATTTTATTTAATTGGCATTGATATAAATGCAATCCAATTAAAAATGTTTTCTATATACGTACATATTCTGTATCTAGATTCACACTACAGCAAGGGAAACATACATGGAGCTTACATAATAATTGCCAAATTTTAAGACGAGTATGAGTAGAACCTAGAGTGGTAGGCTTCTGAATAGTTTATCAATATTATAAAGCATTATAAAGAAAACACTTTTTTTGTTTAACTAAAACTAAAACTTGTTATAAAATTTGTTATTCAATTATCTAAAATTTATTGAAACTAATAAAAGAGATTTTCATGCTAGGAACGTAACTTTCCTATATTAGGAAAGGAAATAATGTATATCGGCCTTATTATTAGAAACAATTACACATTGTGATTTAATAAAGAGTGACTAAAGAACTGATATTTGCTATAGTATCTACAATAATACGTGTGTTATATTTTGTAGAGATTCATTATTTTATAAGATTTCGTACCCTGCAAGGACTCAGTCTATAAATATACGTAATTGTAAACCTGAAAAACACAAAAAAGAGCAAAAGAGCGGCAAATAACGGCCACCCTATTCCTAAATATTAATTCTGTCGGTATACTTATTATAAATGTAATATCTTGCTCATACAGTAAAACATATTGTTTAATAATAATTTGCTTATTTTAAAATGTACAAATATATTATTTATGTAAATAAATTTACAAAAATCATAATTCTCTACTCACAATTCGCGACCTAGCCTTGCTAATCATTTGTAATTTTAAATTTAAATCATCCAAACATTTTACAAATAAATTGTATGTAATAAAGTGCGTGACAATAATTTACCAAATATTATTGCCGATAACATTAACCATTTAAATATTAACTACTTGCAACACAAGTTATTCTTCCTAATAAAACGTTTCTGGTCTTTGAATTTCAAATGCGGGACTATAAACATACAAAGTTTGTTACGTCAATAAACTTAAATAAGGGGAGTGTCCGCGGTCGCCGTTAGCCTTTTCAAACTACTCCTAGGAACCGCAACGATTTAACATTGGTTTTAATCCATTTTTTGTCTATTGACGACTACATTAGATGTCTCGTATGAAATATACTTAAATAATATAGGAAGAGGTTTTACTGCATCTATATGTATGTATGTGTGTATGTACAAGTGATCTATTATTGAAAATAAAGTTCACACAATAATATAACATAATTTTGTGATAAGTCATTAAATATTGAATAACTTACTTCATTCAAGCAACATTTTGCACTAGAGTGGTCTTAGTAATGTAAATTTTTATTAGGGTCTAAAAATATATTATTAACTGCACATGATTATTAATAAAATAACAATAATTCTAAACGAAAATACTATGATTTATATCTTACAAATGTTTAAGGAATTATTAAATGACTGTTATTATTCGTTATTAGCTGTAGAAACGATTTTATATTGGGGCACAAGCCATGTCAATAAACAAAATAAACCTCTAAATTCACAAACTGTTATAAAACTTTTAATAGTAAATATTTAGAATAAAAATATTATTTATTGCATTCACTATATACCCTCTGTTTACTTCATCCATATCTAAAATATTATCTAATTAACTCCCAGCTTCAAACCGTCAAAAAGATTTACATAATTTACAACAAACATCATATTGGAAAAGCGTGCCTAATAATAAGAAGTACGAAAATATGAGAAGAGTAATCTATAATTTTCATAGCCTAATGACGGTAGCACAGTTAATATATTAGTTTATACTAAATATCGTTATCAACAATGTAACGTTTATTTTTGTTTGGAACATGCTAAAATGATAATTTATTCTTTACACTTAAGAGACGCAGTTATTTATGACTTTTCTGTGTAATTCACGTCCAATGTTTTTTATATATAACGTTATGACTTTTACATGAAAAAATAGGTGGTTTGTTTTCTATATTTAGATTACTGTCCAATACTGATTTATGTTTGTGTTTTGTCTTTAAAACAGAAAAAACTTGTTAATAGCTGGTTCTCCTATAAAAATCTTCAAAATTCATTGTTTTACAATATTAAATGAGTTCCTTTATGTAAATTAAATCATTGCGATTAAAAATTAGTGTGAAATATTTATAATTGTATTGTATTCACTAAAATAAGAGTTTAATTAAGTATCTTATTAAAATCTAAATTGTGTAAGATTTGATTGTGGGATCTCTCAGATGCACTGCGTCCGAATGTGTTTGGATTCATACTGCGCCCGACGGAAAGTTAAATATTCGATAAAAACTGTTTCAGAAATATATCCTGTGAAAACAAAAATTTATGTGTCAGCATTTTCCTATAAACAAATTTCAACAGTCATTCTAAGTATTTCGTTTTAAATAGGACATCCTGTATATCAATTTTTCATCGATTCAAACAAGACACAGAACTATTAAGAGACGTGTAACGCAAACAGGCTATCAGTGGAATAGGTCAGAGTATTATTAACTTATTTATAAAAGCCTTCGTTATCGTCATAGCAACATGACTGTCCGTATACATATTGAATAATTGAAAAAATTGTAAATATCGCATTATAATCGTTTTAGTTACCTTTCACTACTAATTGTAAATACCACCATGCCTTAAAGCAATGAGAAACTAATAGAATTATTTTCAATAGTACTATTTAAAAATGTAATTTACATATGATCGTTTTAATTATTAGTAGTAGTACGCACAATAAATCACTTTAACTTTTCAATTCTGGAATCATCATGATAACTTAGTTGTTAATTTATTTTATGATAATTAAAATATATGAAGATCTGTGCCTTATAATTAAGAAAATTTATTTTATGATCATTAAAATATATGAAGATCTGTGTCTTATAATTTTAAGAATTAGTGCCTGTATAGTTATGGGCAATATATTGTTTCTTTTAAATCCAACATTATCTGAAATTATTTTGAAGTGGACTTAGGACAGGGAAATATTAAGCCCGGTAATTAAGCCACATCGTAAGTCAGTCGCCATAGCTGTTTGCTATTGTATTACAGTGCCTAATTTCTCAAAGCAATGTCTGTATTTCATCCCTTAATTTATGGAATCGAACAGGCTACTGATTTACTAAGTACTCTCAATAACACACATATGATTTTGACTGTTAAACAACGTTATCTATATTTTTCCTACTTTTCCACTGCTTATTCTATTTCAAATCCATATTGTCTCCTAAAAATACAGTAAATATATTCTATTAGTTTATTTGTACAGTTCTACTTCGTTATCTTTTTAGATTGTTCATTATATCATAATGACGTAATTAAATATGTCAATTATAGGTAAACAGAAGTAGAACACATTTATATATTTAACAACATTATTACTTGACTTATACGAAAAAGAAATTCGCAGTTAAAACTATCATAATGTTTCTTCGCGATAATTCGTTTATATGTAGATAAACTACAGATAAACAAATACACGAACAAAATTAATAATAAATCTAAAATACAGATAATTCAAATAATGGCGAATGCACCAGTGTTAAAACCGGTACATCTGTGCATACGGCAACCCGCGAAGCGAGGAACACATCTTACTGGTTGCATATATCACGACTTACACTATTACTCTAAAGTTCATAGCATAATGAAATGACATTTATTTATAATTTGTTATAGTAAAACATAGTATACCGCTGAGAATAAAATTATTTATTTCCTCGTCGCATTGTTTTAGTTTATACATCAAATTTTAGTTATATAAATTAAACTTATATAACTTTCAATAGAAAGTAAAATATTTCACTTAAAAAGCAAAGCGTCCTAATTGGACCAATACAAACGGCTAATTAAAAAGTTGAAGTTATCAAAGGATGCTTATAAAAAGGTCTTCCGTTCATTGCATTGTCTATAAATATAATTATAAATAAATCAAATATAAACATTCATGTCGTCGCATAAAAATTGATCGAACTGAAGAACTTAACACCGCTTCCAAAATGGTTCAAGTTAAGACATATAAGAAGGGGTGAGAAGAGTTAGAACGAGGGATCAAATTGAAAAAGTTTTTTATAAGGCCCTTGTACACCGGAAAAAACATTTAATATTGTATGCAGAATTTAACTGAAAACATTAAAAATTTAACGCTATGATGTAAATTATTTATAAATTTCTTTTTTTAGAATTATCTGTTTCTTTAATAAAACGATACTTCTTGAAGAACATTTATTTAGTACAAGCCAATATACTTTGGGCAAGTTCTGCCACAGCATCCGATACAATATTTCAACTGATTTTGTACCTATTTTTTGTATAATAATATACCTATTTTTTGTATAATAATTATATCAGTTGATGGAAACTTCTCTATTTAAATATACCATGAAATTTTTAAATGTTCCTTGGTGAATTTTTAACATATTAGAGATCTCCTTTATGCTAATTTAGCCATAACAACTTGATATCAATTTGAATTATATATAAAAATATTAATACAAACATTAGAAGTTACGTATTGACAATATTTAGAGCAATAGTTGTCATCTACGGAGATTATATTTAAGTAATATGAAAAGTGAGCAAAATATCACCTTTCGTTACTTAGCTAAGTTTCTGCATTTCAAGCCAACAATCACATCGACTTTTATTTTTTTTAAACATAGGCCATGTAAGAAGTACATAACTTATGAACAATAGTGTTTTACATACACTATAGAAATATTTAATACTGAACTAACATCTTCCGTCGTGTTCATTAACTTAAAATGATTAATAAACACAATTGCAACATTATTTTTCTGTACTCATAACATTTCGATGTCAAGAAACAGAATATATTTCAAAATATAAAAATATCATTGGACTACTTGCCAATTTCACTACTTGAAATTTAGACCTGTACACTTTGTCGCGTCTCAGTAGCATACGATATTAATAAAGTTGATTGTTTTGAGCAGGCCAATTGTTGTCACACATTGTTTCAATAGCTCAGTGAATGGGCAAAATTTCATGTATTAGAGCTCTGAAAATTCTTATTGGCTGACAGAGAAACACACGCAGTTTTCAGAGAAGATATAGTCAGGAATTATTTGTACCATAAATGTAAGGCCATTTTTTATTGACTAAAATTGACTAATTGACTATTGAGTAAATTAACTGCTGAAAAATATTTGAGGTTGCTACAACGGCACATAGTTCCTACAGTTGTGACACCCAAATAAGGAAAATCCCCAAATACCAGAAAAATAAATATGATACGTACCAACATGATGCCTCGCCACCATCTTATAATTACCAAATGCTATCGAATGAAATGTTGAAACGGTAAATATTGTTTTACAACAATTCGGTTACAACTTACACATTGTTAAAAAGTGATGGCAGATAATTTAGATCCCTAGTTTTATTCGTATTAATTATTATTTTTCATCACACTGTTTTAACTAATCTGCTAAAATATTTGTTGATTCTCAAAACAATTGTTATGTAATCAATCACAAAGTTTTCACGTCAGTCACGTAAAAAAAATGTGCTCATAAATGATATTATCAAAAAGGGTGTTGTCATTTAATGAAATTGTCGACGACGATATTCCAACTCTAACAATTACATCAAAATATACACATATGCACTGAAAAATACGTATTTGAGAAACAAACAACCTGTTGGAGCTTTACTTCTACTTGCTCTCTAACAAGTTTATCGAATTTGTTCCAACGTTTACGTATTCACAGTATATAGCGTCTTAAAAATCTTAAGAAAGATTAGATCATCAAACTTGTACGAAAATCATCCTGAAACTTAAAACTGCATTTTAATTTTTTATACGAATTTCGAATATTAGGGAACACATTTTCTGGATTATTTTTCTTTTCTTTGTTAAATAAAAGAAACTGTAGAGGCGAATAGGATAAGGAGGATTTTAATATTTCGTTTAGAATAGTTATGTGCAGTAGTGGATCCCTGATGTACGCTCTAATGTACTATTATTATGTTGACACTCGGGGATTTAACATCACATGTCTGTAATGTAATCTTATCATAATCGCGGTTACTCACTCCTAGTTACTCCGTTATAATATGTGTATGAATTGTAATTATGCGTTACATTGTTATGACAAGTTAATTGTCTACTTAACACCTCTGATTATTATGCCATCTATATTGTACTGTAGGTAATGCGACAATATTCCGTAGATACGTCAAATGATAGATTCGTTTCTAAACAGCTTAATCCTATTCTTAAATATGCATATAATAAACTACAGTCGGAGCTAACAAAGGCTAGAGTATTCGGCAATAAAGTTTGTTATTAAAATGGTTATCAAAAATTTGTTGTATTAAAGTCTAAACACACGTACACGATATCAATAGCTCATTGTCTAGAGAAAATGAAATGATTCAATACAATAGGTATGTGAAAAGAAAATGTAAATTCCCCTAAAGGAAAGGATTTACTTAATAATTTTGATGATATGGTAAAATTTAATGTATACTAATTTGAAATTAACTTTTTTGAAAAATAATTAAATAAGTGTTACGATACAAACGGCACAATTATAATGACCATTCCGTATATATACATTGAGACATTACAGTTTACTCGAATCCATCATATAAGCTTAATTTAATCTCTCCATTTATATGCATTTAGTCGATTTTATATATTAATCATTCTGAAAACACTTAGTAAGTTAGCAGGGGTCACATGGTCAATTAATTCCAGGCCGTTCAGTCCGATTTAATCTGATGTGAAGATATTTTATTTTAAAGGGTATGGCGCCTATTAATAAAATAAACCGAGCGAACCACACATGAAACCATATTTATTAATCCGTAGTGGCAAAGCTAGGGCAATGATAAATCATCTGAATAAGGCGTAAATGAAGTAAATTTTTTTTATGGTACCACTGAACCTAGCACAATGTTAAATTATCAAATATTGTGGTAAATTTACAGCTGACATTTTATTTTATACTTATTATTTTCTAAATGACTATAAATTTATGATTAATATAGTACGGCTTATTACGTTTACGTGTTTTTGGACACCTACACATATTTCATGCTAGCCAATTGCACCACGAAGGCTGACGAAAACTTCTCTCTATTGCTAGACAAACTTACCCATGCCGAGTGTCAGGCAGTTGTTAGCAAAGTATTCCAAGTAGATCCTCACAGGGACCTGAGGAATTGAGTAAATTGGTACCATCTGTCTCAGTGAATGTCTAGTCCAACCCCCGCAGGGCATTACGACTATCATAGTGATATCAAACCAATCCCCACAGGGCATTAGGATTGAAAGTTTTCCACAACTCAGAGAATGTATAGTCCAATCCCCGCAGAGCATTACGACTATCATAGTAATATCAAACCAATCCTCGCAGGGCATTAGGATTGAAAGTTTTACACAAGTTGCATGAGTTGTTATTGCCTAATATAATAAAGTTGTTTAAATGTTTACTTACCGTTGGGAAGATGAAGGGAAAGGGAACATTCCTCTATCGTGCGTAGTTTCGCTTGTATTATTTTGAGAGCGTTCAAAGATTTTCGCTTAGAAGAACGTGGCATTGTTGCCAAGAATGGAATACACACACATACATACACATATAACACAACCTGCACGCAACACACTAAAAAGCGTAATGAAGTGGATCGGGTCTGGATGAGCCGTGTGAGTTACGGTTTATTTATCTTTCTTACAAATAGTGCACAAAACACATTGGAATGCGTTACTACAGGGTGTTCTATGAGGACCGGACTAGGAAGTATGATCAATAAACATAATCAAATCCTTCCGATGAATGGAACAATTTTACTCAAAACTTACTAATGATTGCTCGAGATACAGATATTAACATATTTTATGAAATTACTTTTCCACCTACAATTTACAAATAAAACATTTAAGATAAATATGATATTTCCAATGATGTTATCATTTAAAACTTTGATCATTCATAATCATGCACGGTATTGTCCAAACGCTCGGCTTTTGCAATTTTTCTAAATAATCTATTGAAAATTTTTAAATAGTAAAATGTATATAAAATGTCTTTAAAGAATTACCGCGGATGTGAAATATTAATACATAACTCAATATTATTTAAAAAAGTCCAAAGATTTTTAATTCTCAGCACAACTTGTTCTATGAATATTTGGATACAATGGGTCAAGATGTTTATTTTTCTTTTATATCAATAATCAAAAATTGGTCATAAAAAATTGGTATATTACTCTAAGACTGACAAGAGTAAAGCCAATGTTTATAGATTTCGTGAAAGCATTAAACAGTTTGTATATTCTTTCCAATAGTCTGTAATTAATTTAAAAACAAGAGTGAGGGCAGAGGGGACACTAGGCAGTAACATAAAACTGCAGTGAAAGGGCTTCTAAGGCACGAAGAGACTGGAATGGCTGAACTAGACATTGGTATTTGCAATTATATATCATATTTTAATGGTAGTTTCTCTAATAGGAGAAAATAATTAAAAACCGAAGAATATTACCAACGTCTTTCTTCTCCATAACAATATCAGGAGCCATGAAGCCCGCATTAGCTACGAAACCGTATTTTGACTTGGAATTAATTTTTCTCAAATAATTAGCCCCTCGAACTATGCTTGCTTACATACTTTAAAATAGTTATTACGGGACAATACATTGCCTGGCTAAATTTTTGCACCACATTGGAAATTAGAATTCAAGATGATGCTCGGGAGGTGCGAAACCTGAGGGAAGAGTGTTGATTTGCGTAACGTATTTTCTTCCTTCGCTCATATTTTGTAAAATGTGTAAATCTATGTATGTATGTGAACAAGATTTGTGAAATTTCTCAAATCATTAATTAAATATTACTTAATTATTTGAGAAATATGTTCAAAATAATAAAATTTTTTGATTGTCCTTTAACATTTTTCGAATTTTGTGTAATAATAATGTAATTATATACAATAAAAATGATTTCCTACATATTTTTTTAACATGAAATATTGTTTTATTATTTAAGGACGTCCACAGATCGTGCAGGTTTAACTTTTATTTTAATCTATAATGTATTTATTATACCCATAATTAGATGGTTTACACTTTTTTTCCTCACAAATACTTTCTTAACTATTAAAATAATGGAAAATATTTCAGGAAGGTGGCGTTTGTACAAAAAAAAGTGAAAGTATGCAACACGTACTATATGACTTCTGTCTCTTGATCATCGGAAAATTAATTTTGGGTAAACCCTGGTCATATATTCCCGACATAGAAGAACTTTCCCTAAGCAATAATACCGCCTATTTTGAAAAAGAAACAGGCCGGTTAACGACCTACGTAAAAATATCTTTCAAAGAGACGTGCATATGATCCAATGGTACCTAAGTATAGTAATGCTTAAACGGATTATCCTCCCGCAATTTCTAAATTCCAAAAATGCCTTACAATCCCTTAATTCATGTTTCCGGTAATTCCAGTTATTTTTTATTCAACAGTTATTTTTGATTAATTTATTATTATTTATAAAGTTCCACTTTATTTATCAGTGTGAACTTAGCAGAACAACTTTGAAGAATCGAAAAATGCATAGGCTCATTAATTGCCGCTAATTAACCGTTAATTAATCGTGAAAGTTATAATTTAACCTTTCTTCAATTTAAAAAAAAATTAGTGTTCTACTAACTTCACATGAAGTTAGCAGAACATCTGTCAAAAATTGTTTTTTGCTAAAAGTAAGTATATAGGAAATTGCCGCTAATTAACCGTTAATTAATCGTGAAAGTTATAATTTAACCGTTCTTCAATTTTAAAAAATTTTGAGTGTTCTGCTAACTTCACATGAAGTTAGCAAAACATCTGTTAAACATTTTTTTTTTGCTAAAAGTAAGTATATAGAAAATTGCCGCTAATTAACCGTTAATTAATCGTGAAAGTTATAATTTAACCGTTCTTCAATTTTAAAAAAAATTTGAGTGTTCTGCTAACTTCACATGTAGTTAGCAGAACATCTATCAAAAAAATTTTTTGTTAAAAATAAGTACATAGGAAATTACCGCTTTTTAACCGTAAACAAATGGTATAAACGAAATTTGAAAAAAAATTGTTTTTTCAGTATTAGTAAAATAACTCAAGACTGGAAGTAACGAAAGAAAAATAGATAAACATGAAAGAAAATTTATAATTTACATATTCACAAAAGACTAGAGGACGAATTAATTAAGATTAAAAACTGTTCTGTTAAGTTACGGGGAACAAAGTTAAAAAAATCTGAAAAAAATTGAAAAATGTGACCCGGCGCAGATGTCACGATTAATTAAAAGAAGGCAAACGTTAAATTCCTGAACGGAAACTAATCCCCGTAAGACATTGTAAAGCGAGATTAATGGCTGTTCTGCTAACTTTCACGGGTAAAATACAAAAATCGGAATAAAACATTGCAAAATTATCACGGCAAATCCCAAAACTTCACGATTAATTAATAGAACGCGGACGGTAAATTCCTGAGGAAAAACGAATCGAAAAATGCATAGGCTCATTAATTGCCGTTAATCAACTGCTAATTAATCGTGAAAGTTATAATTTAACTGTTCTTCAATTTTAAAAAATTTTGAGTGTTCTGCTAACTTCACATGAAGTTAGCGGAATATGTCAAACACTTTTTTTGTTAAAAGTAAGTATATAGGAAATTGCCGCGTTTTAACCGTAAACAAATGGTATAAACGAAATTTGAATTTTTTTTTCAATATTAGCAAAATAACTCAAAACTGGGAGTAACGAGAGAAAATAAACACGACAAAAATTGAAAATTTACATCTTCACAAAAGACCAGAGAATGAATTAATTAAGATTAAATGCTGTTTTGTTAAATTACGGGGAACAAAATCCAAAAATCTGAAAGAAAAATTAAAAATGTGACCCGACGAAGATGTCACGATTAATTAAAAGAAGGCAAACGGTAACTTCCTCAACGAAAACTAATCCCCGTAAGACATTGTAAAGCGAGATTAATGGCTGTTCTGCTAACTTCCCATGGGGAAAATCCAAAAATCGGAGCAAAATAATCATGGCAAATCCGAAGACTTCACGATTAATTAAAACAACCCGAACGGTAAATTCCTGAAGAAAAACTGACCCCCATAAGTCCTCTCAAACAAAATTCATGGCTGTACTGCTAAGTTCATAGAAAAAAAATGCATAAATCATAATAAAATATTGCAAAACTACCACGGCGAATTCAGACATCACGATTAATTAAAAGAACGCGAACGGTAAATTCCTGAACGAAAACTGACCCCCGTAAGCCTTTTTCAAACGAGATTAATGGCTGTTCTGCTAAGTTCACAGAAAAAAATGCATAAATAATAGAATATTGCAAAAGTATCACGGCGAATTCGAAATCATCACGATTAATTAAAGGAACGCGAACGGTAAATTCCTGAACGAAAATGACCCCCATAAGTATTTTTTCAACGAGATTCATGGCTGCTCTGCTAAAATGTCTTCGAATTCGCCTTGATAATTTTGCAATGTTTTATGGATCCTTTTCTGTGAACTTAGCAGAGCAGCAATGAATATCGTTTAAGAAAGAATTATGGGGGTCAGTTTCTTTCACGAATTTACCGTTCGTGTTCCTTTAATTAATCGTGATGATTTCGAATTCGCTGTGATACTTTTGCAATATTCTATTATTTATGCATTTTTTTCTATGAACTTAGCAAAACAGCCATTAATCTCGTTTGAAAAAGGCTTACGGGGGTCAGTTTTCATTCAATAATTTACCGTTCGCGTTCTTTTAATTAATCGTGATGTCTGAATTCGCCTTGGTAGTTTTAATTCCCCGTAACAGAATAGTTTTTAATCTTAATTAATTCGTCCTCTAGTCTTTTGTGAATATGTAAATTATCAATTTTCTTTCATGTTTATCTATTTTTCTTTCGTTACTTCCAGTCTTGAGTTATTTTACTAATACTGAAAAAACTTTTTTTTTTCAAATTTCGTTTATACCATTTGTTTACGGTTAAAAAGCGGCAATTTCCTATATACTTATTTTTAACAAAAAAATTTTTTTGACAGATGTTCCGCTAACTTCATGTGAAGTTAGGAGAACACTCAAATTTTTTTTTAAATTGAAGAACGGTTAAATTATAACTTATACGATTAATTAACGGTTAATTAGCGACAATTTTCTATATACTTACTTTTAGCAAAAAAAAAATTTTGACAGATGTTTTGCTAACTTCATGTGAAGTTAGCAGAACACTCAAAATTTTTTAAAATTGAAGAACGGTTAAATTATAACTTTCACGATTAATTAACGGTTAATTAGCGGCAATTTTCTATATACTTACTTTTAGCAAAAAAAAATTTTTGACAGATGTTCTGCTAACTTCATGTGAAGTTAGCAGAACACTAATTTTTTTTTTAAATTGAAGAACGGTTAAATTATAACTTTCACGATTAATTAACGGTTAATTAGCGGCAATTAATGAGCCTATGCATTTTTCGATTCTTCAAAGTTGTTCTGCTAAGTTCACACTGATACTTTATTTAGTCGTTTGGATAAAATGGTTTTGGATTTGCCTTGAAATGACTCCTGGTTTTCTTTTGCCATTTCATCATACTGTATCACTTGTGCCAATTTTTGGATAATTTGTTAGTAGTTCCACTTTATTTTGAAAATTGTTTTGAATTTTACTTCCATGAAATAAGTCCTTGTGTAATTTATTAAATTTACTTAACTATCATTTTTTGTCCAAAAATTGTATCCGAATGTAATTCATGGGCAAGCCAAATAGTGTCTCTAAAATTTATTTCCTTTATCGTACAGTGTTGTTCATCAATCATTGCCATTGTACATACATAATTTACGAAAATATAGCGTTTTCCTAATTACGTATGTACTAGATTAATGTAGAGGAATTTAATAATTCATTGTTCAGTATAGCTTTGTTTCCTCGATGCCTAATTGTTCTTCACTTTTCCTTTGGCAATAGTAACCCTTATTAGGCAACGAAGACATTGATCAGGGAAAAGTATGAAATCATGTATTTTGTTGTATTACCATATTACTATTCTTCTATTGATTAAATTTCTATAAAGTTACTTCTTTATTTAACATACTTGTACGATTGATGTTAGTATGTCCATTTTACGCATAATTATGCTATAAAGTATAATGTAACAAATTTTATGCTCGACGGTATAACTAGTGTATAATCATTAATTCTCTGAAAATTAGAAAATTACAGCAGTATATTAGTTCATATATAACCTTTCTTAAATGAGAAAAACATGGAAACTGAAAGTGCCTTACAATACCTCATTATGGAAGATAGATATAAAATTTGCTATAAATGATGATTAGTTAAAAACATGCATGCAAATACTAATTACATATAAATATAATACAATTCATAGATTCGTTTTTAATTAATAAATATGTTCTTTTTCTCAATTTCGTTAATTCTATTTGTGTTTGTTAGAAGAGAGATCGCTCAGAAATAAGCATGGAGATATTTCTCCATGCTTATTTTTCTTTTATTCGGTTGTATCATAGCTTTTTTATTTTCGCTGGATAGAATTTAATTAATAGTGCACCTATGTACATGTCTGTATTTCAAATATTAGGTTGTCCAAAAAGTTCGTTCGGTTTTCCGAGTTAACCACTTACGTGACGGCCTATGATGTCATGCGCGTAGCTGCAGCCTTGAAGCCTTCGTCCCTATTTAACCCTAATATTTAACTGTTGTTTACTGCCGTTATACTCGTGAATTTGTTTTGTTATTTTTGTGGGTGAGCTTAATTGAAAATGAGTGAAACCCAGCATTTTACGCACGTGATGCCTTTTTATTTTAAAAAAGGCAAAAAAGCCGCTGAAACTTGCCGCAAATTTTGTTCTGTGTACGGCAAAAATGTTATTCAAGATAGAACGTGTTAAAAGTGGTTCAAGAGATTTCGATCTGGCGATTTTTCCCTCGCGGCGCCCCCAGAGTCAGGCCGGCTAAAGAAGTCATTCCCGAGCATCTATGAGCTTTAGTTGAAGCAAATCCTTGCCAAACCATACGTGAGCTTGCAAGAGAAATCGGTCAAAATCTAGTATACAGAATCACCTTAAACAACTTTGGTTTGTCAGTAGATTTGATGTTTGGGTTCCCCACGAACTCAGTGAATCCAATTTAATGGATCGCATCAACATCTGCGATATGTTAAGGATTTGTCAACGTAGTGATCCCTTTTTGAGAAATATTGTTACTGGAGATGAAAAGTGTCGATGACGTCAGTCGAAAGAGATCGTGGGGAAAGTCCGGTGAACCTCCTCAATCCACACCAAAGGCAAGGCATCACCCCAGGAGAGTTTTGTTGTCCGCCTGGTGGGATTTCAAAGAAATTATTTATTTTGAGCTACTTACGAGGAATAAAACAATAAATTCGAACGTTTACTCCGAACAATTACAAAAATTGAGCCAAGCCATGGAGGAAAAGGGCCCAGGACATGTAAATCGTAAGAAGGTCGTCTTCCATCACGACAACGCTCGATCTCATACTCCTCTGCAGACCCGGAGGAAATTGTTGGAGTTAGAGTGGGATGTTTTACTCCATCCACCGTATTTGTCAGACATCGCGCCCTCAAATTTTCACCTATTCCACTCCATGGATAACAGTTTACGAAACTTAACATTTGCCAATGACGGGGAAGTCAGAAATCATTTAAAAACGTTTTTTGCGATCAAACCGCAAAGTTTTTATGAAAATGGTATTATGAAGCTTACTGACAGATGGCAAAAAGTTATTGAAAGTAGAGGAACGTACATTATTGATTAAAATAATTTATATTAACTACAATGTTAATAATAAATACTTTTGAAAAAACTGAACGACCCGATTTGTTTCATACTCTTTTTTCAGCATTCTTTATATACCTCACTCTATCATATCTCTAATAAAAACAATACTATTTGAACCTACAAAACGTTTTGTATATCTGAAACGCAGTGCTGTTAGTAAATTTGCTTTGTGTATTTTTCATTAGAGACTGTTTATTGCAGAACGCTTACCGGCTTCCTCATTCATGGCCCTAAAATCAGAACAGGTGGGGAGATTTTACATAAAGTTATGTTATAAGTTACAGCCAACTGAGCGGCTCGTACCGACTGCGTAAAGTTTATATCACCGCCGAAGGCGGCACAATTAACTTTCCAACTGCCCTGGAGGCCTGATCCTTTTGCTTTTCACAATCGGAAAAGCTATCTTGCCGCTGTTCCTACTTTGTGCTGTACCATTTAGTTCGGTTCCTGCAATGGAATTGCGCTGCAATTAGATAGAAAAGAATGAACGAAAACAACTCAGTGATGTCAGTTACTACGCTCTACTAAACACATTAAAGTAAATTAGTTCAAAATACATGGTTTGTGTAAACTAGAGCTATACTAGATGTAGTACTTTTCTCATAACAATTTGTTTGCGATTTTTGGTGATCTATTTACATATACTTCTGTCGACTTTTGGGTATTTAAATCTTTAATGTTAATAAAATATGCTATAATCACCAACTACAATTCCAATTTATACAGGCATTAAGAGAAATAATATTTTTCTGAATTGATTGGGCCGTTGATTCATGAAATTCCATATTTATACAAAATTAAAACCTTTGCTGGTTAGATTTTCACTTTTTATTTGTTAAACATAACAATTGTTTCGCCAACACAGTGGCTTCATGAGATGTTGAGTAGACACACTAAATTTTACAATGTATAACTGCGCTTATATAACTAGGGTAATTCTAGGTTTATTACTATGGGATTTCCTGCTGTTAAACTATTGGAATTAAGTTATAAAACTTCAACGGATATTATCTGTAAATTATAAACACAATTTTTGGATAGCATGTAGAACTAAAATAAATTTAGTAACGGAGATGAGTTTGTTTCTATTTGATCATTTAATATGATATTAGATTTCTTTGCTTTGTTAATTTCTAAAGATTCTAATACATTTAATTTTAAGCCGTTCGTCTCTACATGTACAATTTCAAATTCTTCGTTAAAGGTACGAGTATAGTCTGCTTTAATTAGATGAGTTGCATATGTCGAATCTCTTTTATTATTATTAAAACTCCTTTTGTGTTCTGCTATTCGCGTGTTGAAGTTTCTTCCTGTTTGTCCTGTATATACCTTAGGGCAAGTATCGGAAGTCACCTTATAGACTCCTGAATTATTTTTGGTATTGGTTTTATCTTTAGCATTGTCTATGTGTTTTTCAAGAGTATTATTAGTTTTGTATGCTATTTTATTACTTCCTTTCTTTAAAAACGATGCAATGTTTTGAGATGGTTTCCCTGTGTGTTACAATTTCTAAATTATGTGTATTTTCATCTGTAATATTAGGATATACGTGCTTATTGTACCCTTATACGATAATAGACAATATCATAGCTCAAAAAGCGTACAACAATGATAACATAAACGCAGTTCCACATTGTAAAATTTAGTCTATGTACTCAACATCTGATGAAGCCACTAAATTGGCGAAACAATAATTGTTATGTTTAACAAATAAAAAGTGAAAATCTAACCAGCAAAGCTTTTAATTTTGTTGAAATATTTTTATACGATGAAGTACATTTGATAAACATTTATGATAATTATTTATGAGTGCAACTATTTGTGACAAACTCATAAGTAACGTATTCATGTTATTTAAAGCGAAACATTCAAATACAAGCCATAAACGTTTGTGTTTTATTTAATGTTATATAGGGTATCTTGGTTAAAAATATAGGATTTAAATTGCGCGCTATTTGCCGACCATCACACGAGAATATTTAATGACTGTCATCTACAAATCATACAATAACGTTCCCCATTTACTGTGATAGCCATTACCAGCTTCATTTTCAAAGAAGTATGATCCAATTCAAAATGCGCGTCAAACCGTTCAACTCTGTGTATACATTTCTTTGTTGTGAACATGTGGATTTTCAGCACCCCAAAATCGACAATTCTGTTTTCTGACGTATCCGTCAAGATGAAAATACTTCAAATGAAACAACAAAATTTTTTTGCAAAAATCAGCATCACCTTTCTTTTCTAACACCCAGTTAACTAGTACGACGTCGTAAATGGTCTGTAACTTTTAATTGTGTCAACTGAATTTTGTATGCTGACAAATGCAGATCTTTCTCTAAATGCGATGTGTGGTGGCTTTTGACAGATTTAATTGTTGTGCACGACGTTGAATTGATATGTCTGGGTACTCCCGTATATTTTTTCATCGTGCAGCAATATTTTCATCCGACCGACCACGACGAGAACGTTCTGGTGTTGCTTTATTAATAATAGACCCTTCATATTTGTTAATAAGTTCCGGACTGTCAACGCTATAGGTACTTCTTTTGTCCTAATTTTGTGCGAGTTTTTCATAATGCAACTGTAAATGATGGCTCACTTTCATAAAACAGTTGTACACAAACTATTCGTTGCTAATCGCGGCATATTGACGTCGTAAGGTTTGTAGATGACAGTCGTTAAATATTGTTTTTATTTATATAAATTACATTATTAGTGCTGTTACAGATAAAAACGAAACATGTAATAAGCTCGCTCTTGTACTTTTGTGACTATTTTCTACTCAAATAAACCTATGCAGATAAATGAGTATCACAACCTTAAATATCAACTAATTGATACCATGAAAGATCTTCATTGTATTACAATAAATTTCAAGTCCCATCATCTTTTATTGGGAATTACTGTGACCAGTTATCGTACATATGATGAACAAATATCAGACGTGAGATAAGATCAAAATTTGATTATACTTTCAATATGTACTTCGCATGTTTTCGCAGTTTGACAAGGATGCAAACCCAACAAGACTACTGTTCTCTTTAACTTCTGTCTTTAACGGTCAACTTCTCGAATTAGTTATCTACAAACACCTTAACGGGAGAACAACCGATTTGGATTCAAAAAATTACTTTTTTTATATTATTCTACATGAGAGTCTAGATCGATGACAATCGGGGAACTAGAAGTGGATCATTTTTTTTACTTAATATCTCGAGAATAGTTTTCCCTCCACGGCGATGCCTCCTACCGTCCTACGCCACTTGTTATTTTTTTTATTCTTATATTAGAATCGTATAGGTACCTACCTATACGATCTATTTTTAGTGTACCTAATTAGTATTTCCATTTTAAGGGAGCCATTATATATTTATAAGTATTTACAAATTTACAAATAATTACATGTTTAGCGAAAAGTTAATATTCACCTGTAGTGTCACCCAAGCAGGTCTACCCTCTTGTTCTTCTTCATCTTCAAACAACTTCATCTTTCTTTTTGCCACCCTCCTCTCTCTTCTTGTTTCTAATTGCATGATAGTAAAATATGCATTCTCCTTTATTTTCCGATTTTTATTACCTGTTTCCATTGTCTCAATGAAATTATACCCAGGACTTACTCCATATTTTTTTGAAAATGTGATTGAAAAATCGAGGCTTCACAAAATACACTGTAGCAACAAAAGCGAGGATGCTTTCAGACTATTCTTGGATAGCTGTTTCCTTCCCTTCGAGGAATGGCTGAACACTATCAATCGCGCATCAATTTAGAAAAAACGCTCTATTGAAAAATAGACTTTTTCTATTTATGGAATATTTTCTCCAGCATTATGTATCTTTTTAAACAAAACTTTTTGAGGATAAACTAGAGGCATATTATACCATTTGAATGAGTGGTTTTTCCCAAATATCGAATGTAGGTGGAAAAAAATCAGCTGTATCGATATCCTGTAACCTCCGATCTCTCAACTTGCGTAAAACTCGAGATAAAGGAAAAGTATCTCATTCAACTGGTATAATATGGCCTTGTATAATAATAGTTTTTGTGAGGATGTACCTTTTTTAAAAAGAAAACGAAGTTTTCATCACCAGATTCCGGTGCTATTCATTTTACAAATACCAAACGTTAAAAGTCCACAATGTCCTAATGTTTTTAGATTCTATTATAGCTTAAAATAAAAAAAATCGTCTGGAAAAAATTATCCATTTTGGAGATATCTCAGTTGTGACATGTGCGCTTTTTCGGTAGAGCGGGAATCCGAAACGGATGTTCTCCCCTTAAGCAGAGAAATCTTCTCAAATTCAAAAAGTCACTATATATTTGCGTCAGAACGTAAAAGTGGTGATTCTTATCATTATCGCCACTTTTCTAGTTAGTTTTTAGTGAATAGCTTTTTCAATAAAAAAAGTTAATTATAATTTAAATTGGTTGTTCTATATCTATACCAAAGGTTGGTGTTATGTATAAATTAACATTAATTAACATTGAAATGAAAGGTTACTTCCGTGAAATCAGAACGAGATATCGCCTCAGAGCGCCTGCAGATTATCTGAGATCGCCTGCAGAGTAAGTCAGATTTTTTACCCGGTTATTGAAAATCGACCTAAAAATAAACCTTACTTATTATGCACCTGTTTGTATGACTACTTAGAAAAATTTATAAAACAATTATTATTCATATTTTGTCGGTAGACAACCTTATTGTTTTATAGAAATTTTTAAGGAATCTACTATATATTACAATACAAACATGTAATTTCAACCAATATCTTTGGTTTGAATTGTATTCAGTATAAAACCGAACATAAAGTGAACGTCAAATTTAATTACGTATTCAGTAATAAAACGCAGAAAATTTAGACTTACAATTCACCACCTCCAACGATGTCTCGCTCACTTCAAATTAATGTTTTTCTAACATGCTGAAGTTGTATAAAACGCAATTCACATACGTAAAATCATATACGAATATAGTAATATTGCCTCTACTACCCCGGATGGCTTTATGCGTGACACGGAAATAGCTCTTGGATCTCCTTATATCGCCTAAGTTTTCTTTAGGCCGCCTTCGCAGAGACCGATAATTTACCTCTTGGGTTCCCCTCTCATGGAAAACAACACATAATACTACAGAAACCAACAATATTAAATGCGAAAACGTACCTAAAATTTTAGTACTATCCCTTTTGCATTTAAGTACCACTTTATACAAATGTTTGAATGGTATTAGGATGTGTATGATACCAATTATTCTAAAGGGTTTTAATCTCTAGTGACAAGAGGGCGAACACTCAGTTGTCCCCAACTTAGACTTCATAAACATATTCCTGGTAGATAGATATCCTGCCGCATTCTTCTGTAGAGGTGCCTGCAATAATGTCATTCGTACTATAGTCCAGGTCGGTGAACTAGGCCCAATATGGGGAATATCATTGTACAGGGCCCATCAGGGAGATATGGTGTTTTTAGAAAGAACACAAGCTTATTTTTGAACGAATTTTAAAATTTATTATTTTTATACGTTAGTCGTATATTGCCATTGGAGAATACATAACATAAGTGAGCTCCATACTCATTTCGAGCATGGCATAGCACGAGGATTCCTTTCAATTTAATAGCGCGTTATGGTTTCGGAAAGAGCTTCAAGAGTTTGCGGTTTGTCTATGTAAACTCGATGTTGGCAAGTTGATGTCATTTACATAGATTTTGGTAATGTTTTTGATAGACTGGATCATAACTTATTGTTGAATAGTTTACTTGACTTTCTTTCAACCGAATGTTAAAAAAAGTTGTGAAATCTAGAAAATCGCATTCAATATATGAAATATAGAGGTAATACATCCAAAAATATTACCATCCCTTCTGGTGTATCCCAAAGGTCTGCCCTTTTTTGTTTAATATTTTTATTAACAATATTACATTGCTGTTTAGAAAGTACAGCATAAATTATTTACTTTATGCAGACGGTATAAAAATATACCTATAAATAGATTCACCATCGGATTGTATTATCTTTTTCAAATGAATGACTGGTATCCAGATTCCCTCTGTGGAAGTGCAGTGTCATGAGTGTCATCATGAAAGAGAATGACATATCTTACGATTATACGCTGAATAACGTCTCTAGAAATCGTCCTAATATTTTTTAGAGACGTGGGTGTAATATTTGACCCAAAGCTAACAATAAGATTTAAAGATCATTATAACGCAATCATAAAGCAACCCTATCAATGCCTGGGATTAGTGATACGAAATTAAATAGATTTTGCTTCCAGTGTCACGTTACTTACTACATAAGATCAAATAGTTATCTTTTTTTTCGGTTTCATTGCGAACATTAACATCATATTATAACACAAAATGTCTAATATCGAACAAATATATATATTGGGAACATATTTACTTACACTGAAGTATGTGCGTTTGCTGCTCTTATTAATGATGGTACTTTTTCTTTTTGTGAATATATAGTTTCTGTAACTATTTTTATATAACTAATACAACCGTTATATAAATATAATAGTTACAGGCATATAATTAGTTTACATATTAATTGTAAGCTTGTATATTTAGAACTTAAATTTATTGTATTTGTAACATTCCTATTGTGTTCCTACCCTGTAATTGGAAATGTCTAATTTCTGTTGGGTAGCTGTATTTTAAATAAATAAATAAATAAGTCATCATGGAAAGATTGTCATAATATAAATTCTTCTCTAGAAGTAAAAGATTATTTCAGAAGTTCAAATACAGCTAGCCAGTTGCTATGCCTTAAAAAATGTCGTATAATTTCATTAACACAAGTCCAAACGTTGCCTTTCTTAGGATAATGAGGAGGGCTTTCATCGATAATGTTTTTTTCTACTCCAATTTCTAAAGCTCTGATTGTTAAATATTTAATATAAAACAAAAGTTATGTCGCCAACATAAAGTTTGGGGTTTTATAAACCTAATATAAAATGGGCTCCTAAGCTCTAGAATATAATTGAAGAGTGTAAATAAGTAACGGTTCAAATGCCAAAATCACCAATCCGAGAAAATGCACAGTATTGTTCCATTAACTTTTCTTTGCATAAATAAAGCAAAATTGAATTGATTCAGTTATTTTAATACCATTTATGTATAGAGTACTGGTATTTTTGGAAATTTTGTGTCAATACAGCTTAAATGTAAAGGTAACATCTTTACGAACGTTCTAAGTCAACAAGTAGTAACATATATTATGGTCTAAGTGCATTAATAAGTTCTTCAAAAAAAAGTTTGAAATTTTCTTCGAAAAACTTGGTAGTCGAATCGATAAGTCAAGTCACTGTCAGGGAACATCTCTTTATAAGCTCGATATAAACGATGCACGTTTAAGTCGGGGCTGAGGTATTTCTTTGAACTACGGTTCCGCGTGTAATGGTTTATTTCACGTGGAACCAGATTTATATGATCAACAACCTTATGTTCATCTTCTACTGTCTATTTTCTGTGCTTCTTTTTATTGCCTCTATATTCTCTTCATACATCAGGTCCCCATAGTTTCTCTTCTCTGTTAGTGTTTGAACTTTTCTATGGGTTAAGGCAAAAATCTCTTGAAACGTTTTTCGACATATTTACTATTCGCAGGATCTTTATATGTTCCGTGTCTTCTTCTTTTCATTTTGCCAATCATTTCATAGAATGAGTAGAACAACTTACATTTCTGCACAAATGAAAGCGTTTTGCAACCCAATTTACACATTTGCGGGAGACCTACAACGAAAAAAAGACGCAATAATACACGATGTAACCAAAGCTTGAATCACCTGTTCATACCATTTCCTTTGGAGGATTCTTCGTATCTTTTACAATGCCTCTTTGAGTCACATATTATTTACCACTGTTTCTATTTTGCTTCCTTTCTTGAATTTCCTTGCCTTCCCCTCTCTTTAGCTTCCTTTCTTGAATTTGCCTGGCTTCCTCTCCCCTTTGCTTTATTTTTGATATAAAATCCACAACAACTCGTTCAGCACGTTTATAAATTAAGACCGCAGTAAAAATATAAGCACAGATAAGGTTTATGGCACATAGACCATTACTAACAGAAAGCGGTGTTGGACTTACAATTTCTGCCATTCAGCGGAGAACATGTGAGGCTTAAATAAAGCTTTATAGACCCAGACCGGTATTTATGTTATTGGGAAAACCCCATAGACCACTTTGTAATGATGACATCGAATTAATAAATTTTTGCACTTAGACATTACAATCTTCAATTTGATTTGTATATACAAATACAACTTTAAACTTTGAAAGTGTTTATAAATAACATGTAAGATTAAAGGACTATATATTGCGGAATGGGGACGTAAGAAGTTTTTCAAATAATATGTCACACTTCTCATTCCATTTAAAAATTTTTTAAATGGAATGAGAATATATATACATAAAAAAGGGTTGACGGGGAGTCATTTTAGTCAAAAATCATAAATTGTATATAATAATGAATTTACCTGTTACTTGTGGACCACAGTGTATATATTTTTCAGATTCTTATATCTGAGCAGGTATAAATCGACTTCCCTCCAAGGGATTAATTTGGGATCAAACTGGAACATTCAGTAGTTCTGCAGGCTCGAGTATAAGTTAAAAAAGAACAGTATTTTCATTTCATGCACTATCTACTCTCATCGGATTCTTTTTATGCATGACTGAGTTTACAGAATGAAGAAAAAGATTTATTACCAAATATTTGTATTAGAGAATAACCAAAACGTTCTCAAACAAAAGCGCTTTCTGTGGCGTACACAACGGCAATTTTTTATCAATATAGGTAGGTATTTCGGTAGGCACTCTTTGTAAATAAAAAAACAGATAATGATATATTGGTTCTGTAGAAGTTAATTTATAAATGACAGTGCATATTTTTTTACTAATTCTGTAAAACATCCAGAGACGATTTGGTTTTTATGTTATTAACGTAAAGGTAACAATGGGGATCGTTTCAGAATGGGATAGCTTAAAATCTATGTTAGGTACACAATTAACGCCACTATGTCATTACACGACGCCTTCATAAAACATGTAGATATAAAGTATTATATTATTACTTTCAGCGGTATTGTATTTTGTGTTTCTTCACATAATGACAGGTTTCGGTACCTTTACATGTTTTTGGTAATTATAAATAGATCACGGTGAAATATCGTGAATACAATCAAATCAGAAGTATTCCATAAAATATAACCTGTAATTAATTATACTACTCAAATAATACAGTATAATTTTAACCATTTCTAAATTATACCTAAAGAGGAACATTTATAAATCTCTTCTCATAAAGTAGTAGTATATACTTTAATAAATATTCAATTTAACATATCAAAGAGTCAGAGAAAATGGCCGTATTAGTGACAATAATGAAGTATCTACAGGTGTACCTCAGGGAACAATTGTAGGACCGTTATTTTTTATTCTGTATGTAAATGATTTACTAAAAAGTATGCCGAAAGACCCTATCCTATCGTATGCGGATGATATGGTTATTTCTTCCTCTAAGGATGCTTGGAGAACTGCACAGGATGAAATGAATGCACAGTTAGAGCAAGTTGCCTCTTGGCTGGCAATAAACAAACTTTCAGTGAATGTTGAGGAAACTATACTCGTATATAACATTTGGAAGCTACGTAGGTAGTGTTCCTAAAAGTCTAGATATAAAAATAAGTCTACAACAATTAAACAGAGTAAGTTAGCTGGAAATGCCTGGGAATAATATTTGATTTCAATATGAAATGGGACAAGCAAATTGAATACGTCATACAAAAAACAAAATACCTAGTCTTCATTTTCTCAAAAATATCGAAATTAATGCAATTGAAAATGTTCATGATTATATATTATACATTTTTCCACAGTTACATCGGCTATGGTATAATAGTCTGGAGAGGTGCATATAAAAGTAACCTGAATTTACTTCAAAACTTACAGAATAGAATTCTAAAAATTATTAATAAAAACACTTTTGTAACACAAAATTATCCACTAAATCTTAAGCAGTTATTTATTTATAATTCACCATTACACCAATATGGTGAGTTAAAAAACAAATATATAGAGTCGGACAGCATAACTAGAAATAGGAATTTACAGATGCAAAAAATAATTAAAACTGTAAGCAATAAAAACAGCTATATTGTGGCATTGAGAACATATAATGTACTGCCAAAAGACCTCAAAACGATGTCTATCAATATAAGTACTATTGAGATTAAACTAAATAATTGGATAATATATTGTCACTTAACATAGATAACACAAGCACAAGACACTAACGGAACGTTAGAAAGTGCAATAATTTAATTTAATGATTTTTGAAGTGATAACTTCTTATGGGAGGGTAAACCGCTTCGTTACGTAACGCGTTACAGCGCCAGTCTCTCTGGCTTCCCTTTCTCTCACGCATACGGCAGCGGTAGGCAGGCTCCTCCTCTCTCACTCTAACCCACAGCGCTAGCCGTATTTCGGACAGACGCTTCCCCCTCTCTCGCACGATCTCGAGCTCTATCTCCTCCTCTGCGTGCTTTCGCTGTCTACATCTACGTGCATGACATGTGTGCGTCGCTGCTGCTGCGAGGCCGCCTCTATGATTTAGTAATTAGTAAATTTAATAATTTTACAGCATATCATAGTAAAAAAAATAATTATACACGTTCTAATAAACATAATTAAAAAAAAATTATTATAAAATTCCGTTAATCTTAACCGGAGATTTTAATGTTAATGTTGCTGCTGATCGAGCTAAAAATTTAGTATCATTCCTACAATCAAAATTACAATTAAAAATTATTAATAAGCCAGAAGAAGCTGCAACAAGTCATGGAACTGTACTTGATGCAGTCTTTGCAAGATTTTTAGATGACATACAATGTGAAAATTTCGTTGCTTATTATAGCTACCATAAGCCAATTGTTACTTTTATAGGATTAAATAATGATACTAATAATGTACATACACAAAATTCTCATGTACATATTCAAGAATTGTAACTAAGAATAAAATATATTTTATAATCAATAAAAGATTTAATTAATAAATAACCTTTCCTTACATTATCATATTAATATACATAAAATTTAAGTAATAACCCAAGCTTTTCTCAAGTTAAACAATTTCAGTATCAAATAGTTCAACTAGTTTATTGTAATATATATATATATATATATATATATATATATATATATATATATATATATATATATATATATATATATATATATATATATATATATATATATTTTTTTTTTTTCTTTTTGTAAGTTAAGTTAGTTGTAAGATAGTTGTAAGTAAGCCAGGCCTATGTACAGGTAATTGTATTACCTCTATAGGAATTTACATTTGAAAAAATACCCATCGTATTTTGAAATACAATGGTCATACGACACAAAACAAATAATCCTGTGCAATAGAACAAAAAGGGACAACTATCATTAATGTTCGATTTTTCATAACCAGCGTATCGTGAACGGCTACGTGAGCTCAAGAGCATATTACATACCATCCGTAAAGGAAATTATAGTCGTAAATATTACATCTAGCCTGCAACCGTATTGACTCCATATATCTGGTATATGGGTTAATGGTCATACGTCTTTTCCTATACCTACACTATATCTTTCTGATTTATTCTTGTATATATAGTAAAAGTAGCCAACTACATTAATGTGGTACAAAACTAAAATATATTGGAGAAAATTCATTAAATAGATAGATAGTAAATCTAAAATATTCGCCCCAATTCTGCTTTGAATTGATAAGACAGTATCAAATATATTTACATATATTAGATATATCATATGTTAGATACATTGATATCAATGCACTTAGAAAATTGGAAACTTCTCCCAATTCAACACGCTATCACAATTCTTATCTTCATCTTCGATTTTATATCGAAGGGTTCACAAGTGTATGTTTGAACTGTGTAAAACAATTATTTTAACTACACCAATGGAATATACACCATCGACTATGCAGTAATATATACAGAAAGTTCTCTCAATACAAAACATACCAAACCATATAAGGAATATTAAATTAGTATTAAAAGAAACTCAGTTTTATAAAAAGATTTTTATATAGGTAACTAACTTTGATACTTTGCCTTATTTAGTGCTTACTTTACCAATTTTTTATCAGTATAATAACGGTATAAAATATATATAAATTATCGTTACAGCTGTTAAGAATATTTAAAATATGCGTTTAAACAAAATTGGAAATTTTATTGCACATTCATTTCATTAACATATTGTAGACTACATTGTAGACTACATTGAAATGCAATAATATTAGACTGCAAAAATCACCTGTAACTATCTGCGTCATAGTATAACCTACACTAAAACTGTAAATTACTTATTTCAAATATTGGAAATTATACTTGTATAATCCGATAAGTGCCCAATAATAGATATGCAATATGTAATAATCATTGTTCATTCCAAATGAAACTCCATAGTAATCTGAATGAAGTAACTGGAACATCATAGTAACTCGTTTATCATAAATAATGAAAAACAAAATAGTCAACAACCGAAACATCAGTTAAAAACTAGTTTAGTAGATTATATCGCACATTTGATAAGTTATACATAATACTGACTTAGTTTTCCACAAAACACCAAAACACTATACATTAACTCGACGCGCGTTTCGGCAACAAAGTTTGCATCATCTGTAGATGACTAAAACTGATTGAGTTTTAGTCATCTACATCTAGTAAGTCAGTGTTATCTTCACACCAAAGGTTCTAACCTACTCCAGTAAGTTGTATATAAATAATTATGATTTTCTTAAACGCTACTTCTTAATATATTTTAATATTTCACGTGTTTATTCTTTCAGTCGTCGAAATTTTTATAAATAAAAATTGGTGCATATTGAAAGAATCATGTTTACTGTATAATGTTAATGCCTGAAAATATATACCTCTGATGTCTGATAGTATCAGGATACCTTCGATGGGTGTAATATAGGCACATGGATTTCAGTGGGTGAAAGTAAATACACCATTTTGGACAACATGCCCGCTTAAAGTAAGAAATTAGTAACAAGTGAGATTTACACAGTATTAACTTATAGTGATATTAATGTATGTTAAGTCTCCTAATGTCCTACTAACTATACTCGTAACCTAGATTCTACAAATTTATCGAATAAAGTAGTAGCAGACATAAAAGAGTGGCATAAAGATAGTACAGCTACGAATTATTTATTCTCTTTCAGCTTTTTGTCACAAGTTGTCGCATGTATTCCAGCAAGCAACATTTCAAATCCTTTTGTGAGCCCATTCAGCTCTGCAACTTTAAATTAAGACATTTTATTTTTGCATTTCTTCTTTTTTGATCATGTTTGCATTTCTTTGTGAGATCGTTTCAGGGACTGCTAACTTTCAACTTACTCGTTTAGCTTTGTACGTTGGAAATTCTTAACGTAAACAAATGCTTTGCAAAATTTTTAATGGGACCCTTTAACGCGATACGCGGCTGATTGGTTATTCATACGAAAGTCGCTCTTACAAAAATGGTTTATTAACTTTGGCCGTTACTCCGGCATCGCCATTTGAAGTAGCATTAAGAGCCCATCAGATAAATAGTTCTTTTGGTGTATATTAATTACTTGAAAAATAAAAATATTTAAGTAATTTACGCTAATTATATTTCTACGTGATGTATATTTTATATTTTCTAATTATGATAAATATATACAGTAATAGATATGAAAATATATTTCGTGAAGGCTCAAGGTCTTTTAATGGTGTTAACTCGCCTATTATGAAAAATAACATTTTAAGAGGGTATTCTGGTCTAGAGGCATATAAATTTTGGGCGTTTTGTCGAGCTCGATAAAAAAACATATTTTCATCATTAATTAACTACATATTTATTGATATTTTGAAAATATACAAAAAAAAAATTGAAAAAGAAAAATTTAAATAAATTATAAGATGATAAAGCGGGAGTAAAAAAGGGATGTGCTGATTGACACGATTGCAATCCTTCTCGGCATCTGAAACAAAATTAAAAAGATCCTTAATTAGTACGAATGCCGTTATGGCGCCGACATATGTCATCATAATTTGTTCTTTTTTTTTTCGCAAAATGGCATTTTTCGACTCTTTTTCATAATTATTAATTTTTTAAAATAGTAAAGAAAATAGTTTTGATACGAAAATGGCGATATAAAGTTATACATTGAGGGTTGGTACAATACTTCAAGTGTATCAGTTAAACAAAATTTGAGATATCATGTCAACCATTTTGAAAAAGTAGTCTTGAGGAAAACGCGTTCAAAGTTTCAGGCAGCTGAAGCGGTCTAAATCATAGAATGGTAGTGGGTTCCTTTCCCGTCACTTCCATTTTCTTAATTGGCGATTCCTGCTTCATAGAGTGTGCCTTCGACTCCAGACTATATATTTTCGGAAGCCCGTTCTGATTTACAAGCAGTTCTAGCTTCCTTAGAAGCATCAGAAGCTGGTTGCTTGGCTTTATTTGTGCGTCACTAAAATAGCTATAACTGCGTAAATTATTGGAATTTTAAAAATTTCTCTCGAGGATATATTCTTAAATACCTATATTTTGAGAATATGCAAAACAAATTTTTTTTCAAAACTCTAGACCGGAATAAATACAAAAGTCGTACCAACTTTCTTTGAAAATTTTCAAATAGTAATATATATATATATATATATATATATATATATATATATATATATATATATATATATATATATATATATATATATATATATATATATATATATATATATATATATTACATACATACATCTGTAAATTCGCTATCCAATTATGTAATATACAAAGAAATAGATTGATTGAATGTACCACTTTCTAAAGATGATTAGACTGACTGATTTAGACTGAAAGATAAACTGTAAATCTAAACTCAAGTCATTATGTTAAAAGAGATGATCTATAAACACATTCTATATTATTTATTTAAAATTTGGTGTTATAAATAACCCTTCTTTTACTGCAGAAAATTTAATTAGAATTTATCAACGACATTTTAAATATTCAGTGATAAAGTTATTGGTAGATAACTTTCTAATTACATATTTTTCATAAGAAATCGAGTAATGTCTCTTTTAGAATGAAAACAAGAACACTGTACTTTATTTTTAACAATGTGATTAACAGATCAGTACTATTTTCATGGCAAATAAAGTTAAGCATCACATCACGAAGTACGGTATATACCGTTGTTATTACCAATATACTTAAGGATGATAAACATAATAGCGATAACATTTCATTATATTACATGCTTAAAATGTTCTAGTCTATTTAGGTTGTTAAAAATAGTATGTAATTAATTTTCTATAATATCCCTAATTTTGTTAGAAATATTGGATCTATGTGTAAACAATTTACATAAATAAATTTGAATAATGATCCAAATAAATAAAAATATAATGGTGTTAAATCGGGCGATTACCAGAGAGGTGAGATGTATCCACCCAATCTCCAACTAATAGGGTGTAATTTTCTTAAAATATAAGGAGTCTCTGTAGACCAAGTATACAAGAAGATAGTAAGCATATTATGATGTGACCCTAATAACATGTCGATGAGTCAAGTCAACCTGTATACGTGTCGAATGACATTCTAAAACTAATCTTTCAGGACCTTCAAAGAGGGACTGAATTTGTGCACATTCAATTAGGTACACAGGCCTACAAATTTTGACATTTTGAAAGTTGATTTGGGTTTGATAGGTACTTGGGCTTGATACTTACTGAGAATTGAGATATTGATACTTGGGTATTGGGTTTGATATTAACGCTTATTTCGTATCTACTTTCCATTTGTGCTTCTCACGTAATGTATTTAATCAACTAAATAATCAGAATAAATTTAAAACTAAAGGAGAAGTTACATTTTAATAATAATTATATTTAATAAACATTAAAAAACATAGTAAAAAGTAACAACGTAAATAGTTTTGAGTTTCTAATTTCTTTTCTTCTTTGAAAATCTCTCCCTTTTTAACTAAATACTTTTTTTTAAGTTTTCCTTATGTAATAATTCGTTGGATGTTCTCTTTTCAGCATCCAGCAGTTATCTGCCATCATTGCCATATCCCATCGACCCTGGTACCTCCTTTCCATCTCCTCTATGTCTTGATGGAATATTTCACCTTGTTCCTCACTAACAGCACCAAGATCTTCTGGAAAGTAGTCCAAATGAGCATGCAGAATATGAATTTTTATGCTCATATTGCAACCAAGTTACTTAAACTTATTTTAATAAACATTATTAATAAACATTTTGTTGTATAAATATTATTAATAAACATTTTGTTGACAATTTTCTCATACTGCGAATATTTATAATTTCCTAAGAAAATTTCTGTTATGTTTTTAATACAGATTCAAGATTTGTTTCAATTTCTGTCATTATTTCTTCAAACTGTTGGTCCTGCATTAATTTTCTTATTTGTGGTCCTACGAAAATTCCTTTTCGAAAGAATTTTTTGCGGATCAACCAAATTTGCATTTGAACTAGGTGTTAATTTTATAACAAAATATATTTTAGTGTATTTTTGCAACTTCTAGGCATTTTTAAAACAAAAATAAAAACACACGATGCGATGTCACGAGTAAACGTACACACATTAAAAATGTATTACAGCGACTATGTAAATACCCGAAACTGGAAAATCTCCACTGGCCAACTCTGGTAAATCCCTCATGCTTGTGTGTACGTTTCAAATCGACTGAACACAGGAGCGCCGCAAAGATTGAAGCAAAATCTAATTTTATGGAACCTCGGTTTTAAAAGCTACAAATTATTGTATAATGTACATTTACAAATACTGGTGCGTGATGGAAACAAAAAAATAGTGTTTCTCTAGTTCGTGGTATATGGACTAAGCCAAAAAGTCAAAAAAAGTCCGATGACAAAACCTTTGTGGGCCTGTGTTATTTATGTATTAAGCGAATTACGTTATGAACTAAGTCTTAGAGCTGTCTGCGCTTTTCCATCTATTCTGGTATACGAAAAATAAGACAACGAAGAAATTCTTTCAGAATAACATACCAACCCCAAGTAGGGGTTGACGAATTATTTAGACATATATCCTTGAGCTGTCCAGACTGCAAAGAGGAATTGGGCAGCTTGTGTTCATGAGTTACGATACCGAGGTGTTGTAGTTATTAGTTGCTTTTCACCTCACCGGGGGCTGGTCCTGCATTTGATATGCATACATTTAACTATCCACGACCAACGGAGCACTATCCAAAACTTAACACCAACCCTCATATGTACCCTAACCAGGCACAAAAGCGCCTCGTTTTACCCTTAGGTCTCTGGAATGTTAAATATTATGCTAAGTTAATTGCCTGGGTATATTTCATTTTTCTAAATTGGAGTTGCCTCTCAGCATTTATGGCGGGTCTCGCCTCGCTTGATGAGGTTAGCGTTACATGTATGTGCCTGGCTCCTTTTTGCATATCAATGTATGAAAGACAAGGTAATAAGAGATGAAACACCAAAATGTCTGTATGTGAAATGCAGTAAACTTGTGTAATAGGTATTCGCGTGTATAAATATAACAGTAACACAAAACGTAACAAACCTATACATTTTATATTTAATAAAATATGGCATTAAAGATATATTTTATATCGCATAAATTCCCATCAACATCTGTATATTCACTGCATTTTTTAAAACAGCTGTATTAAAGTCACGTTATCACTAGTTGTGCTCTAATGTTATAGGTATTCGATCAATATCACAGCATAACGTCGATCTTTCGGAAAATATATAACTAGAAAATATGTAACTTACGATTGATCCGATCCAGGACAAATGCCGAATGAAATCCGTGGGGTATAATATCTCTACATCGATGCGATCTATGTCAGTAACATGTAAGTCGGAAATCGAGAAAGGCACTACCAAACCGCCAAGCGGTTATCAAGTAGTTCCCGAATAGTAGGGCTATTACATAATCGCTATAGGAAACAACTACTCCTCGGGCTAAATCCCCGCCAGGCATTGAATTATACCTAAAAGCGATCCTCGACCATTCTCGTGTTTCCGCACGATCAAACATTCAGACAAGGTTTCAAAAAAATAAAACCCGCCATGGGTAGTATTGTAGTAGTAACATATAGACATATATGTTACTGACATAGATCGTATCAATGTAAATGTATACCCCCACGGATTTCATTTGGCATTTGTCCTGGATCGGCATACCGTGTACGGCACTGATGAGAACTAATAAGTTTGAAACAGCTGTCTGTCATTCGGTTTCCATCCGGGACAGATGTTAAATCCTATCCGTGGTGGGCTTTATTTTTTGAAACCTTGTCGATATTTAAAATAATAAACTAAAAAATCTGTTCCGTATCTAAATACAATTCCTGGGTCAATGATTGATATTAAGAGTGTAGGAGTAAAGTAAACCCAAAAAGTAAAATAAAATGCGAATAAATTTACGTATTATGTAAAAGGTTAAAATGTTTTAAAACAAATCTTCTCATTATAAATGAGCTATTTTATGTTAAAATAGCTCATTTATATAAAAAAATAAGGACAACTATGATGGTTCTAAAAATAATCTCGAATAAATCGTGGATTATCCATTTTCCATCAATTAAACCCAAAATTTTATATAATTTTCTCATATATTCTACTTTTCGTAATACATTTCTTATATTTTTTTAAAGGATTTACTTGTGAATGACTGCACTTAAAATTAAAGATTAAAAAAAGTAATGTTCACTTTCTGTTTTTCTATTTCAACATACAGTTTTTATGAAGTAAAATGCATACATCTTCACTCGTCAATCGTTAATTGTTTAATTATAAAATAATTACCTTAAACAAAAGCTGATTCGTTAGGTTAGAGAAAACTAGAAAATAAACAACCGATTATACGAAACCAAATTACAACTTTGTTTTTTCATGTGTAATTTATTTATTAAGCCTATGATTTTGAGTAACACTTAAAGTAAAATATCTCCTTTGGAAGTACATAAAAGGGAAGTTAAGACTTGTAATTAATTTACATTTTTTCTATGGCGAGATGTTTTAAAAACTGCTTTCTCGTTTCTCTGTGACACTTTGTAAACGAAGAAAAACGGATTTAATTAAGGTAGGGATTCTGCGCTTTTAGAATAATAGTTCAGAATTTAAAAATCTGTGCTACAAATACAACTTATGCAGTCCAGTAATTTTAAATCTACCATTCTCTATCGCAAAAAAAGAAGGGAAAACAAGTTCAATGATACATGTTTAATAAAAAATACAAAAAAAAATATTTACATATTGTCATTTATTTACAAATTGTCATATCATTTTCCATCCTGCAAAATGTAATATTAGTAACACCCACGTTAACAATACAATTAATAATAATTATTATATATTTTTTGAGACGTGCATATCTATTGCTACCTATATTTGTCAAAAATAAGTTATGTAATTAGTTGATTGTATGTTAATAATATTAATTAATAAATAAATGATTATAAGACGATTTATAGGTGTTTTCAAAGAAAAATGGTCCAATGATTCCTTCAGATTCCAACAAATTCATGCATTTGTCTCTCGTAAATTACTCCTGAATTTTCTGAGCCCCAAATGCGGCAATTTTGCCTATTAACGAAGCGATCAAGGTGAAAATGGGCCTCGTCGCTAAAGATTTTCTCCACAAAATCGGCATTCATTTCATATTGTTCAGTGATCCAATTGGTGAACTTCCTTTGCTGTGCGTGGTCTCTTGGCAGAAGTTCTTGTGTCAGTTGGACTTTGTAAGCATGGAGATGTAAATATTTAGTGAGAATACGGCGAAGAGTGGCTGCTGAAATGTCCAATTCTTGTGAACGTGAACGAATTGAGGTCCCTGGATTCTTGACCACATTCTAGCAAACTGCCGTGATATTTTGTTCTGAAACGACCATTACGACCTCGTGTGGTGTGTTTCACATCAATAACTTCACCAGTACATTCGAATTTTTCGATTATTCTTTTCGCAGTTGATAAATTATTTCTACTGAAAATTGGACGTACTTTACGTATCGTAACAACCAAACTTTCACCGTTTTTATAGTAATGTTTAACAATAAGGACACATTATGGTATCGTGTAGCGCTTCATATTTGCTAACTCCTATCTGTGCCCTATCGACTTCTCACAACTATCGAATCATTACAGCCACAATTGCGCGCAATTCAATTTTGTGCTCTTATTGTAACACCTTTTACATTAAGAATGAGTCAAATCGGTTTTATTTCAAGAAATGTTTATATAAAAGTCGTTATTAATATATCCTTATTTTTCAAAGAAAACATTTTTGAAAAATGTCACGAATATGTTATGAATATATAATTTTTAACATATTACCAAATTTCATGAATATGTAGTGGGTCCCTTAACCTTAAGTGGGTCCCTCTTTTGAGATTTAAGATAAATATTTTTAAAATAACACTGCAGTAAACGTACAATATACGACGACCTCGTTTGTTCAGCATTAGAACCTGCCTTATCCCCGGATGTTCTCTATTTTTATCTGTGGGTCCCACATAAACAAAAAATTTCCTGTTATTCCTTGAATATTACGAGAATATGATACGATAAATTGTGATATGATAGATATGTGATATAATAGAGTTAGAGGCTTATCACCATCTCATTATTCTCAGTACACCAGGCTGTCCCGAAACTGCATTTCGTGATTTCATCCTTATTAGAAATAATCAGCGTAAGTATACCGTGTAAGTATGCCTGGCGCTCTGAGAATATTAGACGAGTCTAGTGCCAACTCGACATGAGCAATACATGTACAAATTTGGCAAACGCCATCTGCCAACTACACGACAAAATGTCACCTACGTGAAGCCATGCTACTTCTCATTCTAACGCAGATTACTTCGTATATCGCAGGTTTTCACGTGACATTGTGAGGGGATAGTTCAAATAATTATTGCCATTTATATATTCTCAGTTACACCAGGCTGTCCCGGACCTGCATATCGCGATTTCATCCTATTTAGGCATCATCAGTGCAAGTATATCGGACTATACTGATGTCACGTGAAAGCCTGTGTTAGATGAAGTAATCTGCATTACAAATGATAAATGGTATGGCTTCCCGTAGGTGACAATTTGTCATGTAGCTAGTAGATCCCATTTGCCAAATTTCTACATGATAGAGTTGATTTTATGGCCTAGTATCTTCTTTTTTAGCTTCTTTAATATAAAGTCCTTTATTAGTTGGAAATAATGAAATAATAGCTAAAGAATCCTTATTTACCAAGAACACTTAATTCGTATGTGTACATTAATTTTGAATTAAGCTGAAAATCTTTGTCAAGTATTTTTATGACACATGTATGGGTACGTTCAATTCTTTGTATACACATTCTTTGACATCAATTATATAGTATTAAAGCATTTTCCATCGAATATTAGAAGTTCTTTGTATGTTTTTTCACAAAAGCTATGAAGCAATATTATCACAATCTCTAACTAACTTTATGGCATGCTTTTGTTTTATAAACTTTTGATGCAATATAGGCACTCCGAATCTGCTCTGTTTTTTTTAGGTATACTTATATTTATCGTTAGGAAAACGAAACCCTATTTAGATAACAAGAGAAGTAAGGCACATAAATGCGAAGGTATTTTTTTGCTTGAAGGGTGCGCTTTTTGTTGTTCATTTGCCGTTGTGGGTTTAGCAAAATTTTCTATCATAAATTTTGTATTACACTCGGTCCTAAACTATGCTATTATCCGAAACTCGAAATAGTTCTGACGGGATTGTATATGAGGGAATTAGTAAGGTTCGAAATTCGGTTTGGGTTATTTTTTACGTAATTACCTTGTCCGTTCCAACGGATATTCCGAGTTTATTAAGTATTTATTAGTCTATTTAGAGGCGTACTTTGTCGTTTATTTAGAAATTATTATTACATAATTGGGTTTTATCACTTTTTGCTTTTAATCCTACTCGATATAAGTATTGCCTTGGGATTCGTTATTGTGGTAATATATTATTTACAAAATAATTATTCCGTGGAGGAAAAAGCTATAAATTACATCATTCCTATACTCTACTTACAACTAATCGTTAAAGAAAATATAAACCAACAAATTTTAGGCAATATATTAGAGAACTTGTTCTTATAGATGCAGAAGTCCTTATAGAATACAATACAATATTTATTTAGTGATTTAGTTATGGTGTAATTTTGTGTAATTTTCTTCTTACGGAGAGTTTTCATAAAATATTTGTATCAAAAATATCTATTGTACTAAATCTTATTTTATATTTTATAGGTACTTTTTGGTTTTACTAAATTAGTTCACTATTTAATTTTCCTTTTCTTAGACTCCGAATTTATTTTACGTCAAACTAAAATATGTTGCCATGATTTCGTCGTTCGTTGGCTGTCCATGGGTCATGAGAAAGCACGACGCGCGACGGTGGACTATTTGAGAAAATTTTTTTTACTATTTGAAAAGTAAAACTGTCGCAGAAAACACATATTCTGCATTTATGTGTTGGTTTATTTTTTCTCAGCTACTCAATTTCGAGATAGAGATGTTCTACGTGCGGAAAAGTCCGTTTTAAGGTTTTAAAAATGTTTATTTTATTTTTTTAATTATATATTCACATTATGCTGTTTTTTGTTTATTCACACAAATACGTAACCTAACCTACTAAAAATGTTTGCCCCCCTGAAAAATTTCCTAACGGCGCCCATGACCTTGTCGGAACTTTTGAAGTGAAATGCATATTATGTCTTATATTTATAACTCCTTTATAAAACATATCATTTTCGACAAAAGTAAAATTAAACCTAAATTAACATTAGGTCAACGTGAACCAAGGTCAAGAGAATCCGAATAAGTTCTTCGTAATTCCTAAGTATCTAAAACTTTCTAAATGGGAATAATTCAGAATTATTGCACTGAATTCTATTAAAACCGTTATCAATTTTATGAAGTAATTATAAAACAAAAATTATAATTAACTTTAAATGAAGTGCTGGCAGGGAACATTTTTAGCAACATCTATTTTTCTTTGGAATGTATATTTAGCAACATCTATTTACATTTGGAATATATTTAAGCCACATTTTTTCTATAACTGTGAGTATTTACTTCTCAAGCATTTAGTTCTATATGTATGTCAGGAATCAGATTAAACTTTTGATTCTTTACCGCGTTAATTAATATTTATCACAATCAGTACACTCCGCACAAGTGTTATTCAGAACGTATACCCTTTCCAACGGCAATATGGATTTATTGATTTTTCGTTACGTGTTTTTCAATTATTCATCATATTTTTGGCATTCCAAATTATTTGAAATCCATAATTACCAAGCCGGACAAAAGCCGACATGGTTTTCATATGACTCGTCGCCCTTCTATAATTTGCATATTTTATTCCGTAGTTACGGATATACTAACAGAAAATCAGGAAAACGTAAATTTCTACGTTCTGCTTGTTTACCCTGTTCATTATGCTATACAATTTTTACGAATTTGAATCAATCATCTTTAGAAGTATTAAATTAGGGCCAACGTATACCAACGTTCCGACTCGGACGAATTAAAAAATCGATGCACGCAAACAGGAATACTTTTATTATTCTTTATTTTTTCGTGGTAAAACGCGGCTTTATTTTTCAGAGATAGCTCTTTTGTTTGCAGGCTGTCAAATATAATTTATAATCCCCGACGTTTTAATTTTAAGCACGAAAATTCGTTTAGGAAAATTTCCCATTTGCGCAAACTTAATAAATCGTAAGCTACGCATTATCACAAAACAAATAGTTTTTGCGTCTTACAAACGCCTTCCGATAATAACATTTTTTACCAGATCAAACTCGACTGTTTTCACAACGGAAAACTGTCTTAGGTATTGTTATCCTTTTTAAAACTTTTCCGTTAATCCTTTAACTCCATGTTCGTCTGATTAAAGTTAATGCAAGGTTTGTTCCAATATAAAGCCTGATTCAGAAACAATTCGATTTGTGAAAAGAGTTCCTAATTGAACACCTGACCGATTTAAACAAAACCTATTGGCCAAAACTGGTTCAATATCTCTATCGGAACAAAACCATTACACGATGTTTCTATTATAGATCAATGCCAAATATTTTGTAGACCATATTTCAGATGATAAAAATACAAAACAAAATATTTCTCCCAGAAGTTTAAACGTCTTTTAAGGAATGTTTAAATGGTTTTATTACAAGTTTAAAACTGTTAATACTAAAGTATTCTATCTCTCAGGATCAAATTTAATTCACTAAAATAAATGTTAATAGGTGTATGCGTAGGTAATACGTAGATGTATACATATAGATACTTTTATTGTTGATGTTAATACTATATACATTAATATTACTGGTAAATTGATCTCAAACAATCAAAAGAAAAAATTGCATAAAACTTAAAAATAAGCTCGCCTTATTTTTAACTTTTTTATGTATTTTAAGAATTTTTTATGTGTAAAGACAATGTGCAAATTTAGTACTACTACTGAGTTTCTAGAATTAGTAGTTAATCACTCAATATAATTTTCTGTAAACAAAATTATCGTTTCACGTCTACTCACGAAAATGGGCGATGATATTAATTTTGAATGCGATATATTTTATATACTGACTATTGCCCGCAATATTAGTCGTTAATATATTTGCATATGTCTGAAAGTACATTATAGCTAGGATATTTATGAAGCGTTTATATTGTTTTCTTTTTTTACGTGTTGTATTTAAATAAAATTATAAAATTATTTAAGTGAAATATCGTAAGTGATACTGATGTATTTTTTGATGTTTTGCTCCATCATCAGCTCTTGACGTATACAAAAACACTACCCAAAGTTCCCCAAATTTATTATAATAAATAAAAAGTAATATAGGAACGAACTGTTACTGGGTAATAGTCAGTTTGTTGCCAGGAATTTATGAGTCGATTTTGACTACATTACTATCCCTGATGCTGAAACTGCATTATTTTTTCTTGATTGGCTCTAGTTTCTCAAATATACATGATAAATATTAATGCAAATGAAGAAAAACAAAATAAAATCAGCAATTGTTTTGATTTTTGTTATATATGAAATCTAACCAGAAAATAACCAATAATTGATGCAAAAATATTAATGCTAAATATCATACAGTATTTACAGTAATTCAACTCCATCCACCAGTACTCCAACAGTAATCGGCCATCATGTGACCATCCCACCTTCCTTAAGACCTTGCTTCCATTATTCGAATATTCTGATGGAACCATTCACGTTGTTCCTGATTATAATATTAAGTTAGAAGGAAATTTGTCTCTCTAAGTGATTAAGTATACAAAAGATGTATTTAATACTCATATTGGCTCCCAATTTTTTTAAACATTTTAACATCTTATGTACTAGTTCCTGGTTATTAGTAGGTTATAAGTCTTGTGAATGCCAAAAAAAATTTTAATTACAGATACATATGTGAGTAAACCATGCATTAGATTCTACAACGGTTATATATCTGTTAACATTTGGATCTTGTCTGCTTTCGAATTTATGGACCATCAAAACCCTGCTTTTAACTTTTTGCATACTCAGTGCTAGAAATGCTTGACAAATGTATTTAAACAATCACCAAAGTCCATTGTTTTTACAGACTATTTCATTAAACCCAGTTTGATGTGAAGAGGTGGCAGTATTATTTTTTCTCTATTAATAGCTGGTGAACAATGTAGACTTTTCCAGCGGTTATAGCGTCTCTAAAAGGCCAGATAGTTTACTGCCAATGCTTTTTTTTTAACGACTATCCCATAAGGAAATGTGACAAGGATGTTTGGTATATCCACTTTGTTGTCCAAGAAGTATGGTGACTATTTTTATATCGACACAACGAAACCACTGATGCTAAGAATAAGAAATTTCAGGAGTCTCCATTATTTTAACACACATAGTCAATTTAGTTAAAATGAAGATACATAAAATGTGAAATTAGAGTCATCGTGTAATCAGAAACCGCTAACATTCGGCCATCCTGACCAAGGGCACGTCGCCGGGTCCGCCTGAATCAGCACCTAAACAGAAATAAACAACAGTAGAAATTTGTCTTTCAACAAGTTTCAAAATTATTATTTTCTCTTTTTCTTTTTCCTTTTGTTTTTTTTTTAATTGTGTGATCAACTACTGAAGTACATTCGAGTACATTGGTAATGGACGCAACAGACTATTCCGGAGGACCGGTCATGCCCGACACTGTTTGGAGTGTTAGCCCTCAACAAAAGCGCTGAACATTCCACACCCTCAACAGTACAGTCTGGATTTCACATTTTCGCGATTCCGGTCTAAAAATTCGTACACCACTCAGCTCAGAAGTCTAGTTCAAATGCTGTAATCAATAAAATAATCATTTACACAACTCAGAAGCCTATCTGCAGGTAATAGACATGTTTGGCAAAAATATACAAAATGACTAGACGTGTCTTCAGATGTTATTACATAAGCCAGAGGTGTATTTAGAATTAATAGACGTGTTTGGCAATAATATTTGGTGATGGCAAGGATAAAAGTGCTTATGCCTTGACCGGGAATCGAACCCGGGTCTCCCAATTTCCGGTTGGTTGCTCTGACCGCTGAGCTATCGAGGCACACTCATTATCCCTGCTAATGCGCCAGTTTAATGCGTCGCTACAAATAAATAATTTTGTAAAATAAACAATCTAATTTATTAAAAGAAATAAGACTTAAATAAAATAAGGTAAATTGGCCTGTGTGCATTCTATAATCAAACAAATATCATATTGACGTAGGAATTTTAGTGCATACAATTTTTGAATAAAATATTCAACAAAGGAATTGAACAAATGCCTAAATCTTCTTTTCTAGGTTTTACCAGAAAACAAATAAATTATTCACCACTAATTCAAGGATTGGTTTGGAATAATTTTAATTTGTCGTTTGCCACAACTCCTCGAAATCGTCTACGACCCTTAGAAAATGACTGTACTTGATAGAGGTCATTTGATAACACAGCCATCACTCAGATGGGACCAAAATATTTTTGAATCAATCTGCCACTTGTTAAGTCTGTTAAGGTCATAGGTGTCACAGGTACTTCAGTACGAGACTGTTCCGTAGAGATTCCCCACGCCACACATTGTTATTCATAAGTTTATAACCCTGTATAATAAGATTTTTCTACTTGTTAATTATTTATGCTGAGGTATTAGAATTGGAGTTTAATTTATAACACATCTCGCGCAACTGTGCCAAAACAATGATTCAATCGTTGATGTTTGGTATTATTCTTATGGTCATATTGATTTCTGTTTTGTGCTGCTCGCTGCAAGAAACCATATAATTTGTTTCTGTTAGAAAATGTAACAAACTCTCTATTGTATTACACTTTGCCGCATGTGCGCTTACTTTGATCAAGTTATTATTTATTGTTGAAATAATATCAGTTATGACTTATCGGTTATGTTACAATGTTTACAGATTTCTACCCGTTTGGAGTTAATTATGCTTCCGGTCTCAAAATCAATGCTCCCTCTATGGACTAAAAGCATAAACAATTCTCTAATTAATTTTACCCACATTTAAGTTGAACATATCGATCTTGCATTGCATTATTCCTCTATGGTACATTTCATATGCACTTAATTTTAACAAAACAAAGTTTCGGATAAGTAAATATGTTATAAACAGTTATTTGCTCTTTCATTTGTCTTTCGTCACCAGTATCTCATCCACACTAAAATTGTACATCTATCAATTCTTGAAAAGGAAATCATTCTAAAATAAACACGCCTATTAGTTTTTCTGTTTACAGTAAAGTTTCTGAAATTATTGGTTTACATTTTTGTTCAGAATGAACTCGCATAGAAGTTCACTGAACTTGCATAGTTAGTTAACGGACTGACTACGATTTTAAAATTATTCAGTAAATCCAAATTAAATAATCACATTCATTTAATACCTAGAACGTATCTACGGTTTTATACTTATAAAAATGTGACTTTATATAAGTTTGAATACAGTTGAATAAAAGAGACACATATTTAAAGTATGCAATATTATCTCTGACTGAAAAATTAAATTAATTAAGTCTAAAAAGTGTCAGGACAAATATACTTTCAAAAAAATATACTTTGCTACATATTATATACAAAATTTTATGTAAAGAAGATACTTATACTAAGAAACTAAACCCCGCTATTTATTTTATGTCTGACATTACTCTAGATAGAATAAGACCATTAGAATATATTGAATCTCTATAGTCAAAATGAAATTCGACAGTAATAAGTTGACGTATTTATTTTTGACAAAAAATAATGCATTTTTAAAGCAATTATAGTGCTCACATATAAATAAATAAATACGCACCAGGGTTTACTCAATAAATTGTGAAATAACGATTTTTTATTAAACATATAACACGTTTTGCCGAAGAACAAAATATTCCATAACGGCAAAATATTTCTCCAGTGGTATAAATAAATTTGATGCCTGCCAAAAAGTTTTTGCTGACCCTCGGGCCTCGTTCAACACCTTCACCACAACTTGTCCATAAACTGACAAGGGTTGAACATTAATGAAATTATCCAAGTACGCTTCGGTAACTTATTGCACAAAAACGATATTTTAAATGGAAGTCTGCGGTAAGTACATGTACGTTACAATGTAAATCGATTTCTTTTATTTCCTCAAAGCGTAACATAAGCAAAGCCAACGAAATTTACCATATTCATTACATATTAATACATATTTATGCATATAATATGTTACAGGTGCCATTGAAACAAAATAAATATATCAGTTCACAACCACTTTGATTTAAAATAGTAACATATACTTTATATTCACGTATAATAATAATAATAATATTGACTTTATTGAGCAACCAGCTATGTTAACATATAGTGTTGTCCATAAACTTCTAATTAGAAGTGGCGGTGTATTTTTAGCTGTTAATAAAGAGTGAATAGTTATTCTAGTAGTCAAAATAAACATTAAATATCAATCTTTTTATGACAAAAATAACTAACTCTAAGAATGTTAAATATGAATATATATATATATATATATATATATATATATATATATATATATATATATATATATATATATATATATATACTAATTTAAATATACTAGACGATTTTAATGTCCCTGAATTATACAAACAACAATGAATTGACTCCAAGGTTAACCTATTAACATTTTTTTTATTTCTTTGATATAAAACAATATAATACATTTCTTAATAGTCGACATAAATTATTAGACTTAATATTATGAAACAAAGTCTGTCGTTTAGGAAAAGTACCTGATGTGATTCTTAGAGACGTTTATTATCCTACACTATGTTATTAGTAATATCGATGTTTTTAGGCCTATGCAAAATTTACAAACAACCTGAATAGCAGGTTGAATTACAGTAAGCTAAGTTTGTAAATTTATATAACCATGTAATAGAACTCATATTTGTTAAAAAGAGAGGGGGGGGGGAGGTTGTAACTTAAAAAGATTACAATAACATTACTGCATATACAAATTCTAAAAATATAAAATAAAATTTCAGTCAGAAAGTCAGTCAATGTCTCCAACAGAATTTTACAATTTCCGCATTCCTTCATAAAGTTATTTGCTTGTCATAAAAAAACGTACGTAGTTCAAGTAGCTTATTATAAATGACAAGTGAAAACTTCATTTATAATTTCAGTACATCAAAACTGAAGTCAAAATAATATTAAAAATTAGTATATTATGCATAAACATGTCCATGCCTAGAACTTGATCGGTTAGTGTAATTATTGGTATTCCTAGTTCACCGAAAACTACTGTAATGATTATAGCTTGAAATAGTTTGAACTGGTACTCTAATAACTCTTCTATAAAACAGTTCATATCGAACTGAACTACATTTTTCTTTTAATTATTCAAATTACTACAACAAAAATTTTGAAATTCCAATAAATAACTTCTTATGGAAACGATTCGTCACAAGAATATCTTCAGCTTGTTATTTTTTATACAATGACGTGTTTTATCTTTTCAGTTACCAGACGAATTTCAATTGTTTTAAATTTTAAAAGCATAATTATTCACCATCTCTCATTAATTTTTAAATACTGTCAAAAAATAATGTAATGAGATAATTCCGTTACGTTCCTTTGAAATAGACACGGTAATAAATAAATTAATTATAGAGGCGATCATTCTCGTGGGCAATAAAGGGCGCGACCATTTAAGACCAAGGTAATAATGAACTAACAAATTATTCAATATATATATATATATATATATATATATATATATATATATATATATATATATATATATATATATATATATATATATATATATAACATATATTGTTCCTATAGAACAATGGAATGGCATTTATACAACAATTACGAGGGAATGTATCAAATTTGGCTATGAGGTGAAGATTAAAACCTCGTTTTAATCATCTCCTAATTATCACAACTTGATTGTCGAAACGTTCCACGAGTAATGTATATTATTTAGATGTTCGTGGAAAACTGGTCTCCTGTTTTCGCTGCGTTTAAGGTTCCATCCAACCCTTAATGTTGTCCAATACTTCGTACTGGATAAGTTGAATTAATATCAAATATAAAATATATTTAAAAAAATATTTCTTATCATATACATAGTCTAAGAAAACTAACAAGTAGACTTGATCGCAGCCAATATTTAACCAATATTAAGTTTTAAAATATCCTTAACCTTAATATTGCATTCGAGTGTCTGGAAATGTTATTTTATAATTATTTGCAACATTACTATAATATTCGTACACAATGAAGCTTTCGACAGCCATGTTGAAATTTGACGACGTCAAATTCGGTCGATAATATACTTTGCAAGAGTAGCAAGGTAATTTTTCATCAAAACAGCTGCTGCAAATGCCTTCTATCTTGTCTAAAATATGTTCAAAAGCATAAACTACTCGTAAAATATGCTGAAATTCGGGACATGTGGCTCAGATTTTCACTCGCGCAGAGATTATAAGTTGTGTATTCCTCGCGGTATAAGTGACTGTGGGATGAAGGCAAGAAAATGAAACGTATAGAAAAGGGGAGAGTATTTTCAGATATCGGAGTAAAATAAATTCTTGTTTTTATTATAAAGTACCTTATGCCCGTATGATAACGTAATGAATTTTCTTTTAGGAAAATTTTTACCTCAAAGAATCGTACACAGATTACATTGTTAAGTAAGTTATTGTACAAAATATAAACAGACCAGAAACATAATTAATATAGAATTTCAGAATATTTAACCAAAAAGGATTATTTATACAAACCAGGTAGGAAAAACTGTTGTGATTTGAAAGTGAGAGTCCAGTATCAGTGTAAGTCGAGTATACTAGTGTAATAACTAAACATAGGCAATTATATACGAGTAGGAAACGTAATATAATAATAGCTCGTAACGAATTTTCGAGAGGTGTTTTACCGAACTAGAAATGTTACATGGTAGTATCTTTACAGATAAATAGAGAATAGCAAGTCTGCCTGGCGATTTGCGGGGATTGAGGTACTGCGCATGGTAAAAATTTGCCAAAAAATATGTTTTATCTAAAAAAAATTAAAGTAATGTAGCGACGCGTTAAACTGGCGCATTAGCAAGGATAATGAGTGTGCCTCGATAGCTCAGCGGTCAGAGCAACCAACCGGAAATTGGGAGAGCCGTGTTCGATTCCCGGTCGAGGCATAAGCACTCTTTATCCTTGCTATCGCCAAAGTGGTGACCCCGATGTGATGTGATTCGATCCAGTACATCCAACCTCCCTTATATCTCAAATTCGCGGATTCGATTCCCGTCCTATCCATCGCCCTATAGTCCGGGGGTTACCGAACAACGGTTCGTAAGTATGGCGAACGCGGTCACATTCCGTTAAATTGTATCGAGACAAACCACGTCTCTAGGGAGGGAATACTGTAGTGACGCATTAAACTGGCGCATTAGCAAGGATAATGAATGTGCCTCGATAGCTCAGCGGTCAGAGCAACCAACCGGAAATTGGGAGAGCCGGGTTCGATTCCCGGTCGAGGCAAAATGCACGTTTATCCTTGCTATCGCCAAAGTAATATGACATCTAAGTTAACCTTGAACATAAAAATAAACATTGCAGATGATTTGGGGGGTGCTTGCACAGAAGCAGACCACCCCAAAATTGCATTTCGATAAAATGATAAAATGTGTTTTACGGAGTCTGCAATTTTAATAGCGTATTAATTAAAAACATTTAACGATACTAGAAAAAGGCAGATGATTTTGTCGAATCTCAATAATTGGAAAATGTGAAAATAAATGTTGAACCGAGAAGCGTCACGGGTAAGAATGAATGTGGGTGAAAGTGCTCCATTCCCTATTTATATATTATAAAGTTACTACCATGCAAAATTTCTAGTTCTCTAAACCATGTGTCGAAAATTCATTACGAGCTCTCTGATTATAAGATTATGTGAACTATTCCCTAGTTTTGGTAGAGAGATAACTGTAATTCTATTTTTCCTTCGAACACTGGTTATAGCTATCTACTTTTTGAGAATTCTACTTTTTTTTGCTGTCTTTAAATTTTATTATTACGTTTTAAGAGGAAATTAATTGTATGCATTAAAGAAGAATTTGTTTCAACTTACACATTGGAAAGTAGTGAGCAAGAAACTTAAACACTATATTTAATGGTTTTTGTTTACACTAATTGTTATTTTTAATTGTTGTGATTAATTTGCTAAAATATTTTTTGTTCCTCAAAACAATTATTATACAACCTACAAAATACTGTATGAATCGTACATAAAAAGTGCCCTCGTAAATGTCATCGTCGTCATTGACAATTACTATGGGATACTAGGAGTATGAAAGACAATTAATTATAATAAAAGAAATGAGAAATTAGAACACTTCAGTTTAATATTATTTTGTATTACTCGTTATTTTTTATAACAATGTTCTGATTAATTTGCTTAAATCTTTTTTGTTCTTCAAAACAATTGCTATATATAACCTACCACAAAATTGTATGAATACATGTAACACACTGCAGGACAAAACAAAGGGGTACTGTCGCCTAAAAATGTTGATGTAAGGAATATCGCGGAAAACAAGTATCGGCGGCAGTGGAAGCAGATAAATAGAATCGAGCGGGCAAACCCATAGGACTCAGCTAATTTTATTTTGAGCTGTCGTTTACATTGAATAAATTAATTAATGCTCAAAACTGTGTTATTATATAGATAAAAATTAATTGGTTAAGCAAACTGGTGGTTTTGGACTCAAAGTTATGCAGTCAGCGTATTTAAAAAGGTCCAAAATTTGTTTTCGTTCATTTAAAAAAAATGTATTATTTGACAACACGTCATAGTCTTTAACGGTTATAAATTATAAATTTTAAATTTAAATAAACACTTATATTTCAACATAAATGATGTTCCTACAAAATGCCTGTATATGGTTACATAAACTTTTAAATATAATTAGTTTAGTAACTACTTAGACAAACCAAGTAGTTACTAAACAAGCAATACTAATTCATTTACAATATAATATATTAGTAAGCAAATCGCAATAATATTGCGTCGCCCCCTAGCTCATATCGAAGGCACCTACAGAGCATGCCTCTAGAGCTTCGGATCAAAAACAAAAGTTACCACGTTGCTCGCAAGGGTCGATTTATTATATTGATTTTGTCAAAATGAAAATTCTAACGAAAAGCATTTCTTACATCGGCCTAAAAGTTTCGTGATACACACATGAAAACAGCCGTTTAGTAAATAGAGATACAATATGTAACAATTATTTATCATTACTCTGAGTTTATATTTTATTTATTATTATTTGCTAACGATATTTATACCTATAAACTTCATTGAATACAACAAGAAGCCCATTGTCAAGTTACCTACATTAGTATAATAACTAATTAGTTAACATGACGTAGATAAGATAGTAATCCATGCCCCGGTTTACCCCAAAGTGACTGCGTTGCAAGGATTCTTTACATTCACAGAGTTATTCCATTAACTTTATAATCTCACCCTGTTTCAGGTCTCCAGGACACCTCGTGATGTTCCAGGTATGTCTCAAAGTACAGATTAAGTATTTGTGTGGCATAAATGTCGTTATATTTCTTGATCATGTATGCATTTTGAATCACTAAAGGTTAAGATACGTAATAACTTAAAATATTACTTTTGAAGAATGAAATTAGATGAATAAAAAAGCAGCATGCGAACAACGGGCATTGTTTATTGGAGCAGAACATTTTTTATCCTTTTGAATACTTTTGAATCTTTTGATTCAAATTATTACTTCTGCATATTCTTTACTTTAACCAAAGTATGTGCACACATTTAATAATTTAATAGAGAAATTAAAAGGCCCTATTGAATACTCAAACTGTTGAATAACTTCCATGAATAACTTTTATGAATAACTTCCAAAATTAGTTTGCAGATTTGTAAATATAACATTTTTTTAAATAAAAACATGTTCTGGTATACCCTAGAGTATACTACAAAGTATTATTATTCTGTGTTTTGAATCATTTAATTTGAAATGGCAACATTCTTGATGAACGCGAAGTCAGTTGGTCGACATCATAAATTGGATAAATCTCCGCCGTTTCACAAGAAAGTTCTACATCCCATAGCTGATAATATGAATTTGTATATAGGTATATAAACCAAAACGTGATAAATATAAGGGAAATACATATGTACATTTAGACAGTCAATCGTTACATTCGATATTGATTACTTATCACACTTGCATGTTACAAATAAGTACATAGTAAAATACTCATTTCCACCTTGTTGATAAATGGCATAAATATTATATTCTCTATGGAAACTTCTACATTTCTGTTGATGGTTTACAACTCTGTGAAAAATATTAATATCAAACGTCATTTTACGATTATTGTAAATTCATCAGCAATCAAATACGAAACAAATATAGATCTGAATTAAATAATTTATTTAGTAGTATAGTTATTTATTAGTGAACGTACTATGTAGTTATAATAGATATGCATTATGCACACACAGTAATATATACGAAACCATACAAATTTTTCATGATTTTTTCATATCGAAAGCACCTCTGGAGCATGCATCTAGAGGCTTCGGATCAGAAAACAAAAGTAGCCACGTTGTTCGCAAGGATCGATTTACTATATTGATTTTGTCAAAATGCCGAAATTCGAACGAAAAGCGTTTTGTACACCGACCTAAAAATTTGGTGACACACTCACACACGAAAACAGCCGTTAATAAATATAGCCGAGTAAGCAAATCGCAATAATATTGCGCCGCCTCATCGCTCATATCGGAGGCACCTCCAGAGTATGCCTCTAGAGGCTTCGTATTAAAAAACAAAAGTTACCACGTTGTTCGCAAGAGTCGATTTACTGTATTGATTTTGTCAAGATGCCGAAATTCGAAAGAAAAGCATTTCGTACATCGACCTAAAAATTTCGTGACACACACACGAAAACAGCCCTTTAGTAAATAAGAATTAGAATGTACAGATGATATGTAATGAATATACCAATCAGTATTGAGATAACTAGCAACAATGCTGTTTATGCGGTATACTATAAATTCATAGAATACTATCGGGTGTTTCAGTTGGAACTATAGAATTTGAATTGCGCGCCATTTGTGTTCTGTCAAAGAACACAAATGACGTCAATATTTAGTGACACCCAGACATCTTGACGTCATATGGTGTTGTATCTTTGATATAACACAAATGGTGCTCAATTGAAATCTTATATTTCCAATTGAAACACCCTATACAAGAATCTACAGAAAATATAGACGGTGACATATATTTAATAAAATGTATCATACAGACTTAAATTAACAGGAAATAACATTTGAAAATATTGTGACTTGATAGGAGCACCAACCTTATCTCTCCAGATTTTATTTTTGTTAAATATGATCTATCGTTTCCTTAATTTAACTAAGAGAATTGTATTTACGTGCATCCTGTATATTGGAAGAACCATAAAATTCTGCTATGGAAAATACTTCATTAAATTACTTGACTGATTCGTATGTGTGTCTTTCATTATCATTATGAGAGGCCTTAAAATTATAATAGCACAGAAAGTTTATTTTGTTATTTTCATTTCATTATAACGTCTTCCTACTCCATTTTAGCTGCCGAACTCCGAAGAACCCTTAAATTAATATATGCATTCCATCGCTTTGCTTTTTCAGTTACTGCATATATGTAATGTTTAATGAAAAATAAACAAGTAAAATAAACAAATTCTATACAAACTCTTTTACGATATATTATCAGAACACAAAGATCAAAATTTAATACAACTTGGTATTAGTTCAGTATTGCTACTCTCTTTGACCTAAAAATTCTTGTCGGTTGAATAATATGTTTACTAGGCGTTATTGGTTTTCAGAGGGAGACGGATTACCTTCTGGATAATTTCGGTGGAAATCTAAAATTTAATTTTGCATTTCGCGAACCTTATCAAGTGTAAACATCGGAATTTGATATCGACTCAGCTAAATGAACTGTAAAAACTGCATTGATCCCATTCGGCTTGGCCACACAATTGCTAGTCATCGTTTTCCAATTTTAATTCGCAGAAATGAATTTACAGACTATTTCATTTTGGATGGATTATTTGAAAGTTTAATCACCTGATCACATACCCATTGTAACACGTTTTGTAATACGCAAATTTTAATAAAGGGGTGTTCCGTTTTTTTAATTTCAAAAGTTACAAAATATACTGCATATACATATGTATACAGTTCTATAATGATATATTTATAAACAACGCAAATTTGCTATTTTATCATGCAGAATATTTTATACACGATTTTAAAACCTGCTTATTTGCTATGTAGCTGAATAATAACACAAATGAAATGTAATCACTAAAGAGGCGCAATACAAAGAAAATTATATATGCGTTCAAATCCTAAAATTTGCATACAAACTACCATAATAAAAACTCTATCAGTTATATTTCTCTCTATCCAAATATGCCATAAATCCAAAAATATACCATTGATATATCTCTAAGTCAGTAACAATCATGATGACGTACAAAATAAATCAAAATTAACATATTTTCAATGACATCTACGGTTATGATATATAGAAAGGTATAAAGCAAATTGGACTTAATTTTGCTAATTTTAAATCACAAAGTTTTAAATGCAGTTTCTGCAAAAACAAAAACATGTATGACTTTATTTCAAAAATTCTTTTCACTTCACAAAGTTACATTTGTTAATAACATGTGAATTGTTACTATATAAAAAATGTTGTCGGTTCGTAATTGGTGATTATTTAAGTAATTTTTGATATGAACATATATTAAGCATCTTAACAAGTCATGGTAAATTGTAGGACAGATATTGTTAATCTTGAAATAAACTCATGAAATTATTCAGAATGTCAAATCTTATTTTTTATTGAAATCCGAATCAGAGAATTGCATAATTAGATTTTAATTAATATTTGGTAAAAGTCGTAGAAAAAGAAAGAAATATACATTCATATTACAAAAGTCAATCATATTGTAATTGACTCATATTATAAAAGTCATATTGTAGTTGACTTCCAAAATCGAAATTTCATATCGATTTGTTAGAAGGTGATGAAAATTCTTTTTAGCTTTTACACAATTTTTACAATAGTACTTATGAAATTTTTTTACAATTTATGTTGTGATTATTATCAAAAACTTATTAAACGTATACATGATGTAAAAATGATCTTAAACATCAATAATTTCAAAAACTTTTCCAGGTAATACGATATATATATTTTGAGCCTAATAAAAAAAGAACATTAATTTATCATTGAAACTTTACTTTATGGTTTTTCAAAATATTCTCCTTCATGATCTATACACTTTTGTATGCGTTCGAACCATTTTTCAAAGCATTTTTTCCATTCCGTTTGAGATATCTCCAAAACATGGTTTTTGAATGCATCACCGGCTTCTTCCGCCGACGAAAATCGTTGTCCATGCAACTTATTTTTGACGGAAACAGAACGAAGTCATTGGGTGCCAAATCAGGACTGTACAGCAAATGACCCATTAATTCGATTTTTTGAGTGTTCAAACATTCGGTTGTTAGACAAGATGTGTGAGAGCTTGCATTGTCATCCTGAAGAATGATCCGGTGGCGCTTGTTTGTTTTCCTTATTTCACCGAAGACTTCCGACAAACAAATGGTTATGTACCATTCAAAGTTAACCGTTTTATGGTCCTCTAAAGGAACTGTTGCTACATGACTAGTTTTTCCAAAAAAAATATGCGACTATTTGTTTTGAAGTGCTTCGAACGCGAGCACCTTTTGTTGGATTTGGTTCATCGTGAAACGATACAGTCGACGGACTACTGTTTACTTTTCGTCTCAGCCGCATAGATTCGTCACCTGTCATAATAGTATATAATTTTTTTGCAGGACCGCCATTGTATTTCTTGAGCATTTGTTTGCACTAATCGACAAGAGCATCTTTTTGAGATTTTTTCAAATTATGTGGGCTCCAACGAGAACAAATCTTTTTTACAGCTAAATGATCATGCAGTATTTTATATATGGTATTCGAACTACAATCTCACAGTATGTCACATGACGAACTTGCATTATCAGTTTTTGCACAGCATCAGTGTTTTCTGACACAGCAGCTGATTTTGGACGACCTTCACGACTTTCGCCGGTGAGCGAATGGCGACCACGATTAAACTCGTTATACCGGCGTTTCACAGTGGCAGAGGATGGGGCTTTATCGCTAAAAGTAGAATTAAGTTAATCGACGCACTTTTGTCTTGATAATCCAGTCCACGTCAAAAGTCGTAATAGATCATCATACGAAAATTTTTAATTAAGCTAATTCAATTTCTTCCCTGAGAAAATTTTCAAATCACTTTAAACAACACAAATAGAGCTTAAATGATGAAATACTCTGAAAAAGGTTATAGCAAATATCAACTCTCCATTGGATACGTCAGGTGACGTCTGATAACAGTGTTGCCAAGGCTCCAAATATAAATAATGCCCCTCGTAATCATGACAGTCTATAATATCCAACAAACTGGTATTTGTTTTAATGAAGAACAATGGATTAAAAATCTATAATGAATTTACATTAATCATTTTATGAAAACGTTATATCTCATGAAGTTTTATGAAAAATTAAAAGTTCCTACCTAACCTAACTATTTCCACAATTTTCCATCTATCACTTTTGGGTTCGTACTTTATAAATTATGTACCTACTTCTCATATTACAAAGTATGAAATATTTCACTATTATAACTCTTTCGACTAGTGGGAAGTATATCCTGTTTAACTTATTTTCTGTTCAATTATATTATATTGGATAGTTGAATTATTTCAGTGCAAAATGGCAGTATATATTTGTGTATTTCACACGCCAATTATGAAACATAATAGCAGACATTATTATATCAGACAATTTTTTATTCTATCAAGTGTTTACTATTCATAATATAAAGAATGTTTAATTTAAATAGTTATCCGAGGTATAAACTTAATTAAAATTTATTAGGAAACAAATGGCATGGAAATCCAACTCGCAACTTTACATATATAATGCATACATAATACATATTTACATATATACTCTATATCCATTACCATAAGGCAAGTAAATATTAAAAAATGACTAAAGGGAAGTAATAAGAACTTTATACAATTTACACTCCTAGGCGTGTAATTCCTTCTTAGATGTGCAAAACATTTAAGAAAATTTTAGTGTCAAGTTAGCGAAAGAAGCTTTGCGAAATAGTCTTTCATTGCCCTCTGGATTATGTGATATAATTCTCCAAACACTGAATGATGGAGTAGCGTGTATCTGAACTTCGACCCCTTGAACTAAAGTCAATAAAAATATGAATAACGTTTATTACACTTGAACCATATGTTATTTATTTATATTGTTCCTCTTGAAGCTTTTATTCTTTTTTAAAGTAAAAATAAGTAATTTATCATAGATGTCACATTTATTAGTCGAATGAAACATAGTGCATGCGTGATATATTCGTGAAGTGATGCGTACATAAAAATATATTACAAAATCAGTCACGTAACAGTAATGAAAATGAGTAGTAGAACGACTTTTCTGATGTTATTCTATGTTCTAATGACCTGTATCACATCAGTCAGAAATTGAAAGTTGTCGCTGTAAAAAGTACATCATCTCCCTCATCGTATAGATGCTATCATATGTTCTACTCTTTACGATGAGGATTTGTGAGGGCTACTCTCTGATTGCTAACCAAAATCGAACCTGGTCTCGTTCAGTGGTCTGGTACAGTAATAGTTTGGTACAGTCGTAAATATTTCAAACATCTTGTATGAATATATAATGTATTCGGTGAGAACGCAGATAACAACTTTTGCAACTGAGATATTGCATACTGTTGCAGTATAAATGAGTTAGACGAAAATTTAAGCGACAGTCCAGTTTCTTCGTTGTTCTATAAAATCACTACCATTTGCACTGCAATAATGCCTTCATTATGTACCGTGGTATATTAAGGTCACAAATCTGTTGAATACGTCGCAATATCTGGCGATCCTCAAGGATCTAATCTAGGTCCTCTGTTGTTGAAATAATATCGTTGATGTTCATCTTGATATATTTGTTATATGCCGATTATATAAAGATTTATCACGGAGTTTATGGTGATCGCTTGTTGCGACACAGAAATATTGAAAATATTATGGTATAGTGTGAGAATAAAATATATTTTTAATTCAACGAAATGTGTGGTAATAATGTCCTTCTCGTACAGAAGTGACATAAAATATCATTATACAATTAAAAACGTTGTTGTCGATAGATCTGAAACTGTCAAAGATTAGGATATAACTTATAATCCGAGATTTTATTTTGCACTACATGAGAGCGTTGTGTTCTCAACGTGCAAGGTATACCGTTTTATTTATTGAAAGTTGTATGATATCTCAATATCCACTCAAAAGGCCTTTCATAATACTGCAACTTCTTTATAAGATCCAAGCTGGCTGAGATTCCCAATATCAGATTCATGTTGATAATCATAAACGCTTCCTGAGACTTGTAAGCTTTAATACTTAAAAGCTTTAAAAAAAGTTTAAAACTTTTAATTTAAAAGTTGAATGATGTATATGCGGAAATATGTACAACACATGATTATCTGCTTCAACGGCTTTCATTTAAATCATTGTCAGTTAATCATGAATATTATTCAATTTTACTGCTATATAAGCATGATTATGGTAAACATGCTTATGATACTGCTTGTTATAAGCAATGTAATCAGTATCATTATATATTGTATAAGTATTCTTATGATACTGCTTATTATAAGTATTATAATACTGCTTATTATGAACGGTATCATAAATAATGCAACTGAGTATCAGTATTAGTTGGAGAAATTCCGCTTCTATATTCCAAAAATGGCATCTCAAATAGTCAATTTAAAAATTCTACCATTCATAAAATTAGTGTAGTAATTATAATCTTAATGTAGTTTACCGGACATATATAATATATCAAATAAATTAAATATTTCTATATGAGAAGAGTGAACAGCTTTGACGAGTGGTAATATTTAATGTATATTTTTATTTTATTGTTTATTGCTGATTATTATATGATCATTGTAATTTTTGTATTTACTTGTATTTCTGTTTTGTAAATGCTTGTCCTATAAAACAAAGTGTTAATAAGTGAAAGAAACGTTAGCAAAATATAATTTTTAATAATATATATAATTTTTAATCAAACCGTAAATGCAAATGAAAACAAATTAAGAATGGAAGTTTTTATTAAAATATATAATATGTGCAATATATTCACCTTCAATTACACGAAAATGTCTACTCTTAATAAAGATATCATACATATATACAGCTTTTAAAAAATAGGAAAAGTGTGAGATTCTCTATTTATGCGTATAAGAAAGAGTGGTCTTTCTGCGAGCGAAAGAATGCTGCCTGAATTCGGAAGGAAAAGGATGAACTTGACCAGCTCGAACTCTCTGTACATTCACATTGAATGTATATTCATCGATATTTACTCTGCAAAGGTCTTAATTCGGCTGCGTGAAGACCAGTCTATTTACTGCAGACTTCATGGACGGTCCGATAGCGCAGTTTTGAGACTTGTTTATATTCTTGACAAGCTGTATATAAACTCGTGTATGATACGAATTATATAATTTATGTATAAGAATTGAATGGTGCTATTGCCAAATTCGTATGGCTGTGCAAGTAAAAGCGTCGTCTTTGTATTAACCAAGAACAATCCTGCTCAAATGACTTTATGCGAATTTAATGAGTGTGCCACTTTATATCTAAATTTTGGCTAAAATATTTCCAAATGAAGTTAAGCTGAAACTTTTCGCTTTACGAATATCACCATGGTCGATATAACACATATTTTAGCAGATAATACTTTCGAGTCGAGAATTTAATCTAAAAAGTTAATTAAATCCGTTAATCCGGCCCTTATGTGATAATTTCCAACACAAAAGTTGTCGCGCTGTCCAGAATTTAATTTATTTCAGGAAATAGAATCCTTTTGAATTTCAAATTCCTATACAAATTACAAATGGCTATGAATTAGTCATAAACGAAATCCATTTTGCATTCTGAATTTAAATCGAAAATGTGTCTAGTACGTCAACGCATCCAAACTTTGTAAATAGTCCGGTGTAAAGAAAAAGTTTCCAGTTATACAGAACCCTAATAAGATCGGCTTTAATTTTATCCTGAGATTTCACAACTCTCATTCAATATCCTCTGTCGGGTTTAAAACTTTGAGACAGTCATCGATTTATTGAGATTAACATCGCTGGGAGCACAAATAAAATAACTTTTTTTCAATTGGATCTATCCAAATCATAATTCATATATGTCTAATATGTCACAATATTATTGATATTATAATAGTTTAATAAAGACACCAAACTAAAATATTTGATAAATATAAATATATACATAATATATAGGTATAATATATCTATGCATGGATGTAATATCAAAATTAACAAAAAGATATATACATTGTATATATTGAGGAATAAGTTCGTACAGTTTTTATCAAAGAGTTTTATTGGAATAAAAAATGATAATTATAACAATGAAGTAATCAATAATGTATTCGCCGTTATTGTTTATGACCTCCTCCCACCTTTGGACCAATTTGTTGATCCCGTTCCGCCAAAAATCGCCCGATCTGGTGTCAAAGAAGTTGGTGAGCCAGTTTTTGAGGTAACACTCCTGATATGTTTCGACAAGGAGTGGAAAATATGGTAATCGGTCGGTGCAAGGTCCGGAAAATACGGTGGATGCTGTAGGACCTCCCATTCGAGCTCTTGGAGTCTGGCTTTAACGACTTGTGATACGTGCGGTCTGGCGTTGGTGTGAGGCAGTATGGTTTGACCTTGTCGCTCGGACCTTTTCAATCCAATAGCTTCATTTACGCGACGTAGCTGTGCAACATAGAGTTCCTTGTAGACGTGGCGTTCTTCTCCAGCATTTCCCAATGCATCATGCCTTCCCAGTCCCACCAAACGCAGATCATGATCTTCTTTGGGTGGAGGTCCGACTTGACTCTCGGCTTTGGCGTATCTTCTGGAGCCACCCACTCCTTTTTTTTTGTTTCATATTGGTGTATAGGCACAATTTCTCATCTCCTGTGACGATTCGGTACAAAAATCGCTGTTTATGACCGCGTGTTGCTCGATGGCGGGCGAGATGTTGAAAAGCAATTTGAAACCAATTTTCTTTATTGTTTTCGTTAAGCTCGTGAGGCACCCAAGCTCTCAATATTTCGGCAAATCCCATTGAGTGAAGATGGTTATGTACTGCCACATGGCTGTAGTCCATTTTTTCGGTCAATTCCCGACTTGTTTGGGGACCGTCCTCCTTCAAAAGTGCCATTTTTGAATTTCGCAAACCATTTCCGTGCTGTAGACTCGCTTATGACACCTCCGTATACGTCGCAAATGTCCCAAGTGGCTGCAACAGCTTTTTGACCTCGATCAAAAGCGAAGAAGAGCAGGTGTCGAAAATGCTGATTTTTGCCGCCTGGATATTCCATTTCTTAACCCGAAAAATAATAAAAAATTAAATAACTCAAAAAAAAGACGATTAGCACTATTTTTTAGAGCAGAAAGAGCTATTTCGAATAAATATAAACATATTGCCAAACAACAATGAATATCGTTGTAAAATAAAAGAAAACAAAAACTTCACGAACTTATTCCTCAACCTATTATTTGTCATCTTCTGCCAAGGTATGTATATTTCACAATAAGGGGGCTTCTTCAATTTTTACCTATTCCTTTGGGAAAATATTTGGAAAGTATGCAGATATTAATCTAGTATCCAAGCCTCACCTGCAATATTGTTAAGCTACGTTCTCTTTTTGGTTAAAAAATGTAGTGTGCTTCCATTTGATAACTGATTTCTTTATTTCTATCATTTTCTTATTTATATTACTCCATTATGTCTCTTATATATATATATATATATATATATATATATATATATATATATATATATATATATATATATATATATATTCCACTTTTGTCTTGATTATTTGATCTTTTTATATATTACAGTCTAACTGGAACATCATCTATGTTGTTGGAGTTCACAGGCAATTTAATCATCTGACTCATTTTTGTGTATACCGATATTAGCATGACATCAGTGGGTTGCCAATGAAGGATATTTTATCAGTATTCATTTTTAACACATCTTGATCAAATGAAGTTTATGAGCACTCGAGAAAACTTATTTAGGTATATGCCCAGAATCTTCACAATGGAAATGGTCCTACCAGATGGCATACACTGATGTGTAGACTAAGGCTTTATGTGGTAATGACCAAGACTGAGTTTAATCCAACACTAAAAATGTCGTAGCCATACCATTGTTTATTTTTGAGTCGTTCATAAAAAGGCATAGACGATTTTGATTTTCAACTGGTATGATATAGCAGTGAGCAATCTAAATATATTTATTCATAAAAGTATTTCATTATTTGTATATCGGAAGATACAATCGACATTTTATTTGAAAGGTCAACCAGCGTTCTGTTTCTGAGAATTGGATAGGTGATTTTTAGAAAGCTAATATTTTCTCTATCCTTTAATTCTGACATTCTTACTGGTCTTGTGACCAGTAAGTAGTAGATATTCCGACCAGTAAGTAGTAGATATTCCTGTATAATTTGGTCATTTGTTAATTTTGAAGTATGTTATTAATTGAGGAACTTACGTAGTTAATATGGTAGTTCTTTATCGAAACATTAACCGCATAGTTTAGTAGTATGTAACTTCCTTAGATACCGATAGAATTCTACTTTCAGGCTGGTACCAAAGCATCACTGTAGTTACACTTTATATTGCAGTTATGAAGTACGTTGTCAAATCTCACTGTGGATTTTGTTGGTTTGAAGACTTATTTTAACTTCATTGCGATTGCTTTGACCACAATAATATTGCCTTAAGGGATTTCATTTTATTAATTTATATATTCTTGTTCGCTCTTAACTATACTTTTATTTGTAGAACTGGATTGTTTCACGTAATCTATTGCGTAATTTCCATTTAATCTATTTACCCATTCTCTTTCTAGCCAATGAATGGGGATGTGCATTTGTGAATAGAATAGAACGTTTAGAGATATTTTAGATCTCTCTGTATTCACATCCTCTTCTCATTATAATTTTATAGTTGCCTGGATTACAGAAACCCTATTAACCCACGCCAGCACGAATATTAAAACCACCACAAAATGCGCGATTCGATTAAAGAATTATAAATTATTATGCTAGGTGATTATCATCTTTCAGTGTCCTCTTTTAATGTAAAAAAATTATCACAAGATATTCGTCCATTAAATTAGATGCGATTGGAGATAAACTCCTTTAAAAAATATTGTTATACATTAGAACTTGCAATATTGTTAAAATATATTGATTATCTCAGGATTCTAATGAATAAGAAACAGCCAGACGGTTAAATTAGACATGATTCTTTATCAGAATTAAATATGTCTTCGTATAATTCCATATTGGAACAATAAATTGATGTTTTCGTAATTATAAATCTGATTTTTAGTATCGTAGGATCAACTAGATATAAGTATATATCCAGTTGTTAGTATGGCATAACGTTGGTTTGGGAAATTCAAGCTATAACAATAAGTTACGTAATACATTAATAATTAAGTCCATAAAGTCAATAGACCAAAATGCATGGCATGGCAACTCATATAACAACATAGTTACTTTATAGAAACAGTGTTCTTATGTGTGTTTATACTAATAAATATAGTTTTTAAGTTTAGTACTTATTATTATTATTTGGCAAAAATAATTACACGACCAGATAGTATAGAATTTACTAAATGTAAGTAGATGAATAGTGTAAGTAATGAAACACTAAATAAGGAAATCAAAATAATTAAATTAGTTGAAGAATACGATTGGCGGTAGGGTCAATCGTATGACGCGGAGCTATAAAAACGCAGCACGCTGCTCCGTGGTCATTGCGTGGATGAACGTAATCAACCTATTATATTATCCTAAAGAGGTGCTGCAACAATTTGGTTCGTACTGAGATTCGGTGTGGCATACTGAGCACAATATTGAGATATCGTTGTATGTTTAGGTTCGAATCCCAATGAGGAGAGTTTGTCACCTCTACCCGAACATGGATGTGGTTGTCCATATTTTTCTATTTATTTAACCTTCTCCTCCGCATTCTGAGGCTTTAGGACAAGGAAGTTAAATTCTATGTACCCAAACGTTTTAGTTAGAGGAGCACTAAATAATGTGTAAATTCTTTTTAATAATTTACTATAGAAGTCAAAATACAACACTAATAAAAATTTAGCTGTATATTTTGATATAGATATTATAATGCATTTTCAGTGTTACACCTTCTTAAATGCACAATATTCTCAAAACCAACCTTATGGTAAGAAAACTATATCCCACCATAATAATTTAATTAAGTCCTCTAGCATAACTGTTATTTTAATCTACCTACTAATTAATACCTATTACTATGGGTAGATTTTTAGTTCTGAAAATTGTAAAGACAATGAATAAATAATCTAGTAACTGGACAATTTCCAATTTTTACATAGATTTTGATAATAATTGGTGAAAGCTAAAACATACTTTAATAACCACTTTGTAACATCTTTGTAAATACACAATATTCTCAAAAAAAAAACCTTAAAAACTATATCCCACCATAATAATGTAAATCCTGTAGCATAAATATTATATTAATGTACCTACTAACTAATACCTGTTACTATGGGTAGATATTAAGTTCTGAAAACTGTAAAAACAAGGAATAAATAATCTAGTAACTGAATAATTTCCAATTTTGACATAGATTTTAATAATAATTGGTGAAAGTCAAAAAAATACTTTAGTAACCACTTTTGTGAAAATCGTGATCATGTATTCTTTTTTTTTTTCAGGTTCAATATGAAAAAAAAAAACAATAATGATACCTAAAGATAGAATGTTTGTGTTCTATATTTTACAAACAGAAAAAAAGTTATTTATCTGAAAATCTGAAAATTTAAATCTAAACTATTTAGGAACACATAAGGACTATTGTGAAATAAAAACTATTTCACAATAGTCCTTATGTGTTCCTACGATCAATGCTAATTCAGTGTTAATATAGTACAGTATAGTATAGTATCGTGTGTCATCAGTGTCATCACTTGTAGTATTCATTTCATCGCTATTTTCCAATAAAAAACTCTCTTATCTTGCCGATAAACGGAAGAGTCTACTTGTGCCTAGCCATAAAAACAAGCCAAGGTTATGTTTTGAGATTTTTTATTTGGCAAATAGCGATGAAATAAACTATGTAAATATTCTTATGAAATTGATATATCTATATCATTCCTGTACCATTATCATGGTTGCAGTTAAAAGTTTACTGTTATATGAAATTTGGTGTGAGTAAACATAAAATAAACGGAAATTTTGATTTATTACTATTACGGATTTTATTACTGCGATTGTATCAACTCTCATCATGTCACAATATATGTAATGTCATAAAAGGCAATGAACTACAAGCGAGATGAACGGCCAATATCTATTTTAACAATTAGAACCGTATGTTCTATGATGCGACCGAATACTGCAATATTTTCAAAATAACCCGAGCTTGGAGGAACGTGCAGATTTTTTGCTCTTTGCGTGCAGAAGTTCAGTAATCTTGTTTAAAAATTTCCTTTCATCATGACGGTTTAACAACTTCCCGGCGTATAAGATTATCGCCAAACTTTTAGAAAATCTTTATCCTATATTCAATAATATATCTGACGTCAAACTTTCACAGCAAAACTTTATAAATCACTTCTTGATTAATATAAATGTGCTATCTAAGGAAATCTTTTAAGCAAAGGCGAATATTATAAGTTTCCGTATTTTTTCTCGGCGTTATGGCATTGAGAATGGGTGAAAGTGATATATTTATTAACTAATGAAGGAACGATGAAAATTTAAATGATTCTTAATGGTTTATCAATGTTGTTTAATTAAAATGAGTCAAAGGAAATTCTATTTTATTTCATTTTAACTTGAATTTTCCTTCCCTTTTTTATGTTAATATTATTTTAGACCAACAAAGAGAACTTTAGGTAAATGTATTGTAGAAACATTTTAAATAAATATTTAAATTTAAATATTTTTATAAAAAAACATATATAAAAACCTTTCGGCTACAAATGGAAATTCATTTGGTCTGTGTTATTATTACTGCCTAAAGAGAGCTGAATTAAATATGGATTAAGTAACATAATTAATTACAGTATTAAACACCGCTTTCCTTCAGTTTCACAGGTAACCATACAGAAACAATATAATGAAATCCTTTCAATACATTTCCCTAAAATATAGGCAATTACTACTCATCAAGAATAAGAAAAGTGGGAGATTTTCATGTATGCGTAAAAGAAAGAGTAAGGTAGCATTCGGAGGGAAAGGATGCACTTTCGTGCACGTGTACATTCACATTGCACATACATCACTCTGTAAAAGGCTCAATGCGACTGAATAAAAACCAGACTATTTACTGCGCACCTCGTGGGCGGTCCGATATTGCAGTTTTGAGACTTGCTCCTATTCTTGACGAGCTGTACACTGATTTTTTAGTTAATTATGTCCTTGATCAATTTAGGGTGTAATCATTTTGACATCAAGAGAATATTTAAATCCAATCTAAAATTCATTAATACCTATATTTCAAGAGAATATAGCAAATATAGCTCATTGCATTATTTCTTGATGGTACCTCATTAAACAATATGTATATATATGAATATCATGTTACTATGGTTTTACTGTAGGAAGTAATTTAAATCTCTCACAATGTAAATTGATTCCAATTCCATTTTGACTTATTGTATACCTAATAAAACAATTTACTATAGGTATCAATTATATTTTATATTTTACTCATCTTGTATTTCATGGGACTTCGGTCAATTAAACTCATGAAATAATAATAGAGGATGGTGTATTTATAGTTTACTATTAATTGTAGGTGTCTCTCCAATGATGGGATTAAAACTGAAACCGAATAAGAAGTTTTTATTTATTTAATTGATTGAAATCCCAAGAAATACAGGATGAGTAAAATAGTTATAAGAAACCTACGGTAAAGTCATAGCCTATGGTTAAAGAATCGAAAAATACCTATTTATCAATTATAAAACGAAACGACATTAATAAAAATGTATTCGCCTTTGCCATTATTAATTTCACTTTCTTTCGTATTTAGACACAATACACTACCGACGCGACGCCAACGTATTTCAAAGCAAGCTTTGGACGTATACAGGAATTTGAATATAAATATATAAATACTTTATATGGTGTAGGTGGATGTATCTATTGGCGATTATTGATAAAAATTTCAAGAAGAACTTGAATAAATTTCTCATTATAGTCAGTCTGTCGTGAAAACTGAAGTAGGCAGTGGGATTTATCGTAATATGTCGACCACAAAACGAACAGAATAAATCGTTCATAACATGAACCTACAGATAACTGAACGGACACATAAAATATTCGTATACTTTCTTCGACCATGCATAAAAAATATTTGTATTGATTTGTCCATCAAATAATGTTCGACCTTGAATAGCCACCATATAAATTTATTTGAATTTAGGTAAACTTTCCTTAACAACAGAATATAAAACGCTTTGTTAATGCTGCGGCCTGATAAAAGGTTCTAACTGTTGCCAGTTATTTACATTCGACTTTTTATGAATAATAAATATACTATTAAATATAAATAGTAAATCTATAAAACTCTTAAATTATAATTAACAGAACTAGGATTTACATTTAAGGTTTTAAAGTTTAAAATTTACAGACACGGATATCCTTTGACGTCCTTCCCTTAAAGCATCAGGTTGCGGAAGGGAAGGTTATATATAGAAGCGAGGATAAACACATCGATGTTAAGGGAAAGATTCTCCGTTGGAAGTCGAACCCAACTGATATCCGAACACCATAGTACAAATAATGTTACTGTAAATACCTCTATGGTCATAGAGTCTAATAGGTCAATTATCCATGATGTGGGCTCCAGAGCTAGCGCCTCGTCTTTATTAGATTTTCGTTGAACGATATACTAAATGCCCACCGAACTTATGAAATAATAGATAAATTTGCTCTGCTTATTAGATTTAATTTCTGAATGGATTCAAGATCAGCTTTAATGTTCTTCTAACTCTTCTAATTTAACTATCTCTCTATGTTATGTATTTTTGATATCCTAATAACTATTGGAACAGTGGCACAGTGGAGCATGCTCTCCACTAGGGTCTCAGCGTATGTGTGGTATAGAGAGCGCCATGTTACATAAATATGGCAGGGTGGAAATATTATATTGTTGCCCATCTTTCACAGAGTACTGTGTTGATATCGATATTTGAAATCACTATCTTAGTAAAGGATCCACATCGCCAGATCCGAGGGTACTACTGTTTTGCAGAGGGTATCAGACACCAAAATAGATTTTCACTAGCCTCTGTTCCACATGTTCATGTTCCACAAATGCCTACGGGGATTCTTATCCCTTTTTTATATATGCAAATTTTTGAACAAATCAAATATACATTCAGTTTGGTGTATTTTTTGCTTACAAAATTATTTAGTCGTTTATGATATTCTTTATCATGTTATTTGTGTAGTAATTTTAAATTTATCATGTTGTTTGTATAATTCAATTTACAACAATAGTATTTTAAAAGTACTTTAAACCCAGGACAACACAATACAATTTTATTAGGTAGGTATTAGTATAATTCTAATTTACTTTTATCATAGGAATATTTAAATCATGACAATAGTACGTAAAAACGTTCAACAGTAATGTTATCAACAACAAGTTTTAACATATTTAGAAAACTGTAGCCTTTTATCACTATCACTAATAATGAAGATTATCGATTAACAACAAAAGCATTGCACACTGATATAGGCAACTGCTATTTGCTAAAAGACAATTTTTCATTTATTGTAGCATTGCATTTCATACTGGAACTGCCTGTCACTGCATTGTTTGCAGGCGACTATTTCAATAATTGTTTCTAGGTTTTTATTGCTGTTATATTTATAAGCTTCAAATAGACAATAACTGAGATACCGCCAGCAGTTTTTAAAGTCTATACCTATAATATAATGTTAAAATTTATATTAGATAGAACTTACATATTATATTTAATTTATTTACACTGTAATTTACAAGTAGATTATATATAAAATTAAGTATTGAAATAAATTTACCCAAGTCATCCGTTATTTAAGAATAAGAGTGGGGTATATTTAATTTATAAAGAACTACATTAATTTAAGATCAAACACAGTTGTTTCAAATGTGAGAACATACTTATATTAAAGTAATATTATATATTATGAATTATCCACATGAACGTTTTACAAAATTGTGGATATCCACTATTATTTGCAATGTGAAATAAATACATACTGTTTATTTAAGCTATGACTTCTCACGAATCGACAATTAACGTCACATGTATTTGTATTACTTTTTATGACATGAAAGCCTAACTAGTATTTGAATAAATCGTGCTCAAATTTATACTCACTATACAGTAATTGGTTTAATTAGAAGTTATTATCTGAAATTGTGATAATATTGCCCATTACAGGATCCAAGAAACAATATACACTACTGGACAAAATTAACGCACCCGTAACACTTTCCATTATTTCTTACAATTCTTATATTTCTTATAAGTTTGAAATCGTTAAATATTTATGTAGGTGGCCTAGAATTTCCTCTGTTACTATCATACTTATAATCAATTGCAATTGTCTGACATATATAAAGTAACATTTTGTAATTGTTTGTTAATAATTTAACACTGTTTAAAGTTTATAAAAGGCAATAAATTAAGTTAAGCTGGTGATTTCTTTCAATTGTTAAAGGCTCTGTCGAGTATACATAGAGTAGAAGAAATGAATCGTCTACGCAACTTAAGAGAAGATGAAGCAGTGAAAAAGGTAACTCTGGTCAACGAGAAACGTAGACAGCGAGATATCGCTAATTTGTTAGGAGTTAGCAATTAACAATTCTCGAGCAATTAAATATTTCAATGAACTTGGAAGTTGTTGTAGAACCACAGATGAAGGTCGTAAGAAGTCTACAGATGCACGAAATTAGTGATATTTTATGCAAGTCGTTAAGAAACAGCCATTCTACCAGTTCCGAGCTAAGCAGAGCCCTAGCAGCAGCTCTAAATATACCATTTTCTGGACGAGCGGTCAGGAGTATGCTTAATGAAGAAATATCGGGCAGTAGAAGGCCAGCTATTGCACCATTACTCACCAGAGAATATAGAGTTACTAGACTATGTTTTGTAAGAGAATGTACGTAAAGTGACCAACTGACGACTGGAAGCGAGTTTTGTTTTCAGATGAAACAAGAGTAAGTCTTAATTAACCAAATGAACGTCAGCGAGTCTAGCGGAGACCAGGAGAGATGTTTACTGCCTACAATATCTCTCCAAGGATACCAAAGTACTTGTTGGATAGATTACTTTTAATTTTTAATAGTAGGCTTGAATGATAATGACTTTGTCAAAAGCCTGGCTTACATTTATAAATACTGTGGTACAGTACTGGTGGTTTTCCATTGATTTGTTGATGACGTCTATAATTTTGTGACACTGTTGGGTGATGGAATGTGAGGAGCGAAATCCAAATTGATGATCTAAAATTTTAAATGATAATTTGTATTTACTGCGGTTCTATTTTAATATATTCTATAAGGTTAGTTATAAGATATTGCGAAAATAAGTAAAATTTATTCTTACCTAGCAAGGCTATTATATATTTTTGAACTGAAGGAGTATACTTCTAATCACTTAATGTTTATTTTACTCCTATATATATATATATATATATATATATATATATATATATATATATATATATATATATATATATATATATATATATATATATATATATATATATTTATTTATTATATTATATCGATATTCTTTGTCATTTTAAGACTTAATGGATAAATAAATTCGCATTATTACTATTTTTACTATAAATAAAGTTATCAATATGTTTCAGTCTTCATATAATATTCTAAAAAAGTTAGAGCTGGTTAAATAATATGAACTATTTTTCTCACGTATAACATGAATAACCTGCACAGTATTTATAAATCTGAATTACATGATGTTTCTCCTCTAAAGCATGTAGGAAAGAAAACGATTCCTGAATTTGGATAATACATTTTTTTCACGGAGATGGCTAACTACTCTTTAGAATGTATTTATAGTCAATTACGATTAACCGGTACCACCGAAAGTCCCGAAAGACGATTATTTTAATTGAGTACTATCGAAATCGGTTCCTGCAAGCAGTCTCGTGACCATTATTGTGGAGTATGTTAATTATAACCGCTCGGTCTTATTCCGTACCTGGGATTTTTCAGAATCCTCGAAAATTACGTAATAACTATTATTACTTTGACACGAATTACTTGCAGGATCCGGTATAGCAGCCTTCAAATTATTTTAGTTATTATCCCATCAAGTCTGCCACCGACAAAATTTATCCTGAATTAAATATTTTACCACCAGGGATATTAGTTTTTGAGAGTTTTATTATTTTACGTTACTGTCAACAGACTGGTATCGTAAGCTGGGAGGTGGGTTTACCGACTCAATTACGTCTAGGAAGTAGATGTTACAGCAGAACTATCCAACCGTAATTAAGTTATCTTCTTTTAAAATCCGCTAATTGGTTTTTGCGAGTAGGAGGATTCTTGATCAATATTCAGCTCCGACGTTGGAGTATTGAGGGTAGCGCGGGGGCGAAAGAATTACGTGTCGGGTGAACTTTTTAGTAATGTTCTGGATCATGAGTTATTAGTCAATGAAATTCAATTTGCAATATCGTTAACATTTTATTTATGGCCTACAGTTTGAAACTCAGTAAATGAATTTATATTTTTACAAATACTTACATTATACCTACCAAAAATATTTTTCTATATTAGCCTGTAAGTAATCTAGATATATATATATATATATATATATATATATATATATATATATATATATATATATATATATATATATATATATATGTATATATATACATATATATATTTTAATCTAACATCTATATGTAACTGAAATAAAAACTGCTAACGCTTTTCTATCTGGTGGTTGCTTTTATTATTAAAATTCCCCTAGACATCGGGGAATTATATACTATACCGGCACTTGTCCGGTAATTCTAGGGCGGAGGTCAGGACCATGGAGTTACTTTTACCTTTAACTATCGCCAGAGAACCATGAATGCTTCCAGATGCTCTTGGAGCTCTTGGGGCAAGAAGAGTCTCCCTAATCCTAGCCACCTGCAACCTGCAGTTTAATTTTCTGCTTCAGTAAATACTCGCGTGTGTCCCTTTGTCGCATTATTTAAAATACGTCCACGAATATAATTTAACCGTTTTAATTTACATAATGTCACGGCCAATACCTTCCAGACAAACAATAGAAGGATTCAAGATTTACCAGGGTTGATACATATAATGATATTGACCTAAGATTTTGTTAACATGTGTATATTTGCATATAAAACGTTTTAGACTATATTTCCAAGGAAAATCATAATCCATTGAAGCGTGGTGAAGTAAGTGCCGTAGATAAAGAGAATCACTTTAATTTAGACTTGGTAAAGAAAATGTGTAGTTGTAATATCCCATGGTGACAATTGAAAATCCTTTTTTAAGAGAATTTTTAGGAAAATGAGCGAGTGGTAAATATTCTAATGTAAACGTGTCTGACGAATCAATATTACGTAAAACTTATTCACCGGAATTAAGTAAAACGATGAAAACTAATATTCGTTATGATTTAAAAGATAAATATTTATGGCTATGTGTAAGCGAAACAACTGCTGCTGGTGGGTGGAAATAGCAAATGTTTTGGCAGGTGCATTTGAAGAAAACTTCGTTACGCCATCCCGTTTGATAGTGTCAAAAGTGCTAGAACACACAGGTGTAGAAGCTGTAACAGAATTAATGACAGGCAGTTTGAGAGAATTGCTGTAAGATTGAGGTAATTAATACGAAACAAGAAATATGAAATTGTACATTTAACTTGCTTGGCTCACGATCTTCATAGAATATGTTATCCAAATGTGAACAAACTGATTTCCAATGTTAAAGAGTATTCTGAAAGGCGCCTGAAATTATAAATTATATATGGATAGGAGGCAGCTTCGTATTGTTACTGCCATATTAAAATATAAAAACTATAATAGAACATTTGAATCCTAGCTAATCAATTTCTGTAGCATGTGCTCATGAGGTATTTCAGGACATAATATTGTATTAGAACATAAACTACCTACACGAATACTTTACAAAAATGTCACTTTAGCCATTAAGAAATTAGAGTAAAGTCCACTTACGGAGACATTTTATATTACTGATGTCAACATTGTGTGGGACCTGAAACAACATCTATGGCAATTATCGAGGACTATTGCGGAAACTATAAAGATAAAATTTATTTTTGTTTTCAACAATAATCACTAATTGTGGATTTATTAAATAAATAAGAAGTGAGCTTTTCTAGTGCAGACATTTTCCACAATTGAAATATGCACCATTAACGACTTGCGATATTGAGTGATCATTTTCACAGTTCAGTGGATATAACAACAGTTGTAACAACATATAACTGCCGAACATTTAGAAAATATCCTGTTTAGAAAATATACTATTATTATGATCTGAACCGTGCACAGTGAAAGTGAAGTGTTCATGTATATCTATGTTGTAACGTTTTTTTTTCCGAAGACTTCTTCCCCATATCCAGGTTATTGAATCATTATGTTTAGCATCATAAAATTGTTTTACATGTATCATACCTCAGTCCAATCCTAACAACTGATGACCAGACGACCACCTATGTCAATGTTCCCCAACAATAGCATACAAAATATATTTAATTAAGAAATGTGTAACCTTAGTTGAGTATTAATATCCTGTAATTTTACGAAATATTAACATAGACACTTTGTATTTATTATTTGATCTATTAATAGAGAACCTTACGCCTAATGGTTTACAAAAGAAATTGTCGCAAAGATTCGCTTAATCAACGCTCTCTAATATTCCGTTCATAAATGAGGAATATTCGCAAATTTGATATTTCGACATAGACTATCTTAATATTTCCTCCGTGTGAAGATGTTGAAGTTTCCAACTTGCATATTAAGTAGGCGACGAACACGAAAATTACCTAATGATTTTATGAATAATGCAACTGTGTGTATTTGGATTACTGCTTCACATTTCTAAAAGCAAATATTTCGATATAAAACAACGGTACAAGTTTTTAATACGTGTAAATACGCGTACCAGCTTTAAGCAATACTCTACCATTTTCTGTAAGCTTTTAGTAATTCTAAAATACTTGTTTTGATAACTTGGCGTGTAGATTTACGTTAACATTGCGATACAATGCATCTATAAACTAATTTAAATGTAAAACGGAAATTAGGAAAACATGAGTGTTTTATTATTCTTAACAGTGTGTATTATTGTTGCACTTATTCTATCCATATTCAACAATGTATTTTTAGTAACTTACCAGACGAGAAAACTTGAATTTTTGTTGAATTAATCGACAGAAAATTTTAAAAGTCTTAGTTATTTCTATCCATACTTCATGAGTTTTGAGTTAATCATTTAATGTGCTGCATTTCTCTGAAATGCTACTAGTATAAACTATCAAAAGATAATATAATGAGATACTTTTACTACATTTTCCTATATAATATACGCAACTAAGAATTAATATCTATAGTTAATTATGGCCTTTTCCTCAAGACTACCCTCTCTTGGTCAAGACTACCCTCTCTTCCCAATATCGTCTATTGACCAAAAGCATAAATAAGTCTAAAATTATTTTAATGTGTTTCATAAGAATATATCGAGATACCTGAGAATCCTCAGACATACTTATGTATTTCAGAGGAATATATCGAAATTATCTTTTTCATTCACTGATTACATTCTTTCTAGATAATACATAACGTTTTAAATAATAGGTAATTTCGACAAATTCGACAAAATTTAATACGGGTTCTTTGTATAATAAAATAAATCACCAACCAAGAGTTGTATTCAAAACATCATATTTCATATCTGTTGATCGTTTGCATATTTGTACTGTTTCGACTGTGGGAAGAACAATAAATTATTTCTTTTTCCATTTTGTACATAATGTACTCAGTGTACTCAAAAAGTCGTAGGAACTTTCGTATAAAAGCACAGTTGGCCATCTTTATCTGGAAAAGAAAACAGAATTTCGGAAAGAAAGAAAAAATTTAATAGTCGTCAAGAAGTCATGCATATGCATGTTAGATCATATACTATTTACATGTAGGAACTAGAAAACTATCACATATATTAATATATTCCACAAATTAACTATTATTTTAATTTCAGGTCATATTATTTGCATTAATCAACGAAAATTTGCAAAAATATATAATTCCATTAGCCATTATTGCTACTGCTTGCCACTATAATCTGCCATACTCTATTTTAATACAATGACCTAATTAAAATAGGTAAATGTTTATTATCACATTTTAGTTAATTAGTATTTTATTATTCAAGCATTTTCATTGAGTAATCGTGATTTTGTGATTTGTTTGAATAGCAACCTTTGTTTGGAACTCATTTTAACAACGAGCGAAACACGATAAATATATTTAGGGAGTTTAGTTATTTTGTTTACAAATAAAAATAATTCTGGTCATTTTATTGACGTGTGCCACAATTACAACAATTATGGTGTATTATACTGTTATTATAATTCAATTTACATCATGTTCATATCTACTCATTGGGTAGTATACATAATTATGCTTAATAGTTAACAAAGATAAATTGAAACCGTTTATTCTGATTATATTCAACATAACAAAAAAAAATAAATGATATGACCTTTGTCATTAGTTAGGTATGAAGAACGATCCTAAAGTAGTCTTATACGACCTATTTTCTAGATATTGGGAATAAAATATAGAGATTATTATACAATTATCTATTATAATAAAAAAAATCATTTGGAGAATATTTCATCATCTATATTGTATAACCAAACACTTCTGTATTTTATTTTCAAATTAATATACGAGTATTATTGGAAGAAGCACCGAAGCGTGAAAATGCATAATCCAATCTTTTTTTGAGCCACACAAATTAGCATTATAATTGCAAAAGATATTTAAATGATGAAAACTGCTCAAATATAGCTCTGCATTTCCGCATATTCGAAATGTAGTCATGAATGACATCTTACCGTGAAGCATATTCTTTTGGATACAATGATCTAATATTAGTTCAATTAGAATATTTCAGTTTCAGTTTAAAGGGATTGGGATTAAAAGAGGGCAAAATGAGTATATTTCTAAGCCCAAGAGAAGCTATGTTTCATATAAAATATAACTGGTGATTTTTGTTAAAAAAAAGTACCTCTGTATCTCTGTTAATAGTGGATTTACTACATAGGTTCTTTAGAACTTTTTTATATTGGCATGTAATCCTGAAAATTGTTTCCTTATACTGATTTTCGGTAGTGATGATTATGAACATTAAACAATCCGTTATTCATAAAATTGGCTTCATCACTTCACACAATATGTTTTTCAAATTCTACGTTTTCCTGAGCTATAGGAAAAAACTAAGTACAAAATTTAACTCATAAATTCATAGCTATATGTAATGCATATTTGTAGGAATGGTAGATATTTAAATTTGTCGTGTACTTGAATACAAAATCTGATTTGATCAAGAGAGTTCTCGGATATTGCTATTTGGATTTTTTGATACTGACAATAATATTCTCAATTCAAGTTATTCTGTCACTACGGAGAGTTCTCGGATACTGCTATTTGGATTTTCTGATACCGACAATAATATTCTCAATTTAAGTACTTCTGTCACAATAATAATTGGTCATATTTTTGACACTTTAAATATTCCACTCATTTTGAAATTTTTGCATGGAAATTTGAGAATTTTATAATACAATTTCTTATGCAGGTATTCTAAACTAAATTGTCTGCACTTCATTGTTTCTCTATAATTTTTATTATAATCGCCAAATAAAGCTACTGTTTCGAACATGTCTTCATTACTATAGTTTTCTTGAATTATTTCCATTTTTAAACAATGTTCTACTAAATAGGTACCTAGGTATTTATTTTAACATGAACTAATGTGTCAAAATTATTGTCGTTGACAGTAGAAATCACGGTATATCAAATGCGATGAACTGTTCACAATTGAACATTCTATAAAACTTTAACAAAAAAAAAACAGGGTGTCCCATTTAAAATTCGAAAGTAGTCCAGCTAGAGTGATGTTGAAGTGTACAAATATTTATGTTCAGTTTTCAGTAGCTTACATTAGTATATACTAATATAAAAAAGATTCTAAACAATCTATATCGTAATCTCCCTATTACAGAGATATAGAGGTGTTTATGTGCAAAGCAGTTACCGGGTATAATTGTACATTATTTCTAAGGGAATATTAGTTTTTTTTAAACATCGTGACTTGTTAAATATGAAACCAAATCCCAAAATAAAAGCCGTAGTACACGAGAGTGAAATTTTTTTAGGTGTATCACCAACAATAAGTCATATATATGATAAAATTGCATATACCATATATTTTAAGATGTACTTATATTTTAATTACAATTTAATACGTCGGAATTATCTTAAATTTATATACGTGAAATAACTACTTAAGGCAAAATGTTTAGTTATATAATTGAAAATAATTGTTAATATATATTATTTCAAGCAAAAATTATTAATAAACATATATCTTATAAAGATCGAAAAAATAAATAAAATATTAAACTTGGTTTAAAACGTTGAGGCAAACTTGATTACTGGAATAGTCATATTTATGAGTCATTTATATTATAATTATTTAATAATTGATTTTAGCGACAATGACAGAGAATACCCTTTTGACAGAGCATTATTTTTTGTAATTGATGGAACTGGATTTTTGGAATTGTTGTATATAAATGGAGTATGCGGCTTTTCTGTAAAGATACAATTATATCCCTTTATTTTCACTAGTCAACCTATTATATCGAGACAACGTATTTTTTACCTGCAAGTGAATTTTAGTCATCTGCTAATGCCAACTTGGTTAGCGAAAGACGCGCCGAAAAACGAGTAATCTTTCGGTGTTTTTTTTTTCTACTATATCGAATTATAGAGCATCTTATATATATTTAACAGCTAACTGTTGAGATTTGAAGATTAAGCAAACATACGATAGTTATGTTTCCATTATGTAGAATTTAGAATTAATTAGATTATAGGAAGTTGCTAGAGGCTGCCTAGAGGAAACAACCCAGAGTGGATAAATGACATACCTGTATAAATAGGCATTCTTTTACAATAATAAAATCGCAATTATGGACTCCCGTAATTGTTTGCAGGATGCCCGTAATGCTTAGAATTCGAGAATTCTGAACAATTCAATTCAAGCGGTCGCTTGGCAATATATTCAAGTTAGGTTAGTTGCCCCCCTGATTTACTACCTTCCAACCAAAGGTCTTCACTATATTTTCCAATGAACGGATTACGGATTGTATCGGATGTGAACATCACCTAATAATTTATAGCTCTCTCTTGCTGGACTGTTTCACGCGTGACAATTAGTCCGTGCCAAATCCGATGATGATCCCAAAATCAATAAAAACACCAAAGTTCAATTACAAACGACGACAGGAAATGTTGGTTTACGCCGGCTCCGGCAAATATCATTCTACCAGGGCATCAGAAACAATCTTCGGATCCGAAAAAGTAGTAACGCATTCCTTAATATTCCTTATACAATTTGTCTCTAAATTGTGGAATCAAATTAATCAAATTAAAATGAACGTTTTTTTTAGGGACTAACTGAACACATTGTTTTTTATTTTGAAAGCTGCACCTGTAATGATTGTTTCCAACCATTTCCAAAAATATTCAACACAGTGTATATATGTTCTTAATTTCACTATTACAAACAACTGACCTGAACAAAAGAAAATTTTTACAGCAGTTGTACAAACTAACCACCATTCTGAACTTGACAAGAACCTATTCAATCCTGGGCAATATTTAACCCTAGATTAGTAGCGTGGAGTATTTTATACTTACACGAGAAAAAAATATTGTTAAGGTTGAAACTAGATAGAGGTGGGACTTCCCTCTATTCCAAGGACATTTAGTTGCCTTTCAGTCGCTGTAGTGCTGGGGTACTTCAGGGCTCGTGTTAATCTCCAACAAGTTATATGCGGATGTTGATGAGATCCTGAAGATAATGAACTCGATGATAGATAATGACAACGTCAGTTCTGACAATGGAGGAGATGCCATTTTCGACATCAATGAACACCAAGATGAATAAACAGAGGATGAATGTGATGTGCTTCCCCAATAGAAGAAATAGAAGAAAGGGTCACCAACATGATAGAGGAGGAGAAACAGGAAGAAAAGGAAAAGTGTCAAAGAGAAGACGAATAGAGAAACAAGATCTTTTGCTTATTACTTCTGTTTTAAATCCAGAAAAACAGACTGTTTGGGGAGAATGGAACAGAATGGATAACGGCTCCAAAACTATCTTTGGGCAATGTTACAAGCGCAAGTGGCGTTCACATTCGTCCCCGCCCAACACTAGAATGTAGGAAAAATTTTAAACATCGACTGCTTTCGATTCTTCTTCTCGCACGATATTTTAGAGAAAATCGTCTTTTACACTAACGAGGAAATCGACAGAAATAAAAAAAGTACTATTAAATCGGGGGAGTAATAGAAGTACTTAAAATGGAAGAACTAGAAGCATTAATTAGGCTACTGTACTTGCCGGCACTGAAAAGTGAATAGTACAAAGTTTTAAAAGTGTAGTTTTATTTTCTAGCTGACCTCCCTTTTTAAAGTCGTATTACTGTGCAAAAGCAACCAATGAGGACAGATGACTCATGCTACTAAAACCGTACTACAAGTGAACGCTACCAGTCTAGAAGAAGAACTAATTGTGTCAGACGGAATTTCACGAATTTGCCTTGAATCCCAGTCATTCATTTTTTGTCGTTTTTGTGAATAGACCATTAACGTAAAATATAACTTCTGAATAAAATGTGACCTCTGAGAAAACTACACTATGTAAAACGTTTTGGTTATCAATTAAGTTTGACACTGTTTCACAAAATCCTAGTCTCCTGTAAGCATCATTGGATATGAGCTCTTGAGCTTAGTATACTTTCAATGGGGATAATTTTTACTTATTTGCATAATGATGAATTGTTGATTTTGAAATGTCTTGTTACGGAGCTAATGTCCTTATCGAACTAACTGGATTTTCCGTTAAAGTAAACATCATTTCAAACCTCGAATCGTCATTTTATATCAACCTGATCTTTTCACATCTTTTGCAGAGAGCCCTCTTGTTCTAATTTATGGTAAATCTGGTTGATTGGGTTGATTGTGGTTGATTGACGGTTGGGTAACATTGCGATCGGGATAAACATTGTTAAACATTTCCGCAATCCTCAAGAGTTCTCATTGTATCTTCACATATAGTAATAATTAGGATTTCAGTTGGCTGCTTTTCTGATAAATTTAACATATTGAAAATAGCTGCAATTTAATAAATCATCTTGTGTGCAAGTACTACGCTAACCGCAGTGATAAGTGTAATTCTCAATTTATTTATCGACCTCTAATGCATAGCCTTATAGATTTTTTACTTGTCAACTTCATAAATATCCATCGAAAAAAATCTTTGTTCAGATTTCGTCTTGTGTTTTCTATTTCGTTGAATTTGATTCAAAAAAATCTTCGTACTTGAAAATTTAAAAATAGGATTGTAATGGCCCAGGTGGTGATGGTAAGAATATCAAAACGGCTCCTACGAGTGTTGTTTTAAAAATAAGAATCCACCCTGTTCGCCACAACACGGGAACCCACGATAGAATAGATATCGTTTTATTCTACGTATTTCATACAATAACTGCATATATTTCTATGGCCGCCCTATATAAAAGGAGCTCTTTAATTTACATATATATTTATTTTAATTATTTTTAACATTATTTGCTGAAATAATTCAACTGGCACAGGAAGTAAACATATTTTTTTTACATTCACCTTTTTACATTGTTTTACTGTACCAATTATCGAATATGGAATTAATGGTAAACCGTTAAACGTTTAATTGAAACTGTTAGTATCCTTTTACATAGAAAATTAGATATATATATATATATATCCCTTAACTCTACTTAATTTCATATTAAACATATAATCAAGAAATTTAATACGATCAAGAGAGTATCTAAATCTGTTTGAATTCCAGAATTAAATTCTTAAGATTATAATTATAAAAGTTTTATAGAATATAGCTTTCTCTTTTGCCGTAGCGTACCTTTTCTGTCTAAAATACTCTTATCTACATATACATTTCTTCCACTTTATAATTGTGAAAATACAATACAAGTACAATATATTATGTCCTATATGAAAAAGTAACACAGAAACGTTACTAAATGTATCATTATTAAGCTTATCTTTGTAATTAGGTGAGGGAAACATAATATATCCTGAGTAAATTATCATCAGTCCCTATTAGGCCCACCTTAAATATATTTGTAGAGACTTCTGCAAAGGAAACCCCACTAAGATTACATTATCTCCCTTACTTCCGCCAAATGATGAAAGACAGAACTTGAAAACTCAGGAACCTTTTAGAGAGCAATAAAATAATGATTGAGCTTGTTAAACTATTTGATATATATTTTTGTTAACGGTTTATTTAGTAATTAACTAACTCGAAACAGTTTTAGTAACAGTGTTTCTGTTAATGTTGAAGGACGCTAAAATTTTATATGTAACTTTATTAGTTTTATAAATGTACAATATCATTCTACAGCGTTTCATAGTCCAATAAACTATAAATCCAGGAAATGGTAACTGTAAATTGAATGAATCTGCAATAATATTATACTTTATATGATACTTTCAAAGTGTCGACTTTTTAAAAAGTGGTAACAGTTTATAATTTAATCAAGATGCAAATAACTAATATATCTCTTGGCTTGAAAACGCTTTAACTAATACCAATGATAATAACCAATAATAATAATAAATTTATTTACATATGAATAAAAATGGTTTAAATATATAAAATATATAATTTAAATATATAATAAGATAATGTATATAAGTAAATATATCTCACAGAAGTTAATTTATTTGTAAGTAAATAACAAATAAACTAAGTGAACCTCTATACTTGAGATGTTTTCACATATAATTTTTTTTTATTAAAGGAACTAAGAATTGTCATTTCTTAGGTTTTCAGGCAAAGTGTTAAATAATTTTTGGCCCAAATATAATGTCTCTGTCCTATTGCTTTTCACCTTAATGACTCGACTGTCGGTCACTCTCGAGTACCAAATTCATGATTAGATTAAAGTCATCTATTTTTATTGTCTAACATTAGTTATTGTCTAACATTATAGTATTGTTATATATTATTGCCTAACATTATAGTAATAAGAAAAATGCTGTCATATAAAAAATCCTCATAAAGTAGAGCACTAGGATACATATGATGTCTATGAGATATTAGTTTGACAAACCTTTCTAAAAGAGTTATATGTGCTGTAGATAAGTTCTTGTGGCTGCCCCCAACCAACTATTCCATATGTCAAATAACTTTCTACTAGACAATAATTTTTGTTGTAAGAGAGAGAGAATAATACATTTTATATCATAAATCGAGTATACCCTGGATACATTTTATATTACAAATCAAATATATTCTGTAAGTGCTTAGACTTATACAGAATACACCGTATTTTTTTATTAAACAAATAATATGCAAATCCCATCTAAGATGATTATCTAAATTGATGGCAATTTATTTTTAATTTGTTGTGGGCCAACTATATTAAAACAATTCTGTACTGTAATTTGAGATAAAATGGGCAAAAAGAATTATCAATATAGAATATATATATATAGAATGGTAAATAAAAGATTTTACTAAAACATATAGATAATAGTATCTAGCTAACCAATACTTAATATTAGCCATATCCTTTTCTACAGTCCGTTCTATTTCAGTCCAGTTATTTCCACGGTAGAAAGCGGCAGTGTCGTCCACATAACTAGTTATATTGCAACTGATTTGTATGGAAAATAAGCTGTCGATGGATAATGTAAATATAATTGGCCCCAATTCCATTCCTCGTGGCACTCCGCTTAAGAATAAACTCACTGAAAGGTCAGACAATATTATATAGTTTGGTGGCCCACCATAATTACAATAATATGAATTTAATTGTTTTCGAAAATGGTTCCTTGATAAAAAAAATATTAATCACAATTATTTTGAATATCGATCGAAAGTAAGGTGCCATTATCAGATACTATGCCTTCATCTATAATTACAATTTGCTATTTATAAACAATGTTAATTAGATTAATATTTACACTGATATACTATATCACTGATAATATTTACAATGATTACACTGATGAAATATTAGTACCTCGTTCATAAGCACTAAATACAATAAAATATTATGCATTTATAACCTCATATAAATTATTATTAGGTTTCGATTACAATTCATAAATATTCTTTCGAATAAAGTTTATGGTAATTAAATATTTGGTGTCTTAGTAGCGTTGTTGTATTAGAATAAAAATTATACATTTCTTTGTGTTTTTCTGTTGAAGTAATGATTAATTGGTGAAAGATATGTATATCATTATATAATGAAAACCTGAATACTCATGGGCATACTAACCTATAGAAAAACATTATTGATAGTTGAGTATCTTGATGAGTTTTATTAAAAAATCTTATTCTTCAAAATAGACAATTTTAATTAAAAAAAAATACACTCCATGTTGAACATCGATCCTCGTCCGATCATCGATGTCAAGCACCTCGGGCGCAGTTAGCACTTGGATGGGTTAGCGCTTGAAAACGCCGCGTGCCGTTGCCGTTTCAGCCTGCAGTGCTGCTGGGTGGGTGGATTGAGTAGCCCAGTAGTACTGTTGCCGATCCCAAGCCCTAAAGAAAGAAGAGGGTTAGAGGCCAGGTTAGCTGCCTACACTCCTCTATAAAATTAACGCATCAGAAAAACTTTTATTTTTATTTATTATAATGTATTTATTATAATATTAGGTATATATTTATAATAATATTTATTATAATTTATTTATTATTTCTTAAAATTTTTCGAACTTTTTAATTTATGTTGGTAGTCTAGGATATCATCTGTCACTACATGTCATTTACCCCATTTGTCGGGGACAATGTAATTTATTTTTATGCGGTATAACGCTCGGCCCGACATTTCTAGAGAGCTACCTACTGGATTATCTTCGATTTATGAATATTCCGACTATAAACTGACCATCAAGAAGCCCAGATACAAAGCCCAGATACGAACCCCATAGAGCATCTATGGGATGGATTAAAACAATCAGTTAGGCGCCACACACCTGCCCATGTGACTCTTAGGGAACTCAAACAAGTTGTTCTTGTCGAATGGGAGAATATTCCTCAGGAAACCATTGACCACTTGATCAATAACACGCTCAGACGAATGAAAACAATGATAGGATCTAAAGAAGGATGTACACGCTATTGAATTCAAATTCTTACGATTTAATTTCACCTCCAATTATGTTTTCTAAAGTTTTTCATTAAGACCGTTTTCATTACATTTAACATTATTACTCTTTTCTTTTATTTATTCATGTTTTATCCCAATAATAGGATTTTAATTTGTTAAAAATTAATTTAAATCAGCTAATTATAATATCACGTGGGTACTATCATTTAAATCTTCGAAAAAATTAAAGTAGTAATGTGAAGTTTTACTGATGCATTGAATTTGTCTATGAGCTAATATCTTTCTTCATATGTATGTTTCATAATGCTTACGGGAAGTCTACCAGCAAAATAATAATCTGAATAAATGATGACAAGGTAAAGTCAAAATAAATTTATATCCTTGAGTACCAATTAAACTAATCAAAGGTGCTTATTTATGGATAAGGATCTATAAGGGAGCGAAGCCGTTTCAAGAAATGTTAAGTGAAAAATCACGTGATATTATAAATTTTAAATATATTTCATTCCCATTGTTGCTTCAGAGGAGTATTATTTGAGCCAGTCAGTTAATAAAAGGAATGAATAAAGCGAGCTGCCTCAACAGATTTTAGTGAATTATTAAGAGCAGTTTCAAACATTTAATTCGCAGTCATCTAAAATATTTAAAAGAATATGAGGCGATCACGATGACGATCTGTCTTACTTCTTTATTCGCTTCCATTTGGCAGATTATTAGGTATATGAATTACCATAGTACTGTTAAAACTGGCACCAATTTTTTTAACAAACAGTAGGTATCTATTCTGAGCTGAATAATGTGTTTTAGACACGCGACGTGAAAATTATGACATTTGGGTATCGATACATGTTTTAATTTTTCACAACTTCGATCACAACGATCTATTTTGCGTAATGTATTTTTTTTTTAATAATTTACTACAGCATCGTTTAGAAGGAGCACTACTACTAAAGCACTAAATATATAATAATAAGCTTATACATACATCATCTATTAGATAGCTTTATTACAAAACATAAATATATATAAACTATGATGCATAAGTGTCGGGTAAATTCATTTTCTACATTATTTACAATTTTTAAGTGAAATCACGTCATAAAATAAAATACGATAAATTAACCCTAAAATTCCATTACATGCGCAGAATCTTATACCAGCGCTTCAACCCCCTCATAATTACAGTTGTTTATTTAAAATCCATTTAAATTTCAAATGAATACATTAAAATTGTATTACACACAAGAGATTATATTTACAGTATATTTCCTGATGACAAAATTGACGCAATATTTAAAAAAGCATACTTAATTCAAAGATATATTACAGCGGATGCATCATAATCTGTATTGTCATGTGCATAGATTTTGTTAATCCTTTTGACACGGTCAGTCATCCTGATCTATTTGAAACTCTGGAAAATATTGGACTCTTAGGAATTGTCTATCAATTATATTTTCATGACCTATTTATGAGATCGCCAACAATATGTAATGATCAATGGAACATGTATGAAATAGACACCATACTTAACGGAGCCCCTCAAGTGACGATGTTAGGAGGAATTTGGTACACCTTGTATATTAATAACATATTCAAAATTTCTATAACGGGAAATTTATCACTTTAGCGGACAATTCTTTAATTGTATATAAACATCAAGATTGGAATACACAAAAATCTTAGAGTAAGGAATAGTGTTTGCAAGTATTAGACCTTCCCAAAAATTAACAATAAACTTATCAAAAAGACAAAAATGCTTACCAGTTACCTCCTATAAGTGTAATTTGCCAGCTTATACCACAATCCATGCAATAGGATGGAGAAATCCTTGAAATTTGTTGTGCAAAGAACAAAATATTTAGAGGTTATTATTGGTTGTCACCTTCAATGAGATAAGTAAAATTAACTATTTAAGGTTGTTGAAGTTAGTTATCTCTTATTCCGAAATTTTAATTTCTACACATTTTTTGTTTGCAAAATCATTAAAAATGTTATTTATTATTCATTTGTGCAATCCCATTTAGTATATGGTAACGCTGGGGGAGGAGAAGGGCAATGAATAAGTATATGAAACATCTTGAAGTGGTACAACAATGGTTGTTAAAAGTAATCTTTAGCGAAACACAAAGTTTTCCTAGTAATTACCATTATAATATTAATCGTTAGACAGCTATTTTGTCAGAACCTGGACATTCAACGGTACAAAATTAAAACCATAATCGCATATATCAATCAAAACTAAGACACTAGAGGAAAAACAATGGGGACTGGCTGTGTCAACGGCTGTCAAAAAAATTAGTTAAAGATGTCACGAGATCCTCTCCCCAGGGATACTTAATATAATTCCAGAAGAATTAAAACGTTTTAACTCTTTTTCCATGTTTAAATCTAAACTGTCATGATGGAAAAGTAACTCAGGAGAAAATCACCAATTCATATATTAAAGAAGCTATATTTTATGTATATATATATATATATATATATATATATATATATATATATATATATATATATATATATATATATATATATATATATTTAAATCATATTAAATCATATGACATTTTATAATTTTAATATGAATTTCTTAAGTGACTATATGTTTAAATGTTTTTAATTTCTTCACACACAACATAAATATGACTGGGTTTATATTATGTATGTATGTATACTTCTTTATGTATTATATTATTTATAGCTGCCTATATTATTGGTCTATATCATTTTATTTATATATTATATTATTTTATTTATAGCTGCCTAGATATGAAAGATATAAAACTTGATACACCATAGAATACACATATAAATCACAAATAGTTTTCTTATTGACTCTACCTGTGTTTATTTGTGACGTATCATATTATATTTGTTTGAAAGTTTTTTAGTGTCTATCGTATGCTACAGGGCGATCGGTATATATCTCATTGAAAATTCTTCCCGTTTCATATAGATTTCTGCCAGTCTCCCCAATAATTAGAACCCATTTTCTTCTAAAGTACGTATTATTAAAATCAACCAAAAGTACGTTAAAGCAAATTTCTAAATGTAATCACAAAATTAAATGTGGATATGTAAAAATATCTAAATAGTTTTGCAGAGAGGTACTGCCAAAAAGTCTGATGGGATGCCAACATTAAATTTAAAAGATTTTTCAAAAATCAATAAACATGCCGAAATAAAAACAACGCCTGGAATAGATAATTTATTTGAAGTCACTTCCAGTGGAGGCGTTACTTTTACACTTTAATATATATGTATTCCAATTTTCCGGATCTCTATGTTCTAAAGTTAAACGAGGGGAGAGGGGTACTCATATTTTATTCTTCAATTGAATTTCCATTACGATAAATCAAATAATACAGGAAATAGAGCGCTACTAATTCTAATTTGACTTGACGGAATATGGACGTCGCAGTGATGTTTGATATAAACTAATTCTAATCTGTGCCACTCGATATAAAATATATAAACCATGAAGTAGACGTCAGTATTTGAGGTACTTTTCAGTATTACGCGTATTTTGTAGTGTCTTAAGATGAACAGTGTGTACATTCTACACACTGCCATGGTGAGCAAACTCTCTAAGGACTAAGACTCCTCCAGCATTGAGTGACTACTTAAAAGTACCCTATTTGGAGTATTCAAATACTCCAAACTATGACATAGAAGTCGAATATATGATATTGTACAATAATGACTTCTATTAATGGCGTTACAGTAAGGGCGGAAGATTTTAATTACGTCATGATTCGATAGGTAAATAATTGTGACAAGTCGATAGGAGACAGATAGGAGTTAGTAAACATGGAGCGCTACACGATACAACAATTATTGTTAAACATTACTGTCAGAATGGTGAATGTTTGATTCCTACGATTCACAAAGTGCGTCCAATTTTTGGTAGAAACAATGTTCCATAATCATCTATAATCCATAATTAACTGTGAAAAGAATAATCGAAAAATTCGAAAGTACCAGTTCAGTTATTGATGTAAAATACATGATACGAGCTCATAGTGGTCGTTCAAAGCAACAACGGCAGTTCGCGAGAGTGTGACCGAGAGTCCAGGGACCTCGATTCGCCATCATGCGTAAGAATTGGATATTTCCTTGTGCACGTGCAACAACAGCCACTTTTCATCGTATTTTCACTGAATATTTGCTCCTTTGCATCTCCGTGCTTACGAAATCCAATTGACAACAACTTCTGCCAACAAACCATGCACAGCTAAGAGAGTTCACCAATTGGACTACTGAACAAAAATAAGTAAATGCCGATTTTGTGGACAAAATCATCTCCAGCGACGAGGCCGATGTTCACCTTAATGGCTGCATTAATGAGCAACATTGTCAGAAAATCCATGAATGATTCATGAGAAATAGATGCATCCCCAACGTGTCACTGGTGTGCATTGTGGTCTGAATGAGTCATTGGACCATTTTTCTTTGAAAACGATGCAGGTATTGCATTAACGGTAAATGGGGAACGTTATCGTGACACGATAACCCAGTTCATTGTGCCCCAATTGGAAGATATTGCTCTTGAAGATATGTGGTTTCAGCAGAATGCGGAGGGTGTCACTTGCCATAACACCCATGAAACATTGATGGTCTTGTACGAGTCTTTTCCTGATCATGTCATCTCCCATTTTGTTCACCAGAATTAGCCGCCACGATCTTGCGATTTAACACGTATGGACTTTTTTCTGTGGTGTTTTCTGAAGCCTTAAGTTTACGCCAACAAAAACCGTTATAGAAAATTTCGTCAGAAGGGTACTCTTGTGCCAGCATAGTTGTGGTAGCCATCTGTTATACCATACATAATTTCCATACATAAAATATCTATATTATAAATCAATAAGTATTTCAATACTGCAAAAAATATGTTTTATTTAAAATTCACAGCTTACATTCTTATTGAAACACCTTTTACATACATTTACAATATAAATATTTACATAAATATAATATTACATAAATATTTAATACGTGTGCATGAGCAAATATAAAGAAAGATATTTTTTTAGAATTAATTAGATTTTGGAAATGTTTATACCAGTTTGTTAATTGTCTAAATACATTTACAAGTTAATATTAATATAATTCAAGAATGGTAATAACAAACTATGCAATTTTTTATAACATACCCTGTAGTAAATTCAAATTACAGCAATATCTGCTGACATCACCTTAGATAAAGACATGACGAGATTATTTGAGGAACTTATATTAAGAGACAAGGTTTTTTATCAATATCAGTCAAAACATTATTTTGACACATCTTTCTTTCTTACACTTTTTGGCGGCATATCTTAATTTTGTAACGTTTAATTTAAATATTACAGAATCCTAAAATAAAATTGTTATAAATAAATATGTTATTGAAAGGATTAATGAAAGGTTTATAAATTCAAATTTCAAAGCACTAATTTTGAATTAAACCGTAAGACATTGTAAGATGAATAATAATTTCATAATCTAGATGTAATCTCCTGTAAACATTCTCCATTTTCTAACGTTACTATGCTCGGGGCGTAATTTTCTCAGAGATATCAGCTTTTTTGCTAAATTAAATACTTATGATAGATACAACAAAATGCAAAAAACTGTTGTCCTCGAACTAATTTTATAATAAATCGTTCATCAGTCACCTTTAACCACATATAATTAATTAGTTTTAAATGTATTATTATGATCTTTCCAAAAAAAAAATACAATTTTAACAATTTCAGAAAAGATACATAGCAATGAACAAACGCAATCTGCGGTTATATTAGAAAATAAAAATTGCAGTGAAGGGGATGCAAGGACTAGAAAAGAAATGTAGGTATTTTAAATCTATCTAGAAGCTCAATGAACGATGACCGCATGTTTTTCTATACATATACGCATATTTTCTATTACAAGTCCTTAATCACTAATAATCGGTATTAATAGTAAAAGCTTATATAGTATTTGGGCACCGTTATCTTCATTATATACATAGTATATCATACAATGTTAAGGTTTTTCTTAATATTGCATTTCATTTACGAATCGTTTCTTTTGATTCTATTATCGTCTGTATCTAAACGATTACTAGCATATATAATTATTTTAACATTTCATACCTATTCAATACAGCTTAATTACATTTTTTCATCAATTTTAAAAGAAGTATTTCTATTTTTAATATACATTGTCGCATCGAATGTTAGTGACAGGAAAAATTCCGTAAACTTGAGTAAAGTAGATTTTGCTTCTATTTTTCTTTGCTTTAACAGTTTTTATTCACTCTTTATTGCTAGCAATTTCTCGGAAATAATTTAAGAACGTTCTCCGTGCCTCTATACTTTTTATCGCCGCGCACTTTTGTGTATATCGACGTGTTGTATTGATTTTCAAATTTCAATAGAAACTAGAATTCTTTCCTACCCTATTTTCTTTCATCCACCTGTGTATAAAACAGATTACTCTTACCGGTTTGAATATAATGGGCGAGACTTTCTACAAAATTCAAAACACAGCTTACAACGATCGCTAAGTTGATTTGTATATACATACATGATGTAGTTGATACACAGATTTTATAACAATGAAAATTAATTTTTCGATAAGGGTAAATAGTCAGTATGAACTTAACAGAACAACTTTGAAAAATTAATTAGCCGTTAATTAATCGGGAAAGTGATAATTTAACCGTTTTTATTTTTAAAAAATTTTTAGTGTTGTGTTAACTTCACATGAGGTTAGCAGAACATCTATCAAAAACATTTTTTAGGAACAATATTTTAAAATATTTTTTAAGAACAATATTTTAAAATATTTTTTAAGAACAAAATCAAAAAATCTGAAGAAAATTGAAAAATGTGACACGACGAATTCGAAAATGTCATGATTAATTAAAAGAAGACAAACGGTAAATTCCTGAACGGAAATTGATCCCCATAAAACATTTCCAAACGATACTAATGGCTATTCTGCTAAGAAAGGAAAACATCCAAAAATCGAAATAAAAAATAGCAAAATTATTACAGCAAATTGGAAGACGTCACGATTAATTACATGAACGAGAACGGTAAATTTCTGTAGGAAAACTCAGCTGTAAAAGCCATCATCACCAAAAAAATCATCACGACAAATTCGTAAACAGCTATTAATCTCATGTGAAAATATCTTATGGGGATCAGTTTTAATTGAAGAATATACCGCTCCCGTTCTCGTAATTAATCGTGACGTTTCCAAGTTTGCCGTGATAATTTTGCAATTTTTTATTACGATTCTTTTCCCAGGAACTTAGCAGAACAACCATTAATCTCATGTGAAAATGTTTTATGAGAATCAGTTTCCATTCAACAATTTACCCTTCGCGTTCTTTTAAATAATCGTGACATATTGGAATTCGCCGTGTCACATTTTGCAATTTGTTTCAGGTTTTTGGATTTTGTTCCCCGTATCTTAGCAGAACAGTTATTAATCTTAATTAATTCATCTTCTGGTCTTTTGTGGAGATATAAATCATCAATTTTCTTTCGTGTTTATGTATTTTCTTTCGTTGCTTCCAGTTTTGAGTTACTTTAACTGATATTGAAAAATAATTCTTTTGTCTTAATCTGTTTTCAAATTTCGTTTATACCATTTGTTTACGGTTAAAGAAACAATAAATTCCTATATACTTACTTCTAACAAAAACTAAATTTGATAGATGTTCTGCTAACTTCATATGAAGTTAGCAGAACACTAAACAAAATTTTAAAATCAAAAATGGTTTTCGCTTTCGCGATCAATTAACAGCTAATTAACGGAAAATAATAAGCCTATGCATTTTTTCATTCTTCAAAGTTGTTCTGTTAAGTTTATAGTGATGGGTAAATAGGGCATCATCCTCCTCATGTGTAATATTTAAATTAATATTTAAATAAGTTGATAATTATATAATAATTAACTTTGTATATATTATAGTACAAGATAAATCTAGTAAATTCAAAACATCAAATGTAATAAATACACATATATAATTACTTAGTTGAAAAATAGAAAATAGTGTTTGAACATATGTATTCAGCTCCATGTTAGGTACAAGAATTCCCTATAGAAACTTAAGTAGGTCTAAAACTAGTATTACTAAGACTATAATAATATGCATAACTAACTCTAACTGTAGCGTACGTTGAATCAAACCTATTCGATCCATTATTGTGGATAATAATGGCTTTCATTGTAATTCGTTGAAGCTAAGCCAATAAATGTCATAGTACCCTAACTAAAATCGACCAACTAAGGAACTTTGCTAAGATGATTATATCATAACAAGTATATTTTTTGTTAAGAACATATTATCATCAATTTATCACAAGAAAAATCGTTTTGCTAAGACACTTTTACAGTTTTAAATTTCCAGCTATTTATTCTAGTATCAGAATGTACTTAAACTGCACCGAAGCATTATTTCTTGCATGAATTCTAGCAAATGTTAGTACATTACTTCTTGCAGTATATAAGAGTCCCTAGTTGAAATGAAAATTAGAGGATACAAGAGCATAAACTTACGATTAATATGATCGGTAAATTTATGTATTTTGTTATCCTAGCTCGAGAGTCCTAGACCTACTAGTCTGAAGCCGTTGTTTTGTGTAGTTATACACCGCCGGCACCGTTCCATTCCTACCAAGACGCAATAACCCCATGTGACAGGCCATCATCTTTCTATTAGAATATCGAAACTAGTTCCATAGCAGAACTGTTATACAGTAGAATTATTTTATGAAGACCAAGTCGGCAATAAATCATGCGACAAAGACAGATGCATGTCTGACTTTCTTCCATACTAATCCAATCTGATTAAGAGACACAGACCTGCCTATAAATCATTTGCGCGCGCCGCTTGTAATAGTATTACTGAATCAAATACACAAGTCTTACCTCCTGTCCTGCTCCTCCATATGAGTATAAACAAGGATAGTTTCTAAAAGAGTGGCAAACGAAGATTATAACTATCGAAACACCCAATATTTACTGTCTTTGTCTGATTTATGCAAGTTTAAAAATGCGTACGTGTCAGTACACTTCAGTAGTTTTAAAGGTGACCTAAGTAAAATTCTTTTACTGCATTCGCGTGGGAGAAGAAGGTAAGCTATACATTGCTTTTTGTCGCACGGTTTATTGCCGACTTGCTGTTCATAAAATAATTCTACTATATCTGCTAATGCTTCCGATATCAGTAGATATTAAGATGTATTCACAGTTATTTGGTAAGAGCAAAACTTTTGCGCTATGCTAGCAAAACTTTTTACCATTCCTAAACCGTCTTAGCAAAATCATTTTTACTGTTGTAATAAGACAGTCTATCCAGCTTTACCAGATAGGTTTCTGTGCTTGGACTCACAAAGTGGACTTTTTCTAAATCCTTATGCTACGAAAGTGAAGATTACACATAAAGACAAGGACAAATACACCCATGCTCAGCGAGAAATGCCAAAACTCCATTCGTTGGGATCGAACCCAAGCATGCAATGGCACCGCAATACTAGGCCCATTTCGTATCACAATATCAATGACACTGTCGTAGACATCTCTATAAGGAAATACTATAGGTTACCCATCCATGTAATAGCCACGAAGCAACATATTGCACTTTTATAGCTATGCTTCGCGTCGAAGAAGTGCCCTGGACACCCATCGCATTCCCCAAACTAAAATACAAGAAGGTTACTTATTGATAGTACTATTTTTTCGGTTATTTAAACCATATTCGATGGTGTTTAATAAAACTAAAATTCAGATCAAGTTGTATAGAAAGAGGTTCCTGTTGTTTTCATATAAGGAATATAAGATAAGGTAATAAGATAAGGTAATATTCATCGTGATATATGTAGATACCAAAGCATCACTTGAAATTAAAATTAATTAAATCATAATATACAATCACAAAGAACATTATGATTTAATACAGGAAAAAAATATTCATGTTTGTACAATTACACAATCAATTATTAGGATGTGTAGTAAAGAATGATCAAAAATGTAGAATGTCCCAAGAAAAACCTTGAAGTATAAATTATGTAAATACATGTTTTAACCAAAGCTTAATTAATTTCTTAAAATTGTTTAATACAACTGAAACTGGTAACGATATTTACGCATCTCACTGACTCCACTTTTTAGATTACCAGATAAAAACACTACGTGACACTGAGTTTATAAAGCAACTCTAATGGACACATTACACGTAATAACTTAATCAACATTCTGACTAACATTAATCCATATTGCAGTCAAATTTCTCATTATTCTATGCATAGCTTACATGACGCAAACAAATATTACAAAGCAAACTACATTAGCTCGTTGAAAGTTAATCGCAAATAGCATTAAAACTGTTTCACTCTTTTATAATATGCATACATAATGTTTCTTGCATCATAGAAGATGTTCAAGAGATATATCCTGCTGTGAAATTGAAACGGCAAAATGACTTGATGAAATCAGCCTTTAATTAGGACGTGGCGTCCTGCAACATTTTAATGTACACTGGATGTCAATTAGCATACATAAAGATCTGTGCCTGGAAATTTGTCGATTCACGATGTGCGCATCTGTCACTCGTAATACTATTCTCTATTACTGTCGTCATTATCAATGCCTTCCTGCAATTTTATGGAATATTAAGTGTACAGTTAAATAATATTAATTATTACCCAATTTATTTACATTGTAGGAAAGCGTGTTAGGTTGGCCATAATATTTCTCAACACTAATAATTACTTTTAATATAACAGCAATAATTAATAATTCCTGACCAACATTCATAAATGAATATGTGTATATTGGTCAGGAATTATTGGTTCCTGTATTAACTACTCACAGAGCTACAGTAGAGCTATTGTGTGCTTGGACACAATCACGTATAGGCAACTAAATTTATCTGTATGAACTAACAATAAGATGATGGAAGAATCGAGTTCAAAGTAGTTGTGGATATCTTCTGTTTACTTTTAAATTTGTTTAAAATCGAATTCGGATCGATAATTAAAAAGTCCAAAAAAGCTAAAAATAATGGCTATGTAACCCCCCTTTCTAAATAACGTTGCTAATATTTTTGAAGATATTGACTGCTGCACAATAAAGTATGCTGAATTTTAAAAGTTACTAATAGATTTGGAAGTATATAAAATTCAACAGAACCAACTATAGTATCAAATAACATAAACTACATTAGCCCAATATGAGTATTTATTAGTTTTAAAGGGTGGACATACAATATTATATATTTCCTTTATCACATAGTGCCTATATGTGTATATATGCCAGGTAACTTATATATACGTAATTATTAGCACAACTATGATTATTACAAAATATTTTACAAATGCCTCTGATTACCTAACATTTTTGAAGTGTGTCCAAACTCTTAGCTATTTGCATATGTCATATGATAATTTTATGTAGTGTCGAGTACTGTGAGACTCTGGTTTAAAAAGTAATCTTTGGGTTTTCGTTTGGGGACAACTAAATTGCAAATATTAATTACGATTTCCAATTTCAATATTCTTATGAAGCGTTCTGGGACCCATCTTATATCTAATATACACTTCAGACCTCCCAACATTTAACTTCACTATCACCGGTACGTTTGAAGACGACGCAACATTCTCAACTATAGACCAAAATCCAACAACTGCCTCCTCAAACCTCCAAGACCAATTTTTCCAACTAGAAGAGCTGCTTAAAAAATGGAAAATTAATATTAATGAAACCAAATCACAACACATAACGTTTACCATAAAAAAAGAACAAGGCCCGCCAGTATTTATGAATAATGTAGAAATACCAAAATCAACATGCGTAAAATATTTATGTATTCACTTTGACAGCAAACTCCTTTGAAAAGATCACATCCAAAAAAAGAGAAAACAGATTGGCCTAAAAATGAAGGAACTTCACTGGTTACTGAGAATAAAATCGAAAATGTCATTATAAAATAAAATCTTAATATAAAAAGCTGTTTTCAAACCAATATGGACATACGAGTATGCCATAGAACTATGGGGCTGCGCTAGTAAATCAAGCATATCATGGTGATACGTCATGGTACGTGACAAACCATATAGGTGTACCCAAATTATATGTAATAATGTTTAAAATCAAATTCACTTAATTTATCATCAATATGATACAAAGAGATGTTTTTAGATGCAAATTTTTTGGTATATATAGAGTGGTGGTACATTTAAAGGCGTACCTCTGATTTAAAATTTTTATTTAGTGACCGATTTAAACGATTTTTTGAATGATGTAGTTTCAACAACTTCAATGTGGTGCTAAATTTTAAAGTGAGATTTGAAATTTCAAAGCATGTTTCGAATTTTATTCATAGCCAAAATTCAGAATAAATATCCAAAGAAATTATTATTAAATTAAAAATTTGAAAATAAGGTATCTCCAATCTGACTACACCACTGGATTTAGTATGCTTTCAAATGGATGTGACCCAAGTTTTACAGAAAAATTTATAATAAAAATAAAAATATAAATCATGTTGTCATGTAAATCGTAACTTTTTAAATAATATTTTTTACAATGCTCCTCTAAATCGTTATCGGTTGCATAGCCATTTTTTAATCAACAGTTATTCACAATATTGCCAATCTTTATCTTCTGTAAAAATGTTTTAATCATAATACTTAATTAGATTTTAATATAAAAGCTTGCGTAGAAGTTACACCAAATCAATTAATTATCTGTAGTATGGCAAACATTAAAAAACGATACAATACATATATAATAAGTTAAAAAATAATTTAATTGAAAAATTAAAAATCAGTGTATTCTATTATTTTATGTAATGTAATAATTTGTTATTTTTTATCAAATAAAAGATGAACTGTGTATTTATTACATACCAATTTATTGTCTTTTCAATATCGTCTCTTTCTAAGATTTTATGATGTTCTTCTAGCATAAATTTTGGTTTAAAGGACTTCCTAATTATTATATTTCTTAATATATCTTCGTATTGTTTCACTTGTTAAATTTAGGTGCAAACATTACAATTCTTAAACCGCTTCTCAGATTATCGATAAATAATCTGGATTTGTTGATTATTTGGTCGTTATTATTATAAATTATCATAGCTTTAAGATGTATTTAGATACAGCTCCATACCAATTAAAAATTTAGTTGACTAGGTCAACGGTAATTTCTTAAATAAAACTAATTGCAAGGCTTCTTGATAAAAATTATATTCGTTAATATGGAACTATATATTATTGAAGCTTGTTTAAAGATTGCCAATGTTGCGAATAACTGTGGGTTAGAAATTTTTACAATTCAATGGATAACCGTCTAAATGTGCACGGAAAAAATCTTATTTACACATTTGTGATTTACATGAGGAATGTCCGAAAAATTTTGATAACAATGTAAATGTTCAATACGTCAGTTTTGTTAGAAACTAATACTTTCTTATTAACTTTCCGTCACATCCACTTGAAAGTATCTTACATCCAGTGGCGTTGATAGGTTTGATATAATAAATACTTTTTCGGATTGTTAGCCCCGAAAAAATTTCGAAATATACCTTGACATTATGAATTTTGTTCTGAAATTTGGCACCACAGTAAAACTCTATATGAAATGAAAGCTCTCTAATTGAGACATCGTTCAAGTTGCCCAACATATAAAACAATTAGAAAGGTACCTGATGAATGGGTTTTAAATGGGTCACTCTGTATATGTATATACATAGTAGTACTAGTAACAATTACCTCTGATAATACAATGGGTAATAGCTAGGAGATATGATAAATCAACAAATGACTAGAGACCGTCTTGAAATTCAAAGATACATATGTGTATGTGTTTTAATCTAAAACAATGAATGTGAAAATATCCAGAAAGCTTTATTTAACTACTTAAGAACCGTATAAAATCTAACAATTGCAACAGCAACATGCTAACGGTAACAAAGTAACCAATCAAGTTAGTATTATTCTTTTAACAATTTATCCCTTTCATATAATGTTTGAAATAATACAATAAAAGTTTAATCTGCAGTATGTACATGTGTGGACAAAATGTTTGCAGTGTGTGGACAAATCATAATTCTACTGTGGCTTGTGATGCTTTAATATTGGTGATCATTTTCTTTATAGAAGTTAATCTACCACTACTCCAGATATCCTACCCCAAATAACTTTAACGTATTTATTAACTTTACATATAACAGTGCACGTACAGAATAAATGTTCTTAGGTAAATTTATTTGAGTTTATTTGAAGTTGTGTGTCAGTTATTTTCTGCTATTGTCGAGTGTAATACAACTTGGGTATTACTACTAGTAGTACATAATATTAATATAAATACTATGAATTACCTATTATTTATGTATAAATAATAGGTATGTACTTTATACCTATTATTTATGTATATATTAGCATTCACTTTAGTGAACTAAATTCGACTGTGTTAGTTGCGAATTGTTCGACACTAAATCAACACATATTTTATACAATTGTGAATAAATTTCAAAAAAGGCAAAGTAATTACTACTAAGTTTAGATACAAGACATGTATATCTGACACTTGTGAGTGATCAGACTCTACTTATATTTACTTACTGATTGTATATATAAAATAATTACAATACATTTTTTATTGTTTCAATAACGTGATTAAAAATATAGACTGCAGTCGTTCACAAAACTCTGGGGCATTATATAATGTACTCCAACGTATTAGGCAACTAACTTCGCGCGACAGTTTTAATTTGATTATATTAATTGTTGGAAATTAATTCATACTGACAGTCGTGACATGAGGCTATTAACTTTTTACATTAAACATAGTAATATTAACTCTAGGGATCTAGAAATGGTAGTGTGTGAGAATTTGAATGTAATAATGGGTGAAGTTACCAATCAGAAAAATTATACTGAAATTATAGTTGTAAAATTATAGATAATACATTATTAAATAATACTTTTGTTACAGATTGCACCACAATATTCAGGACTGCCAATGCCCAAAGTCTGAAATGATTTAAAACAATTCACTATTAATTATTAGGTAAGTTTCTATGAGTATATGAACGACTATATAATGCTACCCAACATTCAAATGTAAATAATAAAATATAACATAATACATAACTTGTGAGATGTTTCACATTAACGTTTTTAAATCGTGTACGGTGTGTTTTGTATTTCTCATATACTGAATACTGCCACTTTGCTTATTTTAAACACTAATGAACATTTAATGCACACTAGTGTCAATACTTAAACGTATAAATATTTACCAAAAATGTGTGATCCATAAAGTATTTTAAATTTTCTAAATTTTAATAATATTGACATACAAATTTATCACTAATTTAAAAAAAATTAAAAGAATGTGAATATCTTCAAATCTGAGATACTAAATATGTTCGACTTATAAACATTATGAAGAAAAACACAATATGTTCTGTAAATACTTCATAAGAATTTCGCAAAATGGTTAACAATATCGATAATTTATCTCAACTATAATTAATCGAATTCCCAATTTGTAAATTCAATTAGCCTTTGTTAAGGAATGTTTTATTAAAGTTAAATATACTACAATCTTAATCAAAAAATTCTTCAATCCTATTTGATCTAAACTTAAATTTGTATTTAAATTAATAAGGTGTAATATTAATGCACAAGTCAGTGAAAACAAATGCATTACAATCATTTACAATACATACAAAACATATGCATTAAGGTGCGTTTACACCAAGCGCGACACGCTATGCCGCGCGTTGTGTCGTTGCACATCATGCAAATTAGATGGAGAATTGCTCATGAATATGCACAAAATTGAGTTATATAGCGCGTGTTTAATTATGTTCCATATCTTGTCGGTATTTCAAATGAAACTTATGACATTAACTATTCAATTACATTCAATTGAAATCGAGAATTCACCCGGGACGCTCCAGTAGATATCCCTTTTAAATGGGCATGGCAATTGAAACTGAGATCATTGGTGAATAGATCCACATTATAACACAAGCGAATGTTATGCGACGTTACTCAAACGTTCGCGACTGTCCTGCACGATTTGATGAGCTTGATATGGACGCATCTTTACATATGCTTATATACCTATCCGTAATATATACATGAATGGATATTATACGTTACTTCTTACTTTGTTAACTCGATATCCATTCTCGTTTTCTCACTTTTCTATCTACCTGATGCCTGTTTGTAATAAGATGGTTGAACATTTTTATATGATCGAAAATATTCGAATTCTTGAGTAACACTATTTATACAATTTGTCTATAAACAAAGTAACTAGTATTATATATGGAATATTGGTAAGATGATAACAATATGGCAAAATATAATCATTTAACTATCTTAAACTAGCACTATTTTATAGTTCATTGATAAATTTTTACCACGTCTAACATATATGTTAGATATTCAATGTTTTCAAATATTGAATCAGTAGGTGTCTCATTTAAAATTAAGATACCTGGATATTTTCATTTTTTGAAATTCAGATTTGAGCTTTTGCCGTTGTAGTCCTATACATATAAGACGTACCCAAATTTCGAGGTAACCAAATTAACAAATAGAGACAACGGCAGCTCTCCAAATGAAGCACATTCCCGATAGTGTGCTTCACGTTGAAGATATCGAAAAAAGTTGTTAGAAACAATTGTTCAGAATCTAAGTTTGAACCCCAACACCAAATTGCATTACGCTATGAAAGTTGTTTGTTTGTTTTGTTTTTTCTCTTAAAATATATTTTTGTCAAATCGATACTTCTGTTCAATAATGTCGTTTCCATTGCCATGACAGCCTATTAATCGTAACCATGTGTTACAAATAGATTTTGTGGACAAATATTGAAAAAACTAAAAATGCGAATTTCCGCATCTGTAATGAAATTTGGTGTTGGGGCTAAAACTTCTGATTCTGACAACATGTGTCAAAATATCGGGATTATTCACACAATTTGTCTATAAATGAAGTAATTAATAGTGTTTCATCTTAATTTATTAATATTTACAAATATTAGTAATATGCTAGAATTAGAGTATAATATAATAATTTCATCATATATAAGTTAGTTGGTGAAATGGTAAAATTATTATCATTTCTAATACGTATATCTAAAATTGTATTACATTATATTAAATATTTATCCATATTCTGAAATGAATTAAAATTTCGTGGGTATGTCTTATCCTCAACTTAATTCCTTACACTAACTAGTGCATATATTACCTAATAATTTCTTAAGTGAGCGAAACTTGTGAATATTTTTAAGCATGGCACAAAACAATCAGTAGCCATCACAATTATTCGTAGTGGCCCCAAGTTTTCAAACATTGATTCAATACTTATTTTGACATCAAAAGTACTATATCATAATCTCTCTGATGTTTGTTCTAGAATTAAAAAATCAATGAGCCAGACCCACTGCTGTTACTAAATTAGGTCATTACCGATTTCCCACTAATTCCCGGCTTTCACGCACTCGAGAAATGAATGAATATTTTTTACAAACACATAAAATAAACAAAACATTAGCCGTGATAATAAAGGTGCACGCCCTAGTTCTGGCTCACTAGATAATATCCATATGTCATGCCCTTACCCTTTTTACGTTTTTATACCAGCACCGCATGGAAATGTCACCGAATATCTTTATAAGTCAGGTCTTAATGTCCCCTCTCATCGGAATTGTATATTTTGAGCTCCTTAGAGGGCTGCTATGCTAAGACATGTGTCCAAATAGAACCTTGGGGAACTATACCGGAAGTTTTGGTTTAAGCAAACGTTGGATAGGGGCGAGAGTCTTATTTTAAACGTGGGCTACATATGGAGTTTGTCGGAAATTCGTGGTTTGTCTTGGTATGTGTCTCAAGTCGAGTCTGCTATATTTATTAGTTCGAGATATTTTTAAAGATCTACTAATTAAAAGTACACATAACGTAAGAGGCTACTATAATATAATACTGATAACGAAATGTTGTGGTATGTAAAAATTAAATTTATTAATCAGCTAAACAATAAAACGTCTTGTTAACACTTTCATTATTTAATCTGTTCCAATATGCTTCCATATATAGATCGTCTGCTAAAAAAGTAAAATGCGAATATACTGCTAAACTGATTTCTCATGGCTGCCCTCTATACGAAGTCGATACACTTGAAAATGGACAATCATGAAGGTTGTACATATTGCCTTGTAAATTCCATTGATTGCTATACTGCAAATTCTATTAGGAAAACTCTCTGCGATTATTCAAATCACTTTATGCGTCGTTGTCAATCGAAACAAAAAAGATAGCTCAACGACTCAACCTAAAATTTAATAGTTACATTAAAAACTTGACAAAGTATTCAGGTGACAAGTCGACATTCTATAGCTTTGTGAACTTATATGGCTAATAGGAATCACTTTCAGATACTGAGATCTATAGACGTCTATATTGCATATATAATAATATATATAAATGAAGATTTTAGAAATCGCAAAATCAGACCCAGGAGAAAGTATGTATCTGCTAGGATAACAGGGCGGCGTTGGCAGCCCTAAATTGAGCAACGACAAAGTCGAAGCTGAATAAGTTTTTTTTTAACATATTTATAAGGATTTGTCAATTAATATCTACTGATTCTTCTAGACCCTTCTCACTTCAAATACAAGGATATCTTTTAGTACAATAATATCTTAGTTACTTATGTAGATACTAAAGTATTCAAGTCAGGAAAACTAAACTATTACATACTTTTTAAAATAATAATAGCACTCAGTGCAACAATAATATAAAGATAGACAGATAGAAATTTAGTAGCTCATACTAAAAACCTCTAAGTAAGATTTTTGGACTATTTGCAAGTCTCTTACTAACAAGAGCTCTGGATATTAATTATTAATATCTTGTTGAATTGATGCCAGTATGCTATTTTTCTGACATTGTAGTCCATCGATGGATTCTTATGAGTTATTGATTTTGAACTGATTTCTACAAGGTGATAATCTACAGGATGGAAGTAAAGTTAATGACCTACAACTTTCCTAATGTATTGCTTCGGAAACTGATCCAACCACTGTGCAATATAATGGAGGGAAGTATCATTTGAAGTATATCGTTTTAAACGTTTACTATGCTTGCTATGATATGTTGATATTAAAATATATGTTGCCTTATAAAATCATCTTCTAAAAATATTTTCAGCGGAGGATGACATAAATTATTAAACTAAAGAAAACAATTTCGCCGAGGGGATAAAAGGAACAAAGCAAAGATAAAAACAAGAAGACTTATATAGACTAAAGTTTTAATACCATCTTTACACCGATGGGGGTTGGTTAATGATTTAAATTTTAATACATCGTAGTGAGCCGTTTGTTCAGGGGCGTACGTGCAATGGCTTAGCCTATTCTCTTGGGAAGGACCGGAAATTGTGCGAGTTATTATGCGGAGCGTTCTACACCCCAATCGCCCGCCTGTACTGAGGGTGGAATAGAACCATTGTTGCACTGTCATGTTGACCTGACACCAAAATACACGTCAAGACGTAAGCGGCGTTTATTTCGATTTTTATGAAATATAGATTAAGGAAGTTTCTGATATTATTTTAGGTCGTACAATATTCCGAATTCGTGCCAGTTATGTAATGGATTGATACACTGAATTGAATTGCGTATAAAATTTTTACGCTTCCGTTCAATACTTCTTTTTTATTGTATTGATATTGTACGTGAGTAGATAAGCAAAGCGGGTACGGGACCGGAAGTGCCGTGACAGCGAAGTGGATGGCATGTGTCCATCGGGAGTGTCCATTGTGCACCCTCTGGTCATTGTCGTCGGAGTCTTCGGCCTCTGGGTCGTCGGTGGGGGGCGGGGTCGGGTGAGGGCGGGAAAAAAACATGGCGCAGAGGTAGGGCGGCGGTCGCGGTATTAACGTCCACATCCTGTAACAAGATGGCGTCGGGGGTCGGGTGGGGGCGGGAAAAAAAAACATGGCGTTCTGGCAGAGGGCGGAGACGTTGCAGGGCGTAAGTCGGACGGAAAACTGAACGGTTTTAATCCACAGGCGGGGAAAAAGAAAGATGGCGGGCGAAAAGATGGTGGCATTAGAAAAAAAAATCATGACGTTGAAAGATGGCAGAGGGAAAAAGAACATGGTGGCGGTGACGTTACAGTTTTAGCGGAAAACCACATCCTGTAACAACAGGAGGCTACCGATACCCACCGTTTTATTGCAGCGTTATTTAAGTTTAGATCCTCAAGGCCCGGAGGCTGCTCAAGTGTGTGACGTCACAGATTAAGTAGTATTAAGAAAAATTACCACACATTACTGAGAAAACTCAGTTTGGAGAGCGTTAGATTAAAAATTAAAAAAAAAAAAAGACAATAAAGTTTTATAATTTTATTATTGTTAAATATGTTACATAGTATTTTTCTAACATTAGACCCAAACCCAACCCCAACATTATATAAAAAAAAAAGACATAAAGTTATATATATATTTTTTATTATCTTAAAGTAATGGCAAATACAAAGCAAATACAAAAATTAGACTTATAAAATTAACATGGTCTGGTAAAGATTCCATTAAGTATTATTAAATGATTTGTTATACAAAATAATAAAAAAGAAGTTTATAATACACTTCTCTCTGTTACAAAATATTTTAATACATGTTTATTACAGAACTATGAAATATACATTTAGCAGGCTGAAAAAAATACATTGATCAGTGTAACTTAATATTAATATCCATTATAGAGTAATGGCCCCAAGGTAAGGTGTCATGAGAGCCTTTTAACAAATATCGTTTATTATCAGATGAATTTAAAGCTACTTTATTTTGTTTGATGGAATAAACATTATGAGCATGTGATATTATATTCCTTTGAGTTGCATATTTAGTTGTTTTATTTAGTAAACAGTCTAGATAATCATTAAAAGTTAATTTCAGAGGTATGCAGGCTATTAAGAAATAACGAGTGTTTGGTCGAGCCGCCCACTAGAAGCGGGTTTTAATCGCCTTCGAGTCGACATGTGGTGCTTAACTTGTAAATTATTTAATCATCATATGATATCCACAATTGATTAAATTTGTATTATAGTAATTATAGAAACAAACATAGTTTGTACAGCTGTAGTTCGTCTAACATTATAACCCAAAGATTTTAAGAATAAAATATTTGCTGGTGTTAAGGATGACGTAGTAACCTTCTGTTCCAAACGCTTAACTGGTACTGACTGTACTTTATCGGGGCTGTGATAATAAAAAAGAAGTTTATAATACACTTCTCTCTGTCACAAAATATTTATTATAGAGTAATGGCCCCAAGGTAAGGTGTCATGAGAGCCTTTTAACAAATATCGTTTATTATCAGATGAATTTAAAGCTACTTTATTTTGTTTGATGGAATAAACATTATAAGCATGTGATATTATATTCCTTTGAGTTGCATATTTAGTTGTTTTATTTAGTAAACAGTCTAGATAATCATTAAAAGTTAATTTCAGAGGTATGCAGGCTATTAAGAAATAACGGGTGTTTGGTCGAGCCGCCCACTAGAAGCGGGTTTTAATCGCCTTCGAGTCGACATGTGGTGCTTAACTTGTAAATTATTTAATCATCATATGATATCCACAATTGATTAAATTTGTATTATAGTAATTATAGAAACAAACATAGTTTATTACTGTTATTAAAAATAAAGGTATAGAAATATATATACAAATAAAAGGTATAATAATATTTTTATATACTAAAAACTATAATATAACTTTTCTTTGTTAAAGAAAAAGAGTTGTTTCCCCTTTTAAAAAGACATTTAACACCTCATTTATTCTTACTCTTAATAATTACACACAGTCTTAATAATTAATCCCACTTTTCTATACATGGTATATGAGGTACAAGAGGCAGCTGGATCGGTGAACGCAATTCTCTGAGTCGTCGCCTCTCAGATTCTCGAAATTGTTGTTTAACTTTCTTGCTTTTTTGTATTAACGGACCTCGTAAAACATTCCTTCGCAATGTAGATTGTAATGGGCTGTAAGTTCCGTAATCGTCGTTATCCCAGCTTTCAGGGTTTTCAACTACCGGTACAGGTGTATAATTAATAGTATTCTTATCATCCTCGTCCCAGCTTTCGGATGTTACAACTATGGGTCTATTTGGCAGATTGATAGCACCCTTATCATCATCTTCCCAATTTTCGGTGGTGGCTTCTATTATAGGCCTAGGCGGTAGCTGAATAGCACTATTCCGCTTTCTTAAAGTTTTCACTACTGGGATACACCTATATTTCTTGGTATTTTCCATTTTCTGTGGAATAATGAATTGATTAAGTTGAAATAACGAATTAATGCCAAAATCACAGGCACCAGTTGTAAATAGGTATTCATACATCATACACTCCACCTATCTAAGTGACGTCAGCAAAAAAAAATATATATTGATCTAAACACGTTTACTTAAATTTTCCAACGTAATAAGAAAACATAAAGGGTATAAATGTATGTAAAATGTATGCAATTAATGTAAGTATACCGGTTTAATATTCATGTTTTTAAGTGATCGTTCTGAAGTTAAAGTAAAATAATAAATCTGGTTGGCTGATTCAGTTAAAGCGTCATGCCTTCAGTAGAAGGGATATTCTGTATAGGTTCCAACCCTGAAAAAAAAAAAACGGAAAAAACAACTGTAGCACATCCTACCTACTGACGTCACCGCATCACCTCCTACCTATACTTGTTTTACAAAATTGCAAGCTATTTAAAGCTTACACTTGTGGTTAACATTATCTTGCATTACGTGTGTGTATGTGTTCTTCTGCGATTCTGTGTGCATCATGAAGGTCATTGATTCAACAACTGATTCTCCTACCTCTCCTATTATAATCGACCTGACTACGGCTACGTTCGATTTATCTAGCGCTTGTAAGTACCACGATATGATGGATTGTTGGCTCTGCGCTATGACTCCTTCACAGTTAGAGGAATTTTATGGTTAATGTCAAACTAGTTCTGTACCACGTGTTTCGACACCCAATATTATGTCTAATTTATATAATGTTTATTTGGACAATATTTCGGATGATCAAACAAATTTAAATCCTCCTTCAGAAAATCAATTATCTAATACAACGGTTGATTTTACATATCTAAATGCCAATAATGTTTATGAAATACCATCCAAACGGATAAAGTTTGATGATAATTGTGTTTTGAATTAAACATCTATCACAAATAAATAACTTTCTATTATGCTTACCAATTTGTTTTGAAACTAGCCTTGATAAGTTTTTAATCCAACAATAATGATATTGTGTTTGTAAATTATCTTCATTATAAATATCTAAAGTTTCGTCATCATTATAATCATTTTTTGGTAAATATGAATTTTGAATAATGAGCAAATTAACATGTTTGTTAAGTTTATGTTTTGTAAGGCAAACTGGTACGATGCTAAAATTATTTTTAGAATCCATCTCCAAAGCAAATACGTTAACAGAAATATTATTAATATTTCTGTTAACGCCTTTTTCAATATAAATTCTGAACAAAAAACTGCATTAACTTTAATTAAATTCATTGATTTTAAAACATTGTTAATTCGTGTTTTGAAAAGAAAAAATGCATCACTAAAAAAGTTAGATACATCTTTATGTTTTAAATTTAAAATAATACTGGTTCGAATTCTATTTTTAAATGCAGGCTGAATATCTTCCCATTTAACCCAATCACTTCTCCGTTTTTTTTCTTTTTTAAGCCCTCCCCAATATGGTTTGGTAATATAAATAAAATATTTAAAAAATTACAAAACTTACTGTTTACTTCAGTTATGTGAGTTGATTTCAAGCACAACTTCTTGGGTCTAATGTTAGAAAAGTACTATGAAATTTTTGTTGTGCAATCTACTATTTATACACCTGCACCTCTTCAATGCATCTGGGGGTATTTACTTTGTATAAAGTTAAAATGACTTTATTATAACAAACTATTATTTATCGCAATGTGTTCTGCGCGCGTATTTGATAGCAGTGCTAATTAATTTTTATTGTTATGCTTGTGGTTCTCAGATAATGTGTTATCACATCCGCCATTCATGTATCATGACCTTTTCCTTTCAGATTGCTTGTGGTTCTCAGATAATGTGTTATCACATCCGCCATTCATGTATCATGACCTTTTCCTTTCAGATTGCTTGTGGTTCTCAGATAATGTGTTATCACATCCGCCATTCATGCATCATGGTCTTTCTTTTCAAAATAATCTATTTCCTCTACTTGTGGGTTTTATAAAGTTTTATCACAACTAACGTTTCTTGTAATCACTCGATTGGGGTTATGCTTATCAAGTTTGTCCATTTTAAATTTTTTTCCGGTCTCCAGATATTGTTTTCGCGGGGGATTCTGGTTATATATATAATAGTAGAACATGTCTACTTACATTCAGTTTCCAGTACACCTAATAGTGAAAGAAAAAATGCTTCACAGCTACAATCAACTGATTGAATTAACTAACAGGTTAACTCCACCTCTTGATGTGGAGAGGTATTTGTTTGAAAAGTAAGTGTATGTGTGTAATATTTGTGATAAGTGACGTGAAGTTTTAAGTTTAAATAAAATGTCTTTTATTATAGCGACTTATTGATGGAGGAGGAGGGAGATGTAGCAGAACTATGCACCACATGTGGGCATATGTATTGCTATTGTAATTTTTCGTCACCCATATTTATAGATTTAGATAAGTAAGTGATTTGTAATTACTATTGTATTAAAAGTTGGACTATAAATTACTTTTATTTCAGTTGCACTAGGAATCCATATTCACCAGCCAGCGCTGTCGATGGTGATGACAGTGATGATTGGGAGAATAAGGAAGATGATATATTAATGGATGAGTAAGTGTATAAAAGTAGAAATTAACAGACATAGTTTAAATATAATTCCTTTATTATAGTCTTACTGAGGAAGCAGACTCTCCTCCGATGCTCCTCCCCATCGATACACCGAATGAGAGTAAATTCTGTTCGGTGTGTCAAAGAATATTTTGTTTCTGTGCCAGGAGCATAGAGTGGCACAGAAGCCATAAAAACAAATTTTTAGTTTGTAAAGAGGCCATGATATCATCACCATATCCGGAACCGGAAGTGATACCTTTAGGCGAATGGTAATATTTTTTATGATTAATTTATGATTATGGTTATTTTATGATTATTTTCTTTACAGCTCTGAGCCACCTTTCCACTGCGTGATTATTAATGATCCAAATATATGGTAGGTGTGTCTATATATTAATTAAAAAATGCATGTCTATAACAAGTTTTAACAAAGTTCTCTTTTTTTTTTTTATTAAAGCGTTCTCGATGAAGAGGACCATGCACTGACACCACCACCACGACCACCACCGCCACCACCACCAGCACGGACCAATTTGGTGAGGAGGGTGGAAATAAACTCGGATGGCAGCTTAACTACATATATTGTTATAATATAGTATTACATACAATAAAACAACATATATCAATTTATTTATATTTATTTAAACCTGTTTTATATGAATTTTTCTATCTAAATCATTCAGAACCTTATTTCTATTTACAAATAAACATTCACGTATACAATACATGTGAGTAGAATATGGTGATAAATCACATAAATGTTGCATAACATTTTCTGAACATAACTCATAATTAGATTCACATAATATATTATTAGTAACATTTAAAAAATTATTATAAAATCCAGCAAAATCTAAATTATGCAATACATACATATTAGATATAATAAGCTTATCAATTTTTATAAACTCCTGTGTAGTATTCTCAGATAGATAAAAGGTGGTAAAGCCATTAGTTATCTTCAACATTTTGTTATCCATAAATGGTGATGTGCTGAGGGTGTTGTTTGAAAATTTTATTTCAATCACCTCCTCTGATGTTTCAGTATTTTTAAAATATTCATTAAACAATTCCTTAAGGTAAGTAATAAAGTCACACCATTCTTCTTCATTAAAGGAAACATGAGTAGTTTTATTGATAATTTCACTGGTAGTCATTAATATTCTTACAGCCGGAATGTAGTTTCTTGCCTCACTTAAACCGGTTATTATTTTATATATTGAGTTATCTACACTAAAAGAATTTTCATATATATATTTTTCTTCATTTTGTACAGCTAGTCTATACCGCTCGGTAATTTTATCAATTTCATGGTTAAAATCGAAATCTTCTTCGGAGAACGTAGGACTCGAACTAGGAGTGTTTAACTCAGTCATTTTTTAACTTTAATGATGATCATTCTTAAAGTACTGCTTATATATGTTTTTATCTATGTTTTTATCTCAAACCCTAGTTAAATTTGTTTCCGGTATTTCAAAAGGCCCCTCATAACAAAAGATTTGTGTGTATTTTTCATAAGAATCAATACAATTTTAGTTACAACAAGCGGTCTGAAACATTTTATCATTTAAATGCGTATAATTCGAAACACAAATTCTAAAACATATTTGTATTATCCAACCAACTATTATGAGAATTATCAAGCCCTAGCCATTTAACAAAAACCTTGTTACCACGTCTACGTAATACTTTTTCAACTAGATAGATGTCGGGGTATTTAGCTTTCTGTAGTTCTTCAGTATAAAATATACCTTTTATTTCCGCTCCTCTATCATCTTGCAACATATACGTAATTGGGTTAGTGTTACGAACTTTTACAACTTTGAATAATTCCACAGTCCAGTTCGGGGTATATCCTTTTTCAAATACATGCTTAACCTTACTAATGCGAACCATATCTCCAACTTTAAATTTTCTCAAACCTGTCGCCAACTTAATGTGATTATAGGAGGATTTTAAAATTTCTTTTTCATTCTTCTTATTTACCTCACATGGTTTCACACCAGTTGTACTATGTTTTTGTTTGTTGTAATTATCAGTTATTTCCGGAAGCACATCTAACCATCTATATTTACCGTTTAAGCTAAAGTATTTGAATAATTTCTCTTTAAGAGTTCTTATCACTCTCTCAACTATGGCAGCTTTCTTTACGCTATATGTGTTATAGTGATTGATGCTATGTTGTTTCATTAAATGTTGAAAATGAATATTGTAAAATTCTTTACCTTGATCTGATTGTAGGTTTTTAGGGAGTTTCCTACTTTTCTCAAATATGTCGGCAAGCATTTTCGTTATTTCCTCCCCAGATTTAGTTTTAACAGGTCTGGTCCAAACAAATTTTGAGAAACAATCGATCACTACTAGAATATACTTAAAATTTCTGTTTTCACGAGCATAATTACCCATCTCAGCCAAGTCTATTTGCCATAAATCATTCAGACCTTTTATAACGGTACGCCTACGTTTGAAATTTTTTCGTATAGCCTTATGAAGCTCATTAACAACTTGAATTTTTTCTTTTGAATGTTTTACTCTCATGTTGATAGCAATCGAACGTTAAACTACAACTGATAATGATCATGTATGCTACAATTATTTAATTAAAACGATGTAACTTATCGGTTTCGCTTCATTTTTAAAAAGTAAAATTAGCTCATTATTTGTTTTACTGCTGCTGTAGATATAAATTGATTTAATTCCCTTTTTCAACATTTTCTGTAAGTTGCTGTACATTTTTCAAATCACTTTCCATTTGAACTAGCGTTTCGGAAATCTTCTCTAGATTTAAAGCGTTTATATTTACATTAGTATTTAAATTGTTATGTTTTTGTGATAAATCGTTAACTATCATTGTTCTATCATTTACCAGCATCTTAATTTTTTCATTTAATTCTGAACTCATAACATATTCACTTTTTATATTCCTTATTTCCTTGCTCACATCCTGTAATATTTTTTTCATATTATCTACTTCGGAGTTTAAAGTCAGTAATATAATCTTCTGTTGAGGTATATCTTTTAATATTTGTTCCATATCATTAATTTTTTTATCAGAGGCATCTAATCTATTGTAAAACTGATTAGCAAAATTGTTAAAAGCTATAGCAAAATCTGCTTTTAACTTTGATATAATATCATTAATGTATTTCTTACGTGTAGCCTCACTCGTTATATTATCTGTTTCAACATATTGTTTACACTTTTCATATATTTTAGTATTTTCCATTGTTATGATGTCATCTACGTATTTTTTATTAGCAACATCGTTATTCTGAGTAGGAGGTTGAACGTTACAAAGTTTTAAATTTTCGACATCAATATTTCCATCATTGGTAAATATGAATCCATGTCTATATGGAGAAAATAAATGTGGAGTATCTCCATCACTGGTGTATGAAATAGATCGACCGAACTTATCAACACTCATGGTGAGAATGATAGTGATTTAGGCAATCACTCCAATTTCTTTAAGTTCGCTAATTATGGATTCAATCTCATTATCATGTGAATCCGTATTACCCGCAGACTTTGAAGCTATTAATAGCTTTAAACGATCAACGAGTTCATTCACATCATCCCAATATACGTACTCTATAGGTTTTTCGTTGTAGACCATCATACCAAACCCCCCTCGTGGTGGCGTTGAATATGATTGACGCCGTCTCAAAGAAGGAGTAGATGGTAAAAATGTTGGAATGCTAGATTGCGATTGTATTCTAGTAGTTCTTCCTATAATATCCGAAAATAGAGGTTTTATAACACTTACATATTTAAAATACCTATTTCCTTTTATCCGTTCTTCAGGTACATAATTACGTTTGTGTGCGCTACTTATTTCTAGAATTTCTTTATAATTCTTTAAATCTGCATCATTATATCCAATAGGTTTTTTCAGAAATATTAACTCATATAAACCTTTAGTTCCTGTATAAGGTCTACCATCAATAATGAATTCATTATTAGCTCCTATAAGCAATTCTTTATTACCGATCGATAATTTATTCGTTTTAAAATCGAAACGTGCTCCATAATTTTCATCAAATTTATCTCGATCTGAAAAAAACCCTTCTATATAATATCTCGCTAGAGGTGGGAATTGCTCTAAAAACTGACGTATAACAGGCTCGCTGTAATTCAGTAAAGTTTCATATTCTTCTTGAATATCAGCCGTAGCACGCTCATCAGGTTCTTTTTCAGAAAATACTTCACCTACCATTTCCTCCGGTAAAAAGCTTGCAGAAGGCTTTTTCGTTTCATAGACTTTTTTAACGCGAGCTGCTGTTGTTGTTGTTGTTGTCGTCGGTATGTTACTGTGAGATACTTTCCTGCTAATATCTTCTAGCGGTGTTATAATAGGATTCAATACCCTGCTTATGGTTTCATCTTCCTCAGCCTTTCCCATCTTTAAAGCTAGATACTTTGTTCTTATAGCTTTCGAAGCGTTACAAATTTTTTTCTTTAATAGTTTCTCCCTTTGTAAGTTGGGTGATGCTACCTTTGGGGGGTTGTACTTAGCTAAATTTCTTTTAGACTTCATATTTTACAACCTTGTAGTTTTACAACCCTTGCACGGTACAACCTTGTAGTTCTATAGCCCTTGTACGGTACAACCTTGTAGTTTTACAACCCTTGCACGGTACAACCTTGTAGTTTTATAGCCCTTGTACGGTACAACCTTGTAGTTTTATAGCCCTTGTACGGTACAACCTTATAGTTTTACAACCCTTATAATTTATAATGTGACAAGTCTTCATCTATTAACAAGTGAACTAGTATTAACAGATATTGCTTTATTTCACATTTATATATTGATCAAACCCTTTACGATAACGTCCTTTATTTAAATCAAAATCTTTCACTATTACCAACACACCGTATTTATCTCGCCAACATTCACTACACAGTTTTTCAAATTCTTCGAAAGTCATATCTGGGGTCACGTGATCATCGAAAACGTGTCTCATATTCATTCTATCCTGCTTAAATAACACTATACAATTACAATTATCTCGTATAAGATGCTTAGGTATGCGGGTATATGTCTGACAGAGATAAAAGCAGTCAACAAGTTTATGTCGCCCCATACAAAAGTATGCTCGAATTTTATCTTGTTTATCGCAAGCAACATCATCGAAAATAAACACTGAATTAGATTTAGCTTCGGACGGATCGATTACACCATCATTATTTGTGTATGGAAAATAGCCTACACCCTTCACTTTCTTAATTACATCTTCAAGCAGTTTATATTTAGGTTGGTACAATGACTTTGAATAAACGTATACATTTTCAAACCACAAGCCATTTGGGTTGAATAATAAGCTGAGCAACAAATTGGTTTTACCAGCTCCACTTGGTCCACATATAATAGCCCTTACAGTGTTAGGAAATAAAGTTCCATGTTTATTAATACTCACGGCCTCCCCAGAGACGGATGTTAATGCATCCAAGTTCTCTACGGGAAGAGACACCTGCTGTCTTGTAAGACGCATTGTAAACTCTTTATTTTATTAGTTTATTGTTGGTTATATACAGTACCACAGCATAATTAGTGTCATTGTTCCATCAGATGTTGTGGTTGAAACAAGGTGGCGGCGGTGGTGGTGCACATTCGTTTATCAGTAAATTAACGAAACGGGAGCTTCATCTCCCTTCTTACCAATATTGCGGGCCAAATACTCGACTCCGTGAACGATTAGCAAGAGGAGATCCTGGAATTAACGAACTCGACCGAAGTTGCCGAGCGCACGATATAGCGTATAGTAAAAGTTTAAATTTACAAGACCAACACAAAGCCGACTACGAGCTCGAACAACGTGCTTGGGAAAGAGTAAAATCCAAGGACGCTGGTTTAGGTGAAAAAGCAGCAGCCTGGTTTGTTACTACTGTCATGAAAGCCAAAAGGAAAATGGGTTTGGGTATCCGTAATCGTCGACATAAAAATCGTAAAATAAATTTTCAAAATGGTGTAGTCAGCGGCGTTAAAAAATTAACTAAAACATCAGATAAAAACAGTTTACGTAAAAACGCTACTTTAGCTTTAAGAGCAGCGAGACAGGTAGTAAAGGACGGTGGTAGAAAAAATATTAATATTCCACGCATCATACCATTGCCCAAGACTGGGGGTATACTACCTTTACTACCAATTTTTGCTGGCTTAAGTGCATTAGGAGCTCTGTCGGGAGGAGCTGCTGCAGTGGCGAAGACCGTAATAGATGCTAAAAACTCTAAGAAAAAATTGGAAGAAGACGAGAGACACAATAAAGTTTTAGAGGCAGTAGCGTTAGGGAAAAAAGGATCCGGACTCTACATAAAACCTTATAGAAAAGGATATGGCTTATATTTGAAAAAACAAAAAAACTCCCTATAAGGCTACCCTCATCATCTAGGCCTCTTTACGACATCGATTTAATAAAATATGTTAAAAAGTTAAAAATTCCACATTTCAGAGGTGTTTTTATGCGAGATTCACTACCTAAAAACCCTCCTAGGAGATACGAAAGCGCAATTATTAACCTTGATGATCAAACTGGTCCTGGAACACATTGGGTAGCCTATAAAAAAATTAATGATAAAGTTCTTTACTTCGATAGCTTCGGCGCATTAAAACCTCCTGTAGAACTCGTGCGTTATTTCGGTAACAAATATAAAATTTTATATAACTCTGATAGTTTTCAAAAATATGATACAAAGAACTGTGGTCATTTATGTTTAAAGTTTCTCTACAAAAGCGATTGATTTAGATGAGATGCATTCATTATGTCTCAGATATTCACAATAAGAGGTCGGAGTGCTGTTCTCTCCATTAATTTCGAAAATCCAATAGAATTAGATCCTCAATACGATTACGGGTTGGCTCTAATTGGTTTTCATACTTACAACAGTATTCCTAATATTGAAGAAGGAAAAAATAATAAACTCTACTACTGGGAACTTGGTGAGACACATGAAAAGGTTGTAGCCATCCCTACGGGATCTTATGAAATAACCGATATTGAATCATATCTGAGAAAGCAAGTTATACCAAAAGGTACGAAAGAATCTGATATTGAAGATTATTTTTCATTGAAACCTAATAACAATACGTTGAAGTGTGAAATCAAGAGCAAGCACAAAATTAACTTTACACCCAAGGATTCGCTAGGAAAATTACTAGGTTTCTCAGAGAAAAATTTGGAACCGAATATTTTACATCAATCAGATTTATCTGTACAGATAGTAAAGGTTGTTACAGTACACATTGATTGTAACATTACTTCCGGCGCATTCTACAATAATAGACCATCTCATACGATTTTCGAATTTGCTCCATCTGTTAATCCAGGATACGCTATAGACATCGAGCCGAGAAATCTGTTATTTCTTCCGTTAATCAACAAGCGATATATACATAATATTACATTAACCATATTGGATCAGAACTCTGAACCTGTTAATTTTAGAGGTGAGGAAATTATTGCGAGATTGGAATTAAAAAAGTTATGGGCTTGATAATTAATAATTCAAAGAAGTATATATACGCTCACAGCCCCGATAAAGTACAGTCAGTACCAGTTAAGCGTTTGGAACAGAAGGTTACTACGTCATCCTTAACACCAGCAAATATTTTATTCTTAAAATCTTTGGGTTATAATGTTAGACGAACTACAGCTGTACAACGACCCTCAATTCGATGATTCCATTATCAGAGAAGAAACTCGGACATATCAACCTTTCGTTAAATCATTCAGAAATAGTGATGAAATTGAAATCACAATTAATCAACAAGATGTTTTACTACTAATGTACGAAGCAGCGTTATGTATCGAGGGAACTTTGACAAAGAACATCGCAGGCACTGGTATAGTCGAGTTTACTAATAATGCGGGCGCCTACCTATTCGAATCTGTTAGCTATGAATTACATAATAGAGAGCTGGATAAAGTAAGAGACCCCGGCACCGTAAGTGCGATAAAAGCATATTGTTGCTATAGTAAAGACGATCCTGCGTTAACTATCGCTGGGTGGAATTATCCTAGTGGCCGGCTAGTATCTTATGATCCTACAACTACAAAGTTTTTCATGCGAATACCGTTAAGCCATCTGCTTGGGTTGTTTCACGATTACAAGCGAGTAATGTTTGGAAAACATACAATCAGATTAATACGAGCGAGAACTGATAACAATTGTTTTAAAGTATCGAAAGCTGATACTGAGGGAGAGTTGACTATAGATAACATTGAACTGAAAGTTAAACATATATTTTTAAATGATGTGCTACGTTTGAATTGGTTATCGGGAATCAATAGCAATAAGCCTATACTGATTCCGTTTAGACAATGGGAGTATCATGAATTACCTAGCCTAAAGACAGGCGCTAAGAAAGAGACCTGGCAGGTAAAAACTTGTAATAATGTGCAGAGTCCGAGATATGTAATTGTAGCTTTTCAAACAAATCGAAATGGTAATAAAGAAAGCGACATTTCATACTTCGATAATATTAACATATACAACATCAGCTTAAAATTAAGCTCAGAATATTATCCGTATGAAAACATGGAACTTGATTTTACAACTAGAAAATATGGTGATGCTTTCCTCATGTATACACAATTTTCTAAAATATTCGCATTAAACGATGAGCCTTTGTTGGACTTTGTTGGATTTAATACTCATGCTTTATTTGTTATCGACTGTTCAAAAAGAAATGTTGCAACACAACCAAGTACAGTTGATATCAAATTAGAGATAGAAACTAACACAGTCTTCCCAGATAATACTAGAGTATGCTGTATAATTATTCACGATAGAGTATTAGAATTCTTACCGCTTGGTGGAACCGTTAGAGATGCGTTTTAAAGAAGAGGGGGAAATAAACTAATAATGATGTATGGTATATATTTCAGTCAGTATTAGTTTTACCTTTTAAGATGCAGCTTTTAGTTGTCGATATTCAAGGTTTTAATTTACCGGATTTTTGTCCGAAAGAAATTTCATTTATGAGTGCTCAACAAAGTGCCCACTATCTGTTTAAGCCTCCAGTTCCGTTCAATTCCTTAAGCGGAGACTTGAAGAAACAAGTAAAGTACTTGGAGCATTATCATCATGGGTTAAAATATAATGATGGATGTGTAGATTATGATATGATTGATGATATATTACGTAAGCACTTGCTAAATGGGAGTGCTAATATGGTGTATGTAAAGGGTCATCAGAAAGAAGAATTTCTTCAGAGAAAATTATGTGAATTAGAGGAATCCCCATTGTCGATCCCTACTATAGTTAATGTGGAGAGTTTAATCAATAATGAAGCTTTTCAACAGCCTCCTCTATTTAATAAAACTATACCTTATTGTTTTAATCATTATACTTCTAAAGCTTATTGTAGTGTAAAGAATTGTACACAATTGTATAATTGGTTATATTCTTGTATACCAAAATAAATATATCTAATATCACCACGTTTTAATGATCTTCCCCACTACCTTATTTATTACTTTGATTATAATTTTAGGTTTAGTTAATCTTCAGTAACAGTATTCTCCTCACATGCGTTGAAACCAGTTGTGTGTTTTGATTTTTTTTTAATAATGGATGTGTATAACTTATATAAAGTGAGGTTAGAAGAGTATGTTAGTAAGTTTAAACTATTAAAAGAAGATATAAGATTGTATGAAGATAAGCAGAATATGTTCAATAGTTTTTCCAATTTATGTATAACTAAATGGGATCCTAGTGTAGCGTTATGGGAAGAAAAAGTATTTAAAAACCTACTGAGATTGCGCAGGAATAATAGCCCCATCAAAAGTAGGAGAGTAAAACTATACACTGTATCATGATTTAGTGTAAAAGTACTAATATCCAATATAAATTAAGTGATCAGTGTGATACATGTCAGTCTTAAATCGAAAATGGTAATGTTAAGTTCTCATTTTATAATATTGCAAGCGATATTTAGCAATTTTCTATATATACATCAACCGTATAATTCACGTGAAGTTCTAGTATGTTTTGATAATAACGGAAGTAAAAATGATAGCTGGCCATCAACTTGGATAAGAATGACGCCATATGCCGCTAATAATAATGTGCCTACGCTTGTCGCCCCCCTGTTGAACGGAACAATCCAATACAAGTTTCGGATACGGTTTCAAGATAACACCGTAGGTGATACAGGTTGGAAACAAATGAATGAAGCATGTCCACCTATTGCTAATGAAAAGCCAAATCCACAAGACCCACTATCAGCATTAATCTACTATATAACCGTGTGTACATCTATACTTCTCGTAAAGTGTCTCATTAGGCTTGGACAAAAGAGTATCGGGTGTATTGTTAAAACATAACCACAATGAACGCCCATATTCAGATATTTCCATATTCAGCTCCAGAGGATTCTGTAGGCAGTTTTGCCTATAAAGTAAGGTTGCTCTACCTGTTGCTGCAAATTTTCAAGCTGTGTAAAGATAATACAAAATATTGTAAGGTTTGTTTTGTGAATAAAATTAACACAACATTTCTTCCATGTCATCATCAAAATGTATGTGGTGAATGTGGGTTTAAGGTTAAAAAATGTATGACTTGTAATCAGCAGTTAGAAGCTACTATAATGTCCCTATAAAAATTTAAATTATAATAAATTTTATAAAATTATATTTTTGTTTTATTTTCCTCAAATTATATTCAATAGCTCAGTTGGTAGAGCGGTGGTAGTGGAAATAAGACATCCATAGGTCATTGGTTCAAATTCGATGCTCTTTTTCCTATAAAGATATGAAATTCATGTTGATGTATATAGTTGTATAAGAGCTGTCGAATAGTAAACATGCTTTTTATTTTATTTATGTCATGCTCAAGATTTTGTTGGGTATCTGCAAAAATATGGATACCTAACGTTGCCCGAGACTGATTTAACAGATGTGACAGAGGAGCAGAAAGAGGAGGCTTTAATGAACTTTCAATTAACCTACAACTTACCGACAGATGGAAAGCCTAATATGGAAACTTTACAATTAATGGAAACGCCTCGTTGTGGTATTTCGGACAACACTTTCGCAATACATCGAGACAAATGGACGAAACGTAAAATTGGGTGGTATTTTTCACCGGCAGATGTGCAAATGAAAAATATAGCAAAAAATGCATTTCAAACCTGGCAGGATGTATGTAGCTTGAGTTTTGAGTATAACTATCACAACCCAGATATAATTATATCTATGACTAAGTCTAATGAAATTTCTTGGCATAAAGGACATAGTAAATGTTTTAAAGGTAAATGTCCTTGGCCTTTTGATGGGGAGGGGGGGAGTTTTAGGACATGCTTTTTTTCCAAATAAAGATACATGCCTCGAAATCCATTTAGATTCAAGAGAACAATGGGATTTAAAAATTGATGAACCTTCCTCGACGACGTCAACAAATTTATATTCAGTTTTAGTACATGAAATTGGTCACACTTTAGGATTACATCATTCTGATGTTAATACGTCAGTTATGTATCCGTTTTATAGCACTACCAAATTGTCATCAGATGACATAACCGGAATTCAATTCTTATATGGGTCTCCAGTTACATCTACAAAATCAGCTATAACTCCTCGAACAACGTTTAATAAAAATCCAACAACCCCTCACACAAAATTAATCGAAAAGCCGACATCGAAAATTCTTCAAAATGAACCCAAACAAACTAAAGATTTATGTACCATAGATGTCAAGAAATTATCATTTTTAGTCATGAATAAAAATTTATATATATTTTATAAAACGTGGTTATGGATAATGAACCTCGAAACACGTAATATTACAACACAATGTTTAAACATACATAACGTTTTACATATAGGAACCAAATTTAACTCGATAACGGCTGTATACCAACGACCTAATGATGAAATAGTTTTATTTGTAAATAATCAAATATATTTTATTACCTATCCGAGTTATCAAATTCGCAAACAAATTGATATGAAACATTTCCAACTTCCGTTCGAACATAAATTAGTAGGAGCTGTAAATACTTATACAGGAAAAACATTCTTATTTTTTGAAGATAATTTATATGTCGAAATAGATGAAACCTCAATGCAAGCAAAAAGTTATGGTTACGTATCTCGCGACTTTAAAGGTATTCCTCCCAATATGAATGGCGTTTTTAGATACACTAATGGACTATTATATTTCTTCCAAGATGGTCGATACTTTGAATATAGTGAATTCACAGGATCACTGCAAAATAGCGGTAAAATTAATTTAAGTATTTTTAATATTGATTGTCCAAACTTATCTTTATATGAACAACTAAAAATACTTCTCCAAAAAATGTTATTATACGAAAAATCATAGGTTATTTTTCTATTTGTAGAAAGAAATATATTTATATTTATATTATTATTAAATTTTATTAAATATCCTAAGTTTTATTACCTAGTACCCCGCCTATGTATACATATCTCTGTATATCACATACGTGTTACAGGATGTGGATTTCCGTTAAAACCGCGCACCGCTTACGCCCTGATGTCAACGTCTCGTGCCCGCCGCCCTCCCTCTGCCAGAACGCCATGTTTTTTTTTCCCGCCCCCACCCGACCCCCGACGCCATCTTGTTACAGGATGTGGACGTTAATACCGCGACCGCCGCCCTACCTCTGCGCCATGTTTTTTTCCCGCCCCCACCCGACCCCGCCCCCCACCGACGACCCAGAGGGTGCACCGCCGACGACAATGACCAGAGGGTGCACAATGGACACTCCCGATGGACACATGCCATCCACTTCGCTGTCACGGCACTTCCGGTCCCGTACCCGCTTTGCTTATCTACTTACGTGTAATTGTAAACATGTTTTATTTAATTATGTCGAGCATATCTGAGAAGCTCAGTGATTAAATTTTATGTACAGGCGCACGTATTATATATTTTTCAAGGTACTGTGAGGACAGAGGTTTTATCGATATTACTAGAGTTTCGATACCCGTGTTGTTAAATTTTATAAACGAAATATTTTCCTGAAATTGCCATGAATACAGTTGTAGACGCAAGTATTTCAAGATTTTAACAATTTCACCGTAAAACTATTTTCAGTACTCACATCTAATTGCATATTTTATTACCGATTTTTTTTAAATAATGAGTTATTATAATGACCGTATTCATATTTGTTCATTCATACATGTACCTTTTACTGTACATTTTATTTACCGCAAGGAAACAAACCTTGCCCTTCATTTGTGGCTAATGAAATACTTTGTGATAAAATTATCACAAACTTATTCAGCAATATATTCTTTATTTCGGGAAATTTTCATCAAACATATATTTGATCATTGTAAAATTAC